>OZ010641.1:8243790-9716290 GCA_963932165.1 Pimpla rufipes
GGAAGAGGAGGAAGAAGAAGAAGAAGAAGCGGAGAAACATTTGAGACGAGAGAACAGTGGTGCCAGAGCGCACTATTTGTGTCGCAGGTCACGCGGAGTTCACGGCCACACGGAGTGGAAGGGTGGGGGGGGGGGGGGGGAGAACAACACAGAGTGGACCAACAATACCGCAGCCACCACAAACGCCCGTCGTGACTCGCAACTCCCGCGCGCCGTCGTATATAGGTACCCGCACAGCTCGTGGCCGCGGTCTAACGATTTATAAAATAAGCAAGCGGAGAGGCAGCGCGAGAGCCAACCGGCGAACCGGCGTAATAAAACGCCGGCCGCGCGGCGCGGCGCGAGAACCGGCGCGTGTTTTTTACAAGCCGACATCCTTTGCCACCCTCGTGGCAAAAGTGAAGCTGCGTTTCGGATTTCAGACGCAGTATAAAACGGTGAAAAAACGTCGACGAGACGTGTCGTGCGTGTGAAATCCTGAGTACGCTGATGGTTTTACGGAATACCGCGACTAGACGAAGTTTGGTGATTAGTTTTCTTTTTCTTAGTCACAAAGTGGCTGACAGAAATGGTGAGAGAAAACCTATTTTCTGAAGAACATCTTTTTAGTAATAAAACATTTTTTTATATTTTTAGTAAAACATTTTTTTAGTCAAAAACATTTTTACTGAAAACAAAAATTTCAAGTGAGAAAAATGAGAGACAAATATGTTCCGAAGAAAATATTTTTTCTCGCTTTTTTCTCACTTGATATCAATTTTTTTACTGAATTTATTTTTAGTCGAATTTATTCGAAAATAAGAATTAACGCGCAAAATCAACAGCACGAGTAATGCTGATAAGTGTTATTGTTTGGTTTTACATTTTTAACGCTGTAAAAAAATTCTCTTAAGTTCAAAATTCAATCTGAAGTTCGATCTTAAAATCATCGTAAGTTCGAAGTTCAATTTCAAGATCGATTTTGAGTTGAAAATTGTGTTAAAAAATCTTAAAGAATTCTTAAAGAATTCTTGAATTATTTGCCAGCGAAGAGTCGAATCTGAAAAGCACCCGAGCAGCCGCCGCGTATACGCAAAGTCGTATTTCTATAGTGCAGGGAAGGCGCAGCAGCAGCGGTATCGCCATCGCGATACCCGTCCGACACACCCTCTTCCACTTCCGCGTTAGTTCCATCGTAACGTGATCGTCGCCAGCTTTTCATTTCGGTAATAGCTAGGGAGCGTGCGCGCGTACCCTACGCCGGATATTGACTACGAGCCGCGCGCGCCGCGTACGTTGAACGCTCTATCGTTTGATCCCACCGGCTTGATAACCGTGAAGAATGCGATTTGTATTTTTTTTCGTTGCTGTCAAAATTTCGTCGTTCGACTCCCCCACAGACACGGAACGGGACGAGACAGACGAACCAGCCGTTTGCCCTTGACCCGACCTTCATATTTGCAGAGAATAAAAACCAGTTTTCGCGCTTTTCTCGTCGAATTTTTCACTTTTTGGACAAGCAACGGTACATTCTGGAATCAGTGGAAAATTTGCCATTGAATAAGGTTTTCGAACTTTACGGAATTGAAACGTTTTTTTATCTAAAAAAAATGCAAAGAAAAATTTGCGATTTTTGAGGGTTCGGCTTCAACATTCTGTAAAACAATTCAGAAATCGAGATATCGCGTTCCGCCTTACGGCACTGTTTTCGTTGTCCAGTTTTCTCTCGAACTAAAGAAGAAAATCGAGATTCGATCGGTCCAAAAAAAAGTAACATCAACTTCGAAATTTCGAAAAAAGTGCGAAAACTCTTTTTTTTTATTTTGTCAACACCTTATTTCGATGTATTTTTGTCCATACACAAGGAATTCGCCATTGGCTTTTTTTTCTAAACGCGATAGTTTTCACTAAAAATTTGATTTCTTTTTTTTCATCAACTGGATAAGCCAGCGAATGGGTTAGTTTATATAAAAATGAAAATATTTATACCTATCCCGAGGCATCTAATTCCTCTTTCTCTATGCACGATGCATTTCACGCACACTGCGCACACTCGGCGAGAGAGACAGAGAGCCAGGAAATAAAATATCCATAACACACGGGCTGGACTATGCTGGGCTCCAGACACTCGTCTACTTCGCCTGGTTTCCTTCTCTTTCTCTCCCCTCCTCTTCCCCGTTGCTTTGCGGAAGGCAAAACCACCCGTCCAATTATCCAATTATCGCGTTCGCTTTGGCGTTCTGATGCACTCTAATAATTGCAACGCGCATGATACGCGGAGCATCGGGCGCCCGAGTATCTCTCGGACGCGCAAAGACGACCTTCGGCGTGGCCGCCTCAACGCGCCGCACGGGTTCGAAGTCTCGGGAGATCGAACAAGCTGATCGTCATACGCTATGCTCGTAATTATTGCCTCCCCGACGCTGCTACTCAGTCTCGCATTGTAATGGCTGACAAAAAAAACACAAACATCGAGTCGCTGTTGCGGGTTAAATTCCTCAGCCCTGGGACGCAGCGTCGAGGTGGAAATGCGACCCACCAGGATACAAAGAGACAAAAAAAAGATACGTGGAGAAAAGAATCTGACAAAAAATACCACATTTTATTACAGTAAACTTGGTTTTTTTCAGCGTCGAGGTGGAAATGCGACCCACCAGGACACAAAGAGAAAAAAAAAGATACGCCGAGAAAAGAATCCGACAAAAAATACCACATTTTATTACAGTAAACTTGGTTTTTTCCACCGTTCTGACGATTTTTCCGATTCATACGTGTTAAACCAGTTGACAGTCATCCGAATTTATTTTCCGGAAATGTGAGAAAAATCGCCAGACTAGCGAAAGAAACTGAGTTTCCTGTAAGAAAAGTGCCGACGTTTCTGGCATTAAAAAATCCTAACTCTAGTCGAATATTCGTTAAATATCTATGCGAGTCACAAAGCCGCAGTGTGACAAAAAAAATGAGAAACGTATTTGGGGCGCCTCTTGCGGCGCGATTTCGCACTAGAAAAGCTGCGGTGTGACGATCATCGCGAGAGGGAAAACCGCGTCGAATTGTCCCGAGCGAATCGACAGCCGCCATCGATTCCTCCGAGTAAAAAATACAAATTTCATTTCGCCAACCGCCGAGTCACCGAGAGACAAAGACTCACCGGATGATTCCTGATGCCCATCCGCACCTTCGAGTATTTCTTCATCAGCACGCGCCACAGGACGTAGGCCATCTCGTTATTCCCTCGGCTCTTGAGCACTGATTATCCAACGTGTATATTGCGCGGGAATTCAGACGCAGCGCGATGCGCGCGATATCGCGCACAAAATCGTCAGCCCGGTCGTCGCGCGTCCCGGGTCATCCATGTTTTTTTTTCTTTTACCCACTCGCGTCTTCCTCCTCACGCGATAGTTTCGCGACGAGCGCGCGGCAGTTTCTCAATCGGCTTCGCCGGGCGTCGTCGGTCTCTCTCCCTCCCGCTGGCGCTCGGCGCTCGCGATTCTCGGCCGGCCGGGAGAGCCTCGGAATGTTTTTGTTTCGCGTCAACCCGCCGACGAATGCGAGAGAGAAGGAGACGGAGAGACAGCGAATATTTCGATTTCCAATCGGGGTCTCCCCTCGGGGACGCGAGAGCGGGTCAGACTAGAATAGGTAAGTAAATGTCATTCGCGCGCGCGCGCGGAATTAGCCGACCGTCGGGAGCCTCGTTGGTCTAGAATGCAGCGGACTAAAAATTCCCTCGCACTCCGCGCGTCGCTCGCGTTGCGCGCGCTGCTGCCGCTCGTTCGACAAATGAATTTTGCCTCGTTAACCGCGCGTCAGTCGTCACTCTTCTCGGCAACACGACGAGCGGCCGGACGGCCGCGGGAACCCGCCGAGCACGTGTGCGATACAAAGAGAATAATAAACTCGATACAATCGCTCGGTTACACCGCGAGCAACACTGTCGGATGAGTCGGGTCCTCCGGCGACTTTTCCAGCTATTTTTTTTTCTCCGCCACGAACGATCGCGGAATTTTACGCCGTTTGTCGACGATTCCGGGGCTATTTTTTTTGTTTTTTTTTTCACTCAGCGAACTCTCGAGAACTCGAATATCGTGACGACCACCTGTTTTGCATACGCGAGTGACGTCATCAGGCGCGTTTCCCGCCAATCACCGCGATGGAATAGATGTAGCGGCCTTGCCGGCCGCTTTCCTATCGCTTATTAGCCGCGTTCTCGTTGTTGCATCGTCTCTGCAGTCGTGGAAAAAAGTGAGCGAGAAAAAAGCGCGGCGATGACGCTCGTCGACTGGCGGTTAAGTCCGAGGGTTAAGTCCAGTCGGCGGGAGAGTCGAGCTGTCGCGGTTTTTACGATTCTCTGGAAAGACGCGTTTTTACTTTTTACCGCGGCGATTTATCGGTTGGCGGTTAATCGAATTCCGGCGAATCTCGGGGCTGGAAAACTTGGTCGGATCGCGGGACGACGATTAACGAGTGACTCACGTGCGGAGACGAATCAGATGTCCCATATAGTTTGTGTACGCGTACGCGGGTCATATACGTGTATATAAATACGTGTGTGGGCTGCGTGACGCGATTAAATCCTCGGAGAACTGTCGCGTTACGATTCCCCGGCAACAATTGCACTGCACACTCAACGTCGAGCACTCTCGAACCTCACGTATATCCCGCAATGACAATCATCCGTTGCGCATCGACTCTGCCGATCGATCGAAACGCGAGGGGAAGGGGAAAAAAATACAGCACGCGCCGTTTGATATTTACAATCGGCGAATGAGAGTCGGGCGGTCGAGGAGCGGCCTGCACCCGACTTGGTTCGCTGCCGGGAAGTAACTGACTTACTGACAGCACACACGCGAGACACAACCGGTAGTGCGGCGAGCGGCTCGGCACCGGCGAGCAGCCGATTCTCGGCGCTCGCCCGTCGCTCCTGCACTTTGTGTACCCTGGCATTTTTGTTGTTGTTTATTCACAAATTGTTTTATTTAATTTGCGAATCTTATCCACATTTTTCATTCTCTCTTGTTTTCATTTTTTTTATCGCGATTGTGTTTCAATTGAATACATCGGTTTGTGATAAAAAAAAAACTTCCGATACTGTAACCTTTATTATTATTATTATTATTATTATTATTATTATTATTATTTTTTTTTTTTTTTTTTTTTTTAAATGAGCACTTTCTGTATTATGGTATTTAGGCAAAAAATACATTTTTGTTGCGGATAAAAATGTTTGCAAGTAATTCCATGCCTTTCATAGTTTCTATAACGATGATTGACGTGAACACCTAATGAAATATTTTTTATTTTTTATTTCCACAACTTTTACATTGAGGATTGAGATTTTTTTTTACTAAAACACAAAATCCCTATACGCGATAAATCGCCCAGAATTTCTCACATACATTTTTCCATCGACAAAAAATCCAAAACCCACGAAATCTTTCACCCGCGTTACACGCGACATCAAAGAAACACAGGCGACCTGATGACGCCGACGAAGACACAAAAAGGCTAATGATGCATCACAGTCGGATCTATTGTGTCCACAAATTTCGGGTCTATCGATCGACCCAACAGCTGATTTTCTCCCCGTACTTTATCGTCATCATCCGAGAGCGACGACAACGCACAACCGAGTCATCGCGCGGACGTCGATCGGCCGTTTCCTCACCCGGTACCGTTATATATCTTAATTACGCTGCGGCGTTCGTTCGTTCGCTTCGCTCGGCGCGTTGCAACCTGCCGACGACCGTGACACTGACACACGCGGATTGGCCGCGTACTGTTGTAATTCTTTACCCGACGCACAAATAAATCCTTCCCGGATTGCATTCGCGCGAGTGGCCCGATTAGTTACGACGCGCCGCGACGCCAGCCGCGCGGTGATATAAGTATATATGCGCCGTGTCCCGGGCTCGCCGCGCGCGGTCCCTGCAATTGCATATGCAGCTCTGACGCGCATCGAACTCTCTGGTGTGAAAGCCGGCTAGACAGACCGAGCGGCCGCGCGCGCGCGCGGCGCTTTCATCTTCCCTGGCTTCTGCCCGGCGCGATTCTCGCTCTATCCGCGCGGTGCGAACGCTTCTCCGGCAAACACGTTCCGCGCGGTCTGTCACGCTCGTCGGCCCGACGCGCGGGACTCGCACGTTCGAGCGACGCTCGAACGTGCGAGGATATTGCGACAAGACGCACGTTCGAGCTGTTACGAATATTTCAACCGCAATTAATAAACTTGGGAGTTTATAACGTACGGAGATTGAAATAAATTCAATTCCAGGGGATTTATGTCTCTGGTGATGCCTTAAAGTTGGTTGAAGCATTTTTTTTTGTTTCGAAAATTCGCACGTTGAGGACAAATTTTGGGGGTTTTTTTTTGCAAATATATTTTTTGTTGTTGCTAAGACGCTCGAACGTGCGAGGATATTGCGACAAGACGCACGTTCGAGCTGTTACGAATATTTGAACCGTAATTAATAAACTCGTGAGTTTATAACGTACGGAGACGTAAAATAAATTCAATTCCGGGGGATTTATGTCTCTGGTGATGCCTTAAAGTTGGTCGATGTATTTTTTTTATTTAAAAAATTCGCACGTTCAGGACAAATTTTGGGTTTTTTTTGCTAAGATGTTTTTTTGGGTTTTTATACTTGGTACTGCGACAAGACGCACGTTCGAGCTGTTACGAATATTTAAGCCGCAATTAATAAACTCGTGAGTTTATAACGTACGGAGACGTAAAATAAATTCATTTCCGGTGAATTTTCTCTGGTGATGCCTTAAAATTGGTCGAAGTATTCTTTTTTTATTTCGAAAATTCGCATGTGGAGGACAAATTTGGGGTTTTTTTTTTGCTAAGATGATTTTTTGGGAGTTTATACTTGGTACTGTAATTGTTGTAGCCACAGTCGTATTCGTAGTTAAAACTGCTGTGTACTATTTAATGACTGTGTTGAAGTTGGAAAGGAAAAATATATTTGGGGAGGAAAAAAAACATTTTTCGCGTTTTTCTGGTTGAATCTTTTACTTTTCGGAGAAACAATAACGGTACTTTTCGGTATCAGCCAGAAATTTGCCATCGGATATATAATTTTCAAACTTTACGAAATCGAAAAAGCGCAAGGTGTATAATATAGAAAAATTTGCGGTTTTTGAGGGCTCGGCTTTGAGATTCTGTGGAAAATAAAAAATCAAGATATCGCGTTCCGCCTTCGTTATTGATTTTTTTCTCGAACGAAGGATGAAAATCCAGGTTTGATCAATCAAAAAAAAAGTAACCTCGATTTTAGTGAAGTGCAACGGAATTTCGAAAAAGTGCGAAAACTCTTTTTATAAAAAAAAATGGTTCACACTTTATTTGGATGTATTTCTGTGCGTACTTAACGAATTCGCCATTAATTTTTTTCTAAACGCGATAGTTTTAACAAAAAAAAATTTTAAACCAGATTATCTTCGATTTTTTAATATATACTTTTGCAACAACCTGGCAAGCGCGCTTATGTGCTGCAGTTAAAAAAGAACGTTAACCGCCCTCGTATCTACACACATATATGCATTGCGTACATCTGTATTGCGCAAGAGCGACGAGTGCTCGCCGAGGCTCAAAGAAACGCACGGGGAAGTGATCCACGGAGTTGTATAAGTACACTCCGGCAGTACGTATGTTATACACGGCGCGTACAATACGACGCTGAACTTTGCGTCGGGCACTCCTCGTCGTGGTCGTCGTCGTCGTCGTCGTCGCCGCCGCCGCCGCCGCCGCGCGCGGCGTTGTCGTCGCGTCAGCAAGACTAACGCGGAAAGCAGTACATTTACGCCTCCGGCGTGTCACCGCGCTCGGGCGAAGCTAGTGCATTGGTCCTGCACGCGCGCGCCCTCCGCTTTACCGTTGCACTTGTAAACCACCGGATTATATTTTGCCCGCGCGCGGCGGCCGTCGTTGTTCGTCGCTCGCGCCTCTTTCCTCTTTCCCGCGGCGTCGCGCCGCTCTCGCTCCACATTTTCGTTCATCCTCGTCGCCCGGGGAGCGAAGATTGCGATCTTTAATCGTCGTCGCGTCCAACGTGCGTTCCCACGTATTCGCTCTGCGTGCAGCAACTGTAACATATAAATACATATATATATATACACGTATATATATGTTTGTGTCTGCGCTGCGCGCGAAAGGTGTGCGCTTAGAGACAACTCGACTCGCTCTCTAGATTAATCCCGACGCAGTCGTGCTCGAGATTGCACGGGGAAAAGGCGCGTTTGCTCGCTAATAGCGAGTTTAAGGAGATTGGATCGCCTCGTACTACTCAAATCCGGGATCTCAATTGTCATCGTCCTTTTCTGAATATTTAAACATTTACTTAACGCACTGAAGGTTTATTCACAGGATCGATAAGAATTCGCAGACAGATTTAATTTAATTTTTTATGTTTTTTGCACCAATTTGCTATTTTTCTAACGCAAATTTCAACGCCCAAAAACAAGGGTTAAAAAAAACTGTTATAAGAAAAAAATCCTTATTGCCAAAAAAAAGTTGTTTGTTTTTTTTTTAAATACTTCAAGGCAAGCTTTACCCACAACAGATTCACGCGGGCGCAACACACAGAGCAGAAGATGCTAAGCGATTCGGATTCTCCACGAAAAAAGATCGTAGTCTCTCCCTCTCGAGCGTACGTGAGGTCCGGCTGCCCGCGTCGTCGTATAACCGTTACCTGTCGACAGCAGCGAGGGGTCTGCTTGGGGTACAAAACGCCCGCGCGTGCGCCGTTTCCGGTGAGCGCCGGAAGTGCGCGACGCAAGGGTTAAACCCCGGGCGGCCGGGCCGTCGCATCGCGTCCCGTACGCGCGAAGCGTTTCACAGACAGCCGGGTTTTCTATCAATTTTCCAGCGATTTATTTTTTTTTTTTTTAATTCGTTTATTTTAAGCAGGTAATTGGTTACAAATGTATTTGGGAACATAAACGGGAAAAACCAATGATAGAAAAGTGAATTAACCAAATGGCCCTATTCGGACTCTCGTCGATTGAGAACTTAACCAAGTTGTCGAGCTTCTGAGCTCTACAGTAATGACGTTGAAGTTTGCATCGTTGTAATGCAACAAAATTAACAAAAAATAATTATTGAACCCAAATGATTATATACGCTATAAATAGTACATTACGTTACAAGGGAGGAAAGTGCAACTTTTCACCGAGTGTGAAGTTTGATGCCCGAGCGAAGCGAGGGCAGAAATTCACACGAGGTGAAAAGTTGCACTTTCCTCCCATGTAACGTACTATACTTTTCTCCCGATTTCGCTAAAAAATAACCACATTTCGTGTGTGCAACGCGGACGGAAAATAACCTCATTTTTGACAAGTGACGACACGCATGCGTAGTTCGGTTCCCATTACTCCCGCGCGGGCAGGAATGAGCTGATTACCTCCCTAGGGAGGTAATGAAAGCGAACTGCGCATGCGTAAGTCACGCGTCAAAAATGAGGGATTTTCCGCCCGCGTTGCGGACACGAAATGGGGTTATTTTAGCGGAGTCGGGAGAAAAAGTTATTGCGACGACTAAAACCGTGATAAAACAAAATTATTTCATCCCCTAAAGGGGGTGAATTATTTTTATTTTCATGTAATTCATATTCTGTTTTTAATTTCGTTGCATTGCAACGGTGCAAACTTCAACGTCATGTACAGTAATGGTTTTGGCGGGGACGAGTTAAATTTTAGATGATGCTCCAGAAAAGTGCGAAAAAAACTGAAGAATATGTGGTGGACCTCGCAGAGCGGGCAATTTTCCAGCGAAAGCATCGCCCGAGCTCGCCACCGCTGTACCACGACCGAGTGGAAAGTCGTGCGGCGCTCGAGTGTTTTGCCGCACGGCGGAGAATCGCGGGCGTGACGACGTGTGTTAAAACCTGCAGCTCTTGCGTTTCGCCCGGGATTATATTTCACGTTCGTCGAGACGCATCGACGGCCTCGTTGCACGCGGATCCGCGATGGGATTCACTCGCGTGATGTATTAATTGCCGAGACGCAGTGGATTAATAAAGAGACGAAGCTGAAACGAGAGACGAGAATGATCGAAACGGCTGAATCAGAGTGTGGAAATTTAACGAGTAACGCGAATCGGCCGTGGCTGCGCGTAATAATAACACGGTGGGTCGCGACGCGCGGATTAACACGGAAATCGAGTAGCAGGACTTGAGAAACGTGAATCATTGTTCTCGGGCAACGCTCTCGGGCTACCGTGCGGCGGCGACGACGATAACCTAACCTCACAATGTGTGTGTAGACGCGTCGCGGACGTAATTCGAGCATTCGAGGCCTCGGCGGCGGCGGCCGCGGTGGCGCCAAGAGGGTCGCCGATCGCCGCGAATGACAATGTGGATATTGCGAGATCCCGCGGCGCTCCGGTCAGCGAGAGATCGAACGTAAAGACACTGGTCTATCTGGGTTAATCGACGCGCGTGTGCCGCACCGATCGGTGCGACTTACGATCGTCTGTTGGCGCCGGTGGCGGCGGCTACGGCGGCCTCTGAAGACGCGTTGAAAAATGTGTCAAAATTCAAAGTCCAAAAATAATATTTTCAAAATTTCAACATTTTAAATATTTTTTTTATTTCAGTTTTTAATTTAGTCATATTTTCGAAAATTTTAGTTTTTAATTTTTGTAGTATTTTTAAAAATTTCAAAGTTTTAAATATTTTCTAAAATTTCAAAATTTTCAAAATTTTGTAAAATGACAAAAATTCAAAACTTAAAAGAAAATCATTACACAAGTAATTAAAGATATAGGTATTGAGCCGATTTTCTAAAAAAAAATCTACATTTTTCAAAATCAATTTTAAAAAGGTTAAAAAGGGTCGCTTCCACTTAGTAAAAAAAATCGTCGCTTCTCATTGGTCGGACCCACAGGTATTTTCCAAAAGTGTGGCGAAAAATAATCGACGTCGCCTCCGACGTTTCTCGGATTCACGGGGAGGTTCGGGAGGGGAGGGGGTTGCACGTAAATGCCTGGCGCGAGTTATGGTCTCTCTCTGATAATTCTCTTCACTCGCCCTCTCGCTCTGGGACCGGGCGCGCATTTGCAAACTCGTCCTGCAAGGTACGAAGTATCCCGCGAGTACCTTTGCACCGCTGACGCTGCAGGAACAGCGGCGCGAACCCTCGGCGAAGAGGACGGAACAACGAGAGGCGCAAGGAGCGCGGAAGACACGTGGAACGAGCATGGCGTGTGCGGTATTTTACGAGTCGTTGAAAATAGAGAAAATCGCTTTATTACGCGACTTTTTTTTTCCGTCCGTCGTGTCTCGCGTGAAACCGAAAATTTTCGGGTAATAACTCAAAGAGTCTCGAACGTGATGCTGCAGTTCCGCACTGGGCATATAAGGTAAGCCTTGCAGTGGGCCAATGAGGAGCCAGTACCGGGCCACCCTATTGGTCAACGTGGAGAGCGAATATACAGTAGCCACGCGATGATTCATCAGAGGGCCGCGCAACAGCTCGAATATATCTGAGCAGTTCGACGTTCGTCTCCGTTCGCCGATGATCGCACTCGATCCAGTCTATCTAGTCGCCCTTTATGATTGCGGAGCGAGTGGTAAGAATGTAAGCTCGAATAATCAGAGCCGCTCGAGCCGATCAGCTGCTCGAGCCTCACGCAACTCGAGCAGGCTCACACACGCCTGCGCACCTCCCCCGATTCAGTAGCGCCGCGAGAGCCAATAGCGGCGCGCCTGGCATTACAACACACACATCCACCTTAGCTCGAGTCTCGAACGTGAAGGGTTGCCGAGTGGCTGCGTGCATCATTTTTTTCCCATCCCTCGGACTCTCAGCCTGCATAAAACCGAAAATCGCGGAAGAACACCGAGATTTCCGTCCCATTGTCAGCCAGCCTGTCGCAAGTGGGCGGACGAAAGAGACATCAAAACCTCGGCGATCGTGCGGAAATTAGCGGTGCGCTCGGCGCTCGCCACGTATCGCTGGCACAACAGAGACATCGACGCAGCGGAGAGCCCGACGCCGCTGCTCTCTTCCCGCGCGCGCGCGATTGCCAAACACTTGGCGTCGGCGGCGGCGGCGGTGGCGTCGAAGGCGCCACGCCTCGTGCAAATTGCCGCGAGATGTTTCGCTCCCTCTCTTGTCTCACAGCCCGCGAGACACCGAGTGTTCGCAGCGCGACACACGGGGCCCCAAGAGATAAAGATCCAACATACGTCGCCCGCGTTGTCGTCCGCGCACGACATTTACCACTACAATAGTGGGCGAGAAGATTGCAATAAACAGCTGCTCCCCGGGTACTCGATATCTTGTAGATGCTATAGATAGACACGGAGTGCGTGACTCTCGTCGTAGGAAACCTTTGTCCCGATCGAGATTTCTCATACACGCGAGAGGATTACTGTGAAGGAAGAAGAAAGAAAAAAAAGGGAAAATAACCGCGAGTTCGTGCGAAATTTCAATTACCCCCCTGGCGGGGAGGGTGGGAAACAGCGACAGTAACGGCGAAGACTCGGGGATACATATCGTTCGTGCGTGTTCGCATTGTCGGTAAACAGCTTCGATTCCGAAGAGGGGAAAAAAACAACAGAGACAACGAAACATCAGCGCGGGATTGTTATGATGCCCCGGCTAATCAGCGACGCCGCCGCGCTCGAGCCGTTAGCCGCTCTCCCAGTTCACTTCCTCCGGCGGCTCCTCCGTTGCCCGGCCGAACGCGCGTCAGACGCGCTCGTGGCTCACGAGCGAGCGCGCGCGCAGGCTTTGCACAACCGCCACTGATTGCATCACCGTCACAACTCGACAACGACAATGACTGAGAGCCACAATCGGAAAGACACTTTTCATTGCCGACAGTCGAGCGAGTTCGCCGCCGGATCACGGTAATCCCTGTGTTGCATAATCGGGGATGCAATGTATATCGGGACAGGATGTTTTATTGTATAATCGGGATTCGAGATTTATCGCGTGACGCGCGCGCTGGCGGTCGTAACGTCTGGCGCTCCGCTCGCGGACTCAAATTGTCCCCGCGCGCGTGCGCGCGATTAAGTCGGGTTAATCGCGGTGGAAAAAAACGCGTCGCTTGCGTCAACCGAATTAGTAGCTACATTGGTTTGGTTGAAAAAAAATACTGCTTCGTCGAACGAAAAATACCGTCTAAACCCGAATATTCTGTCCGCCATCTTGTAACCCCCGATTCCGTCGATACTGGGGACGTTTTTTTTCCTCAGCGCAGGTTAGGTAGTTGGACGATAAAAAGGGCCAACACGTCGGAAGAAAAGGATGCGGGGGTGACGGCGTTTTATCTCGACGGGTTAACGTTTATTATTAGAGAAAATGCTACACTGCTTTTCTTTGGAATAATGTAAGAAAGTGCACAAGATTTTTATTTTTTTCGACAGCATACGGTGACGATAAATTACTAAATTACAATTGTACAATTGTTATGTGTAAAAAAAATAAATAGAAATAGTACATGTGATACTCTTCATCGCTCATCTCTTATTTCGGCTGAGAGACTTTTGCACATTTTTACAGTCCGCGCACGATCAAGTCGAGTTAACAGTGATGGAAAAAAACGCGTCGCTTGCGTCAACCGAATAAGTAGCTACATCAGTTTGGTTGAAAAAAAAAACTGCTTCGTCGAACGAAAAATACTGTCTAAACCCGAATATTTCGTCCGCCATCTTGTAACCCCCGATTCCGTCGATACTAGGGACTTTTTTTTCCTCAGCCCAGGTTAGGTTATAGTTGGACGAAACGCGGACGTCGGTTGCAATTGAGTCGCTCGTGTCCAGCCGTTGCATCGCGGTTCCGGCGAGCCTCGGAGCTCGCCGCATGCCCTCGGAATCGTCATCCTCGTGCCCGGAACGTCGGGAACTCGTGTGCCGTAGCTATAGAGCGATACCTACTTTCTACCTACGATAACTAACAGGGTGGTCCACCGTATGAAAAAGGAAATTGCATTCATGTACATACATGCATTTTATATCACGGTGAGCGGTGTGCACGGAGAGGAGGGAAAAATGAGAATAAAAAGGATCTGAGCTCCGGTACGTGCGGCCAAGAAGGGCACACGAGAGATTCTCCCATCGCGCGCCATCTCGTCCTCCCGTCGGTTCTGTGTGTTATATTATATGTATATGTATAAGGCGCACCGCGACGCTGGGCGCGCGGACCGTGGAGCAGCGAGGAGCGAGCGCTGCAAAGGCACCCGAGATATCCGTGGGAGGCGAACCGAGAGACTCGGGCGCGTGGGACTAGGTCTTTCCTTGCGCCGTTCTGCGTTTGTGTCTCGCGTCACGCGTCCATTTGTCCTCTCTCGCGTGTATCCCGCCGCCGCCGCCGCTTCACTGTCGCCGTTGACCGCGCGCGGACTCGGGGCGGACTTTCCGCGTATATCGCCCGGGCGGACGATGTTCGGGAAGTCGTCCGAAAGCCGCTCGAGCCTCGGGGCGACATAAATCTCGCGCCCGTTTGGCCCACTTGTGGATTGTTTCCCGAAACGCGCTTCCTGAGCAGCCGGAGGTGGGATTTTTTAAAAGGTTGCCCGTTTGTAGACACGAAAGGTGTATCTAATCTCGGGTTATCTTGAGACTTGAAGGGAAGCCCGATGTGGCCTGTGTACTTATCGCAGACTCGCGAGTGCGAGAGAGACGGCGATAAACGTTAGTAACACATTTTTCGAGAACCTTATATCAGAATTTTAAGGCTCGCTCCATATCATTTTCACTTAGTGATAAATCACTCCCCCCCCCCCCCCCCCCCCCCTCGCAGCATCGTTTAGAATGTTTGGGGCAGAAAAACGCGAAGAAAGTTTTGTAAGTGACGAAACCCTGTTAAAAGTCTTCAGGGCTTCCTTGACGCACTGTTCGATACACCCAATCTCGTTGCCTTTGTTTCGTATGCACTCGGGGCAAATTTCTCGTCCAGCGGATCCCCGCGAGCTCCAACGTCCGGATAAGATCTACATCACTCGTGCCAACATTAGGTACACAAAGCGCGATGTAATCTCTCTCTCTTTCTCTCTCCCGAGAGTCGCCATCTTTTCTCGCTTGACTTATGACAATCGGGGAGGGGATTCCTCGGGCTGAGATCCGATCTGGATCTCGGGACACGGCGCCCGATCGACAGAATCAACACGAATATGCAAAGTGCGTCGCGGCTCGGGCCGCGCACGGCGACCCGCGGGTATAATTAATTACCCTCGATTTGACTTATTGTCGTGGATTCGTAATTGATACGCGGCCGGGCATCGGGTGAAGCGGATAAAACGCGAATGCCACGAAAGTCGCCGAGGATTAATGCGCGCACGCCTCTTCCGCGTGTGTAAACTTAATAGGCGCTCCGCCACGGCCGTGTGTGGCACCTCCGCAATGCCGAGCGCGCTCTCGCGTGTGTCCCGAGTGTCTCCGCTTCGACACATTCGACATTCCTTCATAAGAGACCCGCGCGCGCCGCAACGCTCCGGACGCTACGTGAGAGCGGCCAACCGGACGTTATTACGTACGTAATGCACCACATACTGTAGCGCGTACGTATCGCGCGAGCCGGCCGATAGAGGAATAAAAATGAGGCAACTGCAAAAACGGGCAGAAGACCCCCAATGGAAACAAATATATCTGACGTAGAGCAGAAGCACCGTTTTTGGCCACCTTTGGTCCAATTGTCGCCGCCAAGTTTAAAAGGATTTAATTGCTTATGTTATTAAATAAAACAAAAATAGGCTTGACAATCTTATCAATTTGTATGAATACTTTCGAGGTATCAGCATTCGAATATGGAAAAACAAACATTTCAAATGAATTACAGTGAAAATGGCCACAAATGGTAGTTCTACCCTATAGAACTTTTCGGATGATAATACATTAGAAATACATTTTTCATATATTTTGGAGATGTCTTAGATATATTTCTTGCTCGCGTATTTTTCGTATATATTCCAAAATATATCCGAAGTATAGAAGTTTCCGGAAAAAATATATCTTGTATATCTAGAATACAGTTTTTTTATATATCTTGCATATACTTTATTTCCATATGGGGATTACGAGTTGTACGCTCCGACTCCTTTTTCTCTCTTTCTTTTCTTTTCCTTTTTCTTTTATTTTCGACTTAACCTCGTGCGATTAACACGGTGCCCCAATTACCACTTTCCCCGAGCGCTTTGAGCTACGATTAATCAGAAAACATATATATATATATAAACGTTCGGTACGAGCGGTGGAGCACCGGTGTTCAATTTCATTTGCTCTCGTGCTCACTCGAATCCATGTCCATTTCTAATAGACCGAGCGGGCGGCTTCCACCCTTTACAATCAATTAGGCCCCGAGCGAGCCGCCATCCCTGCAAATACATATAATGTAGTGCCGCGCCCCCTATGACCGTCAGTGGCGAGCTGGACGCGGCGGCGGCGGCGCGACGTCTATCTATAACTGCTGGAGGGCAGGAAAAAAGAGAAGATGGGAGAAGCTCGTCGCCCGTTGATACGACACGCGGGGTTGACGACCCCACGTAGAGCGGTGTGGGTTTCCCGCGCCGCCTGGGCCTGGGCGCGGCAGCTAATAAACTCGAGGGTGAAAGTAAACTCCTCGACGCTGCCGTCGGCCGAGCGTACGAAATGCAAACGACGATCGCCCGTAAAACGCGGCGGCGGCGGCCGCGGCGCGTAAAAAGGGCCAACACGTCGGAAGAAAAGGATGCGGGGGTGACGACGTTTTATCTCGACGGGTTAACGTTTATTATTAGAGAAAATGCTACACTGCTTTTCTTTGGAATAATGTAAGAAAGTGCACAAGATTTTTGTTTTTTTTTTCGACAGCATACGGTGACGATCAATTACTAAATTACAATTGTACAATCGTTATGTGTAAAAAAAAAGAAAAAAAATTGTACATGTGATACTCTTCGTCGCTCATCTCTTATTTCGGCTGAGAGACTTTTGCACATTTTTACAGTCCGCGCGGGCGGCACGCTTGTTGCCGGGCGGGGTTATAATTTTTCTCACTTCTCGGACGCGGGATATGAGCAAGGAAAGTTTTGACGCGAAACTAAGTTGAAACACAAGTATCGATGACGACTAATTTGCAGCACATTTTATGTTATTTCGTTGCATCCGGTACTTGTTGCCTTCATTTCAGTTCTTTCTTTTTCTCTTCGTTCGTCCGTCAATTTGCGTAAAAGGGCGCGGCGCGAGACCGGCGTCGAGTTTACAGCTGTTGTTTCGCCTATCAATCGATGATACACAACGCGACGTATCGGCAATCGACTGCCGGCGGTTTTTTGCTTTTGCGAACGGGAGGCGGGTGGGACAGAAATACAGTCGGCGACGGTGTCGCCGCGTCTCCATTTGCTTCACGCGCAATGGATTTAAAAAAAAGAAGAAATATCACACACGCAGCACACACGCAACACGCACACACACAGAACACTCCACAGGTTTTTGCAACGAGCGTAACGCGTACCGGTGTAACGCGGAAAAAAAACGCCGGGCCGACGGTCCGACGCTGCTGTGAATAATTTATACATTTCATTTTACAATCACAATAACGTACATTTAGTAAAAATGTAGCGCACCGTGTCGTTCACATGCCCTGACCATACAAACAACGCAGACACATCGTGAATTAAGAAGAAAAAAAAAAAGAAAAAAAAAAAAGAAATATTACCGCAAAATATTATTACAATAGATCGGTCGGTTATCGTCGCTCCCGCGGATATCTCGATACGGCTATTGTATCGCCGCGAGGAGGCGGCCGTGATCTCGCGCACCGGTTCGGTGGGCCGCAGGAACTGCCGCTCGCGAACAGATCTACACGGGGGATAAAGACGCTTCACGTGTTCTCTCTTTCTCTATGCCTACCTACCACTTAATTCGAAGACCTACAATCTATCGTACCAAATACAGAATAATGAAAAGCGTTTATATACATGGCAAGCCTCACATCGCTCGTTGTGATATTGCGGTTCGCGCCGGATTGCAGTGGCTACATTTAATTACACAGGAACAAAAGTCTCGACGGGGCTCGGTCGATCCTTCGGGCCTCACTTGACCTTGTTGCGCGTCTCGCGTGCGGGAGTCTTCCGTAGTTTTTTTTTCGATTATCTTTTGTATTTTTTTTTTGCAGATTTTCGTTCTTTTTTGTTGTTGATGACGTTTTTGTTCTTCTCTTTTAAAAATATTATTACGCCGTCTGGCATAAATTCGATGGCGCCGTTGAATCGCCGCGACGCTGACCGGAATCTCGAGCTAAACCGAATAAAACTAGTGCGACAGCAGCGAGTTCGACGTAAAATTATTCTCAACCTTGCGTCATTTGCGTCTCGTGATTTATCGCGTCCGCGATCACTCGTACGGCTAACCCACGAGGCTACTTTTGTTAATCGTAAATTATCATAATGCGTCCAATGTACACTGTTCTCCCCACAGTCACTGCAACGTTGTTGTTGTTTCTCTTCTCCTTCTTCTTCGTCTTCTTCATTGTTTCACCACTTATTACCGATGCTGCTCGAGGAGAAAAATATTTGACTATTAAGTAGGTACGTACACCTCCTTGTCCGGTTTGATTTGTCATTACGAAATGGTTTGCAGTAAACGCATTTCGGCGCCGTCCTCGTCGTCGTCTTCCTCGTCCTGAGGGAATAAGAAGTCAGCTTTGAAAATCACGTTCGCCTTCGATGGTCTCGTATCTTTTTTTTTAAACAGAATTCGTGCACCATTCGATCGAAAAAATGTTGATACGTTTTTGATAAAATTATAGAAAATTGCGCCCGTGCAGAGAAAATTAATTTTTACCAGATTGCTTTTTGCAATTGCGCAAAAACGCGAGAATTTTCTGAACCGCGCGTTAATAAGGAATAATTATAAACTTAGAAAAAGATTATTCAACGCTGTTTCGTGCGAATGGTGCCGATATCTGAATTCTGACGGAAAATACAGTTAAACTTTCGGCAGAAATTTACCTCATCGAAGCCAAAACATGTCTCCATCTCCTTCCGAAGGCCGGGATTGCCATGCGAACTCTGCACCGAGGATTTCATCGACGGCTGCGAGCCCTCCTCGACCTTCAATTCCTCCATCACGAGTTCCTCGTCCTCCTCTTCCTCCTCCTCGCCGTTCTCCCCGGCTTCCGCGATGATCCCGCTGTCCTGTCCCAGCGGGTCTTGCATCATCAGGTCGCCGTCCTCGTTGGCAACGACGGCCATCTAAAAAAAAAAACCGGCAACGTTAGAAGAGAAAACGACGCGTCGAAAACATTGTCGAGAGCTAATTTTGCGAGCAACAAACCTGATCGGTTCCTTGATTGTCAGCAAGTTGAATCACCTCCAGGACGACGTATTGCTGGCCGTCGCTTCCCTCAACCGCCATCATATCGTCCTCGTCCTCCTCCTCCTCGTCGTCGTAACCTTTAAGTTCAGAAGCTAAGTCACCTGCCGCAACATGATGCACACGCGGCAAAACGCACGACGATTAGTCAATGATCGAGATCATATCGTAAACATCCATGTGTCGATTCAGCGACGCTCGGCGATTCGCCGCGCAGCCAATGACAATAGGCGAAACGCGTAATTTATCGTGACGTTATTAACCGCGCGCGGAGAGAAAAACGAGGGGCCGCGATCGGCATAACATGAATACGCAACTCGAAATTGGTCGTAGCTTCGCATGTTTTTGTGTGTACGACGAAATCCCCTTCGGATTAACTTGAAACCGCGTTGAGCCTCATTCGCGTCTCGCAAAGCGAACCCGAGAAATACTTGAGAAAACCAGAGTTGTAAATCCCTAATTTTTATAGAAACAAAATTGATGGTACGATTGGTTTTGCAATTATGTTCTTGTAATAATAACTCGTAATGATTATAATATGACGTGTAAGTTATTAGATAGAGGCAAGAAATATTAATTTCCCATAAAACTTGGTGACAATCTTATTGAAACAATGGAGAAACACTGCTAAGGCATTGCGAAATGAATGTAGGAATGCGCTTGTCCATTTTTCTCAAAATTTCTCCGAAAATTTAATGAAAAATACGGCTTTTCTCACGGCTGCTCAAAAGTTCACGTATAATTTTATATTCGCTACAGGCGATCATTGTAAAATCGTAACTGGAAAATAAACCGCTGTGTAAACTTGAATTTTTTAAGTAACGGGGACTTACAACACTGGGGAAAACGGCGAAAAAGTGGGGAAATAAAAAACATTCTTTACCCGTCATAACTTCGACCCGCTGGCCGTCGATGATCTGGATCTTCTTCTGCCGGCCGATCTTCAGCGCCTGCTGCTTCTCCTGCAGCGACGACTCCGGGTCGTGCACGGCCATGTGACGTATGAGGTTCCCCTTGTGCCTGAACGCCCGCTCGCACTCCGGGCACTGGTGGGTCTTCTCCTGCGGCGGTGGCGGGACGTACGTCGGATTGTGGTAGAGATTGCAGTGCCGTTTCAGCAGCTGCTTCTGTCTGAAAGACTGATAACAGTGGTCGCACTGATATGGTTTTTGATCCGTGTGTATGAGCATGTGGCTCTCAAGGTGACGTGCCGAAATCGATGCATACGGGCAAAGGTCGCACTTGTAGCACTTTTCGCCCTCGTGTGTTTTGCTGTGAAGCTTGTAACTGTACCTGAAAGATTGATGCAACGGTAAGCACGACTCGACGGTTTTTCCGTTTAACGAAAGAAAAATAAAGCAAACGGACAAACGCGAAGTCTCGCGCGATGATCAGAGACGTGTCAAGCATTCGTTACTTCAAAATACACACTTTTTTTTCTCTTTACCCTATAATTCGTTTATTATTAAATTGTTAGTGAACACGGCCTACACGTTATACAACTCAATGTTTCAACTTCATGGAAAATCCTTAAACACACATTTTTGGCAATAAATTTCATGAAAAAAGATGATAAAAAGTAAATGTAACGAAGAAAAGTAACGGTCGCTACTTTCCTCGTTAGTTGTTTCTCGTTACATTTGCTTTTTCGATTTTTCGTATGAAATTGATTGCCAAAAATGTGTTTTAAGGATTTTACATTGAGTTAAAACCTTAAGTTGTATAACGTGTAGGCCACGTTTACCAAACGTTTAATAATAAAGAAATTATGGGATAAATGAAAATAAGTGTGTATTTTGAAGTAACGAACGCTTGACATCTCCGACGACGGCTCCCGCCGACTCACCTGTCCGGGAATGTCTTGCCACACCGCTTGCACTTCAGAGGTTTGTCCGAGGTATGAAGCTTTTGTACGTGAATTCTCAGGTCCGTCTTCCTGCCACAAGTCGTCGGACAGAGTTCACACTGAAAAATCGGCTTGTCACCGACTGCCGCGCGAGAAACACGGGGCACGGATTAGTCTCGAAGCCGACTGCGGAGGCGCGTTTTAAGTTCGATAGATCGTTTTCTTCGTCCTCACATTTGTTACTCACCGTTGTGAACGAGCTTGTGTGCTTTTAAGCTGTTGGATTGTGTGAATCTCGCGTTGCAGATGTCGCACTCGTACGGCTTTTCGCCGGTGTGAATGCGCAAGTGGCGCTTGAGCTTGAAGGTGTCCGGGCTGGCGTACGTACAGTGCGGACACTGGGCAGAAAAGCAATTATTCGTTGCGATCCCGGGTGAAATCTTAATATTCCGACTATCAACTGCGACTGATTAATGATTTAACAAAGTTGGTCGGTAACGAAAACCGGCGAATTGTCAATTGCAATAATTTGTAATCGAGAGTGCGAACTGGTATTCCCGCTCCCACGTTTCGGATATCGAAAAAAAAAAAAAAAAAATCTCAAAAGACGCAAGGGGTACGTTTTTCGCGAAAAAAAATGTTCCATTTCACAAAGTGTGAAGACCCTATCTGATGATAAATTTTCTTTTTGGGTTCGAGAGAAAAATCTACAACGAAAAGGATGTTGCAAGGCGGAATACGATATTTTGTGTTCTGATTTTTTTACAGATTTTGAAGTGAAACCCCCAAAAATCGTTAAAAAACGAAAAATGAAAAATTTGCGATTTTTGAGGGTTCGACTTAAAAAATTTGTGGAAAATTCAGGAATCAAGATATCGCGTTTTGCCTTGCGGCATTCTCTTCGTTGTAGTTTTCTCTCAAACGAAGAAAGAAAATTCGGGTTCGAACGATCGAAAAAAAAGTTACCTCGACTTTAGTGAAAGGTCAAATTTCCGAAAAAAGTGAAAAATCATTTTTCGCGTTTTTCTCGTCGAATTTTTTATTTTTCGGCCAAACAACGGTGCTTTTCGGAATCAGCGGGAAATTTCCCATCGGCTAGAGTCTTCAAACTTTGCAAAACCGAAAATGTTTTTTTCGCGAAAAACGCAGGGCTTTAAAATTCGGTGAAAAATTACGAAACCAAGATATCGCGTTCCGCCTTGCGGCATTCTTTCGTTACAGATTTTTTTCTCGAACAACCCAAAAAAGAGTACCCTCAATTTTAGTGAAGTAACAACTGGCGCCGATAAAATTCGCCGATCAATTTTGAAATTAAAAAAAAAACGTAATAGTTAAACGAAAGGTAAATGAAGTTGGTTACTTCGCGTTGGCCAACTCACCTGATAGGGTCGCTCGCCCGTGTGACACCTGATGTGCCGCTTGAGCTTCGACAGCTCGACCGAGGCGTAATCACAGTCGCGGCATTTGTGCGGTTTTTCATGCGTGTGTCGGTACCTAACGTGCCTGACGAGTTCCCCGGAGGTCGTGAACGCGCTCTCGCAGAACTTGCAGTGGTGCGGCTTGGTCCCCGTGTGCGTGTTTACGTGATTCTGTAACGACGCTAGCGTCTTGAATCCTCGCTCGCACACGCTACACTTGTGCGGTCTCTCCTCCGAGTGCGACTTCATGTGCCGCGACAGTAGATACCGCTTGGGACTCGTGTAGTTGCAGTAATTGCACATGTGAGCTTGCGTGACGGTTTGCGATTTTTTCGGCAAAAACTTGACTATCTTCGTCTTGTCGTCCTCCGCCTCGTACTCGGTCGCCCCGTCGTTGTCCTCGTTGTCCTCGAAGTCGTAAACCGTGAGATCCTGGTCGCCCTCGCCGTCCTCGCCGTCCCCGCCGTCGCCGACCTGACCGACCCCGCCGTCCCCCGAGCGGCCATCCTTACCGTCCGCGTCCGGCTGTTGGACTATCAGCACGTAGCTCACCTCGCCCGGATTCGTGTCCGACGGGACTATCGTCACCGTTTGATAAGCGTCGCCCGAATTCAGAACCACTTGGTTGTTCTCCGAGCCTTGACCCTGTTTTTGTTCGTGAGGAAAGGTGAGCGTTAACAGTTTTAGCGGATTATCGGAATTCAGCACTGGTCAAATCGGTGGACACATTTTTTTTGTCTTTGGAAAGGTTTGCGGATTAATTTTTTTTACCACAAGCCATTTTTTTACAGTATCTTTTGATACTCTGATTCTACTCCGTTTTACTACTTGTTTCTCGTGTACAGCAACACTTTTGTATGTAAAGATGTTATTGTTACGAAATTGATAAATAAGATAAAACCTTTGCAGAAACAAGTACAAAATGTGGCACTGAGTGAACCAGTGCGAGTAGCCCCTTAAAAACAGCATGTTGTTAAACATCTTAACAAGAATACCAACATCATCGTCCCCATCCGCGCGTTCCAGCTCCTCTATTTCGTGATACTGATCCTCGGAGACCGCTTCGCCCTCACCCTGAGCATCCGCCTCGTCCACCTCCTGAATTTGAACTTGCGTCATAACAGGAGCGTCTTCCCCGCTGGCCTGGTAGTAATACTGCCCGGCCTGATCCACGAAATAGGTTCCGCCTTCCTCGCCACCTGACAGTCCCTCCACTTGCTGCACTGCAATCCCAATATGTGACAATTTACAACACTGCGCCTCTTCGACGTCACTCGTTTTGCTTTGTGTACAAAGGAAAATCTATACAAACATTGCACATGTTGCAGCTGTTCCCCTTGGCCGCCCTCGATCTCTTTGTTAAAAGTCTCCAGGTACGTCTGTATCTCTGTTACGGATTCCTGACCGTCCTCCAGTTTTATAGTCGCTACATTGGCCGACATGATGAAATCATTAAATCACGGACGCTTCCCTGCAGAGCCTGCAAAACAGAAAGAATCATCCGTAGTATCGTCTCCTCCAAGCGACGTGTCCTGCGGATCCAAGAAAACCTCCAAAAAACATTCCCGCTCTGATCCACAGAGCCGAGAGCCTCGGTCAAAGGTGCAAGGTCGCGCTCTAAAATTCCAGGGCCATGTGAGAACAAAATCAATACATCGTGCAGCAAAACGCGAGGTTCGCGGGGAAAAAAAAAGGTGGGGGGGTGACGAAAACGCGTGTCCGCGTGTTACCGAAAAACACGGCACCAGGTCGAGGAATCCGCGGGACGAGGTCGTGAATTCGAGCAACAGGAAGTCATGTTTATTCGGGTGCCGAGCGAATCGGCGCTCGGCGGGCTCGGCTGGAAAGCGGGACGGGACGCAGCGGCGGCGTCGACGCGTCGTCGTCGTCGTCGTCGTCGTCGGCCATGAGGGGCAAAATAACTCGCGAGCGGCGTTAGGCCGCCCGCGCGAGCGTCCAGCGAGCGTCGACGGAGGACCAGGTAGCCGAATACGCGGCGGCGACGATGACGACGGCGGCGACGGTGGTGGCGATTGACCAAGGCGCCGCGGCCCCAGGAGCCGCGCATTCTGTCGGGAAGCTCCTAAGACAACGCGGGTGCTTTCGATTTCAGGACACAGGGGGCATTAACGACAAAAATTTCACAAAATTATCACTGTCGGCGCTGTCATCAATATGGAGGACGCAGGCGAAAGGGTAGCGCCGTTCGTGGGGCCGTTTCGCGGTTGCGACTCGGGCTCGGGCGCGCGGGACTCACCTCGGGTTAATCGGGCGCTCGGGGCCCGCGGCCGCGACAGAAACACACGTTTTCCGCACGGTTATTCACTCGCGCACCGGGAAACCCGCGGGGGATGCGCGCTCTTTCGGCCCCGTCGTTGTTCGGTTAAACGGGCGAAAATTAATCGCTTACCTCGTTTATTCGTGTGAGGGCGTTGTGTAAGAGGCAAGGGGGCTTCAATATGGCCGCGATCGAACTGCGAAAGTTCAAATGCTGCGCACCCACTGCTGCGCAGTGACACGCGTCTCTCGCGCGCGGCCCACACGTTCGACGTGTTTACCGCGGGCGATCCTCAAGCCGGGATTCATCGTTTTTCCGCGGTTCTCCGGACGCTCAGCCTGTGGTCTCCGATTTTCCTGCTAATTTTTCTTTATCGTACTCGAAACCGCGTTGACGACGATGATTATTTTTATTCCTCGTTTGCGCGGCTCCGTGTGATATCAACGCGCCGCGAACGCGTCGAACGCAGCGTGAACTAAAAAAAATCACGGGCTCGGTCGGTAAAGCAGTTTCGGTTTTCCACGCGCGCGGGACGACTGCAGATGGCGTCTCTTTGGATGCGAGTGGGAGAAAAAAAAATGACGCTACATGTAAAGAGTGGCGGGAAAATGACTACCGAGTTACCGACACTCGCGGGTCGGAGGGGGAGAGGGAGAGGAAGGCCAACTCCCTGGTGGCTCTTCTCGCTTTTCGCCGCGTTACGTCATGGCAATCTTGGCCGACCGCAATTGATTTGGAACGGCGGATAAGAGGGATATCAGTGCCCTTACAATCCATACTCCGCAAGAATATTCGTATAATTATGTAAAAAAAATAAACATTTTTATGTACAGGAAGCTGTTTATTTTTTATTTTGCGATTACTTTGTACAAAGTTGCTTGTAGATAATTGCCGGAAGTACAAACGGTCCGAATTTTAAGTAACTTTAGATAAGCGAACCTTGAAGCTTTGCATGACTGATAAGCGAACATAACCTCTGCTCTGATCGGCATAGCTTAATCCGCATTGTTATATATGCTGCTCTGTTAATAATTTGGCAACATTTACCGATTTCTAACAGACACCGAATATTATTGAGGTTCTCGATTGCTGATAATTTCTACTGGCCACCAAGAGGGAACCTCAAATATATACACAAATTCTGCCAAGTTTTTCGAACTGCCGAGATCGCACAAGTCGCGAATAATAAATACTAGGCAAACAAAATCAAATGAAAACATCAATCAACCCGATAACAGCTCATTTGCATATTTTTATTTTTATTTTACCGTCCGATGGTCGATTCCTCGTCATCAACGCGATCGTCTGCCCGCGACGGCTAACAGTTGGCGCTTTGGTATCGTCGACGACGATCATTAATCGGCATTCCTCGCCGCTGGCACGATAAAAGAATCCGGGATTCGCCAGCATGGAGTGGCATACATTACTTTCCACGATAACAGTATGACCGTTAACCTTTGGAGTGTAAACTCATTCTAACCCGAGTCTTGTCAAAACGCCCTTTAAAAAAAGCCTGCGGCGTGATTCGCTCCAATCCGTGTCGCACGTGCAGTTTTACGTTTGCGATTCGAACGTTCGTGATTTGGGAGTAAATCGGGGATTCCGAGCTCCGATAAAAGGTGAATAATCGGTGGTATGACGTTTTCATCGATGTCAAAATATAAAAAAAGAAAGGGAAATATCTTTATCGTACGAACGGCGTAAGGATTGCGACGTTATATTCGACGCGCCACGTATATTGACGCAGTTTCGTTGGCTTGACAGGCAACTCGAGGAAGGTCAGATTGTGCGATGTTGATCATTCGTGGACCTTTGCAGCAGCGATACCGTCACTATCGTCGCCAATGAAGTGAGAAAGTGTGAAAAACATCTGAATCGCGATATTCCGAATACGCGACAGGAATACACAGAATGATGAACCAGCAGCGGCCGAGTGGCAACTTTGGACAATTTAACAGTGCTCCCATCGTTGCAAAGTATATTTATGTGTTTCTACAATAGAATAAGTAAAACAGTTGATATTCCGATGTTGATTAGTTACAAATTAAATTACTTAGAAATTTATACAAAATTAGTTACAAGTTTATACAAAATTAGTTCCAAATTTATACCCAAATTATACAGATTTAATTTACATGAAAAAGTAATTCCAATACTCTCCAGCGTACTCTTCATTTTCCAATATTAAAATTTTTCTTCACCAAAACTTTGCTGTTTCTCGGAGCTCTCCAAAAGGCAATCAAAACCATCTGATCTTATTTGTAATTCAGTCACCTTCCCAAAGTATTTTATTTTGAATTACGTTTCCTAAAGTTTATCTCACAATCATTGAGATAAGATATCTCATTCTTAAATCCACACAAAAATCAATCAAGACCGTGATGTACACAGATGGTTTTTCACTTGTACAATCTTCTCATTTCGTTTACAGCGGTGGTTTAGCGGGGCAAGGATTCCCAGTGGGAGGTTCGGGCGGTCCGATGGGACAATCCTCAATGCCTCCTCCCGTTCCACCCAGAGTTCCCACCTCAACTATGGGCTACCAATCTTATGGCGCAGGAGGATACGGAATGGGCAGCAGTTTGGGTTACAGAGGTCTGGGAATGGGCGGAGGATACGGAATGTTCGGCGGAAGTTACGGCGGATACGGCGGGAGTTACGGCGGTTACGGGGGATACGGGGGACGTTACGGAAATTCGTATCCCGGAATGCAAACCCCGGGCTACAGTCAGCTGGGCTGCCCGAGCGGAGACGTGGAAAACAGGTAGCTAGAGCCATAGGTACGCGAAACTGTCGCCCCGTCTGCGGAACGTAACGAGGATAAGCGCCGATCGTCCTTCGTCGCAGGTTTGTCGAGTTCGCCGAGGCGAGCACGAGACCGGCATTTCAATCGATCGAGTCCGTGGTGAATACATTTTCGTCGGTCGCTATTATGATGGAATCCACGTTCTTCGCTCTGACGAGCTCGTTTCGCGCCATACTGAGCGTCGCGGAGAACGTCGGCAGGGTGAGGAACATGTTCAGCGAGCTGCTCAACACGTTTGCGCTCGTGCGATTGTTAAAATGGCTGTACAAAAAAATTGCTTATACGCTAGGTATGTAAATAATACCTCCGGTTTTTTTTACTCGTCCTCCGACTGCGTACAGAGAATTTATGCTCAATTTTCACCTTGGTAATTTCAACTGACAATGCCGAATATTTTTCAAGTTTTTTTTTTAATATGAATCCACAAAGCAACTTTGTGGATCGACATTTTTTTTTTCGACGATTCGATGATTCCAGGAGAATTCTGAATTATTTTCTACGATACTCCGGCTTTATCCTCAAATACTCCGTGCGCACGCGGAAAATGAGGAAAAATACGGGTGTTCGCAACGCGCGCTAGTGGAGAACATGTGCGCTATCGTCATTCTCTTATCATTTTCGCCTCCGTCCCTCAGGTCTCAATCCGGAGGATCCCAGCACGGAGCAAGTGTGGCGAAAAACCGCGGTAGAGGTGATTAACGGCGAGAAACAGGGTCCAGCGACGTGGCCCATTCTCGTATTTATCTCCATGTTGGTCGCGATTCCCTACATGATCAACAAGCTGGTGAACAACGTGCGGCAACGAACGATCGTCAATGGTACGCGTATAAAATTTCGTTGGAATGTAACGAAATTAAAAAGAAAATATTAATGAATTGAAATGATTATTCGGATTCATTAATATTTTTTTATCCTATGATATCCTAATGATTATTTTGATTCCTTAATATTTTCAGTAGTAATATCCCGAGACCTCCAAAATTATCGGAATATTTCCCGATTGTTTCGTTGCTGAGCAACGAGAGGGAAATATTGCGATTAATTTTGGAGGTCGATGGGTATTTGTCGGATTATTTTTCGGGTTTCGATTTCGACTAAGCACAGAGCAGTATTCGAGGAAACAGGACATAAGGACAGATAAAAAATGTCTATAAGAATATTATAATGGTTGAAAACAAGTGAAGAGCTTACTGTGCAGTATCCGGATGTAATTTCCGTCGGAACAAACGAACTCTATTACCGAGAATACTGCGCTATGATTGGTCGAAATCCAGGCCCGAAAAATAATTTTTTAAATTTTGTTGCATTACAACGATGCAAACTTCAACGTCGTGAAAGATCAAAATTGAACGTTAACCGAACGAATTCATTGCAGAAAACAATCCCAAAGAGTGGTTCCGTTACAACGAGCCGGTGTACAGCGCGGTCGCGCTATACGATTTCGCGGCTGTGAGCAACGACGAGTTGAACGTCAAAGCCGGCCAAAAAATTTGGCTCGCGCCGCAAACGCTGCAATCGACGAATTTGCCGGGCTGGTCGACGGCCACGGACAGTCAGAGAGTCGGCCGTGTTCCCTCGAACTACGTGAGGATCATCGGCGAACTGAAGAAAAAGTCCGAAAGTGCCGATACCGCGGATGCGATGCACAGTAGTACTTCCAACGAAATTGCGCAGGGCGCGAGCCGCGAGGACAAAGTCGATGTTTCGCCCGAGGAGTCTCCCGGGCTCGTTAAGGATCCGAACGAATCTCAACAGACTCTATTTCAGTGAGAGAATAGCGCAGCAACGTCGCTTCAATCTTGCTCACGATTATCTCTCTCGTTGCTGCCACTAAATATATATATGTATATCTGGTATAAATATATATAGGGTGAATGCACCAGTAATTGAACAGTCAGCGGTGAATGAACAACAGCTTTTTGAGAATTCATGAGAAATTACGACGACTAGGAATAACATTAGATTCTGAATTTGTTTATTATTTAGCTATTGTTTGTTATTTAGCTTTATTATTTTTGAATTTTTTTTTTTTGGCTTTTAGTATTTATTTTTATACACTTCACGATAAAAATACGAGATTTTTTTTACCTGCATCACAAAATTCGACGCTTTGGTCAATCGTCAAAATTTTCGCGAGCAATGTGAAAACATTCGATTTTCTCGAAACCCTTGATAATCAAATGGCTCCCCTGGTTAAATAATCATATTAGAACCAATGAAACGGACGAAAAAATAAGCAAAGTGTCTGCTTAAGAGGCAGTGAGAATTCTCCCTTCTCTACTCACAATTTTGAAACCTATTTTCTTCCAAAATACTGGGCAGACAGAACTCAGATTTTGAGAGAATGTGCAGAAGTATTGCAGAATTGTGCTGAACTTCTGGCTCCTCGATATTCGTAGGTGCGAGAGAGGCAGCGCTAGATGCGAGAGAGACAGCGCTAGATGCGTTTAACATTGGGCGAAGAAGTTCCGAGCGAAATATCATATCCTCTTAACTGTTCCTTTACTGGTGACTTTACCCTATGTACGTACATATATAGATGAGTATGTACGCGTGCATACACAGGGAAAGGCTGGCCAGGTCATACAGCATTAACTCGATACGGCAGACGTCTGTCGCTTTTGTACGATAACTATAGGTGATATACGAGTGATCAATAAAATCGCTGGAGGTTGAGAGAAAAAAGAAGAGCCGGATATTCTTTCGTCAGACGTTTTACCTCCGCCGATGTACATCGTGCGTTTCGCTCTTTATTTCTTTCCTTTCCTGACTCGATTTACAAGAGATTTGCGTTCGTGTTTGCGTTCAAGTGCGAGGGGGAACAAATATGTACATTAAAGTAGACGATGCTAGTATAGGTATTTTTTTTTTTTTCCCGCGTGAAAACAGCTCATCGATTTGCATTTGCAGCTACTAGAAGGATATATGCCGGGAATTTTGTTGGATAACGATGGTAAATAAATCCAGTCTCGACGTTTGTGTAATGTAAGGATTATTTCTAGGTAACTGTTTCAAACAATCGACTAACTTATACCGAACAACATTTATACCGGAGGTTTCTTAACGAGTTTGTACCAGTGGCCGCACTCGCAGCGTCTCGGGTTGCCCTCGTGCAGCCACATCCACGCCACACTGTTGGCGTCCTCTTCGCAGATGCAGCCGATAATGCGACTGTCGAAAGCGCTGGGCACTAGAGTGGGCGTGTCCTTGGTGCCGGGTCCCCTCTTTATGGCTTTCAGGTTGAACGGATCCTACAAAAGATTGGAAAATATTATCAAAGGGATCATTATACCAAAAAGTTTACAGATTCTTCCTGTTAGCGGTAAAATGATATAAAAAACATCTCAGCACCCAGTTATTTCCAACAAAATTTTGATTTTCTAAAAATGCATATTAATAATAGAGTTTTGTTCTATTTAATAGAATATAAATTTACAGAACGGGACATCAATCATTTTTTTAAGTTTAAATCCTGTTAATCATTTGTCACTCAGTGTCATCAATTATTAATTGGATGACATTTTTGACACATTTTACTAAAGAAAAAAAAAAAAAAGAGTTATGCTACTGATGCTTATCTTTTTTAACATACAACATGGACACCATATTATGACAACCACAGAACCATTCGCCAAATTGTCAGTGACTGTGAAAGGTGATAGACAAAAGTTGATGCCACTGATTTGTGGACACTTCTGAAAGGTCAGGTGGTGAGGATTCTACCTGCAGAGGTCAGAAGACACAACCCAGCAATTGATTGGCATTAGCCAGAAAAAAAAAAGATCGACTAACGCAAATCGCGACGGTTGCTTCGTGCCGCGGGTTGATTTTCGTACATAAAACTGACATTATCGTGTTCAGTCGCGAAAAAAAAAGAAAATTTTTTCTCGAAGCTACCACGAAAATCGATGTAAAATAATGAAGGGAGACTTACATCATTGCCGGCTTGAAGGGCGAGCAATTCACGCTTCTCGAGGCCCGTCGCGAGCTCCAGAGGGTCGGGGAGTTCTGGAACAAAAGGCCGAGTGGTTAGCGAAATGCGTTATCGAGGCGTTCGAGGCAGAGCTAACGAAGATGCAAAGGTAAAGTTCTCCGCGGAGGCCATTCTAGTCGTGGCGCAAGGATGTCGAGTCGGTTTCGATCGCGCAAATTACATAATCGCATCTGGCTCGGGGAATCGTGATATTAAGCATGAAAGCCGCCGGTCTCTACGCTATAACGTGATCGGTAGTTACTTGTGTTCTTGCACCTCACTGAGGTAACTAGGATCGAGCGCCGAGAGGCTCGGAAAATTGCTCTCCCGCACAACGAGGCCATTTTGCAGATAAACTGCTGCCGCTGTTTCTGCTACTGCTGGAGCGCTACGATCCGACTCTCTTCGCGACACGAACGACACACTCGGCCGTGAGACACACGAACGACGACGGACGCAGCGGACGCACGCACACCGCATAGCTATATCATCGACGAGAGAAAAATCGAAATGCGCATTTCGGCCACACTCGGCCACTCGGCGCCAGTCGACCGCTCTCGTCGCCGCCCGTCCGGCCTATCCCGAGACGCGCTCGCTCGGGAATTCGCAGGAAGGGCTGACGTGCATGAGACGATTTTTGAATTTCCCGCCGAAATCCGTTGCTCGCTGTTTATGCCGGCAATATTAGTGGTTACATTACCGTATGTTTTCCAATTGTTTTTATAATACATAGAATGAAACTCTTGTATCTTAATTTCTTATAAAATGAGACTTCACGTCTGATTCACGAGACAAAAATCGCCTCATGGGCTGACGCGACTTGAGACGACTTTTGAATTTCCCGCCGAAATCCGTTGGTCGCTGTTTCTGCCGGCAATGTCAGCGGGGTTACATTATCGTATATTTTCCAATTGTTTTTGTAATACAGAGAGAGTGAAACTCTTGTATCTTAATTTCTTATGAAACGAGACTTTACGTCTCATTCACGAGACAAAAATCGTCTCATGGGCTGACGCGCATGAGACGATTTTTTTATTTCCCGCCGAAACCCGTTGCTCGCTGTTTCTCCCGGCAATATCAGCGGTTACATTACCGTATGTTTTCCAATTGTTTTTATAATACAGAGAGTAAAACTCTTGTATCTTAGTTTTTTGTAAAACGAGACTTTATTTGCACAAAGTAAAACCGTCCGCCGAAAATAAAAAATCTATACATATTTATATCGATCTCTTGTTACTATTATCAGCGATACGTTTGCCCGGTAATATTCCCGGCGAACTGGTCATTCGTGCACCGACTCTCGGCGACTCGGCACCGCCCGCATGTAGCGTCCGCGGGGAAAACTCGTGATTATCGACTGGCGCGGCGAGTGATTTCCCGCCTTCCGGTCCCGCGGCGGCGGCGGCGGCGTCGGCGGCGGTGGTTGACAGTCGTCGCTCGCCTCGTCGCCACCGCGTTAATTCCGTATTTACGTGTTTTCGGGCCGAAAGCTTCTAGATTGCTCTGGTTAGTTCGTGGGCGACATCTCGCTTTTGATCGAACAGTTAAACCTGTATCCCATCCGCGGGGCCGTGCGTCGAGAGTACGATATTTAACAGTTGAAATTCAACAGTTTTATCAATTAACAAAACGGTCCCGTGCGTTGAGCATCGTTGTGCACGACGCGGAGGGCAACGGCGTGTCGAGGACGTTTGGCCGCGGGATTGAGTGGGCCGGCCCCGAAGCCGTTTGATGGATCCGACGATCGCTTGGGATCAACCGGAGCAGTTCGGCCCCGCCAAGGACTTGTGGTTACACATTTGGGAGGCCGAAAAGGGTCTTGATATATTGACGCTCAAGAACGATAACTTCGGTGGCATGGGGAACAAGGATTATCTGCCGCTCGAATCAATCAACAATCGGTTTGGCGAGCACACCGATAGCAGAACATCGAATCTGCAGCAGCAGCAGCAGCAGCAGCAGCACCATCAGCAGCACCAGCAGCAGCAGCAGCATCATCATCAGCAGCAGCAGCAGCAGCAGCAACCTCAGCAGCAGCAGCAGCAGCAGCAGCAGCAGCAACAACGTCCCGTGCAGCACAATACCTGCAACAACTACTACAACCCATCGCGGAGGAAAAGCGATAATCGCGCAAGCACGTACGGCATGAACTACAATCACGACGCTCTAATCGGCGAGTATGGTGGCTGCCCTTGGCGTGTACCCAACAAGCACTACTCGAAAGGAGTCATTGGGTTAGTAGCCTCTCTTCCTCTCTTCCGTATTTTCCTCGTTTTTTTTGCGTTTTTCGTTTTTCGTCGTAATTTTTTTTTTTTTTTTTTTCGTCTTTTCTCTCGCTGCACCCGACACGCGGAAATATTTGTCCGCCCACGCTTGTTCCATCATCTCTTTTTATATCGCGTATTTATTAATTATTCGCTCTCGGACGCTTTCGCGATTCCTTCCCCCGCCTCCCCTTCTTCTCGTCCCCCCGCCCCGCGCATCCCCTGTCGCCCCACGAAATCGCCCCCCCCCCCCCTCCACGAGCGCCACCCCCACTCCCCACCCCGCGGCCGTCACGGTGTGCTATACATAAACCCTCGTTCCCTCAACAACCTTGAATGTATGTACAATGCGTGTATATCGTACGCGCGACTACCACCCGGCCGCGATGCCTATATTTCACCTGTTTCTCCTACTTCCGAAACGCCGCGCGGGGCTGCGCGATGCGGGGGAGGGGAGGCGGGTATGTTTCAGAGGTTAGGTATGTCACATGTTGGAAAAACTTTTCAGGAACCCATCTTCCCCCCCCCCCCCCCCCGCCCCTTCGATGAATCCCGAGACTCTCGCGAATTCTCGTACTTGTATATCGTTAGGAAAGTTCGGAAAAAAATTACTTCGATGTAGGTCTTTTCCGTTTCTTTGGCCGTTACTTTCCACTGATTAATGATGTTTCTTGAATTTAAGGGTCTGCCAATGCCAAATAAGGGTCGAAGAGAGAAGATACGAGGAAAATTTGCTCCTACTTGCTTCGTACTTAGATTTGTTACTTTTAAATGGATCAGGGAATATTTCTTCCTGCGGCACTCGATAGGCATGTGGAAATAATTCATGCAAAAGGAATTAGGGATGGGCACTGTTGGAATGATAAAGGATTTGAAGTTCTTTTAATTACTGAGGAAAAATGAAAAATGTAATGTTTCTGTGATAATTAGAACAATTTAGAGAAATTTGTAGAATTCTGGAACTAACGATAATCACATTTTGTGAATGTAACTATCCATAATTTATTCATTTTATTTGTTTTATTTATTTATTTATAAATAACCATAAGGTGATAATAGTAGGTAGATGTATCTTCTTCATCTAATAGTGCCGGTCCCTGAAGCAAAGAAGAAGCAAATTTTCTCTCATGATTCACCCTGCCCCTCTCTTAGCCCTTGTTGGCATCTCAAGAAGATGCGACAATTTCAGTGTTTCTATCTCCAACAAAACAGCATCTCGACCAACAAAATAATCGCATGTATTTTCAATGCAGATTGCACGAGGAAATTCACGATTTCTTTACCTACATGTGTCCCTCCAACGAAGAGCACAGTCTGAGAGTGAAAGTCGTCAAGAGAATAGAGCAAGTGATTTTCGAGCTATGGCCTGACTCAAAAGTCGAAGTATTCGGGAGCTTTCGAACCGGGCTCTACTTACCCACAAGGTATGTCTTTGCCCAACCGATCAAATAGACCCAAATTGTCAATTGTTGCGCGCCGATACTAAATTTGTCTTTCTCTTCAACAGCGATATCGATCTAGTCGTAATAGGGAGGTGGGAAAAGCTTCCGTTGCGTACGCTAGAAAAAGCATTGTTGGACCAAAACATAGCAGAGCCCCATTCTATTAAAGTCTTGGACAAGGCTAGTGTACCGATTGTTAAGCTCACCGACAAGGAAACTGAGATCAAGGTGGACATCAGTTTCAATATGAACAATGGTGTTAAATCGGCAGACTTTATCAAGTCGTATAAGCGGCGGTACCCAGTGCTGGACAAACTGGTCATGGTACTGAAACAATTCCTATTACAGAGAGACCTTAATGAAGTGTTTACCGGTGGAATCTCTTCCTACAGCCTAATTCTCATGACCATTAGTTTCTTACAGGTGAGTTGAAACTTTCCAATTACGTTCGACTAGTTCCCAAACTGTATTATTCGCGCGGCGATCATCGTCTCTCGACGATATCACGCGACAATGTTATACGTTCACAATTGGACACATCGAAATCCGACATGTTTCTACATAATATTCTACTCTTACATTTCAGTTGCATCCACGGCAAAATGCTTTTTGCGCAAATGCTAATTTGGGTGTTTTACTGATTGAATTTCTCGAGCTCTACGGTAGAAAGTTCAATTACGTTAAGACTGGCATTAGAGTAAAGGACGGTGGTACTTACATATCCAAGGAGGAGGTAAAATATTATTAAATAGCAAAATAGACTCAACTCTCGATTCCATAGTGACGAATTGTTTTTCGCTCGCACTCGGTTTCCCCTTCGCGGTCTACACGCGAACGTTGATTTACGCCGGTGATTTCGCGGCCACCGGCTGAATCAACGAGAGGGCGCAAACGCCGATCGACCTTTCTCTCGTCTTCGTCTCTCGCGAGCTAAATTCCGATTATTCCCTTCGAATTGCGAGTACATTGCGGGATTACCACGTTTTTTTGCGACATCGATGATTATCCCCGTGGGATAACCGGCGGCTTTCTCGATAATTTCAGGTACAACGGGACATGATCGACGGCCATCGGCCCTCGTTGCTCTGTATCGAGGATCCCCTCACTCCGGGAAACGATATCGGTCGCAGTAGTTACGGCGCGCTATACGTTAAGGATGCCTTCGACTGGGCTTACTACGTGCTGTCTCAGGCCGTCAGCCCGTTGAATATCCTCGTTAACGACGCCAGCAAAGTTAGGTAAGACATAATCTGCACATCGCACTTGAGACGGTATGGGCGGCGTGGCCAATCAAATGAGAGTAGCATCATTAAAAAATTAAATCACTGCTATTTCAACGTTAACAGAAATTCGCAATTTCCAATTTAATACGGCAAAACATTGTTTTATTTGCTTGCTATTTATTTGATTTATTTTGTTACTATTTATTTGATTTATTTTGTTACTATTTATTTGATTTATTTTGTTGCTATTTATTTTATTTATTTTATTGTTATTTAGTTTATTTATTTTGTTGCTATTTATTTGATTTATTTTGTTGCTATTCTATTGTTGTTTTATTGTATTAGTATTATCAACTAGAAAATTGTAATTAAAACATTCGGTAAAACCAATTTACTCCTCAATTTCGCCAACCAACCACGCGGCTCGTACAATCTTACACCGAACGCAACGTTCAAAAACGACGATATCGTTCTCACACAATTTTATTCTCTGTTCCACCAACCATCAGTATATTGGGAAGAATAATCCGAGTGACCGACGAAGTGATCGAGTACAGAAAGTGGATAAAGGAAACATTCCCCCAGCCTCTCGGCGAGATGGACTCCTTGTCGAGCTCGACGAGCTCCGAGGCGTCGACCCTCTCCGCTCCCGAAGGCGACACCGTAAGTCTTCACATGCTCACGTTGCTTGTAAACCCCGAAAATTCCTCGCTTCGCCCAGCATCTCGAAACAATACGATATCTCTCGTCTCTGTTCCCAAGGATTCCGAATGCAGCCGCGGCAATTCTCCCAACACTGGCGTGGGAACCGGCGATGAGAGGAACAAGGAGAGGCACACGTACAGCGGCAACAACCAGCAGTCGTATCAACAGCCGCAGTGGAAAAAGCCGTACAAACCAGCCAGTTGTCACGGTGAGCAGCCTGATTAAAAGATCCGATTAGAACCCATGAAACCGTCTGAAAAATCCGTTGAAAACCTGTTAGAAACGATTATAATTTCTCAATCGAAATTTTGCCCATTTGATCGGTTTCTATAAGTGTCAATCGGAATTATTAAAGTAGTCCTTGCGTTTAGTATCAATTTCGCATAAATTCGAGAAAAATGGGAGAGAATTTCAAACACTTCTCGATGGTATAAAAATAATAATTCTAAAATGTTATTAGAATATTGATGAACATGAAAATTCTTTAACAAATGTATCGATGGTCCAAATATTTTTTCAAATGAAATTGATTCGTTTTAAAAAACATTTTTCTGAATGCGTATGAATTTTTTCAAAATTTCGAGTTCACTTTGAATTTTCACATATTTTTCCTATGAAAACACACAAATTTCAAAGTGAACTCTAAAATCTAAAAAAATTCATACGTATTCGGAAAAAGGAACGAATGATTTTTATAAATTTTTTTTTTTTTAATTGGGTCATCGATAAATTTGTTAAACAATGTTTTATTTTCATCAATTTGTTAATAACATTTGAGAATTATTATAATGCAAACTTAATCTTTTCAGTACCTTTAACGTGCATTTTTTTAAAGATATCTACACAACCGAGAAGTGTTTGCAATTCTCTCTCATTTTTCTCAAGTTTATGCGAAATGTACTCTAAACGCAAGGACTACCTTAAACAGCTCAGCCACAGACCGAGACCGACGCTGACGCCGAATCCTCGGCTTCGCGCGAACGCGAACGCAAAGAAAAAACCAAAACAAAACAATAACGACTCTCATTCTGTCCTCAGTGAATCATCAGCACGGCACGAGAAGTCACTACCTGCGGGGCGTGAACAACAACGCGCCCGGCCAGAACAAGACGAGAAACGCGCAGCACAGCAGCAGTAGCAGCAGCAGCAGCGGCGGCGGCGGTGGCGGCGGCAACAACACAGGCAACAATAACGCCAACAACAACAACAATAACAACAACAACAACAACAACAACAATCAGAGCGGGAATCAGAGTCCGGGCTCGAGGGTACAGGCGCCGAAGCGAAAGAAATACGTGGCGCATCGCGGCCCCGGCGATTGCGTACGGTGATGAAGCGTCCGTCGGTTCGCCGGGTATATCACAGTATCTTGTTGAATAAATTGACGGCGCGCGAGCGCCGCGCGGGAGGGCGACGACGAGCCAGTCGGGGCGACGATCGGCGACGATGAAAACGCGCCGGTCAATCGCCGCGGTTTCGCGTCGATCAACACTCTTGGCAATACAGGCAATACTGTCCAGCTATTCAATATTCTAACGAAATCCGAGCGTGTTCCGTGCATTTCCATTGCTAGATTCTCTTCCGTAAGAGCCTACTCCGTAAAATTCCACGAGAAACGCGCGCGAAAATTCTCGCGCGTCTCGCGTGAATTTTGTGACTCCAGGAACGCGCGGCGATCTCGGCGGGACGATGGGAACGATCGCCGCGTCGACACTTTTACGTTGATTCCGCACTGTGAATATTGAGTAGAGAAGTCATTCGTTGCAGCTGTAGCCTCTCCCCACCCCCATCGCTCCGTTTTCCCCTCTTTGACGGTCCTGTAAAACATACGGGTATGGTATGTACACCAAAAACATAAGTCATTCGATACGCCATCGGTATAAGTAAGTCGTGACGACGCAACTCTCATCGAAGTCATTCTGATGTTCCGTTGTTTCCGGCGTTGTTCCGTCGACCGCGATCACGAGGAAAGAAAAATCATTGCCATTGTCGATAGTGAGAGGGCGTTGTTTTTTTTACTTTTTTTTTTTAAAGATTTCTCTTCTCTCCTTTCCTCATCTCATTTTCCCGTGCGATCCGTGTCGTCACTCGAAGACACACAAGTCGTAGACACACCGATAAAGACTTAGTTTTCTATGTGAAGCTATATTCTTGTACGAGTACGAGAAGAGCACGGACGATTCGGTAATAACGGGACTTGCCTAATGTACATATTGTAAAATAACTGATGGAGAATTGTCGCTAAAAACAGAAGTCCAACACAACTCGTCTCTAGTGAATATTTTTATTTTTACTTCTACTATTTTTTTCCGCCTGTCCGAGAGAAAAAAAAACTTTTTCTTATTACTATGAATAGTTTTGACGTGTAGTAGATGATTCAATGTGGAACCGGCTGAGTTCCATTTTCACGCGGAAAATTGACCACTCTCTTCCAACAATGTAATATATGTAAGTTTTTGTCTTATAGAATGCAGAGATGTCTCTTTGTACAGGCTCAAAACCGGCGTATGAGCTATTTTATAACATAATGTATAAATCTGTATGTAAGAGTCAGTTTGTATGATTGTTATTGGGTGAACGAGCCTAATATTACCTATCATTGCTGCTACAATGTAACTTATTGTAATTTGTACAAACTTACAGAAGACTTGTACGCATAAGATTATAAGCAGTCTTTGTAAGATATATCACTTTATTTATATACAACACACTGTATCATAATCTCAAGTACAAACATATAGTTAATTACGTTTCATAATAAAAGAGAAAAGCCAGAGCCAAAGCAATTCTCCCAAACGAACGATTCTTTTACTGTCGATGTTTTTTTCAAAGCTCAACGCGTATGATCACGCGTCACTGTGGGGAGACAATTATTTCTTCCGTACAACCACGAAAATATGACCTACTGAAATCTCTACGCCAATGCGATAATTGCAAAAAAAAAATAATTTCGCAGATCTCTGCATTCAAATTTTAAAGCTTTCTGTTTCACGTCAAATCTGACAGCGAAAGCTAAGCAAAAACGTAGAACTTTTTTTTGTCTTGTGAGCCTTTCGAGTCGATTTGTAAGAAGCGAAATTGAATCAAGTCGTATTACAGAAATCTTCGTATTTCCTGGCTCTATTGATTCAGAGCCTCCTTTTTGCGATATAGATTTTTCTTTCTTTCTTTTTCATCTTTAAAAAGCATTCCAAGTGTCTGTCCAAAAACCACCCGAAAGTAAACGTAAAAAAGGATAAGTTACGGAAATCCGAAGCCGTACGAAGCGGGTGAAATCAGAGCCAGTTCGCACGTACAGTCAGAAGTGCCGAAGATTTATTTGTCGTTGCTCTCTCGATGCACAAATAGTTTACAGAATACTTCAGTGTCTGTTAAACACTGTAATGTATTTTTCCGACATTCACAGCTTCTTCTAACGTATCGTAACAATTATACTAGAACAAGAGGGGTCGCCTCTCGCGTTGGTGTCTCTCAAGCGTTGCCGTTCCTACCGCGGCTCTCACTTGCGCTTGCAGAGTCCGGTGATCGGATTGACGTCGAGCTTGATCATACGATCCAACTGGGCGAGCTGGTGCTCGTCGTCGAACGTGATCGGAAGTGGCTCGTAAACTGAAAAACATCCAACGGCAACCGGTGAGTCTTTCGAATTTGTCTAATCGAACGAAATTCAATGGTTCGAAACTCGGAGGATGAAAATTACCGAATTTCCTCAGGCCAATGTAGACCCAGAGGGCGGTGGTGACGAAAAGAAGAGTAACGCCGACGAGGGATTTCCATTCTCCGGTCGGAGCGTCCATTTCCGCGTACGTTTGGCAGAAACTCGCGCGATAAAGAGCTTTCTTCTCCTCGATCGAGAGTTTCTTCCAGTCTCCCTTTTCCTTCTCCTTCAGAACCTACAAATCGCAGTCAACAGCAGAACCTTTATTAACTCAGTCAGTCAATTTTCTTCAAGACAAATAATACTATAATTCATGAAATTATATAATTATTTCTATAATTTAATATTTTTTAATATTTGATAATTAATCAATAATAATTAATTTAAATAATTTAATAATTCTTTCCCTCTCCTACTTGCGGTTATCCCTATTTTTATTTTCATTTTTTATTTCGGTTTTCTCTTTTCTTTTTTCTTCTCTTTTTATTTATACAACTTAAGCTGGATGCTCTCTGCTTGTATGGTGGGGAGATCTCCACCCCAGGGCATGAAATAAACGCCTCTTTTTCAATCCATCCACTCGCACATGTTTAGGATCATCCGAAAAAGTCTGTCCTTCGCACCTGAATGTCAGGGGTGACTTCCTTGAAGCGCACAGCCGGCATGGGGAACAACTCATGATCGATGTAGCTGGCCTCGCCGTTGATTCCATAGCCGACGACCTCGCGATTTCCGACTTTGGCTGTGAACGACGACTGAGCCGAGGACATGCGGACCGCCTGGACGTTGCGGCAGCCGCTTCGCACGCAGCTAATCAGCAGTTTGCCTGCCATTTTCTGCGAATCAAAGACGCGCTCGTTAGTGGACTCAAACAATGGTGATACTCGGCGCTCAGAGTCGTTCGTAACGTCGGAAGATCGAATGACAGAGGCGCGACAATCGAGTTCTGTCAAAATTAAAACTCCATTGATGACGCTCGAGAGAAAAGTTGGTATCGTTATTCCGCAGGACCGGGATAACCAAGTCGCCAAGTATACTCGGCACGTATTACCTAATCGATAGACGTATACGAGTCAAATATACTGGCAGACGAAATTTTCTTTACGTCACACCCGAAGGACCCGCGGAAAAGCGTCGGGGGAAGATTAAAAACGCGAGACACTCGCGTGTCGGCGTTTTTAATTGACACACTTGGAGATTATTTGATCGTCAGGATTTGTAAGGTTTTTCGTAATTACCGTCTGCGAATTCGCTCTCGGAAAAGAGCAGTGCAAGATGGTGGTGGGCTGACCACTCGGCTCGGCTTATCTCGGCGGAGTTCGGCTCCGGCTGCGGAATCAAAACACGGTGTGTGCTGATGACACTAGAGTCGACGTTTAGCCGAAGAACCGGCGACGGTCCCGGTGATTCGAGGAGCCGCCGTTCCGGCGCTCGGTGTCTGCGACTGTTACAGACCTAGCTTGACTCGTTTTGGAGCGTTCTCATTCGTTCGTTCTTTTCTGCTGCCTGGCGAATAGAAATTCGTGCCTGAGTATCGGGAACCAAAGTAGGATTTGAATCCTCCTCTGTTTTAAGGCGATGTGAAACATCCACGTCGAGCCCAGTCGGTATCAAAAACTGTAATGAACGTTTTTGACGGATATTTGCGTTTACAGCTAAAAGAAGAAATTCATTCCCTGCGAATTTCACCAGTGCAGGGAATGAATTTCTTATTTTAGCTGTAAATGCAAATATGCGGAAAAAACGTTCATTACAGTTTTTATTACCGCAGTCGGTATTTGACATCCCCTTAAGTTAATAACACAATATTTTGTTATATGGTTCGATTATTTTTAATAAAGACATTTCATTTAGTAGAAACACTTTAACAAAAACACAACATTGTTTGTGTATGCAATTATATAGAATCGGCATAGTTACAACGTTCTTATTATTACTTTGTAATTTTGCCGAATTATCTTTGTATGTTCTCATTATTTATTTATTTATGTATTTATTTATTTATTTAGTTATTTAATTTTTTGATGTTCTTATTATTACTTATTAATTAATTAATCAATTATTAATGTTAAGGCCTGTATCATCGAGTAGGGGGTTGCTCATGGTGATTTGAGATACGCTTCTGATTTTACGCCACAGATGGCAGGCAGTTACGTTGCCGAGCGTGCGCTCGTCACACGACCTCGCGGCCAACGAGATAAACGCGAGATTCGCCCGCTCGGGTTGCACCTCTCGCCGAGCCACCTTTTTTGTGGTTCTCTTCCACGCGATTGCAAACGGGACACGGTGCGTATTTTAACGAATCTCGATGAAATAATACTGAAGCCGCTGTAATTCAGCGAAACTTCGCCGACGAACGTAATCGCACTGCAATACTCTTTCGCCCCGTTTTCACGCATTTTGCCGATGTCTTTTTCCCAACGGGATTTTATTGGATTTCCGTAACGCCAGCCAGTTTGTGCTCACCAGTGTTCAGTGTATTTGTGTTGTCACCGACGGCGCATTCGGCGGATTCTCCGCCCGGTTTAATCGCCGAACTCTCGTATCAATTAGCATCACGCGAAATTCGAGACGCGCGTCGCGATTTAACGCCGAAAATTCGCAGTTTTTTCGAAACGTCAACAAAATCGTCCTAACCTCAACTCGAACGGAAACCCCGGTGGTTAAGCTGGTGTCCCGACTCACCCGTATTCGCGGCTTACCCGATAATAATAATCATGCGATAATTCAACGCCTGCTGCGCGGGAATAACACGAATTTTTGCTCCGATCGTTTCAGATGTTCTCCGCAAGCGCAAAAATCGTCAAAAGCGGCGGCGCCGAGCCCGACCCATTCGAGGCGAGTATCTCGCAGGCTCTGCTCGAGCTGGAGATGAACAGCGACTTGAAGTCCCAGCTGAGGGAGCTTTACATCACCAAGGCTAAGGAACTCGAAACAAACAACAAGAAGGTGAGTTTCGCTCGGTCGAGACGGCAACAACGAAAACTGATAATACGTATCGTGCTGAGGCAGAACCAACTTATATTTCAAACATAAGAGAACATCATTTTATTCTCTTGGATTTAGATCCAAATTCGATTATAATTAATCAAGAGAGATCAGTTTTATTGCCTTCAGCCCTTTTTACAAGCTTTTTGTGTTGGATGCATAGAAAATGGAGTTCAGTGTATTAATGTGTTTTTTTATGTTAAAATTCTTCCAGTCGATCATCATCTACGTGCCGATGCCCAAACTGAAGGCATTCCAAAAGATCCAGACGAGGCTGGTGCGCGAGCTCGAGAAGAAATTCTCCGGCAAGCACGTGATGTTCGTCGGCGAGAGGAAAATCCTGCCGAAACCGACGCGCAAGACCCGCACCAAGAACAAGCAAAAGCGGCCGAGAAGCCGAACCCTCACCGCCGTCTACGACGCTCTGCTCGAGGACCTCGTGTACCCCGTGGAAATCGTCGGCAAGCGCATCCGAGTGAAGCTCGACGGCAAGCAGCTCATCAAAGTGCACTTGGACAAGAACGAGCAGACCAACATTGAACACAAGGTCGATTTTTCTCGCTAATTTTTGTCTCGTCCCGCCGCCGTTTTGCATGCTTTTCGGTGGCCGTTTATAATTTTTTTTTTTTTTTCTTCATTATCGAACACGTTCACTTATCTCTCGCACCTTTCGATTGCAGGTCGACACATTTGCCTCCGTCTACAAAAAATTGACTGGCCGCGACGTGACGTTCGAATTCCCGGAGTCGTACGTGTAATTGGCACTTAAATAAAAACAACTTAAAGTGTACACAACTTTTCTGGTGTTTTTTTTTCTTTCTTCTATTGTCATCGCGAGGCAACGAGTCGGTCTCCGCGATTCACGAGCGTTGGGAGAATTATTGAGAATTATTGAGCTTTTATGGAAAAAATCAAGTTTGGATGTTTAGGGCTTTGATTACATCGTTTATCTAAGCTTTACAACAGGATACGTCGCCTCTGACAGAAGTATTAGCTCGGTATTTCAAAGGAAGCGCGTTGCTCCTATTGAATTTGATCCTCATTACCCAGCCCGTCTTTCATACTCTGCGCGCTACAAGTTTCTCCCGCAGCGCCGCGGAAAACCGGCACTTTTGTGCCTGATAGGTCGATAAGCAAGGCCGCTGCCGGTAAATTACCAAACAGGGTCGTAAAACGTATTCATCTTGCTAAAATCGCGTTACACGAAATAAAACTCGGGCGTCAAATTCAAAGTAACGCCACAATAAGCCGAAATTTCATGTGGACTGCAACCCTATCGAGCGTTCCAAATGATCATCAAGCCTCAATAAGCCATCTTCTCATTACGAATTACAGGGTCTAAGTTGCCCGATCTATAGACCCTTTGTTCTACCCACAGAAAATGTGTTTTAAAAAATATATATTCGTTTATTTTAAGCAGGTAAATACTTACAAAATGTAGTTGGAAACATAAATAGGAAGAAACCAAGGAGAGTACTGTGAATTAACCGAATGGCCCTCTTCAGGCTCTCGTCGGTTGAGGACTTAAAAATTAAGAAACTTAAAATTTTGATAAATTTAATTTAATTACATTTTTTGGTTGAGGACTTAAACATTAAGGTCTTAAGAAAACTGAAGGCCGCAGAAAATGTGTATGTACAGAAACCCGCGTATCCTGCTCGGTCGGTAACAAAAACAGCAATCTCCGGAGAATCTTTCTCCACGCATAGTGCTCGATCTGAAAATAAAAGCCGCGAACGTCGCCCTCCGTTTAACGATCCCGCAGGTGGCCGTTCTCCTCTTTAATCCGGAGAACCCGACCCACCGCGGAGAAATTCAAGACAGGGGGAACGATTACTCCCATCTCTCTCGCGCTCTCTCGCCACTCGCACATGTGTTTGTCCTCTCACGTATTGCCTTACGGTAAAAAAGTCTGGGTACTTTTTTAGCCTCGGTCGTTTCACAACTGAACTGACGTCACTCGCGCCGCGGCCGTGGGCAGCGCATCGCCCACCCCTATCGCAGCCTCCTCAAAATATTGGTCCCGCGCGCGCCTCTCCACCTTCCCACCCGTCTTCGCCACTAGGATTCGTCATGCCAAGAGCCTAGGGCATTTCGCCTGGGGCGTCTTGAACTGTCATTTGCGCAATATCTACAGTTTCAAAAAAACAAAAAAAAAAGAAGCAGAATCCACCGCACCGATCGTGCGTTGGCTCGTGTCACTCGCGGGCCAAACTCGACGCGTATTAAAACAGGCACGAGACTCACGATGTACAGCCACGAAATAGCGGCTGGAGTTGACGCGGCTCAGCTACGAAAAGTCGCGGATCGCGGCGAGCAGCAGGAGGGATCGCGCTGCGATCTCGTGAAATGACTTGCGTCCCGATAAACATTGTGTTACAGCTGATGGTACGTATTAGTTTTCGAGTCTGACAGGTTCGATTCGTAATCGCGCACCCTCGATGTTTTTAGCTCACACATCGTGCGCCACTTGCCTAAGAATCGAGGAATATTTTGTTTTTGAAAAACAAAAAAAAACAAAAAAAAATAGCCGAAAATAAAAAAATTCGAAATAATCGAGGAGACACTGTTTGATTTTCGGTATTATTGACGTTGGCCGCAGGAGTCGACGGTGGCCGCGGCGCATTTCCCACTGGGATTTTTGTAAATAAACCGTGACTGCGCCAAAAATGAGGTTCAACAAGCAGGAATTGATGACGCTGGCGACGCAGCCGTCGCAGAAATTCGAAAAGGAAGGTACCTTGTATGTGCGCGAGAGACAGGAGGGATTCTTCCGCAGAACGGAGAGTGAGTAGTTGCCACCGGCAATCCAGGTGTCGTCGTACTAATTCTACTATTTTACGTGTCGAACGTGTACTAATGCATCAACTACTTTTAATTTACATTCGCCCCGAACTACTCTCCTCCCATTAACTTTGCTCCCGGAGATCTCGAGACACTCGGCTATCGAGGATGACGTCTTTTGTACGATGCGTTAATTCCAATAATACTCTAAACGATCGAGACTCTCTCTTGGAGCATGTATGGTACTTATAATTTTGAGCGACTCGAGCGACTTGCGAATGAGAATCGTAAAAGATTTTGTAATTTGTAGAGTATTTTTTATTCTATGTGTATACGTGTAAGCATGATACTCTCGTTATTATATAAATATCGTTAGCGAAGGAGAGCGATTGGCGTTGGAGCATGTGCGGAGGCTGACCTGACGCCTCGGGCGATCGAAACACTCACACTGTTCGAGACTTCCTACATGTTCCACGGATGAGAAAATTTCAAATACCGCAGACTGTTCTCTCTACTCGATAAGGGCTTCCGGCGCGACAGTCACTTGTTTTTTCCATTCCATACATATAGTTCTACAAAATGGTGAATGTTTAACGCCAATTCTGCACAATCTATCATTTAATTGGATGGTGCTTCGTTCACAATAAATGTTCAAAGCCCAAAAATGTCTCTGACTGCTAAATCAAATGCAAAATTTCACTGTGTATATATCGCATCCGGAGTCGAGCCACTTCCCTGACCAGAAACTGCTGCTTATAACTGTACCGGTGACTTGTACAATTTCCAGGTACAAGTAAAAAAATTGAGAGCAAAAGAGAGAAAGGAAAAAGACATAAGACCTTGCGAGACTTGAGTTGCGTTTCGGCTGGCACAAGTAATAAAGGTATTAGCATCGAGTGTATTTTACCATAATATCTGGTACATGGTTCTTCCTGTTTAAAATAATCGTCAATACTAACACCAAATTTTTCGTCGGTTTTTTGCAATATTAATGTGCTTCAATTGAGTCGATCTAATTTGACGATAACACAAGGCTATTTTTTTCACGTAATCATAACGTAACTTTAACGTCCGCACTCTAAGAGGCGAGACAGCGCACATGTAAAACAACTGTGAGATCCACTTTAATCACAATGACCACTATTACCACTGACACAGGTGATGTTAAAGACATACAGGTGCAAGAACGATCGGACTAGATAGTAGTTACCGGTTCGCAATTTTTTATTGCCAATTTTTGCAACCATATGCCATTCACATTATCTCGTCTCATCGACATACACAAACCTCGGCGTTTGCACGTTTTTCCTGCACGTTTGCCTGTAATATATCTTCGCGTTTGCATGCCACGAATCATGATAATCCCGTCGTTTCTCCGTGCGATGCTTCACTTGGTGATTTATTCATCTTTATGTCCCGTTGTTAGTGTATTTATTTGTGGAAATTCAACGATGTACAGCGCATTTGATATCTTGTGTACAGTTTGTATTAAGAGATATTGAGAGAAGCATTTCACGCTCATGACATACAGAAGTAACATTAATTTATTAAGTTGAAACATTTGTGCTCCTATTAAAAATACCACGAAACGAATCCCAGTCAGAATGTTTCAGATTGTAATAATCGCAAAACGGAATTTTTCCATATAAAATTCATCTGTTCGATATCACACGCGCACTTAAAAAAGCTTTGAAAAATATTTGGTGTAACTGAATCACTGAAGAAAACCACGCATATTATTTATAAGTGTGATGAAACAAGTAACAATAGTTTAATCATTCGTTTTTCTGTATTGCCAGCAAGTTCCGAGCGTTGGTGCCGACTACGCGGGAATCTCTTGTTCTATTTTAAATCGAGAGAACAATGGTCGGAACCTCTCGGTGTTATAATTCTCGAGCACTGCAGCTTCAGGCTCGACGAGGAACCGACGCACCAGATCTTCTTCGGATTCAGTATAGGTAAACGGCATTTCAATAAAAAAAAAAAACATTTAAAAACTACACGGATTATTAGTATACAATCCATATGAATTTTCTTGTTTAAGGGGAGGCTAAAGGCTATAAAACATAATGTGGCGGCATGCTTGTCATACTTTGACAAGTCATTTGCATCGGCAAATTTATCAAAATGTTAGATCCAATCGTTTTCCGCTGTTGTTTTTCAGAATGTTGTCAGACATGCGCCAAAATACTTTTTGATTTACTAGGAAGAGGGCCCTGCTCGTGTTTTTGAAGACTATGAAGCAGAAAAGTAATTATAAATTACTTTATTATGGCAGCTTTCGCGTGGTAAATGTTCTGCAATTTTTATTTTGTCGTTTTGCGAGAAATAAAGTGGGACCCTCTTCGTGCAGTCATGCTGGAGTGATTGTCAAAATTTCATTCAAATTGATTCAGCCATTTTCGCGTACGATTGGATCTAAATTCTCAGGTGTAAGTGTCGGTATTTAGCCTCCCCTTAATATCACATTCAGGCTAATTTTTGTCTGATGAAAGTTATTATAAGTAGTTTTTATACAGAAAGTTGTTATCTCGTAGATGCCAACTTTAGAAGACACTTGGAATTATATTCAAATAATATTTCTGGTGCCTTGGGAAAAGAAAGAGAGAAAGACAATAAAGGAATATTGAAATTTACATGTCAATTAATTTCTTGTTTTTCGTTTTATCGAAGTTTTCGATGGAGGACTTTCGCAACAATTGGGCGCGAGTTCGTCGGAAGAACGAGACGCCTGGTTGCAGGCGTTGCAGTTGGCGAGTTACGAATGCATGCGTAACCAGTTGCTCGCGTTGCGACAACGCATCGAGGCGTCGAGCGGCCACAAGCACGACACGGATATTCATATGCTGCGGCTTCAACGTGGAATCATTACAGGTATCCACCGAGCTCTCCATCGAACAACCGCTTAATTCTTGCGACGATGATATATCAAATGAGAATAACCATGACGACGTCGACTCTGCCATTAAAAATTACAGATCCAGCCGAGGTTCCCGTTTGCGAAATATCCGTGGCGTGCGATAATTTATTATGCGACGGTCACGGCCGTCCGCCGAATCCCGTATTGGAGATCGATGTCGAAGCCAATCGCAGCAAAACGTGGATCAAGTACGCCAAGACTGAGATAGTCGAGGTACGTCAATGCAGATATTTTTACGACGTTAAAGTTAGCGTCGTTGAAATGTAACTTTAATTCCATAACAATTTAAATAATTCTCCCCCATTAGGGAGTGAAACAATTTTTTTTGTCGTGCTCTTATTCGTTATAATAACTTTTTATAGCTGGTATAATCATTTGGTTTTATTAATTAAGTTTAACTAATTAATTAAAGTTCGTTAATTAATTTGCACTAATTAATGAATGGCCCTTCATTATTATAATTATTAATAATTTAATTGTAACTAATTAATTAACGTTCATTCATTACTTTTTAATTTCGTTTCATTGCAACGATGCAAATTTCAACGTCAGATATTATTTTAATATTTAATTTTTCAATCGAGGATACATTTTTTATTTGTCTTTTATTTTCGCAGCGGAGTAGCAATCCGAGTTTTCTAACAACCGTGAGCTTCAGGCCGAGCGACGGTCTGGTGTCGGACAGCAAAGTTCGCATCACGGCTTACGACGTGCGGGAACGCGTGAGCCAAACGGCGACGCCGATCGGCAGCGCAATCGTCACGTTCGGCGCCGTACAGGACACGCCGAGGCTGCGAATACCGCTGAAATCGCCGAAGGCAACGACCGTGGGCTTCCTGACGATCAACGTTTGGAACTTGGAGGCGGAGGACAAGGGAAACAGTACGGAAAGTACGCCGTCACGAAATGTTCCTAACGCGTCGAACGGCAGTCAGGTCGGTTTTTTTAACGATCTTTAGCATATATTTTTTCACAAATCCTGTGATATTTCATTAGTGACGGCTTGAAACTTGAGATCAGGTTCCGAAATGAGAAACCGAAAGCCACACCCGATTCTAAACTCAACTTTCCTCTCTTTCTCAGCTATTTTCCCACAGACGATCGCACTCGTTGCCGCCGCGATTAGGCACGAAAATTAAACTTCCGCATCAGGGCCAACTCAAGTTTTTGTTCGCCAATCCGCACGTACAAACTTACAGGTAAGCTGGCGATGAAACCTATGACCGATCGATTTCGTCATATAAAATTCTACTGTCCGATCTACGATTTACTTTTTATCCCCTATATCGTGTAATTTTGGCAACAGATTCCATTCGGGTCTTGGAGGAGACATCTGCGTTCACGAAATAATGGCTGAGAGCAAATTGTGCTTCCAATTCCCTCAGCAGTTGCTGTAAGTCTTATTATTATTATTATTGTTGTTGTTGTTGTTGTTGTTATTTTTATTATTATTATTCATACACGGCTATTGTTATTTAAGGTGGTCGTCTACAGTTTTTTTTATTGCTGTAATACAATCCTAAATAATAAGTAATTTCACCACGTACTTAAATTCCGTAAATTTTAGCGCGATATGGATACACGAGGAGAAAGAATTACTCCAAGAAGTGGCGTGCATGGGCGAGCTGCGAGATCCGTGGCACAACAAGCAGGTGCAACTGCTCGATCGGCACTTGCAGCTCCTGCACTTGTATTCCCAGGCTAAGGAAAACTTGTCTTCCTTCAAAGGTAATCGACTCCCCCGTCTCATCGCTGCCCTCATAACCGCAGTCGAGTCTCTTGTACTAAACGAACGAATTTTTCCTCGCAGGTAGTTACTTCAAGCGCTCGACCCGCAAACACGACAGAACCCTCGAGTTCGCGCCGGTCAATCTTCACCTCCAGCGAATGTGGGTTCACAACGACACGTTGAACAAATGCGGGTTCTACGACTTCATCAGCGTCGGCGCGTTCACGGCTCACTCCCACAAAAGCAAAAACGGCGGTCTCGTACGGTAGGCAGAGCAAACAAAACAAAAAGCAGCAGCTATTTATTTATTTATCCTATAATTTGTTTATCATTAAACGTTTGGTAAACGTGGCCTACACGTTATATAATTCAAGGTTTTATCTCAACGTAAAATCCTTGAAACACATTTTTGGTAATAAATTTCACACGAAAAATCGTAAAAAGCAAATGTAACGAGAAACGAGTAACGACGAAAGTAACGATCGTTACTTTTCTTCGTAACATTGAATCTTTATTATCTTTTTTCGGGAAATTTATTGCCAATAATGTGTGTTTAAGGATTTTTCATAAAGTTGAAAGATTAAGTTATACAACGAGTAGGCCACGTGCACTAAATATTGAATAATAAACAAATTACAGGGTAAAGAGAAAAAAGTGTGTCTCATGTAGCACGTTATTCGCGTGAATTTCAGATTAGTCCAGGCGCTCAAAGAGTCGCCGACCCGTCACGTTCAGCTCTACCAGGGTTCGTCGAAGATCACGATGGCCCACGACGCGATACAGGCGATAAAGCAGTTGCGCCGCGACGTCGTCGAGGCGATGCGCTCGCTGATGAAGCTGGCGAAGGAGAAACAAACGAGCGGCATGCTGCCGATCTGCGAGGACATGATATCGAAAACGCGGATACTGCTGAGCCTGTGGGATCCGGGGTTGGTCGAGGAGGCGCTGACGTTTCTCGAGGAGCACAAAGTCGCGAAGCTTCCGCAGGAGGACGACGAGGACGAGCAGGAGGACGACGACGAGGAGGAGGAGGAGGAGGACGAGGAGGTGGGAAAACCGAGAGACAACGAGACACCGAAACGCGACGTCTCCGCTCGTAACGTACAATTCAAGGCGAATCAGTCGCTGTCGCCGTTCAAGCGGATCACCCAGCAGCTACACTTTGACCTAAAAAGCTCGGATTTCGACGACTTCATCTCGCCGGACACGCCGGAGTGCGTGGAGAATCTCTGGGCCGAGGAAACGCGGCGCAAGAAATTCCCGAGCGAATGCGAGCGAAACAGCAATCGGCAGATGAGTCGCGACGACAATTTCGTCATTTTCCCGGACGTCGAGGACGACGGAGCGGAGGAGACGAGCGACGAGGCTGCGGCCGCGAGTCGGCAGAGTCGAAGGAACGAAAACGAAGGCGAGGAGGACAACAACAACGAGCGGCTGATGGATCTGACGAGGGAGCTGACCAAGTGCGAGAGGACGGAGGTTGGCGGCGGCGACGGTGGCGCCGAGAACGAGGCGGACGACGACGACGTGCGGGAGGAAATCGACCTGGGGAAGCGATTTCTCGACACGCAAAAGATGTGCAACTCGCCGTCGGCGAATTACTACAAGCCGACCGACGAGCCGGAGCCCTGGGACTTGACGCAGCTGAACATCGAGGCGAGCGTCATGTGTCTTGTGTCCAAGGTGAAGTTTCTCTGCGGACGATGCAGCAGCCCGGCTGTGCGGCTGCGCAACAAGAACGCCGTGGGACGATCGCAGAGCCTGAGGGGATATCAGCTGGCGAACAATCGCAACGTCATCTCGACGGTCGTGACCACGCAGCCGAAAAACGAGATCAAGTCGGATGAGTCGAGTAAATTGCTCAACAACAACGGGGCGCACAATCCGTCAAGGCAGCCGTGGCAGCAGCAGCAGCAGCAGCAACCGAGTCCGACGAGAACGGGCGGGGAGGACGCGAAGGAGACGCCTGGCCTCGCGAAAGCCAAAGAAGGTAGATGCGGTCGCAATTTATGATGATAAATAGATGTTTCCATTTTTTTTTAGTCCTGCCGGACACTCCGGCTTAGTAATTCCGATTGACACTGATAGAAACGGATCAAATGGACAGAATTCCGATTGAAAAATAATCGGTTCTAACACCGCATGGTGGCCTCGGTCAGGCAATACCGGGAAAAGTCGGGGGAAAAGATTATTCCGGGAATCAGGGAGAATTCAAAGAATTAAAAAATTGCTCAGGGAAAAGTGAATTGTAGATAAAAGTAGATAAAAAGTTGAAAAAATGTTATTTATTATTATAATAAGTATGATATAACACTAATTATTATAATAGTGTTTAATGTCATTCATCGTTGATCGGCAAAGTAAGTAGTTTATCGAAGACGTGCACCGGTTTTGGATACATTTTCATTGGCTTCATTAATTTAAAAAATAGAGATCGTCAGATTTCTGACGATATTTATCACATTTCTTGGCGGCGAAAAAAACGGCCACCATGAACAGGTTTCAATCGGATTTTTGCCCGTTTCATTGGTTCCAATCGGATCTTCTAGCCAGGAACATTTGGATCCCGTAACTGAATAAAACGCGTTTCAGTGTGCCAAGCGGTGGATACGATGACGAGGGTGATAAAAAACAATTCCGCCGGGCAGCGAAACAAATTCACCGAGGGCCTCGATTTCGCGCTGATCGTGGACTGGACGTGCGAGCTCCGGCCGAGCATGAAGAAACTGCGTCAGGCGATGGACGGACTTCTGAAGACCGCGAGGCTCACGCACTCGGTGTTCAGGGTTCAGGAGGACGCGAAGCGGGCTCAGCGGGGCTGCAACGTCAGATACAGACGGGACGTTTGCTTCAGCCAAGCGGTGAGTGGAAGCCTCATGTCCGAGCTTCGTACTATTTTTCAGCGTTAAATAAACGTAGTACGTAACGACAACGATGAACAAACGAGTTTGAAAGTGACGCACGAGTGCCGCCGCCGCCGCGTGTGTTGCTCACAGCTCACCGCGCTTGTGTCCGCCCTGATGGCCAAATTGTGGTGCCAACGACCGGATCCGCTGTTCCTGCTGATACTCACCACCCTGGGTCCTCTCGCGTCGTTCGAGGGCCTCCTCAGCTACTACGGACACGAGATCGACATGTGGGGCGACATGATCGTCGCCGTCGAGGACCTGCACACCGTTACCTTCACACTTTCGCGATGCGGCATTAATTCTAGGTATTGCTTTTTCTTAATTCGTGTTAGAGTGAGAATTGCCTGATGGGAGAATTAAATCTTTGATTAAAAAATTAATCGATGGAAAAATCGATTAATTGATTAAAATGGAAAAATCGATGAATGGATTAATGGATAAAAATGGAAAAATCGATTAATGGATTAAAATGGAAAAATCGATGAATGGATTAATGGATAAAAATGGAAAAATCGATCAATGGATTAAAATGAAAAAGTCAACTAATGGATTAATGGATTAAATGGAAAACCATTTAATGGATTAATGGATAAAAATTGATTGATCGATTAATGGATTAATGGATAAAAATGGATTGGTCAATTAATGGATTAATGGATAAAAATGGATTGATCGATTAATGGATTAATGGATAAAAATGGATTGGTCGATTAATGGATTAATGGATAAAAATGGACTGATCGATTAATGGATAAAAATGGATTAATCGATTAATCGATGGATAGATGAAAAAATGCTGGGAAGTATATTCTTACTCTCTTGTCTCGGTTGAACAGTATTCACGAGGGAAAAGGCGGCAGCGTCGTCGGTTCTCAAATTCCATTACCGCGAGTCGTGGGATCTCGCACGGCGTTGACGGTGATGGTTCCTGTGCCGGACGGCATCTACTCGCTGCTTCCGCTCGTGCCATCCTCTCGTCAGACCCTCTCATTCAACGTGACCCCCGTGTTCTTCAATATCGGCATAAACGAGAAGGCCACCCTGGCGGAGAATCTCGGCACCACGGGGCCTCAGCAGCGAAGCAATCTCGACAACTTCGACAGACTGAACGAGTATTATCTACGCTTCAAGAAGCTGAATTTGCCTACAGAGTCGGGAATAGCGCGGCGTGAGTCTCGATATATCTGTACTCGCTGTTTTTCGATCGGTTCATATACATTTTTTCTACGTTATTCCGCGATTTTGCTTCAGTCGGCGCTCGCTCGCCAATCAATCGAACCCTCGCGGAGATGATAAGCGACCTGAAGTCTCAGGTCCAGGCGAAGGTCGACAAAAACACAAGCGTGCTGCAACTCTCGTCACAAATATGTCGACGGATGAAGGGCCTACGGTTCACCAGTTGCAAAAGCGCCAAAGATCGCACGGGCATGTCGATAACTCTCGAGCAGGTCAACATCCTCGCGACCGAGTATCATCTGTCCGAGCACGAGTTCATCAGGGCCTTGGATTGTATGCGCAGGCAAGTTTTTGCTCCGTAAGACATCCTCGTGATCCTCCTGGCAATCAGATTCAATGTTCATCACACGGACGTCTCCTTTTTTTTCATTATTTTATTTATAGAATGATACAATATCGGAGAGATTCAGGCTGAAATAAACCATATAATAAAATTTGCCTACCTTTATAATAAACTAGGCTAATCACACGCGCTGGCGCGCGTGCCTGAAAAACTTTTCGCCAAAATCGACCTCAGAAATATATAATTTTTTTTCGGAATATTTACTTTTAACCTATACCATCGTTCTCAAGTCGCATATTCTACCCCCGAAAACACTGGTTATTAACCTTTTTTAATCGATTTTGAAAAAAATATTTTGGCCACGATCTTTCTGTCAGAAATCGTAGATCTGGCTCCGGACCGAAAATCGCCAAAATCGACCTCGAAAATGTTTATTTCAAAATATCACCTATAATAGGTTAATCAATTTTGCGCTGCTGCGCTCTTATAAAGCTTTAATAGGTTACGTGTGCTGCCCCGCCTGTCCTCTTATGAAATTATTCAAATTTGATACCAAACTGATTTTGTTTATCACGGAGTTTCCTGGCAACCAATCACAACTCTAATAGTTTGCTAACAATGCCTTCCGTTACTCATGAACTTTTTAAAAGAGGGATTAGTGGTTCATGCCCTCGTGCATAAGGGTTCGCTTTGCCAAAAATATTACGTGGATAACAATAAAAGAGATATTAAGATTGTTAAACAAATAATAATTTTAAACATAATGCGCACCAGACGACGCTTTTTGGTTCAGGGGAAAATCATTCAACAACAAGAAAAAACCCACAAAGATAATATAACACGACTGTCTCCTCTATTCTCTTAGTGAGGGCTGCAGACGCGAGAACACTTGGAAGAACATCGGGGTGAGAAAATACACGTTCAAGAGTTCGGTGCTGTCTCTGCCGAAGTTCTACCGGCCGCCGACCGGCACCTACGGATAAACGTCGTTCGGCCGTCGATCGCCGGCGCCTCGACGCTCGTTCGGTTCTCCAGCGCCCCGAGACGGACGATCGGCGATTCGGAGTCAAGTGCAATACCAAAATGAGACCAAGTACAATTGAAGACGAATAAACGAAGCGCAGGCGAGAAAACAGGCCCCGCTCGACCAGCGCGGCTCTTTCCACGTGCGCTTCTCATCATTCACAATTCTCAAACTTCGGCATACGTCAGAGCGCGTTCATTAAGTAGAGCTACCGTGTTGTGGTTCGTCATTCGTCGTTTCTATGTACGTATAAACTCCCTACACGCAAACACGTATTACGTTTGTTCTTCCATAGATCTAACTCGAGATATTAATGTTAAGGACGTTCTTTCTTTGTTAAATAAATTATTAGCATTAACTTATAGATTGTGTATCGATAGACGGCAAAATATCAATATCAATTTTGAAGTGTTGAGACTCGGAGCGATGTTTTTCAATGCATGCTACTTCCCTTACCGAGAGCGAGGAAAATAAATATAAGTAACGGGAAAAAATAACACTGGGTAGGCGACAGCGGCCGCGATTTTTGTCTTCGCGAGCTAGATTTTTTTTAGGAGGGTGAAGAGCTTCAAAGTCATCAGTGCTAAATTTTGAAAAACGATTTCAGCATTTTTTAAATTTATTTATGCTCTTTGGAGAGGATGAGCCATGATATAAGTATCATGAAAACCAGTTGCTAAGCTATCAAATGCCCTAAAGTAAAAAAAATGGCACGTTTAATTAGTGTGAAGCCTTTCAACTACCTTAACGCTCGACAAGACACGGAATTTGCCCGCACGAGACATGCGTAAACGTCAGCAGGTGTCTGTTCAGGGGTACCGGGTATCAATATCAATTTCACGCGACATCGAGATGACGAATAATATTTTCGAATTCGCGTCATACCCTCGCGTAAAGACGGGGAAAAAAATCTAAACGACGAGAGATTAGATAAGAAACAGCACGCGACCGCAGCTCCAGCTTGCCGCGGTCGTTCTTCCTGCTTGCCAGATGATTTCTCGAGGAGGGCGGAGCGCTTCACAATAGCCAAGGCGGCGCTAGACCGTACGCCACGATTCCAATCTTTCGGCAGCTTACGCGGCTGGCCTGGAATCTGCCTTGGGCAGCGGCATCTGCTCTTAACTTACAAACGCATTTCCTGCGTCATTAAAAACAAAACAAACAAAAATACTAATATGCTAATCTCCAACGCTTTCATTTCTCATCAAGCCCTTAAAAAAAAATCGGCCACCGGGCTACCAAAAATGACCGAAAATCTGCCTTGGGCAGCATCTGCTCTTAACTTACAAACGCATTTCCTACGTCATTAAAAAACACAAAAAAATACATATATGCTGATCTCCAACGCTATAATTTCTCATTAAGCCGCTCAAAAAAATCGGCCACCGGGTTACCAAAAATTACAGAAAATTTGCCATCGGCAGCAGCATCTGCTCTTAACTTATAAACGCATTTCCTGCGTCATTAAACAAAAAACAAAAAAATACTAATATGTTAATCTCCAACGCTATCATTTCCCATCAAGCCTCCCAAAAAATCGGCCACCGGGCTACCAAAAGTTCTATAAAAATCTTAAAGAAAACAAAACAAAATAATTCCGAATCATTCCAGCTTCCTCAGTTTCCACCCTACGACCCAAAGGGCGAATTCTTCGCTCGCGCCCGACCCTCAAGAGCAGATGCCCGTTTTTCGCGGGCCTTCGGCGTCTCTCTAGGCTCTCGGCGCAGAATCCTCTCAACCCGATCGCAGCCCCGCATTAACGCGCAACATGTAAATAGAGAATATGCGTGCGCGCATTTAATACACGGGCGAAAAAGTTCTGCGTGTCCCGAAGAGCCCGAGGGAGACGCGCGGCGGGCGCGCGCGGCGCGAGAGTGGGGGAAGGAGACACGCGCGTCTTACGCACACCTTTATGCGGGCGTAAATAAGAATCAGGCTCTTTCGAGAACGACGGGGCCGGCGGAGGGGGCGGGAGGAGAAGAGGCAGAGGAGGCGTAGAAGGAGGTTGCCGGTTGCTGGGTGCCGGCTGCTGCTGCCTGCCGGCTGCCAGCTGCCAGCTGCGAGCTGCCGCGCGGTGCGTGGTGGTCCGTGCCGGCTGGCTGAATGCGCAACAGTCGGCCGCGTATATACGCGGTATACCTGATGGGCTGATGGCCCGGTGCTGGAAACACCTGCCCTCCACTCGTTCGGGGCCCCCGTTTCTCCTTCCCCCCCGACCCTTTGTCCATTGGTTAATATAAGCCTGCACTTGCTTTTAAAACCGTCAGTTTGGCTTGCGGACGCTCGGCGAGCGGGTCGAGAGTGTTTTACACGAGTATAAACAGTACAACGCGAAAACAGTACAACTGAGTTGGCGTGACGATTTCCTTTTTGTTTTTGCAAACGACGATTTTTATTTCATGTATATTTGTATATCGTGATTAATCGCGCGGCCATCGGAGGATAAACCGTTTTTTCCGGAGAGTTCGAGGGCGTTGATAACGCCGGTAAAGCAGTTCGGCGACAATGGAAATCAGGATCCGGACAGTCGTGAAGTGGTTATTCGCATTGTCGCTCGTTGTTGGGCTCAGAGCGAGCGACGCGTCGCCGCGATCGGCCGACAATGCCGACAACGCGGGCGCTCTGCTCGATCTGACGAAGACTGTGCAACTCGTTCGGGAACAAGTGAACGCGCTGATTGATCACCGTCAGCAGGACTACAACGCGCTTGAGGAGAGCCTCAAGAACGCCATGGAGAAGAACACCGAGCTGACGGTGCTGAGGAATCAAGTGAGACAGTTGAGGTACGAGAGATTTTATGCTTGTTAATTAAACGCGTTGACATTTGTTCGTTAAATGCATTTAAATTTGTAAATTAAAGGGATTCATATTTGTATATCAATTGCATTAATATTAGCAAATTAAACGGATTCATATTCGTGTATTAATTGCATTAGTATTAGTAAATTTAACGGTTTCATATTTGTATATTAATCGCATTTGCATTAGTGAATAAAACGGATTGATGTTTGTGAACTAAACGCATTAATGATTGTAAATTAAACGCATTTATATTTGTAAATTCAACGCATTTATATTTGTAAATTGAACGCATTAAATGTTTGCAAATTACACGCATTCATATTTGTAATCTAAACGCATTCATTTTTGTAAATATTGCCACAAAAGTGTTTGTAAACAGTGGAACTTTTGAGCGCCGTTGTGTGTGTTGTTTTTGTCCGTTTCTGCTTCTTATCTAACGAAACACCACGCCGTGTTTATTTCCAGGAAAGAAGTGAACGCGCTGGGCGGCGGAAGTGGAAACGAGGCGAAGAACGAGCGGCTGCGGGTCAAGTGGCTGGGAAGCGCGGTCACCGAGCTCAGGACCGAGATAGCCGAGGTGCTGAGGACGCGGAACGCGAGCGAGGAGATCGCTCAGCGCTCGAAGATGCAGAGCGAGATCGCCCTGCTCAAGGGCGACGTCTCCGAGGTTGGCCGAGGGCTGCGCGATCTCGGCGGCCGGCTGACGAAAATCGAGGCCGCCCTCGGGACGATAAGACTCGATATATTCGCGGTCAAAGAGCGAACTGGACAATTGACGAGGATCTGCGCGGACGTCACCAGTCAGGTATTGCATTAATCATTTAAAAAATATCTCCCTATCACCAAACCAGATTTTTTCACACATGAAAAAAATCGTAAAAAATAATTATCACACGAAAAAAAAATAATAATTTGCGCATGAAATAAAATCGTAAAAAAATTATTCGCACATGAAAAAAAAATTATTCGCACATGAAAAAAAAAAATCGTAAAAAAATTATTCGCACATGAAAAGAAAATCGTAAAAAAATAATTCGCGGATACAACACTATTTGCCGCTAATTATATTTATCATCTGCAATCGATAGAAAAAAGGCCTAACAAAAAACAGAGGAAACGAGGAGGGAGGCGAAACCATCGCTTCCTATCAGACCCTTTTCAACAGGAAGGGAACGAATTCTATTCGCGTTACGCCCTGTGCGGCAACATCCGGCGGATATACAAAATATGTAGAGGATATAGATCCCTTCTTCTTCACGCTAGCGCGACGCCCGTAAATTCCGTATCCCCGAGTACGCGCGGCTCGTGCTTTATATTTTCCCGGGGGTAAATAGCTGGAATACACGTTAAATATACAGCAAAAGCTGGAGCGTTACGCCGCTATTACGTGGTGCGTCCTCCCGCCGATTCCGCGGGATCTCCCCCCACTCGGTATTAGCATGCAGTACATAAATATGCCGCACGAAGAGGGAGAGCCGAGGATTTCGAGGTGATACGCGGCGGCGGCGGCCACGGATGGGCAAGAATCGCCGGCGCACCTGCGGCCAACCTTCATGGTCAATCGCCTCTTGCAGTGCATTTTTTTCTTCAGTTGCTCGTTTTAGTGACCGGCAGCTGCCGTCCAGAGTCGTCGATCGTTCCCTAACCAACCGCCGCCGCCGCCGCCGGGTGCGTTTCACGCCGTCGTGCGTGTGCGTGCCTGCTGCGTGCCTTTCTTCCTCTCCCTCGCCTTCCCCCGCATACCTCCTCACCCTTATTTCTGCCTTCCTCGTGCGCCTCGTCCCCTCGCGCCGCTTTCCAAACTCCCCCCCCTTCCCCACCGCCTCCCGCCTCTCACTCGAGGATGCAGAAGCAATCACAATACCATTTTTTTTCTTCCTCCTCGCTTTGCAATATTACGGCCTCGTGTGTCTGTGCGTGCGGGCTTGATGAGTTTTCTATATGGAATTATATCAGCCGGCTGGTAATTACACGGAATGGCCTCGGTGGAAAAGGTCCAGAAATATAACTGACACTTATTTTCGTTTTTACTCGGCATACACGTGAGACGGTTTTGGATTTTTTTTCACGGGTGGAACGGTTGGGCATTTGATATTGTTTCACAAATAGTTAATTACAATTATTGTGCAAAAAAGATACGATTTTTTTAATAGGAATAATTTTTCTATTATTTTTAGTAACGAGCGATAATATCTTGTGGATATAAAAAACGAATCATCATTTTTTAAATTATAATTTCAAAAAATTATTTAATTAATTTACGTGTTTACTAAATATCGCCTCTTTCTTGTGTTACAGTTGAGCACCGTGCAGATCGAGATGAAGACGATGAAATGCGGCGGCGACTCGAATCCGTCTCACCCGTCCCCAAAGTCAGAGTCGAACCGGCGGCTGCTGTCGAACGAGTTATCGGAGAACGACATCGGCGCTCAAGCCTCGGAGGACTACGAGTACGGCGAGAAGAGAAAAGCGGGAGAAAGTGCGAAGGTCGCACGAAGAAATTCGCCGATCGCGGAGAAGCACCGAGCCGCGCGTTACTGGCCGTCGCACCGTATGGAGCAGCGACTCTCAAAGTTGGAGCACAAAATCGCCATAGTGTCCCGCAAGCGCGGGATCCTCGAGAAGCGAGTCGTCTACGAGAACGACAGCGAGATTAAATCAAAACTCGCGGAATTAGAGCGAAGCGGAAGCGAGATGGACAAACGGATGACGAAAATGTCCCAGGATGTCGGTGCGAGTATCGGCAAGGTCGACGAGTCGATAATCCGTCTCTTCGAGTCGGTGGAAAATCTCTCGGAAAAAGTGGAGAGAAACAAATCCGAGGAGAAGCGCGAGGTGGCGAAGCTCGAAGTAACAGCGGCGCGAAAATACGCCGAACTCTCGATAGCGCGCGAGGAGCTGATAAATCTGCGACGAACCGTCCAGGCGCTGAGCGTGAGCGCGTCGAAGCTGCAGGAGAAGAGCGACGCGCAGCAGGGCAGCCTGAGCGAGCTGAAGAAATCGCTGGAGAACGTGACGAAGCTGCGGAATCTCGAGGTCTCGGTCGAGCGAGCGACGAAGATAACGGAGGAATTGGAGCACGTGGAGGACGACTACAAGAGCATGGTGGAGTCGCTGCCGGGAAATTGCGAGGATCGCGACGGTCTGACGCTTCTCGGGGCCGGAGCTCTGGCCACGCCTCTCCTCGTCTCGTGCCACAAGGGCTGGATCGTCGTCGGGCGTCGCATCGACGGGATGATCGACTTCGACAAGACGTGGCGCGAATACGCCGAGGGTTTTGGCTCGCCGGTCAACGAATTTTGGCTCGGAAACGAGGCGCTTCATCGTCTCACCAGGGACGCGAATTGCACGAGTCTGCGGATCGACCTGACCGACATCTACGGCACCCGATGGCGCGCCGAGTACGAGAACTTCAACGTCGCCTCCGAGGACACCGGTTACAGGCTCGGAGTCTCCGGATACTCGGGAAACGCGACCGACGCGCTTTCTTACCAGAACGGAATGGCTTTCAGCGCGAAGGATCGAGATATGGACATCAGCTCCGCGGACTGCGCGGCGAATTATCGCGGCGGCTGGTGGTTCAGTCACTGCCAACACGCCAATTTGAACGGGAGATACTCCCTCGGTCTCGCTTGGTATCGATCGGACACCAATCAGTGGATGGCTGTGGCTTCTTCCGTTATGTCGATACAGCGGAAAGCGAGTTGCTCGGCCGCTGCCGATGCTACTCTGGTTAAAAGATCCGATTAGTTAGAAGCGATAAAATGGACAAAAAGACGATTAAAAGAGGTTTGATCCGATTATTTTTTTGCAATTGGAGTTTTGTCCGTTTCGTCGGTTTCTATGAGTGACGATCGGATCGGGTTGAAAGATCCGATTAGAAGCGATAAAATGGACAAAAAAACCGCATAAAAGCTGTTTGAAGCGATTATTTTATCAATAGGAATTTTGTCCGTTTCGTCGGTTTCTATGAGTGTCAATCGGAATTACTGAGCAGGGTAGGATTTTTCGAACTTTCGCATTTCCTTCACGATTGTCAGTCGTCGAAATGTGTCTCTGTTACGAAGAACAACGTCTCAATTGCTCGTCAAAGCTAAACCAAAGAACTCGTATCTCTTATTTTTTTATGTAAAAGACTGTATATAGTACTTTAGAAGTTAAGGCTCGTGTACATATTTTATTAATATAAAACCTGCTTGGAAAAAAGATATATAACAGACGATTGCGAATATTGGTTAACGGGTGAAACAGTTTTTACTCGGTACTTCCGGTCTTCGTGTGCAGCTGCACTGCGTGTGAATGTGCGAGGAGAAACGATTGAGAAAAATATACCTCGAGAAATTCGCTGGAGAAAAGTTTTGTTTTATGTTCATCTCCTTTTTCCCTGCGTTAACTATTGTTTCTTCCAATTTTTTTCAAGTGTTGAAGTTGCGAATAAAGTGCGAAAACATTTTTCGCGTTTTTTTCGACGTATTTTCTATTTTTCGGGCAAACAACAGTGTCTACAAACTTTACGAAATCGGATTTTTTTTTTAACAAAAACGTCGTACCCCTTGTTTTTCTGCAATTTTTTTTTTTTTTTTTTTTTTTTTTTTTTCCATTTCGTATAGTTTGAAAACCCTATCCAATGGCAAATTTCGCGCTGATGCCGAAAAGCACCACTGCTTGTCCAAAAAATAGAAAATTCATCGAGAACAATTGGATTTTTGGTCGTGAATTTGCGTGGAAATACGGGTAGGAATTGCATCTCAGTTGGAAAGGACGTTGACCAGAATTACTGCATTATTCTCGGTTAGTTTATCAGATGTTCGCATTTTTTTATTCCCTTTCATACAATCTCGTTTCTAAATATCGCATCGGCAACAGAAGCTAAAAATTCTTATTCGTAGATCCACTTCTCGGCCCAGGAAGACCAGTCGAAGAGCTCCTTCTTCTCCTTGTCTCCGAACCACAGGGCAATCTCCTTGTTGGCAGCCTCAACCGAGTCAGATCCGTGAATGATATTGCGACCAATCTGAATGCAGTAGTCACCACGGATGGTGCCAGGGAGGGAATCCTTGGGGTTGGTCTCTCCGAGCATGAGACGTCCTGTCTTTACAGCATTGAGACCTTCCCATACCTTTAAGAAGAAAAAAAAAAAAAAAAAAAAAAATATTAGGCCAACCCATTATTTGCTATTTTATCCATCACTTTAACACCAATAAACATTCCACTTTTCTTATGCATGAAAAAAATTGTATAAATAATTATTTCTACTACTTTTCTGATCATAAATAAATAAATAAATAAATAATGAAATTCCTACAATTTTACAAACTCTGACATGGATTTTTTTGCACAATCAAATAATTACTTAAAAATGTTAGCACGATTAAAAAAAAAATTTGCCATAAATAAAAATACAAAAAATCTTTTCACTTACCATTGGGACGACTGGTCCAGTGCTCATGTACTTGATAAGACCCGGGAAGAACGGAAGCGCGGAGAGGTCGGCGTAGTGCTTCTTCAGCAGATCCTCAGAGGCCTGTTAACAAAAACACAACAATGTGAAACACAAAATTACATCAAATTAACCGTCGCGAGAGCGATCGAGCGTTCGGTCGTTTCCGTAGTAGCTCGGCTCCCTATCAGACAATCACGATCGATAATGGAGCGAAGAAAAAAGACGGCAGGAATACCGAATGGCAAAAAAACACGTGGCGTGGCGACGAAACCGTTCTCGATATCCGGTTCCATCGGCACGCCGGGACGGAATGTAAAATACGTCGCGGACGTTCGCGGGACCGAATCCCAGTGGTGAATTTTCATAGCGTTAATTCAGTCGTTAATTCGCTTACCCAGGTCATCTTCATCGCGACCAGTTTGAAGCCTTTTTCCTCGAACCGTTGGATGATTTTTCCAACGAGACCACGCTGAACGCCATCGGGCTTGATCATAATAAAAGTACGTTCCTTGTTGTCCGTCATGATTGCGGTAGAAAAATTGTTACAAAACTGGCAGTAGGAAGCGGCACAAGTGGCGATCGGCGGATAACTGACGACGAAGTGACACTCGGTTTCACTCTCGGTCGCTAAGTGAGTCGAACGGACTTGACGCCGCGACGACGGTTGCCTTGAAAAAGGATTGAGCTCGTTTCCTCTCCTCCGACTTCCCCCCGCCGCGTCCCACGGCGGATCCAAAGTTCGCGAATCGCGACGCGAGATCCAGCGGCCAACAGCCGGCGAACGCGCAGCGGCCAATAATATCAGTCGCGCTGGTGGCCGCACCGCGTTCGACGATTAATAGGGTTAATAAGATATTCACCCATTTCTCATCAGTCACACCCATTCATTCAACAGCAATTTCACATTAGCTGCTCGCTGCATATACACAAACCGCAAGTGTCCACGATAAAACTTTAATCGTCCCTCAATACGCGCGATTCTCCGGTGGACGTCGGAGCCGGTAATTCGAATCTCCCGCCTTACGGAAAAGCCGACCGCCCGACGCGTAATGAATCTCTAACCCAAAGCTCGGCGGAAAGCGTCGCGAGAAACCTGCGACTCCAAACGCAGATTCATCGGGCGATACGCGCAGCTGCTGCGCCTCGCTCTCAGTGAAATCTTGCATTTTTAATTAATCTCCAAGAAATTCGGGTGTCTCGTGACTCAACACCCAAGCTCCGTGCAAAGATCAGCGTGCGCTTGAGTCACTCGATCCCCGTGGCGCGTCTCTGCGCACGCGCGAAGCGGCGTCGATTCCGCGCGTCGGCCAATCAGATTCGCGCCACCCATCAGCGAGCCAATCGCGGAGCTCGGCGAGCGTCAGGAGGCGGAAGAGCGAGAGAGCGGAACGAGCGGCGAATTTCGTCGATGCGGTGTGCGGTGCGTGTTTGTCGCGAAAATTGTTCGTCGTAGTAGCCGCGGAGCACGCGTTCCGAGTGAGTAGCAGCGCATTGGCCGAGCACCGCAGCACGACGGGAACGACTTCAAAATGGCGACAGTCGAGCGATCGCGTACGTCGTGTTGGAAATAAAGTCGGCCAGCTTCACCGCGTTTAATCGTCGTCCGCGCGTGTCCCGCAGCTCGTCGATCGTTACGCCGACCTCGCGCGTCCCCCACACGACTCGGGATCGTCAGTGAGTCCCGTCGGCCGATCACCCCGCGCGTCGCACATCGCGCAAAGCTCCGCTCGCGGAAAACAGGACGACCCGAAATAGCGCAACGAGGAAAAAAACGGAGCGGCAGCCGCGATACATATATAGATAGACGACTCGGTCGTCGGCACTGACTGTGCTGTTCTCGTCGCGTGTCGGTTAAAACCGCCTTAACCTCCATCATCGCCGTGCGCGTTGTGAATGAGAGGAATTTCCGATGCAGGCACCGCAGCAGCAACCGCAGCAAGGACATCAACAAATAGCGGCGGCGGCGGCGGCAGCGGCAGCGGCAGCGGGCACTAACGTTATACTCAAGATGAACGAAATACAGCAGCTGTCAACCGTTGGTACGCACTTCTTTTTTCTCGTCTTTATCTTTGTCTCCCGGTTCGCTCGATCGGCACGCGCGATTTCGGGCGCGATAAGAGGCCGCCGGGTCAATTGATCCGTCTGCCCGAGCGACGCGGGTCGCGCGAGCACGAATAGCGATATTTAGCTGCGTTGCTTTCGTTATTTAACAAGAAATTAATCGTTTGTTTGGAAAAAAAAATATATATATATTTATTTTATGTTACATATGTGCTCCATATTGGTGGTCTTTGTTACTCACTTTTTTGTAGAGTTTATTGGAATGTGCGATGTATTCATTTTAGCATCGTGTTTTCTTGAATAGATTTCTCTGATTTTTGTCTATAGGAGTTCGATTTTGTCTATCGGAGTCTTGTATGAATTGCACATTTATTTGTGTAACAAAAGTTTTGCTATTTATTGTGATAAAGTAAAATAATGATAATAATAAAAAATATAATAAAATGAAATGTGTTTCAGGTCTTCTGGAGTTGGCTCACAGAGAGTACCAGGCTGGAGATTATGAAAATGCGGAGCGCCACTGCATGCAACTTTGGAGGCAGGAGACGAATAACACAGGAGTGTTACTGCTGCTCTCGTCTATCCACTTTCAATGCCGCAGGCTAGAGAAGTGAGTTGGCTGCCTAAGATTCAAATTTGCAACACAATTTTAAACAACCGGATGATGTACTAAATGAATGAATTTTTTTTTTTTTTAGATCAGCGCACTACAGCGGATTGGCCATCAAACAGAATCCATTATTAGCAGAGGCTTACAGCAACTTGGGCAATGTTTTTAAGGAGCGTGGACAACTTCAGGAGGCTCTTGAGAATTACCGGCACGCCGTTAGGCTAAAGCCAGATTTTATAGATGGTTACATTAACCTGGCGGCCGCTCTTGTCGCAGCCGGTGATATGGAGCAAGCCGTTCAGGCTTACGTTACGGCTCTTCAATACAATCCTGCAAGTTTTATTATATTTCATCACAAAAAAATGTATACTCGGGATTATAGGGTTTGTTTGTGCTGTGAGAGAAAACAAAGAAAAGACCAACGTAGAACTGGGCGGTACAGTGATAGAGGAGAAGCATTTTTCATTTCGAAATCTCAAAGGAAAAACAGTAAATATTTTTTAATCGGGACTTTTTTTTACATTATTTTAGCGTTACATTATTTTAACGATTGATTTCAGTAGTTTTGGACACACGTTGATAAAAGCTAATTTTTTTTATTTTTAATTTTTTAAAAACACCATTTTTTTAATTCTGAATTATTTTTGTTTTTTTTTATTTTTAATTTTTTAAAAGAAACATTTACATTTTTTTTTAAAAGCCCATTTTTTGAGCAAACTAACTGAGTTCCGACGCAACAAAGCGAAAAATTATTATCGGCGCAAATATCCCGCATCTGTCTTCTCGTGAATAACGCTCCTCTTGTTTTTTGTGCTCCCCAGGATCTCTATTGCGTACGAAGCGATCTTGGTAATCTTTTGAAAGCATTAGCAAGACTCGACGAAGCCAAGGTAAGCACGACCGACGAGCAATTCGGGTTAAGGACTACTTAAACGTAATAACTAATCCCACGTGTCACGTGCACCATGGATTAGCAGTAGGGTGCACCGTCCTCCGATGCTTGCTTTAGCGTCTTACTGTCGGTAATTCCGAGACTGCGCGATATATATGTCGAAAGTCATTGTTAACCAAAGGTTTGCTCGTGAGGATAATACGATATTACTCATCCATAAAGGGCGGCATGTGGTCTAAGCGCAGGCGTAGTTCTAAGGAATGCGAGATCGCGAGCTCGCGATTTTCGGCGTAGCTCGTGCAGAAAGCTGTGCCTCTTTGTGCACAATTGCGCGAGGCGCGTGGCGCGCGATCATTCTCCTTCATACAACCCAAATTCTTGCGGATGAAGCTACTAAGGTAGTTATGTCGGGGAGACAGCGGTGGGGGAGACAGTGGCAAATGGGGTTGGCGGTTGGCCGCGTGCAGTTAATTTAAAAAAAAGTTTCTTTTTTTATTTTAACCGGTGGAGTTAATTATTGTTTAAATTCTCCTCAAAACATTCTACATTTTCCACGAAAATTCTTCGACTTTGAACAAAAATCTCGCTACTTTTCTCACAAAAACGCGAAAAACCTCGGTTTTCGAACACTCGTTCCAATTTCTTTTTTTCTCACGCTCGTTTTCTATCCCGGTCATTCGCGTTTGTAGCATTGAATATAAGAAGCCGAAACGAACGAAAAACAAACATCAGGTTTCCGAGTTTGAAACGCCTTATCGACATAACTACCTTAACTATGTACAGCCAGTTACGTTTTTTTTTTGTATCTCTACAGATGATATAGGTATTGCGTTGCATTGTACGTCGCATTCCATTGCTGGCCGAAAAGTCGAACCGTGGAAGCTCACGGCGAATTACAAATACGTTTTTTGGTTTTACGACGGTGAAGAAATTCATTTTTTTTCTCTCTCATGGTCTCTGTGGAATGTGAATTTAGGTTGTTCGACGACAAAAACAATATCGGCAACGGGTGCGCGCGATGCATGATTTTACTAATAATACCAAACACAACGATGATCAACACTACAGCTGGTTTTGTCACGTCGGAGATGATTATATACCTGATTCGTTACTGTTGATGCTATTCGATTGTCAATTGTTTCACTATTTTCACTCTGGTTGTTAAATACGTTTTGCGTAACGCAGCATCAGTAGGATGTGACTAACTGCTCTCGCTCTCTCTCTCTATTTCTCTCTGTTTCTTTGAAAATTCATGATAACGCGAAGAATGGGATCAACAATAGCAAAGGTAGCGATAGTACATGATTGTGTCAGGAGCAGCGGCGGCAGCAGCAGCAGCAACATCGGCAGCGCGCGCGCGACATTCTTTCCCCATTTTTCGTACATACACTGATACGTTTACATTTCAGTTTTTCCCCTTCCTTCACACGAAGAAAAATAGCTACCGGAAATTACGGTTGCGAAAAACGTCGTCGGTAGTTTTTTTTTTTTTTTCGAACAGCAGTTGTTTCCGATATCTATTTTACTCAAACTGTATCAGTCCCTCGGCCTTAATTCTTCTCACAAGCAATGGAGCAATATTTCTTGTGCCAGGATACCTCACTCTGTTCACTCACTCCATCAATCATTCACTCATCAAACACTGGCGCGAGATTTCTTGGCTACACCAGAAAGGCATCGACATTTTTCCCCCAAAGTGTCGGGTATATTAAAAATATTTGTTCAAAAGAATAGAACGATTTTCTCAATGCTCTAACGACGATGGGAATAACGAATCCCATGTGGTGGTAGTCAATATTTCTTCTTAAGCGCGGCGCTTGCGATAACGACATTAAAACAGTGGGCTGGCGGTCGAAATGATAATTTTTGTTATTTTGCGGGACGCGTGAATCATTTTTTTGAATCACATTGTGCGTAATTCCGTCATTTATAAAATCCTGCATACCGCGAGCCGACTGTTTATTATCGAAATTAACAATATTATGTAATGAAATTCAAGGAAAGATGGACAGTTTTCTGCTATTCGATCGAACATTCCTGAGAACGAGAGCTTGTTGCATTTTTTCCACGTTTTTTATTATTTTTATTTTTTATTTTTTTAGTTTCTCTTCACCTTCCCATTACCAACTCGTTCAGCCACGACAAGCTTCGATTAAATTGACGTAAATCAAACGTGAATCTATCCATAAAACGGAATTGGGTAATTGAGTAAGACGAGAAAATTCATTGAAAATATCAACGACTAATTTGCGTCGAGATATTCGATTGTAACTTCGTGAAATCGGTGTACGATGATAATTATTGTGCGGAAAATGTGATAATCAAGGACGAAATGGCTGACGAGCGTGGCTTATAGCAAATGATGATGATGATGATGATGATGATGTCGATGCATAAAACGTGATTAGGTATAAATCAAGTAATGGTGACGTAGTGATGAAAAGAGATTAACGCAGCTGTCTTATTGTTGTGGATGGAATGATCAACTCTAGGAGGGGAACTTGGAGCTATGCAATTGGTCGGTTTCCACTGGTTCCTTCGTCAAAGGGTGAATCTGAATCTGGTTATTCAGTAACACACACACACACACTCTGTCTCTCAGTCTCTAAGTTTAGTATGAGACCTTGCGAGACTCGTACTTATCGTCAACCTACCGAAGGGTAAACTGAAGGTAATGTAGCTCCCGTGGCCGGTCTCCGCGTCGTCCATGCTTTCCAAATGACTATCCAATACCTGTCCGACTAATACCGCATTCTCTCCCCCCATTAATTACCAGTAATTCGTATTGTCACGCCCGAAATCGAAAAATATCCGAATGACTAATTTATTTTACAAATAATATGTACAGCAATAATATTTTTATTCCCAAGAGTAAAATGTCCGAGAAGTCGACTCAAAATCATCGTCAAGACAAACACGATTTGCCAATTTTTCTGTGGACTTTGCCTGTATTATCGGACCTTTCTTATTATCAGTCGTTACAAAATTGTGTTTACAGTGTATCGTATTATTAATTAACAGTGTTAATCAATTCAAGTCCGAAATCCATGTAGTCAGGCGTGAAATAAACACCCGACCAACCAGCCCCAGCCCGATACATTAGAGGCCGGCCCAACGAAAAAAAAAACCTGTTTGATTTATTTTCTAGGTACGGATTATACTGTCGATACCGCAGCCCTCCTCTCGAAACGCGCGATTTCTTCACTCGTTTTCTCTGTGCTTAATACCAACGCGGAGCGTCACTCGTGCCAGAGAAAGAAAGGAATATATCTGTATTGCTCCTGTTCATTGTGTGCGCGCGGCTGTGTAATCCTTGTAATACGTGATGATCGTCGCGTTTATCTGCATGATTCCTTCTCGATCGTCGTGTTGGCGAAGTAGCCGGGCGCATTTCGGTGAATCGCCAACACACGCGACGGGTGGCACTCCGTGCGGCGCGTCCTTTTTTTGCAACCCACTGGCCCGTCGATGCTCCCGGAAAAACGAACTCGTAATTATTCAAATGAAAAAAAAACAACGTAAAAAAACGCAACAAATTTCCATTCATTTTTCGCAAACGACTGTGAAAATCGTTCTAGCCTCTCGCTCATATTGCAACTGCAGCATTGGATTTCGTCGCAAAACGCGTGAAAACAATCTTCCCATTTCGTACGTCATTGAAACAAATTTAAAAAAACAATACAGCGTTGAGTTGCGGAATTTTTTTTGCTGTTTTTCCTTCTCGCCACGTCGCGATATTATTGATCGACGGACATCCCGATGACGCGAGTCGGATTGTTTACACGCGAATGCGAATGCGGAGTCGCGACTGTGAGCCTCATTGTTATCATCATCCGCGTAGGCCGAGCATTCCGGGAGCGCGTGGAAGGGCGAGCGGGGGGGATAAAAGTTGGTGGAAAAACTGGCAAAAAGCAGCGCGGCGCCGAGAGGATGGGCCATTTAATAGCGCGGCGCGCCCCTGCCGAATTCGCGGACTCCAATCGCTAATCAATTGTCTCTTGATTCTCTGACTCTCTAGGCTTGCTACCTGAAGGCCATCGAGACGCGGCCGGACTTCGCGGTCGCCTGGAGCAACCTCGGTTGCGTGTTCAACGCTCAGGGCGAGATATGGCTGGCGATTCATCATTTCGAGAAGGCCGTCGCTCTCGACCCGAACTTTCTCGACGCCTACATTAATCTCGGGAACGTCCTGAAAGAGGCGCGGATTTTCGATCGGTGAGCCACCCGACGATATTCACGCTGCACCCGCGTTTCCCGTCTATCGATCCCAACCCCGGCCCCGAGACGCGTCCTTTTCTCTCGAGCTCCCGCGGCTTTTCCGAGTTTCCGCTGTCCTGCGAATCGCGCATCATCAGGGTTACGCCCTTTATTGATTCGCGAATCGCCTAATACACTTCAGACGCAACCCAGACTGACTTACGTTGCCGGAGATCCGACGGCAGTTATCTCTCGCGATTCGTTCTGTCGATTATTTTGCAACACGGATTTTTCAGATTGTTTCTTATCGTTGAACGAACGTTTTTATTTATTTCAATAATTTGCTATTGCAGCATTTAATGGAGATACGAAAATTTAACATCCGCCCTCGAACATCTCGGGGGAATTAAAATCGTTAAAAATTGAACAGGAGAATGACAAAACTGTTTTTTTATTTAAAAAAAAATCATTTGACATTATTTATTTAAATATTTGAGACAAAAAGTATTTCGAGTATTTGTGTATTAATTAAAAGCAAATGAGGAAATTCGCGATGCACAGTTTGATCAATTGGTGGCCTCAACGCTGGTCGTCAATTTTAAACCCTGTGCTACATGAATCTCGTGACTTCAAGTTATTTCGTTGTCGCTCATCGCAATTATGTCGCCTCAACGATAGTCATGAGTCACACAGCCCAACGACATCCATCAGATTTTTCCCCGACGAAGTTTCACGCGGCTGCGAAACATAAAAAACAAATAGCAATATGCGGGCGCTGTTTTTCCACCGTGAAATATTAACGCGCGCACAAAATGGAACATTGAAAATGACCTACCAACCCCGTTTCGGTTAGCGCGAGCCCAGCAGATCCTGCGCCGTCGCCTTCGCCCGCGACGTCACGAAAACAGTCGAACAAACAGCGTCGGCGCCGGCAACACCTCGGTTAGCCCCCGGGCCCCGCCAAGCCAGTAGTTTAGTTGGTAGTCTCAGGAACACGTCGTCCATTCTTCTCACTTTCCACGCGAAATCCCAACTCTCTTCCTTCACCTCTCTTCTTCTCTTCTTCTTCTCGCTCTCTTCTCTCTTTCTCTCTCGTCGGTCTTCCTCGTCTTCTCTTCTTCCTCACCGTCATCGTCATGACCAGCACTCTCGACTCTTCCTCTCTCTCTCGCTCTCGTTCATCCAATGACTGCAACTTATCTACCGGTAGACTGCAGCCACTGCGGCCGGCTTTTTCTCGTCGATAGCTTCGTCCGACCGTGTCTTATCAGCTGTTCGAGTAACAATTCGAGTCTCCCTTACGGAGTGCCAAACCACAATTTTTATCAACATTCACGGAAGCGTCTCGCGTGCACCGTGGGAAGATGACGCGTTGAACGAGCGCCTAGCGGGATTGCGTATTTTTCTATCGTCCTTGATCATTGCGCGTAACGACGAAAAAGAATTACGTGAGATGCCTTGGTAAATAAAATATTGAACTTTCGGATGGGAGTAGCCGCGTAATTTCGGCGCCGCTTTAAATACATTGAAAACAAAAAAGAAGTATATAAGAGAAAGCAGAGATTGATCCAGTGCTTTGGCGGGCAGTGGTTGTCGTGATAATAATTCAATACACGTTCAATTAGCACTAGAGATGGTGTAGGTGAGGACGGAAAGAGTGGTGTAGCACTCATCCTGATCCATAGTGCGTCGTCGGTACCCCATCGTGAATGGGAATGACGAAACTCCGAATATCTTCGTCAGACACGAAGACGGCGCAGTTGTCGTCGTAGATGAGCTTTTCCATCGTACAGCAACGAAGAGACTGAACGATGTATCTCGTATTCCGCAACGTTAACTCGGCTACTCGTCTATAAGAAGACACTTTTTTAGCACTCGATCGTTAAATAATAGATTCTTCTTTCTTTATTCGTTCATTTTTCTTTTTCTACACAAAGTACAATGTGACAATGATAAATTGAATACGGTCAATCAAGGTTAATCTCGAAAAGAGAGTATATCGTATATCTGTGGTCAATGAAATTAGCCGTATCGTCGGTGCAATACGGTCGTCCTGGCGCGAACGATGGATAAGGAGGAATGGAGTACCAATGCGTTATCGTCTACACTGTGATATCACCATCGAGCACAGTCGCGCCCTCGTTTCGCCTTCAGTTAGAGAGTACGATTGCTCGACCTGTGCCACCGGGATGCCTCGCTTGGATAATATCTTGGATTAAAAGGTTTATCGCGATATAGACTATGATCGGAGCGGTAGATAGATGTCTGCTCCCTCATTATCTTGACCCTTTCCTCTCTGTGTTTTCTATTTTTCTCTCTCTTTCTGACTGTCCATCACAGCTCTCTCTCTCTCTCTCTTTGACTATTCACTGAAACGTGGTGGGCAGCTGTATGGTAGGTACGTGTAGCCTCGAGGACGTCATAATAAACGCATATCGGTTATTTTCAGAGCCGTCGCCGCATATCTCAGAGCTCTCAATCTCAGCCCCAACAATGCAGTCGTGCACGGGAATTTGGCTTGCGTCTACTATGAGCAAGGGTGAGTCTGCGCTTTCTGTGTAACATGACGGTCAATGATTCGGGAAAAGCTGGAAATCCTGGGATTGTCGTGGAAAAAAATTGTCGGCTATTTTTTAATTAATTGCGAAAATTTAACAGCAGTTTGGGCCGAACAAAAATGAACTTCTGTGGGCGTTAAAAGTGTTCATAAATTAACGCGTTTATCTATATACATTCTGTGAATTAAACGGATTTTTAATCTCGGCGGAATTACGCGAGGGAAATTCAAGGCAGTCTATTTTTTATAATTAATTTAAAAGTTAATTAAATTCACCTGGGCTAATTAGTCGAGGCGGATTATTAGCTGCGTAGAAAAGTAAAAACGGAGCTTCATTTACGTTGAAACAACCTTACAAATTTATTTCTTAATTAAAAATATTTCAAATTATTTCTGACTACTGCTAAAAAAAAACAGATTTTACACTCGACAAACCTACAGTTCGAAAAGACAAAGTCATGGAAAATCCTGGGTATTTTTTTCGCCGTATTCACCGGCCGTCATGTATTCATTCGCGCGCCTATCCGTGGACTAACGATGGTTATCTTGTTTTCGCGATAAAAGCCTCATCGATTTGGCGATCGACACCTATCGCCGTGCGATCGAGCTGCAGCCGAACTTTCCCGATGCGTATTGCAATCTGGCGAACGCGCTCAAGGAAAAAGGACAGGTGGTGGAGGCCGAGGAGTGTTACAACACGGCTTTGCGCCTCTGTCCGACGCACGCCGATTCCTTGAACAATCTGGTGAGTAACGAGAGTCCCCGGTAATCGCGGATCGGCAAATTATCGGCTTTCGCCGCTTTCTGCCCCAAAGATTCAGATTGAGATTCAGATTCGTTTATTCCGTGCTCTGGGGCAAAGCCTCCTAAGAACACCGTGCAAAAAACATGAAATGGCATAAGCAAGCATAAACAAGCAGAGAGAAAGCCATGCGCAAAACAAGAGAAATATCTTAACCTACAGAGAACTTAAAACTAACAACTTAACTGCCGTAAAACTAACTAATTCCAGGTTATAACTAAGGCTTTCAGAGCTAAGTAATATATACACAAAAGAAAATAAAAACAGCAATAAAACAAAATGGCAAAAAAAGAACACAAGAGGCAGAGAGATGCAAAGTAGAGATTACGTCCAATACCCGCGTTTCGCTCTGTGTAATTTAATGCTCTAAAGTGTAATAAAAATTACAGGCCAACATAAAGCGGGAACAGGGCTACATCGAGGAGGCGACGCGTCTCTACCTGAAAGCACTGGAAGTCTTTCCGGAGTTCGCCGCGGCGCACAGCAACCTGGCGTCCGTGTTGCAACAGCAGGGAAAACTGAACGAAGCCCTGATGCATTACAAGGAGGCGATTCGAATTCAGCCGACGTTCGCCGATGCGTACTCGAATATGGGAAACACGCTGAAGGAGATGCAGGACATACAGGGCGCCCTTCAGTGTTACACCCGAGCGATACAGATAAATCCCGCGTTCGCCGACGCGCACTCCAATCTCGCCTCGATTCACAAGGACTCGGGAAACATTCCCGAGGCGATTCAGTCGTATCGAACGGCGCTCAAGCTGAAACCCGACTTTCCCGACGCGTACTGCAACCTCGCGCACTGCCTGCAGATCGCCTGCGACTGGACCGATTACGAGGCGCGCATGAAGAAACTCGTGTCGATCGTCGCCGAGCAGCTCGACAAGAACCGATTGCCGAGCGTTCATCCACATCATTCGATGCTCTATCCGTTGTCCCACGACTTCAGGAAGGCGATTGCCGCTCGCCACGCTAATCTCTGCATCGAAAAGGTAAAGTAGTCGCGATTTCGACGATCGCCGATTCTATCTCGGGTGGCAAGAAGATATTTGGCACGAAAAAGTTATCGAAATGAGTTACTGATGTTCGTTCGGATGGTAACCAGGGTATCGTAGGTCCAAAAGTAACATTTCGGATAACGAATAATTTTTGGGCATCTTTCAAGCCGGTATTGAGAGCGAAATCTTTTCATCACTAGGGTAATCACACACGCTGGCGCACGTGCCTGAAAAACTTTTAGCAAAAATCAGCCTCAGCATTTTTTTTTTTTTTTTCTTTTTTTTTTCAGAATTTCGACTTTTAACATTATACCATTGTTTTCAAGTCGTATATTCTACCCCCAAAAACACTGATTAACAACCTTTTTTAATCGATTTTGAAAAAAATAATTTTTGGCGACGTTCTTTTTGTCAGAAATCATAGATTCGGCTCCGGACCAAAAAAAAACCAAAATGGACCTCAGAATTTTTTTGTTTTTTTTTAATTCTCAAAATTTCACCTGTAATAGGCTAATCAATCTTGCGCTGCTGCTGCGCTCTTATAAAGCTTTTAAAAGGTTACGGACACTGCCGCAACCCGTCATCTTATGTCAAATTTGACATCAAACTGATTTTGATTATAACGGACTTTCCTAGCAACCACTCACAGCTCGAATAGAACGACAACAATTCTTTCCGTTACTCATGAACTTTTAAAAAGAGGCATTTCGATAACTCAAAAATGTGTATTACTTGAGATTCTCCTCGCGATTTTCGCTGTAAAAACGGAACCGATCGACAGATTCACGTGTTGCACAAGCAACCCTACAAGTATCCCCGTGAAATCGGCGCGAGGCTCAAGATCGGCTACGTCTCGTCGGACTTCGGTAATCATCCGACCAGTCATCTCATGCAGTCGATACCGGGACTCCACGAGAAGCAGAACGTTGAGATATTCTGCTATGCTCTGAGCACGGACGACGGGACGAATTTCCGCTCGAAGATCGCTCGCGAGGCCGAGCACTTCGTCGACCTCTCGCAGATACCGTGCAACGGCAAAGCCGCGGATCGCATCAACGCGGACGGGATTCACATACTGGTGAATATGAACGGTTACACCAAGGGCGCGAGGAACGAGATATTCGCGCTGAAGCCGGCGCCGGTGCAGGTCATGTGGCTCGGATATCCGGGCACCTCGGGCGCGAGCTTCATGGACTATCTCATCACCGACGAGGTCACCTCGCCGCTCGAGCTCGCGTCCCAGTACAGCGAGAAACTCGCCTACATGCCGCACACTTATTTCATTGGCGATCATCGGTGAGTCGCGTTTGTCCTTTTTGCTATACCGGTAAACGCTAAACAGGAGAAGAAATATTCCTAACGAGACTTCCTATGAAATATACCACTATTTTTGGTACGTTGCTCCGCGCGATAACAACGATTTTGTCATTTTGTTTATTAATTTCGATTATTCATTAATTCCGGTTTTTTATTAATTTCGATTTCTAATTAATTTCGATTTTCAATCAATTCCGATTTTTAATTAATTCCGATTTCTAATTCATTTCGATTTCTAATTCATTTCGAATTCTAATTAATTTCGATTTTTAATTCATTACAATTTTTAATTAATTGTGATTTTTAATTAGTTTCGATTTCCAATTAATTTCGATTTTTTAATTTCCTTCCAATGCCCTGGATTAACCACAATTATCATCCAAATATCATGCATTTTTCACGCAACTCAAGGAATTATTACTAATTTTGGGAACTTTCGTAATCATCCTCGTTGATCTTATTGACCGACTGACGAAAAATTCTTTCCAACAGCCAAATGTTCCCGCATCTCAAGGAGCGCCTAATTCTCACCGACAAGCTGAACATGAAGGGCAAAGTGGCGGACAACGTGGCGGTGATAAACGCCACGGATCTCTCGCCGATGATTGAGAACACGATGGTGAAGGAGATCCGCGAGATCGTAGTGGCTGACTCGAAGAACAAACCCGTGGAGATATCGCTGAAGGTCGCGGAGCTCCCGACGACGACGCCGATCGAGACGATGATCGCGTCGGGCCAGTGCCAGATGTCGGTTAACGGTGTCGTCGTGCAGAACGGCATGGCACCCACGCCGGTCAACACGAAGACCGCGACGGGAGAAGAAGTGCCTCAGAATATCGTTATCACGACGAGACAGCAGTACGGCCTGCCCGAGGACGCGGTCGTCTACTGCAACTTCAATCAGCTCTACAAGATCGATCCTCTCACGTTACACATGTGGGCGCACGTAAGTTTTGCGCGACTTTCAATATCAACGCCAAAAGTAACAACATTAACAGTGGCAAAATGTCTGCACGAATTCGTTTCCGCGTTCTCGGATAAATTGAGAGTTAATCGCAACGATAAAATGACGCAAGATAAAAAGAAATACGAAATGCCGCAATGAATTAAATCAAATAAAGGATGATCCTCATTTCATTGATGCCGATTTTAATTAGAATCGCTTTTTTTCTTTTTTTTTTCTCGTAAGAAGCATCGAGCACATATTGTCAATTTTCCTCCAGGAAGAAAGTCATAATATTCATTCCTATGTTCGATCTTCGAATTCAATTGTTTTTTTGTTATATTCTTGATACAAGAAAAAAAGGAATATCTATTAACGAGCGTAAATTTGCAGATTCTCAAGCACGTACCAAACTCGGTTCTCTGGCTGCTGCGATTCCCCGCGGTGGGCGAGCCGAACCTGCAGGCGACGGCCCAGCAGCTCGGCCTGACGCCCGGCCGAATTCTCTTCAGCAACGTCGCGGCGAAGGAGGAGCATGTGAGGCGCGGCCAGCTGGCCGACGTCTGCCTCGACACGCCGCTCTGCAACGGCCACACGACGAGCATGGACGTCCTCTGGACCGGCACGCCGGTTGTCACCCTGCCGGGCGAGACTCTGGCGTCGCGAGTGGCCGCGAGTCAGCTCAACACTCTCGGCTGCCCCGAGTTGGTCGCACGCACGCGTCAGGAGTATCAGGACATCGCCGTGCGTCTCGGCACCGATCGCGAGTAGTACGTTCCGTTCGATCGAACGCTTTATTGATTATCGAACCCTCATTGATTATCAAAACCTTATTGATTATCGAATGCTCATTGATTACCGAGACCTCGTTGATTATCGAAACCTCATTGATTACCGAGACCTTGTTTATTATCGAAACCTCATTGATTATCGAACATCCTTGATTACCGAAACCTCATTGTTTATCGAAACCTCACTGATTGTCGAAATCTCATTGATTTTCGAAACCTCATTGATTGTCGAAATCTCATTGATTATCGAAACCTCATTGATTATCGAAACCTCACTGATCATCGAAGCCTCATTGATTATCGAAACTTCATATCAATGAGGTTTCGATTCTCATATCAATAAGGTTTCGATAATCATATCGAAACCTCATTGATTATCGAAACCTCATTGATTATCGAAACCTCATTGATTATCGAAACCTCATTGATTATCGAAACCTCATTGATTATCGAAACCTCATTGATTATCGAAACCTCACTGATCATCGAAGCCTCATTGATTATCGAAACTTCATATCAATGAGGTTTCGATTCTCATATCAATAAGGTTTCGATAATCATATCGAAACCTCATTGATTATCGAAACCTCATTGATTATCGAAACCTCATTGATTATCGAAACCTCATTGATTATCGAAACCTCATTGATTATCGAAACCTCATTGATTATCGAAACCTCATTGATTATCGAAACCTCATTGATTATCGAAACCTCATTGATTATCGAAGCGCTCATTGATTATCGAAGCGCTCATTGATTATCGAAACCTCACCGATTCTCAAATCCTCATTGATTATCCAATCCTCATTGATTATCGAAAACTCATTGATGTCTTCTTATTCTCGAAATCTCGCGTGTTTCAGTCTGAAAGCCATACGCGCCAAGGTGTGGAAAGCACGCTCGGACAGCCCGCTCTTCAATTGTCAGATGTACGCGCAGGGAATGGAGATGCTGTACAAGAAGATGTGGGAGCGTTTTGCGCGGGGCGAGAAGCCCGACCATCTCGCGGCGATCAAGAAAACGACGGACAAGCAGAACGCGACGAGCGGCGGCGGCGCCGTCGTCTCGGCCTCGCCGTAAGAAACGCCGGCCGCGATCTCGTTCCGCGCGCCTCTTCTCAGTCCCCGCTAACATTCTACCGCTATTATCGCTACGCTACGATTAAATCATACTTTTGCCGACTCAACGTTAATTAAAAGTATTGTCACCGCTACTTTGACGCCTGGTCGGAACGTCGACCGCGCGGACGAACGCAGGAAAAGAAAAAAAAAACATTATCGGGGGAAAACGACGGCACATTTTTCACCCCCCGGTAAAACGGGCTTGATCAACGTACTCGACCGGGGCGGCGTTGTTGTTTTTAGCTGAACCTGACTCGTCGATGACGCCCCTCAACACAATCAATTTCATTGCGCCCTTAATTTCCGGACCCTCTCCGACGAACTCCTCACACTTTCTGTCACTCTATCTCTATCTCTCTCTCTCTCTGTTACCCGATTATAGTAAGAAAGAAAGATCTAAATAAAACGAACGAACGGAGGGAAAAACGCGAATCGTGCGACTTTGCGCGGAGCGGGCGGGCGGGCGGCGTCCGCTCGGCACCGCGCGCGACGCTACCGTCGAATGGAAAGTGATCCCCGTGGTCTCGTCGTCATCGTATTCGCGAGCGCGGGATCATTCATTATTTGTACGATACCAAACGTTAAATGATATACATCTGTAAATAAGTAAACATAATTACATTACTTAACTTAAGTCAAGAGTTTACAGTATAGTTTCAGATCAAGAGTGTTTCAGGTACGGAATTATGTAGTACTGCATAGCGATTGATTCAAATATTAAAATAAAGACAAAACTATAAGTAACAGTTGGCCTGCGGACGTCGTAATATGTGTTTCACCCTTTTTTTTCACGCTCAGCGCAATTTTGAGGCGTTTTTTCTCGGCTTCGACGAGATCGATCAGGAATCGTCGGATATTTATCGTGGTATATTAATTTAATGCCCTTTTCCGGTTGCTCTAGGCTGCGGCTGGAATGTTGCGCGCGTGTATAAAAAGTATAAGAAAATTAATAGAAGTATGCTGTATTTTTTTTTTTTTTTTTTTTTTTTTTTTTTTCCGGTGCACGCCGCATTTTCTATTTATATTTTTTAATTTTTAATTTTCTACTACAATCCCTTCCAATCCCGTTCATCACTTATTTTCGCATTACCCGATCAATTTCCCGTGGCGGTTGCGACCGATTTTCCGTGAACGCTTCGGGATAAAAATTCAATATTCTAACGGTTATTATCGACGTTATTGCAGAATATCTGGCGCTTATTTTTCCGCTACAAAGTACAGTTTACCACACCAGCAATTATTATTCCATAACGAGCCGCCCGACAATCTTTCGTCTCGCATATCATTAGAAAGACATTACTGACCAACGGCAACATTTTATTATATCGAACTAATGACGCAAGCTCCTCTCTCGAAGCCAGCTCAAAGCGGACGTACAAACGGCGGAATAACGAGGAGCAGCGTATTCAAGAGTACATCTGACCTTCAAGCCTACGAAGACCAGAGTCGCCGCGGTCTCTTGACTCACATTTGCAACAACAACCGCTCGCTTCCCAAGCCTCGGTTATTTACAATGCCCCAACCGCGGATCGTCTTTGTCGGCCGAATCTACGTATTTTTTCCCCTCCCCCCGCGAGTGGAACAAAGAGCGCGATAGAATCGAGGGGCGATTCGACGTCTTCCCCTCTCCTTTCCTTTTCGCTCACCCAAAAACGCGGCGCCAAAGCGCCTCGCGTCTCTGCCTACATCGATGTTCCAGCCCTCGGAATCGTCGTCATTATCCTCGCATTTAATCAACGATATATTTCATAGCGAGGAAATCCTTCGCTATGAATGAAGGCCTCAAAAGAATTACTGTGAATTATTTTGTGATGAATTTATACATGAATTATGAACGCTTATGAATTTTATACATTAGGTTCGCTGTAATAGTTTAATTCAGTTCATAGATATATTTAATTGTTGTTTTTGTATAAACTGGAATTTTTAAGCTGCGGCTCCACTTTAAACACTGTTGCAAATTGAAAGAAGTGAGACCCGTTAATAGATGAAATCGAAATTAAATTAAATGAAATATTAACGAAAAAAGCGTTTTCACGTAGCCGTGAAATCGCGCGCGCTAGTCGCTAGTCGAAGCCCTCAGATATCGCGATAATCCAGCAGAGGTCAGAGATAGCATCAGTCCTCCCGAATAAAGACCCGTTTTATTTGCCAGGCTTTGTTGACTAGGGCGAGAGCGAGAGAGAGAGAAAGAGAGACAGAGCGCGCGCGAGGAGATTGGGCGCCAGGCCCACGGCAACGCACAAGTCCGAGCGCAACTCGAGTTGAGATATTGATTACACACCGAAGGAAGAAACTGGGTCGGCAACGCCAACGGGAATATTCGCAACAGCCCCCCGCGCGCGCGTCACGAAAAAATCTCGCCCGATCTCCTCTTTCGTCGTTGTCGTCTAACCCGGCTGGCCTATGAGGGTCGAGCGGTTTGCGAACAATGCACGCCAGCTGGAAATCTCTCGCGTCTCCCGAGTCTCTCGGCGCGCGGCGCACAGATACGGCTGGCTCTCCTCTTGGCTCTCCTAACGACGAGCCGAGCCCTCGTTTTTTCCTTCCCCTCGACATCATCATCAACGTGTATTTCTCTCTCGCGCGCGCGCGGACTAAATCTCGCGGATCCTTGACACAAATAGTACGAGTACCGTGGTGGATATATCCGCGGGTTATATATCGCGGCATGCGCCACCGGCGTCGGTGGTGGTGGCAGCGGGGCGTCCAGTGGGTAGCTAGGTAGGTAGGTAGGTACGCGGGTGGCGATGCGCGCCACCCGCGTATAGCATCGCGACGTAGCCATGGAGACGACATATCGATCGACATCACCTAGCGCGCTACTCCCGCAACAATCTCTTTTTCCTTCTTCGGGCCCGGCTCTCTTCTTATGCTCGCTGCGCGCGGTGGTGGCGCTGCTGCTGCTGCCGGTGGTGGCGATAGAGAGGAGCCGTCGTGTATACCTTATAATTTATCTTTGTTTCTCTCTTCTCACTATGTCAGTGCTGCCTCGTTGCGCAACTTGTAACCTTCCTAACCGTCGTCCGAGAATTGTTCAGCAATTACAAGTAAAGGTTTACTTTGCTTTGTTTTGATTTGCTTCAGTATGCTTTATTTTTGTATCGTCTTATCGGTTAAAAGGAAAGGTCTACTGTACTTTAATTTAATTTGCTTTACTTTGCTTTATTTTTGTTTCGTCTTATCGGTTAAAAGTAAACGTTTTCTTTATTTTACTTTGCTCCTGTTTTCCTCTTTCTCTTCTTTAGTTTTGAGGCCACGAAAGTAAAGGTTTTCTTTATTTTAAATCTTTTTATGGGTTTAATGATTTAGTCGCGATTTTTCGCGTTGCTGAAATTTCTCATGGATGATGCGCGCGATGCGTATTCAGTGTGGGATAGGTTTTCACTTGGCTGCGATGAATTTGACCTAGTTCGGCGCAGCTGCAGCTGCGGTTGGGGGAATTTGGACCGGGAACCCGGAATAACCCGATGATGTTATGCACCTCGTGTTTATTAATTAAAATAAATTTTAAAACGATATTCAAATGATCCTTTGATTCCTGTGCACAAAATAGCGCCAATAATATCGCATCTCCATGCTCCCCAGATGCCGAATCGATAATTTTAACTCCACCTTGTGAACCATATTTCCATATTTTTCCAGCATCCAAACGACGAAACGTTTTCCCATATCAACGAACAAAAGTCTCCGCGGCGAACGTCAGCCGCCCACCGCGAGATTTCCCCGCAGTTTCGTCCGATACCGCGGCTCTCGTATCTCTAGCGCAAGATCAATTTTCGCCTCGGCGCTGCAACGAATCTGACCTACTTTCCCGTAGCTGCGGAGCCGCCAATTGTGCGGATTCTCCGGGAATTTTACGGTCCGCCGTTGAGAACTCGGCTGCGCGCCGAGGATCTCGACGGGACACGTGCACGGCTCGGCCGTGTATTCGTCGTACTTGGATGCGTTACACGTGCCATCGGATTTTTCTACTCGGGGATAGTAGAGCCGTCCGACACTAGGCGGACGGGGATCGCGCGGTCCGTGTCTCTCGGGCGCGCCGAAGTCGCGCTGGCGAAGGCACAGCGCGCTAGCCGCGCGCGCTGGCTCAAGGCTGAGCCAGCCGCTCGGTTACGCAACGTCGCCGCACCGAGCCGGATAAATGGAAGAGGCGAAATGATTCGTGCATGCATATCGGCAGGTTCCGCGCCAGGCGATCGACCCGCGGCATCGCGAGCGAAAACTCGGGGAAGAATCGGGCTAGAAAGAACGTCGAGCCGAAAATGGCGCATTTTCGTCTATATTCCCGTGTGTATGTCTCTCGTCGAATGACAGAGAGCCGAGCATGGCGGGATAGCTAGAGCGCTAGAAGTCCGTGTGGCAATAGCGCGCGAGAGCGCATGTGCGATGACACGGTTTTACTACTGCGCGTGGCCCTTGGAACGCCTGGTGTTCGTCCGGCGAGGCTCGACGAACGCGAGGCGCGAGCGTCGTTCACCCATCGAGGCCCTCTCGAGGCGTCCAAACAGGTCAACCGAAACTCCCGAGAGAGAAAGAGAGACAGAGAGAGACAGATCTTGAAAACCGAATTCTAGTATTCCGCCATTTGCTAATTGAACGCGGGTCGCCGAGGGTCTCTCGGCGGCGAGGCGAATTTTCGTCGCTGCTGTCGTTGGCGGGAAAATCGATGCCACTGCGCGTGCCGTTACCGAAAAGCCCGGAACTCGAGGCTCGCGGCTAGCTGGATATACGTGATAAGTTCCTCTCGAACGACTGCGACGCTCGACGCGCGGCCTCGACCACGCTGCCTCGTCTCATCTTCCTATAGTATATGTAATAGCCCGCTCCGCACATATCTAAGCGCACTATACTGCGGCATAGTAGCGTATCGCGCGTAGTATTGTGCGGTATACGTATATATATGTATATATATATATGTATTGTAGCGTAGCGCGGTATAGTGCGGTCGGCAAAAAAGGCCTTGGCAACAAGGGCCGCGCGCTGTTGAAGCTTCGCGGCTCCTCGCAGGCCTTCCTATTACTTACCGCATATAGTACGTGTTTCCTCGCTGTTTCTCTCGTCTTCCCCTCGCGCTCTCTCGCTCCTCCGACCTGCCGGCCGGGGGCCTGTGGCCTGTGGCTCGACGGGCTTTTCTCTACTACCTACCTGCCTGGCTGGCCCGGTTGCCCAAAATTCTCGGTATCGTAATTATAAAATCTATCGTGTTGTCCTGTGTGTGTGTGTGTATTTTTTTTTGCCCTCTAGGCTCGCGTCCGCGAACTAATCAAACAATTAGCGCCGATAGCTCGGGTTCTGGGACTGCGATAAATGTATAATGCCGAGTGAGGTATTGAGACGCGGTTGAGAGGGGAAAAAGTGAGCAGGAAAGCAAGAGTTGTGTGATGAAATCCGGCGATGTGAATTGACGAGGGTTGCGGAGAGGCGGCGACGGCGACGGCGGGAGTGGAACGAGAGACCTCGTGGCGTGTCCACGTGACGAGTAGGTATCCCGTGTGCGGGCCGTCACTGGACCGTCTGAATAAGGCGAAACGGACAATTAGCGGCGTGTCACGATGCATGGAATCGCGTTGGTTGGAACGATCGGAGAGCCCGAGGCCCTCGGGTATTTCATTTCCAGCGAACGCCGGCAGGTTGCGGTTATGACATGTGTGCGCGCACTTTTTCCTCCTCGCGCTCTCCACCGTCGTCGTTGTCATCCTCGCCCATCGACCGCGCTGCGTCTATCTTTTCAATCGTTTCAGCTCGCTACTCAGTCGTTCGTTTGTTCTGTCAATTATTTTGTTTGTAGGTGGAAAAAAAACACGAACGATTCGCGGAAAACATCGGTTATCGATGTTTTTAGTGTGATTTTCTTGTGAAACTCGTTTCTCAAGGTTTCCGGTTTCGGAACACGAGGATCCGACGTGCCGTCGAAAAGCGCCGAAATCGATAATAAGTCGGAAAAAAATTGTAAGACGAGGATTCCAGCTCTTATTTCTGCAATTTTTTATCAGACACAAAAAGATAGACATTTTTTAAAGAGCTTTATTTTTATTTTCCATACTTCCATTTTCCTTCCACTATATTTTCTAATAATAAATTCACATTATTACATCTATTTATTTTCAATATTCTGTATATTGATATTAGGTTAAGGTGGTTAAAAAAGCCAATCAACAGCGACCAATAATATTCGATGGCGCGAACGCGAGTGTACCAAGGTTGAGGAGTGACGGAAGGGCCCCAACTCTGGTCTGAGGGGGCAGCGAGCTTCGTGGGAACATCGGGAACAACGGGACATCTTTTGGACCTCAAGAATGTTCATGTGCGCGCCATCCCGCGCCGCATATATACATATCAACACACATATAAATATACACACATATATATATATATTTGTATATCTCGTAACAAAGTAGCTCTTTATTCACGCAGCATATTTCCGTAATAATCCGAACCGTCGATGTCTCTCGATCCGCTATCTCGCCGAGCGACTCGCTTCCGCGGTCGTGTGTTATTTGTATACCCGCTGCTTACTCGATAATGCAGGTGCAGCTCACCGCTCACCATACGTGCTGCGCTCACACGACGTGCGCGCGCGCGCGCCCACGCACAGATTTACACTCACATCAGGCAGACACACACACACACACACATATATATACATATATAGGCAGGCACTTGGTTACGCGTGCTTCTCGCGTGCACTCGGAAGATGGCCGGATACACACGCGCATCAATTCACACATGCGCGCCGGGCGTTTACGTAAGAGAAGCGCGCTTAGTTGTCGTTATGTTGGGGCCTATTGGAAGGATCAAGGCTAACCGGTGAGACGGCCGAGCGCAGCCAGTAGGCGTCTCTTCTGCATCACGTAGTATTTTTACGTACTCGTCGTGTGTTTATATGTATATCCCAGAAAATAACCCGTCGCCGATGTACCGCAATCTCGCATCGCGATCTTATTGTCCGGGCGAGGAAAAGAGCGAGGAAAAACGCCCGGAGGCGGAAGCTCGAGGGATCAGGTGACGAGTCGGATTATTCTCGAACGGCGTGCAAAAAAAGCGACTAATGGACGAAGCGCGCGCGCGCGCACGAAAATACGTTGGAGATTAATCAGCGTGATCGCGGCTCGCCGATTCGTCGAGCGCGCGCGCTCGCGCGAGGCTCCCATCGGGTTGAGTCACGCGAATTCTAAATCCAAAATGTGCAAGGGCGAGAGACGCCCGACACATTGTGATAATTAATGAAATGCAACACGAGCGGCGGCGTCGGCGTCGCGCGCCGCTTAGGTCTCAATGTTATACTAATAATATTTGAACTGGTGCTATAGTGGCAGCATATTCGCAGACTGTGCGTTTCTTCTCTTTCCGTTCTTCAAGGCTAACCCATTCGACTTACGCACACACAGAGAGAGACGCGTCAGGCGCGCAACACACGCGCGACCGCTACGCCGAAGCCTAACGCTTGTGGCCACCACACCACCTCCTTCCTCTCGTCTTCTCGGCAAATCTCACTACTTTTTTTTCTCTTCTCTCCTCGTGGACTGCCGCTTTGACCGCCGCTGTTCTCGTCGCTTGCCTCTCTCCCTCTTCTTCCCACCCCCCTCCCGCCCCTCCCGCCCGCCTCTCCTATATGTTATATAGCCAGAAGGCGTCGACGCTCGGCTCTCCGGTGATGTCATTCCGCTCGCGCGCGGTTCCGCAACTCACACGGAGCCAGCGCTCCACCGTGTGCGCACGTACGCAACGACCACACGACTCTCGGCCGCGCGAACGTGTCGTGACGTAAAAATATTGGCGCGCGCACGCACACGGGATAACGTTTGATATTTCAAGTTGTATGAATTTTCCTCAGCCTGAAATATCAAACGCCTCTGGGAAAACGCGAACGCGAAAGCTTTTTTTTTAGTCTTTTCTTCTTATTCTTATTCTCCTCGCTCTGTCTCTATCTTTCTCGTATACGCGTGGGTCTATCACCGCGCCACTTAAGCGTACGCGGCGAACGCGCGAGGCCCTCGCGACGCAATCGCGACAAAATACAAGGAAGTGGAGGCTTGGAATTTTTTTCCCTCTCTCTCTCTCTTCTTTTTTCAGCGAATTATCTCCCGCATGACGTATATATTTCAGGCACACGCGTGGTGTACATCTGTCTCCGTCATCGTAATGAGTAACGAGCGGAGTGACGACGATCGCAGCCGAATATCTCGGGGGTCGGAAAAGGCCGAGTGTGCACGAGGCGCGGCGGGACGGCTCGGCGTGTCGCGGCGAATATGTAGCGGGAATTTCGTTGCGATGCGGATTAGCGCGCGGGTCACATGTGCGCGCGCGAGAGAGTCCGGGGCAAAAAAAGATGGCCGCCGGGGAGTTTTGTGCGCGCCGAATATGGTGGAATCCCGCCCGGCTAACCTATTTACCGTCGGGCATAGCCGAGAGAGCACGCCGCGCGCGGCCACGCAGGAATTTCTCCCGATACGCCGGGCGAGCCCGACGAACGAGGCACACGAGATTGCGTCGACGATAACAATTACGGCGGTAGCAGCGCTGGCACTAGTGGAAATATAACAGTTTACTCGGAGTTATCGGCGATTAGGATCGGGATGGGAGTCGATACTTTACTTGATATAAACACACACGCAGGCACAAAGACAACTACTTAGCTACTTACTGATTATGGAAATCGTGGTGTATGCATTATATATATATATAATAATGTGCGCGCGCGCTCGAGGAAACGAGAAATAATTTCATCGTTTTCTCGTGTAAAATACCAAGCTAAATAAGTATAAGTATGTGAGCTAGCGCGTACACGCGATTACGAAAGTAAATGGATTTAGAAAGTCCAAGTGAAGGGTGCCACTAGTGCCGCTGCCGTCACTGCGGCGATACCCGTGCAGTACGCCAACGAGTTCTACGGAGGAATCGCGTGTTCCGCAGATTGGTGTCGTTGTATACATATATTTATTCCTTTTTTTCGTTGCCGGTATAAATTAATAATTCCGCGCGGCGCAAACGAGATACCCGCGATCGACGCAAATATATCCCGTCTCGCAAACTCGCTTCCACCGGAGAATCGCGCGACCATCCCCCCCCCTCCCCCCTACCGCCCCGCATTTTGTCCTTCGTTAAATTTCAATAACGTTGAATTCTCAATAACCAACGGTGTCTATCCGCATATTGCATAGATAATAAACGCTCCGACTTCGGCCGTTACGTAACAAGGAAAGGGGCGTAATTATAAACGACGCGTGAGTCTCGCCCCGTTACATCGGATGCTCGTTAGAACTCGCCGCAGTGTATTCCATGGACCCAGAGCCTCTGAATGCTTTTGTTTTTCGCAATAGCGTACGTACAGCTGGGGGAACACAGGTTTCACTGCTGAGTCTAAGCCGTCGCTGGGTGCGAGAGAGAAAGAGAGAGCGAGAGAGACTTGTCGCGACGGTGAATCGTGAAAATCGTAGTCTTGGGGCCCCTCGGGGCGCTCGATTCGCGAGCGGCGTTCCCGCCGCCGCCGCTGCCGCCTCTCGTTGTGTTGTCGCGGAGTCGATAGGAGAGAGAAAAAGACTGACTGTTTGAGATATAGAGCCAAGCCAGTTTCTCACCCCCACTGACCCAGCGACCGATAGATGGATGAGCGCTGGCGGGTTTTTTCGTTTTCTTTCGTTTCTTTCTTCTCGGCTCCTCTCCGTGTCGTCGTCGTCGACGTCGTGTACGTAGGTCACACCGGTAGCTCCATCCGGTATCAAGTGCTCAAGCGCGACCGCGGCAAACGCGAGAATCCCTCGCGTTCCGCGTTTCGTTCTAGATTTCCGTTTCGATTGTGTGTATATACGAGAGAGAGAGAGTCTCTCTCTGTTGGGGAACGCAGGCGCAATGGGGATACAGGAGCCCCGCGCGCGCTGCTCGCGGGCCTCGGGCTCGGCGCGCAGCTACCGACCAACTGGTGTGGAGAACGTTAGATCACACACTGCCCCAGCTAGAGCTAGTCACGGCTGTATCACGTGACGATTGCGTCACAGTAACCCCACACCACACGACTCGCGCGCGCTGCCGCCGCCGCCGCCGCTGCTCTCCCGCTGCCTCCGTCTCTGTCTGCTCGTGGCCCCCATCGTGTTCCACCATCCGCGCCACGACGCCGCCATCTTTACCCACTCTGCCCCGCTGTAGCACGAAACGGTGTGTGATGCAAAACCCTCAGTTCGCGAGGGAGAGAGAGAGAGAGAGAGAGAGCGAGACTTTTTCCTCTCTTTCTTCCTCCCCTTTCGCCGCGTTTTCATAACGCATTTATTTCGAGATTCCCGCCCGCTCTCCCGCCCCGCCCGACTTCCTGGATATTTGCGAAATTTTGCAGCCCGACAAACGGGTCGCCCTCGTCAACGTCAACCGACTCGCTAACCGCCTGTTTCTCGTCGTTTCGCGTGACGTTGATTTAACCTCGCGCTTTCGTTCGGGATCCGGGGGAACGAAAAGTGCCGAATGACAACCACGACTTTTCTAGAACGAAACTTGGACCTTTTTGCGCGCGACTCGCGATCACCGAGGCGACGGTCTTTTTTTTCCTGTCTCTTTCGCAAGAATCTTCGCGCGCTGCGAGAAGCGCGCGTAGATCGAGAGGGGAGCAACCGATATTATCGATCGAATCTTTCGCAGAGATGACCGATATTTTTTTTGTGGAAAAATAAGAGATTCGCGAGAACGGAAGGTCGAATACACGAAATTGCTGTGTCCGTCGATGACTCTGTGATGACCGATGATGACATCTGCTATGTCTGAAAAGATTAAATCGATTTTTCTCTCTCCCCCCTCTCTCTTTCTCTCTGCCACCGTGTCACATCACCTCAGGCCGATGAGATCTCAGGATACCCGTTGACGATGGAAAGCCCGCGTTTTCGGTGTCACTCGGTATGGTTATAATAGAAAAATCACTGGTAAATCTCCAATCGGCGTCGAACATTGGGCAAATGCAATTGGACGGCTCGCGGGGTTCACTACGATCTACCGATTCGTCGACGATCGTCGCCGGACTCGAGGTTCAGTTTCTTCGCCCCGGATTGTTCGTTACACGCGGTTCAATATGGCGCAATCGGGGGGCGGGAGGAGGGGGAGAGCCGCGACGTTCTACGACAAAGACGATTCTCCGTTCGGCCGTTGGAGAATGCGAATCGTCAGGGAGATTTTACATGAATCCGCGTCTATGTATGCGAGTGTCTATACGTGTATACCGTGTAAGTGTGCATGTATATAAGTACATATATACGTTGCGCGGAGAGTCGGAAGCCAGCAGCAGCAGCAGCAGCAGAATGGTCGACGCGATCCGGCGAGTTGGAGGACGTCCGCGGTTTTTTTTTGTTCTTTTCTTTCTTTTGTACGTTTTCACTTCAGCGCTCCTCTATGCCCGTTGCTAATTCGCGGGCCACGACGAGTCGCAACGCGGTCGGAAATCAGCGCGTGCACGATTTTCAAGAACGCGGTAAACTTTTTTTTCTTGCGTTTTTCGTCGCGAAGTTTTACGTTAGAACGTTAGTAAGTCATGAGAGCGAATTCGCGAGTAAGGAAAATGCGTGAAAACCGAGACTGCGTTATACGGCAACGAGAGAGAGAGAGTTGGAACGTTCGCTCTTGCGACTGGACTCGAACGTGTGCGCGCGGTAACTGCGACTCGAGCGGTGGAATATTCGAATGATTAGAACGGGCGGCATTACCGATCAACACTGTCGGGCGAACGAGAGATAACTCGGAGCACAGAACCAACTTCCAAGACGGGCTCCGACGAACGAGGATGTGTTCCACTTTCTCGGCATATTCGTCGCTGCAGTCATACGTCCCACTCCTGCTGGAATCCCCCACCGCGTAGTCGCGGGATAACCGCGCAATCGCGCGCTCGGGCTCGTCGCCCATTGGCCGCTCGAGGCTCTGCGCCGGCCGGGATTGGCGGGCGCTGGCATAACTCTCGCGACCTCAGCCCCGCGTTTCCCCCCGCCGCGCGATGTGATCGCCGCCGCGGCTACGACGGCGACGACGACGACGACGACGGCGACCCACCTAACCCGACCAGCGCCAGAACGAACCTCTTTAGATTGCGCGTATACTACAGCGCTCGGATGGCAACTGGTCAAACCGTCGGCCAGGAACTGGCCGAATAACCCGCGGAAAAGCTTGATTAACGTTAGGCTCGCGCGCGCGCGACGACGTCGCGTCCGCCTGCGCCGCGATAGGTCGCGATTCGCGAGAGCCGCATTGATTGGCCCGCCGGTGGGCTTGATCTCGCTCGTGATTCGGTCGCCGCTTGGGACGTCTGTTGTGTGCGGCGCGTTGTCGTCGTCGTCGTCCCGCCACAATTCGCCGGAGCGACCGAGGGGCCCCCGAATACACTCGCGTTCTCGCGCAAGAAAATCCATAATTGAACGAGTTTTCTCTAAACTCGGATGAACAGGGTCACGCGATATACAGGCGGAGCGCACACGCGTGTGCACGTGTGTGCGTTTCCGCGGTATAATAGGGCATTCGGCAGGCAGCCTTCGACCTATTTAATTCTATCGATTACGGTTGGTGTCAGCAGCGGCGATAAGTGGGTCAGTAAGAACAGCGCGCGCGGGCCGCAGAGGCCGCCGCGTTGCCGCAATGGAAGCCGCCGCTCGTACGCTGCGCCGCGCCGCGGCATCACCCAAGCAATTTCCGCCACTCCTCTCATCTCTCCACTCCCTGCTCTAACCGATTACTAGCGCTGCCTCTTTCATAATCGTCTACTCTATCTACCGTGGATCGCGTAGCATGTGCAGCCGCGGCCAACGCCGAGGGACGCGCGGCACACACGCACTGTAAGTGAACGTGCGCACTGGACCTGCGAGTTCTTGCGAAACCCCGGGACGACGCGATTTTTTTTTTAGTACTGGTTAGGCACCATTCCAGTACTCTTTCGCGCGATAGAAAAAAACTGTTGTATACTACTGGAACTATTATTTCTTTTTTCATAATTGCAAGTTTCGACAAAATTTGAATTTTTTACATTTTATTTCAACAGCTTACAGAGGCCAATTTTTTTTTAAATTTTTTCCCCCCATACGTCGTCTGTGACGAAAACTTTTATTTTGCCCCAAGTTTCGAGAATCTCGATGAGCAACAAAATCACGAAAAATATTCTCCTTTTTTAACGTTGTCTCTAGGTAGCCGCAAGAGCCGCCCGAGCCCGAGATTTCGCGTTGCGACGTTACGTCACGGAGAAAATCGCGAGCCTCGTGACCCGAGCGCCTGTGCGAGCGTCGGAAAAAGCGCCTATCGCGCTCTCTCGCCGCAAGTTCGCGGTGGAATCGCGCGTGCAAACGTCCCGGCGACGGGAGATAAATAAAATCGCGATTCATCGGGCGAGCTCCTCGAGGGCAAGTGTGTCGAGGAGCGAGCGCGACGAAATTATGTACTACGAGAAAAAATAATGCGCGAGCGACACACAGAGAGACACGGGGAAGGCTGCAGCTTTAAATAGGACCCGGTTGCAAACGTTCGGTTTGAGTTATGAAACGGTCCCCCTTTATCCCGTGTGCCTCTCGCTCTCGCTCGGCCGCCCTTCTATTTCGGTAGCCGCGTGGCTCTGCCCGCAACGTAGCGTCGTCTCTCTCTCGCGGTGTTCCAACAAAGAGGGCAAAAGTGTGCGCATTGCGGCGCGCGAAGAATCGCCGCGCGCGGCGATCGGCGTCGTAACGCCGGAACAGACGGCGACTGTTTTTCCTTCCCTCTTTGTTCGCTCGTCCCTCTCCGTCTAGGCGTAGATGAGCGAATTCCGCCGCCGGGCCGCCGCCGCCGCCGCGGCTCAATGGGACAAAGGAGCTGGAAGATCGGGGCGAAAACTCCGGGGCTCTCCTATTATTGTGATTATACGCGTATCCGGAACCCGGGCGGTGGATATATACGCGCCGCGAGTGCCGCACCGAGCGCGGAGTTGTCGTCGGTTACGCCCCTGTAACGCACCGGCGTCCTATTTAATTTTTACTATGTTCGTTCAAGTTCGGAGAGTCGGCCGATTTCGTCCGAAGTACGAGAATGTAAGTAGGTCGGGCCGAGCCGCACGTGTCGTCCTTGACTCACATAGCGCGGCGCGCATGCGCCGGTCCCTCCCTCCGGGCTCTCTGCGCACACACATATATACACATACACAGAGCGCGCACACCACCGCGCAGCAGCGTGGTTCATACACGTACGGGTTGCCGCATTGCCGCTTGCTAAAAAGTAGCGGATAGCTGACTCGCGAGATGGCTGTATCGGTGGCTCTATCATTTTTTTCCTCCTCTTCGTCTTCTTGTCTTCTTTGTTCCCGCCTGACGGCCGAGTAGTCCCTCGCGCCGGGCTTCTTCGGCTGCGCGAAGTGCCGCTGGCTCTACAGATTCTCTAATTCTCTATCTCCCTCTCTCTCTCTCTCTCCTTCCTCATTCGCCGTCGCATTTGTCTTGGAGAATATATCGCCGCCACTTCGTCCACAACGCAAGAGAGCCACTTGGCTCCAAGTATACGTGATCGTGAAATCCTTTCACGTGCTGCAATGACACATGTTTTTTCCCCCCCTGTTCGCAGACAATACAACTCGTCGCGGAAATTCCCCATTTTTCCGTTCACGCGCCGCGATCGAGCGCGACGAATGCGTCCACGGGCCGCTTCACGCCAGATCGGCCGGCCGCGTGATTCGCGGAATTTCGCTCGTCTCATCTTACATTCCGCCGGGTGTGCGGATAACCTAAAAATCGCGAGCTATTTCTCTCACGCTCCGGCGGATCAACCGAGCGAAACAAAGAGAGAGGGGGGCAAGGATCGGTCGACCAGGCGCGGAACGGCCTTTACGACGAGTATATCGACGGGACATAAATAATTTAGGCGGCCGATGAATAATCATCGACACGTGGACGCGGATGTGCTGGACGGGCCGGCGAACGCTGCGCGCCCGTCGGTGCTCCGCGGTCGCGTCCGGCTAATCTCGGGGGGCCGAGAAAAGAGCCGCGGTTATCGAATACGCATGTAACGACAATCAGCAGTGATACTTGACTGTTGTATCGCGTATCTGCTTCCTCTTCCTGCGGAGAGAGCTCGGCCGTGTGTTCCGCGGATTTCGTGCTGGCATTTATCGACCATCGCGCTGTGGTGTTGGTGCGCGCACACAAAGCGCGCGCGCGTCGCACACTCGGGTGGGGGCCGCGACGTGTGTGCACGGATCGCGTCCTATGTTATCTGCCCTCCGCAGCCCTCCGCAGTGGCGTAGATACGCCCACCGGGCGCCGTTGTGTACGTGCGTTACGCGGAAATACGTATAACCCGTGCGTAACGCGCCACTAGCGACCTCTGCGCGCGAAAATACGTACGCATGTAACGACGCCGCGCGCGCGCGCGCGCGCGGCTCTGTGCGCCAAACCCGTTATCGCGGAGGGAGAGCGTTCTTGACCGTTGCTCGGCAGACGATCCCGCGCGCGGGCATCGGGTAAGGTTGTGTCGCGCGCGCGCCTCTCTGGTACGTTTGTGATGTAATCCCGCGCCTCCCTTTGTTACCGACCTCTCCGCGCGGACACACTTCCCGAGGATTTTACGGCGCCCGGTTTATCTCGGTACCTCGCTCGCGTATATGGCGCAAATTGGGCGAAGTCGCGCGCCGTGTAAATTTTATAGTGTGGCGTGCGTAATTTTTTTTGTCGCGCGTTTAATGCCTGCTTAACAGTAGCGGGTTAGTTTATTATTCACTAGCAGGTTGTAGGGGCTCGCGTGCTCGCTATATGCTCGAATGAAAATTAGATCGTTAAGAAAATTAACGTGAAATTAACGTCCAAATTTTACGAAATAGAGAAAAAATAATTGCGATTTCGTAGAGTTTGAAGACTCTATCCGATGGGAAATTTCCCGCTGATTCCGAAAAGCACCGTTGTTTACCCGAAAAACGTAAAATTCGATGAGAAAAATGCAAAAAAAGATTTTTCACTTTTTTCGAAATTTCGTCACTTCGCGAAAATCGAGGTTACTTTTTTTTCGATCGACCAAATCTGGGTTTTCTTTTTGCGTTCGAGAGAAAACTCTAACGAAGAGAATGCCGCAAAGCGGAACGAGCTATCTTGATTTCTGCATTTTTTACAGAATTTTAAAATCAGATCCTCAAAAATGGCAAATTTTTAGAAGGGGTACCCCTTTCGTATTTTTTGCGATTTTTGGGAGTCTGACTTTAAAATTCTGTAAAAAATGCAGAAATCAAGATATCGCGTTTCGCCTTGCGGCATTGTCTTCGTTATAGAGTTTTATCTCGAAGGAAGAAAGAAAATTCAGTTTTGATCGAGCAAAAAAAAAGTAACCTTGATTTTAGTGATGTGACAACTGGGTAAGCGAGCGAAGCGCGCGTATGGTCAGGTTAACATAAATACAAATTTCAAATTTTTGAACAAACTTGAATTAAGGGGGGGCAAGGCTTTATTATTTAGGGCAGACTTTAGCTAAGGGAGCTGGGACAGACAAACAGACAAACAACTTTCCAAAATATATATAAGAAGAAGATCATTATTCACCGACTAGCAATTAATTTTTTTCCAGTACGCTTGATGTACATAGGATAGCGAGTTATTTCCTTGTTTATTATGCCTTTTCGACAGGGAATTAATTTTGTTTATCTAAGAAGCATAATCTGCGAGAGTCATATCGACATGGTTGTCATTTTTTTTTTTTTTTGCTATCTGTTCGGCCGCGTGATAACCCAATCGCTGTATCGCCTCGGGCACATCTCCAACCGCATTTTGATTCAACGCCGACGATCTCGCAACCGGGGCGCGTTGGAAGGCGACTCTCTCACGGCGCTTTGATTTCCATTCAGAATGCACAATGGCGAATAATCGTGCGACACAGTTTTAGCCGTGTCGTACGATGAATTAATAGTGTTGGCACAAGATATGGTCTCGTATTTGCACTTATCCAGACGGTCACGTAACCCGCGCATGCTATTATGTATATTATTGTTTCCTGTACCAGTCAATGAAGGAACGAGCTGAGTACGCAGTCGGCGTTACGTGTCCGTCGCGTTACACGGGAGCCGCGCGCGGAACACGGAATATTGTAATTGTTTAACGCGAACATAGTTATATAGTTTTGAACCGCGACGGAAAATAAATAAAGGCCGACGCGATCGTCGCGCGTCCTGTCGGAAATCCGTCTCCCGCCCGCCCGCCGACCGCGACGACTTGGAACACCGTTTGAAAATTCCGAAGGCCACGGAATTAAATTCTATCGCGTTGCGCCTCGAATCAAGCGCCGCCTCGTATCGCCATTATCTACACCCCGCCGTCCCACGTAATAATAGCGACTTGAAAGTTTGCCTACATCTCAAAACCCGCGCAGTGACTTCGTACGGATTGTAAAACATGTCGCACGATGTAGTTACATGACTTGGGCGTTTACATTGTGTCAACGTGCTTATTACTTTTTTCCCAGTACCAGAGACGTAGCTGAGGTAGCTAAGGTTTACAATGTCGCATTTAGTCACAACAGAAAAATTACTTAAATTACGATATCAAAGAATTAAATTATTTTTATAAAAAATTTAATTGGTTTTATTAAAAATGTAATTATTTTTTTTTTATGATATAGACTTGGATGTTACTTTGTGTTAGCATGATTATTATTTTTTCTCGATACCAGTGACGACTTAAAAAGTTGATGTAAAAATTACGTAAATATTGATAAAAAAAAATCAAGTCCACGCTGATTTTATCGTTGGAAGACAACGACTCGCGATCGCGTCGCATTTTTTCCCTGTTTTCCCGTTCCGCGCCGCGCTTTATCTTTTCGCCACAAAAAATAATCTCCCGCGAGCGCGAAAGTGGAATGCGAGGGAAACCCTTCGGCGTCCCTGCGCAAAGTGTCCCCGATACATAACAATCCGCCGCGAGCTCGCGCGGCAGCCCCGATTATCAAGCCCGGCTTTGGTGGCGAATGCAGATTACCCGCATGGCGGCTATTTGTCTAGCGCGATACCCGGGAGAAAACGGCGAGTAGTTTCGCAACGGTCGCCGCGACTATCTCTCGTCGTGCACGCCGGGCGGAATTTTTCCACGCTTACCTCGAGTCGGATTTTCATCGTCGGCCTCGTCGCGTCGATGGAAGAGACAACAACAAAGGGCGTTCGTTGTCTCTCTCTTTCGCCTTTTTTCTTTCCACGTCCCAACACACACACTTCACGCGGGACGCCCGACGACGGTTCGAAGGCGCAAAACCAAAACATTCGTTATTCGCCTCACGATTCCCCGGGGGATTGATGTGCGAGTCCACGTACACACAAAACTAATCATTTGTTAGCCTTTGGACGGTGCCGTGAGGGATAATGAAAAAGAAAAAGCCGAGAGCGAGAGAGAGAGAGAGAGAGAGGAAAACCCGACGACGAGTTGGTGCGACGTAGCTGACTATGTACGATGCCGAGTACTTATCGATCGTCGAGGAACGGCGGCGTCGCCCGCGGTAGCATCTCGCCGCACCGCATCGCGCGCGCCGCAGTGGCTGCTGCTGCTGCTGCTGCTGCTGTTGGCGCTGCTAGCCTGCTCTACAGTGCACCAAATCGTACTGACCGCATCTGTCGTGGTGGTAGAGCTGTAAGTAGCACGACCGCCGCGAGAACTCGGGGCATATGCTAAACGAACGAAATCTCGGTGGCATGAATTGCAGGTGGCGTTTCCATTTGCCTCCCGGGACGCCGCGCGGTATATGGGTTAACGAACAACGGTACGCGTGGATTTCGTTGGGACTGTACGCGGCGTCGCTTTTTGGCGCACTAGGCTTTGTCCCTAGAACTGGGGCAGCCGAACGCTCCACTTGTTTTTCGGCTCTTCGTCTCTGTTTATTTATGCAATTCGCATTTTGTAATTCCAGTATTATTTAACATTTGTATGTCGATATTTTGCTCTCGGCGACAAATGTGAGGGATTGATGTGTCTTTTAGTTTTTAATTTGATACGCTGATGGGGGTTAAGAGGCAGTGATATCTTCGCTCGGAACTTCGTCGCCCAATGCTAAACGCCTATAGGGCTGTTTTTCTCGCACCTAGCGTTATCTCACTCGCACTGTTTTGTTTATCGCGTCTCCTGACCAAACGGCTTGATTTATGGAAGAGCCCGAAGATCAGCCCAATTCTGCAATACTTCCGCACATTCCATCAAAATCTGAGCTCTATCTGTCGAATAGTTAAGGAGAAAAGAGCTTTCAAAAATTCGAGCTGGAGTGGGGGATGTGCCACTGCCGCTTAAGAGGCAGTGATACTCACTTCGATATTTTGAAAGTTATTTTCTCCCAAAATACTCGGCAGACGGAGCTCAGATTTTGATAGAATGTGCGGAAGTATAGCAGAATTGGACTAAGCTTCTGGCTCCTCGATCCTTGTAGCCGTTCGTTCAGAAGAATCGAAGAACAAGGTGCGAGAGAGTTTTTATTGAGGTTATGCGAATAAAAAAATGGAATATAGATGTTTTTCTGTGGACAAAGAAAGCGAGGGATTGATGCACGATTTACTTTTCACCTCGATAGATCGAAGCGCGGTGAAAAGTATTCCCGACGCCGTGGGAACTTGGAAAAAGTTGCAAGCGAGATTTGTTATTGAGGTTATGTGGACGAAGTTTCGCGGAGTTCCGTTTGGGTCAGTAGTCGTCTCGCGCAACTGGGTCGATAAATATGATGGGAAAAATGGAATAAGATACGACATACGTACAGCACGGTTTCCGAGGTCTTGCGTGTTCGCTCGCAAACTCGAATTTCCACTGGCTCGCGCGTTCCATTCATAAAATAGTTTCGACAACAACGCGCGCCGCAATTCCACGCACACGAGGCCGGGATGCGCGGGCAGAGCGAGCGAAGTAAAATTTACGAGTGTACTTCGGCCGTCGGGCCAAATACAATTTTCCTGGCGCAATTACGGACGTTGGAATCAGCGCGAGGGATCTTTATATCGACGAGATTACTGTCATAAGTTCTGCCTCGCACGCTCTCTCTCTCTCTCTCTCCTTCCTTCCCGCTCCTCGGACCGCCAAACGTCAGAAGGGGCTCCATCACACAAAGGTACGCAATGTTATGGGGTTGGATGGATGGAATCGGTCGATGCAGTTGCCTATGGCAACGAGAACGCTCCCCGAGCGCGAGTTCTGTTGGCCCCGTTTACCTAGCGCCAGTGGCTCGTGTGAAACACACACACACAACGAGCCACTTCCCGTCCTCGCATGTAAGAAATAATAACAATAATGGGGGTTACGTCGGCGTAGTATTACAAGCAGATCAGCAGATGAAACGTTTTTTCCTCTTCATCTTTTTTTCTGTCTGTTTCAGTAAGCCGAGTTCCATACACAGCTGAGTTTTTACTACAAAATAATTATTTTGCTTCCTCATAGAGGAAGCTTTCTTTTCGTGACATTTTTTTTCGAGATTTTCATGTCAGTATGTTCAGAATTACCTAAAACGTCGAGAAAAATGTTCCAGGAACGAAAAATTCAATCGTCCATAACTCACGAACGGCACGATGTATCGAGCTCAAATTTGGCACGCAAGTAGAGTGGTAACTGCTTTTCAAGTGTTGTGATTTAAACAAATGTATACATGTATACAGATTACATAGAATATTTAATTTTTCGAAGAAATGTCGTATACTCTCCAACTTTCGTAAAAAATCAACGATTCAGCTAAATAGTTCTTCATAAATAAACACACTTTCAATGCTGTTCGCTATTGCATTTTGACGAAATCGGTAGAGTGGTTCGGATTTCATTGATTTTTGAATTTTACAAAAAAAAAACATTTTGCTCTAAATCACGTTGAATATAAACAAATGAATTAAAATGTTCTAAAGACGAAAAATAACATACAGCCCTGCTACACACTGAATTTGGTGATGATCGGTAAAGTCGTTGGGAATTTACATTTTGCATTTTTTTTTAAATATGGATTTTCGCTATAACTTCCGCAAAAGTTATGAAACTAAGACAACAATTTGGAAATAATCGAAATTAGATGTAACGGTGTTTGTAACGGAATTTTCTTTTGTTAAAATAAAAAAAAAGTTGCAAAGTAGAACTTTGCACATTGCTTCCTCATTAATTTCCCTTTTTTACAAAGCTTCCTCTATGAGGAAGCCAACGGTAATAAATAAGCTTCTTCATAGAGGTGGCTTTGTGAAAAAGGGCAATTAATGAGGAAGCAATGTGCAAAGTTCTACATTGCAACTATTTTTTCTCTCTCTCTCTCTCTCTGTCTCTGTCTATCTCACTAAGCCGAGTTCCACGCAGTTGAGACACACCAAAAAATAATTCACTCGAATCCCCGGCGCAGAAATTGATTACCGACCGAGTTCAATTTTCGACAAAACCTGAAAAAAACCTACGAAGCTGCCTCGCTGGCTGACTAATACTAATAAACATCGAGTTTTCGAAGAAAAAAAAAAAAAAAATCCCGTATTTCAGTGGCCGCCGGGTGCATCGACCTCCGGGCACGTGTTGAGCTGCGTCGATTGCACGTGTTTCCCATCGTAGGCATCGTACATGGTGGTGCGTGCGGCCCCTACAATAACGGCACAGTTCTTTTCCCGTTGGGGTTTTCATGCGGCGACCGCGCGCTCGCCTCTCTCTCAATGTCTCTATCTCCCTCCCTCTCTCTCTCTCTCTTCGCCCGAGGCTCCGCGGCGTCGAGAGGCGTTAAGCGGAATAATAGAAATTTCATTTCTCTTTTGTACGCGAGGAAAGTGGTGTGACGACAATCGCGATGTGCATACAGGCGCTGCTGCTGCCGCTGCCCGCGACGATTTGTCTCGCGACTATTTTCGCGTGCGCCGCGCGCGTGGCCCATATAACCGCCGCCACCTGGCCCGGCTGCTGGCTTCGCGTCCCGTGCGCGCGCCTAACCTCCGTTATCGCGTTACCGACGACGACGCTGCAGTTACAACAAACCTCGATGTTTACAATTTCGTGGCCGTTAATTGAGACGCGGCGTGAGAAGCCGAGAGAGACAGAGAGAGAGAGAGAGAGAGAGAGAGGGCCGAGGCCTCTTTTCTGTATTCCTGTACTGTTACCATGCAGCGTGAGTAGACAAGCGAGCTAGTGACAGGAGCTAGTGTAGAGTATTGATCAAACACGGTTGGCCCCCGTGGCTCTCTCCCCCCCGCCCTCCCCCCGCTCCCTTTCGCAGGCCCGGCAACACTCGTGGCAGGCAGGGCATACAGCAGCAGCGGCGACTGAATACCATCAACTCACCAACCTACCAACCCATCGACCCATCGACCCTCCGAGTGCGAGCGAGCGAAGCAGCAGCGCCGACCGACATCGCGCACTTGGAATCCCAACCAGGCGCCGCCGCCGCCGCCGTCGCTGCCGCCGCCGCCGCCGCCGTCAGCCACCGCGTTTCCTCTTGGCTATTTCTGACTATTCGCTGCTATTCCTAATCGGCACGAGCCGAGAGCAAGAGAGAGAGAGAGAGAGAGAGAGAGAGATGGAGGGAAAGAGAGAAACAGCCCCGACCCATTTGACACCCCGCCCTGAATTATTTTCCATTTTTCCCCTGAACCGCGGGGTTTTCGCGTCGCCCGCGTTTTTTTTCCGCCATTGCACACACACAGAGCACACACGCGGCGAGCGAGAAAAATAGTCCGAATCGATAAATGTCCATGAGGCGTTTTTTATCGACGGCGACGCTATTAACGTCGTTCTATAATCGTGCAACGTCGGAATTCACAAGCGGCCGCGCGCTCTGCGGGCTCCGCGGCTGTCCGGGACTTTGACGCATAACCGTCGGGCCGCCTAATACGGTCGCATTGACGATTATTGAGAGTTTGCCGATTTGCCAATAGCGCAATGCGCGGACGCACCGAGAGACGAGCAAGACGCGGACGACTCGGGCCGCTTCGTTATGTCATTCGGCGAAACTTGACAATGCCGAGGCGTCTCCGCTAAATGTGTCAACCACCACTACGCACGGGGATCAATACTCGGCCCCTCCTCTCCCCTCCCCTCGCCCGCCTGCCCTCCTCCCCTCCGCCCCTCCGTGTTCTCTCATCCCCCCGGTTAGCCTTTAACTCGGTTTCACCCGGTCTCAACTTTGCCACTTTACCTCGCGCTGAATTTCCATCTTGCCCCGCTTCGGCCACGCGCGCCGATGCCAAATTTTCGTCACGAAATCGCGAATATTCGGGTAACTCGGGACGCGAACGAAATTGCGTTTGCTTTGGTTCGTTGAAAATATCGTAGACCGACAACGGGATACGGGGAAAATTACGAAAAATCTCGCGTGTATTTCATTCGATCGAATTATACGTTATCTTATTTAGTCGAATCTCTTATCAAGTTCGTCGGATTACGATTTATACACGTACAGACGTTTTTATCGGATTTACAGTAATTTGGGCGAGCTTCCTCTCTCTCTCCGCGTGCTTTCCACGAAATTGTCTACTATGCTCGCACGTGTATAAACAAGTGCAGCGTAGTTTTCGAGGATCCGAGCGCCGCCACAAATCTCAGTTTTCAGATTGAACTTTCGCCACGTGGCTGTAACTTCGTTGCTCTCCGCCTACTCGGATCGATATTCGAGAGAGTAAAACCAACGGCTGAAAATCATAGATTACAGAGTTTTTTTTTGTAAATAATTATTAAATTTTCGTCTCGTCGCTTCTCGTTTCTCCGACTCTCCGTCGAATGTCCCAGTTTCTTTGTCTCCGTCGAATGTCCTAGTTTTCATTATTCGCCTCGGAATAAATCGTTACAGCATACTCGCTGCGTTATTACTGTAAGTATACGTCGCGTGTGGATTAAAATCATTCTTATATCTCGCTCGGTCGTCGATCGATCGGAAAGCAGGTAAACGCATTTTCTCAAAACTTTGAACGCAGCACACGCCCGTCCCCCGGTGGAGCAATAAACGACTTGAATACGGCGATACACACAGGAGATTCGGAGTGGAACGGCCCACGACTAGAGAAGGGGTCGACGACCGTGGCACGTGGAGAGTTGTGCTCCAAAGTAGGCCACGACGTGACATGACGCTGAAACAAAATGGTCGCCCGAGGGGCGAGCAGCGCGCACGGGCGTTAGTCGTTCAAGATTCCCTCGCACGTGTGGCCCTTCGCCGTATTTAGCCGCGGCCGCACTTTCTCTCTATCCACCTACTTGTCTCTCGGGCATTCGTTTCGTTGCAGCCGCAACCCGCGGCTTTTCGTCACAATCGCATCTACGAAACTGTCACGGCGGCTCGAACACCGCCTGGCGCGCGCGTTCGCGCGCAGATAACCCTGAATCCGAGTTTCTCACGGAATTATATTATCTCTGTCAACTTTGATCTTTCGGCTCGTCCGGTGTAGCCAGAGAGGAAGAGAGAGAGAGAGAGAGAGAGGGAGCCCCGAGTTATGCGAAATCGCTCGCGGCTGTAAGCATAAACTTCGAACAGCTGGTTTTGCTCGTATAAACTTTGCTGTAAGCATGCGTAGATTCACCCTAGTGTAGTAAACAATTAATTTTGGGTGCATGTGCGGCACAAGTGCTCCATAACCGAGCGTCGCGTGCGGCTTGATTTTGTTGTACCGGCCGATGATGCAGTCGGGCGTTTACTTGCCCACAGTCGATAAGGAAGATGTGATTGATGCCGACGGCAGCGTAGTCGCTTTGAATGGTAACATATAGCTTGTATACACTTTCCTCTAAAACATTTGATGGTTTTGAAGCAGATTTGAATACGCTGAGTTTATTCAGTTTTGCAGTAGGGGCGATTTATGGTGTATTGCAAAAGTTCTGATCTGGATTAAAAACAATTAGGGAAACTTACCTTTATAAGATAATGTAAACTTTAGCCATTACCTCCGGTTGGTAATGAAGATTCCAACGCTTTTACCGAATGTCGAGAACGAAGAGAGTGTAAATCAAATAATCGTAACACCAGATAAGTAAACATCTTGTTTATTACTGCGTTTTCGTGACATTTTCTTACGATCGATAAATAGCTTCGTATTACTATTTCGCATTTCAGATTAACAACATTACTTCTAGTATTTTAGTCAGATATTTAATATTCATCGAACAAAATGTAAATTTAATCGAAGAACGTTCGTTTTTTTGCCGCAAGTTACTCGGTGTAAAGTCGCAATAATTGACAAGTGTCGGATGGATTGTGCCACACGGTCAACGTGAAGGAATGAAACTTTGAAGTGACGACAAAAAAAAAAGATAGAAAAAATTAAAAAATAGAGATAGTATTTCTTGTACTCGGTATATCACAATGCAATAGGACATTTTTCCATAACGAGCCACCACTATTTTACTACGGCTTGACACGCTGCCGGTATTTCGTGCTTGACGACGGTGTTGTCCCACGAACAGGACAGCAAGTCCTTGTTGCACCAGGCGACACCGCGAACGAAGTCGCTGTGACGACGATCGTCGTAATACGTTACGGCAAAGTCTTTCGCGTCGTCTACCACTTTAACCTCGGTGTCGTCGCTGCATACGGCCAATAAGTGGGGCCTGGAACATTGTAAAATATGAATTATTATTTGTATATGAACTGTTAATTACTGTAAATTACATTGTAAAATATGAATTATTATTTATTTGTGCAAAATAAAAATTGATTTCAGAGCATTATTACTTTCAATTCAATCATTTTCGTTTGTAGATTTTTCTTACGTGTTCGAATCGTATTTCAGCTTGCGGATGGACTTTTTGAACAACTGGAAGTGCGAGACGAAGTCGCGTGGCTTTCGAACGTCCAGCAACACAACGGAACCGTCGATACCGCCGACGGTCACCAGATTTTCGTTGCTTTGACTCCAGGCCACGGCGGTCAGTTGGCGTCCGGGCATTCCGTAAATCACTGGAAGGAAGAAATAGAAACGAAAAAAATGAATAAATGCTCGGTGGATGAATAAAATACTCCCGCGGTTTCCATTGTATCGCGTTGTTACCTTCGGCCGGGTGTTCCTTCCTCGCGTCCCAAAGAACCGCCTCGCAGTCCAAACTGGATGAAGCGAATACGTCGTTGTCTTTGGGCTTGGTGTCCACGCAGGTGACCATTTTTATGTGAGCTCCATCGTAGGAACGTTCGGCCAATAATTCGGCCATACTCCACACTTTGATACTACAATGAAAAATATTATTCTTTGCGTTTTTTAAATTAATTGTAATGTAATTGTAATTGTAATTGTAATTGTAATTTATTTTACGGATTTCTCCTTTACATAGTAAATCACAGTTTGTGAATTGCATCGAAACATTTTAATTTTAATTTTAAAAACTTAAAATTCTTTCCATCGAAACGCCGAATAAATCGGAACTGGTTTTTTTCTCCCCAAAAATTCTGTAATTTTCAAGAACTGAACTATCAAAAGTCCCAAATGTTTAATTCAATCTTTCCTTTTTTTTATACTTCCTGTTTACTATTTTGCACCAGTTTCTCCTAGCACTCTTCTTATTATTTGCAGATGTTTATTCTTACCAACAATCCATTCCGCCAGTGACGACACGAGTTTTGTTGGCGAATGCGGAGACAGAGATAATGCCGTCGTCATGTTGGCAAGTGTAACCGACGCACTGGGCCACTGCTTTGAGCTCCGTCGTCGCCGCACGGTCGTCGGTTATCGAGAACACCTGGAGGACGCCGCTGTCCTCGACGACGACAAATTTGTCACGGTCCACGAAGGCTGCATCGCAGACGACGCTCTCCGTGCTGACGCTGACAAAAGCCTCCTCCTTCTCGAAAGCCGAAGAGTTGTCGAAGACCCAGATCGAGCCGTTCCAGAAACGGCCGGCAAGACTCGTCGCTCCGAGCAAAATTCGATCGTCTATTAACGCGAGGAGGTTATAAACACGATTTAAAATAAATAAATAAATAAATAAATAAATATCAAATGTTTGTCCTATTTGTGGCAAATAATGAGTAGATCGAACGCGTCGCGTTCGCGACGCTCCGAATGCGATAAATAAATAAATATAAAAATGACGGAACGTTACCGCTGTAGACGTTTATGAATTCCAAGTGTTTGTGATCCACGAGCGGCACATTCGCGGTCGTTTTTTTTCTGTACAACTCAGCGTTGTCGGTGGGACCGATTTCGGTGTCCATGTCCATCGACATCTCGAGGCTTTGGGATATTCGACGGGCCCGACGAGACTGAGCTGGTCCAGCGAATTTTTGTACTTCGCTCACGCGGCTGCACGTTTTGCGGCCACTTTTGTCGTTCTGTCTCTCCGGCAAGCGTCGCCGGCCCGCGCGAATTCTCGGAATTTTTTCGAGGTTATGCGAGACGCTCTGCGATTGGTTTGCTTTGATGGTAAGGAAGAAAATCCTTGGGGTGTGTAAATAAAACTTAACTATTACCGGATGTAGGTAACGTTATTACCTGCTATCGGTAGTAGTAGAACAAATTTATCATCGTACGTGGCGGTTGACTAGCAATGTCCCGAAAACGCAAAAACCCGAAAACTGTTTTACCCCATGAGATTCAGTTGTTTGGTGTTGCGCCACAAGAGGGCAGTGATAGAGAAAGGCCGAGACGAGTGGTGCTCAACGAAATAAAATATTTGTTTGTAATGTTATTTAAAGGAAAACAAAAATGCATAATTTGTCATTGCTCAATTTGGTTTGGCATTGGTTTTGCATCAATGCCGTTGCCGATCTTTTTTCCCGAAGAAAGTTAACTTAAAGTTATCTTTTTTGTCGAAGAAAGATAACTTAAAGACATCTTTTTCGGAAAAAAGACATCTTTTTTCGGAAAAAATGATATCTTTAAGACATCTTTTTTCGGAAAAAAGATATCTTACAACATTACAAACAAATATTTTATTTCGTTGAGCACCACTCGTCTCGGCCTTTCTCTATCACTGCCTTCTTGTGGAGCAACACCAAACAACTGAATCTCATGGGGTAAAACAGTTTTCGAGTTCTTGCGTTTTCAGGACATTGCTAGTTAACCGCTTCAACGTTACGAATATGCATGGAAGATGGCTCCAAGTATTCATTCCGATGTTTTACTTCTCCGCGTGTTATTAGGCCTCAGCGTTTTCGCTGCAAAACCCAACTCCGAGCGCTTGCTGAGTGTCGAGATTGGTTCGTTTGACCGGAAGTCGTAATGTAAATAAACCACGCCGAGGGATCCTACAGTTGATCGATTGAATAATACATTAGAAGAGGAGCCGAAGGTGAAATCGCTGAATCCGTCATTTCATTGCGGATCTAGACAAGCCACAAGCCACAACTGCAGCCTGTGCCAATAATAAATGATTCGGTGTCTCATCTCCTTTCATTAAACACAAATAAAAAGTCGTCGCTCCTCGATAATTGCGTTTTGTTCCTTATATAAGCCGAACGAGTCAACGATCATGGAGAAATCTCGCCGAACGATAATAATATGCAAAACGCGATCCCTTCGTATAAGCCGCGACGACAAAAAAAAATCCTTTTATAATCCACGCACAACCGGACGTCATGGTAATTTTTAATCGATGTCCCATCGACCAGTTGTGCCTCGGCGAGTGAGAGCGGAGACGGAATCGCTTTCCAGTGATTTCGAACTTTCGTGGCGATGCATTTGCACCATCTATTCCGGGTTCGTCGTTAAGGATGTACGAGCGCGAGCTATTCAATTTGCATAAATTCGAGAAAAGCGCGAGAGAATTGCAAACACTTCTCGATGGTCTGAAGATCTGAAAAAAATCATGCACACTGAAGGTACTAAAAAATAATTTTGCATAATAATCATTCCAAAATGTTATTAACAAATTGATAAAAAAATAGTTTAACAAATATTTCGTTGACCCAAGTTTATTTTTCTCAGATTTTTCTCAGATATGAATTTTCTCAGATTTTTATCTAATATTTGAAATTTGTACATGTTTTCCATGCAAAAAAACACAAATTTCAAAGATTAGATAAAAATCTGAAAAAATTCATACGTATACAGAAAAATAAAGAAATCAATTTCATGCAAAAAAACTTGGGTCAACGAAATATTTGTTAACCATTTTTTTAAAATCAATTTGTTATTAACATTTTTTAATTATTATAATCCAAAATGAATCTTTTCAGTACCTTTAGGGTGCATGAATTTTTTGAAATTTTCAGACCATCGAGAAGTGTTTGCAATTCTGTCGCACTTTTCTCGAATTTATGTGAATTCAACACTTCGCGCTCCAACAACCTTAATGATGTCCTTGTCTCGATGGATTTGGAAGAAAAAAAGAACTATAAAATCGTGCAGCTCTCTCGCTTGGTCCGCGCGTGTCGGCGTCGCACGGGAGAAGATGGACGAACCCCCACCACCTGCCTGAAATATTCACGGATTTTCGTATATCCAGGTGCACCTCTGGCCTATACCGAGATATATCGTCCACCTGTATCCTTATGGCCGGCGGAAGCGGCCCTCGATTTTTACGTAACCACTCGCCGGGCGACTTCTTTTTTCCTTCTGCTCCACCTTTATAAACCGGCGGCCGATCCCCAAAACATCAGAGCTGTCGCGGCGTTCGTTCGGCTACGAATTATAAAACCTATCACAATCGATATGTACTCTCTCACTTTGACTGTGAGTATCGGTGTTTAAAACGTTAAATTAAAAATATTAAAATTAGAAGAAATTCCTGAATTCGTTTCACACGACGATAGATAATAGTATCGAATTTTTTTTTTTTTTTTTTTTCAGTGAACTTCCGATTTATCGAGCAAACAAATTATTAACATTGAAAAAGATGGACAGAAATTACTACAATCTGGCTTCATAATCAAATATTCTTATACATTGGGTCAAAATCTTACTATATCTATGTGAAAGTTGCGATAGAAACCGATATAAAGAACTTAAAAAATTCGAGAATAAAAAGAAATATTTGTGTATTCGTTTTTCAGTTCCTCGTGTTCGGATTTGCGGCGGTAACAGCCGCGCCTGCGCCGTCCTGGGGTGAATGGAAGCAACCAGTGCAGTGAGTAAAAAAAATTCTCGACAGCCAAAAATCGGTTCTAAAATAATTCATTTTCTAAAAACCATTTCTAAAATCCGATAAATGAGGCCTTTGATATTAAAAAAAAACATTATTTTTGCCGCAGACACCACGCTCCGGATTATGTGCAAAACGTGCACCATTATCACGTGAAAAAGGTGCCGTATCCGGTGCACCACGTGGAGAAGATTAAGGTTCCGGTGCCGGTGCCGGTTCGCCACGTCGAGAAGGTCTTCGTCCGTGTCCCGGTTCCGGTTCGTCATGTCGTGAAGGTTCCCGTGCCGGTTTATCACGTTCAGAAGGTTCACGTGCCCGTTCACCACGTTCAGAAGATTCACGTGCCCGTTCACCACGTTCAGAAGGTTCACGTGCCGGTTCATCACGTCCAGAAGGTTCACGTTCCCTACCCGGTTCACCAGAATTACCAGGATCATCAGAATTACGGGAACCACCAGAATTACGAGAATCACCAGAATTACGAGAATCATCAGAATTACGAGAATCATCAGAATTACGGGAACCACCAGAATTACGGGAACCACCAGAATTACGAGAATCACCAGAATTACCAGGGTCCATCCCACGCCGAGAAATGGTGGTGATCGGAGTGCCCAGTGATCGTCCAACTTATCACTAGTCACAGCCCATAAGCAGTGAGTGTAAATTGAATTTATACACCACAGTATTTTTTTCTCTTCTTCCAATTTATCATCTGCGAAAAGACATTTAATTCATGATATTGCAAATTTTCAGATTCTGCTCGACATGGAGCAACCAGCGGAAAACTGCGAGCAAAGACTGAAATTCGAAGACATATTTTTGCCTTCTGGCAATCCGAAGACTTCGAACCTTCGAGTAGCTTCGACACATCCGAATATCGTAAAACGAATGTACATAATTTTATTTTTTTTACATCGAATATATTTTTGAAAAGACAAGAAATGGACATCATTTTTCCTCGCGGTTTCCTTCCTTAATCGATCGTTTAATCGTAAGAGAAACCTGACTCGCTCAGCCACGAAGATCCCGACGATTTCGTCGTCTTCTACTTATTCGATTTACTTCACTTGTGCGATCTTCGATCACTCGACTTGCGGTTGATACTATTCTCTATTTATTTTCATTTACGTTATCGCGTGTAATCGAGTAGCTTCGACTCATCCGAATATCGTAAAACGAATTTACGTAATTATATTTTTTTACATCGAATATATTTTTGAAAAAATAAAAAATGACAATTATTTTTCCTCACGGTTTCCTTCCTTAATCGATCGCTTAATTGTGAGAGAAACGCGACTCGCTCAGCCACGAAGATCCCGACGATTTCGTCGTCTTCTACTTATTCGATTTACTTCACTTGTGCGATCTTCGATCACTCGACTTGCGGTTGATACTGTTTTCTATTTATTTTGATTTACGTTATCGTGTTTAATCGAGTAACTTCGACAAATCCGAATATCGTAAAACGAATTTACATAATTATATTTTTTTACATCGAATATATTTTTGAAAAAATAAAAAATGAAAATTATTTTTCCTCACGGTTTCCTTCCTTAAGGTAGTCCTTTCGTTAGTATTCATTTCGCATAAATTCGAAAAAATGTTAGTGAGAATTGCAAACACTTCTCGATCTAATAAAAATCTGAAAAAATTCATGCAGATTAAAGATACTGAAAAGATTAATTTTGAAAAATAATAATTAAAAAATGTTATTAACAAATTGATTTAAAAAAACATTGTTTAACAAATATTTCAGTGACCCAAGTTTTTTTGTGGATGAAAATGATTCCTTCGTTTTTCTAAATACCTTATGAATTTTTTCGGATTTTTAAGTAATCTTTGAAATGTGTGTTTTCTTACATGGAAAATATGTGAAAATTCAAAGATTACTTAAAAATCTGAAAAAATTCATACGTATTTAGAAAAACGAAAGAATCATTTTCAACCACAAAAAACTTAGGTCACCGAAATATTTGTTAAACTATTTTTTCCAACCAATTTGTTAATAATAATTTAGAATTATTATTATGCAAAATTAATCTTTTCAGTACCTTTAATGTGCATGCATTTTTTCAAATTTATATACTGTCGTGAAGTGTTTGCAATTCTCCCTAACTTTTGCTCGAATTTATGCGAAATTAATACTGGCGAAAGGACTACCTTAATCGATCGTTTAATTGTGAGAGAAACGCGACTCGCTCAGCCACGAAGATCCCGACGATTTCGTCATCTTCTCCTCATTCGATTTACTTCACTTGTGCGATCTTCGATCACTCGACTTGCGGTTGATTCTGTTCTCTATTTATTTTGTTTTGCGTTATCGCGTTTAATCGTTATTTTGGTCTAGCTCCACCGGAACGTCAACCGCAACTAGACGCGGCGATATAGGGTCGAAGTCAATGTCGAAAGGTAGCTCAGGAGTAAAAGGAAGAAAGGCATTCTAGTCGAGACGCACACTGCGAATCGGACCCCGTTACGCCCGAGCGGTTCCAGCCCCCGGAAGCTTATCCGACTGTCTGACAATTCCAATAGCATCTCTCCCCGACCGCGGCGTGTATACGTCAAAGACACGTTGATAGAAGGGAGGGAAGGAAGAAAAAAAAGCGTCTGGATGCCAAGATCGTCTGGTTAGTCGCGGAGAAATCTCGCTCGAGTTTTCTCCACCACGTTCGATCGCGACAATATCGAGTCGCATCTGCTTTCGCTTTTTTAATAAAACCAACGACTTGTAAACAATATTTTTCGACGCGATATTTTGACTTTACTTCACTTTGAGCTGAATGCATAAACGAGACGATTGCAGGAAAAAAAAAAAAAATTAGACACGAATTGTAAAATTATTGTCGAAGCTTTATAAATATTTTAAATTGGCAATTGACTTTCCAATTGTACTAAAAAAATGTTTTCACTTATAAAAAACAGCGTTCACAAAATTCTACTCATTAAATGATCGCAGCTGCAGAAATTATTACTACGAAGCGCGCAATATTCGTTCGCTTATTTCGCGATCGGCGCGAAAAAATAGACGACTCAAAAAACGGGTGTCTGACGAATGGACCGTGGATGCCGGCGAGAACGAGAACCAGTGTTCGAGCTTGGGTTTATAATTCAGTCGATTCCGCCTCGCACCGGCGCGTCCCACTTTTCCTCTCGTAAATATTTCGTCGCGCCGATAAACAAGGAATCTGCAGCGCGGCGGGGGGAGTCGAAAATGAGTCTTCGAAGAGCAGCGCACACGCCGTTTTTCGGCACGCGCCAGGCGCCCCCGCGAAACAAAAGGGAGGAGACGATCGGCTCACCCCTTTGGGTCAAAGCTCCGCGGCGCTCAGTGCGAGCAGAGCCCAAGCTGTCGGTTGTATCGGCCCCGCAAAAGCCCGAAGCTCTCGCGGTGTTGTGTCGCGGCTGTGGGATTTAAAGCCCGCAAAATTTATCGTTCTACGGAGGCGAATCGCGGGGGTATCGCGGAGTCCGTCGCGGAAGGGGCCGGCCGGAGGTTCGAGACGAACGGGACAACCGCGATCACGAGGACCCGGCTGAAGGATACGAGGAGAGCTCGACGTAAAAGAAAATAAGAGCGGGGAGGAGGCAGTCGGGAGGGAAAGAGGGGGCGGTACGCGAAGCCGAAAACTGCAGTGACTGCCGGGTAACGTCGTCGTTCCGGTGGGATTCTGGCGCGGATTCAACAATTGTCCGACCGGGCTGTCCGGGGCTATATCCACGATTTTCACGTCCGCCTCCTTCGGCCAGCTCCGCAGTCGCCCGCGCGCTTGGCCTCGTTTCGCGCGAGTGCGTTACGCCGTTCTTCTTCTTTCCTTCCTTCCTTCTTCTCTCCTCTACATACTTTCCTTGCCGCTTCTTCTCCCCCCCACCCTGCCCCTTCCCCTCCTTCTTCCCGCTCTCGTGTTCCTCTCTTTTCCCTCGTCCACCTCGTTCGGCTCCTCCGCGGCTCCTCTCGTTCTCCATTATTTCTCCTCTCATGTTTTCCCTCGTACACCGCGCGCTCTGCGTTTTACTCGTGTTGGGCGCTTTTTGCGCGCGTCGTCCTCCCGCAGTTACAGGACGCATTCGCGCACCGAGCATGAATGTGTTTATCGGGCGATATGTGTCTGTGTGTGTGTGTGTGTCACACGACTGTGTAGCGAGCTGCGTCGCAGTCCGGTGCAGCTCGAAATCGGTCGGAAGTCGGTCGGTGGGCCAAAAATGTTGCCTCGACGATATTCACTGGCGCCAGAAGCGGCAGCGGCCGACCGCTCGTGCCTTCCTCCCTCCCTTCCTCCCGCGCGCTTCGCGGAAATAATAACGGCGGGCTGAGCTCTGCGGCAGCGAGGAGCGGGGGGAAGCACGCGCGTTCAATCGCGCTGCGGCAGAGCCACCTAGCGGAGCGTGAAGCAGACGTTGAGATATTGCGAAATTTTCGGAAGACGTGTGTTTTCGTCTCGAGCTGTTGCGGCGAGTGTTGGCGTTTACGGCGTTTGCGTCGGGACTCGAGTCGCACTGTTAATACGGAGTTTCAGTTTCCTACGGCTTTCGGATCGGCCTCGAACGAGGCTGAAGTAGGAACGAAGTTCTGGGAATTCTTTGGGCGACCGGTGGGACGAACTGGTTTAATTCTAGGATCGTGGCAGATACTCTTTTCATTCGATCGCATTGCATTTCTGTACTGGGACGCAGAGCGAACTGAAAGGGGTCCAAGCTGCCAAAATTTCATGGCGTTGAAGTTCGCATCGTTGCAATGCAACGGAATTAAAAACAACAACATATTAATGAAATCAAATTATTATACCGGACATAAAAAGTTATTATAACGACTAGGAGAGCATGACAAAACAAAATTATGTCATCCTCTAATGGGGGTGAATTGTTTACGTTTTTATGGACTTAATATGTATTATTTTTATTTGTGTATTTTTTTATTTTATTTTTTAGATGCAAACTTCGTCATAAAATTCCGGGAAATCCCTAAGTTCTCCAGGTTTCAACCCGTTTTAGGCCGATCTCACGTCGCACGACGCAGACGACGGAAATAACAACGCGAAGACTGTTTTTCCGTACTCATTCCTCTCGCGCGAATTAATTGTGTCGTTAATTCGGATATAACTCACTACACAGCGGCACAAAATCTCGCGCGTGGTTTCCTCATTCTTCTGGTCAGTCGTTTCCTCCCGCGAGTCGAGGTCTCTCAGGCAATTGTGGTTTCCTCCCGTGTCGTGGAAGCTTCGCGGCCAGACCGACAGACTGAGATGACGAACCGACGCGCCAGTTTTTGGTCTGATATATATATTTTTGTAACACGTGTACGAATCGCGGCACTTTCCATGGCAGTCTTGCGAGCCGAAAGTGGCCGTTTCCCTGTCAGTCGCGAACCTGTGGTGAAATGACAGAGTCACGCATGCGCAGTTCGCATTACGTTCACTTTCGTCCCTTGGGAGTTTCTGTCGTTCACTTTCGTCCCTTGAATCACAACCTCACTTTTCAGTGTTCGTCTCGCGCGACTGCCATTCCAAGTGCCGCAGATTCGTGCACTCGTTACAAAAAGTATGATGTGCAACACGGGTCGAATTGGCAATTGCGACTCGTGTGATTACAGCCCTCGCTTCGCTCGAGCAGTAAACCTCACACTCGCCGCAATCGCTAACTTTCGACCCTTGTTGCACAATATACTATTTTTTTGTAACGTGCACGAATCGCGGCACTTTCCATGACAGTCTTGCGAGCCGAAAGTGGCCGTTTGCCTGTCAGTCGCGAACCTGTGGTGAAATGACAGAGACGCGCATACGTAGTTCGCATTTCGCTCACTTTCGTCCCTTGGGACTTTCTGTCGTTCACTTTCGTCCCTTGAATCACAACCTCACTTTTCAGTGTTCGTCTCGCGCGACTGCCATTCCAAGTGCCGCAGATTCGTGCACTCGTTACAAAAAGTATGATGTGCAACACGGGTCGAATTGGCAATTGCGACCCTTGTTGCACAATATACTATTACGCTGCGAGGGATTTTTCCGTGTTCGTCGCGATTTCGCAGTTCGACGTTTTCGTGCGAGAAGAACACGAGAGCTCGAAATTCGCGGCCCCTTAGCGCGAGCGCGTTTTCATTCGCATCTGTGTCAACGAGAATCGTAATGGATGGGGCGACGAGCGACGAGCGACTCTTGGCCCGAGTCAGTCGACAGGTAATAATGGCCCCGCGAGTTTCGCACGGCCACGCGTCGCGCGGGGTCCTTCATAAAACTGGCGCGGAGAACGATTTCGTTTTATTGCTGCGCCGCGCGCGCTGTCATCGGGCGAATTATCGAAGGCGTATGGAGGCGTCCGAATGGATATTACGCCGATAGGGCGCGCCACGCGCGAGCAATAACCGAGGGAGCTCGCGAGCTTTACGGATTTATACTATTCTATCGAAGGCTCATCTTTCACGATCGATGGCTCGTAACGCCGGGTATATAGGCGGGGGCGAAGCTCGTGTTCGCGCGGAAACAATAGCGCCATAGCCCTCGGGTGACTTCGTGCCTCGAGCATTTTTCGGACATTTTTACACGGATATCGCGCAGCTTCATTTCGGCCGCAGTGGCCATGTGAAATGTGCTCGGACGTGTCTCACGATTTTATGTTAAATCCAATGAAGTGTATTGACAGAAATAAATGATGCTTTTTTTTTGCTCGGCGGGTGTTATTAATTACACACCGTGATATTCCTGTTTCCTTAGAATTTACATATTATACGTTTTTCATGCTATTGTAGGCAAGAAGTTTGTCGATTCCGCAAGCTACTCGCTATTATCATTTGTATCTGTAAAAACCAAATCTTCCTATTACTATCAATATTTCTCATTGTTATGACTAACAATTCTTTACCTATGAGTAATCATTTTTTGCTTATGACTAACAGTATTTTGCTTATGACTAACAAAATTTTGCTTATGGCAAATAATTGTTTGCTTGTGACTAAAATCTTTTTGCTTACTACATTTTTTTTTGCTTATAACTAAAATTTTGTTGCTTACGACGAAAATTTTGTTGCTTATGACTAATAATATTTTGCTTATGATCCCATTTTTTTGCTTGTGACTGAAAATGTTTTGCTTATCACTAACAAACCTCCGTGAAAATTATTGGATTTTCGCAGAATCTTCGCTCGTGGCATGTGCCACGCGTTCAAGTTATATTTTCATCGAGATACTCGAGGTCGCGTGGACGCGTTTTCGACATTCCTCGCGAGGTCCTGAAATAGGGAAAGACGACGAGTGGGGGGGGGGGGGGGGGGGCGATGAAGGGCTGGAAGCGGGAGGAATGGACCACGGCACATCGTGTACTATGTGGCTCTCGCACTATGCGGTACATGCAGGCGCGCCCGTTATTTCGTTACCGCCACGCGAGTTATATTATCGATGGTCATCGTGCCACATTCCTTGGGACGTCCCGGCGGCGCGGCCCCGTTTTACCCTTACCGGTGCACCCCTCGGCCTTCCTCGCGCTACGAGCGCGTTAATGTCCTCCGCATTAGCGTCCGAGCGTTCCATTACTGAGGCCCCGGGAACACCGTGCAGTCGAGCGACTCTATAATCCGGATAGTTCGCTCCTTTAGCTCCTGTTAATTTGTGATTTACGTCGGTTAATGAAGTTTTCGAGGGCTGCCGCTTTACCACCGTGACGACTGTCGTACACGTAGCTTCTATTTTCCACTGGTTTTCCCGTTTTGTGGGATTTGAAAAAAGTGATTTTTTCGTGTAGTTGGAGTTTAAGGAAATCCGTGAATTACGGTCGAAAAGGAACGAAATCGGACCCAACCAGAGTTGTAAATCCCTAATTTGTATTGAAACAAAATTGATAGTACGATTCGCTTTGTAATTATGTTTTTGTAATAATAACTCGTAAGTATCATAGTATGATACGTAAACTTTTAAATAGAAGCAAAAAATATTAATTTTCCATGAGACTTCATGGTAATCTTATTGAAAAAATGGAGAAATACTGTTAATGCATTGCGAAAATAATGGAGAGCTGGGCTTGTCCATTTCTCGCACGATTTCTCCGAAAATGTAATTAAAAATTACGTTTTTCTTACGGCTGTTAAAAAGTTCACATATCATTTTATAATCGCTACAGGTCAACGTTATAAAATCGTAACTGAAAAATAAACTGTTGTGTAAACTTTAATTCTTAAAGTAACTGGGACTTATAACACTGGACCCAACGAATTCTTCTTTTAAAGATATCGATAAAACATCCTTCTCAAGCAGGGAATATTGCTATATTTGTAGCGAAAAAAAAATCGAGTTTTTCTCGTCGAATTTTCTATGTTTCCGGCAAACAACGGTGCTTTTCGGAATCAACGGCAAATTTCCCATCGGATAGGGTTTTCAAACTTTACGAAAGCAAATAAAAAACAAAATTCGCAGTTGAAGCGCATTTTGAAGCTAGACCCCCAAAAATCGCAAAAAAACGTAAGGGGTGCCCCTTTGGAAAATATGCGATTCTTGAGGGTTCGACTTTAATATTCTATCAAATTCAGGAATCAAGATTTCGCATTTCGCCTTGCGGCATTCTCTTCGTTATAGTTTTCTTTCGAACGAGAGAAGAAAATCCAGGTTCGATAGATCCAAAAAAAAGTAACCTCAACTTTAGTGAAGCGACGAAATTTCGAAATTTCTACAAAAAGTGCGAAATCGTTTTTCGCCTTTTTCTCGTCGAATTTTCCATTTTCCGGACAAGCAACGATGCTTTTCGGAATTAGCATAAAAATTTCCCATAGGATACAATTTTCAATCTTTAGGAAACCGAAATTTTTTTTTCTCAAATAACGCAAAGCAACTTTCGGATTTAAAATTCGGTGGAAAAATTCAGAAATCAAGATTTCGCGTTTCGCCTCGCGACATTCTCTTCCTTATACAGTTTTCTTTCGAACGAAACAAGAAAATCCAGGTTCGATCGATCCAGAAAAAAGTAACCTCAACTTTGGTGAAGTGACGACTGGTCAGAATAAAAAAAAACCTTGAATAAGTTGCGAATCTGTACCCGAATTAGAATCCTCCATGACAACGCGAGCGATTTATCCCAGCTTAGTGCCGAGAGACGCCACGCCAGGCGCGACAATTATATATCCGCGTGCATCGACAAAGTTCGAAAAGTCGCGGCGCGCACCTTTCGCAAGGATGAGTGTGGGAGGATGCAGGTGCGCGTGGGATTGGGTAAGCCGGCGCCGAATTAGCGCTGTGCGGCGCGTCGGCTTGAGAAACGAAGCATTAGTATTGCGAGCCAGGACGACGTGTAATGCAAGCCCGAGAGACAGAAGCGCAGCGCAGGATTACCCGTCGTTATGCAAACTCGGCGTGAAATCGGCGCGGGTCGCGCGGTACGTGGAATACGTGCGGTTGCTTCGCTTCGCTCTGGTGTTGTGTCGTCCCGGTTGCGCTCGCTAACCGGGTCAGGTCGAATTATCGCGGAATGCAGATAGACAGAACTGCAGGTCTTCGTAAACTCGTGGGGGACCTTCGACTTTTGCTTAATTATTCTCAAGGCAAACTCTGAGACCCGCGGTCGGTTAGCTTGGCTTATTAATTGCTTGGCTTGTACACCGATCGATTCGGTGCGGAATTATTGATCGGTTGGATCGGCTCGTCCTGTCGATTCGCTTATTAAACGGTTGGTTGGCCCACTGATCAGTTGTTTTCGGTATCGAGTGGTTGGTTTATCAATTCGGTCGGTTGACCTTTCGATTGGTTGGTTGGCACAAGAATTTGAGGAATTAATCAATCGGAATTCTCAGGTAGAATTCGATTTTTTGATAGCAGGATAAACAACAAGAATTGTAACATCCTTTTTTTTTGCAAATAGTATTTGAATGTTTGTGAGAATCTTTTTTTTTTAGTTATGTGTAAGCAGAATTATTTTCATAATAAATACAACGTTTTATAAATATTTATAAATTTTACAAATTTCTAAATAAAGATCTACATTTTATAAATTTATAAAACAAAGTCTATATTTTATAAATTTATAAAACAAAATCTATATTTTATAAATTTATAAATTAAAATCTATATTTAAAAAATGTTGTTAACATTTCATTTTATAAACAGAATTTTTAGTTATGTTAAAGCATATTTATTGCAATAACAAATTATAATGCATAAATTAGAAAAAAATATCGATTCTCGTACATCGGACAGTAATTAATTTGATTCCTACGTATACCTTCTTCAGGTTTTTACGTTTTTTCTCCCCACTCCCCTTGATCCCCTTTCATTCCTTGTATTCCCCTCCGTGTCATTTATTGAGTTCCCCCCAGAGTGTTACCCGCAGCCACTCTTTCCTAATGCACTACTGTATCGCATTTGCACGAGGGCACAGGGAAACTGCGGAAAACCTGTGCCGATACAGGCGGCTATATTTTTTCTGAGTATCTGTTGCATGAGATTACATCAGAAACTCAGAAAAACTGCCTCCCGCTCAACAGTTGACGTGCAAATCAGTGCACGGCTAAGCGGTCACCCATCCAAGTAGCGACCGTGAGTCGAGCTGCTTAACATGGGAGATCGCCGAAGCCATGCACCGACCGCCCGCCCACTGCTGTCGGTTACATCGGACAGTAAAATTGCATTTACGATGTCTCTCCGTATTGCCGACACCATCGTCAAACCCGTCGACACCTCCCGAAAAACCAGCGAATTATTCCCACCGCATTTCGATCTAACCCAAAATCCATCGCCCGGCCTCGACGCTGGCTGGCACACTCGAGATATTCCCGAGATGAAAGGGACTGTGATCCGCGAGTGTGAAACGCGAGACGAAGGACCGGGGAGCATCAACACTCAAACGCGAGCGAAGGGGACGTAGCGTCGAGAGGCGAAGGAAAAAAAAAGAAAGAAAAAAAAGTACGACTACGGAAGAAGGATGTGACTTGGAGGGAAAAGATCGACGCGGCGCGAAAAGCGCACGACGTCCGGGGAAAATATACGAGAGAGGCGAAAAGGAGAAGACGCGACGGCGACCCGGACGCGCGTGTAACGTAATGCGCCAATAAAAATGCAGAGTGCGATGGCTCTTCTGGCAATCGAGCAAAGCGCTGAAACGTCCTCGAGTGCCAGAAGCGCAGGAAGCGCCAGCAGCGGTGCCTCGGTGCACCCAGCGCGCGATCCACATACGCGCGGCTCCCCCACACGACGCCGCATCTCGACGAGTCGCGACACGTGCGCTATGGGACGGTTTGCACGGGTTCGCGCGAGTACACAGAATCCTTCGGATAGCGGGATTCCTCCGCAGCGAGCGCGCGCCACTGGGTACCGCAGGTCGGGCGAAAAATGGGATTTTCTCAAAGTCAGTCGCGGCCGAGAAAAACACGCCCGGCTGTATTAAGAATTTTTTTTCACCGAGGCGACATTCCGACGCTTTTTCGATTGCAACTCGCACGCGAGGTGGCGAATCAGGTGACGATTGGCTGGCTTGGCAATTAATTACGACTGCCGAAATGATTCTCGAAACGACGCAGCGTTGAAAATATTATAGATGAGCGTAGATCGTAGGTAATGGAAAGTCTCTTTTGCATAAACTGGGTGCGAAATTTTCTACACAAGTGGTACGTGTGAAAAATAGCAGTATTACAGTTTTTAAATTGCTGTATGTAAAATTGCAATATTTTTTTCCAACGAATCGTGTGAAGAGTGGAAAGTCTTTAATATCAAAAAGTGGTAATTTTACACGCAGTGTCTGTAGGAAAAAATGTGTCATTGACTTCAGCAATTTATTTTTTATTTTCCAGTGTAGAACAAAAAGCTGCATATCGGACTCGCCTCGCGCCGCCAGCGCGACTGCCAGGGCTCGCAATTATTTTATTAATTTTTGCGCAATTATTCCACTCGTCGCTCGTTTAATTTATTTTCCAGCGTTGACGAAAAAAAGAAGTCAGCGTTTCACGGCTCTCGCAACCGAGCGGTGGTTCATGATAAACGCTGCGCGGAAGCGGTGACGGGAGGAGGGAGGGGGAGGGGGCAAAAATAAGGGAGCGAAGCGGCAGCCGGAAAACTTTCGTTTCGCGAGCGTACGAGATGCGCGCGGAAATTGCTCGGAGCACATGGTCTAATGGCCGAACGCTCGAGCGACCAGCGCCGACGTAACCGCGGGAATCCCCGAACAATTTTCGCGTTTTCCCCACGCCCGCTAAATCGCGGAAACGAAATTATAACGTCGGATAAAATGGGTATATTTGCGCCGTCGAGGGGTCCGATAAAAAGCGCGACGAGCGAAAGAAATAATCGTTTTTCCGCCGGCGAGCGCGCGAGGCTCCGGCCAAAGAGCGGCAGCAATTCCGCAGAACGCGGCGGCATCGCGGCCCGGAATACTAAAGCATGAATTCTGCGCGCGGCATTCGCCCGTCGTCGAGTTTCTAGCTCCCGCTGCCGGCGAGACGCATTAGTCGCGGTGCAAAAATGTCCTCTCTGGCTCTCTTCCTCCTTCCAGCACGTCTCTGGATCCTCCGATACATCATCGGAGTGGACTGCCGGAGGGTGAGGAACCTGTGCGGTTAGACAAAGGGAAACACACGGATAAACGTGGATACGTATTACGTGTGCAGCAAAGTTATGCAATCGTTGGTGCTACGGTCGCTTGGTGGAAAAATTTCAGTGAAAAAAAATATCGGTTGAATTTCCTCCCGTGAACAGTTCACGAGTCGCGGAATCCATCGTGGTCGTTCCATTCGCGCCCCGATCGGAAGCAAATTCGAGTACTGGAATCCGCTGTTCGCGTCAAAACTGATATCGCTGTAGTAAAAAAAAAATACACTACGAGACATAGTAACAGGATAGGAAAACGAAGGCGAACTTCGCCTCCCAGGTTAGGTCGACCTGTGACCAGAATCGCAGCCTCCATTGTTAAAAAAATGTAATATCGATCACAAACAAATTCTCGCGAAACTCGTTAACGGTACAACGAAATAGCGTAAAAATGGTAACCACAAAAAAGCACCAGCGTCCCGCAGTAAAATTATTTTCAATCGTCCTTCCGTCGGTAAGGTAGTTCGCCACATTGTCGACTCGCCAGTCGTTCCTGTGTCGCGACGAAAAACAAAGTCGCGGACGATGTCGAGAAAGCTCGAGCGACGAAAGTAGCGAGAGGGGGGAGGGGAGAAGAGCACAACGTCAACAGGGAGAGGGGAGGAGAACAGAAGAATCCCCGGTGGGATTATTACAAAAGGGAATGCAGTTAATAGCTCGACGTTCGTGCAGCCCGTCGAGCGCGGACGATACCGGAGGTGGCCGCGCGGCGTCGCCGTTATTTGCGATGCATATAAATGCATCGGAAGCGATTCGCATAGTTGCGTGAATCATAGCGATTATCGTTTCTGACGTTTCTCCGTGACTCGCGCTGTCGCTACGGTTGTGTGGTGGGGCCGGCGGGAGGGGGGGGGGGGGGGGAGAGGGCAAAGGAGAGAACCGACTGCTGCCACCTATGCTCGGTGCCTGGCGTCGCGACGGCCCGACGACAGCTATAAGCGACGACACTCGCTAGTCGCTATTCGCGGGATTCCGTTCTCGGACGCGAATACGTGGCGGCTCGTCGCTTTTTAATGACTTCAACGACCCTGTCATTGCCGGGCGCGCTGGCTCTGCGCGGGGGATGCGACGTATATGTACGCGCCTTGTGAAACGCTCGGACGGTCGCTCGTTGCTGGATTTTATGGCGCGTGACCTTCGACGGGACGTTCGCGATCCGCGGGACTCGCGTAATTATCGACGCCGCCGCCGCTAATTAAACCGATACTTATCCGCGATGTGGGATAAGTTTGCGTCGGGCTCTCTAATGAGCGTCCGCGCGGTTGGATGCGACGCCGGAATTCGGACTGACCCAGAGAGTCGGTGGGAGAACGAGGCGTCGCGACGACACGTGAAAACCGAGTGGGTGATTAAAAATGCAGTTTCCGGAAATTGTAGTGCGATTCCTATATCACTATTTTAACGAACGAATTATTGTGAGCGGCTGATGAGATGTCGACGTCAATCGCGAGTCATTTATTCGATGTTATTTTAATAAGTTTGTTTTTGTTTGTTTATCTACTTATTGACGGGAAAAACCTTTTACATTTAAACAGTAATTAGCGGATTTTCACATACAAATTTAACGACGAAGATAATAAATATATGTATTCCTCTCTTAGAATCCTCTCTTAGAATCCTCTCTTAGTCCTCTCTTAGAAAGGACATGACACATCGAAGTCGAAATCTGAAGCCGCCTTTCGAGCGTTCCTATTGGTCGGCGGCGGCTTCGATATAAATCGATTCGGACTGTCATGGCCGCTGCAGTCACGCGCGCATTTTGAATAGCTGTATTGGCCACAAGAAAAGATAAATGAAAAGCAAGGAGTGCGAGCGAAGCGAGCACGTTGTTGCTAGTATAACTTAAATAAACAAACATTTTAGAAGCAACATATACAAAGCTTTCATAGAAACATTTTGTAGCAACTATCCGAATCGTAACGTTAGGACGCTCAGGTATTGTGAGAGGGATATAAATAAAATACAGTCGTCAAACTTTAGTCATGTTTTTGTTGTTGTTGTTGTTGTTGTTCAAAGGTCAGGAATGACTTGTGAACGAACGTGTACGGATTGTCTGCGCGAATATTGCGCGGAGTGTGTGATTCATGCACCCGTCCGATTACTCTCGACGCGAGAGCGCAGCGTCGTTTGTCCGTAAAGGCACACGTCCATAATAATGCGCCGAGGACAGCGCGCGCTCGCCCCGACAGCTGCCTCACTCCCGTTATCTCGCGCGCCTCGTGTGCTCCTTGCTCGCGGTCCTCGTGCGGCTTGCCGCACACTGACACTCCGACGTTATGAGCGTATTTAGCCGCAGGAATGCGCGTGCGACACCTGGATGCAACATTATTCCGTTCTACGTACTCTCTTATCATTGTCATTATTGTTATTATCATAACTATTATATCATTTTCATTGTTACTGTTATCTTTTTTGCATTTTAATAAATGTGGAGCGTAGAGGGCGAAGGAACTTTTATTGTTGCAATGTCGCAACTTATCCGACGCGAATTGGATATCGTTTCAGAGTGGTGATATCAGTATGAATATTCGTGCTTCACGGACGAAATTCACGTTTAAATGTATCTCTTTAACTGGGAGTGATGAACGGGATAATTTTAGAAAATTGAGAGAATTACCGACCTTTTGCGATTCGAGTAATTTTCAATTGTGCTTTCTTTCGGTTTCTCGCTCTCTCGAAATATAGAGGATCGTCGAGCTGAGCGGGCCACTCGAAAGCTCAGCAGGGCCCTGAATCTCGCTGCGAGATATATCGTTAAGGAGTCGCTGTAGTCCGTGCGCATGGGTGTTATATATGTAGAGGAACACGGGGTGACTTGGGACGTTGGGGCAAAATGGAACAGACATTTTTTCATTTCCAATGATTGTACGGGGCAAAATCGGACGCTGGGGCAAAATGGAACAGTCATTTTTTCACTTTCAATAATTTTGCGGGGCAAATTGGTACACTATGGAATTTTTGAAAAATCGTTTTTCTAGACCACAGTTCAATGGAACCATTGAAAGTACAGGGAAAAGTGACATCCCATTTTTTCCCCCATTCAACCGCATCAGGCGTCCACTGAACTTTTGCCGAATTTGCGGAGTGTCTCATTTTGCCCCAGAATTCTTTCTTTTTGCCGACGCGCAAAATCGTTGACTTTAATCGAGATTTCAGACTAAAAGTAGCAAAAATACACTTTGAGAAACGTCATAAAGCCATTTTTGCCTTACGTGTCCCATTTTGCCCCGTGTTCCTCTGTATATACATGTCGAGGTAAACAGAGCGAGCGGTGAGAGGCATGAGAAGGAGCGAGAGCTATTAGGAGGGGGAGGGTCGATATACGAGTGCCGGAAACTCTCAGCGCGCCCGGAGGCGCGGGGGGTTAGTTCCACTCGTAATTTCATTCCGCCAATTAGCATAGTGCCCCTGATTAAAAACGCTCGCAGGCAGCAGCGCCGGGCGGCCGGCGGTGCGCGAAAAACTTTCGCGAAGCTCGCTCGCGACTGCAGCCCCGTGTGAGAGCGCAATCAATTTTCCTTTGGCAAGAATTTCGTTCGCGCGCGCCACCTACCTCACATCGACGCGACCCCCGTCGCCCTCTGCACAGGTGACAAACACCCTAAGCACGGTGCGCGGCGCACAACAATATCGTATGAAGAGATCTCGGCGTCTAACGAGGCGCGATGGAGGAAAAATAGGGAAACACGGGGAAACTTGGAAATTTATGAAATTTATGGTCCACGCGAATCACTTGTTTCCCATTAAGATTACGTAAAACATAGCTCGGAGTGATTTTAACACATTGGAAGCAATTTGTGCGTCGTGCAAATTGCTTATTTTCAATTAAGATTACGTAAAACATGATGTCTGAATTAAAAATTAAACCGTGCAGTCATGATAAAAAAATACAAAAAATTAAGAAAAAAACTGTGTAAACTACTGTAGCAACCTTTTTTTAAAATAATTTCTAAGCATTACCTCATTTTTGTGGCTTCGATATTCCAACATCGCGACAACACAGAAAAGTGTTGGTATATTCTACAGTCGAATTCGTGTAATTCGCCTCACTGCAGCTTTTTTCACCATGCGAAGCAAGAAACCGCGTAAAAAATGAGCCTAACGAAAGATCTCATCGCTACAGTCATTTCGCGCATAACCTGCCGCTAAGCAGTCACATTTAGGCGTCCCAATGAGATGCAGGGAGCCTCGTCCCACGCAGTTACCGCCGTCTCTCTCTCTCTCACACACATTTTTCTTCCGCTCCCAGCCTTGAGAAAAGTCACGTAACCGTCTAATCATCGTCGACGTATCCTCGCGCGACTCCGTGGCCGAGTTAGTGTCCCGTTAATGCGTTGCGCAACGGCGAGAGTCGCGAACTTCGGACAGGACAAAAGCGAGGCCGGGGCAGCGAGCGAGAGGAGGACGGGTCGATATGTGCGGCCACCACGCGAGAGCCAATATTAACAGTCTCCGAAATATGCCGGTAAATATTTGGCGACCATGCGGCGTCCCCCCGCGCTCGCCCCTCTTGCCGCGTGCGGTTCGCCGGCGGAGACTCAAGGATCATATCGCATCGACGAGGACGTCGCCGGCGGAGCGTTTCCGCCTCTATACATAGAGAGATATTGCTGGCTTGATACATATTGTGAGGGGCCTGGAAACGCGGCGCGCACGCAGCTCGAGCGAATCGCGCGAGCCGATTGGACGAGGACCTGTGGCGCGGCGCCGTGATTGGCGCGGCGGTCGGATCTGCCGCGCTGTGGTGCGCGCGCAGCTTCGCACCGTTCTCGTCGTTTGCACACAGAGCGCCACGGCCAACACACCGACCACCGGCGGAATTGCGCGGCTTCTGCATGCCAAACGAACACGATGTGTTCAACTGTTCGGTGTTGTCTGTGTTATACTTCGTACGCGGTGCAGGACGGGACGCCGCGCTAGTGTCTCGCCGTTCCGCATGGTGGCTCCGGCGGCGAGCGTCTTGTGTTTGACGACGCTTCGCCTCCGGCTGTTCCGTCGCGACCGCTTCCAGCGACTAACGTCGCCCGCTTGAAACTCCTAATTGTCGAGTACTTTGGGACGCCCTTGTCGCGTTTGTGGTGTATCAATCGGGAGGTTTGGTTCGCATTGGTAATGGCGTCGCGATGAGACCCGCAGGGCACCGGTTGTGGCCCTTTACACTGTAATTTACTTCGTGTGTCCTTTTTAATCGTTGTTTGTGTTTCCATGTTGATCCTTCGAAACGTTCGTACCATTTTGTGTCGTTGAACACAAAATAGTGCGGAGCAGCTGAACACAGCTAGATCAAAGGTGACCAACGCCAGATATTTCTACGCTGTTAGCGAAAGGGAAATACACAGATTTCTTTCCGTGGATTCGTCAAAATTATCGTGTAGCTGAAAAAGCTTATTGGTAGGATAATTATTGACACAACGAAGATATTTTTGGTTTGGTTGTTTCCACCGACTAATCTTAAGGAAAATATTGTACGAAATTGGAAATAAACAAGATTATAAAAAAAAAGTTGTCAGACGAGTCGTTGCTTCGCGTTGTACGTCGTACAACATTCGCCCTGTCGCCAGTCGTTTTTTCTCGAATTTCGATAATTCTGCGTGTCTCATCAACGTGGGAGTTTCCACGCGTCGCGAGTACGTAGTTTGATTTACCGGTGCTCGTATACAATTATATCTGCGGGTCTAGACCGAGGGTTCCGGTACCTGTGCAATACGCTGAAATGCACGAAAGGTCTGATACGGCGTTCCTACGTTTGGCCGTATATTACGCCGTAATACTCGGCGCTGCACAGTACGCTACCTCCTCAAAGAGCCTTCTCTCAATTCTGTGGATCAGGTTGACGAAGCGCATTAACCTTGCTCAATCATCAGCTCGGCTGGGCCCCGGCTTCCCCATCCGCTAAGTTCAATCTTCATTCGCGAGAGCGAAGCTCTCCAATTGAAGTCCAAGTAGCTTAGTGAAGTCGATTACGAATCGGGGCCAAGTAGTCAAAGAAGATTTCGCGAGGGGAGACGCCGTCGCGAAGATTGCGATACACATAATTAAGCAGGTGTTTGCGTTCAAGTCGCACGGATGAGCCGATATTTTTGTTGCACTCGGGACGAATAAATGTCGACGTTCATTGAAACGTTGAGTCTGCTATTCGTGTACTCCGTTATCTCTTGGCGGATTTGGCCCGTCTGTATTCAAAGGCGGATCAACGAAGGCGCGATTATTTTACAGATGTTTCCTGGGACGCTGGATTTGTCATGTTTGTAGACTGAGAAAAATGAGTAGTCACGATTACGAATACTTGGTTGGAGCTGGTACGATGGCCAAGTTGTTGGTGTATAGGATAAAAAAGTTTTAATTACGCCAAGGGAAGACCGAAGAGCGACTGTAGGCCAGAACGTTAGTCGGTCTATCGTTGTAAAAACATCGGATCGAACGGCGCACCAATCAGGAGCGAGAGGGCGCGAGGGACCCACCGGCGAGCCAATCAGGAGACGTTTCGACCGGCGAGCCAATCACCGTCAAGCCGTTCATGCGGCACCTCAGTCAAACGTTGGAGTTTAACGTTACGAATGTTTATTGATATTGGAAACCAATGTACACGATTTTCAGTGATGGTCAATGAATGAAATTTTTTTACGAGAAATCATTCAAAGGAGGCGAGCATCAAATTAACCAAAACGAGCTGTTCGCATTCCGGAAGCTCTCGAACAGGACGAGTCTATAATTATCGGAATTTTCCATTCCAATCTAACAACTCGAAATGTTTAATCGCACGCCGAGCAATTTTCGGTCGCGGCGAAGAACAAATAGAGCGTTCTCATGACATTTGGTATCAACCAAATGTCATGCAACGATCACGGCGATGACCCACTTCGAGAGTGCGATAAATAGAGCACGATAAGGATGCCCAAATAGAAACAGTCAACGGCTGTGTCGTTGGCTCGGTGATCTGTCAAAAGTTTAATTGACTTGTCGAAATCTCGGTTGCGAATTCGCTCGGTTCCTCCCCGGTTGTCCCCGCCGGCCGTATATTCCTATCGTTCGGTTACGGCGCGTTCGGGAGCTGCGAATCGCGCGAGGTGCACAAGGATTAAAGCGGGGGTCGAGGCTTCTTCCGCAAGCCGGTGAGCGCCTCTGGCAAATCGCGCGAGGCGACACGTCGTTATCTCTAATTTCCACCCGGCTGTCGACGCTGCATTCCTCGCCGGCGCTGCCCTTACGTCTCTATCTCTGCGCGGTGCACTTAGAGCGCCCCCTGCGGGCGTAACCATTGAACCTGCCCTTTCCAGATCCTCGCGGGGCCGCCGAGGAGACGCACAGACGGTCCGCTCGATCGTATCGGCGTCTTTGTGCGCTAAAACAGAGGGAGAGAATGAAATAAATAATGTAACGTCGGTTCATCCACCTATTTATAACGGTATTGAGCGCAAAATCTGGCACTGGTTGTTACGAATAGTTTGAATCTTAACGACACTTCATTCAACATTTTACAACATTTATGAGCCATTTCTTTCACGAATTACTTATTATCAATTAAGGTTATAGTGTTTAACAAATTGAAAAAAATTGAAAAAAATATTGGATTATTATCTAACGAGATTTTTGTTGTTGCGTAATTTATAAGCATTGCCAATTTTTAAAAAATGTTCTTTTAAAATTTCACGGATAAACGTACATTTTTTTCATGCTTTATCATTATTCCCTTTCTTTTCCATTTATTTTAAGTCTCGCAAACGTTAGAAAATAAATGAGAAGATAAACAAAGCGATAAATAAATAAAACGGCGGTGAAACTGCGGTTGGCTCATCCACGATGTGCCTCAACTGCCCGACATGTGTACGTAGCATCTACACAACGTGGCGCACTGGTGCACAGCTATTCCCATGATCGAGTCTCCGCTCTATTAGCAATTACGGATAATCGCTCGACCGATCGCCTAATAGGCCAGAATATCATTGTCGGAACGCCGGCGCGGCTTGGCCGGGCCCCGGCGAATACCAGGCACGAACAACATCGGCGGGATGCGGCGGCGGCGGCGTCGTCGTGTTTCGACGGGAATAGGTGGAGAGCGATCCGCGGGACCGATGCGGCGGAACTCCAGCGGCGAGTTCAACCGCTCCCTTCAATTTTGGCAGCGTTCGCCTGCATTAACGAGACAGCAGCGAGCGCCAGCCCGGTGGCTCGTGATCAATCTACTCGCCTCCTCGTTAGAATTTCCCTGGAATATTAAGATCGGGCAAATATTGTTGTTGGAAAATGATAATAATACAGTGAAATCTCGCGCGGCTTACATCATCATATCTTACGGTCGGGACGCGGTGGAAAAACATACGGGACGTTTCGGGCCAAATCGACGTAGTCGTTAACCCCCTATTTTTTCATGGCGGATGCGAGACGGTGACGAGTTGAAAGCGATCCGAAAGTCACCTGCATAATTCCGACATTTTTTGAGCTGTTGGGTCGTCTTGACTGTTGACAAAATAAAGGAAAAATTAATTTTTATTTTCACAGAAAAAGTTTTTTCCTCTGTTTTTAGTGTCTGGCTTTCACAGAGTCAACACTAAACGTTCCTCTTGTTTCTTGTTGTTTCAATTCCGCAAGAAACTACAAGTATAATTCAAGTACAGTAATTGGACCACCAGCAATATTCTCAGTTACCGAATAAAAGACATTTTTCCCACCTTACGTGTCGGTTTTCGCCACTCATTTTGCTAAAAAAAAACGCAATTTAAAAAATTAGACAAAATTCTGAAAAAATGTATACATAATCAGACAAATGAATGAATAATTTTCATCAGAAAAAGAAGTTGGGTTACCGAGTAAATTGTTGAACATTACATTTTTTCATTGATCTGTTGATAACATTTTGGAATTATTATAATACAACATAAATCTTCTCAGCACCTTCTACATGCTTCATTTTTTCAGATTATCATTTTATCTGCACTGTACCGGGACTACCTTAAGCAAACTACACAATCCTAAATCCTCCAGGCCACCATAAAAAACCTGCGCATCAACGAAACCTTTTCCCGTCGAAATCCCGCCGATAACTCAACAACCATATTCCACACGGAATATGGCCCGACGTTTCGGACTCTCCGTAATACATTTCGCCAGTCAGCGGCGAGGCGAAACGCGGCGGCGTTACCTGCGAGTGGCGCATCGACAAATCGGGGGCCGCCGATTCGTCGCGGTGCCGAGGGGGGAAAACCGAGGGTGGGATCGCCCGGCGAGAGAAACAGAAATCCGGGGGAATCGCGTCGATCGTCTCGCGCGTAATTAGTGGTACCCTGATTCCGACACGCCGACGCGAGCGCGCGGATACAGAGATAGTTACAGGGAGAGTGGATGACGGCCGCGAGGCCCGACGCATTCTGTCCGGGCCGGCCCGCTCGCTTACCGACGCCGCCGGATCCGATTCGACGCCGGGCGCGACGTTAACCCCTTCACTTCTATCGTCCTAACGCTCAAACGCGCGCCGCGCTAACGGTTGCGCCCTATTTGCAAATTGGTTTTCCCCACTGACGGCGCCGCCGTCGCGCGATAAACGCGGCCAGATACGCGTCCGACGGATGAACGACGCGAGGCGTTTGGCCTGATTGAAACGGCAACGCCGACGGGCAGCACAGCCATATATATATGTATATGTTGTATATATACAGGGTGATCCAGAATCCCCGCACCAAACGAGTCCCGAAAGTCCGAAATGGTCCCAGGAACGCCTGTGCAAAATTTGAGATTTTTGTTCCCGGTACTTTTTTAATGAGAGCCGATTTATGACGGCCAATCTCAACTTTCACGTAATTCTCGCCCTTAAGGATGTTGGAGCGCGACGTGTTCAATTCGCATAAATTCGAGAAAAGTGCGAGAGAATTGCAAACACTTCTCGATGGTCTAAAAATCTGAAAAAATGCATGCACAATAAAGGTTTTGAAAAGATTAATTTGGCATAATAATAATTACAAAATATTATTAACAAATTCATGAAAAAAAAAACATTGTTTAACAAATATTTCGTTGACCCAAGTTTTTTTGTGGATGAAAATGATCCCTTCGTTTTTCTGAACACGTATGCATTTTTTCAGATTTTTAAGTACTCTTTGAAATTTCACATATTTTCCATGTAAAAAAAACACAAATTTCAAAGAGTACTTAAAAATCTAAAAAAATTCATACGTATTCAAAAGAACAAAGGAACTATTTTCATCTGAAAAAAAAACTGGGGTCAACGAAATATTTGTTAAACAATTTATTTTTTCATCAATTTGTTAATAACATTTTGGAATTATTATTATGACAAATTAATCTTCTCAATACCTTTAGTGCGCAAGAATTTGTTCAGATTTTTAGACAATCGAGAAGTGTTTGCAATTAACTCGCACTTTTCTCGAATTTATGCGAATTGAATACGTCGCGCTCCGACATCTTTAACTTACTCTCGGCATTCTCTAAAATTGGTACTCAAGTTGAGAGTAAGTTAAGGGCGAATTAGGAGCAAGTTGTGAGTAAGTTTTTCCTCAATTTAAGAGCCAAGTTATGACAGCCGGTCTCAACTTTCCCTTAAGGGAATGTGAAACCTACTCAGTCGGTAATAAAAACTGTATTCAATCGTATGGAGATACCAAAAATATTCTGAGACAAAGAAAAACATCAACGGAAGCGCATTTTAATTCTCCGTCCGATGATACTTTGTTTTCATCCACAATAAGAATAGTTCTGAAATGGTGTTTATTAAAAAATTGCGTCTATCTCTCTCGCACTCACGTGTCACGTGGTACATGTTTCACATTCCCTTAATGCGCGCTTAACTTACTTTCAACTTTCTCTTAATTCGTACTCAAGTTGAGAGTAAGTTGTCGGCGAATTAGGAACAAGTCGAGAGTAAGGTGAGGAAGAACTTGTGTCAACTTCCTTCTAATTCGCCCTCAACTTACTCTCAACTTGAGTACGAATTAAGAGAAAGTTGAGAGTAAGTTAAGGGCAAATTAAGAGAAAGTTGGGATTGGCTGTCATAAATCGGCTCTCATTCAAAAAGCACTGGGAATAAAAATCTCAAATTTTAAGTTCGTTCACAACTTACTTTCAACTTGCCTCTAATTCGCCCTCAACTTACTTTCAAGTTGAATACGAATTAAGAGAAAGTTGAGAGTAAGTTAAGGGCGAAGTAATAGAACCATTTAGGACTTGCGGGATTCGTTTGGTGTGGGGATTCTGAATCGCCCTGTATATACATAGACGTTTGTGCATTCCACCCCGAATACGCGTATTCATCCTCTCCGCAGCCCCTCGACAGCTTCGAGTCGACGCGCATTTCGAATCACTCTTACGCGCTTTCGAGCATCACCAAGATGATCCAACGCCAGCGACGGGATGGCCGCGGGATTTATCTCTCGGCGTCATCGTCCATCGTCGCAACGCACTCCGAATATTCGCAGCCCGACGGAGTCGCGGCCGCGACGCCCGCGACGGGAGGTCCTACGCGTTCGCCGTGATCGCGGCGATTCGGCTTCGGACGCGAAATCAATCCGAGCGGCTCGCCGAGCACTCCGGACTCGCTGCGGTGGGAGGAAAATGATGGAGCTTTTTTTCTCTTCCTTTCTTTCTCGGACGCGAACTGACGACGGACACGACTCACGTTGCGCTGTTTCTGCAATATAGATCATTGCGTATTAATCGGGGAGCCTGATTTTTGTGGGTCTTACTTTTATTTTTAGTAGCGAAGAACTCGGTGATACTCGTTTATTATTATTTTTCGTTCTTTTTTGTTGTTTTACTCGCGCGATACCGTAAAGTTGCTTTTTCTTTTCCTTTTTTCTTTTTTTGCAATCACATTGCGCTCCGCGCTCTACAATGCAAAACGTCTCCCCTTAGTCATCGTAGACGCCGGATATTTTATCGTCATCGTGTCGCGCGGCGTTCCGCTCGTATCGTGTGTGTTTCTCCGTAGGACGCGTGAGTCATCTCGCGACGCGGATGATTACGGGAGCCGCGCTGTTCGGTCGCGAGTTTTCGACGCGGCGATACGAGGCGCAGTCTATATGATTCGCGCGTCGACGCGGACTCGCGCGACTCATCGTTTCGAGATTCTGAACGGCTGGCGACGCGTTTTTTGTGTCGATTTTTTTCACGCCCTTTTTCCACGTTTATTGATGCCGCAGGAGCGTAGATTAGTTTTCTAAAATGTGGGATTGCGCCTTTCAAGTATAACAACGAGTGAAAAACGAGTACAAAATATGAGAAATTATTGTATTTTAAACCGTTGCTCGACAGTACAACTCAATTCGCCAATAAGTAAAATTCCAGCAGGGGCCCAAGGCGAGCACAACGGATGAAACCGACACTTTTGTTGAAATTACCGCAATGTAGTATGTATGCTAACGGTTTTTGAACCAAGAAAAGAAAAATTGCAAATGCGTATTAACGCATGCGTATATAATGAATGTGATTATATATAAGGCGCGTCATTAAAACTAATACGTTTGTGTACTATAACGGTTTTTTAACAAAGAAAAGCAAAATGATAAATGCGTATTAATCGCATGCGTATATAATGAATGTGATTATATGTAAAGCGCGCCATTATAACTGATACGTTTGTCGGATACGGCTCTGCTGCATACGACAATAATTACGAGGAGTTTCCGTCGGTGTTGGCGAATCCGGAACCGATCACCATAGACCGCGAAGGAGCGCTGGCCGTCTTGCGGAGTCCCAATTCGCGAGCTACCAGTCGTAGGAGAAGTTTGTCGCCGAGGCCGTCCGGCATCGATTCCGTCGGAAAACATCTAAAGAAAGTAATAACACAAATATTTGTAGAAACGAAAATACGGAGATATCCTTGTTCATTCATGGTTGAGTTTAAATTCGATGTAAATTCAACCGGACATCAATTAAATGATGCAACCGAAACTAAGTTTCGATGCTTCGAAGGTAGCGATCGAGAATCTGGGATTTACACGTTTCGATTGTAATCTGATTTTCAACGGATTTATATGAAAATACTAATGCACGATATATTGTGATTAAGGGAATGTGAAATACCGACTTTGCACCTCAAAAGTTCGGAAGTGCCGTTTTTCGCGAATTATGAACAGATCGAAGCGAAAATTGAAATACAGACGCCAGTAATGTGAACTTCGTGCGTGAATTAGTCAGAATTTTGATTTTCGAAAAAAAAAATTACAGATCAATTACCGGCAGAGAAATCTGTAATGAAAAATTCGATTTTTTTTTTCTATTTTTCGACAAAAACTGAGAAAAGCGACTAATTCACGCACTAGATAATTAAAAATCACACATGATACGTGCATTCCGATTACGATTTGGGAGTAACAAATAAGGAAAACGCACTTCCGAAAGGATTGTCGGTAATTACGACAAATTTTCACGTCTCGCAGTGTCACGTGGTACATGTTTCACATGCCCTTAATGAATAATTCAGTATTTCGCTTACCTTTCCCAAGCGTTGAGACCGCGAACATACTCGATGAGATCCTCATCCAGATAGGGAAACACAGGTCGTCTTCCATGATCGCAAACAACGCGATTCACTACGGGTAGTTTCAGTTCCGAAACGTTTTGCAATTCTTCGTTTAGTTCTTCTGTTAATGCGGCCCAGCCGCCGGTTTGTAGAGTCTTTCGGTGCCTAGCGCAGCCACCGAAAAGTTCGTCAGCTCCCATTCCAATAAGAAGAGTACTGGACGTAGATTTGCAAGGCTTTCGGTATTCTCTTTTGATCTCATGTCCTCGACTTGCAAACCATAGGATGCAGCCGAGGTTGCTACCAGAATCCGACGTGTCAGGGTACACGAGATGGTTGATGTATTCTTCACGAGCTGTTTGGATTTCGATTCTCCTGATGTTGCACTGAAAAAGAGAGATTAACCTTGCCGTCACATATATTTGTTGCTAATATAAGTTACATATGAAGAGTGGGTAAACCAAAACATAGCTGTGATAATAATGGATGTTGCTAGCAATATAAGTTACATATGAAGAGTAGGTAAACCAAAACATAGCTGTGGTAATAGAGGATGTTGCTAGCAATACAGGATATTCCAAATTATAATTATTAATAAATTCATAATGTACCGTAGCAACGGCTAACGGTACATTTTGAATTTATTATTTTTGGGCACCTCAAAATGTTCGAAATAGTAGAAAAAATATTGGCCTGTCAACGGACAGGCCAATATTTTATCTTCTTTTTTGTTTGTGGGCACCTCAAAATGTTCGAAATAGTAGAAAAAATATTGGCCTGTCAACGGACAAGCCAATATTTTATCTACTATTTCGAACATTTTGAGGTGCCCACAAACAAAAAAGAATAAAAAATGGGACATCGTAATCTATACATGGTTTCTAAATGCTGTTTTTCATTGTTTTTAATTGGAATATGTTGGCACGAAAATCCCGAAAATAGTGGCTATGAGTGCGAAACTCCATCTATGAGGAAGCGAAATCAAATTTCAAAAATACAACAGGATTCAGCCATATTATTTGCAAACCTCGAAAAGTTTCCATTTGTTATCTGGAAGAGCTTCTTTCAATTCGGCCAACGCTTCCATACTGCTTCGCCTATCAGGACTGTCGAAATTTGCGCCCCAAAAGACGGGTCTACTTCTTGTAGATGATGAATCCACTTCTCGAGTGTTTTCGAACGCCACATTGATGAGATCGAGACATCGAGGTTGTAATTCGTTGGCCACAGCGGCCAATATTGTGGACTTCAAACCGCCGGAAAATAATATTCCCATCCTCGCGTCAATGCAGCAACTACTCACAAACCGGCATGTTTGACAACGTTCCGACTCACGCGTAATGCTCAGTCGTATCGATTTTCTCAAGAGACTTAGGACTTCCTGAACTTTTTCGCGAACCTCCGGTTTTTTCAATAGGCTATCCAGTACGTGATCAATTTTTCTTCTATCCATGACATCCGCTCCTTCTTTCAGGACCAAACATTCAAGCGACATTTTCTCAGCTTCCGTGTCGATGATATCTGGGTGTTTCTTTATATCCACACCTTGCGATTCTGACTGATCATGATCTTCATCCTGCGCAGTAAATAAAATTTCTCCGTAGCCGAGGATATCACTGGGTTTTGGAACGAGCTGCAGGTTCGAAATGTCCCTCGATTCCTGAAAAACTGACTCCAAAATAGTCAGCTTAATGCCAAGCATGGTGTTCAAATCTTCGACTTTCCGTTCGAATTTTGCATCGGGTAATCCCCATGGATAGACGCTCAGAGACGAAGTTTCAAGGTCGAAGACAAATATCCCGATTTCCGGGATTTCGATGGCACCATCAATCGCTTTACTCATTGTTGAGGACAGAATCACGTCAGTATGGTTCAGTTTCATCAGTAGGCTACATCTTCCCAGACAATCTTTCGCGAACCATAGCTTCTTTTGCTTCTGTTCAAAGTAGATCACACTGTAGGAACCCCGAAGATAAGCCAATGTAGCTGGAACGCCGTAGGGCATCTTGGAATAATAGTCCTTAAACAATGCAACGTTGGATAGATCAGCATCTGTAGTATAACCCGAAATAAATCTTTTTTCATGCTTAAATATTTACTATGCAAATCCCTAGGTTAGAATGGCATACTTGACAAACTATTCAATAATCAATACAATCGGAACATAATTTCGAAAAAGCAATAGAGAAATTTAATATTTTTCAGTTGTTTATGGGTTGTTTTGAAGAAAGCAAATTCATGATAAAATACATGATGTACCTAATACATGTCAAGCACCATTGTTTTTACTTAATGCATGATAGTTTATCAAAAAGATTGTAAAAATCTAAGACTCATTTCACCAGTGATTGGATGGAGAATGCCTCATTATTACTTTGGCCAACTAAAAAACTTACCAAGCTTCCTGCAGTAACCATTCCATTGAGAAGAAGATTGGGGTAGTCGTACATATCAATCGACACGTCTTGCTTCAAGTAGTAAATTTCAGAACCGATACAGTGATGAGAGTGTGTTATTTGCGGAACACTCTGCTCATGAGGACCACGCCTGACCAAAAACTTGCGGCACTCATCAATCTGTTAGCACGGAAATGAACAAACAATTGCAAAGTCATAATTCTAAAGATGCTATGCCATGGTAATAAAGCTTGAATACATATTCCACTCTTCCCATAATTATCTGTAAACTTGTGTTTACTTCGCACTCGATTATTAGAGTGTTAGAATTCAAACTACCATTTGTATCTACAATTATTAAGGCAATGTCAAATATCCATGTCGAGCTCAGTCGGTATCAAAAACTGTAACAAACATTTTTGACAGGTATTTGCACGTACAGTAAAAGGTAAAAGAAGAAATTCATGTCCTGCGGATTTCACCAGTGCAGGGAATGAATTCCTTCTTTTAGCTGTAAATGCGAATATGTGTAAAAAACGTCCATTACAGTTTTTGACAGATATTTGCGTTTATAGCTAAATGAAGAAATTAATTCCCTGCACTGCTCAAATCCACAGGGAATGAATTTCTACATTTAGCTGTAAATGTCAATATCCGTCAAGAATGTTTATTACAGTTTTACCAACTGGGCTCGACATGGATGTTTCACAACGCCTTAATTGATGTAAAGGAAAAAATGCATAAAACGTTCATGCATTGACGTTAAATTTTTTGTGTATTTTGTTATGTTCGTGTAAACATGAAACACGTTTTTGAGACTCTAGGGTGGCTAGTTTGCCATCTAGACTGTATTACATACTTGGCATCGAGACGCCACCACTGAAAATGCACTGATGAATATTCTTCGTACTTGGCTTTTCGATTAGTTTTATTTCGTCATAATATTTGCGATACGTTTCGGGTCGAATTATTTCGCAGTGTGGGACAAGTATTACAGGGTAAACGATTATTTTTATAGAGGAAAACGTTCAACACTTACGCCGGGTGGTGGATTTTTAGAATCTCCATCGCGACGAATCCAAAAAACGAATCCCGACATTTTGCCGGTTCGGAACTGAACGCACCGTTTCGGTCGCTTGCCTAGCGACGAATGACCGTTATCGCGTTCACGCGTCTCGTGTTTTGTTTACGTCTCTGCTGACGAGACTGCGCCGCTCGGCGTTTCTTTTCCTTTCTTCTTTGTCTCGCGCGCTTTTCTTCGAAACCCGCGACCTGTAGCTACAGCCCAGAGCTGCCCGAGGTTCTCTTTTGTTGAGTGGCGGGAATATTCAAATCAAACCTTGGATCAACGACTCAACGGCTGATTGCGGGTCGTTCCGTATAAAGAGTGAAGCTCATCGGTTTCTTAGAAATTTTGAAAATTAAGGTAGGTGGCCCAGGAATCGCGAAAGCCCTAGTGATGATCGCGTTTACGTATTAAATGTGTATCTTATATAGGGGAGACCGGGGTAAATGCACCCCTAATCAAAAAATGGCTCTATGACAAAACCCAAAGTGTTTTTTTTTTTTTTTTTTAAATTTTATCACTTATTTTATCACTCACTTATTATTCACTCAAAAATTCGATATGAATCATCAATTCTGTGAGCGTCGGCAAAAAAAAAAAAAATCCGGGGTAAAACTGGCCCCCCTCAGAATCCAGCATAAATATGAGTTAATACAGAAAACGCTACCGATCGGCGTGAATGTTGATTATTTAGGTCTTTTACTAAAATGTGACACAAAAGCACAGTTTATTCGTGATGGATTCGTCGTACAGGCAAGAATTGAAGGAGAAAAAAAACTGTTGCCGATGAAGCCCGCGATTTAAAAAAAATCACGGAGGACGGCGGGAAAAAAGTTTTTGACGAAGAAAGAAGCCTGAAAACTTACGACGGAGATGGGGGCCCATTTTACCCCCATTTTTTTTTCGATAAAAAAAGGGGCCCCTTTTACGCCAAAGGCCCGTTTTACCCCGGTTTCCCCTATATTCTCGTCATTGGTGCGGATCTCCGATATTTCCGTTGTCGTCGACAAGACATTCGCAACATTGTAACACGCGTACGCACACGAATTCAACACTAACGAAGTCAAATATGTTTGGCCGCAGAGTCTATCCGCTATTTCGGCGGAATCCCCTATTCGACAGCGAAATGCTGGAAAGATGGCGAAGACAAATCTCGACTGCTGACAACGAGACAGAGCAATAGTACATTACGTTACAAGGGAGGAAAGTGCAACTTTTCACCAAGTGTGAAGTTTGATGCCCGAGCGAAGCGAGGGCAGAAATTCACACGAGGTGAAAAGTTGCACTCCTCCCATGTAACGTACTATACTTTTCTCCCGATTTCGCTAAAAAATAACCACATTTCGTGTGTGCAACGAGGACGGAAAATAAGCTCATTTTTGACAAATGACGACACGCATGCGTAGTACGGTTTCCATTACTCCCGCGCGGGCAGGAATGAGCTGATTTCCTCCCTAGGGAGGTAATGAAACCGGACTGCGCATGCGTAAGTCAGTTGTCAAAAAATGAGCGATTTTCCGCCCGCGTTGCGGACACGAAATGGGGTTATTTTAGCGGAGTCTGGAGAAAACATAGTTATAGCTGCCTAAAAAAATAAAAAAATCAACTTGAACCAGGAGTCATAATTTTTAGTACATTTTCTCAACACCGTTGCGTTATTTTTCTCTAATTTCTATTCGATTCCTACCTTACCGGCTTTTTATCCTCGCTTCACGAACAAAAAAAACAGCGATACGGATTGCGAAGAAAAATTATCTGGACTGCCGACGACGAGATAGAGCAGACATAACGTTATAGTTCTCAGTCTAGAAAAAAAAGTCAGATCGTGCCCGGTGTCACGATCGACGGAATTCTTCTGGACAGCACAGGAGGGGAGCAGAGGGACGACCGGCGGAAGGGCGGGGGGGGGGGGGAAGACGTAGGTCTCTCGTGTGGATGTAAACAGAGTATCACAGTATACCACGGCAATATCGACGTTCATATATATATATATATATATATATATATATATATACAGCTGTATATACAGGAGTCGAGTCGGCGGGCGTGTGAGACGCGAAGTCGTGCCCGAGACGGCTGACGCGCTCGACGAGCGCGAGAAACGGCGACGACGAGGACGACGACGTATCGAGCAGCCCGTTTGCCAAAACGATCTCGGTCCGGCCGCGATTATCGGCTTTTCGTGTCTTATCGAGTCGGCTCGACACGTACGCCGGGTCGCGCGGCGTTTCCGCGCTCGCCCGCCCCTCTTTCTTTACCGCGCAAACCTCCCACATGTGCAGCTCGTAACAGTCGGTATGTATGTGGGCCAGAGCTCGGGAGTGATGGGACACCGGTTTTTTTCCCGAACGACCGGCAACGCCGACCCCATGGAAATGAAATACATGCGAAAATGTATCTGACGTACCCAGCTTTTCGGACGGCAATACAGTAAAAATAAATTTGGAATATAATCTGGATACATCATCTTGAATACATTTTTCGATCGTGTATATTTCGAATATTAAAGTACTCAAAATAAAAATGTGTAAAATTAAAATAATTGTTGTAAAAAGAGTAATCTGTTTAACGAATAATAATAATAATAATAATAATAATAATAATAATAATAATAATAATAATAATAATAATAATAATAATAGTAACAATAATAAAATATATCCGACGTATCGAATTTTTCGGAAAAAAATATATTTCATATATCTGAAATATACTAATTTTCCATGACAGCTCGTCGAGTTTCAATATTTCAAGCGGTTTCTTCTCGTTTGCGATCGCGAGACAATTATCACTATTGGGCGAATTTATTACTTTTTTCCCATTACGATCGAAAAAGACGTTCTTCAAAATCACTGATATGGCAATACACTGCGTAGCAGATAATAAATAGGACTTTTTTTAGAGTAAATTTTTTTCCCTTGTCCACCATCAATTTTCGCCGAAACCTGAAATACAATTCGTGTTCGTTTCGATAAATCCCACTTCGCATATCGCACAGAATCCGATACAACTTCGTCTGAAAAAAGAAAAGAAAAACAAGTATCGTCTTTCCTGCAATACCGATCGTGCACTTAGTGTTTTCTCCGCGAATATGCAAAACACGAGAATTATATATGCGTCTTACAGTTATGGCGTAAAATAACCTTTTCCTGCGCACGTGGGACGGCGATAGAAGGAAGCAAAAGTAGAATGGCGCTTTACTCTCGTAATCGGGGTAGGCAGCGGAGGCTAGAGGGGGGAGGGGGGCATTCCGAGGGGAGCCACAATGGCCGTTACGGGATATCGCTGCCTATCTCCCATCTTTAATCCAAGGCAACGTTGCGCCGTGCGCGGAGCGCAGAAACTCGTCTATCTGCTTCTTTCTCGGTCGTCACGTTTTTTTTTCTCTCTTGTTTTTCTCTGTATTTCTTATTCTCTTTTTCCACCGTCGAACGCGCGATTGTCGGTCTCAGTGCGGGCAAAACTGTAACCTCATCGTCCACATTCGGGATGAAAAGTTCGATTGGATTAGAATATAAATTGCGACCAGAAAAATCATTGATGAGACGCGAACTAACGTTAATTAGACTGAATTAATAATAATAATAACATCGAACATTTCTTAATAAATTGATTAGAAAAAAAAATCATGAAATTCTGTGACATCTACATTTTTTCGCCAAATTGGTTACCCGGTTTATAAAAGATATGCGCGATTTTTTTGCATACATTTTTATGATTTTGAAATCGTTTTTTTTGGTAACTTTTTCGGGACATTTTCGACTTTTTGCTTGGATCCTCGAAAACTCGCGAATTCTTAAAATCAATTTCCAAAGTTTCGGGCTCAAATTTTCGATAATAGAGAATTTTTATTTCGCGCGCCTCGAATTGGGGATAAAGTGACCCACATTGTCTGCACATTCCCGAACGCCGATGTCGTGGCTGCTGCGTCGGAATTGCTGGGAGATCCCGGCGTTGCATTCGGCTTGCCATGTGTCGCTGAGTGTTGCGGCGCGCTAAAGCGACTGGCCGCACGTGTCACGATTGTGACTCAATCGCCGAGGCACGTAACGCCTAATTGCGAGGTGAGAATCCACGTCGGGCGGCCGGGGAAACGGGCAGCGAGACGGGCGGGACGAACGTGTCGGACCGAGGGAAAACAAGACGGAATTATCGGGAGTGCGAGACGGTCGAACGGCGAAGAGAGACGAGAGGCGGAAAAGGTTCGCCAACGATGATGCATAAAGATACAGGTTGACTCGTCGATGTCGATTCCGCTGAAAATTTATTCAGACGCGAGAAATGAACATAACATTAATTTTGTGATAGTGAACTTTAAATATTAACTATTTATTAACTATTAAATAACTATAAAATTAACTATTTATATATAAATAAATAAATAAATACATGAAAATGAAACCTGTAAAAACGTACATAACTAATAATGAATTCCGCTGGGCTGAAAATTTATTCAGACGTGTAAAATCAACGCAAAATTAATTGTGTAATAATGAACTTTTAATATTACTAGGCTAATCACACGCGCTGGCGCGCGTGCCTGATAAACTTTTCGCCAAAATCGACTCGAATTTTTTTTCTTTTCAAAAGATCGATCTGAAACCTATACCATTATTCTCAAGTCGCATATTGTACCCCTAAAAACACTGGTTAGTAATAGTAGATTGTGATACTAGTGCGTGAAGGCGGCCGTTATCGCGCGGAGGTTAGGAAGCGGCGCACTCGCCAAATCGAGTGCTGCAACAACACTCGGCTTCGCCTCGTGTCGTTGCAGCACTCGATTTGGCGAGTGCGCCGCTTCCTAACCTCCGCGCGATAACGGCCGCCTTCACGCACTAGTATCACAATCTACTATTAATCGATTTTGAAAAAAATCTTTTTTGGTCACTTTTTTTTTCAGAAATCATAGATCCGGCTCCGGACTGAAAATCGCCAAAATTGAACCCAATTTTTTTTCTTCTCAAAATATCGACTTGAAACCTATACCATTATTCTCAAGTCGCATATTCTACCCCTAAAAACTCTGGTTACTAAACTTTTTTAATCGATATTGAAAAAAAAATTTTTTGGGGACTTTTTGTTGTTGCAGAAATCATAGCTCCAGACCGGAAATCCAGCTCTGGACCGAAAATCGCCAAAATCGGCAAAACGTCGGAAATTTTTATTTCAAAATATTACGTATAATATAGGTTAATCAATTTTGCGCTGCTGCACTCTTATAAAGCTTTAAAAGGTTACGGTTGCTGCTCCGCCTGTCCTCTTATCAAATTTTGCAAATTTTACACCAAAGTGATGTTGTTTGTCACGGACTTTCCTGGCAACCAATCACAGCTCTACTAGGTTGCTAACAATGCTTTCCGTTACTCATGAACTTCTTAAAAGAGAGATTAACTCATTCATGAAAAAAACGAAACCCATAAGAAGGTTTACTGTTATTTATTTGATTATGACAATTAAAGGTTTATAGCTAATAATTAGATTATGGCGATTAAAGGTTCATAGTTAATGATTATATTATGGAAATTAAAGGCCTATAGTTAATGATTAGATTACGGCAATTAAAGATTCATAGTTAATGATTAGCTTATGGCAGTGAGTGTTTTATGGTTATAATAATTAGATTATGGAAATTAACGGTTTGGGTCTAATAATTACATTACAATAATTTCTGCAATATTGTAACTTTATCGAATCCCCAATAAAAAGATTGCGTCGAAATATCAACAGCCGACATTACGTAATAATTCGATTCCAATTCTCATGGACCTCGTCGGACCACCGAAAAAAAAAAAAAATTTACGGTGGCGCGAGATGTTTCCTCGGTGCGACGGACGGACGGACGAGCGAGAGATTCGAACGTCGCGGTAATTAAGTCGCGGCGCAGCGCGAGCGAACGAGCGAAATATAATTAAGAGGCTTCCAGCGCGGCGCAGCCGGTCGCGTGTGAATGGAGGATCTCGCGGTCGATTCGCGCGTCGCGCTACAATCTCGCGATCTGCAGAAGTGTAAATTCAGTAGTGGAGGGGAAAAAAAAGAAGAAAAAAAAAAAATACGCGCGGGGGACGGAGGGGGAGATGGCGGATAAAAAATGTGTGTCAGAACCGGCCGATTGAGGCCGCGAGCCACGAGAGCCGAGAGCCGAGGTGAACACCGGGCGGGCACGAGTAGTATAAAGGCATGAATGAACCGAACGTGTGAAAGGCGAAAAGCGGACGAGGCGGAGAGTGGATAACCGTTGGAGTATAGAATATTTACTGCGCACTCTCCAGACTCTCGTTTCTTTTTCTATCCCCCCCCCCTCCCCCACTTCTCTCTTTTTTATTTTTTTTTCAAACGCGCCGCGTCGATTTACTCGTTTTTCACGACAGCTCGCGTTACTCCAATTTCTGCGCACAGTCACATTGGACGTTTATTCGCGTGTATTTTTTTTTGTTTCGTGCGGATATCCGATCTCGTATTTTTCGGTGCTTTCGGCGAAACTCGTTAAAAAAAATGCGACCGGAGAGGCTTTTTAAGATCGAAATTGATGGAATTTTTTTGGAGCATTTTTTGTAGATTTTTCACACGTGTAATTTTTAACTCGTGGGTTCCGAGCGCATGAAACCTGTGATGCACTTAATCGCCACGTGTTTTCCGGCGTCGCGGACGAATTTGCGTTTTATTCGATAACGCGCGAAATATCGAATTTGCTTTCGCTCAATCGAGCTAATACCCGGTTTTTTCGCACTGAATGTTTGTTTTAAAACGAACCAATCAACAAGCCATCACGATTTTCGTCAGGTGATACTTTCTATTTTTTTTCCGCGGTATGACGGAAAATATTACTAATTATTGACGCTAGATTGAAAGAGGAAAAAAAACTTCCAATCGTGATAAAAAATCAAACGGCGAATTTCTCGAATTTTTTATGTCTCGCGATCCGTCGAAAATATTATTTCTCATTACGTAGAATTTAAAAAAACTTCCAATCGTGAGCAGAAATCAAAGGACGAATTTCTCGAATTTTTATTCTCCCGCCATCCCCGGAAAATTGTATTTCTCATTACGCAGAATTGAAAAAAAAATAACTTCGAATCAAGAACAAAAACGAAGGGTCGTGTTTCTCGAATTTCTCGTCTTCCCGCTGTACGACGGAAAATATTATTAATAATTACGCGCAACTAAAAAAAAAAAATTGCAATCGCGAGCAAAAATCGAGGACCGAATTTCTCGAAATGGCGGCTGAATCAGCCTGCACTTTTTGCCTCCGCGGGTTCCCCGTGCGAGTGAAACATCCGCGCGTCAAAAGTGGCTGATTAAGCCGCAATTACGCCCCGCGCGGTCTGCGCGTCCTCGGCTTTCGTCGGGCGTCAATTAAAACGCCCGGCAAGACGAAAAAAAAAAAAAAAAAAAAATTGTTAACCACTCGTCGGCCTGAAAAAAAGGAAGTCAGAGTAATAAAAAGTGTAGAAAAAAAAAAAAAATCCGTGTTGGTTTTCCCGGGCGCAAAAGTTGACTCCCGCGGAGTACAAACTCTTGACTTTTGCCCCGCGAGTCCTGAACTAATTCCTGAAGCGCGAGCTCGGCGCCAGCGTCAAATGAATAGACGCGTGAAAGGAGCTCTCGGTGTTTTCCGCCACTGGCTGTCGGCTGCCGGCGCGCTCGGTGCTCGAGGGAACGTTTGCAGTGAGATTTTTTTCTCGCACTCGCAGTTCTCGAACCCGAGTTAGTCGCTGCTGCCGCTGCTGCGCGGCAGCTGGCGAGCTCTTTAGCGAGGTAACACCGTGATGGAGACGCGTGGTCTGACCGCTGCTGGGACTTACTACTACCACCACCACCGCCGCCGCCGACGCTGCTGCTGGCTGCAGTGGATGTAGCCGGTGCGTTATTGCGCGCTCCGCACAATCTCAACCCAGTGAACGGTGGTCGTTCTTCCACGACGTGGAATTTCCGAGGTCCTCGAGGCTGCGCCGATTCTTAATTTCTTTCCCGTTGATGGAATTTTCTTTTTCAAATGTCGACTTCTTGCGGCGGTGGATAAATAAATGAATGTTTCATTTTCGCGCCTTATTGATTCTTATTGACTTACTATTTGCCAAAATCACGATTTTTTGGTGATTCGTAAAAAAAAAAAAATCTGATGCTGGTTCTTAATTCTTTTCCTGTTGACGGAATTTTTTTTTCTATTGACGACTACTTTTTTAAGTCAGTAAATAAATTGCGCCTTTTCAAATTTTCCTTGCCTCCTTAATTCATAATGATTTCTCACTATTTGCCAAAATCACGAGATTTTTTCGATGGCTTTTGGAAAAAATGTTTTTGATGTTGATTTTTAATTCTTTTTCTGATGACAGAATTTTTTTATCGTCGACTATTTTGTGACAGTGAATAAATTGCAGTTTTAACACTTTCTCGCCACATTAATTCTTAATGATTTCTCACTATTTGCCAAAATGACGATTTCTTGCGATTTCATTTGAAAAAAAAAAGTTTTTGTTGCTGATTTCTTAGTGCTTAATTCTTTTTTGCACCAGTGAATAAGTCGCGTCTCTTTAATTCTCTCACGTCATTTTAATTCTCAAAGATATCCCGCAATTTACCAAATTTGTTTCTTCTACAATTTCGTCCGCGAGACAAAATGAAAAACCAAAAAAAGTTCTGCTTTTTCTACAATACCGATCGGACATACAATGTTTTCTCTGCTGTTTGGTCTTACTCGCACCGCTGCAGCTCCACAGGCTGCAGCCTGTGCGTCATTGCACGCTGTACAATCGCCAACCTAGTGAACGGTGGTCGTTCTTCTGCGACGCAGAATTCCGAGGTCCCCGAGGTTGCGCGCGGAAGGCGAAACGTGCGAATGGCTTCCCGAGGTGTTATGTACGTCGTCTTCGCTTTTTTTCACCTCTTTCTCTTCGCCTCTTCCACTGCGTCCGCGCGTAGCCTCGTCTTTGCTTCACTCTTCACGCTGGTCGTGGCGTTTCGCTCGTTGAAAATCCTCGTCGATTTTTTTTTTTTTTTTTTTTTTTTTTTCGTTGTCGCCTCGGTTACAGTCGTAAAGTCAACTATTGTGTACGTAGCAGGTGCATCTCGACTCGAGTGTGTCCGTCCGTCTATGAGCCGAGACAATGGGCGACGTGTTTCAGTTCCGCGGTGACGTTTTACACCCGATGGTCTCGATGTTGCAACCAGCGAGTGTCAATCATGGTACCGTTTTGCGTGTGCGCTGAGTGCGGTCGTTTTTTTTGCGAATTTTTTGCTCGTAGTCGGAAAGGCGAATGGAATATGGCGGTAAAACGTATGGGTTGTACGGGTTTGTCGAAGTTTACGGGAAAACTTGCGGGGTTCCTCATATAAACGTGTCTTTAGTTTTTTTGTGCAGTTATTGCGGAATTTTTAAAAAAAATTTTTATAGTGATTCCAGAAATTTTTAGATTTTTTAATACTTATTGCAGATTTTTTAAAAATAGTTATTCCAGAATTTTTTATTTTCTTTAAATAGTCATTGCAAAATTTGTCATGCTTTTTAAATTGTTATTGCAGAAATTTTCATTTTTTAAAAATAGTTGCATAATTTTTCATTTTTTTTAAATAGTTGCATAATTTTTCATTTTTTAAAAATAGTTATTGCAGAATTTGTTATTAAAAAAATAGTTATTGCAGAATTTGTTATTAAAAAAAATAGTTATTGCAGAATTTTTTATTTTTTTTAATAGTTATTGCAGAATCTTTTTATGACCAAGACTTGTCAGTTTATCTATGAGTCAAGACGATAGGCGTAAACGTGTTTTAGTTGTGCGGTGACATCCGCGGGTCTCGATGTTGCGCGAGCAATTGTCACCAGGATTCCCGGTACACCGATTGCCGTATGCGCTGTGCGGTCGTTCGAACGTGCAGCTTCGCAGTCGTGCGAAAATTCATCGATGCGGTTTCTTCGCCGCCTTTCGTAAGCGTCGTAAAGCTAATGGAATGTTTGTTAGCAAAATCCACGTTCGCGCGGAACGGGTTTTACGGTTTTGCAAAGCGACTTGTGGGAAAATTTGCAGGTTTTTGCCATTAAAAAATGTGTTTCGAAATTAAGCACCTTTGTTTATCTGAGAAATATAAAATTCGATGAGAAAAAGGCAAACATTTAAAAAAAAAAAAAAAAAAAAATAATAATAATAATATTAACAACAATAATATTAATATTAACACAAACGCGAGTCCGAATACCCTTTCCAAAATAACATTCAGAAAACCTTCGATCAGAAATCGAACAACCCGACATCAATACTTATATAAAAATGCGAAACATTTCACCTACTGATTTTTTGATGAATGATAATTGCAGTTTTGTCGTCAGCCCTAGAGAAACGTACGTCAATGGTATACGATAAATAGGTCGAAGGTGAGATTGAATGTAACGTTAGGTAATATATTCTTGAACTGTCGAGAAAAATGTTCTCGAAATAAACAAGACCGGAGGAAAAATGATTTTAAGCATATTTTTCCACCAGATATATTGATTTAGGAGATTCTATTCGTCTTATTTTCCTCTCGATTAATCGCGAATTCGCGATGCGATCAATCCTCGAGAGCGCGAGTCATGAGTATTTTTCGTTTTGTTCCCTCCTTGGCTCTCATCCACCTCCGCATTCTCGCCGTCCTGATAGGTGAAAACAAGGCCAGACGCGCGGAAGAACGCGGAGGACCCGAGCACTCGACGTTTCTTGTCACGCAGGAGTCGTCACTCGCCTTCCTCGACCCACTTTGAGGAAGCTTCGCGCCGCGCTGAGACCCCAAAACGGTCATCGACTTTCTCCCCTTCTCGCTACGCCAGCCTTGCATATATTCGCGTGACCAGCTTGCAATCGATGTCTCGATAAAATTTTTTTTTAAATAATATAAAGAGAGAAAGCACTTTTTTGTCTTTGTCAAATTTCTCACTGAAACGGAATCACCGGGACATCTCGAGATCCGAGGATATAATCGTAGATCTGGTGATCATAATAAGCGATGGCTATTAATTTGTTATTCTAACTGATCTAGTTGGTACTTCATTAAAATCGAGAATACTTTTTTTTTGTTCGATCGGACCTGGATTTTTTTCCTTCGTTCGAGAGAAAACTCTGTAACGAAGAGAATACGCAACGCGGAACGCCTGTTCTTGATTTCTGAATTTTTACCAGAATTTTAAAGCTGAAAGTTGTCTTGCGTTTATCGCGAAAAAAAATTGAAAGATGAAATTTAGAAAAAAGTGCGAAAACAGTTTTCGCGTTTTTCTCGTCGAATTTTCTATTTTTCGGGCAAATAACGGTGCTTTTCGCAATCAGCAGGAAATTTCTCATTGGATAAAGTCTTCAAACTTTACGAAATCGACTTTTTTTTCGCGAAAAACGCACCCCTTGCGTTTTCTGCAAATTTGTTGTTTCTTTCGATTCCGTAAATATCGAAAACCCTATTCAATGAGAAATTTCCTGCTGATTTCGAAAAACACCATAGTTTGCCCAAAAAATGGAATTAGAAAAAAATGGCAAAATCTGCTCCGTCAATTTTTTTCGTTAAACACCTAACTCCCATGATTTTACCAAACCGACAGTACAATTAAAAAAAAAGAAAAAAAAACAGCCATGACTAAAAACTGATGGCCGTCAGTTCGTAGTCACTGTATTCACTACTTTTTTCTCCCGAACGGCGGAATCGGCATCTCTTTAAAATGGAGACCGGTCGAATATTTTCAGAGGCTCGCGAGGGATGGTGAAAAAAACGTGTGGGAAAGCGGCGAAGCGAAGCGTGGAACGAGCTTTATACGGCGCAATGCCGAAATTTTCCGCGCCGGTTCCTCAAGACAGTCGCCACATTGTCTCCGGGTCTCGAGAGCCGGGGGCGAGAGCGGGTCACGCGGCTATAGGGGGCCAAAAACGAGGAGAGCTTTCTCTCCCCTCCTCTCCATCCACCTTATGCGTCCCTCCGTCGTCGTTTCCGTCGCACTCGCGGCTCGTGCGCGGGACACTTGGCTCTTCTTGGCCGCGCTCGGCCAGCAGCAACGCAAGCATAAGCAACCCTAAGTACCAGCGGCAGTTCATTTTCTCATTCCCGGCGTCCGTGACCTGAAAATCTTCCATGAAATATGCAGCCACGACGTAAAAGCTTCTCGTCGTCCTGCACCAGCTGCCGGGGGGGCCGCATGCATTTCCGGACACCCGAACCACCTGGCTACGCGATCGCCAGGTTCGTCGTGCGAGCACCGACCGGGTTTTACCTCGCGGCCCTAGGAGGCCAACGAGCACGACTATGCGGAAGAGGCAACTAAGGCGGGGTTTCAAAAACCAGCGGATAAATATACGTTTCTTTGGTAATTATTTTTATTACCAAAATCAACAGATGAAGATACGTTTTTTGGTTATTTTTGTAATTACTAAAACCAGCAGATGAAGATACGTTTTTTGGTCATTTTTGTAATTAAATGACGAAAAAAAATAATAATAATAAAGAAAAAATAATAGAAATAATAGAATAACTGCCGTCTTTTTTCCTGGGGCTATCGGGAGTTAAAAAATAAATAATAGAGAATCGGTTTTTTTAAACGATAAATAATTTGGAAACAATAGTCGCTCTCGATAAATAATCATTTTTTGTCCGGTAACCCATAATCATTAAATCACGAAAGCGTGAAAAAATTCTTTTTCATTCAATGTCGTCCACAGCCGCGTAAAGAATAATTAAGAATTTACAAAAATTACAGAGTTGACTCTGTCGACTTTGGGTTTATTTAGAAATCACAGAAAACACAGAGAGAGGTGATAAATTATCAGGTTATGATTACCTCCTTCCTTATCACGTTATCATTATTCTTATTATTGTTATTATTCTTATTCTTATTCCTTATTCTTATTATTTTCATTATTATTATTATTAATATTAATATTGTACCAACAATAAAGAATAACAATGATCGTCTTAAGATACATAACAAAAAATGACGTACTGAAATCCGACAAGTTCAAATATCGCCGGAAAGCGCGACGAAAGTACGTTTTTGCGTTTCCAATCCAAGTGGTAAAAAATGACAGAAGCACCTCGGAGCCTCCGGTGTCTCAGTTTTGACATTCCAGCCGGTCGGTTCATCAGTAACGTAGCTCGTCGGGGACGAAGCGACGCGGCGCGCGCGCGCGCGATGCGACGCGGGCTTAGATCTGACTCCGCGGAAGAACAGTAAATTTGGAGTTTAGCGGCGAGCGAGGGAGGGAGACTCGCCGTTGTACGTATCGCTGATTGGGAAGTTTGAGCACCGGCTAGAGGCGGAGAGATAGAGGCTGCGCGGCGATACAGCCGAGGAGGAGCCGAAGTAGAAGTAGCCGCGCTCACGTTTCCATAGTTAACGGGCGACTCGGGTATTCCGCTCACGTTCGGACGATACACTATATCTCTCGGTGCACGCGTGTTTTCCACGAACCGCCGGACGGTAACATCCTCAGCCACCCTCCGCGCGCCTCGTTGCCGACGAAAAGTTTCGATCCCCTCGCCCCCCTCGTTGCCGCCCCCCCCCCCCCCCCGCTTCGGCTTTCTTCGGCAGCTTCATTTTCGAAAATCTAGTTCATAATTACATATTCCCGGCGCGGTCTAAGCGCGCCGACCGGGAGCCACCTTTCCGCAACCCCGTCCGAACGACCCCCGACTTGAATACGAAAACTCGCATTACCGGCTTTGACGCTGTTTGCCACCGAATAGTTTTCCACTTTTTTTATTTCCGCGTTGACGGTTCGCGGACGCGGGAATCGTTGGGAATCCGATTTTAGGATTGGGCATGATGATGATGACGATCTTCTTTTTGTTCTTATCAGCCCAGGCGGTTGATGTAAAAAATATTTAAAGTAATAAAAAGCAATCATGTTTTTGGAGTTTTTAGTGCAAACTAATGGCGAATTCGTTGTGTACGGGCAAAATATATCGTAATAAGGTGTTAAAAAAATAAAAAATGCTTTCGCACTTTTTTTTCGAAATTTACGTCGCTTCGTTTCCAATTTTTTCAACCGGGAGCGACCTTTCCGCAACTCCGTCCGAAGGACCCCCGACTTGAATACGAAAACTCGCATTACCGGCTGTGACGCTGTTTGCCACGAATAGTTTCCACTTTTTTTATTTCCGCTTTGATGGTTCGCAGACGCGGGAATCGTTGAGAATCCGATTTTAGGATTGGGCACGATGATGATGATGATATTTTTTTTGTTCTTGTCAGCCCAGGCGGTTGATGCGAAAAATATGTAAAGTAATAAAAAGTAATTATGTTTTTTGAGTTTTTAGTGCAAACTAATTGCGAATTCGTTGTGTACGGGCAAAAATATATCGCAATAAGGTGTTAAAAAAATAAAAAAATTAAAAATGCTTTCGCACTTTTTTTCGAAATTTACGTCGCTTCGTTTCCATTTTTTTTCAACCGGGGGCCACCTTTGCGCAACCCCGTCCGATCGACCCCCGACTTGAATACGAAAACTCGCATTACCGGCTTTGACGCTGTTTGCCACGAATAGTTTCCACTTTTTTTATTTCCGCTTTGACGGTTCGCAGACGCGGGAATCGATGAGAATCCGATTTTAGGATTGGGCATGATGATGATGATGATCTTTTTTTTGTTCTTATCAGCCCAGGCAGTTGATACAAAAAAAATGTAAACACACGGAAAACAAAATATCATTGATTCAATATAACCGTGCATTGCGGGCTGCCAAAAACAAATGTCGTCAAATCAATGTCACTTCCAGTTCCTACAATTTTGTACGATATTGAAACGATAACTCCAAAATAGGCAAAAGAATATTGTATTGTTTCAATGGTAAATCAGATTGTGACAACGATAATTGGAGTTAATTTGAAAACATTGTTTTTGGCAGCCCGCAATCCACGGTTTTATTGAATGAACGATTTTTTTTTCCGTGAAGTAATAAAAAATAATCATGTTTTTTGAGTTTTGAGTGAAAACTAATGGCGAATTCGTTGTGTACGAGCAAAAATATATCGTAATAAGGTGTTAAAAATAAAAAATGAAAAGTGCTTTCGCACTTTTTTTTCGAAATTGACGTCACTTGATTTCCAATTTTTTCCTCACGTTTTTTGCGATTTTTTTTTTTTTTCGATTTCGTAAAGTTTGAAATTTTATGCGGCGGCAGATTTCCCGCTGATTCCGAAAATTCGTTCAGAAAAACGCGAAAAATGATTTTTTCTTTCTCCGCATCTTAATTCGTCGACAATCCAATCAATCTGCCATTCGGAACGGACGTCGCGATGAACGAACCGGAAGTCCGAAAAATCGTGTCGCGTTATCCGCGCGGCTCGCGGATGAAATTTATCTCCGACTTAGAGCGGGCGCGGAAAAACCGCGGCGCTTTTTCAACATCCACTTGTCAGAGAGAGAGAGAGGAGCGAAACCAGCAAGCTGCGCGATAGACGTACGAGAGCGGAGTGCGAAATCCGCCGGAACCGGAAAGCGTCATCGTCTGCATATCAACGAACGTAAGGCGAACGGCGAGCTTCGGCAACGCAGCGCCAATGCACGAAGGAGCGCAGGTAATAACGGCGTTTGCATCGGTCTTACACGATGCCTCGAGGAACACAGAGAAAAATATCAACAGAGTGATAAGAACATTTTTGCTGTAGCAGCTGCAAAATTGCTGTCATAGCTGAAAATTTTGCTGCGACAATAAAAAATTCGTTAATACGACAATTGATTTTTATCACCCCCTGTTTTTTGTTTACATGCAAAAAACGGTGTTTAAAAATTTATTTGTCAAATGCATTTATGTCACATGTTATTGCAAAATATATTACAAAATAGCGAAAAAAATGTACAAGAAAAGAAAAGAAAAGAAAAGAAAAATATATTTTTTCCGGGGGGAGATTTTGTCCGGGGAGATTTTGTGCGGGGAGATTTTGTCCGGGGAGATTTTGTCCGGGGAGATTTTGTCCGGGGAGATTTTGTCCGGGGAGATTTTGCCCGGGGAGATTTTGCCCGGGGAGATTTTGTCCGGGGGGATTTTGTCCGGGGGGATTTTGTCCGGGGAGATTTTGTCCGGGGAGATTTTGCCCGGGGGGACTTTGTCCGGGGGGATTTTGTCCGGGGAGATTTTGTCCGGGGGAATTTTGTTCGGGGAGATTTTGTCCGGGGAGATTTTGTCCGGGGAGATGTTGTCCGGGGAGATTTTGCCCGGGGAGATTTTGCCCGAGGAGATTTTGTCCGGGGAGATTTTGTCCGGGGGGATTTTGTCCGGGGGGGGGGGGGGGGAGGGGTTTTATCTGGGGGGTTTTTGGCCGGCAGCCGGGTAAAATTATATTTTTTGTCATGCTCTTAGTCCTTATAATAACTTTTCATTGCCGGTATAGTCATTTAAGTTCATTAATATTTCGTTGCTTTTAATTTCATCGCATTGCAACGATGCAAACTCCAACATCACCTGAAAAGTCCATATTTGAAAACAATGGTATAGGTTACAAGTCGATATTTTGAAAAGAAACATTTTCGAGGTCGATTTTGGCGAAAAGTTTTTCAGCCACGCACGCCAGCGCGTGTGATTACCCTAGTGTATTTTAAAAACAGTAATTTTCTTGACAAAAATAAATCTACTATGCCTAAAAATATATTTTCAATCTCCTTCGTCGATTATCGATTTATATCTCTTGATTTATCGCGTGTATTGTGTGTGAAATACATTTTCGTCTGGAAATATTCGGCGCGTGACTCGATACAGCGAAATCCCCTCAGCGTTACGTGTTTATTAAACCGGAATTTTTTTAAGTACGCGCGGCAAAAAGATTTCAAAGGACCGGCAACACTCATCGAGTCATTAAGCCGCGTGCTTTCTTTAGAATGTGGAGCAATTTTTTTCCTCCCCTGCGCTCGCTCAGCATGACTCGGAGGGATTTCACCCTTCGAGAGTGCAATGCCGTGCTCCACTCTCCACGACCCTCCGGAGACTCTACAGTCTCACTTTCTCTCGCTCCCCCCCGCGCGCGCTTCATCGCCTTCGTCCTCCCTTTTCGCACTGACACGAGATGTCTTTGTAGCTACGCAGCCGCGACACACGTGAAATGAAAAGGCAAATGTATTTGTCAGCGTAGATTGATTACAACTTATAAGATTGCGGTTGACACGCGCATCCAAAAACGTAATTTAAGAATTAGATCTCGCGATAATAAATTTCGCGATTTTATTGAAACACCGATAATCGAACTTTTCGTCTTACAGAATGAAACTAGAATTAATACTTTTTTATATCCAATACAAAAATCAATATATTATTTTCAATAATAAAAATCATTAAATAATATTAAAATAATTGGCATTTTTTATTCTTATTATTTGTATTCTTTTTTTTATTCTTATTATTCGTATTATTTTTTTTATTCTTATTATTCGTATTATTTTTTTATTCTTATTATTCGTATTCTTTTTTATCCATATTATTCATATTCTTCTTTTAAAATTACATTCCATTTTATTATTCCTATTATCGTCCCTTCGTATTATCATCATTATAAAAATTAAAAAATAAATAAAAGTGGCTACCGAAATAATGATTTTTTATTTCAACGGCGGTCGGCGGAGGCGTCGAGGAATTATTGGCCGTTCGTCGTCGTCGTCTTTTGCGTCGAAACGGGAATAAAGGAAAGCGGGTTAAATTGTCAACACACTCGGGCTCGGCGCGAGAAACGAGCGAGGAAAGAACGCGAGGAGAGCCGTAAAGCTGCGCGCACGGACCCCCCGGTTTCGTCGCTCGCCGATTTTTATTGCCGCTCGCGCGCGTCTCATTCGGGACACACAGGACGCGCGTAGTCCGCGCAGAGGGCGGCCAAGTGTATACTCGGGGCTTTGCCTCGTTGCCCATTGTCAAGCAGATTTATACGACGCAACGATGACTATCGGAAGCCGCGCACCGCTCGTTTACTCGTGTGTGCGGCGCGCGTTATGACGCAGCCAGCGGGCGTCTTCCTCGGAAGCTTCGGGAAAGGCCGAATCGCGGGCCTCGCCAAATTCGCGACGCGTTCCCTCGGGGAAAATTTTTACAGTTACATCCCGACCCAAGTCGGAAATGAATTAAATTAAATTCAATTAATCAGAAACCTTGGCCGGGCCAACATGACCCTGACCAGGGCCTGACAAAGACCTGACTAGGGCCTGACGAAGACCTGGCGACACTCAGAGAAATCGTGTAAGTTCTGGTCATTATAAAGTGACAACCATCAAATTTTCGTTCATGGTATTATTTTTATAGTTCACGGTAATTAATTAATAGTTATAATAACTGCGTCATAGTTGCCATAACTATAAAAATAGTTGCTGTATACCTATAAAAATAATTGCCACTTTATGGTTGTCAATACTAGATTTTTCTCTCTGGCGCAGGACCGGACCAGGGTCTGACCTGGAGCTGACCAGCCCCCATGGAAAAAAGTATATTTAAAGTATATTTTTCAGTATAATAAATATACTTTTTACGAAAACTTAGTTACGTCGAATACACTTTTGGATGTATTTAAAAAGTATATGTTATGGCACATATACTTGAAATATACTTCCCATGCATTCAGCATGTATTCAAAATGTATAGTAAGTATAAAATATATATGTCAAGTATATTTTGTATATATTTTTGAATATAACGGAAAATACATTTTTCACAATACTTATTTTCCATGAGGGAGAGCCCGACCAGGACCAGACCAGGACCTGACCAGGACCCGACTAGAGCCGGATATACCGCCTACCAATTTTCTACCAGTGTCACGTTTGAAAAATGACTTCCAGAAAAAATGTTATTACAATGTAGCCGCACCGAATCTCGAAAAAAAGTTGTCCAACATTTTTTAATTTCGTTACATGCAGAAGAAAAAACCAATATGGATGTCTCATGAACGCGATTTCATTTTATTCGCGCCACGTAATTACGAAAAATAATCCGACGCGGAAATTAGGTGAGAGCAGCAGCGTCGGGAAACTGACTCGAGATTAAAACAGCGATTTGGCATTCCAAAGTAATCTTGTTGGTTGCCTATTTTCTTTGTTTTTTTTTTTTTTTTTTTTTAGGAAAAAGGTTGTGCGAGAAGCAACCGAATGGAGGCTAGTGGAGTGCGTGCGTCGGTGCACGTTGCGCGGGTAGTGGGACTACGTGCCATTAGCTTCGTCGGTAGCGCTCGTCGGGTGTGCAGCGCGGCGCGCACTTTGCCCCGGGGCCGCTGGCCCGGCGTAGACGATCTTTTAATCCAAATTAATGCTTTTAGCGAAATTACCTAAAAGCTTGTAACGCCCGCGTAGTCTGCATGCCGGCCGCACGGGGACGCCCCAGTCGTATCCCGCACGTGTGTGGTGCATACGGGGTAGCGCGGGGCAAAATGGGACGCGCAAGCGAAAAACGCTTTCGCGACGACACTGAAAGAGTGTTTTTACTGCCTTCCACCCAAAAATCCGATTTCAATCGACGATTATGAGCGTCGGGAAAAAGAAAAAAAAATCGGGGGCAAAATGGGACGTTGCCCTGAATTTCGTAATTTTGGTTTGATGCACCGAGCGCTATTGGACGTCATCAGCATTGGTTGACATGAACGTAGGTTTTCAGTGGATGTCTGAGAGTAGAAATGGAAAAACAAAAAAAGAAAAAAATGAAATTCACTTTTCTCTACATGTATTGTTCCTTTTAATTGTGTTCTAGAAAAAGCGATTTTTCAAAAATGTCAAAAGTGTCGTCCCATTTTGCTCCGTAAAATCATATGAAATGAAAAAAATGACTGTTTCATTATGCCCCGGCGTCCCATCTTGCCCCACGTTCCCGCTCGTATGGACCTCTGTGCACACGGTCGATATACCGCGGCGTCATTCGCAGCCAGCAAACTGTATTAGTGCAAACGGCGCAGCGAAATCTCGACGAATAAAATATATTCCCCCGGACGATCGCAGCAGTCGCGGCAGCGAAATCCCCGGGAACAAAATGCACTCAAGACGATCGGACGAAGTGGGAGCTCGAACGTGTTTCTATTATTTTCTTTTTCATGTCTGTGCTGGACGAAAAAAAAAAATGTTACAGCGAACCTTGAGCGTTACTTCCTCGTGATTTTGGTCGGCCGCAAAAGCCACGGAGCTTCCGACACGAGGAGGAAGTCGTGACTGATCGACGGACTTCCTGCTGCAGGAAAATTAGTGGACAGCTTACCAAATTTTTTTGATTCATTTATTTATATTTAATTTTGTTTAAATTGATTTATTTTTGTATTTATTTGATTCACGATTTTTATTTCAATGCAAATTATTATATCCGTCGATTATAATAATTAGTTAAATTGGTAAAGTGCAGCTCACGCTTTTTTTCTCTCAAACGCAATTTTTATATCGAAAAAAAAAAAAAAAAAAAAAAAAAATTCAATTTCACTGTAAAAACGTGAATAAATTTATTTTATTTTTCGCGATGAAAATATTCGTCCCTGAACAAAGTTCGTGACTCGATTCTTCCCAATACTCGACCACAAATTAACTTCCCCTTTTTTGCAACAATTATTAGCAATCCTCAGTCGCAAATTAGTCACACACGTTTGCCGCACAATCACCGTGGATCGCCTCGCCCTCGCAGTTTGCGTCTCCGCAGCGCGATTTGCACGGGCAACGCGGAAGTTAAATTGGACGGGTGGTAAATATCTTCAGTGACTCGAGGAGCCCATGCAGCATACACGATACACCGTGGAAGCTTCGCGGCGTCCATAGGAGCGAATGTCTGGCCGTCCGCCGGTTATTTCTCGATGGATAGAGTACTTAATCCGGCTCGCGCATCAATGAGCCCATAAAATCTAGCGGTAACCGCGGCACGAAGAATCTTTTTTTTTTCTTTTTTTTCGTAAAACCGCCCGCGCTTCGCCATGCACGCAAACTCTATTCTTGGCTTTCTTGCCTACGGCGATGGCTACGCGCCTCCACCACCACCACCACCACCACCACCACCACCACCCGGCTCGATTTATACAGCGCCGTGACTCCACTGCCTACCCCATAAAATATTTTACGCCGAGCTTGCTTTTTTATACTGTAAAATAGATTTTTATGACTCGCTCATCTCTGTACCCCCCCCCCCTCCCGCCTCCCGTTTCCCTTCTTTCCCCCCACGGCGTTACTTCGCCTCTAGTGCCCTTTCTCGCCGCTGCACATTCCAGGGACTTTTCATGCTCGGATGATGGGATAACCGCCGCGCGGTCATGGCGAGACCCACGGCGCGCAGAAGCGCCGCGCGTGTAAAATACTCGCGCGACTACTTTTTCAACTATAAATTGACACCGATTTACCGAGTGAACCCCGTGTCACGTCGACTTCCCTTCGCTTAATAGAGCGGCGGCTTTTTTTTTAGCGAGGTGCACAGGAGGGTCGCAGGGAATACTACGGCGGTTTAGAGATAAATACTGTTTTATGGGGACTGACGGAGAGACTGAGTTACTTATTGGAACGTAAATTTGGTTTTCAATCAGGCTACGGTGTATCGGATGGCTGACCCTTCGGCTGCCTGTGTGTCGTGGTTTTGTTATGGGTTTGCTAATTGGTATATTTTTTGTTTGCTCTGTTTGCTATTTGCTATTAGCTCTATTTGCTATTTGCTATTCTTGCTATTTATTCTATTTGCTATTTGCTATGCTTGCTATTTATTCTATTTTCTATTTGCTATACTTGCTATTTATTCTATTTGCCATGTGCTATAATTGCTATTTATTCCATTTGCTATTTGCTATACTTGTTATTTATTCTATTTGCTATTTGCTATACTTGCTATTTGTTCCGTTTGCTATGTCTGTTTTTTGCTATATTCGCTATGTACTATAAATGCTGCTTGCTATTTGTCATACTTTCTATAATTGTTATATCATTGATATTCGTTATATTTCCTACGAATTATTTTTTTTTACATTTCCTTCAATATTAAAAAAAGATTCTGCATAGACGTGACGAACAATACAATTCATCTCGCACTCTAATTCCACGACGATAAAAAATGTATCTTTAAGTGGAAAAATAAAATTTGTCAAAATTGCCACATTCTTTCAATCGTGACAAATTTTCACTCGTCCCGTATCAACGAATGATTTGATCGTCGCTCTCAATGCCCGCAAAATCAAAGATACGATCGCAGCTGCGTCGATTGACTCCGAGCTGGACGCGCAGGAAGCGTGCGAGATCTGCCGCAGCAATCACAGGATGCGCACGTAGATGACTCGGTGAGGTCGAGGAACTGCCGGATTCTCGTGCAGCGTGGCGAATGGCCGCGATCAAAGAGTCTTCGGGCGCGTGCGGCGCGCCACGTGTCCGCTCGATCGTCGCTAATCGCGCGGCTTTCGTTGTAATCGTCGAGCGATGACCTTGCGATTTTCGCCGCGACCGAACCGTCGGTTCGCTCGACTCTTCCACCCTCCACCCCTTCCCCACCCTTCCCGAGCTTTCCGTATTTATTTGCCCTTCCATTATTCCATCGAGTCGCTCGCGTCCTCTCCGCGCTCCTTCATCGCGCGCCGCATCGATCGCGGCCAATTCGCCTCGCGTCATCTGCAGCCGTCACCACAGGTCTCAATTATAAAAGTTCGTTGCATGCGAAAGCACTCGCTATGCTCTACACCGACTCCGCGGTACGACGTTCCTCGTCGCAATCTGTAATATGGAAATCAATCAAAAATGTCGAATGTTGTTTTACATCGCTTCCTTTTTGTTGTTGTTTGTTTGTTTCTTTCGTCGCGCTCGCCTGCGATAGATTTCTGGCAAATTGTTTCTCGCCGCGAGGCCACGTTGAAAGCCAATTTTTATGGTCGCCTGACTGGCAGTATTTTTCGATATTTCTGACGACCAAGAAAGTACATTTCATTATTATTACTATTATCATTATTGTTCCTATAACTATAACTATAACTATAACTATTACTGTTCCTATTCCTATTCCTATTCCTATTCCTATTCCTATTACTATTACTATTACTATTACTATTACTATTACTATTACTATTACTATTACTGTTACTATTACTATTACTATTATTATTAGTTATGTTGGTGTTGTTGTTGTTATTATTATCATTTTTCTTTGTGTGTGTTTTTTATTAGACTTTCTTAATGAAGACTCGAATGACAGTCGATTAACGCTTGAATCATTCGTGATCGTTCGTCTCGTATGGTAATCAAGCTACCGGCGCGAATCAAAGCTTCATACGCACGATTCGTTGGATCGCGTGCTCGGAATGACAATCATCGTTCCCGTTTGTTGAACGACGACGATCCTGATGATTTAAAATCGAGGCAGGAGAGAAAACGACCGCGTCTTTATTTCAGTCTCGATAAATAAATTCTCGCGAAATAAAAAATAAATCCGACGTGGAAAAGAATCTGAGCTACAAGATCGATTGAACAATATTCGTGTTTATTAGAAGCAATGACGAAGGATCCTCATTGACGATATGAATGATGATGACACATGTTTTCCTCCCGCGAGATCAAGATTCCCCCCTGCGTGCGCCTCAAGATTCTCGACAAACGATGACATGTTCGCTTACCCCGGGTTGACCGTTAAAACGATGAAACATTAATTTACGTTCCGATAACACAGAGTCACGATCAGTTCCCGTAAAACTGTGTCTTACCTCTGAACCGTCGCACTGTTCATCAATCGTTTTGCTTGCCACCAAAAAAGTTGCTGTGTTGAGTGAAGAGTCGACGAAATGTAAAACAAACAAACAAACAAATAAATAAATAAATAAATAAATAAATAAATAAATAAATAAATAAATAAATAAATAAATAAATAAATAAATAAATAAATAAATAAATAAATAAATAAATAAATAAATAAATAAATAAATAAATAAATAAATAAATAAATAAATAAATAAATAAATAAATAAATAAATAAATAAATAAATAAATAAATAAATAAATAAATAAATAAATAAATAAATAAATAAATAAATAAATAAATAAATAAATAAATAAATAAATAAATAAATAAATAAATAAATAAATAAATAAATAAATAAATAAATAAATAAATAAATAAATAAATAAATAAATAAATAAATAAATAAATAAATAAATAAATAAATAAATAAATAAATAAATAAATAAATAAATAAATAAATAAATAAATAAATAAATAAATAAATAAATAAATAAATAAATAAATAAATAAATAAATAAATAAATAAATAAATAAATAAATAAATAAATAAATAAATAAATAAATAAATAAATAAATAAATAAATAAATAAATAAATAAATAAATAAATAAATAAATCTATGTCAATAGAAATAAAAAAAATGTAGTCCCAAGTATTGCACTATTTGTTATTATCTCAATCTTTCCCCTCAAACACCTAACGTGAGCCCGCAAATCGATCGTAAAATATTCGCGCATTCCTCGGCCATTGTTTCACGGACGTGGATGACACATGTTTTCCTCCCGGTGTGAGCTCAAGCTTCGCGCTCGCGCGTGCCTCGAGATTAACGACAAACACGATGACACGTTCGCTCACCTCGCGTTAACCGTTGAAACGATGACGAAATCGTGTGAGTGTGGTGGAGCGAAATAAAAAAAAATAATAAAAAGAAGAAAGAAAAAAAAAACGAAGAAGAGAGGCTGAAGGCTCGTGGAGCCCGCACCCATTTCCACCCACTCGCTGTTCCCTCGTCGGCTCGTAACCAACCTCGCTCGCTCGTGCAACGTAACGCGTTAACTCACTAACGATGACGAAGCCTGCGAGCCGCCTCGAAGACGAGGAGGAAGGAGGGAGAGAGAGAGAGAAAACCAGAAGACCCGAGAGCCACTGATGCTGGATGATTTAATGGACATTGGACGCTTGGAAGGTCTTTAATTATGGTACACGTAGATGACCCGACCTCATGAAAATCACTCTCGACCCGTATGTAGTTCCATCTCAAATCGGTCCCTTTTTTCCCCTTTGCCCCTCCCGCTCCCTCCCCGCGTCGTAAGCCGGATCGGTTTATCCGCCTCGGAGTCTCTCGATCGCTTTTTTCCCTCTCTTTTTTTTCGTCTCGAAAACACAGTCGTCATTCCGGCCACGAGGACCACCGCGCCGGTCTCCGCCACGGCGCGCAGCGGGATGAAATGTATTTATTAAGGGTCCCCGGCCGCACAGTCTGGATTACGAGTACATCAGATTGGGTATCGGGTTCTTCTTCGTCTGCGGTCGGTGGGAGGGAAAAAAAGAGAGTCCGGCAAATAAGCTAAAAGGTGGAAAAATTGAGCAAACCGCCTCGGCCGTTGGTCGGATTCCGGGTGGCTTTGCTTTGGGCTGGCGAAAAAAATTACGAGAAATGTTTGTTCGCAAAATATTTGTTTATAAAGCCAATATTTATTCATTAGATAAATATTTATTTATTAAAAAGATATTTATTCATTAGATAAATATTTATTTGTTAAAAAGATATTTATTCATTAGATAAATGTTTATTTATTAAAAAGATATTGATTCATTAGAATAAATGACTTATTTATTAGATTAGGCTGAATTTGCAAATGCTTTGCCAATTCAAGAAAATCGTTTGTTAATCCAATGAATAAACGAATAATTCGTCACTTTTTTATCGTCCTAAGAATTTTTTTCATTTTTTTTAGTGTAAGACTCTGCTCGGTCTCATTTTGGAAGCATTTGATTGTTTACTCGTTCTTTTCTCGAGTCACTCGCGTGGTTTCGACGATCGTGTCCAATTTACGAGAAAAAGGGAGCTCATTGTTTTCCACCGCGATCTAGAATGAGGCACCCACCCGAAAGTGACACCGAATTCTCCGGCATTTGACCCGCTACGTTAACCTTACTGAAACCGGAGCAATTGCACTCATTGCCCGGACTGGTCGTATGTGCACCGCCTCCCAGCTGTACTCTGACGTCGCGTGTACGCACACGTAAATATATAACGTACACATATGTACATATAGCGCGCGCCAGGCGTTCGGTCTCGGGTCGTTCCCGAGTGATTCAACCCGGAGAGATGATACAGAATTGAGAAGGAAGGTACGAGTGAGAAAGCTAATTGGTACGGCACCCGTTTTTTTTTAACAAGCTCAAGCAACACGAGACTCCACCAAGTTCTACGTTAAATTCACAGTGGGTGGATTGTTCGACAGTGTCAAACGTTACGTCCGATTGTCAGAGTCTCGGTGGACCAAAATCATATTTTTTTATAGCGTTTTTTTTTTTTACAAATTTGTAAAAAGCAACGTAATTTCTCTTAAAAAAAATCAGTGAATAAAATATTCGGTTTCGTAAAATTTGAGGAAAAAGTTTGGAGAAGTTGAGTTTTCTTTCGAATGAAAAAAGAAAATTCAAATTCGATCAATCCAAAATACACAGAGAAAAAAAATCAATGGATCAACCAAATCCAGCGGTCACCGGCTGTCAAATAAATGTTTAGTTAGAGCAATGACATTTTTTGTTTCTTCAACAGTTTCTTGGTTCAGCAGATCAAACGATGGTTAAGGTGAAAAAACATATTGTTGAGCTGACTAAATGATTTCCTTGACAGCCGGTGAACGCTGGATTTGTTGAATCAACAAATCTCTTTTCCCAGTGTAAAGTAACGTCAACTTTAGTGAAGTGACGAAATTTCGAAAAAGGGCGAAATCATTTTTCGCCTTTTTCTCATCGAATTTTCGATTTTTCGGGCGAACAACGGTACATTTGTAATCAGCGGGAAATTTCCCATCGAATAGGGTCCTCAAACTTAACGAAACCAAATTTTTTTTCGCAAAAAACGCAAGGCAACTTTCGGCTTTAAAATCCTCTAAAAAATTCAGAAATCAAGATATCGCATTTTACCTTACAGCATTCTCTCCATTATAAACTTTTCTCTCAAACGAAGAAAGAAAATCCAAGTATTCCATCGATCCAAAAAAAGTAACCGCGATTCCAGCGAAACGACAATTCACTGAACGGAAATTTCGCGCCAGATCCGTCGTCCCATCGTCGTCCCAGTACTTCTCCTCCATCCTCTTTCACCATATCTCAAAGTCCCCGATAACAACATTACCCAATTTCCCCCGAAAAAAAAACAAAACAAAAAAAACATCATTTCCCAACAACTTCGCGAGCCATTGACCGCAAACGCGGTGAATGACAATACCGGATTACGAAAATAGAAAGGACCGGCGCGCGGCGCGTCACGTACGAAAGCAATTTTTCAGGATCGCGCGCGGCGCTCGGGAGGCTCGACCGACGTCGCGCGCGTTGTCCACGGGTCGCGTGACCGTCCGCCCAGGCATCCGGGCGAGTGGGCTGAAAAGTATAACCATTCTATTTTCCCCATATACTTTAACGCAGCCCGAGAGTGAGAGAGTGAATAGCCAGAGAGCCAGAGCCAAAGCCCCATGAACGTCCGGGGGGAGGGGAGGGGGGGGGGGGGGGCAGGGAGGCTGAAGGGGCAAAGAGGGGCAGGAAGGGGAGAGACAAGGGAGGGAGGGGGGGAGGGGTTAGCAAATACGGTTATTGCTAATTGACTTTTCAACTGGTAATTAAGCCGGCACGTCCGCTCTCCCCCCTCCCCCGTCCCCCTCCCCCTCCCCCCACCCCTCTTCCCCGTCCCCCGTGATACACAAACGCGGGCCCCGGGGAGTCGCTGGACATGCCACGGACTTTATACATACCAGTGAGTAAACCGCGCACAGTACAATGAACGACAAACGTGGACCGGGGGTCTGTCTCTCTCTCTCTCTCTCCCTCTCTCTTCGCGCACCGGCAACTTCCACGCTTGATTATAATGCGGTGGCTTTTAATTTCGCGTGTATTACTCTCCTCGTTTTCCTTTTTGCAATGTTGCAACGCGAGTTAGAGCGACAGTGGAGAGGGGCATGGATGTCGGGAGGGTTATGGGGAGGGGATGTGGGGGAGAGGGGCGTTAAGGGGGCGGAAAGTTAATTATGCGTTTTTCGGTGCTTTGTTAACGTGCAGCAATGGAGGACGAGGGGAATCGTGTGGGCAGGGTTGAAGGAACTGAAAAAGAGAAAAAAAAAAAACAAGAAAAACAACAGCAACAACAACACGGAATGACCGGAGGGAAAAAGTCCGTTCGGAGCCTCGAATGAGATACTCGTCGGGCAATTCCGCGGCGAAAGCATCGGCCCTACACGCGACCGCGGGCCGCGCCTGGCACGCAACGACGCACACGCGTTACGGGCGCATCTTTTTTTTTTTTTTTGCCTTCTTTTTTTGTATTTTAAACCGGCCAGTGAGCGCTTAATTTACCCTCAATTACCCGAATTCAGGTCGTTATCGCGCGGCCGCTGCAGCCCGGCGAGGAGGACGGAGGACGTCACAGTCGACGGCGACCGCGACAATGTGGGCTCTGTCTTTCTCTCTCTCTCTCGCGCGAGCTTTTTTTTTTTTTTAATTCCCGCGTCTATACGGCCGACAACGACGCAGCCGACGATGAGGACGTGACGATGGTTACCGAGCTCTCGTAACAATTCCGCTACGAGCGGCGGCGGCGGGTTTTTTTTTTTTTTTTTTTTTTTTTTTTTTCGCTACTTGCGGGACCGAAGCACCGCGCGACGTAGGTGTGCTCGCAATTAAGGGCGGTCTGGCTGGCCGCGTTAACGATAAACTCCGGCTAATTAGAACGGTTGAGCTCACGCTTCTCGCGCTCGCGCGAGAGAGGCTTTATTTTTGGGTAGCGCGAACGCGGTGGTAGGATGGCGATGACCGTGGCTGTCGTATGGTGGCTAAGATTTTGGGGAGGGAATTGACATTGTGGGATGGGATGAAAATTGAGGTGCTAAAATCGAGGAAGGTGGCTTCGATTTTTGGGGCTGGGATTTTTTTTCCGACGCTTTTTTTTTCTTTCTCGATTTTATTTCGCGAAGGGATTTTTTTGTTGCTTTTTTGGAAATTGCTTGAAATTCGTGCAATCGGAGTCGCGGTTTATTTTTTTGCGTAAGTCGGTATATAAATTTTACTCACACTTGCATATTACCATTTATATCGTTATAGTTTGCGCCTAAAAACGTCCTCATTTTTTACAATGATGATATCACTCTAAAAAATTGAAATATGATGCAAGCCTAATGTTGTTTTTCATAAATTGTTGTATCAAAATTATTACTCAAGTATTATGCAAAATCATCGATCCCAAATTTTTTAAAAAATCTTGAATTTGTCAAAATTCGTCCAAATTGATTAACTTCTATCACCCCCAAACCCAGGAATTAAAAAAAAACAGTACAGCCCACTGAAATTTCACAGTAATTATTCCAGTTTCCCTAAAAAGGCTAATTGCTAGCACGAAAAAAAATACCCACAATAAGCCAAGGAGTTAATTCCTCGAGGAAGTAACCATCGCAAGATCCTCGAGTATTATGCAAAATCACATAAATATTATTTATTTACAAGTATTTCAAGTATTATGCAAAATCATCGACCCCAAATAAAAATAATAAAAATCTCGAATTTGTCCAAATTTGTCCAAATATATTCACTTCTATCACCCAAACCCACGAATAAAAAAAACAGTACAGCCCACTGAAATTTCCCAGTTATTATTCCAGTTTCCCTAAAAAGGCTAATTGCTAGCACAGAAAAAAAATACCCACAATGAGCCAAGGAGTTAATTCCTCGAGGAAGTAACCGTCGCAAGATCCTCGAGGCTGTGTCGAGTGAGGAAGGCAAAAGGGCCGAAGTACTTAAAGTTTATATTCATAAACTGGTGTATTAAATGTACTATTCAAGTATCATACAAAATCATGGTTCCCAAATCCGCCAAAAAAATTCTCGCAGTTGGCAAAATTTGTCAAAATTTATTCACTTTTACCACCCAAACCCACGATTGAAAAAAACAGTACAGCCCACTGAAATTTCCCAGTAATTATTCCAGTTTCCCTAAAAAGGCTAATTGCTAGAACGAAAAAAAAAAAAAAATACCCACAACGAGCCAAGGAGTTAATTCCTCGAGGAAGTAACCGTCGCAAGATCCTCGAGGCTGTGTCGAGTGAGGAAGGCAAAAGGGCCGAAGTACCTACGAAGTCGAACCCGAGGTCCTTGGCCCCGGGGGGGCCACGAGAGCGTAGCAAGGAGCAGGGCGCGAGCGCACTCAGAACGAATTTAGTGCGCGAGTGTTTACGGTTGAAGATGGCGTTTCCAAGCGATGCCTGCAGAGCCGTTAGGAGCATTAACGGCCAGGAGATAGGACGTCGGTCGTCGTCGACGACGACGACGTCGTCGTCGTCGCCGTCGTCGCCGCGTCTTTCCTCCCCCCACGGGCCAGACAATAGCGACGATACTAGCCGCAACAATGCATCGCGGGCACGACGTCATTTCCGGCTGGAAAGGCGAACCCGAGCGCGGAGAGGCCGCGCGACGGCAGCCGGAGAGTCCTCGAAATCCTCGCCGTCTGTCACTCCGCGCGCTGCCGGTTATTCGCACGGCCTTGAGGCACTTGAAAACGTGCGCAAGAGACTCACACACACACACACAACCGCCGCGACAATAGTAATAAGCCATCGCGACAAAACGCGCGCCGCTGTCATTATTTCTGGATTATAATGGCCGAGTCAATTTCGTCCAGCCAAAAGCGACGCGAGGACAATAATGATTACGAACCTCCGTGGAGACCCGGTTTTCGGTTGAGGCTTCGTCGTGGTTAGTCGAAACAAGCGAACATTTTGAAACAGATTTTTTCAAACGGCACATTTTTTTAACGCGGTGACGATTTTTTTTTGTATCTTGTGTCAGGAGTATCGGATTGAGACTTTTGGACTGAAATATGTGGAAAGGAAAACGATTTTGATTTTTTTATCCAAAAGTTTTTTTTTCATTGTTTTTGAATTATAATGGCCGAGTCAATTTCGTCCAACCAAAAGCGACGCGAGGACAATAATGATTACGAACCTCCGTGGAGACCCGGTTTTCGGTTGAGGCTTCGTCGTGGTTAGTCGAAACAAGCGAAGATTTTGAAACGGATTGTTTCAAACGGCACATTTTTTTAACGCGCTGATGATTTTTTTTCTATCTTGTGTCACGGGTATCGGATTGAGACTTTTGGACTGAAATATCTGGAAAGGAAAACGATTTTGATTTCTTTATCTAAAAGTTTTTTTTGTCATTAATTTTTTAATTATAATGGCCGAGTCAATTTCGTCAAGCCAAAAGCGACGCGAGGACAATAATGATTACGAACCTCCGTGGAGACCCGGTTTTCGGTTGAGGCTTCGTCGTGGTTAGTCGAAACAAGCGGACATTTTGAAACGGATTGTTTCAAACGGCACATTTTTTAACGGGTTGACAACTTTTTTTTGTATCTTGTGTCACGAGTATCGGATTGTGACTTTTGGACTGAAACATCTGGAAAGGAAAACGATTTCGATTTTTTTATCTCAACGTTTTTTTATTTGGCTCTAATTTTCAGGCTGAAATTGTGTTATTTAATTTTTTTTGTAATCGCGAAATCGTATTTCAGAAAATACCCTAATACCCTAATTACCCTAATTTATTATAATATAATAAACGTCATAAATAAATATAATAGTAATAGGAATAAATAAATACAATAGTAATAGTAATAGGAATAAATAAATACTAATAAATAAATAAGTTAAGTAATAAATATTAATAGTACTTTATTATAATTTTTGACATATGTGCGTGCGAAGTTCGTCTTCTCGTGCCTGCGTAGCGGGCGCGAAATAGTCGATTTTCGCATGTTATTGGAGAATTTATTCGCACACTCCGAACAGTGCGCGAATTTTATTCGCGCACTGTTCGTCTCGTGCTATAAACAACACTCGGCTTCGCCTCGTGTCGTTGTAGCACTCGATTTGGCGAGTTCGCCGCTTCCTAACCTCCGCGCGATAACGGCCGCTTTCACGCACTAGTATCACAAGCTACTAATAATGCATTTATTTTAATTTGTTTAATACATTTATTTATTATAATATAATAAATTACTCGATGATTTATTACATTATCGAGTAATTTACTCGATCGGAACCGGGAAGGAATTTTTTGTAGAAGCCATTGCAACGTTAGTTTGGTAATTTTTCCTCGACATTTTGCCACCGCGAAAATGAAAAAACAGGTGAACGTTGACGAATTTTTTTCTGCTTCACAGAATTAATTTTAATCGCCACCGTCGACACCGTAATTGACTTTTCAACGTTGCGCCGCCGCGGTTGCGAGTGACGTCGGCCGTTAAAAGAAGTTCGGTCCTCGCGTTCGCCACGCATTGGAAATGCGCGACTCTGTCGGTGCTGTGCTCGCGCACGATGCCTACGCCGCTCGCATGTCAACCATTGAGATCCGCACGCGGCATAAAAGCACGTATAACGCGACCGCGCGGTAACGCGACTCCCGCTGCAAACCCGTTGAATTCGACATCTCTCCAAATACAATAGACATTTATAGATATAGCTCGCCGCGTGCAGTCCGCAAATGATACAATGAAAGCGCTGCAGGACTCCGCAACGCCGCAGCACGTTGCAAAACGTGTCGATGCACATCGATACTGATGATTGTCAGCTCTCCGCGCGCGCGAAGCTAACGAATTTCCGTTGCGTTTGCACGCTCGCGCGAATCTCCGATTTTGGAAAAATTCAACGTGTGGTGGGGGGCGTCATTCGCGACGGAACCGCGATGAAGAAGTTATGAGTGGAAAAAGAATGACTGGTAAAAAAATATCGAATTTTTTGTTGCTGAATATTTGCAGTGTATTGATTTGCGGAAACCAAATTTTTCGATATTGCAAAATTTCAACTGTCGGTGGGGCGTCATTCGCGACGGAAACGCGATGAAGAAGTTGTGAGTGGAAAAAGACTGAGTATGGTAAAAAAATACCGAATTTTTTGTTGCTGAATATTTGCGGTGTATTGATTTGTGGAAGCCAAAATCTGCGATTTTGGAAAATTTGAACTTTCGATGGGGCGTCATTCGCGACAGAAACGCGATGAAGAAGTTGTGAGTGGAAAAAGAATGACTGGTAAAAAAATACCGAATTTTTTGTTGCTGAATATTTGCAGTGTATTGATTTGTGGAAGCCAAAATCTGCGATTTTGGAATATTTGATCTTTCGATGGGGCGTCATTCGCGACGGAAACGCGATGAAGAAGTTGTGAGTGGAAAAAGAATGACTGGTAAACAAATACCCAATTTTTTGTTGCTGAATATTTGCAGTGTATTGATTTGTGGAAGCCAAAATTTGCGACTTTGGAAAATTTGAACTGTCGGTGGGGCGTCATTCGCGATGGAAATGCAATGAAGAAGTTGTGAGTGGAAAAAGAATGACTGGTAAAAAAATACCGAATTTTTTGTTGCTGAATATTTTCAGTGTATTGATTTGTGGAAGCCAAAATCTGCGATTTTGGAAAATTTGAACTTTCGATGGGGCGTCATTCGCGACGGAAACGCGATGAAGAAGTTGTGAGTGGAAAAAGAATGACTGGTAAAAAAATACCGAATTTTTTGTTGCTGAATATTTGCAGTGTATTGATTTGTGGAAGCCAAAATATGCGATTTTGGAAAATTTCAACTGTCGGTGGGACGTCATTCGCGACGGAAACGCGATGAAGAAGTTGTGAGTAGAAAAAGAATGACTGGTAAAAAAATACCGAATTTTTTGTTGCTGAATATTTGCAGTGTATTGATTTGTGGAAGCCAAAATATGCGATTTTGGAAAATTTGAACTTTCAATGGGGCGTCATTCGCGACGGAAACGCGATGAAGAAGTTGTGAGTGGAAAAAGAATGACTGGTAAAAAAATACCGAATTTTTGGTTGCTGAATATTTGCAGTGTATTGATTTGTGGAAGCCAAAATCTGCGATTTTGGAAAATTTGAACTTTCAATGGGGCGTCATTCGCGACGGAAACGCGATGAAGAAGTTGTGAGTGGAAAAAGAATGACTGGTAAAAAAATACCGAATTTTTGGTTGCTAAATATGTATATTTGCAGTATATTGATTTGTGGAAGCCAAAATATGGGATTTCGGAATATTTGAATTTTCGGTGGGGTGTCATTCGCGACGCAAATACGACAAAAAAGTTACAAGAAGAAAAAACATGACCGGGGAAAGATGCAGCATTTTGCGTTGCCCAAAAAGTTGTCCAAAAGATAACTTAAAAGTTGTCCGAAAAGTTGTCTTTTCGGACAACGAAAAATTAAATTTTAACTGAAGTTAAAACTTTAACTTAAGGATGTAGGAGCGCGATTAGATTTTAATCTAATCTTTGAAATTTGTACATATTTTCCATAAAAAAAAAACGCATATTTCAAAGATTAGATAAAAATCTGAAAAAATTCATGCGTGTACAGAAAAATAAAGAAATCATTTTTATGTAAAAAAAAACTTCAATTTGTTATTAACATTTTGGAATGATTATTATGCAAAATTAATCTTTTCAGTACCTTTAGTGTGCATGAATTTTATCACATATTCATACCATCGAGAAGTATTTGCAATTCCCTTGCACTTTTCTCGAATTTATGTGAATTGAACACTTGGCGCTCCTACATCCTTAACTAAATTTAACTTTCACTTCTGTTTTTTCTTTTAAGAAAAAAGTTAACTTAAAGTTTATAATAAATTCAAAGTAAAAATTGATATTTAATTTAGTTTATATTTAAATTAAAGTTTATAAGAAAATTAAGGTTTATAAACAAAAGATATCTATAAATCCTAAGAAAAAGATATCATAAAAGATATAAAAAAGAGAGACATACGAGAGTAATTTCGGAGCGAAAAAATGACGGCCAGATTTGGCACATTCGGAATCTTATGTCGACCGACGTTTGCGTATTTGCAGCGGTATTCCAAGGACTCGGTGTCATACACTTAGAGCCGCGGTCACTCCGACTCACGCCTTCCCAACCGCTCTCGCGTGTCTCGTCTAATGGCCACCGATGTATCAATTTTTTGCCAGCTCCGCAGTGTGGGCACCGTGCCGGCGTTCGTCCGGAACGCGCGAACGACGACATCCACTCGAGTTTCCGTCTCCCTTGTGACGGGACGGATGTGACGTCCGGGTAGAGACGTCACATCCGTGTCCCGACGTCACGTCAATCGCACTCTCGTTTGTTCCCGTCTGCCGTTCGCCACACGAACGCGTTTCCTTAATTTCTCTTTCTGCTTTCGTTAAAAACTTGCTGAACCGAAGAGAACAAAAATTCCGATTCTCAGTACGTCCCGTACAAAGTCTCATGAATTCTCGACACGTCTATAAAAATATTTCCGATTTGCAAAAAAATGCCAGTTTCGGTAGGTCTCACAAAGTGCCTATTTTGAAAATGTTCCCAAGAAATATTAACCCGCAAAGAAAATAGTGACAGCCTCATTCTGTCCCGTAAAACGTCATCTATTCTGCAGATACACGTAAAAAAATGCTGCTACTTTACTAAAAAAATTGCAACAGTCTCAATGGGACCCATAAAACATCGTCTATTTGCAAAACTCTCTAGAAAAAGAAAAAAAAAATCCAAGCTGCTAAAAATCAACGCAATCACAGTAGGTCCCATAAAATCATCTGTTCCAAAAACGCCCTGTATGAAAAAAAAATGTCAAACCGCTACAAAAACGTTAACAGTCTCGGTAGGCGTAAATAGCAACAAATTTTTGCCGACATTCAAGATCGCGAAAATTGAGTTTCGGAACGAAAAGCGGCTTTTGTCTCGCAAAACGTCGTCCACTTCGAAAACCCCCGTCAGTCTCATCGCCAGCCCGAAAACGATTTCCACCGAGAACCGTGACGCACGCGAGAACCTTCGGTATCCGTGTAAACCCCGGGTGTGTCGTATAAGACGTTAAGTACGCTCTTAATACCGAGACGCAGCCGGATACCCGGCGCGGCGGTTCAACACAGTCGCGACTTTGTCGCCGGAAACTTTGTAAAATTGATCGACGAAACCGCGGAGGCAGCGTAACGCGGTAACTCGCGCTCGCTCCAACTCGCGTTGTACTCAAAGCCCACGACGAGATTTTCACCTCATCCTAAGCGCGCGCCGCACACAGACGCGTCGTATTAATACCGCGCGGAGTTTCGACGCTCGCTCTACATCTAATAATAATGCTCGTTCGATGAGGATATTATCAAAATTATACTCCAAACTTCATTATTTCACCGGGGCGAACGATTATCTCGGTTCTCATCGGGGATGAGAACCGAGGGTTTTTCGAGGGCGTTAATAACGCCCTAGTGGAAAATCTGCAGAGTGAAGTTCGGCCCAAGTCAGGCCCAAGGCGGGTCCTGGTAGGGCCAATGTGGCCCTGATCAGGGCCTGGCCAGGGTCCGATGTAACACCACCAATTTTCTACCAGGATCGCCGGTTTACACTCTAATACTAAGAGCCCAGCTGAGTAAGTCTGAGTCGAGGTTTCTCGGGCCCTGGAAGGGCCAACTTGGCCCTAGAAGGGTCAACCTGGTCCTGATTAGGGCCCCCTGTGACACCTCTAATTTTCTTCCAACGACGCCGTTTTACACTTTTATGCCAAGAGCTCAGCTGAGTGAGTCTGAGCCGAATGAGTTTCTGCCAGCACGGAGAAAACAAAGGGATTGAGCGGACTCAAAAAGTGGTTGCACACGGACTCACTTTTCGTCAGTCCATATAACCACTCCTTTGTGAATTAAGGTAGTCCTTGCGACCAATCTTCATTTTGCATACATTCGAGGAATTTGGGAGAGAATTGCAAACACTTCTCGGTGGTATAAAAATCTGAAAAAATGCATGCACATTAAAGGTACTGAAAAGATTAATTTTGCATAATAATAATTCAAAAATGTTATTAACAAATTGATGAAAAAAAACAATTGTTTAACAAATATTTCGATGACCCAAGATTTTTTTTTCATGAAAATGATTCCTTTGTTTTTCCGAATACGTATGCATTTTTTCAGATTTTAGAGTTCACATTGAATTTTCACATATTTTCCCTATAAAAAACGCACAAAAATGTGCATGAATTTTTTCAGATTTTTATACCACCGAGAAGTGTTTGCAATTCTCTCCCAAATTCCTCGTATTTATGCGAAATGAATATTGGTCGCAAGGACTACCTTAAGACAACCACTTATTAATTGTCTCAACTCAATAGGCACGAAGTGAATCGTTCTAGCAACTAATTTTTAGCGAACTCGCATAAAAGGGGAGTTGCCCTAACTAACCTTTTTTCTCCGTGAGGGACGACGTTTTACACTCTTACACCAAGAGCCCAGCTGAGTGCGTCTGAGGTTTCAGTGCGTCACAGCACCCTAGCGTAATAATACACAACACAAGCCCGCGCATCTGCGCTTTGTGCTCCGTTGCCGCAGTCACTCGGCAATAGGTGGGATAACGAAACAGCTACGCCGCGAATGCGTTAACGCCGAGCGCCCAAAGGTGTCTGGCCTCGGGCTACCCGGGGGCGTGTATGGAAACAGCTAGTTTAGTTTTGCTCGAGCATCAACAGCAGCGGCGAGCATCGGCAATAACACAGAAATGCAAATACGTATAGCGCGTCGACGAGCGCACGAAGCATCGCCCGTCGGGCTCCCCAGAATTTTGGTAATACGTTACACGTCCGACTGCAACCGGAATACATCAAGTCAATTTGTTGCATTGGACACCGCGAGCCCCTTCGTCGGTGAGTTATACCGCGAATTTTCCCAGGGCGCACCAGGGCGAGTTTCGTAATTATCATGGGCAAGAAATAGACACGTGACAAATGGGATTTTTGGCTATGGCGACGCAAACGCGTTTGATTTTCGCGAACGACGCGGGAGATAACGAGCGAAAATAATTTAACGAAAATTCGAGTACGTTACGGTATAATTAAATTGAAGTAATTAATTATTTGTATAAATTAATTACTCTTTGCAGATTAGTGGAGCAAAAAAATGGTTGATAATAATTATTGCACGATAATATATGTATATGTTACACATCGGACTCTGCAGTTGGAATCGGGTCAATTTCCTGCTCCCTTTATCGGTCTGTATCACCTGCCACGAATTTCCCGGGGTTGATACGAACCGCGAGTTTCATAATTATCGCGTGCAAGAAATAGATACGCACCAACCGTGACAAATGTTCGATTTTCGAGCGAAGATAACGGGCGAAAATAAATTAGTGAAAATTCGTTGTACGTTTCCGATGATATTAAATTATCGTTATTAATTATGTTCGACCGAATTAGTTCGGCCTCTCGCGCGGACAGACGGAGGAAATAAATGAATTGATAATAATTGTCGCGCAGTAATCACGGGGCGACTGTAAGTTCGGTTGAAATTTCGCCAGTGCGTTACACAACCCGACCGCAATTGGCGAGTGATCGGGTAGCGTTGCGCGCGGTTTACCGGTGCGTCGGGTACCTCAAATTTTGCGGATTTCCCGGGCTAATTTCGGCGAGACCGCGTCAAACGGACGTACAATAAATAAACAGATAGACGTAAACAAATTTATCGTATGCGTTAAACAGATAAGCAACAATAAAAAAATGAAGAATGAATCATTTTGAAAAATAAAAAAACGTCGAAGGCGAAAAAAACCGTACGAAGTTTCCGTCATTATAAATAAATAACGTAATAGTAGATTGTGATACTAGTGCGTGAAGGCGGCCGTTATCGCGCGGAGGTTAGGAAGCGGCGCACTCGCCAAATCGAGTGCTGCAACGACACGAGGCGAAGCCGAGTGTTGTTTGTAGCACGAGAGAGACGACGTCTCGCGTGTTGGTTTATGCGAATTTGTGTTGGTGGATCTCGCGACAAACGCGACATTTTGCGGCTTGGGTACCCACGACCCAACGCGACTGCTGCGCGCGTCCGTGTTTCGTTCCGCTCTCCCTGGTTTTATCATTTGGGGCAAAACGGGATACCCTTTTTTTGGCCGCCCACGATAAAGATCGTTTCCAAATCGAACATTTCGAAGTTCCAGGACAATCAGAGACGTTACATTCGGCCCTGGTCAGATTCTGACCAACGCCACGTCGGCCTTTTCAGGGCCTGACCAGGCCCCGACGTGGACCGGTTTTAATGCTACAGATTTTCTACCGGGGTCGTAACAACCGTCACTATCTCAGTGACTATTATTTTTACCTTCAGTTATTATTTTTCGAGTCACAGTTATTGTAATACAGTTTTCGTGGCTATAAAATCATTAGACATTATTTACTAATTGCCAATAATTCGCAGATCGGCCGATTATTATTATCATTATTATTATTACCATTATAGTAATTATTATTATCGTTATAGTCATTATTATTATTATCATTATGATCATTACGTTTATTATTATTAGCTATTATTATAATTGTTAATTACCATAACTATCGAAACAGTCGCATGAACTAAAAATTCATTGAAAATTGATTAAACATTTTTTTGTGCCGTTCCTCAAGATCGTAATAATAATGACGAATTAGTAGTTTCGGGACGAAAAGTGGCGTTTCGTGTCGCGCGAAAAGAGCAATTTTTCGCTCAAATGTCCCGTCTTGCCCCGCTGCAACGTATATCGCAGTCGCGCACAGGCCGCGAGAAGAGCTGCTGCGGCGCGTCACACGCGATGAAGTGGCGCCCGCGCTCTACCCCGGGACGAGCGCGCGCGCGTTCGGGGGGATGAGAAAAGATGCTTCTTACGCTCACGAGGCTCCGGAATGCTTTGCCAACCCCGTCGTAACCCCCGCGCTGCTGCTGCTGCGGCGGCGGCGTCGTCGTTGGCGCTCACGAGGGTCGCTCGGTCCACGCGTGGGCGACGAGGGAAGAAGCGCAGAGCGCGGAATGCCGCGCGGGGCGGGGGGTGGCGAACGAGGGACGCTCGCACAAGGACGCGGCAACAAATGCCAAGAGGCAAAACACCGTAGTGTTGTTTCTCAGCGCGCTACTCTCTGTGCGGCGGCGACGGTGGCTTTTCCACTTTCCTCCCCGGGGCGGCCGCGCCACGAGCCCTCACGGAAAACTCCTTTATCGCCCACTCACGGGATTTAATTCGCGCATTCTCGTTCGCCCAGATTCACCCGGGGAAACGACGTAAAGCAGTGACCTTCTTGGAGTTCGCGCGAGCGTCTTACTCGCGCGCCCCGTAATGGCCACCCGCACTGTCTCTCCTCTTATCTCGCTGTTTACTTTTCCTAGCGACGCGACTGCGCGCTACGCTCGTTATACGTTAAGAAGCAGCCGAGGTTGCGTTATACGTGCGCAAATTGCGGATAACGCGTGTTTGAAATTTGTTTTGGTTTATGTATGTGGGGCAGGCGAAGTATCAACTGCGGTTGGCTTGAGGTTTGCTTTGCATGTACATATAGGTAGGGGATGTGAGGCAAAATGGGACGCATAAGCGAAAAATGGTTTTATGTATGACGATGACCAAAGTGTGTTTCTATTGGTTTTCACACGAAAATTAGATTTCAACCATGAATTTTCAGCGCCGGCAAAAAGAAAAGAACATTGACGGGCGAAATGGGACGAATTCCCATATTCGAAAATTTGTGCTTTTTTTTACTGGGTGACAGTCAACATCAGTGATGATTATATTAAAAAGAAAAAAAATTTATAAAAATTGAAATATTTTTATAATTGTTTATTAAAAAATAATCAATAATTAATATTGAAATATTTTTATAATTTATAATTGAAGTGATCCAGATTGCTTGAAACGCTCAATGTTGTAAAAAAAACTTTATATTTTCCCGAAAAAAATAATTGAAACTGAAAAAAAAACACTGTTCCATTTCGCCCCGAACTCCTCCACTTAACAAAAAAAAATAATCTTAATTGTCGTTTATTATGGACGTTGTATAATTAATAGCGAGTCTGAAATTCAAGGGAAACGTGACGAAAGAAAAATCGCGAGGCCTCGAGAAACACGAGGCGTTTTAGTCCCGCGCGGCTTTTGCTCGTTTCTCCTCTTCTTGTTTTCCAGCCGGCGGTGCGCGGCGTCAACGTCGCGGTTTTTCTGAGATTCAAGGGAAACCGCGAAAAAGTTTCCTCGCGTGCCTTATCTGCTCCGACAGCGGCGACCGTAGCCGTCCTCCTCGCTCGAACCAACTAACCGATCTGACACTCTAATCTCGGCATTTTCCTTGCTGCTGCCGCCGCCGCCGCCGCCGCCGCCGCCGCTGCTATCCCTGACTTCCAGATATAGCGCATGCGGCTAACGTACTTTCCGTTACGATAAAGACACACACACACAGACCGCACATCCTCTATCTGATAAGCGAGAACGCCGCACGTCATCGTTGTGGCATTATCGCTCGTCTCTGTGTATCGCACTCTCTTCCCACTGTCTTCGTAGCTTCCCCGATACCTTTTTTGTGTTTCAATGATCCACGAGTGTAACTTTCAATTTTCACAGCCAGGAAACGTCTGACACTTGTCAATATACGAACACGTGGATAAAATGGGCGGTGATTTTTTTTTTCGTTCCGAAATTTTTTTTTCTTTCCGAAAAAAATGACTGAAATTAACGACGTATTTTTTTCAAACTTTTGTTTCATTTTATCGAAACACAAACCATGTTTTTGCATCAAACACAAATCATCTGCATCTGTCTTCGTAGCTTCCCCGATACCTTTTTTGTGTTTCAATGATCCACGAGTGTAACTTTCAATTTTCATAGCCAGGAAACGTGTGACACTCGTCAATATACGAACACGTGGATAAAATGGGCGGTGATTTTTTTTTCGTTCTTCCGAAAAAAATGACCGAAATTAACGACGTATTTTTTCAAACTTATGTTTCATTTTATCGAAACAAAAACCGTTTTTTTGCATCAAACACAAATTTTCATACAGACAAATCTACTTCAAAATTCAATCTAAAAAAAACTGTTACGAAAATCATCAATTTTTTTTTTCGTCCCGTCAATCTCCGAACCGCGTCGATTCCGCGTGTCGCCCACGCACGGATAGCCCATGAGAATTTTTTCATCGACACCCACATATATCTCAAGTACGAAATCGCGGAGCCCCCGACGATCGAGTCGTTGGAACGAGTGAAGCGGCGGGGGGCCGAGAGGGGGAGGGCTTTGCGGTGTATACAGCGTCGGGAATCACCGCAGGAAGTGACATCTTTTTGAAAATCGTGTGTGACCCCTTCGAGCCCAAATGGGGCAAACGGACGGAGGTGGTGCGGGAGGGGGGGGGGGGGGCGAATGTTGGATGAGAAGACGAAAGTGGGGAACGAAGGCAGTTTATTCGAGGACGCGGGGGCAACGCGGCCGCACGGGGCGATGGCAAATTCGTGCCACAGGGATCAATTGAATGCTTTCCCCGTGTGACACGGGGTGGTCCCCCCGCGGTGTAATGGGAAATCAATAGGAACCCTGAGAGGCTCCTTCTATCTTCTCTCACTTTTCCTCTCTCTCTCACTCTCTCCCTCCCTCCCTCTCTCTCTCTGGCAATGGTTACGACCCGGTTCTGTAACCGCATCAAAGTTCAAAGGGCAAGATTCACTCGGGGGCTGCGAGGCTGCTGCGCGCTCGCGCTGCTTCGCCCCGAGACGCTTTGATTAAGATAGACACCTTGCCGGCTGCCTATGTCCGTGGCCCGTTTCGTCCCGTCACACGCTCTCACCCGACCGCTCGCTTTGGATTTTCCGTTGCGCCGTCTCGCTCCCTTCAACCCCCCCCCCCCTGTCCCCCGTGCCCCCCACCATCCTCCGCCACCGTCATCCCATTTGTAGCCTCGTAAAAGTCACGTTTCGTTTTACCCTCATCTCGGCGACGACGAGCCACGGCGGCCGACCGACCGATCGATCGATCGAATCTTAAGAGCTGAATCGCCATTACCCACTTTCGTTTCGACGCTCTTTGCGCGTGGGCTCTCTTTTTTTTCTTTTTTCGTCATTTTCACCGTTGAACTTTGCTCGATGAATCGAAATTTCCGGGGGAAAAAGATAGAAAATATTGTAAATCTGAAATAAAACTTTAGAAAAATATTATTATTATTATTATTGTTATTATTATTATTATTATTATTATTATTGATAGATTGCAATTACTCCTTTTAATCACCTATTTTTTTCACCTTTTATACACAAGAAATTAACGACTTAAAATGAAATTGAATAAAAATACAAAGATGGAAAAATATATGTATATATTATTATTTTTATTTCCGCGTGTTCGCGACAAATTAATTAGGTAAAAATCTCTCGTCACGACGAAACCTCGGGTCGAGCCAAAAAGTCTCCGAGGCGAGCTTGAGATTATTTTTGCCCCGGGCGTGTATCGCGACGAAGTGAAAAAAAAACGGTCGAGAGGGGGAGGAGGGGGGGGGGCAGGGATAAGAATGAAAGTGCGCAGCGAGAGGGGTAAGAAGACGGTGGGTATAGAGAGGATGGCCGAGTGAGGACGGAAAAGGTCTCAGCGGAGGGTATAGTCCACTCGAGTCTTCTCCCCCCCCCCCTCCTCCCCCCTCACCGCGGTCGCCACTCCGCTTGAACACGTGTAGTCATTTCGTCCAGGATGCTGTGTCGTGCGAGGCGGCATCGGAGCAGTTGGGATGCCATCTCGTGGACCGCCTATTACGGGATAATCCGGACTGGGATTGTGGATTCGACCTCCGGCCTCCTTTTTATATCCCTCTGATGCTATGCAACGTGTATATATATATATATATATATATATATATATATATATACATGTGGCAATAGCGGCCAACGAGAAGGACCGCGGGAACACCAACTTTTTTTTCCCTCCTCGTCCCATGCGAAAAAGCTACACGAAATATTACGGTACACGAAATATTACAGAAGCGCCGCACGGCCGTTTCTTCGCGTCGACAAAGGCCGCGACTTAGGGAAAACCGAGAGAGCGAAATTCGTCGGACGAGAGCAAAAGCTGCCCACTCGAGATGAGTTTCGTTATGGTATTTTTTTGTGGTACGTAACGGTTTAACTTGTAACTAGGACGTGTTTTTTTTGTCTTCTGTATCTTTGGGCTAACTACGCGTACCACGTGTTATCCGAACTTCGTCTTATCGCGGGAGACGCCGGAGGTGAACGATCTTTTTTCTTGCACTTGACAGTGATACACGCACGAGTTTTCCGTTGTGATATTTTTTTTTAAAGCTTGTTTGTCTGTTGAAATAATTTTTCAATTTCGCACATGTCACGGAGTTTGGGTTTCCCAAGGTTGGCTGGAGATTCTGTCCAATCGAAGTACAGGAATTTCCATATTAGGATCTTTCACAGAGGACTTACTCACTTGTGCAGTAAATTCCTCGCTGCAAAGTGACTCTTTTTCCAACTTTCTTTGCAAACCTCTCCGAAGGGCCTAGGAACAAGACAAAATTGTGCAGAAAATGTTTCTCTGCGCAGCATCTTATTATTAATATTCTTTGTAACCTCGGCGAAACACCTCGAACAAAAAAATTGTACATTTCTTCCCTGCGCAGCATCGTTTAGCTTATTTCCTCTCATCCCCTGCGAAAGACCTTAAACAAAAAAATTGTACATTTTTTCCCTGCGCAGCATCTTTTTGCTCATTTCCTCTCATTCTCTGCGAAAGACCTCGATCAAAAAAAATTCTACATTTTTTCCCTGCGCAGCATCTTTTTTGCTCATTTCCTCTCGTCCCCTGCAAAAGACCTCGAACAAAAAAATTGTACATTTTTTCCCTGCGCAGCATCTTTTTGCTCATTTCCTCTCATTCTCTGTGAAAGACCTCGAACAAAAAAAATTCTACATTTTTTCCCTGCGCAGCATCTTTTTGCTCATTTCCTCTCGTCCCCTGCGAAAGACCTCGAACAAAAAAATTGTACATTTCTTCCCTGCGCAGCATCATTTTGCTTATTTCCGCTCATCCCCTGCAAAAGACCTCAAACAAAAAAATGATACGTTATTTCCCTACGCAGCATCTTTTCCCTCATTTCCTGTCATCACCTGCAAAAGACCTCAAACAAAAACATTGTACATGTCTTCCCTGCACAGCATCTCTTTGCTCATTTCCTGTCCACCCCCTGCGAATCCCCTTGAATCACCAAAGAAAAATTCTTCCACACCCAATCCCCGGTTACACCCAAACCGGAAGATGTTACAAAAAAGAACCCTCGTTATAATTATTGTAAATATCACGAAACCTCTCATTGGTAAAATTTAACGAACCCGCATATCAAAGTTTCCGGCGAATCTCTTATCGAGCCCATATCGCCCAATAGAATCCCTCGCTTCCGTGTTCCAAGCAGCATCAGCGCCCAGACCCATCCCGCGTATACCTATGCGAGCGCCGGTATCGCGGAGAGAGAAATATCGGGATCACGATCCATCCACGTTCTAACCTGGGCTCACCCCCTGGAGCTAATACCTCCAGCACCATCGCCAGCACCGCCAGCAGCAGCGGCAGCATCAGCATCAGCAGCAACATCACGGTGTATACGCCGAGGTTCTCGTGCGCAGCGGCCCCGCAGGAGTCGAATCGTCCCGCAAACTCCGGGCTCGGCTGGGGCTCCCCGCGGATCCAACAGGATTATCGTAATAGTCGACCAAGGTTTAACGTGCGCCTTCGGGACCCCGGCTCACCCTATCCGTAGCTCCTCTCTCCCATTCCGGGCTGACTGAGGGTTAGAACAGCCAGCGGCCTCCCGCCTGACTGCCACCATCGCGACTTCTCCGCCCCGTCCGTACCAAACGTTTTCACCAGGAGGCATCGCGCAGCCGACCTTCCGCTTCCTCTTCCTGCTTTGGCTTCCTTTTCTTTTTCTTTCTTCCTGTTTTTTTGTCCTTTTTTTTGCTCTTCTTCTTCTGCCTCCTTTCTCTTCCTGCTTCGCTCGCTTTCTTATCCCTTCCTCATTTATCCGCTAATTTCTGCTCCATCCTGAGAACCTCCTGAAACGTCTCGGCCGGTGCGGATTCCGCGTTTCCTCTCTGACCCTTTGGTCCCGCTCCCCGTCTATCTTTATCCGGTCGCCACTCTCGCGTTCCTCTCGTCCTCGCTGATCGAATTTATTACCCGCGAGATACGCGAATAGCCGGGCCAATATCGACCTCCTCTTATTGTGCGGAGAGCTGGTGCTGGTCCCGCGCCTCGTCGCCGCTTGGCCGGCGCCTTCGCTTCGCTCACCGAGAGCGCGGGCTAACGAACCTCGGCGATCCAATATAGTGAAGTCGAAGCCCATAACTTACTTCTGGCGAAGCGGCTGTGGCGTAAGTCGAGAAGGGATTTGTCCAAGGGGTCGTGAACCCCGATGGAGGAACCGGGATCGGCGATGTTTCTGACGGAAATTATATATGCCCTTTTCTCGGGGCTGGAGGAGCCAAACGTTTTGCCTTTGGCTTTTTGCGGCAGAAAAAAAAACAGTTAAATCAAGAATTTGTCCAGAAAGAGGTCAAGAATTTGTCCAAGAGGTCGTGAACCCCGATGGAGAAACCGGGATCGGTAATGTTTTGTGACGGAAATTATACATATATACCTTTTCTCCCGACTCAGCTAAAATAACCCCATTTCGTGTCCGCAACGCGGGCGGAAAATCACTCATTTTTTGACAACTGACTCACGCATGCGCAGTCCGGTTTCATTACCTCCCTAGGGAGGAAATCAGCTCATTTCTGCCCGCGCGGGAGTAATGGAAACCGTACTACGCATGCGTGTCGTCATTTGAAAAAAATGAGCTTATTTTCCGTCCTCGTTGCACACACGAAATGTGGTTATTTTTTAGCGAAATCGGGAGAAAAGTATAGTACGTTACATGGGAGGAGTGCAACTTTTCACCTCGTGTGAATTTCTGCCCTCGCTTTGCTAGGGCATCAAACTTCACACTCGGTGAAAAGTGGCACTTTCCTCCCTTGTAACGTAATGTACTATTTTCTCGGGGCTGGAGGAGCCAAACGTTTTGCCTTTGGCTTTTTGCGGCAGAAAAAAAACAGTTAAATCAAGAATTAGTCCAGAAAGAGGTTAAGAATTTGTCCAAGAGGTCGTGAACCCCGATGGAGGAACCGGGATCGGCGATGTTTCTGACGGAAATTATATATACCTTTTTCTCGGGGATGGAGGAGCCAAACGTTTTGACTTTGGCTTTTTGCAGGCAGAAAAAAAAATTGCATCGACCCTTGGAGTCTGTAGGCATTTTTTATACGTCTCGAATTAGCGAGAACATTTGGTAGCCGGTTTTGTAGATTTTGAGGGAGGTCAAGAGTTTGTCGGTTATCGAATTTTCGATGATGTAAGATTGGGAAATTGTGATTCATCATTTTTTTTATAATCGTAACAATCCAATTGATGATGACACTGCGAATCGTTTGAATGTTAATGGTTAATCAATTTTCAATCAAGTTGGCGTTTCCCTTTTCTCTGTTAATTCCAGCTGCAACTTATTCGAGATTCTACTGTATTTTCCTGGTGGCTTCTGCCAGAAATTTGTATTTATTTTCACTCAGCCAAACGTTTTAACCTCTGAGAATTTTTTAACCTCTTCCTGAGAATTTACACCACATTTTTTACACCACAAATCATACTTTTCGAAACCCCATAAAAATACCTAGACCTCCAATTTTGCATTTTTCGAGGCCCGAAAAATTCGTCACATTTTCATTGCCAGAAATTCCACAAAATTGTGATACCATCCGATCGACAATCCAAATAACGACGTCGCCGCGGTTCGATCAAGCGTCAACGTTTATCAATTTGCCGCGCGCCTGCACCTCTGTTTTCTCTGCCCGGGGTCGCCAATCCCGGCCGCACCTTATCCGAGCTTCCACTGTATTTGTCCGTCGTCTCGCGTTCTCGCATCAGGCCGAGTGCGATATCGAGCCGCGGCAGCTTTTAGTCCCGATGCTCACTCGACTCTTATTTACCAGTCATCCGATAGCCGTGCGCTACTTTGTTGCTTCCTCTCGCATTCGCTCAAGAAAAAAAAAAAAACCATTCATGACGTAAGCCCCGCGTTCCACCACCTATGGCCGCGTCTCGCGCTTTTCGAATGTCAACTTCGTCGTCATCGTCGCTCCGGCTCGCAGCTCACGTTTGCTCCCCTCGCCTTCCCGAGGCGAGGAGTAAAAAATTAAATGGCGAAGGTATAGCGCAAGGTCGAAGGAGTCGCGACGTCGGAGAGGAGTGAGAGGACGGCGCGGTAAAATGGATAAGGCGGAGTTTGGTAGAAATATTTGCGGCGAGGATGAGAGAACAGAGTGAGAGACAAGGCGACGGGAGCCCCGAACTGTTGCGGACGATCACGTTCTTCGCCGCTTCTTTCGCTCCTCCGCGCGCTCCTCTTTTACTACTTCGGGAGCGGCGAAGAGTTTTGCGGCAGCGGGTGAGAATTTTCCCGACCTTTTGCTTCGCGGCCCTCACGCCTCTTCCTCCTCCTCCTCCTCCTCACCACGAATTTTCTTCTTCATCGTCTATCCAGCTTCCTCTTTCTCACCACGAATTTTCTTCTTCATCGTCTTTTCAGCTTCCTCCTCCTCACCGCGAATTTTCTTCTTCATCGTCTATCCAGCTTCCTCCTTCTCACCGTGAATTTTCTGCTTCATCCTCTTTCCAGCTTCCTCCTTCTCACCGCGAATTTTCCTCTTCATCGTCTATCCAGCTTCCTCCTTCTCACCGTGAATTTTCTTCTTCATCGTCTTTCCAGCTTCCTTCTTTTCACCACGAATCTTCTTCCTCATCCTCTTTCCAGCTTCCTCCTTTTCACCACGAATTTTCTTCTTCATCGTTTATCCAGCTTCCTCCTTCTCACCGTGAATTTTCTTCTTCATCCTCTTTCCAGCTTCTTCCTTCTCACCACGAATTTTCTTCTTCATCGTCTTTCCAGCTGCCTCCTCCTCGCCCTGAATTTTCTTCTTCATCGTCTTTCCAGCTTCCTTCTCACCGTCACCCGCGGGTCGCGTCCGCATCACTCGAAGTCATCTCTGCTTCCTCCACCTCCTCCTCCTCCTCCTTGGCTCACCTCCTCCTGCACTCTTATATTCCAACCAGCCGCAACGTCAGTTAACGTCGCAAGTCACGTCGTGTCGGAAGGGTTTTGCGAGGGCGAAGAGAGCGCGCGGCGGCTGCAGGCGCGCCGGATGCCTGACGGTGGGTGATACGTTGCTTTCTTGCGTGATGTCGCCGGCACAAGACGAGGAGGGCCTCGGTGGGCTTAGGAGGGGGCAGGGAGGAGGGTGGCAGGAGGTTCGGGGAGGGGGAGGGGGGAGAGAGAAAGATGGAGCCGAGAAACGAGGGTGGCAACCGTCGGTGGTGGCTGCTGGCGGTGTTTGTGGTGTTTGTGGTGCGGTGATGTTTGTGGTGGTTGGGTCACCGACGCGCGGCGCGTCTTCGGGTCCCGGGAGACAATCGAGAGAGGAGGAGGAGGAAGAGGAGGAGGAGGAGGGAAAAACGGAAGCTTCGTCCTCGGTCGCGCGAGGTCTTTGTGGGGCTTTTTTGTGGTGCGCGTGCGGGATACACGCGCGGGGCCAGCACGATGGTTGTGGTGGTTCGTGCGAGCGAGGAGACGTTGGAAGGGGCAGGCAGGATAACCCGAGGCTCTCGACTCGGCTTGTGAAGTCCCGAAGTGTAGGGCGAAGATGGAGATGGAGATGGAGCCGCGCGGCCTGGTCGTACTTAGCCTCCTGTGCGAAGGGAGGGTGGGAGGGGGGAAGAGGCTGTGCTGGAGGACGGAGACGGAAAATGTCTTGGGATGCCGGGCGGACGGATCCGAGGCTCAGCGTTACAAATGACCACGTCGCTCTGCATATCCAACGAGACGGCGTGACTTCCGGACACGCGGGAGTCACTCCGCGATTGTGTGGATGTGGGTTTTTTCATGGTTTTTTTGAATTTTTGAAGGTGCTTTTGGCTTTTGTGTTGGCGGCTTCGAATATGCAGGTTAAGGGATTTTGTGATTTTTGGTAATGTGCTGAAATTTTGATTGCTATTGAAATTCGAGATTTTTTGCGGCGATCAGGTAAAATTTTCGTTGCCATTGAAATTCGAAAATTTTTGGCGATCAGATGAAATTATGAATGCCTTTGAAATTCGACAATTTGTTGCGAAGCGCTGACATTTTAATTGCCATTGAAATTCAACAAGTTTTAAGCGATCAGCTGACATTTTGATTGCCATTGAAATTCAACAATTTTTAAGCGAATAGCTGAAATTATGATTGCCATTGAAATTCAAAAATTTTTAAGCGATTAGGTGAAATTTTAATTGCCATTGAAATTCGACAATTTTTGGCGATCAACTGAAATTTTGATTGCCTTTGAAATTTGACCATTTTTGGCGATCAGCTGACTATTTTTATTGCCATTGAAATGCGACATTATGGGGGATTTTCGCGACGGTTTTCTAAATGACAAATTCGAATCTTCTCTGAATTAATTTTGTGCTGTAAATTTAGGTGGAGTACGACGTCTTTTTTTTGCTTTTGCATTGTCTGCTTGTTTTGGGGCTTTCGACAGAGTGGAATTTTAGGTCAGATACTTTCGCAGGGCTGATTTCGGCTGGTGCTGTGGGAGAGCCCGAAAACGGCCACGGGACGTCGTTACCTCCTTCGCTGCGAGCGACGCGTCGTCGCGCTCTCGGAGCCCGACGAAGGTCGCAGACCCGTAGACGGCCGTCCTCTCACTGCCTGGGAAAAAAGCGTCTGCTCGGAATTAAACGTTAGAGAAACTATTTTTTTTCTTCTTTTTTTTTGCGAGCTCCGGAATAAGGTCCTGGGTGTCATCGTCCTCGGCGACAGACGTTCTCCATTGCGCATTCACCCGTGCAACGACCGGGACGACGGGCGCATGGAAACCTCACTACGTAACGATTATGCTCGCCATAACGCCTCGCGTTAAACGTGGCCACTGCACGCATTTCCCTTTTCCACGCTCTTCGTGATTTTCGCTGCTCTCGCTGTCGGCTTTTTTTCGCCGGATCCGCCATCATTTTTTCAAAACTCGCATTAAAAAAAATGTACTCGTACTAAAAATAAAAAACTAGAAATATGACGAAAATCAGAAAACAGATGGGGTGAGTAAAAATTAGATTAGAAATTAGAATTTTTGTTTTTCAAGAAATTAATGTAAACGCACGATTATTTAAAATTATGTTTGTTTCCTCCCGGAATTTACATCCGCCTCGAGAAGAAAAGAAAACGAAAAGAGTTGCGATGGCCAAAAAAAAGAGAAAAAAAGGGAATCAAGGTCGAAGCAAAGAAAGCGTTTTCACTCTGTCGGCCCACGCGGCGCTCCCTCCAGTCTTTTATATTTTTTCCTCTCGTTCGCCAATTCGAAGCCCCTCGGGTTCACGCGTCAAGCGCAAAAAAAAAAAAAAAAATAGCAGAGGGAAAGGAAAACCGCGCGCGCGAAGTTTTCCTGACGAGAGGAGAACGAATGTAAAAAAGGAGGAGAGTAAGTGGAAAGAAAAGTACGATGAAAGAAGGAGAAAGTGGCGATCGCGTTTGCATGCAAATGATACGACTCCGCGTCTCTAGGCTGGCGGTGGCCGCGCGCCCGCGGTAAATGTTTCTCCGCGATAAAAGTCTTGTAATACGCTGCCGCTGGGGGATGGCGGTCTCTGGGATCCCGTAAATTTACGTGCTTTTTGGCTAAACAACGCATGCCCTTCTCTCCCTGCACCGTGGATGTTAGTCACCGCGTTGTTCCCAACTCTACATTTTTATTTATTTATTTATTTATTTATTTATTTATTTATTTATTTATTTATTTATTTATTTATTTATTTATTTATTTATTTATTTATTTATTTATTTATTTATTTATTTATTTATTTATTTATTTATTTGTTTATATATTTATTTATTTATTTATTTATTTGTTTATTTTGTCATTAATCATTTATGCATTCATTGGTTTGAATTCAAATCAACAAATACATTTTTTCTAATTCTTAATGAATTTATATAATTATATTTTTTATTGTCAATTTATTCATTTATTTATTTAGTTGTTAAAAATTCGATGTACCTGAACCACAAATGATTAATATATATTCTATAAACACGAGAGAAAAAATTGCTACACGCTCGGTTTTCTGTTTGCAATTATTTTCTTTGCGACGCGGACTGCGGGTGAAAAAAAAGTAACGCGAAAGCTCGTCTTTCGGGGAGCGCGCAGGATGAGCGCGGACGGAGAGCCCGAGAGCGGAAGGAAAGAGGAAATAACACTGGCGCCTCTGCTGCCGGTGCTTCGTTGTACTTTCGCCCGAATATAATTCGTTCTCATCAATTAGGATTTCGCGGAACTCGGTCGGTGGAAGCGCGCGGGAAGAGAAATTAGCCGAAGCCTCGGGGGCATGGATCACAGCGGAGAGAAAACCGAGGGTTCCGCAGAATCCGTAGCCTCCATAATACCAACACAAAGCTTTGACTCTCTTCAATTGCCTCCCGCGCGATCCGCGAGCGCGATACATTTTTATTTACGGATCCAATTGTTATCGAGCGCTTCTTTATTTTCGACTTTTATGTGTTTTCTCGATGCTGCCCGTTGAAATGAATTAAAAACAAAACGAACTAACAAACACTTCCCGTTCGTTAACGAAATTGAAGCCGCTTGAAAAAAAAAGCCATGTATCATACTCTGAGTCTAAAATTGACGAACCGTGAAATAAAAGACGAAGTAAAAAAACTCAGTGATATAAAAATCTTCAAAGTATACAAAATATGTCTACCCCTCAATCCGCCTGGATTATAAATCTCGTCATCCTCAGTTTCCACGAGAAAATAAAAATCTTTTTAAACACCGACCAAAATACTCACAACTCTCGGGGAAAAAAAGAACGAAAAAAACACCCCCTGTCTATAATGCGACTGACTACAAACCAAGTGGCAAACAAACCAAAATCTTTGTAGACACCGAACGAAATATTCACAATTCACGAAAATACATAAATAAAAAAATTAAACAACTAAAAACATTGAATAATTAAAAAAATTAAACGAGTAAAAAATTAAATAATAAAAATATGTAAACGATAATATAGATAAAACAGATAAATAAAAAATATCAAACAATGAAAAACATCGAATAATAAAAAAATTAAACTAACAAAATTAAATAACTGCAAAAATTAAACAATTTAAAGAAATCCGCAAAAAAAAAACACTCCCTCTCTGTAACGCGCGACTGGCTGCAAACCAAGTGGCCATTGTCGCTGAAATCGAGAGCTCGCAGCCTCCGTCGCCGGGTGCATAATTCTCTCTCACCACCGGCGCCCTCGCCACCGCTGGTCTTTCGCGGATGAACCGGCGGCCTCTTCGCGGCGTTAAAAGCCAACACAGAGAGGAGGCGAGTGTAAGAAGCATCCGCTTTGGAGATCCGCGCGTTTGTCCCGTGTGTACGCGGAGGTAGGTGAAGCGCACGGGGGTGGAAGTGGGTAGAATTTCCCGGGAGCACAAAGGGGCCCTTCCCCCCTCGCCCCCCTCGCCCCCTTCGTCCCCCTCGCCCCTGCCCCCCTCGAGGGTGAGCAGCAACACTCGCTCGCTCGCCTCTTGATAATGCAGCGGCAGAGACGCGAGAAGGAAAGGCGCGAGGGAAAAGGAGACACACGGCAAGATACACAGACGGGACGACGCGAGGGAGGAAAATAGCGGCGGGGCGGTTGGTGTCGGCTGGATGTACGGCTGAAGGGCCGAGAAAAGGGGTTTGAGGGCCGCACACTGAGGGGCGGAGGAGAAGAGCGAACGCGCCAAGTGGTGTAAGAGTGGCTTAGTCGGGTTCTTAATAATTCGTACGAACACTACACGCCACGTGGCGAGGGTGCACAAGGGGTTGGCAGCTCCGCGCGCCCTCGCGTGGATATATCTGTGTATTATGGAGGATGTCTCATGTGGCTGTATAAGTGTATTTTCACCGTTTTCGAGCAGTAAAAGCTCCTCCTGGCACCGTGATGTAACGACCTGGCCTGCAGGCCTCGGACTGTGCGGAGGGTTCGTGTCAACCTGTGGCCTTCGATGGTGCTGGCTTTTTCGATTTTATGATTAAGATCGGATGTTGTATTCGATTTTGCGCGGTGTGCTTCCACGATGTGTGGTGGATGATGAATAAATGCTAGGGACGATTTGTGACTTTGAGATGAATGTTTTGTTAAGAAGAATTGAAGATTGGGATAAATGATGTTATTATGTTTCCTTGGGCCTGGGCTTATTCCTCATCAAAAATATCACAAATATGTGGTTAAAATATCTCGGATTTTCGATATAAGTATTATCGTCGGTCATTCGTTTTCTGATTAGCTGTTTTGGGTTGCCAGCAACTCTAAAAGTTAACTTAAAGTTATCTTTTTTGGAGAAAAAAGTTAACTTAAAGTTATCTATTCTGGCGGAAAAGGTTAACATGCAGTTATTTTTTTGGCGAAAAAAGTTAACATAAAGTTATCTTTTTTGGCGGAAAAAGTTAACTTAAAGTCATCTTTTTTGGAGAGAGAAGTTAACTTAAAGTTATCTTTTTTGGCGAAAAAAGTTAACTTAAAGTTACCTTTTTTTGGCGAGAAAGTTAACTCAAAGTTATATTTTTTGGCCGAAGAAAGTTAACTTTAGTTTATCTTTTTTTTGGCTGGAATAAAGTATATTTCCGCTGACAATTCGGGTTTGAATAATATATGATTCGAAGGCATATTAAAAGCACTTAATTCCTGTGTAACGAAAAGGTCGATTTTGTAAACCTAAATAATGTTCTGCTAGCTCGACGTTAAGCTAGCAGAGGAATTAAAAAAATGTGTGTGTTGGAAAAATCAAAAGAGCACAAAAATGATAATTTTGGCAAATAATTAGCACATAATGAGCACTTTATCTGGATATATCGTGAATCCATTTTTGAGATTTTTCTCTGGTCACTTGACGGAGGTAAAAAAAAGTAACGTCGATTTCAGTGAAGTGACGAAATTTCGTAAAAAGTGCGAAAACACTTTTTTCAACTTTTCAGTTATCGGCAAAATCAACGTCAAAATCACTAAAACTCAACGTCAGTTATCAACCGTACGAAAACGTCGAACGAGCACCGAAGCGTTTCATTAAACCATATTCGCGCGAATAACAAAAAAAAAATGGTGCACACAGATGCCGAAAAAAGACCTCCTGTGCGAGCTTTAGTGACAAAAACTGCCGCTAGACGGCACTAGTGTCACAGCCTTTGGTCGAAAAACCCGTGTTCAGTTTCAGCTGTGCGGAGCAGCGAGGGATGAAAGGAATCGAGGGGGCGCTTCGCGTGGGTTTGCAAAAGCCGGTGAGTGGGGGTCGGGGTAGGAGGGGGTGTCGGGGGGCTTGCGCGAGTTTTACGCGGGAGAGTAGGGTGAAAAGCAACTAATCGGGCGATTTTTCCGGCATCAGTTGGTGAATATCAACGCCACGGCAACGGCGAGCCCGGCGCTCGCTGGCGTTAAGAACGACAAACGATCGCCAATCCATCAGGCTCAACGTTGCGCCGGTTTTACCCTTCGCAGCTCTCGCGTCGCGAGGTCCCCGTTTCCCTCCCCTAGCCTCCAGGTTCGACTCTCCCCGCTTCGGCCCTTCAGCCGTCCGATACGCCACGGTGTTCGTCCCTTTTTTCGTTTCGGTACGCGCGACGACGAAGACGAAGAACACTCGAGAGAAACGCGCGGCCGCGTCCACCGCGCGCGACGAGACACGCAGTCAACTTTTTTTCGCTTCCCCGTCGCCGCGTCGACGCGCGACTGTGTAAAGTCTAATATAACCCGCAAGTTTGTCTAACGAAAACCCGGGGCGGAAGATCCGTCTCGTGGAAAACTTGGTCGCGCGGTATACCGGGACGAATGGCGGAATCGTGAAAAACCGTGAGTCGGGCGTATTAGAAGGAATTCGCGCAGCGGAACCTACGACACGTCGCGGGCCCGCGTCACACGGCGATTGACGAGCATTCGAGACGCGGAAAAATAGTTGACGCTCCGGTGCCGCGTGAATTATCGATTCTTTGGCTCATCTTTACGAGCTGTGAAACTTACAGTTTTATTGATAATTGATAATGTCTGACTAACAATTAAATAATATTATATACCAGAATAATTGCAAATTAAATTATATTACATCAATTTAATTGTCAATTAAATAATGGTACGCCAATTTAATTGCCAATTACATAATTTCGACCCAATTTAATTGACAATTAAAGAATTTCGCCAAAATTTAATTTTCAAGTAAATAAATTCACCCCAATTTAATTGCCAATTAAATCAGGTCACTCCAATTTAATTGCCAATTAAAATATATAGCACCAATTTAATTGCCAATTAAATAATGTTACACCAATTTAATTGCCAATTAAATAATGTTACACCAATTTAATTGCCAATTAAAATATATAGCAACAATTTAATTTCCAATTAAATAATGTTACACCGATTTAATTGCCAATTAAATCACGCTGCATCAATTTAATTATCAATTAAATAATATTATATCGATTTAATTACCCATCGAATTATATATCATTAAATGATTACATTAGCTTATAAATGTGATCAATGCTTTTGCATTATTCACAAACCCTCGAAATGTTGCGTCGAGAAAAATAAATAAATTGAAACCCGATTTAGGAAAACCGCGACGAGCGTCACTCGTGCGGAAACCGTGGAAATATCGCGACGATCGAAAGCACCAAACATCGCGTTATTTTTCACGTATATTCGACTAAATCTCGCTGACGCCGCCAGCCCGCGTCCTCGCGACTCTGCGACGTGGGGAGCTCGCGGCGGCCCGGCGAATTGCGTAATTCCGCGTTTACAATCGCTCCATGGTGCACTCGTGTCTCGGAGGTAAATATTTTTTGGCCTTGGACGTGGCGAGCTCGTCCGTCCTCGTTCGGTGTGTTTCATCCGCTTCGAGCATCAGCAGCAGCCGGGCTAACAGCCAGGAGGCTGGCTGGCTGGTTGGCTCGAGCTACCTCCAGGATCGACTCTGAGGCAGACAGCCGGAGAGCCGAACGTTTTCCTGATACGGCGCGCGGCACACAGAGCGCGCGCTCCGAAATATACAGTGAAACGCGAGCGCTGCAGCGGCAGAGCACGCCGCGAACTTGCCCCGGGCAAATGTTAATATAATCATCCGGGGATAGCCCCCCTACCCCCCCCCCTCTCCTCTTCCCGCGCCGCCCTGTTCGAAGGGATGAAGCGAACGTTGTTATTCCGGCGCTCGCGAGAGCTTCGGACGGCAAGAAACGGAAGGGAATTAGGGAGAGCTGGTGTGGCAGTTATAGAGCGAGACGGGACCGCGGGGACCACACGGCGAGGAGCGCGAGGAGGGCTGGAAATTTCGGAGGAGAAAAGAGAGACGAAAGGGGGGGGGGGGTACGAAAAAAAGAAAAAAAAAAAGAGTCGGTATAGTAGTAAGAATTTTTTTTAAGGCAGTCAGTATTATAGTATGAAAAAAAGAAGAAAAAAAAAAGAGTCGGTATAGCAGTAAGAATTTTTTTTTAAATCGATGTTACAGAAAGAAAGAATAAATAGTTGGTATTGCAGTAAGAATTCTTTTTTAAATCGATGTTACAGAAAGAAAGAAAGAAAGAAATCGGTGTTACAGAAGGAAACAAAAAACACAGTCGATACTGCAGAAAGAAAGTGGAGATCGCAGAGGAATGTAAACGCGGGTGGGGAGGAGGGAGGGGAGCGAAGGCATTTAAACGAGATATTTCGCGCAGCGGGGGTCGCGAGAAAAAGCGGGTGGAAAATTCGTTTTGTCCATTAAAGCGCAAGAGTATCCCGCGCGCGAGCTCGTTCGGCTCTTATGTGTGCTTATGCTTTCGCTCAGGTGGCCCCCCTCGCATATACGAGTTTCGCGCTTTGAGCTGCGAAGCTGCGAGCGAGCGGCGCGTTTTCGTTGATCCTACCCCCAAACCGCCCCCCCCCCCCCCCCGCGTCGCTTATATGAGTGGCGAACGCGAAATTAAAGTAAATGAAAGTGAAAAGATGGAGCGCGAATAAGCGGAGGTGCGAACCCCCCCCCCCCCCTTCCAAGAGGGGGGGGGGCGAAATCACTGTAAATTGCCGCAGCGCTAGTATCGGTTTTACACTGTAGTCTTGTATTTTCGTGCCATTTATTTGCTTTATGGGAGCTTCGGGGCTCTACGTATATGTATAACGTCGAGGCTAATCCGAGGAGCGCGGGGAGACGATATAACGGCGCGGATAAACATAAATAAAATGCGCGGCACCGAGCAGAGAAAGGGCAACGTTAAGGAGGCCGAGAAAACGGTGAGGAGGAGGCGGGGGCAAAGCTAATGTAGAGGAAAAAGCAGAAGGCAATTTATATATCGCGTCGCGAAGGCAGGAATTCGTTTTATCCATTAAAGCAAAACTCCTTGTTCGACTGTTATAGAGCACAATGGCGGTAGCTGGATCAGGTATGATTCCTTGTCTCTTTTTTTTTTAGGCTCCCCCTATCGCTGCGATTCAGTCGACACGCCTGGTTCAATGTGGGATAAAGTTGCCGGTGAATTAAATGTTGAACGGGACCGTTTGTGTATCATGGGCTGTTTTTTTTTTTTTTTTTGCGAAAAGCAATCGTTTCGGATAATGGGACACCGGGAAAAGTGAGCGGACATATTTCGCAAGTGGGACGAAAAGAATGTTGCCCATAAAATTGAAAAGGCTTTTAGTGTTTCTGGAAACAAACATTTCTTTTTCTTTTAGCGACACATCTTTTGTCATTTCTTTTTTTTTATTCGCAGTTTTGGCAATCTTTTTTCTGTCTCTAATTTTACAAAAAAAAAAAAAAAAAATGGGAAAGTAAAAATGGTTTCGTTACTAGGATTTCAAATTTTTGTAAAAAAATGTCGAATTCATTGGTCAGACTCAAAGATTCCGACGATTCTTGTCAAATCGCTGTTGCCTGATTCGCTCGTCGGTTTCTATTTACCATGTCAAACATTTTTGAAAAATTAAATCGTGCACAGCTTAAGAAAAAGCGTGATCTTTGTTGGTATAACGCAGGAAAAAAAGAAGAAAAAGAAAAGTCGACGAAAAGCCAGCGACGCGTTGTTCGCTGGTTTTCGTCGTCTCGCCGCCCCCTCGGGGCCTAAGTGAAATTTTCCGGAGAATTTGCCAGTCTTTTTTGTCTTCCCCCTCCGGCCCCCACCGCGAGCGCCAGGAAACCCCTTTACCATATCCGCTCCGCGCAAGTTTTCGTCCGCATTATCATCTCTCTATCCTCCAAGCGGCTCTCTTTATCTATTTTTCCTGTTTTGTTTTTCTCTCGTTTATTTTTTTTTTAGAAGAGTCGAGATAAAGGAAGCCTCCCCCGTTGTTGCCCACCCCCCCCCCCCCCCCCCCACCCTCGGACGTCCCGAGCCCCGTTTCGCCCGCTCCCTCGGGAGCGTCTTATCCCGCTTGCGCCCGGTACTCCGGGAATTTTTCTTATATACGCGCATTTGTGCCGTGCCCAAGTCGCGGCCTCGTCGCTCCCTTCGCCGCGCGTTCCATTTCTCGTGTGCAGCGGGCAGGACGCTCGGGAAAGAGGACGACGAGCCGAGGTAGGAAAATGAGGGGCTCGGAATTTACGATTCGACCTGCGCGGAGCCGAGAGGAGGAACAAAACGAGAGGCTGAGGAGGCAAACGCGAGGAGGAGCGCAAAAGAAAAAATATATATAGTTGTGTTCGCGAAAAACAAAATTCGAAGCTGCCTCGACGATGAGACTACTTCATAGATACCAAAGAGGCAGTCATCAGAGAATTAAGAAACATTTAGTGAGGGTAAAAAGTGCCCGGATTTCACTGGCAAGAGGTGGGAATGTCGGATGAGAAGTTGAAGAAAAAAGATACGTAGGGGGTGAGAAAGAAATGCACGAAAAGCAACGTCTTAGGGTGAGACAAATAAAAATATTAGTCTTATGTGTTTTTAAATAATCAGGATATTCGAAGATAATTAAAATATTCTGAAATAATTAGAATATTTTAAGATAATTAAAATATTCTAAAATACTTAGGATATTATAAAATAATTAGAATATTCCAAAATAATGAGAATATTCTAAAATAATTACAATATTCCAAGGCAATTACAATATTCTAAGATAAAATTACAATATTCTAGACAAATTCTAAAAAAATATTATTCTAAAAAATCACCTGAGTAAATAACCCGAACAAGCAAATGAAAACATTCAGCGAAGAGGCAGCTCGGACGAAAAAGATGCTAGAAAAGCGATGCTCTGACAGTAACAACAAATCCGCGGAAGCCCGAGAGGTTGAGCAAACCGTGGAAGGCAAACATAGGGCAGGAACTGGGAGCAGCGAGTGTGCGCGTCCCAAATACATCTGGCGTACGCGCCGAAGTTAAAGGGAAGAACTCGCGGCGCGGGTCTGCCGGAAGGTCGACAGGGGAAGCGAACGCCCGAGCAACGTTATGCATAAATTCCCGAGACGAAACTGACGTCGCGCGCGAGAGTCATACGCGCTACAGACATAGCGCACAGCCATGAAACATCGCGGCAGTATAACAGCAGCAGCAGCAGCGAGCGAGTCGAGTCGAGTCGAGTCGAGTCGTTTCGCAGGGCTCGAGCCGATTTCCCTTCGCAGCTTTATGCCCTATCACGAAATTGAAATGTACCTCGGGTGAGGCGGCGCAGAAACGAAGATGATCAGGAAATGAAAAGATAAAATTCACGAGAAGCAGGGATTACGCGAATTCTCCATGGATATTTTTTATAGCTGCAGAGTCTTTGTAATATATTCACTTTCCAACGAAAAAAAAAAAACGGTTAAAACTCGTCTGAAATAAAAATGCATTATTTTCGAATATTAGAAAAAAAAGCTCAGAAATGTAAAAAAAAGACCTACGATAAATTCGTAAATTCCAAAAATCGTTTCGTCACCGCGATAAAAAAAAGTTTAAAACTCGTCTGAAATAAAAATGCATTATTTTCGAATATTAGAAACAAAAAAAAAAGATCAGAAATGTAAAAAAAAAGACCTGCGATAAATTCGTAAATTCCAAAAATCGTTTCGTCACCGCGATAAAAAAAAGTTTAAAACTCGTCCGAAATAAAAATGCATTATTTTCGAATATTAGAAACAAAAAAGCTCAGAAATGTAAAAAAAAAGACGTGCAATAAATTCGGAAATTCCAAAAATCGTTTCGTCACCGCGATAAAAAAAGCTTAAAACTCGTCTGAAATAAAAATGCATTATTTTCGAATATTAGAAAGAGAAAAAAAAGCTCAGAAATGTAAAAAAAAGACCTGCAATAAATTCGTAAATTCCAAAAATCGTTTCGTCACCGCGATGACCAGCGAATTTCTTTCTCATTCGAAAATATTATTTTGACGGAAACTCAGAGCGCTACGATCTCACCGCAGTATTTTTTACCCTGCGACGCGGGAAGAGCAAATAAAATAGGGGGACGAGCGCCCGACGAACACGCACGGCACGAGGGTAGGAAAAATACGAAAGAAAAGCGGGGGATAAGTATAAGAAATAAGAAGGAGGATAAGAGCCTCGCATCAATCAGGCTGCTATCAACGTGTCTCCTCGGTGAGCCGAGAAAGAACTGCGCACCGGAACGACGAGCGTCGCGCGCGCGCGCGGTTGTTAGGCCGGCAAGGATGTGGCCTACTTTATCGGCCTCTCAGTCAAAAACCGCCCACGCGGAGCACAAAACGTGTGGGTTACGCGCAAAATCCAGTGTGGCGTTTGGATGTCCTACTGGGGGACCCTCGAGACGCGGCCGACAGGCCCGACGCCAATTTCGATAACCAGACGCGACTGGAACAGGAGGAGAAAAATAAACGACAAGGGAAGGATGGAAGAGCGAGGAGGACGAGGCGAAAAAAGAAACCACAGCGTCGACAAACGCGAGGATAAGAAGTAAACGGAGCTTCGGCCGGCCAACACTTCACCCCGAGCTGTATATCGGGCAAATCATACCAACTGCACCAACGGAAAACCCGCACCGTGATCTGGCTCGCGATTTTTTTTATATTATTCTTCGACGAAAAGAATGCATGTAGAGTTTTTTTTCAGATTTTTCTGTAATGAACTTTTTTTATTATTAATATTTAAAGGTAAACAAAAAACGTACCATTTTTTAAATCTGAAAAAAATCGGAAAATTATACTGTAACAAAAAACGAAATTTTTGCTCGATAAGTGAGAGTGGACCAAATTTTTTTCTACATTTTTGTATTTTACAATCTTTTTATAAACCGATCGAGCGATTTTTTATGTTATTCTTCGCCGAAAAGAATGCAACTAGAATTTTTTTCAGATTTCTCAGTCATCAACTTTTTTTATTATTAATATTTAAAGTTAAACAAAAAACGTGCCATTTTTTTAAATCTGAAAAAAATCTGAAAATTATACTGTGACAAAAAACGCAATTTTTGGTCGATAAGTGAGAGTGGACCAAATTTTTTTCTACCTTTTTTTGTTTTTTACAATGTTTTTATAAACCGATCGAAGACATCATAAAATACAAAAAAGATATGGAAAAATTGTGAAACGTTGAAGGAGGACGAGGCGAAAAAAAAGCCACAGCGTCGACAAACGCGAGAATAAGACGTAAACGGAGCCTTGGCCGGCCTCCACTTCACCGTGCGGTATATATATTGAGCTGTATATACAGCTCCTTTTCTGTAGTCCACTCCGGACCGTCAGCGTGCCGCGAAATGAATGACGGGGATAAACTCACCCCCGGGATTTGCGGCTCACTTTTCTTATCGTGTACTACAACGCGTGGCGGAGAAAATAAAACGAGCCAGCGTTGGGCGAAAAATGAGTCATTAATATTGAGCATCAGGAGCGGGATTTGAGCCGCGGGCTGAGAGGATTAAATGGAGATATTAAACCGCCCTCTTAATTCGGTTCTGTGAGAAATTAATTTTTTTACCTTTCCTTCCGGACGACGACAAAAAAAAACGGTGCACGGAAAGTTTGCGTCTCGCACACACGGCGGATTATTTTCGCGCTCTGTTTGTCCGTTAATTAATGCACATAAATCGGTTTACAAAAAAAAACATGTGTGCACCAGGGTAATAACACCGATTTGGACGATAGTTCTGAATACTGCGATGGAAATTCCGCAAACAAGAAAAGTGGATTTTTTTTTATAAAAAAAATGTGCATTCTCTTTTCTATAAAATATAGGCACACAATGAATTTCGTATTCTTTGAATACGTCATTATTAAAGTCCACCGCATAATTATTTTTATCCTTCATTATTTCACAACAACAACAACAACAACAACAACAACAACAACAACAACAACAACAACAACAACAACAACAACAACGACAACAACAACAACAACAATAATAATAATAATAATAATAATACAAAATAGCCTGAAAACCCTGAGTCGAAATTACCGAATGACGAAAAATATTAAAATAACCATCGAGTAAAAAAAAGAAAAAGAAAAATCTTTTCCGTACCATAAATCCCTCGCGCTTCGCTCTCAGCACATTATTATTACTCCATTCCTTCGCCGCCAGGTCAACGACCATAATCGATGTTGCCTGCGCGCAAACTCGCGTCGGCTTATCGAGAAACTTGTCGAGGTGATCGAAGCGGATTACGGAGCAACGAGGCGCGCGCCGCGGAGTTGTCGTTGGCGTGTGCCATTCGGGGGGGCTGCTGCTGCTGCGACTGCGAGACGCGCGGCCCGAGGGCAGAGCGGGGCTCGAGGTTCACCGAGACACAAAAGGGCGCCTCGGTTTTTAAGGGTAAACAGGTTGCACACCGCGCGCGGCTGAGAAACGGAGGGAAGAAAAGAGAAAAAAGGGCGACCCGGAGTCCCCCCTTCATTTCAAGTGTTATATAGGTCGACAGGCGGCGAGAACGCGAAGACTGTGAGGAATACAAAGGTGAATGCAGGTCGACGAGCAGCTCGTCGGGACGCAGGTGACTCGGCCGCAGCGCGAGGGGTGCTAACGATTCAGCGTGTGTCGCGGGGTCCCCGTGGATGGGACACCGAGAATCCCGCCGCGCCTCGACGACGATCAGGTGAACCGGATTATCGAGGGGCTGCTTTTTTGCCGTCCACGAGAAGAAATTCTCGGGCTCTCGGGGAGCACAGGAGAAAAGTCACCGGACGCGCGACCATCACCGTGATTTTTATGTCTTGGAGCCAGAGAGAGAGAGAAAGAGAGAGAGAGAGAGAGAGAGAGAGGGATGAAAAATCGTGGAGTCTGTGTAGGCTGGATTAGGGCGGCTCCTCTTTCGGCGAGGAATCGAACGATTTGCTCGACGGATCTGGCGCCGCCAGGAACGAAAGACTCTCGTCTCTTGTTTGTTCTTGTTATTCCTCGACATCGACGCGTCGAGTGGCTGTAGGGTGGTGAACAAAAAAAAGGGTCTGCTGTTTCGCGTGTGGGGGAAAATGATTTACCTTTCAATCTCTACGAACAAGCGGCTTGAGAATTGGAGTTGGGGGTTTTTTTAGGAGGTGAGTGACGACATTTTTTTTTGGGATGTTATTATGGTCACCGAGCTTTGAATCAGTTTTGTGAAATCGTCGCAAGGAGTTTGATGACATTAGACTTGTGTTTAAAAAAAGGTTTTACAGTTTTAATACAGCTGAAACGGTTTATGGCTTCTCGTTCGATTTTTACGAAATCATTTTGGAACGTGACATTTCTTCCAATAATATTTGATTATTATTTTTTTAATTATTTGAATTTTTTTTTTTTTAATTATTTGAATTTTTTTTTAGTTATTTGAATTTTTTTTTTTTTATTATTTGAATTTTTTTTTTTTTTATTATTTGAATTTTTTTTTTAGTTATTTGAATTTTTTTTTAAATTATTTCAGTAATTATTTTTTATTATTTTTATTCTTTTTTATTATTTTTATTCTTTTTTATTATTTTAATCAGTATTTTCTAATTGTTTGATAATTTAACTACTTTTTTATTCGTCGGGCTGAAAATTCGAAATTAAAAAAGAGATAATTAGCGGCCCGGGGGGAAAAAAATGTAATGTCATTATCGAGGGTCGCGGGGAAAGTGCTCGGCTGCTTTATTTATCGGCTCCGTCGATTAGACTCGATTAGGGTCTCGAGCGCACTGCGGAACAGTCGAAAGCGAGACGCGGGAAGTCAAGTCGAAGCGGAAGAAGCGCGAGGGCGCAACGGATGACGGGGCGAGTGGGGGTGGGGTTGTCGGAAGGGCTCTGCGAGCGAGAGTGAAGGAGTGACGCTGGAAAAGGGTCGCCGGTGCTCCGCTCACTCGAGAAGTTAAACGTTGAGCCGGGCCGCCTTTGCCTCTTCCGCAGCCTCCGAGCTGCCCAGGCAAGACTGAGCGGGAAAGCGTCAGGCATGAGCAGGGTTTGCTTTCCTCGGAATTCCACCCTTTATTTTTAAGCTGCCTCTCTGTTTTTTGCCCCCCCCCTCTCCTCCCTCCACCCCCACCCAACATCCCCTATTCCACTTAATTCGACTTGTACTCACTTATCTCGGGTCCGACGCGAGTCTCGACTAATTGATGCTTTCCCACTTTCCATTTCTCTGGTGCTTTTCCAAGGCAAACGAAGGCCCAAAATGAGAATTGAAAAAAAAAAAAAAAATGTCAGCCAGGCTGTTCTCGATTTTTCTTTTAGAGAAAATTGTGAATTTAGTTCATGTGGCGCAGACATTGAAAATATATAATAGTAAAAAAAAATTATCGTGAGTCGAGATTTTAATTCTTTTTCTGGCAACTGAGAAGCAAAAAAATATTTTTTGGGCCTGATATTGACAATTTAAAAAAAACTGCGAATTCCGGACAAAAAAATATAGATAGAAACAAAATTAGAACCTTCGGAGTTAGAAAAAATAACATCGTGAGTAACAATTCTAAAAAATGTGTAGGTAAGTAATCCCTCTTTTAAAAAGTTCATGAGTAACGGAAAGCATTGTTAGCAAACTATAAGAGCTGTGATTGGTTGCCAGGAAAGTCCGTGATAAACAAAATCAGTTTGGTGTCAAATTTGAAAAATGTCATAAGAGGACAGACGGGGCAGCACTCGCACCCTTTTAAAGCTTTACAAGAGCACAGCAACGAAAAATTGATTAACCTATTATAGGTGACATTTTGAAACAAAAATTTCCGAGGTTGATTTTGGCGATTTTCGGTCGGGAGCCGGATCTACGATTTCTGACAGAAAAAATATTTTTTTCAAAATCGATTAAAAAAGGTTAATAACCAGTGTTTTCGGGGGTAGTATATGCGACTTGAGAATCATGGTATAGGTTAAAAGTCGATATTTTGAAGAAAAATGTTTCTGAGATCGATATTGGCGAAAAGTTTTTCAAGCACGCGCGCCAGCGAATGTGATTAATCTAGTTATAATATAAAGAGCATTATTTTAATATTAATTATAAGGTCACATTGTAGGAAAACTTTCCCTGCTCAATTTTATTTACTGCTTTCCCGTTAGACGTGTCAATTTTTTTTTCAGTCTCTTTTCCCGACGTTTTTTCTCGCTCACGTTCGACCGTCCCGAGCGGGACCCGCGCCTTTGTCTCGACGCGGCGTTTTTGGAGCCGCACCTTCCAAGGCCACTCACGCCTCGGGGGGTGGATAACTTCGTCGATTTGAACGGATAGGCAAATTAGACGGTCTCTCCCGCCGCACGACCCCGCGTACACCGTGAAGATAGCGGCCAATACGGCCGATGCGGCTGCCGCGTGTCCTGTTTCTCAACAAGGAGACTCGGGATAGAGCAGCCGTATATTTTTAGTCCGCGCACCCCTCGCTAAAACTCCGTCGGTAAGGATAAAGGAAAGAATGATTAAACGTGGCTCGTCGGGCCTCGGGGGACTTTGCGATTAGCGAGCGACGAGGCTCGCGGATGTGACAGCAAATAGACGAAACTAAATAGCCGACATTTTTCTTATCACGAGACATCAAAATGAGCCAGCAGTATTTAAAAAAATTAATTGCAGATAAAATAAATTTCCACAGACATTAAAAATAATACATTTTACAATAATTCAGTGGCCACCTTTAATAAAAAATTAAAAAAATATTGTGTTAGCCACAAGTGCGTAAAATACGGTTTTACGCACGTGTGGCATACCATATTTTTTCACGTAGTATGCGAAAAATTCAATTTTATGTACTGTGCGTAAAAGTTCATTTTACACACTGTGTGAAAACATTTATTTTACGCACTGTACGTAAAAAATTATTTTACGCACCGAAGCCAATGCGAAAAATCGAATTTTACGCATACTACGTGAAAAAATTATTTACGATCGAGTGACAATAATCGAGCCTGAAATGTTCTTAATAAAGCGCGATGTTGTGCGAAACGTGTTTACGACAATAAAAAGAAAATGATAAAGTCAAGACCTCGGTATCGCGGCCACTCGGGTTGGCCCCTGCATATGCACATAAATTCAGCGACGTTTCCCAGTTTCCGGTACATCGCGGCAGCCACTGGCAATCGCGCCGAGGTATCATTCATTAGGTGCTTCGATCTCTCGAGTCGGAGAATTTTCGACGACGAAATCGATCGCCGTTCGTCTCTTACGAGCGTACACAGTTTTATCCGCGAGCTGAGCGCGGGACGGATATACAGCGCCCGTATCTTTCGTGAGCGCTACGAAACAACGAAACGCTCCAGGTCGTTCGTTTTACGACGCCCTATACTCGACTTCGTGGGAATATTCATCCGTGGGTCGTATACGTTCGGCAGTCACTTTTTCCGTCGGCCCTCGCGAGGGACCCTTTGGGTCAGAGTGTGTTCGACGCGTCTACGGGGCGTTTCGTGTCAGAACGTCGAATTTTTGTTCACTCACACTCAGCAGTTTCTTATCAAGGGATATTGGAAGTCAAAATTGCCACCTGAATTCTCTGGACATTTTGTATAAAGTTAATTTGTAGGCACTGCTACATTTTTATTATGAATTACTTCACTAATGTAACAAATAAACGCACTTTATATCATAAACCGAAATTAGCGAAAAATTGATTATATCCATTTTTTGCCGAAATCGACCTCAGAAATACTTTTTTTTTCAAAATATCGACCCGAAACCTATACCATTATTCTCAAGTCGCATATTCTACCCCTAAAAACACTGGTTACTAAACTTTTTTCAATCGATTTTGAAAAAAATAATTTTTCGCGACTTTTTTTTCAGAAATCATAGATCCGGCTCCGGGCCGAAAATCGCCAAAATCGGCCTCGGATTTTTTTTTTTCTTCAAAATATTACCTTTAATAGGCTAATCAATTTTGCGCTGCTGCGCTCTTATAAAGCTTTAAAAGGTTACGGGTGCTGCCGTGTCTGTCCTTATCAAATTTTTCAAGTTGGACACCAAACTGTTTTTGTTTATTACGGACTTTCCTGGCAACCAATCACAGCTCGAATAGAATGACAACAATGCTTTCGATACTCATGGACTTATTAAAAGTGGATAGGGGAACAATAACGTGAGCTTACGCGCGCGGACAGAGGTTACTGCAGCGCTTATATCAAAATTGCGACAAACTGTCAAACTTCGCGCTATTAAACAACTACTGCCGGTCGTGACGATCCACGACCAATCAGAGATCGAATAGATCGACAACAATCGTCACGTTGACGCGAATTACGCACTTTTTAATAGAAGATATACAATCGAGTTCGAAAGGAATTTTTCTCTTGACGTGAAATGCCCCATGGACGAAACGAGGGTCTAAGTACTCGGAGGAGCGAGTGAGGAGAAATTTCCGAACGTCTCTGGTGGAAGGGAAAGAGAAGGAGCGAGGAAAAGGAGCGCGTCGAGGGTTCGTCTTAAATCGTTCGGCTTTGTCGAAATTGTGACGAGCAATTCGTAGACATGAGGGTAGAGGCGGCAGCGCGAGAATGGTCCAGCAACAGCTCCGCACATCTCGCCGAGGAAGCGAAGAAAAATGAGGGACACCGAGGGAAGACCCGGTTGCTCTCTGCCGAGAGTCCTTATAACATTACGTACTACGTAGTACGTACGCCACGTCATCGTGAAAAAGACCTTTGAAAATGTATAGGACAGCGAGATGACGACCTTTCCTCTCCGTCCTCCCTTGAGCCGGGCCATATCCGCCGTATACATAAATATAAAAATACGCCAGGGCGAGTCCTGCGTAGGAGGCCAATAAGACACACAGCCACCACCGTGGCCTTTTTTTCTCCCGTCTATTTATTTTCCTCCACAAACGTGTCGACACATAAAGAAATGCTAATCTTTTTTTTAAATCAACATTTCACAAAAAAATGCCAACCACTTTTTGTCAATTTAGCGGAAGATTATTTTTTTGAAATATCTGCAATCCCCAACATATTGACATTTTATTCAAATATAAACCGAACGTTTTTTGCATTTTAAAACTCTGAAATAAAATAACATAAAATAAAATGAAAATAAAATGAAATTACAGCTCGAATTCTAATTTGGATAAAATTATTTGTCAGCCTACAGGTAAATTCCATGCCTATAAAATTCCTGAAAACACGAATTCAATTTTTAGACAGAAACATTCAGCGAATTTTTTCCTCCACGATTCTTTTTTTTTTGCAAAAAAAAAAAAAACAATAACCGTACAACGACGAGAAGAGACGACTGAGTGATGAGCCGGGGTGGAGGGAGTAGGGGAAGCGAAAGAACTCGACTGTGGATGGACGGGGTTTATGGCGGCAGTACGAGAAATCCCAGAGCGAGGCGAAGGAATCGCGAAGCAGCAACAATGCCAGGAGCGAGAGCAGAGCGAGAGGAGGCGGCGAGCAGCAAGCCAGAGCTACGTAGCCGAGGATTTTCGAGCCGCGGGAGGCGGAGGAGGCGACGGAGACGGAGGCTGGTCGAGTTTAGCACAGCCATCTGGACCGGTGCGATAGGATTATACGGGATTAAGGCATTTTACACAGCCGTCCTCGAGCCGTTAATAATAATCGCGAGACGACGTGGCGCGCCGTGGCCGCGCGGCAGTCTCGACGGCCGCAGGTGCTCTCGTGCTTCCTGCGGGACCATCTCTCTCGTCCGCGCGAGACATCTAACGTTATAAATGCACATCATCTCCTGAATATCACTTCTTTTTTCTCTCCACCCTTTTTTTTCTCCCTCTCCCACGCAGCCTGGGAATTACTTCTAATTTTTCGCGCCGTTATATCCCCCTTTTTAAAGCTTAAGAGCGCGCGAGACTGCAGTCTGGATTTTTTAACGCTCCTCGCGGTGGCTCTCGCGAGGAGGGAAATTCGCTTCGGCGGACACACGAGGCGAGGAAATTAATTCGACGTTGGGTACGAAAAAATCGGCTGAGAGTGGAATAAGGACTCGTTTTTGTGGCACTTTGTACCGTGGGTTTCGAGTCAATTTCTGCTTTCTCTGTGAGATTTGAGAGATGCTTGACATTTTTCAAGACGTATTTCGATTTGAAGCTCAAAAGTGCTGGGAATTTTTACTGCCTTTGATTTTCGCCACATTCTGATCGTTCGAAAAAAAAAGTTTGAATTTGCTTTATATTTTTAACGTGTTTCTGCGCTTCCGAAATAAAAAAAATTGCCTTGCAAAGTACATTTTTTTGGAATTTGCTTTTGCTTAAAAACGTGTTTTTCTTTTTTGCGAAATTTGCTTTTACCTAGAAATTTGTTTTTTTTTGCGGAATTCGTTTTTGCCTAGAATATTTTTTGCGGAATTTGTTTTTGCCTAGAATATTTTTTGCGGAATTTGGTTTTGCTTAGAATTTTTTTTATTAATTTGTCATTGCCCAGCATTTTTTTTGCGGAATTTGTTTTTGCTTAGAACTTTTTTGTTGAGAAATTTGGTTTTGCTTAGAACTTTTTTGTTGAGAAATTTGGTTTTGCTTACAATTTCTTTTTTGCGGTATTTTTTTGCCTAAAAATATTAACGACGTGGTACCATTTCCACATGATTGCAATTTTCGAATGTGTGTCACATCGCCCCGGGCACAGTCGCCACGTCCGCGGGTTTGGCCAGTCTGTTGTCGAAGTTAGTATTAATATCCCGAGTTACGGCGATGAGAAAATTAGCGTAATTCACAGCGCGTTCCCAAGTGTCCCGCCAGCCCTCAGAGTCCTCGTGGCGCGCGAGCGATGACGTTAATCGGTGTGTCATGCGCCGCGCTCGGGCGTCAGCCGAGTGTGTCTTCTTTCTTAAAACTGCACACATTTTCCAGGTACAACTACGCGAGGCGCTCGCGCGGTGCATAATGGACGCTGACGAGAAATCGGCCGACAGCGACGAGCGGCAGACATCGTCGGCCTCGTCCCACAAATTCCTGATGCCGCCGGTGCTCAAGGATGAGCGCGAGGCTCGCGCTATGCGGCAGCCACGATCGCTAGTCACCACTCGTGGACTCTATGCAGGCCCAATCGAGTCGCATGCATAGACGCGGGGGACACCGGGGCGAATCGAAACACTTTTTTTGCTTGGCTTCTTTTTTATTTTTTCTATATGTCTGTCCGGCATTTTTTTATTTTTTCTATATTTCTGTCCGGCATTTTTTTATTTTTTCTATATTTCGGTTCGGCATTTTTTTTCTATATTTCTGTTCGGCATTTTTTGATCTTTCTATATTTTTGTCCGGCTTTTTTTTTCATTTTTACGTCGATGATTGTTTTCGTTTAGCACTTTTGTTTTAACTCTTCATGGTGATAATTTGCATTTTTGTTTCTGATCGGCATAGTTATCATTTTTGTATCGATGATTTCCTTTAATTTTTTGTTTGATATTTTCGAAAAAAAAGAAAAAAAATTCGCGGTGATAATTCGCAATATTGTTTTTCATTGGCATTTATTTTGTATGTTTTGCCCGCGATGTTGTTTTTGTTCGACTGTTTTTTAAATTTCTTTGCGTCGACGATTTACGAAATTTGTGTTCCACGACCGATTTGACGTCTAGACAAAACTCTCGTTGAAACTTCGTTTTTTGTTTCAACGCGCCCCGATCGCCCCGGTGTTTCTCTCTCCGCGAATTTCGCAGCGAGCCGCGAGCATAAACCGTCGCTTTCGTTCGCTCGCAGCGGGAAGCGCCGCTCGCATGGAGCGGAATAGTCGACGCGCAAATGGATATTCGCACGCCAGGGCGCAACTAATACGACGTCGCCTGGTTCTCAGTGTTGCGTCGCCCCCGCGACGTTACACCGGGATAACGCGCGGTGTTTGCTCTCGCGACCGCCGCGAATTATTATGCAATCCGGCGTGCATTACGTCAGCTGCCGTACAAAACGCCTCATTCGAGGACACTCGCGGTATTTCGGTGTAATTTAAACCGCGGCGATCGTCAGGCAAGACGAATTTTCGAGAGCGGCCGAATTTTCGGGACGCGTTGTTGGCGGGGAGTAAAAAGCGTTTAGACACAAAGACGAGTCCTGATGAGAATGACGCATTTTGGATTGGAGAGGGGAAAAAATGTAGGAGATGAAAGTAAGGAACACAAGACTCCAACCTGGAGGCTGAACGACGTCGTGACACGCGATTTGGCAATTCGTTGGCATTTTTACGCCCATCTGTGCACCTCACGCAGGCTTTTGTGTCGTAATAGCGGTACAGTTAATTTAGTTGACTTGGAGCTGCTCGCGAAATTCGGTCTTCTCGTCTGGCGAGAGCCTTGAGAAAAATTCTCACGAAAGTCGACACTGGTTTTTAATTCAGTGAAATTGAAGTTTCGAAGACGGTTTTTGATTCAATGAAAAAGAAATAAATTAAATTATTAGGATTTCTTTTTTTTCGAGAAACAGGAAATATCATTTTTACGACGATTAAGGTCGTAGGTCGTGAGACGTTAATTTCCTAATTTCGTAAATCGATGAGGAAATGGAGCTCCATAGACTCAGAATAATTTAAGTCAGGAATTGCTCACGAACTGAGCGAATAGCAAAAGGATCGTTTAGCCCAGCTAAGTTCATTTCTTGTCGTGAGAACATTTCTCACGAAAGTCGACACCGATTTTGAATTCAGTGCAATTGAAGTTCCGCAGATGACTTTTGATTCAGTGAAAAAAAAAAAATTAAATCCTTGGGAATTTCTTTTTTTTTCGAGGAACCGGAAATATCATTTTTACGGCGATTAAGGTCTTAGGTCGTGAGATGTAAATTCCCTAATTTCGTAAATCGATGAGAAAATGCAGCTCCACAGAATCTCGGTAATTTAACTGAGTTGGAATCGCTCGCGAACAGGGTGAATAGCAAAATGATCCAGCCCAGCGAAGTTCGCTTCTTGTTGTGAGAAAATTGCTCACAAATGTCGACACCGATTCTCGATTCAACGAAGTTGATCTTTGATTCGATGAAGCATTGAAATTCGTGCATGTGCGAAGTTCAAAAGATGTGAAGAAAATTGAAATGTAGCTTCTGACACGAAGAGTTTTTTTTTAAGCAGCAGGAAACACCATTTTTTACGGCAATTAAGGTCGATTGTTAAGACGTTCATTTTCGAACTTCGCGTGACGGCACGAAAAGATGTTTGGAACGCGAATCGACCGGCATCTTGAATTTCCGGCATTACCGAGGGAGCCCCCGAAGCTTCGCTTGAAAGCAGATCAGGAGTGAAACACACGTCGATTCAATTTTATTTTCCGGTGCTTCCGATGCGCGAGGAGTTTTCAGAAAAATATTCCCTCACACTGACGCGAACGTCCGTCCGAATGAAGTCTGAGGCCTTCAAATTTGTGCGACGGGCCGGGAAGCTCGAAAGATTTAAAGAAAAACCGAACGTCTCTCCTTAGATATAAAAATAATTTTTTTAAGAAAAAAATTATTTTTTATATGAGTCCTTAGAGATAAAAAATATATTTTTTATCACTCCTTAGAAATAAAAATGATTTTTTGTATCAGTCCTTAGAGATATAAAAATTATTTTTTTATCAGTCCTTAGGTATACATTTTTTTATCAGCCCATAGAGATAAAATTATTTTTTGTATCATCGTAAATAGTCCAAAAATCTACAACCTACAAAAGATGATTTTTTTTATCCAAATATCGCTTCTTACAAAAATTCGCTTTTTCTTCATCAAGGAACAGGAAGTCTTTCACGATAATCAAGGAAGTACGGCCGAATGTCCGCTTCCTAATATCGTAAATCGACGCGAAAATATCTTCGTGGCACGCATCGACCATCGTCTCGCATTCCCGGGATTATCGAGGGAATACAGACCACCGTTTGAGAGCGGATCGAGAGTGAAATAAACGGCGATTCGATTCTATTTCCACGTGCGTCTGTGTCGGCCAGACCCGCACCGAGAGAACGAAAATATCCTAACGAGGCCCGAAGAAAGAGGCCGTTCGAATCTTCGGTCTTTTCGAGCCTCTTTTTATTCCGAACGGTCGCGTTGGCTATAAAAAAGGGGAGAAGAAAAAAAAATGAACGAATCTGGTGAATGAGGCGAAACGGTAAGAATCGAGGGTTTCGACCCTCCGATATTTCGAACATTTTTGCCCTTCCATTAAGCGGGGATCCTCCGTCTTACAAAGCCTGTCCTCTTTTTCCTGCTTCCTCTTTTTTTCGCGTCTTCGCCCTTCATTTGGATCTTTTGTCCAACGTCTTTCTCCTCTTTGACTTTTTCTTTTATTTTCATACTGTCAAACATTTTCGCAAATTTACATTATCAGCTATTTAATTCGTCAGCTAATATGTATTAAATTTAATACACTAGGGGAATAAAGTTGCACATTTTTTATCAAACTTCCGAATTTGTATGGTGTTTATGGCAGAATAATATATTACGCCATAAGTGTGTAAAATCTTACGCACGTGTGGCATACTATATTTTTTGACGTAGTATGCGAAAAATCCCATTTTACGCACCGAAGACAGCGGGTGAAATTGAATTTTATTCATGCTACGTCAAAAAGTATTTTAATTTGATATCTCACACGGACATTAATTATAATATAACGGTTTGTGCAAAGCGGTTTCCTTTTCCTATATTAAAAACATTTAATAAACATCTTTTGACGTAGTATGCGTAAAATTCGATTTTACGCACTACTTTCGGTGCGTAAAATGAATGTTTACGCACCGAAAAAATAATCGTAATGAAAATGAACGTAAAATGAATTTTTACACACAGTGCGTAAAATCGAATTTTTTGTACACTACATAAAAAATATGGTATGCCACACGTGCGTAACATTTTACGCACTAGTGGCATAATACACTATTTAATGTGAATCAGACCTTCCGGCAAAAAATCTCTTCGTGCAAACAGACATTTGGTTACAACTTTCCCGATTTTTTTCCACCCTCATAAATCACGAATTAGGCGGAAAGTAGCGCGGATTCCACATATCACTGTGGCATTTGCGTGCGAATCGATGTTCCCGGTGGGTGCTGCAGGTCCCATTGTCAAAGGAAACGTGGCGTCTGGCGTGTGGGGACGGGGCGACTGCGGGTAGTCGACACTGGTTGTGGTTCTCGAGAAAGCTGGGCTCGGTTCCAAATTCACGTAGGACAAGACACGCGCGCGGGTGGTGCGAGAGAAAAGTACGCGCGGGTGGGAGGACAGCGAAGGACCGAGAACGAACGGAGAGAGCGGAGAGTGCGCCATATTTATGGCGCACCGAGCGTCCTAACCCAGTGGCACGAGAGGCTGAGAAATGAGGGTGGGCGAAGGTCCGACGCCCCCCAGGAATGCCCGGGAATCGAGAAACGCATCGTTGGATCCACCGGAGAGGTTCACCGAGGTCAGGAAATCCACGGCTACCAACACGCCGAGGCGCTTATATATCCACCGCGTTCGGCGCTCCCACTTTTTACTCCACTCTCTTGCGCGCCCCCCCGACTCATGGTATCGGTACGACCATTATTTTGCCAGGAAATCGATGGGCTTCCTTTACGTATATTTTCGGTAGCCATTTTTTCTTTCTCTCTCTTTCTCTCGCGCGTGCAAAAGATTTCTCACCGAGTGAATTCTATGTCGATATTTCGTTACGTTATTTTCATAAAATCTTCTAAACGATTCCCAGTTTGATAAGAAAATATATATATTATTTTTGGATTTTCACATTTTTCGATCTGACGAAAAGTGCCAAAATCGAGATCAAGCTCGAATATGAATTCATGAATTCTGACATTACGAAGGTCATTTTTTCATCACTTTAAAGAGATTTGAAACCAGTGTTTTCGAAGTTAGAATACGCAACTTGAGAACGACGATACCGATCAATAATCAATATTTCGAGAAAATTTTCTCCAAAACCACTTGCTCCAACCGCTGTATTCCAGTTAAAAAAAACGTATCTTTTCATTTTTTCTTATTTCTCAATTCCGTCCGCATTCCCCCGAATCCCAAAAATCCTATAAATCCAGCGAAACAACCGCGATAACCTCTCATAAATCCCACTGCCACAAGGTCATCGATACCATAACAATAACAATCCACGCACGAATTTGAAGCCTTGAACTTGAAGCTTAAACCGTGGCCCCCAACGAGCGGGTAATCAGAGTGGCTGCGGGGAGCGTGAGTGAAGAGAGAGGAATGGGGCACCGCGACATTCACAGGGGGCGGTGGGGGCCGTGGGGAGGGGGGGGGGAGGTTGAGGTTGTGTCTCGCGATGATTCTTCCCCGGGAAAGATACGTTGAATTTCCCGGAAACTTTAGTGAACCGCGTTACTTCCAATCAAAAAAACCCCATAAATCCAGCAAAACAACCGCGATAACCTCATAAATCCCAGTGCCGCAAGGTCATCGATACCATAACAATAACAATCCACGCACGAATTTGAAGCCTTGAACTTGAAGCTTAGACCGTGGCACCCAACAAGCGGGTAATCAGAGTGGCTGCGGGGGGCGTGAGAGAAAAGGGGAGTAGGGGACATCGCGACGCTTACAGGGGGGGGGGGGGGGGGGGCGCGGGGAGGTTGAGGTTGAGGTTGTGTCTCGCGATGATTCTTCCCCGGGAAAGATACGTTGAATTTCCCGGAAACTTTAGTGAAACCGGGAAATACCGTGCTCGTTCGCCGGAAATGGCCTGAGAGATTTCGCTTGTGGCGTGAGGCGAGCTCGCGGTGCGCGAGTGTCGTGTGCGACGCTCACACAGAGCGCTCGCGGCTCTGCGCTCTGCGCTCAGCGTGAGCCGCGCGCGTCTCGGTCTCTCGGTGGTGGTAGACACAGCGCGAGTGTCTACTGATGGGAGAAACGCAATCGTGCGCGAGAGACCCGACGAGCTCGTCGGGTCTCTGAGGCGAAACTGCGCGCCGAGCATTGTGTGTATATAGTATCCACCACACCGACTATAATAGAATAGCAGAAACGTCTGACGGAAACGAGAGAGCCCCGCGCACGCCGGGCGTGATAAGCCTCACTTCTGTTCTGTTTTCTAATTCCATTCGCCATAAACGTCGCTTACGTATCTAATCTGGCGTTCCCGACGTATAGCCCCGTGTGCGGCTCGCTCGTTCGCTACGCGCGCGACCGCGAGAACCCGGAATCCAATACACACGACGAGCGTATAAACCGCCGCGCGCACAGCGTTACCGGTGCGCAATTGCCACTCGGTGGGCTCGAGGGGGGAATATGGACCGATGCGTTGTGATGGACCAGGGATGATGAGACTTGGGGCATTTTTTATTTATTTATTTCGTACGTTGGTGACTTTAATTGGTACAGGTGATTTTGGTGTTGAAACGTACCAGGGCATTTTTTTGAATTTATTTGGTACGTTGGTGACTTTAATTGGTACAGGTGATTTAGGTGTTGAAACGTACCAGGGAACTTTTTTCGAATTTATTAGGTACGTTGGTGACTTTAATTGGTGCAGGTGATTTAGGTGTTGAAACGTATTTACGAAAATAATCGGAGGGTGATGAGGAATTGATTCGACTATTTTATTTTTGTTGATTTGTCGATAAGTATAAAAAAAGTGATGGATCAGTGGGGATGCCGCATGGGAAATTTTTTATATTTAATTTGTACGTTGACTTTCATTGGTATAGGTGAGGTGATTTAGGTATTGAACCGTATTCATGAAAATAATTAGAACAATTTAAATATTTTATTATTGTTCATTTGTCGATTTAACGATTTTTTTGCCGCCTCAGCAAAATGTGTAGACAGCAAATTGTTGGCTACCGCGCCAATAATTTTGTTATCACTGCGTTCATATTTTTCCCGGTTAAATTTTTCCAGGATAAAATTTAACGACTTTACGCGAGTTTTACTAGTTTTCAATTACAGAATCCATTTATTTTACAGTCGACAGAGACAAAAGTCCGTGAGTTTCAAGGAGTATTTTTTTTCTTATGTACTGAGAGCAGCGAATCATTTACCAGGCATTTTTGGGTGGTCCATATTAATTAGATTTCAGGTTATCCATGTTACCAAGCTGCAAAAAAAAACATAGAGTCTGAGCCGTGAAAAATAATGTTTTAAACATTTTCTACGGGCAGAAAATACGAATCACAGTTTCCGAGTGGTCCGTATTGACCCCTTTTCGCCCGATACATATATACAGATTTCTATGCCCCTCGGTTCTGGTGCCGCAACCGCTGCGAGTAGTAAAGCGGTCTTAACGAACGCGCAGAATCCATGAATCACTGCTGCTGCAGACGTACGGAGACTCGGTGCAGTAATCGCACATGGATATATACAATAAATAGTGTATATGTGTGTGTGTGTTTGTATTTGTACAGCGTGAAGAACTCGCGGTCCAGCGTCACGTCACGAGCGACCTATAGCTCGCACTCGTTCATCCGCTCGACTTACGAGTCGAATCCCTCCGCACGTTCCCGATGCGAATGCACCGCGGTGCACGCGGCGCGCGAGTTGCGCCAGCGCCGTAACGCAAGGATACGCGGGCTTTGTAAAAGTGGCAATTAGCGTTATTGGTTTTAGTGCCGGAGTCGCGACCGGCTCGTTACTTCGCGATCTCTGTTTGCCTATTTGTTTGTTTGACGTGTAATTCGTTGTTCTTTGTTTTTTTATTTTTTATTTTATTGTATGTTGGTAAGAAATTATTTTTTCATTGAAAATTAATTAAAGAATGTAAATAAAATGAAGCAATTATAAATAATTAATAAGGATTCCCGTGGCAGAAGGGCAGAAAAAGGGGAGAGGGGAAATCGAGACAAAAAAATACGCGAAAAATAAAAGGGGTACTTTTCGCAAATTTTTTTTTTTCGATTTTGGAAAGTTTGGAGATCCTATTCGGTGGAAAATTTCTTGCTGATTCCGAAAAGCACCGCTGTTTGCCCGAAAGATCGAAAATTCGAGGAGAAAAACGCGAAAAACGATTTCGCGATTTTTTCGAAATTTAATCACTTGAGAAAAGTTGAGGTAACTTTTTTATGAATTTTCTTCTTGCGTTCGAGAGAAAACTCTATAACGAACAGAATGCTGCAATACCGGAACGCGATATATTGATTTTTGAATCGTTCACAGAACTTTAAAGCCAGACCTTCAAAAATTGGAAAAGAACGAAAAAAATGTCCTTCTAAAAATTTGCAATTTCTGAGGGCCTGACTTTAAAGTTCCGTCAAACATTCAGAAATCGAGATATTGCGTTCCGCCTTGCGGCATTCTCTTCGTTATAGAGTTTTCTGTCGAACGCAAAAAGAAAATCCAAGTTCGATCGATCCAAACAAAAGTAACCTCAACTTCAGTGATGTAACGAAATTTCGAAAAAAGTGCGAAATCGTTTTTCGCCTTTTTCTCGTCGAATTTTCGATTTTTCAGGCAAACAACAGTGCATTTTGGAGTCAGCGGGAAATTTTTCATCGGACAGGCTTTTTAAATTTTACGAAAACGAAAAAAAAAAATTCGCGAAAAAAACCAAGTCTACGTGTGGCTTAAAAATTCAGCGAAAAATTCCGAAATCACGATATCACGAGGCGTTCCGCTTCTTTGTAACCAGATAATTTGTAAGAAAGAGTAAAACCAATAAGAATAAAAAATCATCGTGTATAAAATAAACAAACGATTGTGATTTTAACAATAGCGAAGCCCGACGTTGTTTTTAGTTCTCCGTAAAAATGGAGGAAATTGAAAACGGGACACGACGGTTGAGAATTGAGAACTCCTGGGGGGGAAAAAGAATCCCCGAGCGTTATAACGAGAGGAAAAGAATCTCGGTCTCTCGGTACGTGGACGTTGCGGTTGACTCACTCCGCGCTCACAGCGGCGGCCGCGGCGGACGGCAAGCGCTGCGATTATTCATTCGCGAATTCCTCAGCACGCGCGAGAGACCGCGGCGCGAGCGTTCGAGTGGTCGCGCTCGCGCTGCCCGCTCGCAACGCGCGGCGCGCACTTGGCTTGTTTATACATTTTTAAGCTATGAATAACAGAACCGAGGGCGAGAGTGAGGCGAAAAACGCCCCGGGCGAAACGTGTATCCCGGGCTCCGACGCTTCTTTCACTCGATATCTCGACCCGTTACGGCCGCGTCCGTCGCGCGAGTCGTACGTGCTCGAGATGCTTTTTTTGCAATCAACTCGGCCGGCGATAAGACGCGTCCCAGTCATCGACCATCCGACACACAACCGGCAGTCGCGACGTTACACGATACCGCGAATTCTGCTGCGGTCGAAACGCACCCACGGTCGATTGTACTCGTGTAGCGGTCAACCACTGGGACATCCGGCTGTAAACTCTGCAGCGGGAATTTCGGTGCGCAGATAACTCGCGTTAGTCATCATTGTTTGTCATTTCTGTGTCGTCGACGAGAGATAAAAAATGTTCCTTTCGTGACTACAGTGAGATGTATTTTCAACCACGTGCTTCACTTCTCAACACATGAATTTTTCGTTTGTTGTTACCATTTTTTTACGTAGTATGCCAAAAATTCAATTTTGCGCACTGTGTGTAAAAAATTCATTGTACGCACTGTGTGTAAAAATTTATTTTACGCACTATGTAAAAATTCATTTTACGCACTTTGTAAAAATTCATTTTACGCACTGTGCATAAATAGTACATTGTGTGACTAGTGCGCAAAGTAGGCAATTACACGAGTCGTGAATCGCCTACGCGCACGTGTCACACATACTATTTTTTTAAATATGTGCGTGCGAAGTTCGTCTTCTCGTGCCTGCGTAGCGGGCGCGAAGTAGTCGATTTTCGCATGTTATTGGAGAATTTATTCGCACACTCCGAACAGAGCGCGAATTTGATTGAATTGAATGGCAAACTTCACACTCGTCGTGAATCGCCTACTTCGCGCACTAGTCACACAATGTACTATTTATGCACTGTGCGCAAAAAATCATTTTACGCACCGAAGGCAGTGCGTAAAATCAAATTTTACGCATATCACGTCAAAAAATATGATATGCCACACGTGCGTAACATTTTACGCACTTGTGGCATATTCTACTATTTTTAGATTCACGAGGCATTTTTTGATTGAATTGTTTACTTATCCAACAGCTGCGTCGCGATGCGGTGGATTTTTCCAAGCCAAAATTCACGAGTCGACCGCTAGTGTGGTGGTCAATTACTGGGACATCCGTCTTCAAGTCGCGTTGGGATTTCCGGAGAGTAGATAACTCGCCACACTAGTCATCGTGGTCCAGATATGAACCGGAAAAAATAAACTTGTATTAATTTTAGCCGCATCAATGGAGCCTTCAAGATTAATCATCATTTTTTTTTAACCAGTTTTCCTCAATTCACTTAAAAAAACGCCACGACTACATTCGCGATGTAATATACGAAAATTGAATTCCACGTTTTTCGCAAATGTCCGCGCGGCTTGATGAAAATTGCAACAGCAGAAAAAGTCCGTATGTCATGACGACCGCTCGCGCTCTGAACCCGGCAAAGGGCCGTTAAATTTTAGATTGAAAAAAATGCGCGGCGAATGTGTGATAGAGTGCGGATTTGGCGAGGATTATGAGAGTTTTTAAAGCTTTGCCGCTCTCCGCGATTCCGCGAGAGGAGCAATAAAAATAAATGCTTTTTGCACTTTCGTGTTTAACGCTGAACCCCCCTCCCCCCCTCCTCTAAACTCCCTCAATTCTGCAGTACATTCGGCGCAAATAATTGTCTCGTGGTTATTGCCCGCCGATTTCACGTCACGGCTGTGATAAGCCACTAAGTCAATATTTTTACACCCGGTGTGCCACGGTACAGTGTAATATACAATATACTATCGGAGTGTCAAAACCGAATCACACGTTTTTTTCAGATTCAACGCGAGGTTGATATTTTTACATTCGTAGAACAGCGTAAAAACACGAAAAGTTTGTTTTATTCTGCTGAGTTACATTAATATTATCATAATTCGTACCATAGTACACAAAATAAACGACTCTTAATAATAATAATAATAATTGCTTTTTTTCAACCGTAAGAAATCTCCCTGTTCCTTTTCGATCAATTGATAACAACGGGTAAGTTAATTAATTACTAATAAGTAATAAAGTAAACCATAATCTGATTAATGAGATGACTGATTACGGTCACGTATTAAATATCACTTTTATACACTCGGACGAGACTGCGTTCAGCGCTGACGGAATTGTAGTAAATCCCACAGCGCGATATGATAGCTCAGGACTGAATAAAGCGTTCCATTCATAAACATCGCTGAGATAAATCCATAGCTGCGTTCGGATGCATAAAGATCGAGCCTCTTGCACCAAAACACGATTCCTCTTATCCTCATCATTAAAGACTTGAAAATTCAACTTTGGGCGGAGAAAAAAGGGACCTAATTAAAAAAAATATAAACAATTTCTCGTGCCAAATAAAAAAACAATTATTTCCCGGTATCCCGGTTTTCCAGCCGTCGTAAACCTAGTCCCAAAAATCAGTTCCCTAACACCTCCTCAATTCACAATTATCAAAAAAATAATTGGTCTTGACTTTCCACGTTATATATCATTATATAGCCAGAATAAATCCACTCGATTTTTCCACGCATCAAGATATTCAGCAACCTCAAAGCGAGTCAATCCTCGCAAAAAAAAAAGAAAATACCCAGTATTTCTCGCGATCCAAAAATACGCCGAAAACACGAACGGGTCAGCCGTTCGACTTGACCCGGAACGTCCTCTACGTCCATCGCGCGCATTAGCGCGATAAGCGCGACAGCCGGCACCGAGACCCGAGACGCGTATATCACTCTCCGCTTCTTTCCCTCTCAAACGTCCCATTCGCCGGCCCCGATAACGTTTGACAAATTGGCCGCCCGAATTTTTCTAAACACGCGAAAGAGAATCCCGCGTTCGCCCCGCCGACAATTTGCGCTCGCGTCGCGCAGTTACGCGTTAGATTCCGTAATACGTGCATCATATACTTACAAAGCTCTCGGCTGGCGGTGCGCGGGGTAAGGGCGAGGAGAGGGGGGGGGGACTGCGCGAGCCGGCAGCGTGAGGAAGCGCGAACCGTGCTGCCACGGGTGGCAGTGCGGTCGCCGGCAGCGATAACTCCGACGCCGGCATCGGCGCGACGCCCGCGGGCTCGGCCGAGATCGGCCGGCGTCGGGTCTCCCCGCGCGCGCCGCCACCAACGCCGGCGGAACGTCAGTCACTCTTCGGCGCTCGCGCGGGAGAGTCTGTACGCTCTGTGTGTCGACCGGGATTCGATTCGCCGTGTTCCCCCTGCGTTTTCCTATGCCTCGCGCGGACCGGGAGTCACCTTGGAGCGTGTGGAGAAAACGCGATTGAAAACAATCAGCCGTAGAGGAGGCGGAAGCGAAACCGGCCGGAAAGCCGTTTATGTTTCGCGAGAAAAAAATAAATAAAATTAGAAAAAAATAAAAATAAACGTCGACGACAAAGACGAAGCGAGTGACTCGAAACACTCGCCGGTGTTCGCTAGGGCAGCATCGCGGAAATTAGTGTGTGGCTCCTTGAGCGTTGCGCCGCTCGTTGTTTTTCGGGTTAAAAAAAAAACGCGAGGTGTTTCGTGAACACCGAAACACCGGCGTCCGCACAGCCCGCGAAGCCCCGCCGGACCCTCGCGTGTCCGGCTCAGCCCGAGTGATCTCTCGATTTTCAACGAGAGGCCGATCGCAAAACACGGAGATTTCGCGACGCAGCCGTCGCGTCGCCAGTGATTACAGTTTTCGGGTGCGTGGGTGACGCGACTCGTGGATATACCGCTTCGCTTCGATACAGCGGGAGAGAGAGAGGAAAAAAAGCGCACACACACACACCGAGTCGAACCGGTGGCCGCGGATATGAAGATATAGACGGGCGGCCGGTCTATCAGTCGATGTGCCGGGCGGCGCATCCTCGAAGCCGGCGAGCGAGATACACGGCCTCGACTATATATAGTGCGCGCACTCGATATTCGTGGCGTCTGTGAAAATTCCGGGTTAAAAAAAAAAAGAACGAAAAAAGAAATAAAAAATTGAAAAATAAAAAATCACGACTCCCGATAGCGGAGAGCAACGAGAGGAGATCAGGAGCGACGGTGATGCGGGTTCGAGTTTAGCCGGCTCGCGGAAGCCGAAGGAAATAAAACAAACAATAATAATAATAATAATAACAATAACAATAAAAGACGAGTATCGAATAAAAAAAAACTTCGTACGACGTTACCGAGGATAATTTCGAGGATTTACGACACATTTAATATATACGTGCGTGTTGTGTATGTACATTTCGTCCGTATGATGGATAATACTGAGTCGCGTTGCGTGCACGCGTTGCGACTCCAGGTCAAAGAGACAGAGTGCCGTGGTGCCAGCGAGGAATTCGTAGCGGCGTGTACGCTCTGATCCATCCCCTCTCTTCCTCTCTTTTTCTCTCTCACTGTCCTCCTCCTTCTCCTCTTCTCTCGCTCTGTCCCTCTCCCTTCTCGCTCTGAGCCGCGAGACGAAGAGGCGAGAGAATAAAAAACGAAGAAAACAGAGGGGAAAACAAGAACGGAATTCAGCGTGAGTTCGCAGCCGACGAATTCCGAGCGCGAGAGAGAGAGAGAGAGACAGCGACACAATCGTTGTGACTCGATTACTTAGCTCCTTCGCTGCAGCCCGCGCGGAGGCATCGCCGGCCGCTTATCGCGTCGGCCGGGGGCCAATCGCGTCTCGCCTCGAGCGGGGGGGACGCGCGGCGCGCACCGATATCTCCCTCTCACCTTGTGTGTGTGTTTTTTTTTTCGCTCGGCCCGATTAGTCACGAATCGTCGGGCGCTCGCGGGAGACGCGAGAGTGAAGTGACTCGAAGCGAGAGGGGAAGAAGCGAGCGAGGGTGACGGAGAGAGAGAGGGAAGCGCGCGCGCGGCCGGCGAAGCGGCGGACGAGATCGAGAGCAGAGCCAGCAGAGATGGCGGTCACGTGTCGGCGGTGAGAAGCGGCGGAAGCGGCATTTGCGCGAGTGCAACGGCGGCGTTTAGTGCTCCGCGCGTCTACTCTGTGTGCTACCCGAATATATAACGTGCGTCGTCGTTCAGTTCGTTCCACGTCTCTTTGGCTCTCCGTGGATTTCCTCGGGAGTCAGTTTTCTGTGCTGCATCGAGTCGAGTTTTGTTGGTTTTTTTGTTACCCCCCCACCGACGTGGAAATTCCGCCACTCACTCTGGTGTTTAAAGGGCGAGAGAGATACGCCGACACACACGGAAGCCACCGGGGGGAAATAATTTCGTGAATCTTCGTCGGTGCGCGCGACGGTTGTAATTCAGTGAGTGCTGGTTCGGCGATATATATATGTTTGTTCGTTGAATATATATCTCTCGCTACGATATATATATTTGTATCGATATAATATAGTGTCGATAATAATCTCTGTGGATACGATACATGTACGCATATATATAAATATTATATATATATACATAATTGTGCGCGTACGGAAAACGGTGTAGAAAACGGTGTGAGCGCGTTTCGAGGAGAATACGAAGCGTCTCTCGGGCGTTTTAACGGTGCAACAACGGTGATCGTGAATACAGTTCGGGTTTGTTTGTTTGTTTGTTCTACGTGTCCCCCCCGCGTCTCACTCGCTCCCGCGGCGGCGGCGGCGACGCTCGATAATCATAACCATGGATATCCTGCCGAGTGGGAACATATTTAGGGAATTGCAGGACATACACGATACCGGATACTTTTCGGCTCAACCGTCGCTCGAGGATCACTGGCAACAGGTAAGGCCACTCGGTGGTTTTCTCTCTCTCTCTCTCTCTCTCTGTGTCTGTCTGTCTCTCTTCCTCTTTTTCCCTCTCCCTGTCTCCCTCTCTCTCTCTCTCGCTCTGCCGTGCGCTACGGCCCAGCGCGCTTTTACTCTACCCACTACCCACTATCTGCTACTATAACCGCTATATACGCGTTGTATACTCACTCGGTCATTCACTCATTCGCTCGGCGCACGTATAGTACGAGCTCGTTCGCTCGAGACGCGCCGCAGTCGCGCTGCTTTCCCTTGACCCCCACCCGGCCGACTTCTCGTCCTCGTCTTCGTCAATTCTCCCCCGGCCTTTTCGAGAGAGACTCGAACTCACTTTTACGCCGCCTCGGCGCCTCCGCCGCCGGCCGAGATGTTATTTTTCGTCGCGGTTACGGATAGCGGCGAATTTTTTTCTATTGTTTTTTTTTTAAGGCGGTTTGTGATGTTAACGAGAACTCGTTCATTCATACGTGGAACGGTATAATTTTGCGGCTTATCGTTTTAATGAGGGGGTTTAAAAAATTATGATACAGAGGGAAATTTTAATGTAGTCATTTTTCGAAATATTTTGGGCTTGGATTTAATTATTGAGGATTGTTGGACTTTTTTACGTGGAACGGTATAATTTTGCGGCTTATTGTTTTCACGAGGGGAATTAAAAAAATTACGACGCTGAGAGAAATTTGAATGTAGTCATTTTTCGACATTTTTTGGGCTTCGGATTAATTATTGGGGTTTGTCGGACTTTTTTTAATTTGGCTTCCTCGACCGGCAAAATATCAAGTTTATCGGTTTTTTTGTAAGTGAGACTTAGAAGAGGTTCGCATTTTTTCTTATCTAACGCCGAAGATAAAAATGACAGAAGATAAAAATCGTTGAAAAATCATATCCGGACGAAAGACATGCGTTTGATCGCCCGGGAAAAGATAAAAATCGCGAAAAAAAAACATCCGGACAAATAATATACGATTAATCCTCTGGATGCCGGAGGACGAGACACCGAATTAAAATTTTAATCGTCGTTTCGTAACCAAAACATGCAAACCTCGTTTCAAGATTATTTCAAACGGCTCTTCAGCCAAGTACAAATAACGAAAACGTGTTTTCTTATTTTTGCACAAAAATACGTAAAACGAAGTGAAGGATTTTATTGAGTAACGTTAAATAATCAACTCTGACAGGAAATCGTGATTCGCGCAGTTAACGTGCAAATTCGACGATGAGTGAAATTGATATCAACCGGACGCTCGTTGTAACGGTTTTTATCAGCTGTCCAAACGATTTGTCACTATTAGCGCTTTACACTTTTCTCTCTACCTTCTGCATAACCGAACGACGACAATTTTTGTGGCAATGATTACCACACTCGACACAAAAAACTCGTTTTACTCCTCAAGTCTGGCGTTTTTTTCAATATTTCCAGAACATTCAGTCAAGTGGTGATTAATACAAAAATCATCAAAACGTTAAAACGTGCCAAATTTACCGTACGAAATGTGGCAACCATCGCCAGCAAATTTTTGCGAATCTGGCGTTTTTTCCGATACTTCCAGAAAGATTCAGCCCTGAGTGGAGATTAATGCAAAAGTCGTCAAAATGTTAAATCGCACCAAATTTACTGTACGAAATGTGACAACCATTAACCAAAAAATGTTCACGACTCTGGCGTTTTTTCCAATACTTCCCGAAACATTCGGCCGAATACGAAGACTAATGCAAAAATCGTCAGAACGTTAAAACGCACCAAATTTACCGTACGAAATGTGGCAACCATTAACCAAACAAATTTTCGCGAGTATGGCGTTTTTTCCAATAGTCCCCAAAGCATTCAGCCGAGTATGGAAACTAATGCAAAAATCGTCAGAACGTTAAAACGCACCAAATTAACCGTACGAAATGTGGCAACCATCACCACAAAAAATTCCCCCTGTGTAATCCACCGTCTTTTCAGTCTTTTTCGCTCTTCCGCCGTTAATGTCTATATCAGTCGCAGTCCAACCAAGAGTTCCCCAACTTTTGTTCACCGCGCCCGGTTGCATTCGTCTTCCTTCGATCGCGTCTTTGTCCGTTTTATATCACTCCCGCGCCTGGTTCTTGCCTTCTGCCTCGCATTTTATACGCGCGCAACGCTGAATGGGAAACTTGGAGCTGGCTCGCGCTTATTCGCTCGAATAATCGGGTGAGACGCGCCAGGATTCTCCATTCACGCGACAAAGTTAATTGCCCGTCGCATTAGTGCTTCTCGTCGCAATTACCCTCCTTCTCCTTTTCCACCTCCCCCCCACACCCCCTCTCCCTCTCCCTCCTACCCCTCCCCCTTTCTCCTGGGAAGCTCCCGTGATTATCGTAATTATGGGTACACAGGTAGTCGACCCTGATTCGAGAATCCTAAATGAGCATTTCAGTAATTAGTATTGTGTAAGGCGCCCGTCGCGAGCGCAACCTACATTAAACTGTGACACATACGCACGTTCGAATACATAGGGGACCTTCCACGCGAAACTGACCTGGCTTTGTGTCACGTTCGCCGTCTGTTTACTTGCCGATTTTATCTAGAGATTCTATCTAAACCGATTTCCAAAATGAAAAAAAAAAAAAAAATGTATTTATTGCTTCGCACATTTTTTTGTAATTTTGACATTTGACATTAACACACGGAAATTCGTGTAACGAAATTTCGGCTGCAGGAACAGCAAAATTCTCGTCGTGTTCCTAGTGACGAATTTTATTTATTTTTTTTTTTCGAGTGTCAAGTGAATCAGATTTATGGTACTTGAACACGTAGAAATGGCGATTAAAGATGTGAACCACGAGTTGATTTTTTATCGTCAGACAAACGAAAAAAATTCGAGAAATTACGATGACCTGAAAAAATAACAGTTGCGGTGTTTATTCGACCCACTGTAAGATGGTCGATTTTACGTGGAACGTCCCGTACACCGATGTATATCGTACACAGCCAGTAACAGCGTGTGCTACGGTCGCCGCACACTTACTCAACAACTATTGTCAAAGTTTTGGAAGCAACGAAGCTCAGACTCTACGTACACCGAGTACACACGTAGCTTATATACCCGGTGTGGCTGTATGTACTGCAAGCGGCTCGTGTATTTATACATGGACCGTTATGCCCCGTTGGATTTTCGCGTAGCGCAGCCTCGCGAACAGCCTGAAATTCCACAGGGTTTTACGCACTCAAAGCACGTGCGTAAACCTTCGCTCATGTGTGGCACGAGACTCGCTGTATACACGTTATAATACATATATGTATAAGTTATGTATGCACGAAAACGTATCGCACGCTACACGACAAACAATACAATACAGTACGTGTTCGCGTATTTCCACAGACGGAATTATTCCAAGTCCCCCGAGGGACTTGGAATAATAACGGCGCGGGTGTGTCATTTGGCCCCGGCGAGCTGGGCTCCGGAGGTCTCACAGCAGGACTTAGAAAAATTCCGCCGCAAGGCCTCTGGGGGAGTTGGAACAATTTAGGCTTGTGTGTCATTTGACCCCGGCCTAACGAAATACTCTACACGGCGATGACGAGACATTTTCATTATATAAAAAATACTAGAGGATTACGTGGCTCAAGTGCTCGTATTCAAAAGCCCCTTCAGAACTTGGAATAATTTCGGCTTGTATATGTGTCATTTGACCCCGGTCAGCTTGGTCCTGAAACTCCTAAAGCGGGACTTGGAAAAATTTAACCCCAGGTCCCTTGGGGACTTAGAAAAATGTAGCTTCAAGTTTCTTTTGGGGTCTTAGAAAAATGTAGCTTCAAGTTCCTTGGGGACTTAAAAAATGTAGCTTCAAGTCTCTTCTGGGGTCTTAGAAAAATTTAGCTTCAAGTCCCTTGGGGACTTAAAAAATGTAGCTTCAAGTTTCTTTTGGGGTCTTAGAAAAATGTAGCTTCAAGTTCCTTGGGGGACTTAAAAAATGTAGCTTCAAGTTTCTTTTGGGGTCTTAGAAAAATTTAGCTTCAAGTCCCTTCGGGACTTAAAAAATGTAGCTTCAAGTCTCTTTTGGGGTCTTAGAAATATTTCGCTTTAAGTCCCTCGGAGACTTAGAAAAATTCTGGCTTCGTTGTGTCATTTGACCCAGACCTGTTCGATTATCTCACACGGCTGTGGCAGCGAGATCTTTTTATAATACAGAGGGATATATAATTGCGTACATACAAAAACGTATCGCATACTACATGGCGAACAATGTAATACAGTACCTGTTCGCGTATTTGCAGAGACGACAACGTAATTCGTCTATTACTACGCCATATTACACTAAGCATGCGTATGTATTTTATTTATACATGGTATATAATAGCCTCCGTGTATGTATAGAAAGGAGGCTGCAGTGTGCGTGTGGAATGGGCCGGGGGGACGTGCGTTAAGTTATGCGTGCAAAACTATCCCCTCGTGCTTCGTGGACTGAAAGAGAAACGGAGATGGAATCTCTCGGAACTCGGTGGGACCTGTACGTACAGCTTTGTACTACCTGGCGCTATTGCTATATGGACGCTCCGCGACTGCTATAACCGTAAGACAGAGCGAAGGCAGAAGCGCGCGGTACGTGCGGGGGACTCGTATTGTACGGCCGTACGTGAAACCCACGGTTTCTGGATACTCGCGCATATACCGTGTGCATGGATATTTCTACGTGTGTAGATGCGCGTCGTATATTACAGCCTCGAGGCGGGCGGCGCGCGACGTTTGTGTTTGTACGACGAAAACTTGTCCGCCTGTGAAATAGCTGCGCGATTGCGTGCAGTCGTTATTATTATTCTGTAACTCTCGTGCGGCGCGTCGTCGGCGACCGGAAAGTTTTCGGGGGGAGGACATTTTTCGTGTGACTTTCTAATGTTTTTCAGATTGGAAAATTGAATACAGAAACGAAAACTGCGCGAGGCGATTTTTTAGGGGCGGGGGGGAATATAAAAATAAGGGTTGCAATAAAATTACAAAATAAAAATAAACTTTTTCGCGTATTGCGTGGCTTTATATTTGCACAACGCAAACTTGTCGGACGGCGAAATGTTTTTATTATTAATATTAATATTACCGTAACTCGTATCACTGTGTGAATGGCATTTTTTTAAAGAAAAAATTAAACGCACCTTTCTAAAGTTTTCGAGACTTATTTGATGTCGTGAAGTATAAAATAGAGGAGAAAAAAATACACTCTTAAAATTTGTTTAACAATTTTTGCTAAAAAATAAATTCAACTTGACAGAATCACAGGAAAAATAAAGGCAAAAAATAGATTACAAAGGGTAATAAAAATAAGTGGTATTCGTAAACATGTGACCAGTGACACGTGACGTATCGGTGGATAGATGAGAATAGCAACTAGACGGCGAACAGACGGTCGTCGCCTCGCAGCGACGGCAGCGGCTACGGCGGCATCGGTCAGCGTGTCAGTCGGTGAGATCGCGTGACGCGTCCGAGGCGTCGGGACGCCCGACGCCGCAGCGCCGCGCCAGACGCCACGTACGTATTATATCGCGGGGATCGCTTTCGCCGCCGAGCGATTCTTCCTCCTCGGGGTTTGCGCTTCGCGTATTACCCGCGCCGCACAGAAATTCAATATTTATCGTGTAATCTTTTTCGTCGCCGGTCCGACTCCTCGTTCAATCGCGCCACATAAATTAACAATATACATCACGCATAATAATGATATAATAATATCCATCGCGTTGCATCTTTTGCTCATCGCAATTTTCATCCTTTTTTCGCGATACAAAATAAAATCATTCAAAACAAGGAAAAAAAAGACGCGCCACATAAATTAACAATACATCACGCATAATAATGATAATAATATTCATCGCGTTGCATCTTTTGCTCATCGCAATTTTCATCCTTTTTTCGCAATAAAAAATAAAATCATTCGAAACAAGGGAAAAAAGATGGTTGAAAAAGGAAAGTTCAATAAAAAATCTAGATACAGAGAAATTAATTTTTCTTCACGCTAATTATTAAAAATAGACTAAGAAAAGAGGTCGAAAAGACTCAAATTTCAAAATTCCAATTTTAATGAGAGAATTTGAATTAAAAACGAAATTTGATATAAAAATTCAAATTTTAATGAGAAAATTTGAACAAAAAACGAAATTTCATATAAGAATTCAAATTTTAAAGAGAACACTTTTTTCCCACAAATCAGCGAATCAATTGCGACCCCGGCAACCACCAATTATCAACAATTCGGCCACTTCGCGTCCCCGCGAAAATCCACCGAGCCGCAAAATCCATTTTTTTTTCTTCCCCCTGCAAAATTTCCATTCGAATTAACGCATCTCTCGACACCTGTCGATTATTATTTCTCATCTCCCTGACGCGAGCATCCGAAACAACAATCGTCGCGCTGAATTTTCGTCGTCGGTACCCGTCAAAAATACCGTCGTTGTATCTTCGCCGCCCGAGGCCGCCGTGTCAGTCACGTTCGTACGTGTATTTTTTTTTTCTTCCATACCTCGCTAGTGATGATGTTTGAAACGCGTGTCATAAGCCGGACCGGCTGCGGGCATCGCTTCTGGTAAATCCATGCATATGTATTTTCACGTATGGACGCGAAAGTGCGTATTGTATAATACCTATATAGTATGTATTATTTACACACACACTATATATATACGTCACAGAGCATATATAGTATTTATACGTATATACAACCGCGACCACTGGACTTTGGCGCCGAAAGCTGCTAAATCGATGTCACCGGTGCGAAATTAAAGTTTTCCGGCTCTGCGGTCCCTTCTGCCTCTCGCAGCTCGTCTCTTTTTCATACGCGCTCGCGTTATACCGTTTTATGCGTCGCGCGGCGGCTGTGCCCCCCCCCCCCCTCCTCACCCCGTATGGTGGATATGCGTCGAGGCAGGGAGAGCCAGGGATTCGCCCCGCGCGTCGCACCGAGAGAGCCCGGGACTCTTTCGCTTCCATATGCAATTTTCCAGATTGGATTCCTGCGTCATTTCGGCGCACTGCCACCCCCCCCCCCCTCCCTCTTTCCTCCCGGCCTCCCCCCGCGCTTCGATGACATTGCGGCCGGGAAAGCCGCGCGCGCACCGCGCGACTTGTCTGTTTTCTCTCGAGCTCCTCCCACACGCGGATCTCTGCGGGATTCGAAAAGGGAGAGAGAGAGAAGAGAGAGAGTGAAAAAAAAGAAACGCGAAGGCTGTACGGTAACCAGCAATCCGGCTTAATTGTGCGACCTCGCGTGCGCAGCCCCGATTCGCGGGCTATGCATGTTGAAAAGGTGGAAGAAAAGAGTCGAAGAATCTTTCTTCTCTCTTTTTTTGTAACGGAAGTGCCGACGATCCAATTATGCGTTTCGACCATAAATTCGTGATACTTAGAGTCTGTTTATACTGCGGTTCGCGATTCGATGACGCCGGAATGGAATTCGTGTAAATCGGTCGGGGCTCGAGTGTAAAAAAAATAATGATATACTAATAATATAAAATATAATAATAATAATTATTGTTATTATTGTTATGATTATAATAATAATAATAATTATTATTATTATTATTATTAATAATAATAATATACTTTTATTCACTTGAAGAAAATTTAAATTAATATAAATAAAATAATAATAATAATCAATTACAATACTTAATTTTTTATTTTGCATCAACGTAAGAGTTGTTCGCCTTAAACGGCAAGAATAATACGCAAGTGGCGAAAATGGCCTCGCGCGCTATCTCCGAAAATATCTCTCGCGTCGAATATTTCCTCGCCTACGAACTTATCTCTCGCGAGTCTTTTAATCATCGTCGTCGGCGCGACGGTCGTGCGCGTATATATAGCACACACGTGTGCAGCAGCGAGCGCGGGATGCACGAGCCGCGAAGGTTCGCGTAATTCTCGCGCGACTCTCGCAGAAGGAGGTTGGGTCATCGAAGGTTAACAATGCCACGTTCCGCGGGTAACCCGCCCCCCTTGTCCCCCTCTCGCGGAGCAGCAGCGCGAGAGCCGCGTGCGCGGCAGGCAAGCAACAATACACATCTTTCGCATCGCTCACATCGCGGCCCATTGTACCAGTGGTACCATTGTTTTGCCATTCCATTGCATTGGTAGCGCCGGGAGAAGCAGAAACGGGGGGGGGGGGGGGAGGGGGCGGAGAGGAGGAAGAGGGGCGAGGGGGAAGGGAGGGGGAGACTGTAGAAAGGGGTAACAGGGCCAAGGGGAGAGAGCGCCGAAAGGGGGCGGTCGGTCGGGTCTTCTCTATAGATCCGCGGAGCAGAAATAGGGAAGATGAGCGAGTGTGCAAAATGTGCAAAATGCGCAAAATGTGCAAAATGTGCAAAATGTGCAAAATGTGCAAAGTGTGCAAAGTGTGCAAAATGTGCAAAATGTGTCCGCAGTGAGTGCGACGTGCGTCGTACTGCTGGCTGCGCGGGGAAAATGCGTGGGGAAGGGGGGGGGGGGGGAGAGCGGAGTGGTGGAAAAAGGGAAAGCGATGGTAATGAGGAGCGTGTGACAAGTGCAGGTGCGGTGGGTGGATGTGGGAAGGTGCGGTGGGTGGGATACGTAGTGGTGGCGCCGGCGACGAGACGCAGCGGCGAAACCCGCGCGCCGCGTGTTCGACTTTGTATTCTCCCGCTGTCGATATACATAGCAAAAGGGGAATGTATAGGAGGGTATAGACATAAACAAAGGAAGTTACGTCAACCGGGGTGTCTGGCTGCGTTTATGCGTTTCCTCGATATTCTTATTCCAATGCCACACGCTGAATCGCCTCGTTTTCTCGCGCTCGCGCGCGCGCATGCGCGGTTTGTATGGTTGCGCGACTCGCGCGAACGCGACGGACAATGGAGTCATCAGAGACGCGCGTGAAACTTGGGATGATAGGCGGGCAGTCAGCTGCGCCGGTGCCGGGCGAATTATAAGCACACTCTGTGTGTCCTTGTCTCGACTGTTGTCTTGGTTTGGCTGACAAGGGATCTTTGTTGGTTTCTTTTGTGCCATTAATGGATGTCGAGAACATTTTTTGTGGGTGTGTGTATTTTTATTAGTGCTTTCGGAATTTTTCATGGAATTTTAAAGCCGAAAGTTCTACTTGCTTTTTTGCGAAAAATAAATTTTGATTTCGAAAAGTTGAAATACCCTGTCCCATGGGAAATCTCGCGCTGATTCCAAAACGCACCGTTGTTTGTCTGAAAAATAAAAAATTCGACGAGAAAAACGCGAAAAATTATTTTTCACGTTTTTCGAAATTTCGTCACTTCGCTGAAATCGAGGTTACTTTTTTTTTTGGATCGATCGAAGTCGGATTTTTTTCTTTTGTTCGAAAAAAAGTCAATAACGAAGAGAAAGCTGAAAGGCGAAACGCGATATCTTGATTTCTGAATTTTTCACAGAAGTTTAAAATCAAACCCTCAAAAATCGCAGTTTTTTCGCGATTTTTCGGGGTGTGACTTTAAGATTCTCTGAAAAACTGAGAAATCAAGACATCGCGTTCCGCCTTGCGGCATTCTTTTCGTTATGAAGATTTCTCTGAAATGTAAAAAGAAAATCCAGATTTGGTCGATCGAAAAAAAGTAACCTCGATTTTAGCGAAGTGACGAAATTTCGAAAAGACGTGAAAAATCATTTTTCGCCTTTTTCTCATCGAATTCCTCATTTTTCGGCCAAACAACGGTGCTTTTCGGAATCAGCGGGAAATTTCCTATCGAACAAGCTTTTCAAACTTTACGAAATCGAAATTTTTCTTTCGCGAAGAACTCTCGCGTTTTTTGCGAATTTTTCTTCTCAAAAAATCAACTAACAATCCCACCAACCCCAAAAATCCGCAAACCCGAAACCGCTTTTTCGTCGCCAACCGCACCGATTTCCCGTAATTTCCTGCCCCCGGCGCAGCCCGCATCAAAATCTACAAATCTTAAAAAAGAAAACGAAAAAAAAAGTTGAGCCGAGCCGCAAGATTTTCCGTCGCAGACACGCGACACACACAAAGCGTGTTTCATACCGCGAAGCGCGAACGAAGGAGTCGTGGTACGTGCGTGGGTCGAGGAACGGCGGTTGGGGTCGTCGGGGGGGGGGGGGGGGGGGAAGAGGAGGGTAGGCGAGAGAGTCGGGGGTGTCGTTAATACACGATCCGTTTCGTTCGAGTGGACACGCGGAGGATAATTCGGCGCGATAGTCACGCTCGAATTAGCGTTGGCGCGGCGCGTCCGCCGAAACGCCTGGACAAAGAGGGACCAGTGCGTGACAGAGTCCTGGGGGTGGAGGGAAGGGGGCATAGAGGATGGGATAGGATGAGGGGATTCGAAGCGCGAGTACATAGAACGTAGGAAGGAAGTACTGACCGGCAGGGTTGAACGGCGTTAACCGACTGTGCATTCGGTGTGCTCGCCGCGCTGCTGCTTCCTCCCCTCGCTATACGCTCGTCGCGCGGTCCTCGGCGTCGGCGATTCGGTGTCGGCGCTGTCGGCCGTCGACTGGAAACGAAAAGAGAAAACAGAGCCGCCGATAAAACAAATTGAACGCCCGAGCCCGACAGCCCTCGACCGCGGCCGACGCCGGTCCCGCTGCTGCTGCTGCTGCTGCGCTCCACCTATTCACCCCCTAAACTATGGGCCACTAACGCCGCGCCTATACCGCCCGGTAGGACAACAGCGACGCTGCTGCCGATCGCTCGAGCAAATTTTGCGGTCGTTTTGAGCGTCATTATCCTCGCGTTCCTGGACGGCGTACGACATACACTGCAGCGTTTTCTGTGTCTCTCTGTGTCTCTCTGTCTATTCCATTCCTCCATTCCTCCCCTCCTCCCCTTCCCATACATGTACGACCGCAGGACGCGTCAATGGTTCGCTTGAAAAAAAAAAAACGAGCCGAAATGTTTTCAAAGCAAAATCGTTACATCGAATACGCGCCGCGAGTGAACCGCATTCGATGGACCGAAGTAAATTATTTTTCGCCGTTCGTATATCCGCGTTCGAGGCTTTTTTTGCTCGTCACTGTGACTTTTGTACGGTGATGGGAGATCGATGGAATTATGGATTAAAAAAGGGTTTTTGGAATTAATTTTTTGTATAAAATTGTATTTACTTTATATATTTTTATATCTGTTTGGGTGGAATTTTATTCACGGAGTGCCGCGAATTTATTTCCTGGACGAAAATTCGTTTCGTTTTGTTTATGGCACAGAAACTGCAAAACGCCATTCGCTGCTTTCCTAGTAGTCTGTAGTGCAGGAAAAAAACGCTATACGCTCTTCGGATTAGCGAAATTGAGACGTCGCGAGAGCGTAAAATAGCGAATTCTTTTTCGCGTTTTATATTTTCTCTCGTATTTCGCGAATTTTTCGCAATTATTTATCGTCCGCGATTGTATTAATTTTCTCTTTCCCCGCGAAATAGCGGAAATCCCATTTATATTCCGGGTTCGCCCGAATCGTCTCCCTCTCTCTTTTTCGCGTCTCTCGTTTTTCATGCGCGATACAAAGTATACACAATATATATATATATATATATATACACACAAAGTACTAATATATATCGCAAGGTATCTTCGTCCCGCGGATGGTTATGCGGGGGTTTCCCATTCACCGCCACTCAGCAGCCGCTCGCGGTTCCTCACTCCGATTCATTCACTTTCCAGTCTTATTTTTCCTCCATTAGCCACGAATGGTTATTATATATACGTATGCAGCGCAGCTCGCAGTCACTGGCAGCACCGGGCGAGCTCGATTCCGCAGCCGCTCACACTCGATGGCCACTTGACTCAGTCTCTACCCCCCCCCCCTTCCTTTCCCCTTTTCACTCCTCCTCCCTCTCTCCCTGTTTCCCCTTTATCCCCCGCTGCTCGTCGTTAGACAGAGACTCGCGAAAATCCTTCCACGACTTCCACTCGACTGGTAATGATATCGCGTTACGTTGGCTCCCGGCGGCGGCCGTCGCGGCCGTAACCGAACGCTCTTTTACTCCCTCCGTCCGCCCCGCGCGCGTCTCCTCTTCTCTCTCTCGGTCTGATGCGCGAGGTGCAAGCCGGTATGCAATTTTATATTTCATTCGTGGTTCGGTTCCTCGGTTTCTGCGGAGCCGCAATGCACCCGCAGTCCCCCCTCTCCCCCCCCCCCCCCCCCCCGCCACCCCCGACGACGAAAAAGCCTCGAGCGGGCATTATTAACAACCTTTGGAGGGTAGTTCGTTATAGTCCTTGAAATGCAGTCCCGAGACTCGGACTCGCTGAGTCTTTTTTGGTTTGTTTCTTTTTTCTTTCAGAGTTTATAACGAGTGGCGAAATTTTTGCCACTGTGTGGATTAAATGTTAACCACGAAGACGCCACGATTTGGTGGCTGTGGACGCGACGGTATTTTTGTCTCGGCGATCGAGTAATTTTTTTTTTCGCTGTGACGACTGCTTTGTATTTTTTTCTTCTTTGTTTTGGTGTTTCTTTCGTAATTTCAAAAAATTGTAGGTTGTTATTATTTTTCAAGTGACCATGGATGTTATTTGTTTTCGTTAAAGGTCAGAAATCAAGAAAGAAAATATGGCAAATATTTGGCCTATTTTTAGAAAGAATTTTTCATATTTTTCTAATATTTTTTAAAATATTTTTCAAGTGATTACAGATATTATTTATTTTTGTGAAAGTTCAGAAATCAAGAAAGAAAATGTAGCAAATATTTGGCCTATTTGTAGAATGAATTTTAAATATTTTTCAAGTGATCACGGATGTTATTTATTTTCGTGAAGGGCCAGAAATCAAGAAATAAAATGTAGCGAATAGGCCTATTTTCAGAATCAATTTTTTTTCTGATAACAGAAAGTTTTGTAATTCGAAGAAAAATAACTGCAGCCGCAGTGGCGAAAGGGTTAAGCGTCCCGGCCGGTTTATTTACCTTCCCAGCGGTGGTCGCAATCGCAACTCGCGACGAATTAAATCAACGTGCGCGCGGAGATAGCGAACAGCAGGGCGCGCGCGCGGGGCTACGGAAAGCGTTGAATTTCATTGACTGGCCGCCTAAGCGCTCGGCGCGTTTATCAAGCGCCTCTCGCGCCGTATATACGGCGACGCAGCGAGCGAGCGAGCGAGAGGTATATATACGCGACGTAATGCACCGTGCGCGCCACTGTGCTCCACGCCCGCGGTGGCTGCTGCCTTTCGAGCCGCAAACGCTCGCAATTCACCGACGCCGCCGTGGCATTCAATGTTTTCCTCATCGCTGCAGTTAATTACGTATCCACGGGCGGATAGACGAGAAGCTGCGGCGAGCCGTGCGGAGCGAGGCCCTCGGTCTCGATTCGCGCTCGCCGTTGTACACATAGCGCACGCAAAGGCAAACGTCTCTGTGTGTCGGGCGTTACGTTATGCCCGGCGCGCTGTATATACCCAGCTTAACCAGTCTGGGCCTAAATATAGCGCACAACGAGAGGGAGACTGATCCATATATTTCACGAGACGTGATCGAAGCTGCGCGCCGATCGATTCCAACATGTTTTTCACTTTTTTCAAATCTTAAATCGTCAATTACAAAGTGTAGGTAAACGGCCCAGTTTCGGTCATCTTTAGAGCCTAGGCTCGTCTTTTCCGCTATTTATAAACGGGTTCTATCGAAATGTCGAAAATAGACTGTTGTAATGCATCAAATAAATTCTTCTGAATGTGATCCAATCATTATTTACGTTCAATGATTAGTATATATTTTTTAAATTATTATTCTAATAATATATTATTTAAAAAAAAATATATAATATATTACTTAAATTATTATTTTAATAACACCACTCGACTGCTGGGTCTTCGATCACCTTCCACCCTCTATGCCGCATGTCGCAAATGACCGAAACTAAAACATAACCTCAAAAAAACACGTTGCGCCATTCACTGTAACGTTTTTTAAATTTAAGATTCATGCACATATACGTATTTCGGCAGTAATGGTGAGTCCAAGACGCTCTTCAATATGGTCGCCATTTTCTTTCTTTTTGCTGGAAAATACATTTACTATTAATTTTAATGTACTTTCGATTACCGAAACCGGGACAGTGACCGAAACTGGGCCGTTTACCTTATTGTTATTTATATTTTTGTAACAACCTAGAGAGTCAAAAAGTTGACCCTTATTTTTTTTTTCAACAACGAATGATTTCGCTCTTATATTTGTAAAATCACTTTTGGATATTTTTATTGGTCATACATTGTGGCGAATTTGCTAGTGAGCGAATTAAAAATGACTTTAGTTGATACTTTCGTCGGCTTTTTCGGGCGATTTCAGGGTGTCAATAAGATGACATTTTTTTATTCTTTTATTTTCTTATTTCAGCAACGAATTTGTTTTTATTTGTGCGAAATCATTTTTGGATATTTGTATCGATCGTAATTTGCTGATTAACGAATTAAAAATGAATCTTTCGCGGACGCGTGGAACGACTAGTCGGTTCTTTCGTCGACGTCTTCGGGAGAACTGGAACATTTTTTTATCGTTTTTTTGGTCTCTATTCACCTACGTATTTCGAATCATGCGAAGACTTGTATAAAAAAACATTGTAGAAAATTTGACAACGAACGAGTTTTTCCGGTTTAAAACGTGTCCGCGATCCGATCGTTCTGTGCGCAGTGGTGCGTAAGTCGAAACGTCAAATACAATATTATTCCGTCCCCGTGGCCCGTGGGATCCCCGGTTCTCCACGCTTTATTGCCCGCCCACGCGTCCGGTCGCCTCATTGTTTGTTTACACGACGTAAGGCGCGCGAGCTTAGACGTTCCTTCGCGTCGCCGCGGTTATATATTTAGTCGCACGGTTGACACAACCAACCCGAGGTTCTAAATTTAGCTCGCGCACGGCGTGTAGCGCGCGGTATTACAATACGCACCCTTGAGATCTCTCGCGTTTCCGCGACGGCTGACGGCTGCCGCTGCAAACCGCGAAGGGCAATTTCGGCAAATTAATTTCTTCACCCTGACGAACTACATAGCAAAAATAAAAAAACAAAAAAAAATGTGTCGCCAGACAAAATGTAAATTTTGCCCCACCAATTTATCACTGTTTATTGAACGAAAACACATTTCCAAAATAAAAATAAAATTAATTTGAATCATTTTAAAATCAACATAAATCATGTGAAAAGAAAGTCGCGTTCAATTAAACGAATTGCGTGATTTGTCGGTCGACGATAAAGATTTAAACCGCGAAGGGCAATTTCGGCAAATTAATTTCTTCACCCTGACGAACGACAGCAAAAATAAAAAAACAAAAAAAAATTGTCGCCAGACAAAATGTAAATTTTGCCCCACCAATTTATCACTGTTTATCGAACGAAAACACATTTCCAAAACAAAAATAAAATTAATTTGAATCATTTTAAAATCAACATAAATCATGTGAAAAGAAAGTCGCGTTCAATTAAACGAATTGCGTGATTTGTCGGTCGACGATAAAGATTTAAACCGCGAAGGGCCATTAAGCGACAGCAAAAATAAAAAACCAAAAAATTTGTCGCCAAACGGAATGCAAATTTTGCCTCTCCAATTTATTACCGCTTATCGAATCAAAACACATTTCCAAAATAAAAATACAATTAATTCGAATCATTTTAAAATTAACATAAATCATGTGAAAAACAAGTCGCGTTCAATTAAGCGAATTGCGTGATTTGTCGGTTGACGATAAAGACCCAAAGCACGAAGGGCAATTTCGACAAATTAATTTCTTCTCCGTGAAAAACGACCGCGAAAAAAAAACAGAAAAAAATCGACCTATTAATCATCAAACAATATGCAAATTTTGCCCGCACCAATTTATCACTGTTTATCAACCCAAAACACATTTCCAAAATAAACAAAAATTAATTCGTATCGTTTCAAAATTAACATAAATCACGTGAAAAAAAACTTGGCGTTCAATTAAACGAATTGCGTGATTTGTCGGTCGGCGATAAAGACCCAAAAGTAATTAGCGTCTTATCAGTCGCGGTTATCTTAATTCCGTATGTAAACGAGATGGCCATAGGTCGGGGATTTCGTCTTCCATTTCCCGTTGAGCCGGTTGGCGGGGCCGAGCGAGGGAGAGAGCGAGAGAGAGCGAGAGAGAGAGAGGGCGAGAGAGTCAACGTGTGTTATTCCGCCGAGGCCGAAGTTGCCACCTGCTGCGCCTCCTGGTTCGCGTCGCACATGCCGCCGCTACGCCACGATGGAAGCCACAGTAGCGTTTCGGCGTTGACTCCGGCTGCCGGGGACGCGCTAGCCGCACCTTAGCTTAATAGCGCCGGGCTAGGAACCGCGACTAATTTTAGTCTCCCCGTACGGATGCGTATGCAGACCTTATATACGTGTGTACGCATGGGGCCTTCCACGCCGATTCGACGTGGGTCGACCTGTTCCTCAGCCCGCAATTTTTGTATTCACAATTCTTAAAAAACACCATTTTTTATTTCGAATTATCTACGATTTTTGAAACACACAAATCTGGCCACGATTTTTTTATCTGAGAAAATTCTGAAAAAACGCTCGCCAAACATTTTCTCTTCTACCTTTTCTAATTCTTTTCATTTTCATAAATAGGCCTAAAAAGATGATGAAATCACTTTTTACAAACTCACTTTATCACTTTTTTAAAAATCACTTTTCACTTTTTTTATCACTTAAAAAAAGAAAAAATCCGGAATTTGCACAGATTGAAAAAATCTGGCCACAGATATATTTTTTTCTTTTAACATCGCAGATAATTAAAAAATATACAAATTGTGCTTTTTGGAGACGTGAATTATTTATGAAACCAGGTCGAATCGGCGTGGAATGCCCCGTACATACTGAGCGGTTTTCGCTGCTTCTCCCTCTCTCTCTCTCTCTCTCTCTCTCTCTCTCTCTCTCTCGGTCTTCCTACTCAGTTTCTATACACTCGGCTCGACCGCCCGCGCGCTCGTACCACAATACGTTGCGCCGCACTCGGATCGCCTTGAGACAAGACTCGCGTAATCCCGCCATTCGTTTCCCGTGCGGCTCGCGCGAGCTAACCGGCTACCGGGGAGCCCCGGGTTTGTCGCCCGCGGACCCGGGCGCCGGGCGCGCAGTTTGGGTGGCCTTACGGACGTGAATTAACAGCAACGAGGCGGAAAAGGAACGAATGAACCGGCCGCGACTGCGGGGCGCGCAACACGTTGGAGAATTAACGACGCCAATTCCGCGAGCGACGCGCGCAAAACAAAACACACACACGCGCGCGCGCGGCCCTCGCGATTGACGACAAAACTGGCTGATGGGTTTTACTATTTTTCGCCGGGTAATTTATGGGACGGGCAGTTTTGTCGCTCACCGCTCGCGGGTGGCCGTTTCGGATGCACAGCGAACGCGCTATATATACACGAGTGGACAGCCAATGTTCGTCGTTTAACGCGCTGTCTTCCGCGGTGACGAGCGACGCGACTTTACGATCAGCTGACTATCCGAGAATTGATGTTTTTATTCACTCGAAGTCAATATTTTTCGCGACTTCTTTTGGAAGGAAAATAATTGCGGCTGAAAAAACTTCCCGAAGTGTCTAAAGGTGTCGCTACATTTTAATAATGCCATAAAAAAATAATCAATTTCCAAATCAAATAAAAATACTAAGCATAAAAATCAGTAATCAAATAATAAAAAAATCAAGGATAAAAAATAAAGGAAATAATTATAAAAATTAATGATAAAATCATTTTAAAAAACAGTTATAAAAATTAATGACGAAAATTAAAACGCAATTATAAAAATCAATGATAAAATTAAAAACGCAATTATAAAAATCAATGATAAAATTTAAAACGCAATTATAAAATGTAAAACGCAATTATAAAAATCGATGATAAAATTAAAAACGCAATTATAAAAATCGATGATAAAATTAAAAACGCAATTATAAAAATCGATGATAAAATTAAAAACGCAATTATAAAAATCAATGATAAAATAATTAAAAAAAAATCAAAATTCACAAAAATGCATTAATTTAATTTACGGTAAAATTTTTAAAGCGAGAAACGCGCGTCGCGGTCCAAGATTTGGCATTTATATTTTTCCGTTTTCGCCGCGACTTCCGCGCGTCCCGGGGGGACGCGAGTGAGGCGCGGGGCCGGCTTGGCGGAAGATAAAGACGTGCGCGGGGGGGAGGGGAGCCACGATAACAATCTGTCCGACACGTCAACCGTGTAATTTCACTCGCTTCTTTTCCATCCCCGCTCGCGTTTTTAATGACCGCCGTAACAAGATGGAGAAATAATGTGCCGGTCGCGTTCTCCGAGTTTCGAGGATCGCGCGACGCAAGACGAACGCGCGGCGCTTCGTTCCCACTTTCGTCCCTCGTCTCCCGTCACCCTTTCTCGGCCGGTCTTTTGCCTCGAATTCTCGTCAGAAAGCGCATCAGGGTAGATTAAATTGCACTTCGTTAAGGTCCTCTTTCACCATTTCCGCCTTTTTCTCGTCTTCCTCCTCCTCCTCCGCCGCTTCTTCTTCTTCTTCTTCTTCTCCTTCTTCTTCATCTTCCATTTCTGCCGCTTCTGCGTCTCCCCTTGAGTTCTTTATTAATACCTGGGAACCCGCCGCGGGGCCTTCATGGGTTTTATTGTCGGACACTTAGACGCCGTAAGGGAGACATTCCCTCTCTTTGTTTTAATTTCTTGCCTTTTTCTTCTTTTTTTGCGCTTCTCCTCTCCGCTTCGTCCTCGTCGACGCCGGTCTCGTTTATTCCCGGGATAAAATTCTTGGGACTACTCGCAATTAATTCTTTTTGATACGCACCAATGTCGACGATTGTTTGGCTCTATGCGACTTGACGGCAGTTTTGTTAATTTTGCTCCAGTTTTTTTTCAACCATACGTGATTGTCGTGACTTTTCTCTTTTTTTAAATATTTTTTTCAATAAAATTCAGGGCTCCGCAATTTTTGTTCTAATTTATTATTTCAATTCTTTGAGTATTTGCTTTGTTGTTATATATTTAAAAAATCATATGCAATCGCATCACTTGAGAGTCGTGAGGAAAGCATTAATTTCCCCTTTTCTTCTTCATCTTCGTGATTATATTTCCACTCTCGTTTATTTCCAGGATGAAATTTAGGGCCACTCGCGATTAATTCGTCTTATACAGGCAGTTTTATTAATTTTTTGTTTGCAATGCGTCAAAGTGACACTTAATTGTCGTGACTATCGCCGGCTCCGCACCCTTTGCCACCGGTAGTTTTGCGCGCGATCGATAGACTCGCATCATTCAATCTTGACGTCCTCGCGCGTTTAAGGGTCTCGTGGTTCCTCCCCTCGCTCGCCGTTCCCAAGTCCCGCGACGCCGCTCATCGTCCGCCTCGTCTCTCGTCTCTTACGAGCTCGGCCAGATATCTTCACTGCCTCGCTCTTTTTATTTCTTTTTTCCCTCCCTCCCACCCTCGGCAGCCTCGCCTACTATGGCATTTTTTACCCGTCGTCACGAGCGTCGTTAATTTTTTTTTTCGTTCCTCCTCTCACGTCTCTCATCTCGTATTCGTTAATCCGCGCGAGCGCCAGACGCGCCCGAGCGCCCGAGAGAGATCCCATTGCTCCTTGTCAACTGACGTGCGACTTTCTCGACGTTCACTTGCCGTCCTCGTTTCTCCTCGTCTCGCGGCCGTCGTTTTTTTTTCAGACCCGGCCGCCCTTCCAGCTCGCTTTTCGGTTCAAGCGACTGCGGAGTTGTGAGTTTCGCAACATGAAACAAGGGACGGTGGCTCGATGAACGTGATAAGTCATTCTTTTTGCTTGCTAACCGCGACGAGGAGTTTCAGTCGTGTTGTTGTATTTTGACAGTTCGGAGGGCGAGATTTTGAAGGTTTGTCAAGGTTATTTCGGGAAGTAACCTCGATTTTAGTGAACTGATGAAATTTCGAAAAAACGTGCGAAAACACTTTTTATTCCATTTTTTTTAACAGTTTATTTGAATATATTTTTGCCCTTACACAATGAATTCACCATTGGTTTTTTAATAGTTTTAATGAAACACTAAAAAAAACTTTATTATTATTTATTTTTTTTAAATCAAGACCTGTGATATAGAAAATCGCGTCAATTAATCCGGTCAAAAACTGCCATCAATCTATTTATACAGTTACTTTATAAATAGATTGATGACATTTTTATCGGATTAATTATCGCGATTTTTTTATCACTGGTTTCGATCGTGTCAAATATTTTCCCCAAAAGCGTGAAAAAATAATGGCGAAGGAATTTATCACGATATTATTTTTATACTAATTTTCGTGATGCAGTAAATATCGAAAAATTAGTTGAGGCGAATGACTCGGTAATTCGAATTACCGAGTGAAAACAGAAAATCATTTTTTCAGCGATTCCCTGCGTTCTCATTTCATTCCAAAAAATATCGGCGATATCTTTTCCGACCGGATTAATTAACGCAATTTTTTATGCCACCAGCGAAATTGCAATCACAAATTTCGGCAATAATGGGCGGGTGGTCCTGATTGGCCGAAATATTTATTCGTCGCTCTTCCGGATGCGTTTCCCGGGATAATTATCCCCGATGACGATGTGAAACGCTCGATCGAGGAAAATTCCCACTCACGGGGCACCCGCGCGGAATTAGTTCGTTGATTAATACGATTTCCGTTAAATAAATGTACTTTGAAGCGGCCCATGTAAATTGCACCTCTCGATCGACGAGCCAAAGCGATACGTTTATTTATGTTGACTAATGTAACTCATGACGGACGCAACGTCACCGCGCTTTTTGATACATCGAACCATGCAATCGTCGATCGTATTATTGCGACCCTTCCCCCCCCCCCCTCCCCAAATCCAGCTCATCTTTTTTTGACGGCAAATCAAAATTCGTTCGTTGATTGACGTCATTTCCGTTAAATCAACGTACTTCACATCAGTCCACATGTAATTTCGTACCGCACGTTCGGCGAAACAAAGCGATACGTAATACAATTACACAATTCAACTTCAACGCTCAATGATTTCCTGCAATACCCTTCGAAAATTCTGCCTCTCGACACAACAGAATTTATCCAACGATTAACCAATCAACTAATTATACAGTGAATTAACCAAATCACTGGACATCTTTCCAGTGTTGCACTATATACTTTTTAATTAAAAAAGATTAAAAACATTTTTTCCGCCTGCGGAGGTTGAGTTTAAAAAAATCTCCGCCGCAGAGGTTAATTTTTTTTTTTACAAAAAAAATTATACTCCTTTGCAGAGGTAGAATTTTTTTTTATAAAAAAAATTATTCTCCATTGCAGAGGTAGAATTTAAAAAAAATGGTTCCCCACCGCAAAGGTTGAATTAAAAAAAAGAGTACAATATTTTTCGCTGTGCAGAGGTTGAATTACAACGTTGCCCCTTCCTCAATTCGTGTCTCGTTGCGCGGTCGCAACTCTCGCTTGACTCCCAAATTTCGGTTTCTCGCCGCGGCTCCACGTTGACGTTTTTGCGCGCAGGTCCAGGAGGTCCCTCGTCGCTCGAGAGCCGCTCCAGCCCTGCGAGCAGCCTACCACCCATGGACCGATCGATCTTCCCATTTTCCGTCTTCCTTCTTTCCCGCTGTTTCCGCGCTCGTCGCCCCTCGCGTTCTCGCTGAAGCAAAAAAAAAAGAAGAAAAAAGAAACACGAGGGACGGAGAGAGAAAAAATCTCAGCGTCTGCGTCTCGCGAGCCATAAACGATAGCGGAGGAGAAGGAGGGATGAAAGAATGGCCGACGTCCGGACGCACGCGTGTACCAATTTATAGCTAACGCCGTTGGTTCTCGCGTCTTTCCTGCCTCACTCGAACGGCTCGACAGGCGAAACTACACCGCGCACAATAAGCCGCGAGATAGCCGGCTTGTACACTTGTGTGTACCCATTCGTTTCGCCGCGAGATAACTCTCGTCGCGTGCAAGACCTACGGCCTAACCGCTGTAACACGGGCAACGCGGATGAGAATCCACGAAAAGAGTACGAGAAATCCAGCGCGATGTAACTACGACGAGATTCCGAACGGGATAAGGACTTCAGGTCTTATTTCTGCCGGAGGTTCTTTAATTAATGTGACCGTTTTTTTATTTTTTATTTTCTTTTTTGGCACTGAAAGTTGGAAGCACTCGGCTCTGTGAGTTTCACTAATCAGAGCCTCAACATTGTTATAATCATAACAGTCATAACATTGTTATAATCATAGCAATTGTTACAATTATAACATTGTTATAATCATAGCAATTGTTACAATTATAACATTGTTATAATCATAGCAATTGTTACAATTATAACATTGTTATAATCATAGCAATTGTTACAATTATAACATTGTTATAATCATAGCAATTGTCATAATCATAACATTGTTATAATCATAGCAATTGTTATAATCATAACATTGTTATAATCATAGCAATTGTTATAATCATAACGATTGGGAAATTAAATTAAACATAGCAGTGGGAAATTCGGCACGCGAACACTGCGACATGTGAAAATATGTTTTGGGCGTTGATAAGGGACGTTTTGGACACTCTGGACACTTTTGGCTGAAATAAATGCTGTTAACAATTTTTTTACATCGATAATTAGGATTGTTTGTGGTTTGAGGATGTTTCGATAATAACGAGTTGAAGTTCCGTTGAATTTACTTGCATTGAAGTTAAAAACGTTTTTACACGGATAATTATAATTTTTTTTCTATAACTTGAGAGTGCAGTTTGGTAAAAAAATTACGGTCATTTGCAGATTGTACGGAAACGAAAAAATGTGACCTGATGTCACTTCGCACAGTTAATTCGGAATCGAGTTTAATGCTTTCTATAACTTGAGCCCAGTTTACTAAAAAAATGATGGTCCTTTGCAGAATTTACGGAAAAAAATGTGACGTGATGTCACCTCGCACAATTAATTCATAATTCGAATATAAATTTATTTATTCGAATACGAATTCGGCGAATCGATTTCAATGTTTTTGTGTAACTCCATTTTTTGCCAAGAAACTCAAGAATCCGAAAGCTCTGGATTGTCGTTGCGTTACAGTTGAACGCGTTGACCGCTTCCGGTTGACTCTCGAAAATGTCAAGCGCGAAGCTGCACAATTGCGCCGAGCTGCACGGTCGAACGGTGACGCGTGGTGGCGGCGGCGCACCTGAGAACGAGCGATGTTCTCGCGGTCCCCGGGAAATCGGGGCGCTCGGCTCGGTAACGAGTTTCGGGGGGCAAAACCGTGTGTGTCGATCAGCCCCCGCGCGCTGTCCTTGAAGTTTAAATTGTACTCGGCGTCTCGTATCCGACGATGTGCGCTATCTTGTGCCTCGCTACGGGACTGGGAAATCAATTAGAAATTTCGCGACAAAGTTAAATTCAACTGCATTCGCCGCGGCGGACCGCAAAAAGCCCCGACGATTTCGCGGCAAAACATACGTGTTTTCGATTAATTACAAATATCTGCGTTTCACCTTAAACACCGGGATTAACAAAATCTCTTTAAATTTTTTTTATTTTCTATTTTATAAAAAAAATTGTATTTTATGATTATTTTTTTACGTAAGTTATTATTTACGATTTTACGTATTTTACGATTATTTTTATAAAAAAATAAAAATAGCGTAACTTTTATTTCATTTTATTTTTTTTTTTATTGAAATAATCGTAACTTTATTATTTTATTATTCAGCACAAGCAAAACTATTTCCATAACCCACATTTTAACCAAAAATAATTGTTATAAAAAAACGATTTCTACTGCAATACAAAAATATTTATTCATTCGCGAAAAAAAAAAAAAATCTCTTCAATCAGTGGAAAAAAAACATTTATTCGCCTCCGCAACGTAGGACGGATTTGCGAGAATAAAAAAAAAACAAACGGGGCTCCGGCGTTGTTGACGTTATTATTGCGTTGAGTGACATCCCGAGTCGGTCCCGATGCGCGGCTGACTGCGCGAGCCGCGAGTGTTACGCAAGACGGCCTTGACAATTCGAGACAATCGAGATTCCGAGGCTCGCGACTGTTGAGATACGTTCGATAGGATCGGGTCCGACGTCTGTCGGAGGTCTCGAGCAGCCGCGTGCAGCGCGCGAGGCGCTTCGGCTCGGTCGACACGACGCGCGGCGAGACGCGCGAGTTTTATCGCGAAAGTTGAGAGGCACTGCGGTGGCGAGCGCGGCGGGCGCACGAGCTGCGAGGCTGCGCGGCTCCCTCGAGCCCCACGGCTTCGTTCGAGTTGGAACGGAACATCATTGATGTTAATGAGCTAGATTGGAAAGCTGTCGTCCATTTGAAAGTTATTGAGCTCCAACGCGGGCTCGCGCCTCTTTCGTATGCTACCACATGCACACAAACGCCTCGCGCACCTCCACACGTGCGCTCGCACGCTCGTCCGTACAGCCACGTACGGGGCATTCCGCACCGGTTCGAACCGGGGTCTGACCCTCGACCCCCCGGATTGGGCCCGCAATTTATTTTCCACGGTCCGCGTAATTCTTGTTAAAAGACGCACTTTGTTCGCTTTCACTTCACTAAAATCGCGGTTACTTCTTTTTTATCGATTGAATTACCTATATTTTCTTACTGAGTTTGGGAGTGCGGGAAAGTCTGTAACGAAGAGAATGCCGCGAGGCGGAACGCGATATCTTCATTTTTGAATTTTTTACAGAGTTTTAAAGCCGAATGTTGCTTTGCGTTTTTCGCGAAAACAAAAATGTTGTTTTCGTAAAGTTTGAAGAGCTTATCTGATGGGAAATTTCCTGCTGATTCCGAAAAGCACCGTTGTTTGCCCGAAAAACATCAAATAGGATGAGAAAAATGCCAAAAATGATTTTTCACTTTTTTCGAAATTTCGGCACTTCGCTGAAATACTTTTACGAGGTTACTTTTTTTCGATCGACCAAACCTGGGTTTTCTTTTTGCGTTCGAGAGAAAACCCTAGAACGATGAGAATGCAGTAAAGCGGAATGCGATATCTTAATTTCTGCATTTTTTGCAGGATGTTAAATTCAGACCCTCAAAAATCACAAATTTTTAGAAGGGTCTGAGGATTTTTGGGGGTCTGGATTTAATATTCTGTAAAAAAATTTAGAAACACGATATCGCGTTCCGCCTTGCGGCATTCTCTTCGTTGTAGAGTTTTCTCTCGAACAGACGAAGAATATTCAGGTTCGCTCGATAAAAAAACTAATCCCAATTTTAATGAAGTGATGGTTGGGTAAGATTTTCCGAAATTTTCTCCGATTTTTAGATCGACCAGGAGATATTTTTGTTTTGACAAATCGTGGATATTTGCAAACAAAAATAAAATTAACGCTTTTGAGATTTATGCCAACCGCATAAAAAATTGCGTGCCAAATTCGAAGGGTCAAGGATGAGACCCAGGTCGAGTCGACGTGGAACGCCCCATATATATTCAGGCGCACTATTCTCGCAGATCGAACCAACACACTGGTCGCGCGGCTCTTTCATATGGCTCTCTTCTCTTCTCGTCACTTCAACATCGCGCACACCGACGCTCATTCGAATGAATGAGAGTCGATGATGGCGTCGAAGTAAAATGGAAGCTTCGCCTCGCCGTTCGGTCGCGCGCGTCTGGCTTACGTACAAACTTATCTTCCGCGCTCGAAAGTTACGGCGGACGGAAAACAAAACGTTCGGCGTTGTAAATAAGCCGTAAATAACGCGCAGTAGAGCCGGGCGAGGATGAACCATTTGTTGTTCCTTTATTTATCGTTTGGTAAGCCGCGCTTCGGTAACGAGATGGAAATATTAGTTTCCGTCTCGATAAACAAAATATTTTTGTCAGAAAAAGAATAAAATAATTGTCGATAAATACCAAAAATTAAATTCGTGCTATTAAAAAAAGATTAAAAATTACATTCGTGCTATTAAAAAAATATCAAAAATTAAATTCGTGCAATTAAAAAAATATAAAAAATTAAATACTCGCTATTAAAAAACACAATAAATCGGATTTACATGCCCAAAATCGAATTAAAAAGAAAATCAGTATTTACAATAACCACAGACACGACAAATTTTCACTCCCCCAAATACATCTTACGACGCCGAAAATTAGGGCATATAGCGAGCCGACAACAAATTGCAGTTGTGTCGCGTTTCATTTGCGCCGTCCGGCGCGCAATGTCGACTCGTTGACTCGTGCGAACGCGGCGCGCGCGCGGGTTCAAGGGAATTCGCTTTTAATTCAACGTCCGCGAGCGCCGCGGTACATCGCGTATAAAGATGTATTAATAAGTGTGCCGCGTGAGATGCGCGCGTATCGCGTGTGCCAGCTGCGCGGGCATCGCGCGCGCGGCGCTCCATGATAATTTTCATGAATGGAAATCTGAATAAATCAAGTCGCTAGCGTGTTATTACCTGATGCGCGCGTAACCCGCACACGCACGAGCCTCACCGACAAAACGGACGCGGGGACGGCGAAGTTATACGCACAGGCGACTATAAATCAGGGCTAATAAACAATCCGGTGCGCGCCGCGCGGGAACGCTCAACGCCAGAGTGAGCGCATATCCGGAATGAGGAATTCGCCTTTTTGCAACGGCTCGGCGCAGCTCGCTCGGTATGTAGCTACGGACGTTGGATCCCCTCCCGCCGGTGGCGCCGAACCGTAGATTCAAGGACGTTCCTCTTCCGTTCTGCCCTCTTTATGATCACAACCGTCATTTCCGGCTGTCTTGGTGGAATTCCGCGCTTCCGGGGGATATACACGAGGCACCGCCGCCGCGCTCTTACCGCAGGCTTCCATCGATACCATCGCGCGAGCGACCAAAGGATACCCCGATGGGAGTCGGCTGCACCGCGTGGAGAGGGTAAATTGTCATTGATTCGAAAATTACCTTCTGATGCTGCCAAAACGTATGTTGCAATTTTGACTCTCGAAATAAAAAAAAACTAATTTTCTTGCAATTCTTGGAATTGTGACGAACGAATTACTTATTTAACCAAACACGAGGCTGGTTATTCGATCTTGTGTTGCAAATGCACGGATAAAAAGTGCAGTAATCATTTTTTTTTCTGATTAGGGAATTCACTTTTTCGTCCGTTTTTTTTTACTGCGAAAAGTTGGATTTCCCGTGGAAAAATCGCGAGTCACGTGAACCATTTTTTTGCCACAATCGGATCCACGAGTTCTGAGGTTTTTTTTTTCGAAGTCACTCAACCGATACCGACACCGGTATTTTCGGGGGTAGAATGTGCGACTTGAAAACCTTGGTGTAGGTCAAAAGTCGATATTGCTTCATAAAAATATACTGTGGATTCAATTTTGTCGATCATCGGCCCTGAGCTACAATTTCAATAATGACCGCCGCACGACCGAAACACACAACGCCGCACAATTTCCCACATAAGAGTGGATTAAATGCCCCGTTAAACTCACATTCCCTCCTCGTATTTTAATATATCCCGCATTACCATCCACGCCGCAGCCCTCAATAATAAACAGCTCATCCATTTTTCCCCATTTACATCCTTATTAAACCACACGCGACTGAAACAAAGTAACGCGGCTCGCCGCACGTCAAAAAAAAAAAAAAAAAAAAAAAAAACGTTACTATCCTCGTTACACCAGTGGGAAATAGTTCGCGTAACGAATTAATTGCCGACCGGCCGGTAAACTATATAATTACCGCGCTATAAAATGCCACATCAAACGCAATAATGCGGCTCTCGCGTATCGTCTTACAACCTGCCCGGTGTTACACACCGCGCGTACTACACACCGCCATGTTGCATTATCCCCGCGTGGAAAACAAAGCGAATTCCGGTGTAGATCGTCTATCGCGATTTAATCGCAGCCGCCCGTAACCCACCCACCTATATATATGTATACGATACATATATATATATATATAGGCATCACCCTCACTACCAGCACAGCTGATAATACGACCCACCACTGTTACGACTATTTCCGTTACAATACCAGCCGGCTCTTTCCCCCCAAACGATTATCCGACTAGTCGGAGCGGAGTGGGGGGGAGGGGGATATACAGTGAGGGATCATTCGTCATGCTCCGCACGGAGAAAAGAGCTTTGCCTATTTCACGATAGCGAACCACCGACGAGGAGCGAGATGACTAGCGTGGCGCGCGGCTCGTTGGCGGAATCGCGCGGTCGGCCTCACAGTCGTTGGCCTCCTGGTCCGATAATCATAGCCGTCCCCGACACTGGTAAACGCGACAGAGTTGTGAATCGAGTTTAAGAAACAAATGTTGCAACACGGTTTGCTTTGTCGATGTGATTTAATAATAATAATTTGCGGCAATTGTAAAATGACGTGGGAATTTTTTAACAGCCGCGTGCGGATACCTCATTCTCAATTAAAAAAGAATTGTGATAATAAATATTCTTCGCAGCAATTAAGAAATGTACGCGTTACATTGTAATTATTCCGTGTTTATTAATTAATAGGTGTTATTCATTATGAAATAGTAATACTATTACTAATTAATAATAACTTACTATTATTCATTAATAATAATTTACTATTACTAATAAATAATAACGCACTATTATTAATAAATAGTAAATTACTATTATTAATTCATAATAATTTAATACTATTAATAAATAATAATTCACTACTATTTATTAATAATAATTTACTATTATTTATTAATGATAATTTACTATTATTTATTAATGATAATTTACTATTATTTATTCATAATAATGAACTATTATTAATGAATAATTGCAGAATCAATCGTACCGTCCAACTTTATTTACAAAAGATTCGTGAATCCGCAACTCCGCGTCGAAATGAGACACCCGACCTGTGCCAACGACCCTCGAGTCCCGCTTCCCCCGGGGTCCGCGGCCAATCGCTGCTCGCCGATATACGAAGCTACGTCCGGTGCACGAATCCCACCGGCGGATCCTCTGATCCCGCACGGATTCGCGTGCGCGCCGCGCACGGAATACACACGGGGCGCGCGCGGGGGGGAAAAAAGGAACTGATGGAAGGAACAGAAGGCTTGGGGCTCGAAACACACAGAGTGATAGAGCGAGAGAGAGAGAGAGAGACAGAGCGAGCACAGAGAGCCCCACGATACGTGCGCGAGCTCGAAAAGTTTGTTCCTATCGTGGGTTCTCTGTGGAAAACTATAGTGAATCTCTCATCCTGTGGGGTCGATTCTCTATCTCCTACCCCCTTCCCCTCCTTCCTCCTCCCCCTCCTCCTCTTCCCCCTCGCCATTCCCTATTTTTTTTTCTCACTCTCACCACTCGCGACTGACGGTGAACGCAGTGCGAGAGACACAGATGCGAAAACAGAGAGAGAGAGAAAAAAGAGAGCTAAAAAATAGAAGGAAAAAAAATGAAGAGAGAATAAAAATAAAGAGAGACAAAAAATAGAGAGAAAAAAAGAGAGAGAGACGAAAAAATAAAGAGAGATGCATGAAAAGAGGCGGATAGGGCGGCGAGTGGGTACGAGAAAACGAGAGCGTACTGTACTCGGGTATCTCGATTCGAAACGTGGAACTTGGAAAACTGATATTGATCGCCGGCTGGCTGGCTGGCTGGCCCGCTGCTGCCTCTGCTGCCGCTGCCGCCGTCGCCACCGCCGCCGCCGCTGCCGGCCGGTAGTACACGCGCCGTCCTGGTTTCGTTCGCGTTCCCTTCGACCCTACGATTCCGCCTACTATTCTCGCCGCTCCATTCCGCGCGCGGCATATAGCAGCGAGCAGCGCGCGCGGCCCATTCTCATCTCTCCGGCTCTCGCGCGCCGGCGTTTACTATGTCGCGCGCGGCGGCGGCGGCGGCGGCGGCGGACGCGGTGCAACGAACGTAATCGATGGAAGGCAACGGGAAGCTCGCCGCGAGGCGGCCGACACGTGCGCGCAACCCCTGAGAAAAGCCGGGTCACGAGGGGCGACGCGCATGCGCGCCGCGAGAAAAACGCTCGCTGCCAACTTTTGCGCTCTCTCCGGCGACCCCCGGTGTACGCGCGGCTACGGCGAGAAAAATGGATACGGCGCGAATAAGTCGCGCGAGTAGCCAGCGCGAGCCGCGCGCGAATTGTCCGCGACGTAATTCAGACGCGCCGGGCATTTTATTTATCACCGCGGTGACAGCAAAAACGTCGGTGTCACCGCGGGGAAATATCCGCGCTGCGGTGATTTTCTTTTTGCTTTTTTTTCGAGTGTGTATTAGTAGGGGATATTCGACGTTTCCTACTATCGGTTTTTTTTTTTTTTTTTTTTTTTTTTTTTTTTTTTTTGAGCCGGACATTTTTTCCTTTGGTGATATTGCAGTTATGAAAGCGCTGGAAAAAATGTTCGGGGGAAAAGATTTATTACATGTTTTACGAAGATATTTTTTTATACAAAAAATATTTTTCTTGTATTCTCTTTAATTTTTTTGTTTTTCGTGATGAGTTTTATTAGATGTCATGAGATTTGAGAAACGACGAGTGGAAAGAAGCGAATCGCTTGAAAAGCGCGGATAATAATTTTCGAGTTAGCGTGAAAAAAAAAGCCGGTGTTAGATCTACGCGAACTGGGCAGATATTTCACATGAATTAACGAGTCGCAGGTGCAGAATGAATATGCATAACTCTAGGGCGTAAAATAGGTTGAAAAACGCGAACCGAGGGCGCGCAAAAAACGCGGAGCGAGCCGGCCGGTTCGCGGCGGTCCCGAGGTGTTTTCCGTTTCAGCGATTTAACAAGATTGCATTTGGGGGGCCCCGCGAATACGCGGGTTTTCGGCCACTCGCGGATTGCCATGTCATTGCGCGCTCGGACCGCTGCCTGCTGCTCCGGGCGTTGGTTAATTTGTAAAGCGTTGCACCGCCCAGCTTTAACGCGGTTAGCTATTGTATGTCGCCCGCGTTTCGTACCCTTGCAGCTCGGCTCGGTCGCTGCCCTCCCGAAATCGTTTGTTTCGCGGTTATAACGTCGACTTTCCGGAAAAAAAATGTTTTGCCCCCCGCGATTTTGCTGGCGTAATTGGGATCGCTAAATATCGACGCTGAATGACGGGAAATTCGAAAAAAACGGGTTAAGCAAGACTAACGATTTTTTAAAATTAAAACGTTGAAAAAAATCGTAGAAAAAAAATATTTTCCTTTTCGGCATTTTATTAGCGGAATTTGGGCCTTCGATTTTTGTTTGTTAAACCGTTGAAAACAATCGTAGAAAAAAGAGATTTTCTTTTCGGGATTTTATTGGCGGAACTTCGGTCGTAAAATAGATTTTTCGAAAAAATTGTTTTTTTAAGCGCTGAAAAAAAAAATCTAGGAAAAAAAGGTGGCAAAAAAATGTTGTGTCTGGGTCAAGTACGAAAAAGTAGGACCCACGAATTTCCAAGCGGAATCCTTGAGAATTGCGCGTGTAAACATGGGAATAATTCGCATAGAGAGGAAGCGGAATAAATTGAATACTGCGTTTTGCCGCGTGTGTTACGTGTGTGCCTAATACCGCGGTTAAACGCTCGTTTCTTCGTCTGACGCAACGATTGCTCGATCTCTTCGCACGATATCGTTAATTGTCGCTTCCATCACCTACTTCAGGTTCCTCCCGTTCGGCCTCGTTTGGCCTCTTCTTTTCGCTTCTGCGCACAGTTGGCCCCCGCTATGTTGCATATGACGTATAAATACATAGCCACACACACACACACAAAGCTCAGGTAAGCCGGGCTGACGACTGTGATGCAGAACTCGGAGCATTTATTATCCCACTGCTGCTGCGGCAGACACAATATTGACGTGACATGCGAAAACATTTTCGTCTCTTTGCCCACCTTCCATGTACGCCGCATGCGATACGACCTGTTTACGAGTACAAAATTGTTCACTCGAAACCAATAAAAAAAGCTTGTATCACGTTTCCGCTCGAAAATGACAAAAATATCAAAATTGTTATTTCATGTGAAAGTAGAAAACAATATTTCTCGATGGTAATCAATTTTCAGTTGGAGCGACAAATTTTTGGTCTTTCTTCAACAATCATTCAGTTGTTCAAATGAAGTCCGAGATAACGAAAAAAAATTGACAAAATAATTTAACTTGTCACGATGAAAAAAAAAATCTTAAATATAATATAATTCTGTTCTTAATAATTTTTAAATATTTTTTTCTCGAAATATCCCAACGTTAATAGCGTCCAATTTTTTCCTCGCGTCAATACTCGCCGAAACTCGGCCGTTGCGAGGAGGAAAATATTCCTCGCAACTTTTTCAATTTTTGCCATTACCCTCTCGACACCCCTTGTTTTCTTCTGCCCGCTGAGCCGGCACGAGGAAATGAATCGAGCAACCGTAAAGAACGTTTCTTCAGTCCCGTCGTGCTTCTCGGCCCCCCCCCCTCCCTCCTCGCTCCACTTGCCGGATCGAAATCGGCCGAGCGAGCGATAATAAAATAATCCCTCGCCACAATAGACAATGCTCGCCGGAATGATAGTAATTCAAAGCGGATGAGGAGGGGCGAGCGCGCCGTGCGGTGGGGCGAAATGAGAGAAAGGGCGAAGCAACGAAGCGACGGTGAAAGAGAGGCCGGCGGGATGGGGGGACGCAATCGTTTTCCGCACTTCCGGTGGCGACTGCCTGACCAGTCTGTGTGCAATTCCTTTCTCGTTTTTGTTCCTACTCGTATCTCTCATTCCCTCTCGCTCGTCGCCTTTCACCCTCGTCCTGCCTGCTCCCCCCCCCCCCCCCCCGCCTCCTCTTCTCCCCCTCAACGTCGTTCGTATTTTTTTCCCCCTTTACTTTTTGGCCAGTTTTCTTTCTTTCGCACGTTAAATTTGTCGCCGAAGTGAAATAACACGGTCGAACGATATCGCCGTAATTCACGAGGAGGGACGCCGGACGCGGGATTCCGAAAAAGCCCGCTGGATTTTCTTCCCCGAGAGACGCGACATTTTTTTTTCTTTTTTCGTTTTTTCTTACTTTTATTCTCGTCTTTCGTGCGGGCCGATCGCGAGAAAAGTGCCCCTTTTTCCCTCCCCCATGTCGCCTCCTCCCTCCCCGCGTCGCCCTTCCAGTCAGCTCGAGGGCTCGAGGGTCGCGCGGAAAAGCGGCGGGGAGGGACAAAAAAATTCTTTGTAATCGTAACGAAGTGTCGGAAAAACGTGGGTCGCGAGACTTATGTGCTCTCGGCAAGCAGCGCAGGCGGCGGCGGCGGAAAGCGGCTCGCGGGGGACGAAGAAAGGGGGGCGAGGGGGAGCGAGAAGAAAGGGGCGAGGGGGATGGGGGCCGCGACGACTGCGAGGGGGATGATAGCGGGAATTCGTGATAAAGTGGCGAGCACGGGCATTTGGCTTCCTTCGCAATGCTCGCCGTGTCCCTCGCGCCCACCGCATCCCCGTTACACTCTCCTTCGCTTTTCTTCCAACTCCTCCTCCTCCTCCCCCTCCGTTCCTCTTTTCCTGATTTTCACTCTACGGTTGTGCCCAACTGTTTGTGATGCGAGCGCGATTGGGGCGTCGTTTCTTATCGAGCGTATCGAGACCGATACGATTCGAAGTCTTTAAAAAACAATTTTTTTTTTTTTTTTAATGTAGAATTAATTGTACTGGTTTATAACCATGAAACACGAGCATCAATAACGTTTGAATGACCCTTGAGGCTCAAACGAAGGGAAAAAAAAAACAAAAGTTCTGACCCTCGTCTGACGCATGAGAAACTTTTTGGTAGAGAAAAAGCGGGGAGCCCCTCTTTTTCTCGAGCGGAACACACATATTTTATTTTATCTACCCACTTCGCGTTTTTCCATAAATCTCGCGCGTTAAAACCCATAAATTTGTCTATTCGTTATACGTGTGTCTCCCCCTCCCCCTCTTCGGGCTCCCCTTATTTTTTCGGGCGTTACTTATCTCGATGCGATAAGTAACGAAGCGACAGCGGCAGCAGCGCTGATCCCGGGACGGATCCACAGAAGCACCGCGTATGCACACAGAATAACATTTGTTTGCACGTGGTAGCCGTCCTGCAGGCTTTTACAGATGCGAAATTCACGTGTGCGGCTGCGCGGTGAAGTCCGGCGAGGAACCTAAATAAACGATATTCGTGTTTTTCTTCATTCACGAATTACAAAATATCACTTTTTTCTCAATTCACAATAACAAATTCGCAGTAATACAACGAAAATCAATCTCAAATTAACTATACAGAGCGATTCAGAATTATCATTCAGAAAAAAAGTCTCTGATCCACCCTGTATATTAGGATTAATAAGAAAAAGGAAAAAAGGAAGAGAAAGAACGCCTGTTTCATAATTAGTCATCATCAGCCCCAAAACGCTGCCAAAAACCCCGATTCGCGCTGCGGCGATTTTTTTTGCTTTTTTTCGAGTGTGTATTATGTAGGGGATATTCAACATTTCCTAGTATCGGTGTTTTTTTTTTTGTAGTCGGACATTTTCTCCTTTGGTGATATTGCAGTTATGAAATCGCTGGAAAAAATGTTTGGGGAAAAAGATTTATTCCATATTTTACGAACTAATTTTTTTATACAAAAAATATGTTTCTTGTATTCTCTTAAATTTTGTTTCGTGATGGATTTTATTAGATGTCATGAGATTCGAGAAACGACGATTATTCAGAAAAAAAGTCTCTGATCCACCCTGTATATTAGGATTAATAAGAAACAGGAAAAAAAGGAAGAGAAAGAACGCCTGTTTCATAATTAGTCATCATCAGCCCCAAAACGCTGCCAAAAAACCCGAACAATATCGCGCCAAAAGCCGCTTTTTTTCGCCCTTTCCCAATTTCGCGTCATCCCCCCGGTTAGGCGCGTCGCCCACGCGCCGAAATCGATCCAAATACGTCCGTACGTACGTACGTGTGTGCGGAAATTCGAGCCGTCGCGTAGGCGGCGGATCGAGATTTCAGGAATTGGCATCGGTCTCGCCTCGTATATCTCACTCGTTGCCCGAGAGCGCCGGGGTAGCCGGCGTACCAGCTGCCGGGCATTCGTGGCCTCCCGGCTTCCCGGCCGGACCGACTGCGCACAGTCTGTGCCGTCCGGAGATCTCGTCTCGCCGTTCCGCACCTTCGCTCGGTTCCCTCTCTCGTTCCATTCCCCACATACGTGGATACGTATCCGTTGTCGCTGGAGGGACGGGCGACACGATGGCACCCACGACGCACAGACTGCGCACGGAGAGCATCAGCGGTAAACGCGCGTGATGGTAGTTAGCGCGCGGTATATACAGCAGCCAGTCGACGCGTGTACACACGGCTCGGGTGTTGGTGTGCCCCGCGTGCCCGTGTTTGCGGCTCGGATGGACTGAGAACTCTACCAACGACGACTACGACGACGACGACGACGACGGTGACGATGACGAGGTGGAGGAGACATCTGGCTCGCATCCATCGGATGTCGCGAAGCGAGGAGGAACGGTAGAACGCGTATACGCAAAGCGTATACAAGCATGTTTGGTACGCTGGGCTCCCGGGACACCCCTCATGGATAATTGACCTTCCTGAATAGATAGTGTGCCTTCCCCGCCCGGGCCCCCTCCGTGTATGTGTTTGGGGGGGCCGATACGATCGTGTATCGGGCATTCTCGGCTCTGTCGGTCACTCGCCAGCTTCTCCGGGGCTGCTGGATATGAGCTGGATCGTATGACGCGGATTCCGGCGTCGGCGGCGGAATCGTTGGCGCCGTGATGCAACGGGAATGTCGGGTTGCGAACAGCTTCGTTGGGAAGAACAGGAGTGATGGGATTTTGCGTCCTGCGAGGTTTCTGAAAGACGTTTCCAGATTGGCTGCGGTACAGTGGAGCCTCGGTTATTCGATGAGATCGCGGGGACCGAGTTGGGTGACGATTGAAGGACTTGGAAACGCGACCACCGTTGGCGATTACGTTGAAGTTTGCATCATTGCAATGTAACAAAAATACAAAATTAAAACGCATAATATGAATTCCGTGAAAATAAGAATAATTCATACCCATTAGGGGGTGTAATAATCTTGCTTTGTCACGCTCTTAGACGTTATAATAACTTTTTATAGCCGATATAATCATTTGGGTTCATTAATATTTTTTGTTTTTAATTTCGTTGCATCGCAACGATGCTAACTTCAACGTCATCGTTGGCGCCGTGACGTTTGCATCGGGACTGTCGAGTTGAACAGCTTCGTTGAGAAGAACAGGAGTGATCGTAGGGTTTTGCGTTCTGCGAGCCTTCTGGAAGACATTTCCCGATTGCCTGGATACAGTGGAGTCTCGGTTATTCGATGAGGTCGGAGCTCCGAGTTGGGAGACGGTTGAAGGACTTGGAAAGCGACCGCCCGCGGGGTCTAGGGGTTTCCGTTAGGTAGTCACGTAGACGACGCAGTCGTTAAGTGAGTGAGACTTCGATTTACACTGTTTGGAAGACCTCGAGCATGGAGGGACAACATGTAGCTAGGAAATTGGGCGATCGGATAATTACGAGATGGTCGAATGGGTTCGATATGTAGGCTAATGGGTTCCTTTCACGGCGCGGCTAAATGGATAGGAATCGGGGCCCGCTAGGTAACCCAATAACAATAGTTTGTTAGGAATTAGAGAAGTTGGCGGGATTATCGGCATCGGCCGATACGTCGGATAATCGGTAACGCCGCGCGGCTCCACCGTTATCCACCGCTACGACCTCCGCGCGTTTCGCAGATACAGATCTTTGCGCCCCCGATGGCGCCTCAACGCGCGGCGGCGGCCTCCCGGAAAAATGATATCGGGGAGCTGGAATAAACTCGGGCATTAACGACCCCGGGACACTTGTCCCGGTATCCAGTTGCGCCCATTAGCAGATCCCATCGGAAAGATACAATTCAAGAAGCGCCGCGCAGACCTCGCTATGGAGTCTGGATTACAGCTCGGGTCAGCCCTTAACGACTTCTTCCGCGACGTTTACTGCCGATTCGTTGGATTCATTGGGTTTATCAAGATTCCTGGAGAATCTCGAGGATTTTCCGGCTTCTTCGTTTGTGCCTTCGTTTCCAGCCCCCGGAGCCAACCTTCCTTTCGAAACCCTATGACGTGTCTCCTCGCAATGCATCCCCGCAGCTATATCGATGTGCGACGATCACCCCGCGTGCAGATTGCGTTCATTCACGCTCAGCCTCGTCGCGTTTCGCACTCCATCCATTTTTCTGTACGTGACATTCCTTGTTCTTAGAGGTTGGAATACCGTTTTTTTTCTTCTTCCTGTTTTTTTTTGCCTCACGGCGGTCCTCGCATTTTTTTCTCATCTTTGCAGCAGCTTCCTTGTCTTCGCCGCCGATTCGTGGTCCACCCTCGACCATGCTGCGTATAACCGAGGGAACGCGTGAATTCGCTTTAATTTTAGCCGCTCGACCCCTCGCCCTCGACGGCGATGCCTCCGGCAGGCAGGCAGGCAGGCAGGCAGCCGACCGGGCAGCCAACTGAGCGAGCCGGCACACGCGCAGCACGCGGTATGCACGCTGCGTACCACACGGCAGCCTTGACATCGTAGACGCATTATTCATACCTTAATGAATTCCATCTCGCTCCTTGGTCTTCTTCTCCGCGCGTCCCTTTTCCCTCCGGGAAAAACGGCTTCCCCGGCGCCCCCTTGAGCTGGCATCCTGCGAAACTACCATGACCGACCGAACATCGTCGACACTTTTTCATTAAAAAAAGACCCGAAACCCCCGTGGGTTTCGTGCCTCGAGCCGTCGCGACGTTTCAAGCTGAACGCAGCTACGCAATTCTCGCGTTTTAATAAGATGAAGCAGCTATATGAATAACGTTGAGTCAATGACGAGCGTAGATTGGACGCCAATTGGACTATTAAAACATACCGGGCGAATCATGTTCTAGGTCATCCTTGCCGGTATCCAAATGTCGGAAATGAAGTTTGCGACAATCATAATTACCAGGCGAGAATTAATATTCTCGTGAAATGGAAACTAAGAACTCCTCGCAAAAGGATTCGTTATATTTTAACAAGATGTACCTTTCACCTTGGTGCGCCGAGGCGAAGTTCGCTACACCTCTTAGGAAATATCCGAGCTCGTTGCCGACACGCCGCGCTTGTATATTCCATGGACTATAATATGAGTTGCGATCACTTCGTCTGAAAAACCGAGCGACGAAAATGGACTGAAAAAAAAGAGATGGAAGGGTAGGAGGGCGATACAGAAAGGAGGAAGAACCTCGTCTTGGTCGTCGTCGTCGGCGGCGTCGGCGTCGTGGTCGTTGTTTTTCGCATTCCACTTCTCCCCCGCGACTCTGCCATCTTGCTTTCTTTCATATTTTAATTTTACGCGTCACTCGAACGATCTCTCGTCGTCTCATAAAGTCACTTGGAGGGCGCGCGCGCGGTGTCGTATTCAACATGCTCTTCACGAGCCGTAGTGTCAACATCGAGACTGAAAGGACACCGTAACGTCCGTAACTTCCTTCTTTTGTCCCGCCTCGCAATCTCTTTCGATCTCTCAACGCGCCCTTGACGAACCTTTGTTCCCGCGCAGAGTTTCGGCGTTATACCTGCCGTTACCTGCACAATTACCCGCTGGTCCTCTGTCAAAATGCGTCTTTGTGTCCCGATCAAGATTTCTGACACGGACGAAAGTTGCCCCTCCTTCAGGTTCGCAATCATTCCGCATCATCCCAAACCCTAGAAACAAGAAACTCACCCAAGATTTCTCCATACAATCAGTGGAATCTCAACACCAGCAAGTAAAATAACGTCGTTTGTCATCAAAAGCGTCATAGTATTCGCTATTTCGCTTCTGCAACTCCTAACAAGGCATCTCAATGCCCGACTTACAGTTCCAATATTTTCATAACGAACCTTCGAGCTTGTTAATAATGCGAACGAGGTACACAGAGTTCAATCCAGGGCTTCCCTTGACTTCATTTCATTTTCTTTTTTATAAAAAGAGGAATTCAGATACGTTTTACGTAGAAATAGCAGACGTAGACCGAGGGTGGAAGCAGAAGAAGGTAGAGACAGAGTGAGGGGGGGAGGTTTCAAAGCGGGAGGGGTGAAGAGACAAGTGATGAGATGGAGATACGAGGGTTGACTAACGAATCGACGGTGGAACGTGGGAGAGGTGGTTAGTTTCCAATGCTGGGAGAGCGCAGGAGACGTCAGGGATGAAGGAGGAAGGAGACCGGGGGTTGAGGGTCCTTCGCGAGCGTGGAACGAGCCGGTCCTCCCGCGCGACGACCAACAAGAAACCCGCGCCGAGTCGGTACACGTAGAGAAACTCTGCCCCCCCGCCGCCCCCCGATTCCGTCGGTGTGTTCGACGGGGACGAACGTCGAGCCCGACGGCGGCGCAGGCGGTGGGGGGTTGGAAGGGGGTGGGTTTGCATGGGGATGAAGGGCCGTTGGACCGGTAGTATATGAGGTTAGTTAGCCGTCCTCGTGAGCTGCATATTAAAAATATTCAAATGGCCCCGCCGAGCCCGGAACGCGTACGTATTACCAGCCCAAGAGAGCCTCGCACAGGGGCTTGTTCCAACCCCGCGTGTCGGTGTTGAACACCGAGCGCGAGCCGTAACGGTGAGAGAGGAGCTGCTTGTAGGGTCCGGCGCGGACCGGGCAATTTACGAGGTTGTGCGATAGTGCAAATTATGTTTATGAAACAATGCACCGCACTTCTTCCCACCAATTTCCCTCTCTCTTTCTCTCTCTCTCTCTCTTGGCCATTTCGTTCATGTCCATTGCAGCACCGCGCGGCGCGCTTTCTTTATTCGTATCATGGTCCACGGAGCATCAAGTACCCTGGCACCCTATTTCCCCCGTCCTCTTTCGCGGAAAATTGTACGCCCTGTATACAGGTATAGCCGCGGTAGCGTCGGTTGAATGTACATCGCGCGCGCGCCCTCTCTTTTGCGCCTCTGCATATCCACCCCTCCGCCGCCCCTGAGCTTTGCATTCTACTTTCATATTCGTCTGGATATTTATGCCACACACTTGGACCCCATTATCTCCGGCTCTGGATGGTGCGTGTTGTCTCGTTTCTTTCCTCCTTCGCGTTCTCCGTATTCACTGCACCCGCGGCGCTACTGGTTTTGTTAACGTTTTTTTTCTCTTGCCTCTTGCGTTTACATTGCCACGGCCCTGCGCGGAGTTCATTTCGCTATCGTCGCTGTCTTATGGCTCATGAAGCTATCTGGCCTGTGCAATTGTAATTCCTGCAGTCATCATTTGCTTCTCTTGCTCCACTATTCTTTGTTTTTAGGTTTTAGTCTGTCGTCACTGAATGTAAAAGTGTAGGCAACATCAATCTCTAGACCAGTTTGGATAGGAGACCTAACGTTTTGAATACGTCATTAAAGTTGACCATCCTCTGTCATTTTTTGCAGCATTTTTACCATCATGTCCAGGTATCTCCACTATTTGTGCTTCTCAATGTTGCCTCAGGATGCATCGCAATATCTCGGCGATCACCGAGACCTCCATAGCGTCTCTAATTTAAACTGGCTTCAGGCGTAGTCTAGACGTTTTGCGTTGCGCCCGAAGCTCCGCCGCAACATCGGACCATGTCCTGCAGGCGCGTAAATGCATCCCCCAAGACGTTAGCCGCACACTTGCATCGCTCGCAAGACGTTAAGCGCACGCTCGCACCACCCGCAAGACATCCATTCATTTATGCAATCGAGTTTGCAAATAAGGAACGACAACACCGGCAGCCGCCGCCGCACGAATTAGGTTCATCCTGCCTCCCTTCCCCCGTCGTCTTGCACGTCGCACACAACCCTAGGAAAATACAACACGGTTTGCGCGTCCCCACCCCGCATAGCCCAATCTTCTTGCCATCTTGGGGCTTCTGTAGCTGAGGTCTGGTGTGCCCACCAGCGAGAAAACAAGACGGTGGATGCGCGGGGAACGCACGACACAATATACAGCGGGCTTCGAATCATCTGCTTTCGAGAGCAAACTTCGGACCCTCTAATTCCCGTCGCCGGCGCGTCTGAACCCACGGCAGTGTTTTAGGATGATAAACAGAGTACCGTAGTCCCATTTTGATTCCATCGAGTCGATTGGGAGATTGAGGGCTGTAACAATGGAAGCGGCTCACCCTCGTCGAATTGGAAAGGGACCTTATGGCGGTGTCCATTAGACTGCCGGAATGAGACGCACCGCGAAACCGAGCGACGGCGGCCATTGGATCGCTTATGGATAGACTATAATTTCCAATAACCTTTGTTATCTTCAAAATGGCGACGCGCCGCCATTTAGGGAGGCACTCGGAGGAGCGATCGAGGGGATCGACAGCCGTCTGACTCTCACTCACTCCTGGCGTAATGTAAATTTAACGACGGTCCATCGAGGTGGCAGAGCCCTTAAACATGAAAATTTATCTCACCGTATACGCTGAAGTTATGGACTTTTTGCGCCATCGAATTCACTCGAGCGTCGTGTGCCTTTGGCTTCGTATCTCGTGGTAGAAAATCAACATTGACCCCGACTTCACGCCACCTTCAGGCGAATCTCTCACTGCCATCTTTCCCGCGCCAAATTTCCCTTGTAAATTTCCCCGTCTTCTCTTCCTCTTATGCGAAATCAGATGACTCCACGTCACGTTAATATTTGCGGTGCTAAAAATATCGTTCTGGCTGCGGATATCCGGCTGGATATCGCGTTGGGAATAGCGATGGTTGCAGTTGCATTCCACCCGGGTCTGCGGGTGGTAGAAGAAAACGCGGAGTGCAGCGTGTAGGAGCGAGAGAAGGAAAGCTGGGGACGGGGAGCGAAGAAGGGAGGAGCGTTTGGCTGTGCGACTGAAGCTCTCGCTACGAGATAGGGGAAGGTAGAGTTTGCTGGCGCGGTCGTATGGGAAGAAGGGAACTAAGGAGGCGAGGGGCGAGAGGCTGGTGTGCAGCTTCGTCGATAAGATTTGCATGTACGAAGGGGGAGTGGCTCGAACTACCGATTTGTGACCGACCAACCCTCCAAAGCCCGAGGAGAGCGGTAGCACTACCAGCGCCAGAACACCGCACAGCTATATCCTCGACCCCCCCCCCCCCTCCCCCCTCCCCCCCGGCCAGCACTCTGTACCTCTATTCCCCATGGACGCTACGACTCTCCAGGGTGCGATTTACAGCACGCGTGACTCTGCAACCTCGTTTCTTCCTGCACCGGAGCACACGGAGAGTCTCTCCTCGTTTTCTTTCTTCTCCCTCGACACGCTTCCTTAATTCTCATCGTGGGCGACGGAAAGGAAACAAATTAGAAACGAGACAAAAACGTACGACTATTTGATATCAAATACTCTTGACTGTTTAGTGCGCGGTTGTTTTGCGAAAACCAACACAGTTTGTGATGTATTGTGTCGTGTCATTTATTTGGTCGTGGGATGAAATCCCCCGAGGACCAGAGTAACGCGGAGGAAATGCAAATGAGGTGCACGAAAGCTGATGGAGAGACTGCAGGGTGTAGTGGATCAAGTAAACAGGAAACGAATAATGCGAATGAAGGTAAAGATACAAAAATATATGTATAAAGATGCGTTTTAGGGGTCCAACTTTGATTTTCATGCTTTTTTCTTCTGGAGAGGGTTGGAAAATAAAATACCAATGGTAAAGAAGGGGAAGTAACGCGATAATTTGAAGTCGTTAACCTCCCGAGAGCCGGTTTTTTTTTCTTCTTCTTCTTCCTCCCGTTGAATTCAATCTATCGTGAGGTCGAACGATTTTGATCCGTGAGGACGATTACGTCGGCGATTTTGCGCCGAGCTTCGCAGGGTCAGTTGAAGCGAGGAGGACGATGAAGAAGATGAGGGTTGAGAGAAAAAAAAGGAGAGTTAATCGACGATCGTCGATGCATTCGCGATGCTACGCGAGCCTCGTCAACCTTGGCCAAGATCGAGAGCGCCTCGCGCGTCGACGGGACGACTTTCTAAAGTTCCCCCCCTCGGCGTGCCCTCTCCATTAGGGCACACGCGAATCCAGTTCCTTATGCAGCGCCGGTAGTAAAGGCGCACGTAGTAAACACCCGCGGGCGCGCACGGCGGCCAATCGATTTTATGTATCGTTAATTATTTTTTCACGATGTAACACGTGATATACGATATAATGACATAAGTACAATGTACGCCGGTGCGGCTTGAAAGCCGATGTATTCAAGAAGCCGAGCACCGTTAATGCCTGACGGGCCGCTCTCGATGCTCAGTTTCGTAACATCACCGCGGGATGTTCGACGATTTTACATCTTTTACACGCCGCGATTACACCGAAACTTTCGAGTCTTTACATCGAAATAAAAAATAAAAAATGAAAAATGAAAATAAAATATGAAGGTAAATACGGTTCGGGTTTTACCATGGAAATTGTACCAGTGACCTTTTTCGAGGCGCATAAATTCGATCGGTGTACAAAAAATCGTATGCAAATGACTTCATTTTGAAACCTACGGGTCTTCCGACGAGAGAAGGAAGAGGAATATATCGGTAATCTATGAGCCTGCAATGCGCGTATTTTACAAACGGTCCGACGGCGTCCAGCCCGGCTTTGACCATTAAAACGAAGTTTATGGCTCCGAGTCACCGTTCGAGATTCCCAGGATTGTTTTTCGAACTTCTCGCTGCTCGTCGTACTTCCCACGACGTACTTGACATTCCCGCGCACCTGTGTGTCGTTCCCACCGTGGGTTCCCGCGACTTCACGGTTGGACAGCGAGAGGAGATGCGCGCGACGCTAAAAATAAAATCATTACCGTCGAAGAAAGATCAAAAGATGGACACGCGGAGGAAGAGACCACGAGTCGGTGGGGCTCGAGCCACGCGCCGCAAACGCGCTTCTATATTTGCATACTCACTCGAAGCCGCAAACCGAGAGCGAGAGTTCGGTTGGTTCAAGCCGATGTCGCATCATTTTTCAGCAGCACATGAAAATTCTTATTCGAAACATATTTTTTTCGGAACAACAAAATCCAAAAGGAGCTTCAAACATTTCGTTATTCTCACTCAACATCTAATTATAACCCGGAATTAATTTTTAAAAATCACTAAACCACCAAACCAACAAGATGGATAGAAAAACATAATTTTTGTAACCCTAGCAAATGTTATACTTATGCTCGATCCTGTAGGACCAAGCAACATATTTTTTTAAATCAATCAATTACTTTTCGCTCTTTAAAACGCCCTGTGAGACCAAGCAACATTTTTTAAAATCAACCAATCACTTTTTGCACTTTAAGACGCCCTGTAAGACCCGGCAACATTTGTTTTTTAATCAACCAATCGCTTTTCGCTCTTTAAAACGTCCTGTGACACCAAGCAACATTTTTTAAAATCAACCAATCACTTTTCGGTCCTTAAAACGCCCTGTGAGATCAAGCAACATTTTTAAAAATCAACTAATCACTTTCTGCATATTAAGACGCCCTGTAAGACCCAGCAACATTTGTTTTTTAATCAAACAATCGGTTTTCGCTCTTTAAAACGCCCTGTGACACCAAGCAACATTTTTAAAAATCATCCAATCACTTTTCGCTCTTTAAAACACCCTGTGAGGCCAAGCAACATTTTAAAAAATCAACCAATCACTTTTTGCACTTTAAGACGCCCTGTAAGACCGAGCAACATTTTTTTAAATCATCCAATCACTTTTCCCACTTTTGGTATATAGGTCAGGTGAAATGAATTGCACGAAATGCAGCCCCGGACCTCCGCAAGAGATTTCAGTCTCCACGTCCTCCAGCTCGCCGCATCTTTTTCCTTTTTTCCCGTAATCCCTTTTCCTCCCTTTTCCCGCGCTCGCCCGCAGCAGGAGCTGCGCTTCCCTCGAGCTCGTGCTCGGAAAACAAGGCGCGAGTGTCCGCGATTCGATTTGCATACTCGAAACAGGCGGCATTAGATAACTACATAGACACAGTGCTGCTGAGCCTGCACGAGGCTCCGACCTTAACAGCCCTGCCTGTTTTTCGCGTAACCCCCTCGCGCACCCGGCCCTTCGCCATCGCGGCCCAAGTGGCTCTATGTACGTAGGGCACGTTCTACAAGATAAAGCATATGCAACCCACCTAGATCTCTCGCTGGTTCTTCTTCTTCTTCTTCTTCTTCCAGGGAGAAAAACCGTTTACCACGTTTCGCCGTATCTCTCGTCTCGTTTGCCCTCGCGCAAAAACGCCACACGTACGTTTTTGCCGTTTCGTTTCACTCCGTTCCTGCTGAGAAAAAAAATGGCAAAAAAAAAAACGGCGCGCATGCACATTGCTGCGTTCCGACTCACTTGGCTGAGTCGCTATGTGCTTGGCGTCGTCTCGGATGAGCGAAACTCCCGCTGCCTTCGACGGCGATCGCCACGTACAACCGATCGCCCCGGGTGTCTACGGACGCGGGCGCAAAATGCGCGGCGTTTTTTCGTCGTGGTGGATGCGCGCCGTGCTGCGCTCCACAGGTGAACTGTGTCGGTGAACCGCGCGCAGATAACTGCGGAAACGTTCCAGACGAGCTCGATATACATAGTGGATAATATGCATGCTGTACCCGGCGTGTACACCGTTTGCACGGAGCGCCTCCGAAGATTCTACGATGGACGCGATACCGTAATGTTCGAGCGAGATACAACCGTGGCTGCTGCGCGGTACTTAGGTATCACGTGTATAGTTGATGCAGGCCGCGCGCTCGCGCTGGTGGAAACATTGAAAATGTCTGGGGAAACGAGGGTACGGTGAAGTTACCCGTATTTTAATCGTACCGATGAGATGCGGATTAAATAATTGCGATGATTTATTCTTGGGATTTTTCCCTGAAAAATCGCAAACAAAAAAACGCAATGGGTACACCTTCGAAAAATTTCCGATTTTTGAGGGTTTGACTTTAACATTCTGTAAAAAATTCAGGAATCAAGATTTCGCGTTTCGAATTGCGGCATTCTCTTCGTTGTAGACTTTTCTTTCGAATGAAAGAAGAAAATCCAAATTCGATCGATTGAAAAAAAAGTAACCTCAACTTTAGTGAAAAGCGAAATCGTTTTTCGCGTTTTTCTCGTCGAATTTTCTGTTTTTTTTTTTAACAACGGTGCTTTTCAGAATCAGCGGGAAATTTCCCATCGGATAGGGTCTTCAAACTTTACAAAATCCATTTTTTGTTTTTTTCGATTTTTCGATTTTTTGCATCAACCGGGTAAGCGCGCGTAGCGCGCGTACGAACTGGTATTGCTAAAAGAAATGTTCCTTTCAACGTTACACTCAAAAACATCGGGAAGCTCTTGAATTTTCGAAGCACTCAAGATTCCTCGCTCTTGCCAGGAACGGGAGCCGCGCCGTTGTATCGCAGTGGGAAACACGACGTCGCGCGTGTAACACTCAAATGGCCCCCGACGTCGTTGTAAAGTTCACAGCGGCGAGGTCCGTTGCCGTAGATCTGGAGCGTATCGGAAAGTGCACTGGCAAACAGAAATATAGGGAAAGGGGCCGCCCAGTCACGTAGATCCCAGCGGCTAAAGATATGCGCGCCGCCATATCCTCTTGCCACCTATAACCGATGATACATCCGCGTATAAAAAAGACGTACACGATACCGTCGCGTGTATATATATATGTATATTGACGCGCTACGTAAGGGCCTGTAAGTGCAGCGAACGGTGTCTGGGGTGGAGGGGGAGGGGGGAGATACACACGTAACTCCTGCATAAGTACCTATGTAGTTTTATATATAATATATACGTATACACACAGTCGTAAGGTACCTACGGAGTAGTTTAAGTACAGACGTATAGGTTTCCAGGCAATGCGATGCGATACTCTGGGGCAACAGTCGTTCGCCTCTCAGTCATACATTTCGATGCAGGCGCTGCGCCGCTGACGATGCATCTACCCGTCCAGAAGGATAATATTTCATGCGACGCAGGGAAAAGATGATACGTCCTTGAGTAGCCTCGGTGCAACGCTCTCCGCCTCAATTCCCGACGTTCTTTTTCTCTTACATTTCGTTTCTTCGTTTCGCTTTATTTCTTCTATGATGAAAAACGATATTCTCAACGCTTTCTCGACTTGTTTTTTTTTTTGTGATTTTTAACAATTCGTTTTTTCTTCGGATGGAGAGATCGATATGCTTCATTTATTGTGAAGGATTTGGTTTACGAAGATTTTAACACTGTATCGTTGTGTTAATTTTTACTTTTACTGATGAAGATTGTTTTTTTTGTGTTTCAGGTACGAATCACTCGGCATGTTCTCTGCGGTTGAAGGATGACGAAGGAGGTGTGGATGACATAAGCAGATGTGGGTTTTGTGATTATTCATTTCGCGGGCCTTAAACCAGCCCACGATGGGAGTAGAGTGGAGTGGAGTAAATTTATTGGGCCCTGAGATATTGAATCTCCTAAGGATCGTAGTGTACAAAAAGTTCAGTACAAAATACAAGCAGACACAGAAAAGGTACAGAGCGAGTATCTAATTGCTAAATGAGACAAAACAAAGAAAAGAAAAAAAAAACGCAGGATCAGAGGTGAAAGGCGCAAACGAATCGGTCAACTACAAACTATATGCAGTGGGCTCGGGAAGACTTCGCCGAGTAGAGTAGAGTAGTGTAGAGTAAAGTACAGTAGAGTAGAGTAGAGTAGAGTAGAGTAGAGTAGAGTAGAGTAGACTAGAGTAGAGTAGAGTAGAGTAGAGTAGAGTAGAGTAGAGTAGAGTAGAGTAGAGTAGAGTAGAGTAGAGTAGAGTAGAGTAGAGTAGAGTAGAGTAGAGTAGAGTAGAGTAGAGTAGTTATTTATACGATGTTGAAGTTTGCATCGTTGGAATGCAACGAAATTCAGAAAAATGAGTTAATTGTAATTAACCCAAATGATGAAGGGCACGCAAAAAATGCATATATATAAGTTTTTTTCGTGCCCTTTTTGCTATGGCAACTTTTTATACCTATTTTCATCATACAATTACAACTAATTTTTTTTTTTCTGAATTTCGTTGCATTCCAACGATGCAAACTTCAACATCGTTTATTTATTTGATCCTGGAATATTAAATCCCCTAAGTATTTTACACACAGCAAGGTAATTAAGTAATATTCATCCTATCCACACACACTGACATTTTTTACATTTTACATTTTCTTTATTTTTCGTTTTTTGCTCGGAAATATTAAAATTCAGAATGAATTGCAACATGTCGTATCGACTGTCGATCAATTCGCAACCTCCATCGAAAAGCCTCTTCGCTCTTTGACTCCGCTTGTACTTTGACTCCTGCTCGGCCATCGCGCTCGCGTGCGAGTCGGTCGAAATTTTCGTTTTTTCTCTCCGCAATATGCCAATCGAGGGTGCCATCGACAGTGGAAGCCGTCTGTGCCGTGGAGGAGCCCCGTCAGAGAGGCGAACAAGCGGGGGGCGACCCTCGCCGACGATCGTGCAACGTGAAACGCATTTTCGCCGGGCCGTGATGGAAACTTGGCGATCGGCTCGACCCCGGGGAAAAAGCGAAAGCGTCGGGGTGAGAGGCAAAAAAAAAGAGAGAGAGAACACGAAAGAAAAAAAAGGCGAGTGAGACGGAGAGGGACGCGCGGAAGATACATGGGGCACAGGAAAGAAGAAACTGGAGGTGCTGCTGCCTATAAAAATCTCAAGTGACGTCAGCTTCTTTTTGCCCATCCCCCGAGTATCCTTCAGCTCCCTCGCTATACCCCTCCCCCCATCGTGTTATTCCATCGACCCGGCGCTGCTACTCTCCAAAAATAAAATTTCCAGGATATTGTGTCTCTCGCGAGCTATCGGGGAATATCGACAGGAAGTCCTCCACTCGCTATAATATTATACTAAACTGCCGGGGTAAACGATATTGGCAGTTTAAGGAACGGCCAATCGCTCGCTATTGTCGTCCTGACGGGCTCCGTATGCCACTCGCGATCCTCGAAACGCGAGAAATCCTGGTGCTTCCGGAGAGGACAGTTTTAACCGCTCGCATGCGGAGATGTGCGATTTAATGGGTATCCATCGTGAGGCGTCCGTAGCGGAGTGATGTGAATGTCTTTAGGGAATTTTTAAAGGGTCCGGGTATTTAACTGGGGAATCTGTATTAAATCGTTAAAATACGTCGAGTTGCGAAACGTCAGAATGAAAATACGAAAGAATTGAAATACGTCGTACGATGAGTTACCCTTCAAAGGTCAAAAGGTTCTCAATAATTTTCTTTTAAAGGCCCTCAATATTTTGCCTTCAAAGAGCCCCAATAATTGGCCTTTAAAGACCCCCAAAAACCATCCTCAGAAGGTTCCGAAAAAAAGCGTGATCGTCATTTAGGAAACCCTATGAAGCTTCCTCATGAGGCCCCTAAGATAAATAGGGAAAAATCAATCAGGGTGTTTTTTTGTAAAACAAAAACCGTAATGCAAAATCCCTGCGACTGATTATTCGCAGCGGCGTTCGGATCATGCAAAACGAGTCTCATTTTTCACCCTAAAATTCTATAAAAAAATGAAGTAGCGGTCGTCCAATAAAACCAAAAGAAAACAGTTTTTCTCGCCTATAAACCGTGAAGCCCCTCTACGGCTTTTCATAGTTCTCCACGTTTCCCGATTCCGCGCCACGTGCGATATACACGCCAAGGTCCGGTAGATTGAATCTTCCCTCGCTCCCTACATCCCCCATCCTCGCTCATCCCCCACATTTCCTCATCTTTTTCCTTGCCCCCCTCGGTTCACCCACTTGGCACGCGCCACGGTCCCCCCTATTTTTCATCCGTAATTTTCCACCGACTCCCTTTTCTACACAACAGAAAAAAAAAAAAAAAAAAAAAACGAGAAACAGGAGCGGACGACGCCGATTGCCATTCCGGGTAACGCGAGTCGACTGCGCTGGTAGCGCGTATAACCAAGTTCGATTCTGGCGGCGAAGTCTTCGCCTCCACCGCGTCTCGTTCGCCTCCGACCACCGCGTTATACTTTCTGAATAATAATCCGCGCCGCGCGCGCATTTGGAGTCGAACCGCGCAGCGCGCGAGCTCCCGCGAATCAAGAGAGACGCGGGAGGAGGGGGGGGGGGGGGCAGGGGGGCCAGGGGGGGCAAAGTCACTGTTCCCTCGCCGACGCTTCGGTGTCGCCGTTTCTGGCGCTGGTTATCATGCTCGCCGCGCGGCGTCCCGCGGCAAAGGCCGAAGGGAGAAGGAAGAGAGCCGCGAGCGAGCCAGAAGGGCGGTCGGCGAGGCGCCCGGGAATCGAGTGGCATTATCATCGCTAATGAATATTCAGTTGTGCTCGGGCCGCGACGTCGCGTTCGCCATCGGCGTCGGCGGTACGGCGGCGGCGGCGGCCGTAGGTCCGTGTCGTGACTCTCCGTTTCGCCACTCGACTCTCCGCATCACGGATTTATCCCTCTCTCCATCTATCTCGACACCTGGATTTTCCGGCCCCTTTCGCTCTTTCCGTCTTTCGAACCCGTTGGCCCCTCCTCCCCTCTCTCCCTCTCCCCTTCCCCCCGGGACAAATTTGTAATTAAAACCCATAATAACCGGGGCATCGGTTGGCTCGCGCCGCACGTTAATATATCCCATAATAATTTTATCGTTAAACCCGCCCGTCGAACCGCGCGATGAAAATTCATAACTTTGATCATTTTTTTTTATTTGGTTTTTTACGCGGGCGTTTTTTTTTCTTTTTTTTTTACGCGTTAATATACGAAGAGCTTTTGGGCTGTGTGATCGATTTCAACGGTGCGCCGAACTGTTGAATATTTCGCCCGTCGATTCGGCGCGCGAATTATCTTTAATGTGTCCTTGGGATTATGCAGATACAGGGTGGCCGCGATAACATTGTTAATTTGGCCGGCGCCGGCGCCGCGGTAATCGAATGAAAATAACATTTGATATGCGTCAATATGTTTGCCGATAAATAGTCGCGGCGCCGGGTGAATCGGTTACGCTGCCCAACGAATCTCCACGAGGGTGTCGAGACACTTTAAAAGTTTTTTAACAAGCGAAGGTAATAAAAAAAAACCATATCTTTATTATAATTCTGTAGGTTCCCATACGGAAATAAAGTATATGCAAAATATATAAAAGATGTATTCCAGATATACATTACAATAATATTCTAGATATTATTACAAGATATATTTCATTCGAAAACTTCTATACGCCGGATATATTTTAGGATACATACAAAATACATGCGAGCGAAAAATATATCTAAGATATATTCAAAATATATTCATAAGGTATTTTTATTCTATTATCGTCCGAAAAGTTGTATATGTCAGATATATTTTCGTGTATATTTCTTTTCCGTGAGGGTTTCTTAAAAAAAAAAGAAAAAAATATGTCAAACGGTCTATTAAAAAATGTCGGCATTACATAAACCTTTAGGGCGCCAACAAGTTCACAAGTTTCAATCAAACTATCATAGTGTTTTTTTTTTAAGTCCGTATTAATGATTATTTTACACAAATCAAATATCACGAAACACCTCGCGGTATTTATGACCGTTGATAAATTCCCGATTTGGGCACTCGCGCGCGATTACCGTGCCAATTACGTGAAAGGTCGTTAAATAAGGCGGCGTAAAGTTGAGGGCGCGCGCGGAGTCCTAACAGCCACTGCAGGCGACGACGACGGCCACGCTTCGCGACGAAACTGCGCGCCTCGATATACCGGAACCCGGGGCGGCACCGGTGTGCAGCAGCAGCAGCAGCAACGAGCGTCGGGGGAAACTTTATCGTCGGCTCTCAAGTCGTTACTCCTGATTTGCATTTGTTATTATAATTGGGAATAATCGATGCGACCCCGCGTATAACAACTAACATCCGCGTTTCGCGCTGGCTTTTCGCCTCCGCGATTTTCGTTTCCCTCCAGCCAGCCACTATATACGCCGTGCCTCTTCGCTTCGCAAACTGTCCCGAGCGCCACTCGTCCCCCTCCTTCCCCCCCCCCCCCCCTCCATCCACCGCGCTTCGGAAATGGATCTCGACGATTTAGGGGTTACGAAATACGTGTTTAGCGATAATAACGATAATCACACCCGAATTACACGCTGCGCGCCAGCGTAAATCCCGACGTAATTCGCGGCCCTCCTTCGCGCGTCGCGGGCAATAAAATTGTTCTCGCGCGCACAAAGAGCGCGATAATGATAATCTCGTTACGGGAATTTACCGTCGTCGCGTTGACGGCCGGAGAATAAGTGATTCGCGGAAACGGAAGTTTAATCGGTTTTTGGTAAATAAGCAATTCAGTGCCGAACGACTTTCGTTGAACTAACTTTTTCACGTCGCCGCGGGAAGCCTGCTAATTTCGCGTACTCTTCGGTTAGTTTGCCGTCCAAACGTAAAATCGACAAATCAGCGATTTATTTTTATTTTTTTCATAAGAAATAAAATATTTCTGTAGGTTTATCAATATTGATAAAAAATGGGTCATCGAACTGAAGATTTTTTTGCGGTTCGCAACCTGTTGATTTATTTTTTTTACAACTCTGACAAAACGTTCATTCTCCATTCGATACAATTGAATTACCCAACATTCTGTTCAATGATAAAAAAAATCAAGTTCCGTAATTAAATTAGATCTCCATAAAAACATTGATAAAAAATATGAACTGATTTTTTTAATCAGTTAATATTTTATTAAAATCAGTTCATATTTTTTTTATCAGCTCATATAAAGTATTTCTACATATATTTTTTTTAAATCAGATCATACAAAAAACGTGCTGATTTTTTTCAAAATCAACTCATATAAAAAACGTGCTGACTTTTTTGTTGAAAATCCGTTCATATAAAAACGTGCTGACTGTTTTTCAAAATCAGTTCATACAAAAAACGTGCTGATTTTTTAAAAATCAGATCATACAAAAAATACGAACACATTTTTTTCTCATTCGTAACCTCATTTTTACAACCGTGACTCATCGACGTACATCGAAGCCAGTGGAGTCGCGGAGTCGATCGCTCCCGACGACGCCAACACCGGTGGCAAACGATTCTGCGGTCGGCGCGGTGCTTCTGCCGTTACACCGGGGGCTCGCAGGCATCCAGCCACTGTGTATACTGCAGAACAGTGAGCGGCGCAACCGGTGCTGTCACTTCACTGGCGTAACACATGAGAACGACGCCACCGCCGCCGTCGCCGTCGCCGTCGACGACGACGACGACGACGTCGAGCCAACGGCTGCTGGCTCGAGGCTCGGGCTGGCTCTGCTGCTCCAGTTAACACGGTCGAGCACTTATCGGAAATTATCAGCGAGACGTAACTCCCATTACGAGGCGAACTGCGGCTCGTTAAGGTTCCTCTACCTGCACGGCTCTCGGGTAGCTCGGGAACGGCGAGCGTCGTGCTCGCTCGTGGTGCGGCTGGCACACTCGGCCGCGTTATCCACGGATTTGTAGTGCGGCTTATACCGCGCTGTACACTCGGTACATCTCGTTCTGTGTCCCCCTCGCTCTCTCTGTACACCCACGATGAAACAACCGTCGACCTCGAAGTAATTCCGATGGACGCGCGAGAGCAAGCGCCACCTATTTCGCATCCCGTGTACGACTGCAACATGGGATGCCACCGCCCGCACCTTCGGGCCTCGCGCACGAGTCATTTTATTAATTGAGCCTGTCGTTGCGTTTACGACTACGACGCGCCGACGGTGAGAATTGCGTCGACACATATATGCCAGGGCAACGAGTTTTTAGCGCCACCAGAGCTGGCCGCTTGGACTGCATTAATTGGCCTTTATTTTCCTCTTTATTGCTCGCTTTAATTACGCTTTTTTTCACCTCCTATCTTCGAATGATGATAATTGGTTTTCCCGAGGGGTTTTTTTTTCGTGTGTGACGAAAATATCGTCATGCTGAAAGCTCGTGCGTCGCGGTTTGGGGTAATTTGGTTGACGAGAAAAAATATGTTTTGGGGGGGGGGGGGGGGGGTTGTTAAAAATTGGGGCTGCCGGGTGAAACGGGAAATATGTGTAATGTTGATTTGAAAAATAAATTCTGTTCGCGAAATAAAGATAACGCGAAATTAACGTCCAAACTTTACGAAATCGGGGAAAAAAAAATTTCGATTTCGCAAAGTTTGAAGACCCTATCCGATGGGAAATTTCTCGCTGAATCCGAAAAGCACCGGTGTTTGCTCGAAAAACATAAAATTCGATGAGAAAAATGCAAAAAACTATTTTTCACTTTTTTCGACATTTCGACACTTCGCTAAAATCGAGGTTACTTCTTTTTCGTTTGGCCAAACCTGGGTTTTCTTTTTGCGTTCCCGAGAAAACTCTATAACGGAATGAATGCCGTAAGACGGATCTCGATATCTTGACTTCTGAATTTTTGTTATAGGATGTTAAAGTCAGACCCTCAAAAATCGCACATTTTTAGAAGGGGTACTCCATTCATTTTTTTTTGCGATTTTTTAGGGTTCGACTTTAACCTTCTGTAAAAAATTCAGAAATCATTGCGTTCCGCTGTGCGGCATTCTCTTCTTTATAGAATTTTCTCTGAAACGCAAAAAGAAAATCCCGGTTTTATCGATCGAAAAAAAAGTAACTTCGGTTTTAGCGAAGTGACGAAGTTTCGAGAAAAGTGAAAAATCATTTTTTACATTTTTCTCGACGAATTTTATCTTTTTCGGGCAAACAACGGAGTTTTTCGGAGTCAGCGGGAAATTTTCCATCGGATAGGGTTTTCGAACTTTACGAAATCCATCATTTTTTTTCGCGAAAAACGCAACTCAACTTCCGGCTGAAAAATTCAGCGAAAATTTCCGAAATCAAGATATCGCGTTCCGCCTTGCGGCATTCTCTTCGTTATAGTGTTTTATCTCGAACGAAGGAAGAAAATCCACGTTCGACCGAGTAACATTTTTTCTCCCGAATTAATGAGGACTTACAACCTGCGATACGTCGAATCGATTTCCGAAGCGCGGAGACCGCGAGATAGGTACTGCGATTCGAGCGTTCGCGGTGCTCGCGGTGCTCGCGAGTCACAGCGGATCCGTAATCCGGTCACAGGTGGACGATCGCATAGCCGGGCGAGCAGGTGCGTTAATTGGAAAGTCAAACATGACGGAGAATCGGTGAGTGTGGGAAAGGCGAGGGTGGCGGGCTGGCTTAAGCCGATCTGTATTGTGGACTGTACGGCCGAAACTTACGTCGCCGGGGCGGAAATTCATGCACCGCGACGCCGGGCGGAAGTCGGCGAGCTGTTCGCGTAAACGAATTCGAAAATTCACGAAGGGAACCGGGAGGCGTATTGCCCGAGTACAACTCGGCGCACAGCCCCCGGTCCGGTGGAGCAACGCGGGCCAATAAGGACGGGAAAAAAATGTGTGTCAGGATGTGTCACGGTTGGCGAACACGGGGAACCGTCGCGGTGTCCGCTGTGTCCCGCGCGTAAAACGTTTTTCGTCCTGCGATCGAGGGACAAACAAATTACTTGCGTAAAAAATATTGTATTAAATAATTCCGTACAAAAAAACAAAAAATAGTATGTTTTTGTTCAACGTATTTCGTAAATGTATAAAAAGTTTCTCGTCCTGCGGCCTTCGGACTAACAAATAAAAAAAAATACGGTGTATTAAATGATTCGATAATACAACAAATTAGTCTATTACGTAATAAAAAATACTGTCTCCTAAATAATTCGATATTAAACAAAATTATTGTATATTGTCACCTCAAAGTATTTTTTAAACATTTTTCGGTACTAAAAAAAGATCTCTGCATTAGAAAAATAATAACAATCCGACTCTGGGAATGAAATAAAATGAGAAAATCCGTAGGAGCTCCGACACTTGGCCGACGACTCCGGCCAGAAGCGCGGAAATTACGTTTTTAGGTTGCGAGACCGTCGGGGGTAGCCCGAATCGCAGTAGCGCCCGAGCACTCAGAGAGTTCATTATGATGATAATGATGCGTCGTGCGCGCATAGTGCACAGTAGTCTCGGTGCGCGCGCGGACGAGATGGATAAAGCGAGCGTCGGAGACGCGGAGTCTGCACTCGGGCTGGCCGCGCGCGCACTCCGAGCGGGCTGCAGTCGAGCGTGGAGTGCAGCTACTCAAAGAGAACAAATTCGCGGACGAGAGTAAAGGCCGCGAAGGACGGATGGATATTGTTGAGGCCAGGAAGTGAGAGGGGGTCGGACGAGAAATCCGGAAAGCGGGACTAAATTACTCGTCGAGGAAACCGGAGGACCGCGTGGTCCATCTGGTTCGCGAAGCGACGCCAACACCAGCATCGTCGCTGCTGTACCAAGAGCCTCGTGTGTAACTGGTAGAAAATCCGGAGCGTTACAGCGGGCGCTGGTCAGGGCCTCATTCACCCGGCCAAGGCCCTAGTTGGGCCTGACTTGGACTTGATTTAACGCTACAGATTTTCCACTAAAGTAGCGGAGTCGCAGGTCCTCGTTGGTTTTATTGAAATAAATATGTTATAGTGCGCTCTGTTTTGTAGATGTTATTTAATATTAGCATCTACAAAATATTAATATGACAAACTTTTCGCCAAAATCGATGTCAGATTTTTTGTTCGTTCTCAAATCGCATATTCTACCTCCGAAAACACTGCTTAAGAATACTTTTTACTTGATTCTGGAAAAAAGCGATGTTCTTTTTGTAAAAAATCATAGATCCGGCTGCGGACCGGAAACCTCCAAAATCGCCCTAAAAAAATGTTTTTTTCTCGAAATATTGACTTTTAATCTAAACCCAAGGTCTCGCCCAAGGTTCTCAAATCGCATATTCTATCCCTGAAAACACTGGTTAAGAATACTTTTTACTTGAAAAATTGCGAGGAATTGCGAAAAATGTCGAAAAATGTGAATTTCGGAAAATGCTTTTCTTTCAGGAAAATTGCCGTGACATTTTTTGAGAAGAAATATTCTTTGCAGCCATTAAAAAATGCATCACGCATCATGTTGCAATTACTCTATGTTACTACTATGAACTAATAATTACAAAACCAATTGTACCGTAAACTTTATTTCCCAAAGATTTGGGGATTTACAACTCTGTAACGTGTAGGAACCGCTTTTACCGTGGTCGGCGCCTGGTAATCGCTAGAAATAGTCGAGTGTACGCGTGGGGCTCCCCAGTGGACGCGGCGCACGTGGGAATTCATCGTCCCGGCACTCATATTTTACCGTAACGAGTTTTGGGTGGAGCTTAACTCACATGCGAGACGTCGAGAGCTGAGAGGCACCGCGAGTCCGATACACCGAACAAAGAACGAAGCCCGCTCCGCGCACCCCAAAACTCCGGATTAACCATCATATCCTCCGCGCCCATCCCCCTTTCGCTCTCCCGAACGCACATTTTTTCCCCGGCCCCTCGCCACGCGCGGCGCTCGCTAAAAATATTCCGTCTGTATCGCCCCGCGGCGAGTGAGAGACGCAAATGGCTCGAATAACAGAAAATAACTTGGAGCGTTTTGCCCGAGCGTCTTGCGAACGAGATGAAGTCACTTTTTGCGCGACACGTGCGGCGAGATCGCGCAGCGACTCGTGAAAATGTCGCGACAATTACGTTAATATCTGCCTACGTCAGTCATCGCTTGTCATCTCAGTAAAAAGATAAGCCTGAAAAAATCTGAAGATAATTTTCAGAAATCGAGATATCGAATTTTGCGGTTGTGCGTTTTCGTCGTTTTTCAATTCTCTTTCAAACGGTGGTAGAAAAAATGAGGATCGGCTTATCCGAAAAAAGGAACCTCAATTTTAGTAAAATAAATAAAAATATATATATTTTTTTAACAAAAAATGTTTAAACTAGAAATAAAAAAAAAGTAAATATAAAAATTAGAAATTACTAGGGTAAAAAAAATTCGCGCACACAACGAGTATCGCGTAAGTTTTTTTCGGTCGCGATTTTTTTCACGAAAAAAAAAACACTTTTTTAGGTTTTTCTACTCTGCGCTATGATTCACTGAGATGTTTTCCAGGAAATTCTCTCAAAAAACGTCCTTGAAAAATGTCCGGTCACCCCCGATCCGAACGCAGAAAAAAAAACACGAAAATTCCAGCCCATGCGAAGCGAATTTCTAACGCCTCAGCGGCTTAAAATCGTCCCTCCATTAACCCCGTCGTCGCCGCGCCGCGCGGACGCGCATCGAGGGAGATACAAGTTGAGCCATTTTGTCGTGGCGCACGTGCGCAAATTCGCGCGGAACGAGATCATACTTTGTTTTTTACGAGTCTTGTCGACAAGGGATTTTGAAGAATTCGGGTGGCCAGGGGGGGCGAAGATATTGCTGGAGGGGGGAGGATCTCACAGGCATTTCTGTACCACCCGCCTCCCTTTATTCCATTTTTATTCGCTCTGACGGTCTCGCTTCACTCTCCAAGCTCGACGAAGCACGAACAGACAACGACAGAGGAATCGATAGTTCGCCCCCCGCCCCCCGCCCCAAACCCCCGTTCCCTGTCTACCGGAGTTTCTTGCAATTGCTCGTCGAACTCCTCTTTCGATTCTGTGTCTCGGTCGTTGCCTCGTGGCCTCCTCGTCTCGCCCCCAGTTTCGGCTCCCCCGGTGTGCCTCCATAGTTTCATCTCTGTTCCGCCTCTCTTCCTGACCCCCCCGTGAAACCCTCTCCCCCCTCCCTCCCGCGAGGGTAGCCAGGCCACCTCCACCTCCGATACCTCAGCAGACTCGATCCATAACGGTTCTTGCCGCGGGCCATGATGAGACTGAGTACTTTGCAAGGCCTCGGGTCATCCATCAAACCCGCTAAAGGCCACAGAGCGAAAGAGGCTGCGATATTCGACTCTCGACCCGCCGCCACCCCGTCGATCCGAAGCTTCCCCCCCCCCCCTCCCTCCCTCTCCGCAGACTCCGATATTCCGTACATCGATCCGCGCGATATTGTGAAAATTGTGAATAATGAATTATAAATTGCAATCCGACGAGGGGAAAAAAAGTCACGCAAACTCGCCACGTGTATCTGTTTCTTCGCTTCCCCCATACCGAAATAAAGTATATGCGAGATATATAAAAGACGTTTAAAAGATATAAAATATCTATTTTTCCGAAAAATTGTATACATCGGATCTATTTTGGGATGTATACGAAATCTATGTGAGCAAAAAATGGATCTAAGATATATTCGAAGTGTATCTTTATCACATTATTGTCCGGAAATTTGGTCGTCCGAAAGGACCCTAATGACTGCTATGCTCGTTATTAAAAACGTGACCAACGTGCGGCGCGAATGAGAAATAAGTAATTAGCACCGTTTTTCAGCTGGAAATAATTTCGTTGAATTTATGCATTAGAAACAAACAAAAAACAAAACGCATCGCGTTTGCGAGTTCGAAAAGTCGCTGCATTGTTCCCCGAGCGTTTTTCGGGGGAATTAAGAGCCGCCGGAGGCTCCCCTGGTATCATAAAGACGGTGACTAATGCACCGCAATTACACGCGCGTTCGGCGCGCCGGTGCAAAAGTTCATTAGCATCTGTTTTCGCGATTTTTTCCTCGGCCCACGCTACCTTTTTTTTTTTTTTTTTTTTTCCACTGCAATTAATTCTCGCGGGGGGTGTGGAGGAAAAAAAGGCGCCACTGCAATAATCCTGACAAATTGCTTAATTATTTTCTAACATTCCGCGACGGCGCGCGCGGGAATATTTGTGAAGTTCGCGTTCGGCGTGTGTAAAAAGCGAGAATTAAGAGTGCATAACGTGTCCGGCTTGTATATCGGGACTCCGGGGGTTGGCAACGAAATTTCCTTAACCTCGCGGCGCACGAGGAAGGACCTTAAAAGGACGCATACCGTCCCGACAACGAAATAATAATATCGATAGGTTACGAGGCTCCGAGGACGGGGGAAGAGAGGCAGGCGAAATGGAAACAGCGAGAGGCAGACGGCCGGGAGAGGCAGCCGCACCGCGAGCGCCGGGTCTCCGAGGACTGCTCCCTGGGTAGGGCTCAATATTTCATGGAGTTTATGTCCTCGATATACACACAAGCCGCACACACACGTGTTTTCACTGGGGCTACCGTTTTGCGTGCGACCGCATCGAAGGACGAAAAAACACTGAGAGAGGGAAAAAAAGACGCCGCATTAGGATCGCGAAGGAGGATAAAAATTCATCTTCCTGAGAGCGGATTTTTTTATCTTAGAAATAGATGTAGGATCGAAAGAATTAATCGATGTAAAATTACGTCAGAGTCGTAAATCTTATCGTTGCTTCGAAAAGTGAATTTTTGAGTAATTTTGTGTATAATTGTAGCTTGCGATTTAATTAATAACAACCTGCAGCGTTTATAAAAAGACGTGTAATTTTTTTAAAAGCTGCCCGAATACCTAATTTTCGATAAAAAAAATTGGGAGCAGTTGTGAAAAAATGGAACCAGTTGCTTTAATAACGCTTTAACAGCCTTTCTCCATTTTTGCAGGAGAATTAACGTAAAATTTCATTGAGAATAAATATTCTTCTCAGTCACTGAAAAATGTACACATATTGCTATTAAATTAATTAAACTTTGCCATTAAATAATAATTACAAAACCATAGTTACAATACCGTCCACTTCACTTTCCAAAACATTTAGGAACTCCCAACTCTGAACGACATTAGTGGTTCAAAGTTAGAGAGGCCATTAGCCAAATTCTATGTTATCAAATTTTCGTCCATTCGGACAACTAAAAATTCATCTGAAAGTAACAAAAACACGAATACATTCAAGATTTAACATTGCTCGATCATTTCCTGCATTTTTTTTTCTTTTTTTTCAATTTTTTGACACGCTTCGTGCTTGAGATCTCAGATAGCTTTAATGCGTTTTCGGTTGTCGCGGTCAGCGAGCAGAATGACTCACGCGAATGACTTAATTTTCAATGAGTACATCACACGTACTGCGTGCGTGTCGAACGCGAGCGTGTCATAGGTGTGACGATCTTCACCCCTGCACCCTGCACGTTTTTTTTTTTTTTTTTCAATGCCCTTGTCTGTCGTGTCATCGCCCGAAGTTCTCGACTTTGGCTCGGCCGCGATGCTGCTTCTCTTTCTCCGCGCCGATGTTTCCCATAGGCCGTTTCGGTACTTCGAGGCCGCTCCGTCTCCGTCCCTCCCAGCCCGGCAGCGTCATAATACCGTATTCTCCGCGAGGGCGGCGGGCCCCCTCTAATGGAGTTTACGTGTAAGAGTGCAAGAGGCAAGTGAGATCGAAAGCGACATGAAACTCTCGGGGACGGCCGGGCCGGGGAAGCCTTCGAACCCATCACCACCACGAGGCGCACCGACACAGCGCGATTCTTTGAACTGTGATGGTTCGAAGCCACCTCGGCGCGCACGGGCGCCGGCGCCGTGCGGCGGAGAATCGGAGAGGAGAGAGAGAGATAAAGAGGCGAGACTGACTGTAGGCTGCGGAAGGGAGGCGCGCGATTCTTAAGGGTTTCTTCACAATAGTATTTATTTCATAAAAAAAATTACTGTTAATATATGAAAAAAAAAATGATTTTTAAATATTTAAATTGAAGACAAAATTTTTTCATTAAAAAATTACTGTTAATATATAAAAAAAAAAAAAATGGTTTTTAAATATTTAAATGGTAGAAAAAATATTTCTCGCTGTAGATTGTTTACGCATATTATTATTCCGTATACAGATTATAATTACGTATATAACATACACGTAATTTTTTTTTTTTTCATCGAGACACGCAACACGAATAATTTAATTTCATTTTATTCTACACGCAATAATAAAATAAAACGAAATAAAAAAACCGTGAAATAATGATAGGGTGATATAAATTTTCATAATGGAGTAACGATGTTCAGAAATGGGGAAATCTTTTTCGCACCTCGTAGCCACAGGTGAGATGTTGATTTCGGGGTTACAAGTAGGAAAAATGTGTTTCTTAGGAATACAACAAAATGCCGCTATTGTGAAGGTACCTTAAGGAACTGCGAAGCGCGAAAGCCGGAAGCAGAGTGAGAAACGGCAAAGGTGGAGGAGACGAAGAACGAGATACGAGAAAGAGGCGGCGAGGGCGACGAACAGTACAGTCGAGAGAGGCCGGAAAGAGCGTCGTGGGAGGGTGGCTGGGGGGGTTGAGGCGCGAGAGGAGGGTACAAAACGCTGCGAGCGCTAATTTTATTTTCGTGCTAAGCGAGACGCGGGCCGACGTCGACGTCGCGGTAATAGGGGTTGCTGCCTATGGGAACTTCCTATTTGCTTTCTCTCTCTCGTCGCGTCGTTTTTCATCCTCACCCCCCATACGCACTTCACACAGCCGCGTTTTCGTGCAGAAAATGCAAAAGTGCGAGTATATCGGATAGTGGATCAGCGTAAGGAGGGAGTCGGGGAGGGGAGGGCGGAGGGAGGGGGGGAGGGTGGAAAGCTCAGGGGGTGGTTCAAAGAAAAAGGGGAGGTGAAAAGTTGATAAACAGTATTCCTCGTCTTGCGGCGTCGAGGGTTCGTGGGGGGACGGGGGGGTGAGCGAGGAGGGAGGGAAGGGGGGATGCGAAAGAGGCGGACAAAAGGAATCGAGAATGAAAAAACGACGAAGAGGAATGAGCGAAAACAAAGTGAAAACGGGGGAGGAAGAAAAATGAAGCGAGGCGGTGAGAAAATACAAGCACACGGCGGAAGAAGGTGACGTGGGGGGTGAGGGGACGTAGCAGGGGGAGGGGGGTGAGGTGCGAGGGGGAGCAAAAAAAAAAGAGTGGTACGGATGTAGCGTGTCGATATTAACACCTTCGAGCTCGCAAAACGAATTACTCGCTCACGAGGGGGACGGGGTGGACGGGGGGGGGGGGGAAGGGGGGGGGGGTGGCAGGCGACGGTTTTCCCTTAGGGAGAAATATTGTGGACGAGAGGCGAGGCGCAAGGGGTTATGAAAGGGGGAGGGAGACGCTGAGGGATGGCAGTGGCCTCGAACAACGACTGGAGGAGTTGGACGGTTAGGGGGGGAGGGGGGAGGGGGGGTTGCGCGAGGGGTGGGAGGAAAGTGAGTGAGAAGTGCTGCCCGAGCCGCCGCTGAGGGCCACGACGAGGCACGAAGAAAAACAAAAGGCTCGTGGCGATTACGGAAATTGCGAAAAGTGCGAATGGAAGGATAAACTCTGTCTCTCTTTCTCTCTCGCTGGCCTCTTTTTCTATTTGTGTACTTTGTTCCGCCGGCTCTTCCTATACACGCTGATGGTTATATACCAGGCGAATGCATTGTACCTGTCACGGACTCTCCACTCGCGACATTAAGAACTTCTCACTTCATTAATAAACGTAACAATGGGCGGACCGGTGTTAAAAATGAAAAATGAACAGCGAGCTAACGCGTCGCTGTACAGTGGGAACTCCCGGGATTTCGCGCTCGTTTTGGTTTTGCGGAGAAAAATATATCATTTTTCGCGTTTTGAACACCGCGAATTTTGCGTTTTTGGGAAAAACGCAAGGAAAAAATTTACGATTTTCGGGGGTTCGGCTTTAAAATTCGATGAAGAATTCAGAAATCAAGATATCGCGTTCTGCCTTGCATTTCCTCACTTCATTAATAAACGTAACAATGGGCGGACCGGTGTTAAAAATGAAAAATGGACAGCGAGCTAACGCGTCGCTATGCAGTGGGAACTCCCGGGGTTTCGTGCTTGTTTTGTATTTGCGGAGAAAAAACATCGCATTTTTTGCGTTTTGAACACCGCGAATTTTGCGTTTTTGGGAAAAACGCAAGGGAAAAATTTATGATTTTTAGTGGTTTGGCTTTACAATTCGGTGAAAAATTAAAAAATCAAGATATCGCGATCCGCCTTGCATTTTCTTCGTGACCGAATTTCCTCTCGAACGAAGGAAAAAAATCCAAGATCGATCGACCAAAAAAAAAAAAGTAACCTCGATTTTAGCGAAACGACGAAATTTCGAAAAAAAAAACAAATTAATCCTCCTCGGTCGCGCGGGGGATTAATTAAAAATATACATCGCTATTCACTCGCGCCCGTCTCGTTATCTCTTCCACCGAGAAATTTCGTTCAGCGCTTCGTCGCTCCTGCGCGAGCGACCGCTGGTCGAAATTACATCCAAACCACGGGGCTGCACTAGGCCAGCAGAGGGAGCGCAGTTCGAGCCCTCCCGGCGTCTCCAGGGCGTGGAGAATTTCTTCGCCCTTCTTATTCCCACCCTGCGCAGCCGTACAGTTGGTCCCTTTATTCTCCCGCGTGCCGCATTCGCTGCTGCAACACATTTCACGCGCTCCTTCTTTTGCCCTGATATTTCTGTCCTCGGGCTTCCCCCTTTCCCTTTTTCCCTTTTTCTCTTTTCTCCACGCTGTACCCTCCAAATGCGCAGTACACTTTTCCTTCACTAACCTCCTCCTTCTCTGGTCCATATCGCCCCCCTCCCCCTTCACCCTTCCCCTCCCCCTCCTCCTCCTCCTCTCCCAGCTTCCTTCACCTCAGTTTTTCTATATATCCTTTTCTTCTTTCTTTCCTTCTTTTTCCTGTCTCCATTCCCCTCGCTCGTCGTCGTCGTCGTCGTCGTCGTCGTGGTCGTCGCAAGCTCAGCCCCTCGTTGCTCGTTTCCCGCAGCGAAGTAGAGTGTGCACGTGCGCCCGCACCCCCCCCCCCCTCCCCTTTCCCTCGGCCCCCGCGCGAATTTTCCTCGCTCCAGATCGCTCGTAAGTAAGATCTCTTGAAGTGTTATTTTCGCCGGCCTGGGTACGAGTGCGGGGCTCGCACAACCGGCCCGGCTCGACGGTGAGTCGCATATACGTACAGACGAGGAGCAACCGGCGGCAGCGGCTCGCAGCTCTTTTGCCCCGGCAGCAACGGAGCCGTCGGTATTTTTACGAGTAGAGTGCTGCGGTTGCTGCTTCTGCTTCTACTTCCACCGTGTCTCTCTCTCTCTCTCTCTCTCTCTCTCTCTCTCTCTCTCTCTCTATATACGACGCTCTCGCCGTTCACCCGGCACTCCGGCCGCGAGGCGCGGAGGGAACTCGCGAGCAATTTCTACGCTTTTGCTCCAAAGTGTCTTAGTATACGCGGCCTCGTCCTAATGTACACGTTATACTGTATTTTTACGTCCGCCCGCCGAGCGGCCACCCCGTCTCTTTTTATTCGCACGAATTATTGATTTATGCACGAGAATTATTTAACGATGTTAATAATTGCTTTATTTTGGGAATTCGTTTATTTGCGAAATTTCGGTTTTTTTTCTCGGCAAATTTATTTATACTGGGATATATATTTTTTTTTTCATTTTTTTATTTGGGCTGAATTGATTTATGCAAGCTGCGGTTATATACTCGTGAATTATTTTATTTTCCGTTTGTCGTTTGATGAAATTGCGAGGGAATTTTTTTGACAGGACGAATTTATCGGGAAAGCTATATTCGTGAATTTGTGAAAATTCGTTTTTTTTTCGGAATTAATTTTTATTCAATTTGTTACGATTTAAATTATATCCGTGCATGGGAGGCGGACTGGACGAAAGCTCCGATGTTACATTTTCGACGGGAAACTAAATCTCCATATAACTCGTTTTTTCGTTGTCCGCGTTCTTCTCTTTCCAGTCCGTTCCGCTGTTTACCTAGCGGCCTCTGAGTTATGGCCGGTCGCGTTTTTACACATCGGTATAATAAGTTTAAACGGCTGTCGCGTATTCCGTCGCTGACGCCACTGCGGCCACCGTCGGAGCACGTTTTTGTCTCGTGTGACCCGTGTGGCCGAGCTGCCGGCTTTATCTTCGACGTATCGGTTCACAGCTGATATATATATTTTTTCTCTATTTTTCTTTCCCTCATTGTTTCTGCTCCTCCGGTGATGCACGTAGCGCTGAATGATTTACACGATAATTAAATTAGGAGTTTGGAAAATTCAAAGTTACCTGGACTGCGTGAAAAAAACGTAGTTTTTCCAGCTGTCGTTTCTCCCAATTCGGTTTCAGTTCTTTCGTCTTATTTTTCTAAAAAAAAAAGTATATTATGCCACAAGTGCATAAAATACGCACTGTGCGTAAAAATTCATCTTACGCACTGTGCGAAAAAAATCATTTTACGCACTGTGCGAAAAAAATCATTTTACGCACTGTGCGAAAAAAATCATTTTACGCACTGTACGTAAAATCTTATTTTACGCACTGTACGTAAAATCTTATTTTACGCACTGTACGTAAAATCTTATTTTACGCACTGTACGTAAAATCTTATTTTACGCACTGTGCGGAAAAAATCCTTTTACGCACCGAAGACAATGCGTAAAATCGAAATTTACGCGCGCTACATAAAAAAAATGTCGTACATCATAATTTTTTAATCAATTTCTACTTCGTCACGTAGGAATGCCAAGAAATTTGCGGGACTGAATTGACGTTCTATAATGACCGTACGAAAAAGATCTGAGACTAATTGTCAAAATTCACGAAAAATGACGAAAATCCGCATATTTTCCACGCGGAAATCGTTTCGGCGCGGAAAAACGTAAAAATCGTCGGCGAAACAGGTCGCGGGATCTCGCGAAAAAGGCTAAAACCGGGTATAAAGCCAATTGCACTCTTAACACACGCGGCGGCCGCGGAGTAAAACGCGAGACCGAGCGACAGCCACGCACGTACGGCAATAATCGTTACCCGCGTGCTCGCGCGAGTGCGATTGCGATGTTTAGCTCGTGCACGAGAAACGCGCGCGCGCGGTGAGTGTGGCAGTAAAGCCGATTGCGTAATTCGCGTTGCGCGGCGCTGTCAGAGTAAATTTGGTGCCGCGCGCCGCGCGCGATGCGGGGAACAACACAAACGGATCATAGCCTTAGCCGCGCCGGAGCGAAACGCGCGGATAAAACGAGCCGCGCGCGCGAGCGACTTGTCGAACATGCAAAGGACACGCGCGGTGCGCGAAACGCGCGTCCAAGGATTACGAGGTTTACGGCGACCTTTTTCGGCCCTCAAGTCCCGCATTCGCGTCCCCCGAATTGCGATGATGTTGAAGTTTGCATCGTTGGAATGCAACGAAAATCAGAAAAACAGATTAATTCTAATTAACCCAAATGATGAAATTGGCTATAAAAAATCATCATAGGAACTAATTGATATGATGACTTTTTATACCTAATTTCAACATTTGGGTTAATTAGAATTAATTTTTTTTCGGAATTTCGTTAGATTCCAACGATGCAAACTTCAACATCATGAATTGCGGGGCATCCTCCGTTTGCTCCAAGATCGATTGGCAAAATGGAAACGAACGAGATGCTGATTGATTTCCGATCGCGATACTCAAATTCGATTGTTGTGAAACTGCGACAGCTTCGGTATTGATTGATGGGCCATTTTTTTAACAATTCAATCATTTTTGCTTTGATCGATATATACGTTGATCAACGGAATTTCGTCCGCCGAGTTCGGATCGAAATCGAAAGACTAATAAATTGGCGACGACGACACGACGTAAAAATGATGCGCAGGATGAACCAAAAATGCATGAAACTCATTACTGGAGATGGCGTTGAAGTTTGCATCGTTGCAATTCAACGGAATTGAAAACAACAAATATATTAATTCCATAAAAATTCAAATAATTCATCCCCATTAGGGGATGAAATAATATTTTTTGTCACGCTCTTAATCGTTATAATAACTTTTCATATGACTTTCATATGAAAATTATTATATCGGCTATAAAAAGTTATTATAACGACTAAGAGCGTGGCAAAGCAAAATTATTACACCTAAAGGGGATGCATTATTTTAATTTTCATGAAATTCATATTTTGTATTTTAATTTCGTTGCATTGCAACGATGCAAACTTCGCAACGTAATCTTTTCATAGCCGGTATAATCATTTGGGTTAATTAATATTTCGTTTTTAATTTCGTTGCACCCCAACGATGCAAACTTCAACGTCATTACCGGAGTTGAAGGCGCAACGCTGCTGTGTACAGCGATGCATCCTTTTTCAGCAGACGTCTTCGGGTCTCGCTAACGCGTTTACGTCCACAGAATACTTATTAGTATGATGCGCCGCACATACATACATGTATATATGTATTTATGTACATAGAGGAGTATTTACCTGCGGCGAGACTACATAACCTACGAGAGCACCGAGTCACACGACTAGGACGGTAGCGCAGCGAACTCCGCAATAATCATTACTCTCCGAGGCACCGGGGATCTTCTCATTCCGAGCTGTTGCCGTTGCGTAACCCGCCGGCTGGAGTCTCGGCCAAGTTATCCATCTGCAAGCCGCAACTTCGTTTCTTTGCCTTCGCGTGACTCTCCGATGCGCCGCCTGCGAAGCGAGCAAAACTCGAGCCCAGAAGGAGTTCGGAATTCCGAATTCAGAATCTCGCCCGGCGAATTAATCAAAAGGTGACAAAAATGTAATTAGAACTGCGGCAGCACTGAAACTCGTGTCGCGCTTTCGGTCGTCAATCGCGCGCGCGGCTGCTTTCAGCCGGGATTGGATTTTCCGGCTAAACAACGTTTTGCAATTCGTCACCGCGACGCTCGCGGAACGAGAGTCAAGGCACAGCCAATCGGTTGGCACGCGAGAACAGAAAAATCACGACACACGAGGATGAGTAACGCCGTCTCGTTTGATTCCTTCCTGGAAATTCGCGACGCAACCGGCGATTGTGCATTAATGACGCGCAAGCCGCATACCACGTGGGCTATATCGGTGCTTCGTTTCGCAACAGGAAAGTCGACTAAAAGACGATAGATGTAAACACAAGCGGCGATGACGAATGCTAGTCGTAAACTACATAAATATCTTCATCCAATTAATTTCAATTAATTAATTTTAATAAATAGTTAATTGAAGTTAATTCATTTCAATTTTTGTAGGACTGGAAATTATAACAAATGGAACAAATTATTGGCAACAGAAGAGGAATTTCGAGTATCGCGCAGGATTTCTTCCATTTTTGTGAGACTCAAAACGAAGTAATAATTTGAAAAATTATTGACAAATAGAAGAGGAACTTCGAGTATCGCGAAAGGGTCGAAATTTCCAGAACGAGCCAAGAAAAAAGGCTTCGAATTACCCTTCGATTACTTCGATTGTTTGTCAGATCGATACAGCAAAAGACGATCGGATTACGCGTCGACGCTTTGCAGATCCAAAGACACAATGAAGGAGAAGGTAACAGAACACACAGCGCACCATTATTTCTCTTCTCTTTCTTTCTCTCTCTCTGTCTCGATCTCGGCCGTGTCACCGTGTTATCGGAACTCTTATGAATCTCCGAGTTGATTAGGAAGCCCGCTTATGGTGACGCACCGATCGCGAAACGTGACACGGCGAATCCGCCGAACAGTCGCGGTGCTCCAGTTCGCTCTCAGCAGGCCTCGAGATTGCTGAAGTGACGTGTCAATTTTATTCCTCCTTATCGAGCCGAAATAAAATTCTGACTGTAATTGCATCGAAGTTTTCGGGGAACGATTATCTTCTTCTTATCAGATAACTCATCACTATCAAAACAATTTGGTGGTAGTAAATACGTTTATCGGCAATGTTACCATTTTTTACAGTAATAGTCGAATCGTACAATTTTTGTATTAAATAATTGTACGATTTTAGTATTACATTTTTTTACGATTTCTGTATTAACATTTTTTACGATTTTTGTATTACATTTTTTTACGATTTTTGTATTAAAAATTGTACGATTTTTGCATTTAAAAATTGTACAAGTTTTGTATTAAGAATTGTACGATTTTTGTATTTAAAAATTGTACGATTTTTGTATTTAAAAATTGTACGATTTTTGTATTTAAAAATTGTACGATTTTTGTATTTAAAAATTGTACGATTTTTGTATTTAAAAATTGTACAAGTTTTGTATTAAGAATTGTACGATTTTTGTATTAAAAAATTGTACAATTTTTGTATTAAGAATTGTACGATTTTTGTATTAAAAAATTGTACAATTTTTGTATTAAAAAATTGTACAATTTTTGTATTAAAATTGTACAATTCTTGTATTAAAAAATTGTACAATTTTTGTATTAAAAAATTGTATAATTTTCGTATTAAGAATTGTACGATTTTTGTATTAAAAAATTGTACAGAAACCTGTTGCAAGTCGTGTCCAACGGTCCTAGCTCCGCAGTAGCCTGTTCTCTTATCGGTCGTAGCCTAGTTTGAAGTTTACACCTGACGCGTTTTCTCCTTCTCCCCCTCCCCTCCCTCGTCCCCTGCGGTCGTCTTTTCTTCGTGCCAGATGAGCCAGGCAGTCATGCACAAAACCGTGCGTTCCCTTTTTATCGTCTTTTCTCCTTCGCTCCTCGCTTCGTGTTTATCGTCGTCTCCGTCGTGTTTTGCCGCCTGGCAAGGCAAACAGTGGGTAATCGTCCTATAGTCGTGTCGTAGTTTTCGTATAGTCGTCTTCGGTCCATACGTTCTGCCCCCCCCCCCCTGCCCCCTGCCCCGCGGTGAGCCAGGCGGTCGTATATCCTCGCGGCGCGGAGCCTCGTATTAACGTATAGAAACGCGTCTTGACGCCGAGCGTATGTGCTGCAGCACAAAACGACGAGCAGCTTCGCGCTTGGGACTCGATGTGACGCAACCGAGCGTGTTTACGCAAGGAGATACGCGCGCGGCGATCCACCTGAGGCATGCGCGACGCTCGCGCGCACCACGGATGCCCTGCAGCTCCTCGAGGCGTCCGCAGGTGGCCCGAAGAATGTTATTTTTTTCAACTACTAATTATTCCACTTCGCGACCTACGCGGCATCGAAACATCTCGATGCGTTCGTTGCAACACGAGGACGAGCGTTTTGCAATTCGTTTTTTTTTTCACCTCGAGGCTTATTTTTAAACAAAATTTTGTCGAGGCTTCTATTTTAATTAAATTCTGGAAAAATAGCCAAGCTGAAGAATTTCGTTAGAAGGACGTTCTACATTTTTTGGTCAATAACATCTGAAAGATTTAAAAGATTATAAAAATTATAAAGATTCTAAAGATTTAAAGATTTATTTATAAGAATTTAAAGGTTCTAAACGTTTAAAGATTTATCTCTAAGATTTCAAAGATTTTAAAGATTTAAAGATTTATTTCTAAGATTCAAAAGATTCTAAAGATTTAAAGATTTATTTCTAAGATTTTAAAGATTCTAAAGATTTAAAGATTTATTTCTAAGATTCTAAAGATTCTAAAGATTCTAAAGATGTAAAGATTTATTTCTAAGATTCTAAAGATTCTAAAGATTCTAAAGATGTAAAGATTTATTTCTAAGATTTTAAAGATTCCAAGATCCCCTGCCTAAAGATTCGCGAATCCAGTCCAGATTGTCGCGATTCCGTCGCACCGTAAAAAAAAAAAAAATCCCAGGCATTTACCAAAACGCATGAAACTCGCGGTTCGCCTGGGCGAACGCGGTTGATTCGAATAATCCCGCAAAGTTTCCATCGCCGGCAGCGACGGCGGCGACACTCGACTAGCCACGGGGGCACCGCGAGCGATGAGGTCACTGGGTCGAAAGCTCTCGCCAAAAGTGGAAGCAAGCGAGCAGCAGCAGCAGCAGCCCGAATTTCGGATACGGAGACTTCCCGCTGCAGCGCACTTCGCGCACGTAGTAAAACGTAGTGAATCACCGCGGGGGGGGGGGGGGGGGGGGCAACATTTCTGGGAATGCGCGGAAACTTTCGGTGCCACAAAGTCGCACGAGGTGACCCTCCTTGTACGACGGACACGACGTTTCCGATGCTTCGCGTCTTTCTCGCCGTCCGCGTGTTTCGTTCGCTCGTTCGCCGAGCTCGTTTCTTCCTTTCTGCCTCTTCAATCTTTACCCCCCTCCCCCCCCCCCCCCCCCCCCGCGGGCTCTTATCGCACCGAACGATCTTATATATTTACGACACGGCGTAAAGGATCGGCCGAAGGGCCCCCTGATTGCGCGACTCTTCGACGACGACGACGACGACGACTGCGTCGCTCGGCGTATTCGTGTCGCTTACCACTGATAAGAGATAGGCGAGCTGCGTGATAGCCCCAAGCATGTGTTTACACCGGGATCATAAAAGCGTTGTGTTCCACGTAGCGAGAGGCTTACGAGGCTCGATATCCGCGCGACGTGCGTCGTCGGTGTGCGGTGCACGACGACGACCGCTTTGCACACCGAGCTCGAGCTCGGCAGCTCGGCGGACGAACGCGCGCGTGGGTTACACGCGACCGGCAGGTAAACGAGACTCGGCTCTACTCGGAATCGTTACGCGCCGTACGTTATATAGCTTCCGGTTATTTTCAGCGGCGAGAGGAGAACGCGGAGACGTCGCGAGAGCGGGGAAAGAGGAGAATATGAAAAGGTGTGGAAAAGCCGACGAGGATGATGTTTCGATGTCAACGAAAATTTTTGGCTCTCACTTTTTCGTCCCACGGCTCTCTTTTTTGTTAAATTAAAGACGATGTAGCTTTTTTCATGCTTTGAAGAATATATGTATTTGTTGCTGTTGTGGCTGTAGAAAGCGACAGATTTTTTTTGGAGAGGATGATTAAAGCAGGTGAAATTGAAGACGATTTAGCGGTTTTTGGTTTCTTAATTTCGAAATAGAAATATGTCGCAGTTATGGGGAAAGTGAGAATTTTTTAAATTTTATTGAAGACGAATTAATTGTAAATAAAAATATTTTCCAATTATGGGGAAAGTAACCATTTTTTCGAAAATTGAAGACTATTCAGCGGTTTTTGGTGTCGTAATTTCTAAATAATAATATATCGCACTTATGTGGAAAGTAAAAAAAAAAAAAAAAAATCGACAAAGATTGAATTGAACGACTTTTTTTTTACAAACGCTTCTTACACAGATTGCGACGGTCGTCGTCGAGGAAACCATTTATTACCTACTCCCAGATCCGCGCGGAGAGTCCACCGCCTGCTTGACGAACTCATCCTAATGGAATTCAAGCTTACGTGAATTACGAACGTCACGACGTTGTAATGTTCGCATTACCGCCTCGTTCTCCCATTACTTTTTCCTCGTCCCGTCGTCCGCCGGCGCCGGCGGCCGCGACGAAACCTCAACACCGCGTCTTTAATGCGCCCGTAATTTTCTCTCGAGGAAAAAAAAACGAACAAAAAAAATTGAAATTCGTATATCTAGTCCTGAAACTTGAGCCGATGAAGCGGAGAATAAAGAGAGTCCGTCTTCCAGGGTAGTTGAGCCTAGGGGGGCGGAATCGTGCGGAGGGGGGGGGGGGGATAAGTCGAATGGCGGGAGAAAGAATCACTAGGGAGCAAAGAAAAAACAAGCAGGAACGAAATTGCTTTTCCACCTCTCGAGAAATATATATAGCGCCTATATATCTATACAAGTGCTATTATTTTTTCCCGCGGCGTCACGACTTTTCCCGCTTTTTCTTCTCTCTCTCTCTCTCTCTCTCCACTTTCGTAGTCGACGAGTCGCGTGGTACGTAAAAAAAAGAAAAAAATTTGAGGGAATTTGGTCGTCCCACTCAACGAGAGAGAGAGAAGGTAAACATGGAACGATGGAACGAGGGAAAAACGGTTTGTTTGTACAGTATCGAAATTGTCGGATAATTAGACGAGGTTTCCTGCGGTCTACCGAGCTCTCCGCGCGTCCGTGGAAAAATTCGGCGAACACCCGCCGCTCTTCCCTGCTCTTTTCTCTCGGTTCGATTTACCTCCTCGTCTGTCTTCCCCGTTTTCGCCCGCCGCGCGCTGTCCGCCCTCGGATCGAATCCAGGCGCTCGGCGCACTCTGCACAAGCTTCCAGCAACACGATCCAATTGTTCCTCTATCTCCGTTACAAATAACAAGCGATGGACGGTGATTGAAAAAAGAGAGAGAGAGAAGACAAACAGCGCGCGATAAATCCGCTAGATTTTAAGGACGTCCTTACCAGAAAAATCCCAAAAAACCCGACGATTTATGCAATTCTTGCAACAACAAAAAAAAAAAAAATCATTCCACCTCCTAATGACGTCCTTACCGGACCTGAAAAACCGCACAACTTTCGCAATCTCGCGTTCATTGAAAAAAAATCCACAATTCTTGTTTCTTCGGTTCGCATTCGCGCCTCCATCTTAAATCGTTCCAAGCAGCATCAAACGACACTTGGCTTGTACCGCCTAAACCGTACCGACTCTCATTGTTCGCGGCTTCCCCTCCGCCACTCCGGCAAAGTTGGTGCGCCGAAAGAGCCCGCGCGATAAGGAAGAAAAGAGACGCCCGACAAGTGTATTTCGAGACAAGTGGCCGATGGAAAGAGCAGAAGCGACAATAACGCACCCTCGTTTCCTGGAGTGATTAACGAAGGAGAACGAGGTGCGCGCCGCCTGGTTTGCGTTTGCACGAGGGACGCCAGCGAAGACGCTGGGAAGGTTGGGGAGGACGAAGAGAGGGCGAAAGAAATCTTGGTGTAGGCGGAGAAAGGGGTTGAGCGTTATCCATCCGTCTATCCAACGTCGGAATTACTCGGAGAGGCAGAGAAGCGAGCTAGGAAGTGCTGCTGTATAAACAAAGCAGCCCATAGCACGAGTGGAGATAGGGAGGAAGCCGCGGGGAGGATCGAGGCTGAGGGTGGATCCGGAGAGCCGGAAAAATATAGGAAGCGGCCGGGGGTTTGACGTGCGCGGAGGGGGGCTGCGAGTCGGATACACGGATCGTCGTACATACACACAGCACAAACACACGGGGAGGATCTACGCAGATGCTGGTTGATAGAACGTGAGAGACAAAAGCGAAAGAGGAGAGAAGGAAACGAAAATAAAAAGGAAAGACAACGAGGGATAAGAGCGAGAAAGGAGGGAAAGGGGTTAGGGAGTGAATGCGCGGGGCAACCGTGGCCCAGTATGGCACAAATCGGGAGAGACGAAGCGAGAGAGGGAGAGCAGAAAAAGAAATGGAAAGTGGCTGCGGGGATGCGGAGGAGTGGCTGCGTAACCGAGGACAAAAACCCCTGTGCCTTCGACATCAAAGGGAAACGTGGCCGGTGCGCGAGGGAGGGAGAAAGAGAGAATTGAGAGCGAGGGAGAGCCGAAGAATGAGTTAAAAACGTGGACGAGCTGGAAAAAGTGGCGGTGGGGGGTTGAAGGGTCGAGAGGGCCGAAGGAAGTTTGAGTATATAGCGTGGCTGGCGGTGGTGACGATGGGATGAGAGACCACAGGGTGGCAAAGCTGTACAGTCGCACGCGCTCAGAGGCTGAGTGGGGAAAGGGGATGGAGGGGCCTAGGTAGAGGGGGGCGAAGGTGAAGAGGAGGAGAGTTTTAAATGAAAACATTTGGTTTTCAAAGAATGCCACTGCTGCCTGCAGTGGCACGCGGTCCCTGCGGGGTCGAGAGATTACTTCCTGCAGCGGGACCTCCCGGCCCTTTATCCACTTCTTTTTCCATCTCCCCGTTACGACCCCCCCGGCGACCTTGGGGCGAATATCTAATTACACACCGGTTCTCGGGGTTCCATTATGCCGTGATTGAGAGCGCCGAAATGGGTGCATAATAACGTGGCGCGTGTCGATATACCGACCGGGCTGACTTGTTTTTTTTTTTGCCGTCGTTTGAATTCACGCGGGGGTCGATTTTGAACGGAAGAGCGCGTAAATAATGATCTGCCGAGCGATGTTGCGTTTGGGGTGGGAATAAGAAATAATTGGCGAGGCCCCGGGCCATCGTATTGACTGGTCCGACGAATTAATTGGGTGGCGATCCGACCAGTTCGACGCAGCATCCACGCGGTTGTTTGACTCAACCGATACACGGGGTCACTCAAAGACCATTCGAGCGACCAAGTTGCTTAAGCCTGGTAATTATTTTTCTCCCCGTGACTTGCCAATTATTTCTGCCGAACCTTCGAGCGTTATTGGTCTTTGGTGTTATTGGGGAGGGCTTTGTTTTTTTTCTCGGGGATGACGTGAAACCTGGAAAACACGTCGTAACAATGGGGGAGGGGGCAGGGGGTTCAGGGAAAAGTTTCCGGGCCGAGTGGGAGATAAGAGAGCGGAATTATTTTCCGGTGTGTTAGCGCGAGAGCGACGTGATAAAATATGTTATAGAAAAACACGGTGAAAGTAATAGCGAGGCAGTGAGAGCGAGAGAGAGAGAGAGAGAGAGAGAGAGAGAAAGATGCGAGTCGTAGAGAGCCGAGTGACACCCATTGGCCTCGCAGATATATTTCCTCGGGGACGTCATTTCGGCGGAGAGAGGAGCCCCTTTTCTTATTCTTCCGACTGCTTGTACGCTCCCGGTGTACCCTCGAGTCCCCGAAACTTCCTGGAAAGTCATTTATCTCCCTGGGTCCCGTACGATCCGTTATTCTAGCGCGCGCTCGCGTTTCCTACGGAGAGCGAGAAGGAAAACGACAGCAAGGTATCGCGACGGCGGCGGCGGCGGCGGCGGCGGCAGAATTGTTGAGGGAAGGACGGAAAAGCGAAGGAGCGAGCGACAGAAATAAGAGGAAAAAGGCAGAGAGCAACGAGTCGAAGCTCGTTGGTCCTGGGTAGCAATCTTCGAAATTGCCGGACGAGCTCGGAGGATATAAAATTGATTGGTCCGGAAGATATCGCGTCAGCTGTCCCGTGGTCACGTTTTATCCGCTACCTAGGTACACGAGACACACATACAACGCTGTACATACAGCCCCGAAGCAGGGGAAAGAAACAAAACAGCGCGCGGGTTGATTTTTTGTTGTTGTTGCTGTTTACATCTTGTATTGACGCGCGCAAAAGGTGTTCAGTTCACACCGTGGCTCTTTCGTGGCTGGCGCTATTCACTTGGGGGGAGCACGAGGTCCTCTGCAGGTGTTACCCGAGCGGCGAGGGATAATAAGAAACCCGATAGCCAAAGCGCGTCAGCGCCGGATAATGCCGAACGTGTTCACCACAACTGTGCGCCCCAACGGCAAGTGTTCGGCTTTGTCCGAACCGGTGATGCGAGCTGCTGAGAGCTGTTGGGGATTTTGGGCAGGCGGCTGGCGCGTTGGAGGACTCATTGAAATCGGACACTTTCAACCTTGGCCGAGAAAAATGTTGATTCGTTGATTGCTGCATTCCTGACATTGTCGTTGATAGCTTCTGGCTTTTGATTCGGAATGGAGTTCCAATTGGAGCTAGAAAAAGTACAACAGTGTTTGAAAGTGTCATCACACCGAGATACTGATGATGGTAGCGATGATCGTGATGATCAGGATGGATCAATCTGGACAAACAGTTCGAAATCGACGTTTGACGAATCTCCAATCGGTAACCCCCGGTTGGACTCGTCGAAAAATCTTGATTCTTTGATTGCAGCATTGCTGACATCATCGTTGATAGCTCTTGGTTTTTGTTTCAATGTACAATTGGACACGATAGTGCAGGAAAGTTAGATCCAGTTAAGGATAACAGTAACGATAATCATGACGGTCATGGCTGTCCGCAGAAACGATTCGGCCGAACAATTCGTTCGACGAACCCTTTTCATACTCCCCACTAAATCGACATTTGACAAACTTCCAACCAAGTAACCCCCAGTTGACTCGCCAAAAAATCCTGATTCATTGGATGCTGCATTGCTGACATCATCGTTGGTAGCTCTTGGTTTTTGTGTCAGTGTACAGTTTCGCACAATAGCGTACGAAAGTGAGATCACTTCCTGTTAAGGATAACAGTAACGATAATCATGACGATCATGGCTGTCCGCACAAACGATTCGACTGGACAATTCGTTCGACGAACCCATTTCATTCTCCCCGATAAATCGACATTTGACAAACCACCAACGAGTAACCCCCAGTTGACTCGCCAAAAAATCCTGATTCATTGGTTGCTGCATTGCTGACATCATCATTCGTAGCTCTTGGTTTTTATTTCAGTGTACAGTTTTACACAATAGCGCACGAAAGTGAGATGACTCCCAGTTAAGGATGACGGTAACGATGATCATGATGATCACGATGTATCAATCCTTACAAACGGTTCGACCAAACAATTCATTCACCAAACCCTTTTCATTCTCCCCAATAAATCGACGTTTGACGAACCTCCAACCATCACCCAACCTCCAATCCGCCCATAGTGGACTCGCCAAAAAATCTCCTGATTCGTTGATACCGCAGTATCGCCCGACATTGTCGTCGCGAAGTTCTCGACGTTTTCTTTCGGTGCACCGTTCCGTGCAGCGGGGCCCGTACGTAAGAAAGATCTCTCCCCTCGAGAAGGAGTGAGCGAGGCGGTGACGGCGGGGGGACGGGCGAGTGAGACAGTTCAAGTTTCGTGGTTTGCCACCCTCAACCTTCCCTTTTTATATCGGTTCCAGACAATAAAGCCTCGCGGTCTTGTTTTGCCTTCGGCTGACCACGGTGGCGAAACTCTCCGGGGGTTTTTGTGCCCTCCGCGACCCCTTTTCACTTCTCTCTTTCTTCTGCCCTCGCCGTCTAACCCCTCGCCCCCCCTCCCTGCCGATTCTCTCGCTCCTCGCGTCTCTTTCCGTCGCTCTTTTGCCTCCCTCGCTCTGTGATATACATTTCTTTCCCGCTTTCCGTTTCTCTCGACTCTTTTCTATTTATAACTTTCGCCTCACTTACACCTCCACGACCGGTCCGCGTCTCCCTTCTGTATTTCCACTCCGCCCCCCTCCCCCCCCCCCTCCCACCTCCCACCTCGTCCTCTCCTGCCCGCCGTCCGCAGCGCCTCTTTCCACCCGGTCCTCCTCTTTCTCCCGACGATCCGACGACAGACAAGAGGCATTGTATGTTTGGCCGGCTTTTGTCTGAAACGTCGGGGAAATAGAGTCGGTTTCTGTTTGAAGATTTTTCCCTCGGCCAGAGAGAGATTCCGCTCGGTCGACTCTTCCGGCACGATTCGAGCTCTGCGGAGGCGGATGACGAAAGAGGTGGAGAGGAGACGTTAACCGGGGTCGCGTCCAGAAGACGCGGCGGCCCCGGAACTCCTGGTCCGGCTTCGGTGCTTTGGCATTGCTTCCCTCTCTCTTATCCCCTCGACGCTACTTCCAACGACCGTCCCCCCTCCCTCCCTCGTCTCCCCGCGCCCGCGACGTACTTGGCACGTTCGCGAATTTACGATTTCGGTGGAAACACCAAACCCCTCCACACGCGGTCACGATTTTTCGTTCTATAAACTTTATTATTCTACGTACAGAGTAAAGAGGCGACGCGCGTCGGTGGGACCCGCAGTGACCCCGATATCAGAGTATAACCCGGGAATACCAATGTTTTGGAAACAAAATTTCGTGGGCAGCCGCGCGCGTCGCGATCCCCCGTCCTCCTGCTTGGGATTTTTATTTTTCAATCTTTTTACGTCCCTCCGGCTTATTCGAACGCGCGACGCCGAGAGGAGATGAGAGGATGGAAATACGGAATTGTATATGGGGGATATATGGTTTTATGAGGCCGTGAGCGAAACGGACGAACGTACATTGTGACGCAATTTTTGTACATCGGGATGTATGTAGAAACGTGAAGCTTGCAGAGCGGAAAATATTCATTAGAAATATCCGACGTTGCAGCGTTAGCTTTAGTCTTGATAGCCTGAATGTTTGTAGGTTAGAAGTGCCAGTTTTGAATGCCTTTGGCCCAATTATGGCCAGCAAGTTCGACAGAATACAGTGAAAAACATTAATGGAGTGACAACAAAAGTTTTGCTGCTGTAGCTAAAAAAATGGCTGTGGCAGCTAAACATTTTGCTGCCACAACAAAAAATGCGTTGATACAGCATTCGATTTGTCATCACTCCCTGATTATTTTTCATCGTGAACAGAGTTACACGTAATTTTGAATACAAAACTTGGAACATATTTCAATATATCCGAATCTCAAAAATCAGTAGGTTTGGACTTTTCCATCGATGTTGAAGTTCACATCATTGGAATGCAACGAATCACAGACAAAAATTGTTATTAACTCAAATAATGAAGGGCAAAAAAATATATATATATTTTTTCGTGCCCTTAGTTGCTATGGTGACCTTTTATACCTATTTTCAACATTTGCATTAATTACAATTATTTTTTTCCTGAATTTCGTTGCATTCCAACGACACAAACTTGAACATAATTTTTTCCAAACGGGTCTGTAAATTTTACTCTTCGTCATCACGGCTTCGTATTCCACGTCGTACGCGATGTTCTCGTCGGAGAAACGTAGTGTCATGCGGTACAAAAAATGCGTTGATACAGCATACGATTTGTCATCACTCACCGATTATTTTTCACCGTTAATAGAGTTACACGTAATTTTGATTACAAAACTTGGAACATATTTCAATATATCCGAAGCTCAAAAATCAGTACGTTTGGACTTTTCCATCGATGTTGAAGTTCACATCAATGGAATGCAACGAATCACAGAAAAAAATGGTTATTAACTCAAATAATGAAGGGCAAAAAAATATATATATATATTTTCGTCCCCTTAGTTGCTATGGTGACTTTTTATACCTATTTTCAACATTTACGTTAATTACAATTATTTTTTTTCCCTGAATTTCGTTGCATTCCAACGATGCAAACTTGAACATAATTTTTTCCAAACGGGTCTGTAAATTTGATTCTTCGTCATCACGGCTTCGTGTTCCACGTCGTTCGCGATGTTCTCGTCGGGAGAAACGTAGTGTCATGCGGTACAGCTTGTCTCCCTTTTTACGCGACGGTAAAAGGGTCGAGCTGCGGTACTCGTGTCTTCTTGTGTGTCGTAAACCGGAAGAGGAGGGTCCGGGTGTGTATAGATGCCGCTGCTACCGGATTCACAGTTAGTGCCCTCGACACAAAGGTACCTATGCTTCTTCCCTCCCTTTCCGCGTCCTGCGCGAAGGTCCACCTATATCTGTCGTCCTGCTCTTTGCCACGCGGCGGGTCGACCTCGCATCCCTTCTGCTCGCTTTTCCGTGCGCCTTCGGTCCCACCATTATCCCTTCGCTCTCACCGTATCAACCTCCCCGTCCTCTTCCGCGTCGCCACGTAACGGAGACAAAGCGGAGACCTGGCGAGGCCGTCAAACCCAAAAGGACCTTCAGGGGCAAAGGTGAAAGAATCAAGAGCATTAAGCGAGCTTAATAAAAGAGCACCTTGTGACACAAATCGAGCGACAAGTTGACAGCCAAACTAGGCACAAGAATACTTTTTTTATTTTTTCCAAAATGTCTTTCGAGGACTTTTTTTTGTTGATGACAGCACCGTTAATTATGTCAGCCTTCCATCTAAAAAAAAACGATATCGAAATGAAATTCAGGTTCAATCGATAAAAAAAGTAACCTCAATTTTAGTGAAGTGACGAAATTTCGAAAAATGTGCGAAATCGTTTTTCGCCTTTTTCTCGTCGAATTTTCTATTTTTCGTGCAAACAATGGTGTTTTTCGGAATCATCGGGAAATTTCTCATCGGATAAGATCTTCAAACTTTGCGAAATCGAAATTTTTATTTTTTTATTTCGTAAAGCAGCTGCACCTCCGTCTCCCTTAATCTTTGAAAAAATGTCTGATAAAAATCCACAGAAGGTGTTTCATTAAAATAAACCTGAGCATTATCGTCGATGTCGTATGACACTCAAGAATCTTGATTGCCAGAGTAGCCCAACGGGACGCAACGTCGATTCTAGCGAGAAAAAAAATGTCTAAAGGATCACGTGTCACCTGTGCGAGAAAAGTTGGACGGAAAAGGAGGAGGCGCGAGAGCATTGGTGGAAGAAAAGCCATCGAACTATCGGATGGGTCAACACGCTCTCGCGCGTAATCCGCTTCGAGAAGTCGAAGACGATTTATCCCTTTCCCGTGCCCCCCGTTCGCCCCCCTTTTCAGTCCTCTTTTTTTCTTACCTTTTTCCCTTCCTTCGCTCCGCGCCTCGATGAGGGTTGGAAACGTCCTTTTTCACCCGAGAACAGTCGGTCCACCGACTCCACTGTATCGGAGATGCTTTCGGATGTATTTATTGGCTCGTCTCTGGGCCGATAGCTCCGCCGAGTTCTCCGACACGGTGGGAGGGCGAGAACGACGAGCCTCGCGCCGGTACGGACGGAGACGGACGACGAAAACACCACGTTCTGACGATGAACGTCGTTTCCCCGATTTGTCTCCGGCCAACTGTCGCAATGACGGATCGACCTCGTTCTATCTTCCATCGTTTGAACGACGGGGAAACAAACTTGTTCGCCGGGCCTGCACCTCGTGTGAGCTCCTCGCGAACCCCGACCGAACACGACTCGGTGTCGCGATCCACTTCGAGAATTTCGACAGCGAGAGATCCGCACACATCTTGACATCGACCACAGCTTTGATGTGTCACTTATTGTGATTGAGAAGACATTTTTAATTCTGGAGCCACACGATTGTTTTCCGTAATTTATATTTTTTGCTCTGCTTATTGACTATTTTTTTTTAATGCGATTTTTTTTTCGCAGATGCGGTTTTTGCGAAAAATGTTTTTAACAGATTTTCGTCCGTGGTGATAATTATTTGCAATTAAATCCTCCACGCAACGCCGACCTTCGTCACTTCGAGAATTTCGACAGTGAGAGATCCGCACACATCTTGACATCGACCACAGCTTTGATGTGTCACTTATTGTGATTGAGAGGCAATTTTTAATTCCGCAGCTACGCGACTGTTTTCTGTAATTTATATTTTTTGCTCTTCTTATTGACTAATTTTTTTTAATGCATTTTTTTAGCAGATGCGGTTTTTGCGATAAATGTTTCTTAACAGATTTTCATCCGTGGTGATAATTATTTGCAATCAAATCCTCCACAACGCCGACCTTCGTCGGGACGAGAGACAAAAGTTTCGATCCCCGAAGGCCGCGAGCTCAGGAAGCGGGTCAGTAATTCGGGCCAAATTTGCACTTTAATCGAGTTGAAGGGATGCAAAAAAGCCATCGAGGTTCAATGTTGGCTCGTGCGATGAAAAAAGTTTTTCTAATCCGACGTTTCGGCGACGGCGTATAAATTGCGCTTTCCGCTCGATGAGCCGCGAAAAAAAACCACGTGCAACACAATAAGTAAGGTCGATCAGATCAAAACTTAAAAAAAAAACCTCTCATCAGTACATAAAAAATCCGACGTCCAGCACTTGATTAAAAAAAAGTCTTTACCTCTTTAATCCGTCCTCAACAAGTCTCCCCAATTTCGCTACGCATTACCAACAATCCCAAGCGATGTTTACAAATCCGAACCGACTCAAAGCTCATTCAGCCCCCCGTTCCACCTATTCAAAAACCCGCGTGTGTGTTTCCTTATACCCCTAATCCACTCCCGGGTGTGCAATCTTCGCGCCAAATTTATGTTACTTCGATGCTCGTCGAACAAATTTTCAAATCCCCCCAGTATCCCCCCTCCCCCCTTATATATGACACTAATGCCCCCCTCGCGTTTCAAGGTGCCTGGAGAATTAGAGATTACGATTTTTTGTTACGTGGCCGGAGGATTAAATAGCTGAAGCTTGAATTATCGTGGGGTTCCCCACTTGGCTCGTAGTTGCGGGAAACGCGACACCAAACCCCCGTCCCCTCGTCCCCCCTGCAGGCTCGTTCGTGTGGGTACCAAGCGGCGTACACACGAACGCGATCGCGGTGCGGTCGACACTGGTGCAGCCATGCATTATACTATCCTCAGTGGATACCACGATGCAGCCACGAGCGAGTGGGAACGAGACGGAGCAACACGAGACGATGGAGAGCGCAGGTAGAGAGGGGGGGGGGGGCAGTATAGCGTGTAAAATACGAGCGTGGCCGGGCTAAGCCGTCCATAGATCGTGGAAAGCTGAGAAAGTCGCGGGCTCCGCTGGAACTCACCTTTCGGCCGCTTCGCCACGCTCGGAGGAAGCGAGAGAGGCGAAGCGGGAAGAGGCTGAGGGGGGACGGGGGGTCCGGGTAGCTCGACTCCGGCAGCCTCGACCGTGTCTACAGGACTCTGCTCTTTCGACTCGAGGAATTTTCTTACGTGGCTTGCCTACTCTATGCTACCCACTGCAACTGGAATGCACACCGCGCGCTGTGGGATCGTCCGCACTCGGCTATTTTCCGCCCGTTGTTATATGGAATACAGTCGCTTTCTCGGTCTCTCTCTGTGAGCCGGCTAGACACACCGCGTGCGAGTATGAAAAATAAAAGCGAGGACACACGTCGCGTCCTGCGCACTGAGGCACAAACGCTGAGGATGAGACACGCGGCCGCGGTGCCCGTTAAATAAAATGCGGCGACACTCGAAAAGGACTCGGTGAAAAACGGCCGTCCATCCGTTTTATTTAGCGTCGCTAAACCGCGCGTCGAACGTAATTCTGATAAATCTCCGAGTGTACTTCGGGCTAATGACGTTTTTATTGAGCTCCACGCGCGGGGAGCACGAAATTCGTGCCGGGTGCTCCAGAGAGAGAGAGAGAAAGAGAGAAAGAGTGGAAAAATATCCCGGAATTTGATCCACTGCGGTGAAATCGTAAAACAGCTCGAATTTTTTTTTCCTCCGTTTATCTTCTCTCGCGCCCGTGAAATTTTACTCGTTATTTTGATATCACGAATAATGCGTTAAACGTGAATGAAGACCTCGTACTGATCGTTTGTGTGTTTAACTTTCACCCGAACCTTCGACAACGGAAATATTAATGTTGAATTCGACCCGGGAATTTTCACTCTTTCGACAATTTCACGGGATCGGAGACGGAAACAATCTGTATTTTTTTCAATTTTTTTATTCGAGTATTTATGCCGTGTTCGTGTTTATACGGGGGAGAAACTATGAAGGGGGTAGGGGAAGGGGGGGGGGGTCGAAAAGCGGGGAGTGAAAGGTACGTGCGCCGAGTTATCCTACAAAATCCATGACGATCCTCGTATCCGTCATCCCGTTGGCGAGTGGATATTAACGCACTCTCGCGCCTCTTGGAGCGTTGCACGCGGCTCGGCAACGCGCGCGGCGCGGAGAGAGAGCGGTAAATCCGCGGCTGGAGGGAGGGAGGGTTGTATGTGCCGAGAGGTCCGGCCTTAAATCCCGGCTTATGAATGCGTAATGTCCATGGTTCGCGACCCTCGCGCCCGCGTGCGCTGAAATACCGCGCGGCGTGCGTCAGGCACTTCCATCCCCTCCCGAACGCGCCCCGTGCGCGTCTCTCTCGCTCCCGTTGCGCCACCCCCCCCCCCCCCGGCTCGCATGGTGAACGAATTAAAATCGATGGTCCGATTACACGGATCGGCGTGCGGCAGGTGAAGAGGGACGACCCCGTGACGCGTCGGAGGGAAGACGAGCTCAACTCCCTCATCGAATTATTACATCATAATCCACGTAACTCGAGGCGCACGCGACGTAAAAACGCGATATATATCGTGGACGCAGTCGATACGTAAAAACGCGCAGGCAGCGCGATCTGTCGGATAGTTATAGGGTTTGTCTGCGAATAAACAAATATGGTCTAAATTGTTTTTTAATATAACGTTTTTGGCGCAGAAAAAAAACAGAGAAAAAAACATTTTTTCGCCTGCATCCCAGCGCACTGCGTGGTGACCACTTGTCGGCGCCATTTTGCATAAACTTGGCGTAAACGGAAGAAGAAACCAAAAGCGTCCAAAGGCACCTCGAAATTCAAGCCGTAGATGCTGCATCTTTCCGCCTGCATAAGCCAGAAAATAACCCCAACGCACCACGTGGTGACCCACTTGCCGGCGCCATTTTTCACACACACCTTCCGTAAACAGGAGCAGAAACCAAAAGCGTCCAAAGCCCTCGAAACTCCGCTCAAACCATAGACGCTGCATTTTCCCGCCTGCATCAGCCAGAAAATAACCCCAACGCACCACGTGGTGACCCACTTGCCGGCGCCATTTTTCACATACCTTCCGTAAACAGAAGCAGAAACCAAAAGCGTCCAAATCCCTCGAAACTCCGCTCAAACCATAGACGCCGCATTTTCCCGCCTGCATCAACCAGAAAATAACCCCAACGCACCACGTGGTGACCCACTTGCAGGCGCCATTTTCTACAAACTTCACGTAAACACCAAGCAGTAAACCAAAAGCATCCAAAGGCTCTCCGAACTCCGCTCAAACCACAGACGCCGCATTTTCCCGCCCGCATCCACAACGCGCACCACGCAGCCCAGTGTCCACTTGTCGGCGCCATTTTCCCGGCCATCCCATCAACATCATCATCTCCCAACCGAAAATCGCTTCTCTCCCGAAACTCCGCGGCTGCAATCGTCCCGCCGATTCTCCGCATCCACCAGTTCGGACAAGGACACAGCGGCAAGTTTATCGATTCAGTTCTCGATACCTGGGGTACATGAGCCAGCGGAATTATCGCGCTTCGTCACACGTGGCCACTGTGCTTTATACTACACAACCGTGGCCCGGCTTACTGCTGCCGCAGCAGCAGCAGCAGCAGCAGCAGCGGCAGCAGAGCCGCCGGGCTCGCCGCCGTAGCCGGTATATGCGGACGTTGCGCGCGGGCGAGCCGCCGGCCGGCCGGTGTTCGGATTTCAGCACGCGTGTCTGTCGACTCGGTGCGGATAGCGAGAACGAACGGCAGCCGGAGCGAGCGAGCGAGCGAGCGAGCGGACGGTCGGTTCCTGCGGTGCCCGGTGACAATATACCGCGGCAACCGCGCACCCCGTGGCTCCGCCGCGTCACCCGTTTGTCACTGCATACTCACGATGCCTACGCTCAGCGCGGTGCCAGAGCGCTCGCCGGGCGTTATACCACCACCACCACCATCACCGCCCGGCCGGCCTGCCGGCGGCGCTCTCGCTATGCACTCGCGCGGCGTTGATGCGACAGCCGACTGTCCAGCTCGGGCGAGCTGCCTTTCTTGCTGCGCGGATTAGCCGCGCGCGTTATACTATAATGCGTATGCAGCGCGCATAATACACTCTCTCGTGTATGACATGTATATTTAGCATTGTCCGCGCACACCGCTGTGATTTCTGGACGATGCGGCTAGAGCGAGAGAGAGGGCGCGTTGTATTACCGCATTAGATACGGGATACGTATGATAGGATATATCGGGGGTGGAGAGGGGGAACGGGGGGAGATCGAATACGCAACTCGGATGTCGATACACCACGCGTGTAATGTCGTGGCGCTCGGGCCGCGCGGCTGTCAACGGTGAGAAATACGGATTTCATGCGGCTGAGGCAGAGAGGGGGGGGGGGGGGGGTGTTTGGAATGAGATTTGTGAAATCGGGGTGATAAGAATTGTCGGGCTATCCGGGGGGTAATCCATGAATTAGGACGTCAATGTTTGATTCAATTTTCTGGATAAATATTTGCAATGGACGGAGTCGAGAGAGGCAATTTCGGTGTCATACTATAAGATCGCTGTGCCCACGTGCTTTAAGATTGTTGGATGGAAAAAAAAGATCGTCGCGCGACGTAGGCAGTACCGGTTTGTGGGACAGAGAGGGGGGGGGGGGGGATTCGCCGGGGCTTTTCAGCTCTCGAGTAACAAAATACCTGGCGCGCAAAATACCTTCCAGGTTACACAGTTAGCGAGCTCACGGACAGCCGCCACGTGTCTACCGTAATTCTATAACTTATGTCGAGCCGCGAGAGTAGGGAGAGGGGGCGCCAATGTATTATAAAATATAGGAGCAGATGGGGGGAGTGGGCGGGGGGTGAAGCAAGACCGAGGAAAAGATGGCGTTAGGACGAGGGAAGAATAAGAGGAAGGTGGATAAAGTAAAGATACCGAGATATATTTAATCCCAGGGTTTATCCGAGTTTAGCGAAGGTGGAATAAGCGCGAGGGCAGGCGAAATGGCGGAGGACGAGACGGAGGAAGAAATAAAATGATTTCCTTTGCGGAAGTCCGGCCTCGAGGGGCTCGTATCGACGGCGGACCACTAAAGCGGAATGATTTTGTTAGACGATTCGCCGCCCTCGAATTTCCACCCATCTCTCTGTGCTGCACATCTTCGTGTTACTCGCCTCCTGAATCTCCTCTCGTTCTTTTGTCGCGATCACTCGTTTCCCTCTCGCTTTGTCTCAATCTCTGTGTCTCCGCTGCTCAAAATCATCCGGTTGGACAACGTGGACGGCGCTGTATTCGATTGGCGCACGAGGGGCGAGGAGTGGGGATGACTGTTGACAGCGACCCTGGATTTTTGGAACTATTTTCAGGGTGTTTTGAGGAGGCACTGAAAAAAAATTCTAGATAAAATTCGTAAATAGTAAATTAAGTTTTCAGTATTTTAAATGTAAAAAGTATTTTAATTCAGTATATTAAATTTTAATGTACAGCATATTAAATTTTAATATACTGTATAATACATTTTCATATGCACTATATTAAATGTTAGTGTACAGAATATCAAATTTTAATATACTGTATAATACATTTTCATATACAGTCTATTAAATTTCATTCATTTAGTGTTAAATTTCTTAATATTCAATACCAATTATTGTAAATACCATAGACATATTTTTTATTCTATTTCAAAATTTTGAAAATAACAAACATTGTATATTAGTAAGAATTTTTCGTTACTGTTATTACAAATTTCATGTAAAAATGTTGTAAATTTACAAACATTTTTAACAGTGAGAAGGACGATCGCGCTCGACCTTAAGGTGGCTAACCTGAGGCGGGATAACTAGGCAAACGGATAACAGGATCCCAGCAACCAGATCCCCTCCCCTCTTACCTCACTTCACCGCCGAAGGTTCACCCTGGGGTCCATTCGCTCCGTCCGCTTCGTCTTCCATATCCCTCGTTTTACTTACGGCAATGATATACTCAGCGCTGGTGTCTCCTCGGTCCTATCGACCGCGGACGCTTTTCTTCCACCGCGTGCACGGAAAAAAAAGTTTGGTTGTGCCAACTAATCGTGCACAATGCTGTATCTCAATTTTTCTTGATTAGTTGCGGCAACGAATAAGTTCATTGCCACAACCACGTTGAATGGTTGTGGTAACTATTCGCGATTTGTTTTGATGAAATAATAAGCAGAAGCAACCGAATGGTTGAGGCTACTATTCGAATCTTTGGCATTACAACGAATCGTCTGCTCGTACGACAAATGCCCGTAGTTGCTGTGGCAAGTGCTTCGAGTGGTACGCACCACTATTGGCTTGGTTGCCAGTCCGAATCTGTCGTACGAAATATTCGACCGGCGTGAAAAATTTGTGAAAGTGTGGTGACAAAGCAGTCGGTAAGTAAACAATTTTACATTACAAGGTGCGGATTTTCACCGTAAAAGATATTGCACGCAATATTGCTCGCCTGTTTACAGATGATTGTAAACGTGCCGGTATAACCTAATTTTTATACCGCCCCAACCGATAATGCAGTCTCGAGTGTTGTCGTATATTTGAATATTCGTATCGTTTTTTTTACACTTATTTATAATACGATGAAAAGTTGCTTAAAACGTATTTTGATATTGACAGATGAAACATGGATGAAGTTTGCTGACCCAGTGGGGATTTGAAGAAGTGATGCCGCAATTCAAAGGTATAAATTATTTGAATTTATGTCATCATGTAATAGTTTTTTTTATAACTGTCATCACATAGAAAGAAATAATTTCCAATTATTTGTATGAGCTTTTTTGTATAAGAATATATTCTGTATTAGAAATTGCATGAGAATAGCTCCTATTCTGCTGCGTAGGAGCTATTCTCAGGAGCTATTCAATATCTGCGAATAGCTCCTACGCAGCAGCATGGGAGCCAATAGCTGGGAAATGCTCCTACGCAGCAGCGTAGAAGCCAATAGCTGCGAATAGCTCCTACGCAGCAGCATAGGAGCCAATAGCTGCGAATAGCTCCTACACAGCAGCGTAGGAGTCAATAACTGCGAATACCTTCTACGCAAACTGCAAAGGGCAACTTGCGTTGGAGCTATTCGCAGCTGTTCGCTGATTATATGATAGGCAGCGGCCAAAGGTTCGTAACTGTAAAACATTCTCTGTAAGTCGACGCGTTTTAATAAAACTTTTACACTAGGTGAAAATTTGTTGTGTTATTCCATTATAACCTATTTATTTCTTCTCCTTCTCCTTCTCCTCCTTCTATAGTATATAGTTATTATGTAAATTGTAATTAAACGTGAATGTGTGTAATAACATCAAACATTTTTCGAAGCCGTTCGAAGCGCGAATTATGTCGGCACGTAACCTAAAGTGAAGTTCTATTTCGTAAATGAATGACGTGATTGGTAGGGGCAAGCAATTGGATGCTTATGCTCCTGCCTACTCGAATAGTTGTATCAACCATTTGGTTGGTTGCTGCAACTATGAGGTTATTTACCAACAAACGATGGTTCGTGCAACCATTCCTGTCGGCTGGCGCAACGAAGCCGAGTTGTAAGAAAATCAGAATAATCGATTGGTTGTATCAACTGATTTCTTGGTTGTGCCAACTGATTATTTTTTTCCGTGTGTTCGTCCGCTTTTTTGTCTCTCACGTTGGCCAACGTAAATTCGAGCTTTTTTACCTCGCAGCAGGCATCAGAAATATTGATTTCGCTCCACGTGCGCCGCCGCGGTAATTGAGGAATATACGAGGGGTCGCTAAAAAATTCTACCAATGGAATTTGTCATTCGGTTCTTTCTTTTCATCTCGTCATTTATGTTTCCGTTGTTTTTTTCCCTCTTCCGCTGTGTATTCGTGTCATGTTTGCTCGGTTTTCAAGCGGTTCGAAGAATTCGAATGCAAAACGTTAATAAATCGACAGCCGGCGAATAAACGAAACACAAAACGAAGGAATAATACGTTTCGGCGAGGCTTTTGACGGACGCGGTTCTGTTTTTCAAGGAATAACCGACGATTCCACAATACACGAGTCGCGGAGTGCGAAATACATTCATGGGGAACGCGGAGTAAACACGCGTTTTTCGCCATTTGAGAGAGTGAAAACAGTTTATTAAACACGAGCGCTGATTGAAAGTTGGAAAAAAATACGCGTTTTTTATTTATTGAAATCGTCCCGATCACAAATATCCGATAAAGCGCTCGCGGTGTTTGTGAAAAAAAAAAGCGCAATTGGCGGATTATTTTCCCGTTTTGCCTCGCCACGCGGGAGGCAAAAAGCGTTGTTCGACCCTTCACCTTCGTGTTATACATATAAATAGCGTCGACGAGAAAGCGGCGGAGATACAGTTCGAGCCATACATAAACGACGAGACGATATCGCTTTTTCTCTGACACCGGACTTACCCTTCGGGACTTTGGGGATCTCGCGGAATACGACAGAATCGACTGAATTCCTTATCCCTCGTGCATTGTAGGCCAGGCGAGAGGCCGACGAGGGAAGTAGGAAATATCGCGAAATACACACTTTTTAGGATCACATTTTCTGCAATTCATGCTTTTCTCCACAACAAAAATCAATCTGCCGCAGTTCTCAGTCCGCTTTCCGCATTTTTCGATTCACTGGCACATTTTTGTCATTACAAAAAGTCGACCCAACATGGAGAAAAATAATCAGGGAATGATACAAAAATGGATTGTTTCATTAACGAATTTTTTATTGGTGCAGTTAAATTTTCCGCTACCGAAGAAAACATTTTGTTATCGCTCAGTTCATGTTTTTCTCTGTGTAAATGTTAATGTTTTTATTTCCAAGTACATTAAAATCTGCGCCTTGGTAAAATTGGAGCAAACACTTTTTTAGATGTCTCTGCGGTTTTAGTTCTTTTTTATTTTTATTTCTCCGCAACAAAAGTCAATGCGGTGGTGTAATTCTCGTTTCATCTTTCCGCACTTTCCGATTCGGCGGTGTCTTCGTTATCGCTATAAGTACGAGCAATTTTCGAATGTTTGCATTTCAAAGGAAAATAGAATCCAAGAAGCCCGTCTGGAGCGCATATAGCATAGAAATTCAGCGGGCGCGCAAACGCTGAGTGTCTGGAGCGTCTTCTTAGCGGATGAGATGTTCGTGGATATACACGGAGCCGTGTAGCAGGTGGGCAAATTCCGGAAGACTGCTCGTCTCGCGTCTCGCACGTTTCGCATCGCCGGGGTATCCGCAACGTATTGCATTAGCATAATACTGTTATGGTTGTGGCATGACTGCGCGTCGCTTGCGCTCGCGTCGTCGCAGACAAATAAATTCGGGGATGACTCGAATGATCTAATGCGCAATTAATTTAAACGCTCACCCGAATAAATGCCTTTGCGTCAAAAGAAAAATCATATTTCGTGAACAAAAAAAACATAACAACAAAGTGATACAATTTTAATTCAAAAACACCTCGCAATTACGTTTGGAATACACATTTTTACCAAGTTTCAGATCAATAATATCTATCAACAATATATCTCAAAAACCATCGACAAACAACGAATTTTTTTTTCCCTCCATTCGCGTGAGTTTTCTAAAATATTCCAACGCGCACTCAAATAATCATGAAGTCAAAACAAAAATAATTCCGTTAAATAATTTTGTTTTACATCACTACAAGAATAATTCCGTTCACGAAAAAAAAAAATCTTGTTCTCGTTAAAAAGTGGTAAAATAAAAACAAAAAATTAAAAAATTATAAAGTATAAAATTTTCCAGCAACATCCAAAAATATTGTATCAACTTTCAAATCGATAATATCTACAAACAAAATATCGCCAATTCGCGAATACGTTTCTCTCCCTCGATTCGCGTGAGACCCATTCGCAAAAAAAAAAAAAAACAAAGAAAAATGGCCCCAGAGTGAACTAAAGGCGGAGTATCTATTGCGCCGTAAATCTCCGGCAAAATCGACGCGATCCCCCGGCCGAATAAAATATTTAAAGCAACTTCTGTTTTTCCAAGCTCATTCCGCGCCGTGGTCTCGTGCTGTACGCGTCTTTACGACCGCCACGCGTCGCCCCGTCGGCCGAGCCTCGCGCGCCAGTGTCAAACTTTCCCCGCGGCGCAGCGACATCGGTTAACAGCGAGAGCGGTGCGCACCGAGACACACAAGTTCGGCTACAAAGTGCTTTCGTTTCGCGGCGGTGGCAGACGAAGCGGAGGCTCCGAACTCCTGCGGGTCCCGCTCGTCGCGCTCCGCTCTCCGCCCTGTGTGTACACAGAGAGGAGAGCGGTAGTTTCGAGGGGTGACGGTGATAAATATCGCGAAATAAACATGGCGGGGGTGGCGGGAAGCGAGAACAACAAGGACGGCGGCTCGCAACTCGCGAGGAAGCGAAACATCCAGACATCCATAGCGATACGCGAGCGACCGACCTGTCCCTCGAGCTCCGCGCGCGCCGCACTATACAGGGTGTGACATAACAATTGTATCAACCGTGGCACTTAGGTAGATAATGACGAGCTGAGTAAAAAATCATTGGGGTAAAATGTCCTCCGGTGAAAATTGACCGAGTTACAAGCGTTGCAAGTTGAATCAATGTGACAAAATTGTTCAACGAAATATCCGGCTAGTTAACATCTTTCCCACCTCGCTTTCACCTTGTTCTCACCTTGTTCTCATCTTGTTCTCATCTTGTTCTCACCTTGTTCTCACCTTGTTCTCATCTTGTTCTCATCTTGTTCTCATCTTGTTCTCACCTTGTTCTCACCTTGTTCTCATCTTGTTCTCACCTTGTTCTCACCTTGTTCTCACCTTGTTCTCACCTTCTGCTCACCTTGTTCTCACCTTGTTCTCACCTAGTTCTCCCTTGTTCTCATCTTGTACTCACCTTGTTCTCACCTAGTTCTCCCTTGTTCTCATCTTGTACTCACCTTGTTTTCACCTTGTGAATTTTGACCGGACGACATTTTACCCCAATGATTTTTGACTCAGCTCGTCATCATCGACCCAAGTGCCACGGTTGATACAATAGTTATGTTACACCCTGTATGTAGCGCGTCGTGCCGACGTGAAATACACTGTATACCGGGGTATTATTATAGCGTCGGACGGGCCGGATGCGCGAGCGCTACCGGACGTGCAGTCGTAAACTGGGTATTGACGGGCTCGAGAGTCGAGGACTCCTGATAACCGACGAAACAGAGGAGCGCAAGATATAGAGACGCGCGCGGGGAGAGCGAAAAAGTGAGATCGACACTTTGGCGAGCGACGTGGAGCGAGAGAGACGCGCGCCGAGCGAAACACGCGGACTCCGCTGGGGGTGCGAAAACGCAGTGGGAGCTTTCGAATAGGTGAAATAACTATTCAAAAGTCACGCTCGACGGTTACGACTCTGGAGCGCGTGTTCGGCCGAGCACCCGTGTGTGTGGGTAACACGCGGGACACACGGGGCGAACCACGCGAACGCGTTCGACATGACGTCCGACGTATATGCATGAGGCGGGGAGTGGATGGGGCGGAACGAGCCACTCTTGTCATCGACGAAATAATGTAGACACTTGTAAAACAAAAACAAAAAAATACGAGTAGATATTTTGTGACTTTACTAAAATGAAAGTTACTTTTTTTTGGATCGAGCGAATTTGGATTTTCTTCTTTCGTTCGAAAGAAAAGTCTGTAATGAAGAGAATGCCGCACGGGGGAACGCGATATCTAGATTTTTAAATTTTTTGTCGAATTTTAAGGCCGAAAGTTACCTTGCGTTGCTCGCGAAAAAAACCTTGCGTTGCTCGCGTAAAGTTTGAAGATCTTATCCTATGGGAAATTTCCCGATGATTCCGAGAAGAACCGCTGTTTGCCCGAAATATAGAAAATTCAACGAGAAAAAGGCTAAAAACGATTTCGCACTTTTTTCGAAATTTCGTCACTTCACTCAAGCTGAGGTTACTTTTTTTTGGGTCGAACGAATTTGGATTTTCTTTTCTCGTTCGAAAGAAAACTCTATAACGAAGAGAATGCTGCAAGCCAAAACGTGATATCTTGATTCTTGAATTTTTTACGGAATGTTAAAGTCGAACCCTCGAAAACCACAAATTTTCCAAAGGTACCCTTGCGTTTTTTTGCAATTTTTGGGAGTCTGGCTTTAAAGTTCTGTGGAATCTTCAGAAATAAAGATATCCCGTTCCGCCTTACGGCATTCTTTTCGTCGTAGAGTTTACTTTCGAACGAAAGAAAAAAATCCAAATTCGATCGAACAAAAAAAAAGTAACTTCAATTTTAGTGACGTGACGAAATTTCGAAAAAAGTGTGACATCGTTTTTTCGCGTTTTTCACATCGAATTTTCTCATCGAAATTTCCCATCGGATAGGGTCTTCAAACTTTACGAAATAAAAAAATTATTTTTCGCGAAAAACATACACCTTGCGTTTATTGCAATACATTCTTAGTTCTTAAAAAAACGCCGGTGGGGTAAAAAAAGGCACATTTATGACCAAAATCGCGGTTGAAAAATCGCGGAAAGTTGTCCGTTCGCAAAAAAATGTGTCCCGCGTCGAGCGGGAGACTCGTATTTCGAAGGGTAATAAATAACTAAATTGACAACACGTGATTTGCAAATCGTTAAAGCCCCCATTATTCCTCGGGTGGCGAGGGGGTTGTGGGGGGGTTCATATTTCCCGCCCGCGGTGGATTCGGCGACACGCAGCCAGAGCACAACAGGCGGTGAGTGGCATAGAACGAGGCGGAACGACTGTATGCAGAGTGAACGAGTGGCTGCCGGCACTCGATCAAAAACAGTTACAACTGCTGCGGGCGTACGACGAGAGCGGACGACGAGCGGTGGCATCCGCGAGAGGATCATACGAGCGGGCGGCGGTATCGCCGTTGCGGCGAATATAAAGCTCACTCGAGTCGCGAAGAGCGACAGGGACTCCTTGCACACGCGTTACAGTACATAAACACGTATATATCTATATAAATGTACATACATATGCATAAACGTATATATATGTATATATCGTATATACGTGTTTATTTTAAAACGTCTACGTGACTGAGTTGTAGCTGGATTTTGTGTACACGTACGTTACATGTACGAACAGGAAGTTACGGTCCCCCTCCCCCTCCGCGCCCCCCGTTTGACGCTACGCGTCGTCGTATATAACACTCGGTGTAACTCGCATTGTTCCCCGGTTGCGCCGCGCGCATTTTTATTGCATCGCGTCGACTTTTGCCCGATGGATTCTCGAGTTTTAGATGCGTTGTAACTTTACGAGATACAGGGAATACCGCGTTTTCGGCCGTAAAATGTTTGTAACGTCGCGCGCGGCGCGGCTTTTCTGGCTCTCGGGGTGCGAATAGCGGCGGCGCATGCGCGGACGAGGGCACGTCAGACGCGAACGCGCCGGAAATTGCGTTTCCGCGATAGGCGAAATTTCCGTCGATACGCGAGATACGCTTGTGAATTAATTAATGAATTCATGAAAATTAGCGAAATTCATTTTGCGCATTTTTCTATTTTTTCTTATCTTCTCCGTTGAAACTTCTGTTGTCTTTTTTGCGCAATTCGTTTCCATTTTCTTGTCTCTCCCTCTCTCGAATGATAACGAAATTAGCTGAAGTATTATCGTTTTTATGTCAACACGATTTTTATCTTATTTATTTATTCATAATATTGATTTTTATTTACATAATTATTTATATATTTATTTATTTATACACTACCCGAATTTGACTGCATAATCTCACCCGATTTGTAAGAGAAAACCGACACGATGTATATTTTTTTTCTTAAGCTGGTCGCTCAAAAAACAAACATCGCTTTCTCTCTCTTCCTCCACCTCCAAAAATCATCCGAACGACATTGCAGCGTGGAATTCGATTGGTGCACGACGAGTGCAGTGAAAGTAACAGTTGTCAGCGTCCCTGGGTGGCGAATGAACGAATTAATTAAAGAGAACCTTAAAAAAAAAGAAAAAAAAATCAACGTTACATCAACATTTACATCGACATCCCTCGGTTCCCTCTTCCAAATTCACTTCGCTCGTCTTCTCTTTTTCATCTCCTCTCCAGCGTTGAAAATTTGCGTTACCCTCCGCCGCGCGTTATCATCCACTCGACGCCTTCGTTCGCGCGTTATTATCCACCGCCTCCTGCCCCCCCCGCGCATCCCCGCCGTGCGCGCACCGCGGACCACTTTTATTCTCGCATTATCATTCTCCGCGAATTGTTTTCCCGTTATTATATTCCGAGGGAAAACGTATGTATATACACGGTGTACATAGCGCCGCGGTCGAAGGGGGCCGAGCGTTGCGTTTCACTCTCTCTCTCTCTCTCTCTCTTTCTCTCTCTCTCTCTCTCTCTCTCTCTCCCTGTGTATAGGAATCCCGCTGACCAGCGACGGCGGAGGCAGCAGCGGTAGCGGCAGCGGTAACGGGGGTTGGTCCAGTAATTGCGTGAAACGCGCGAGTCGGAAAAACCGCAAAGGCAGAAGCGGATATGCGCGAGGTATTCGGTGCTCGCGGCGAGCCCGGTGAAGCGGGGAAGGGGGGAGGAGAGGGGGAGAAGAGGGAGGAGGGGGGAACGAGAGGATCCGGGTGCGGGAGAGGCAGAGGGGCTGCGTACACAGAGAGCGAGAAGGGGGGAAGGGGGGATGGGGGTTAGGGTGGTTAGTCCGGTTTCGGCGGTCGGCCGGTGGATCGCAAACGGTAGGTTTGGCTTCGGGGGTGGTTCGAGAGCTCGCGGTGGGTCGACGCGGTGCGGGGTGGCGATAAAATTCAGGCGTTAATCAGAATCTTGTTTCCACGAGAGAGCGCGGTGGGCGAGAGGGCCGGTGGTGAACGGCGCGCGCTCTAACGAGGGCTGAAAGGAGGTGAGGGGAGGGGAAGGGGGGTTCGGGAGGGGGGCAGCCACGAGGGAAGGAGGGCACGTTCGTCGGCCATTGTACCATTTACACAATTACACGTTTCCATTCCCTCCGGACTCCCCGCGTTTATATATTCCATCTGGCCAGGGGGAAGGGGAGGGGGGGGGCGCGAGACGAGCACGGGGAATGCCCGACGTCGACCACCGCGGATACACCGGGAGCGTACTCTCGTCTGCCGGGTGCGATAAACACGTGCAGACATTTCCGCGGTTTTCTCCGCGGCCGACGCCGAGCGCGGCTCGCTAAGGAATTATGGGGCGCGGGGGTTGGTCACCTTTTTTTTACCAGGTGTTTTTTTTTATTTAATGGGTGGCGAGGGTTGAAGGATCGAGGATATTTTTCTGATGAAAATGTTCATTTTTGTGTTTCAGGTGAGAGTGACTTTCATTTCGTTGGTCGACAATCGCGACGCGTGAGGTTAAAGTGACGTGGATACGACGGATCGGAAACGGGGAATTCGATAAGTAATAGCGTAAGAATTTGTTTTAAGAATCTTTGATGTTGGTGTTGGAAGGAAAAGCTGTTTTTCTAAAGAGAAACAATTTTTTCTAACGCGTCGATGTGAAACGTTACGTTTGAAACACGAGGAATTTTTATTTTCCACTTTTACCGCGCGCCACTGCTGATTGCGTTCCGAGTTTTCCATCCACCCACAAATTGCTACTGAACCTTCCTGACGAGAAAAAAGCGTCACGGATGTAACGTTTACGGGAGTCAGACTTTTTTTTGTGCCTTCGCGAATGCATTTTTCACGCGCACCGCGGGCCATTTCGTCTTTGCGAACAAAAAATTCCTTGCGAGTAGAAATCCGCGAACAAAAACTTCCACGCTGGAAAAAATTCTCAAACGAAAAATACCACGCAAGAAAAAATCCGAAAACAAAAAAATCCAAGCTCGAAAAAATTCTCAAACAAAAAATTCCTTGCTTGAAAAAATTCACAAATAAAAAATCCCATGCAACAAAAAATCCGTGAACAAAAAATTCCTCGCATGAAAAAATTCTCAATCAAAAAACAATTCCTTGCAAAAAAAAATGGCGCAACAAAAAGCCCGTCAAAAATGTGCGACGGATGGTATATTGTACAACCTGTACCAACATAGAAAACGCACCTCGGCATTTTCGCTCGTGCGGTTCGTGCGGCAGCGGGAAAAAGAAGTGGGGGGGGGGGGGGGGGGGGGGTAGAGAAACGTTGCCGGTTCCCCGGTGGCGAAGCCGGCCGGCACGTCGGCAAGTGTGGGGGGTTCGTATCTAGGGGACGCGACGGTGGCGTTCGCGGGGGATGGCGGCAGGCGGTGGCGGTAGCGGCGGCGCGGTACACGCGAGGAGCTCCGTAAAAGTGCGTGAGCGCGCCGCGCGTATCCGCGGGGGAGTCGTGGAGTCCTGCGCGGAGAGCAGCAACCTTGCGCCGCGAAAAGCGAAAGCACGAGAGAGTAGGGTGGAATGGAAGCGGGTGTTGGTGCGTGTCGGTGCGTACACACGTGTTATTGATCGCGGAGGCTCGACTCGTTGCGCCATGCTCTGCTGCTGCTGCTGCTGCTGCTGCCGCTGCTGCTTCGTCCTATCCTATCCCGTTGCCTCGACTCACCGCTCAGCCGCTGCTTTTCCACTGCGTATAATATATAAAATAGTACGTAGTCAAGTGGTGCATATACGCATACAAATGCGGCAGGGTTGCCAACCCGCTCCATCCTGTCACCACTGCGGGCACGAAATACGTGTTTATTTTTATTTTATTTTTTTCCTCACGTTTTTGCAAAAGTGATGTTTTACGCTGTAACGATGGTTTTTCGTTAGTACGTAGTCAACACTGCGCGCACGAAATACGTTTTTATTTTTATTTTATTTTTTTCCTCACGTTTTTGCAAAAGTGACGTTTCACGCTGTAACGATGGTTTTTCGTTGTCAATAATATATAAAATAGTACGTAGTCAAGTGGTGCATATTACGCATACAAATGCGGCAGGGTTGCCAACCCGCTCCATCCTGTCAACACTGCCGGCACGAAATACGTTTTTATTTTATTTTTTTCCTCACGTTTTTGCAAAAGTGACGTTTTACGCTGTAACGATGGTTTTTCGTCGTTAATAATATATAAAATAGTACGTAGTCAAGTGGAGCATATTACGCATACAAATGCGACAGGGTTGCCAACCTGCTCCATCCTGTCACCACTGCGGCACGAAATACGTTTTTATTTTTATTTTATTTTTTTCTTCACGTGTTTGCAAAAGTGACGTTTTACGCTGCAACGATGTTTTTTCGTCGTTAATAAATAGTTCGTTCGTGCAGTAAATAATATCGCGGATTTGGCAACAATGTTTCGGGGAAAAATACGACCTGACGACGCGCAGTTTCTCTGAAAGTATGTTTTTCGCGTATTCGAGCCTTGAGGCTCTGCAGTGGTTTACGGCGTATCCGTTGTTTGCTGGGGTAGAAATAATACAGCTGGGTTTGTGCCGCGGCCGCCGTTCCGTATTATACACACTGGGTTGGAACGAAATGCGATTTGCGAAAAATGGAAAAATAATAACTGGCTTTGCGAAATATTTGTCGTTTTGCGTTGGTTGAGGGCGAAATGATGAATCGCTCGTCGATCCTGTAGTGGTTATCGTCAGACTGTGCTTTATTGAATGGAAATAGTAGCTTTTGCTCACTAGTGCGAAAAAGTTACTATTTATAATAACAAGCAAAATATTTATTTCTTTTTTTTCTTCAACTGTCCCTGGCTTGATATATGGGTCAGCGGGGCAGAACGGGACAGCGTTTTTTTTCAGTTTTCAAGAATAAAAAGAAATAAATAATTTGTGGCTTAGTATAAATAGTAGCTTTTGCGCACTGGTGCAAAAAAAAAGAAATAGTTTGTGGCTTAGTAGAAATAGTAGCTTTTGCACACTAGTGCGACAAAAGAATGAAATAGTTTGTACCTTAAAAGAAATAGCTTTTTCGCACTAGTGCGCAAAAGCTACTATTTCTACTAAGCTATAAACTATTTCTTTCTTTTTTTCTGTAACTGTTCCTGGCTTGATATACGAATATTTGCTTACGAGTGCGGAGGACATAAAGCTAAAGTGCAGTCGCAATAATTATCATCCCTCGATAGGTCTCGTAGTGTCCCGCCTTCGCACACCGTTCCATTGTGTCGCACCGTTCATTACACACGTATACGCGGCTTTCGCTGCCAGTTTTGTCGTAGGGTCCCTCTCCCTCGGGGAGTAAACTTCGCACGCGAGGCATTACTACGGTGCACGGTATTACAGGAGGCGGCTATGTGCTGTAACTGCTTCTGAGAATTCGCTGAGTAATGTGGAGCCGAGTAAGATATCTACAATGTTGCGCGTCGTGTGGGGGTGAGGGGCGAGTTATACTGCATTCGAACATCTCGCCCTTTAACGTTGCGGGACTTTAAGTGCAGTCGATTAGGAGACAAATGCAGGTGAATAATTAATACGTCACGTGCTGTTCTCACTTCTCTTTTTTTTTACAAATGTTTCTTAACAACTTCGATAAGAATTCGTTTTACATCATTTTTGAAATTCGCGTTTTTTAAATATTTTCCATCAATATAAAATAAATTTAATTAAAAAAAAATAAATGTTATAATCCGTCTTCAAAAAGTCAGTGGGCAAAATATCTCGCATTTTCGATATAATTATTGTGCAGCGAAAAAAACAATCACTTTTCGCGTTTTTCTCGTCGAATTTTCTATTATTTTGGCAAATAACGGAGCTTTTCGAATTGAAACTAAAAAAATGTAAAAATTGAAAAAAACATGTCGAAAAGCCCCAAGAAGGAAACACTCGAATAAAAGAAATAAAAAAATGCGCAAAGAAAGAAGCGAAGAAAAAGGAAAATTAATTAACGTCTCTCAAACGGTTAAACAACATTTTGCGCAACGAGCAAACTTCGCCTGCTGCGAAATCATTTTTTGCCGCCCGCAGATAAAAAATTGCAATATCTCGCGGCACCGATCGTCTCGTCCGCGACGTCGAGTGTCTCCGCGTGCACGCGGAGAGTCGTTAGAACGGCGAGTGAGTAACAATTTCTTGCGAAGCGAGTGTAACGCGCAACCGCGCGGCAAAAAATCGACGGCGTGCACGGAGAATTTCGTTGTACGCGCGATTGGCACGTGTGTGGCACACACGCGGCTTCCCGCGCGCCGCGTTACTATCTCCCGCAGATCGCAGGATTGATACAGCGCGGCGCGGGTTACAACCGCGTCCGTCCGTGCATACTTCGTATTCTAATCTGCGGTCGTCGGGAGTCACGCGATGTCGTAAGCGCCGCAGAATTCGCAGCCGGGCCGCGACGATCAAGCCGGCTCGCGTAACGAACGCGACTGGAAAAGCTTTCGGAGCCCGCGTGGATTTTATACTGTCGTCGTGCATAATACGCGCGAGACGTCGGGTACGTCATCAATAATATATCGAGAAATTGTCGGGGGTTTATCGATTTACATGCGGTATTATAATCGACTCGCTATGTGCGTCCCGCGATACGCGCAGGGAAGGTGGGGCAAAATGGGACAGCGTTTTTTTTTTCTCAGTTTCGATTATTTTTCCGATTACACAATTAATCGGAATTAAATTTTTTTAAACCATTTTTAGAGTTTCAAGCAATCTGACTTTTTAATTCGTTACCTTAGAAAATATTTATTTTTCTCATTTTATTAAATAGTATTTTTTTAATATTATCATTACTGACGATGTTGAAAATCGGCCAGTTAAAAAACATGAATTGCCGAAAAATTCGGGGTGTCCCATTTTTCCCCGTTTTATTTTGCCGACACTCAAAATTTACGATTAGAGTCGGTTTTTCGGGTGAAAAGTGTTAAAGACACACTTTGGGCATCGTCATAAAATTTAAACAATTTTTCGCTTATGTGTCCCATTTTGCCCCACCCTTCCCTATATACAAATGTCGCGCGACGTGCACGTGCGATATTGTATAATAACCAGCGGAATCAAACGTGAGTCACAAATCTATTCAGATTTTCATTGGCGAGCGGGCAGGGGGCTTGCTTGCAACTGATAATAATTGCATGTCACGCGTATGCACTCCCTCAGCGCGCTCCGTGCTCCGAGGCGTATGACTATATACACCGCGCGCGCTTATATACACGATATCCGATATTATACACCGAGCGCAGCTTTATTGTTTTCTCTCCTCCTCCGCGCCGCGCTGCCACCTGCTCTTCACTATTCCTCGCTCTCTGTCATTACATGCACGCAGCTTCTGGCGGACGCACGTATAGACGTTTTGTGCACCTCGGCCGCCCGAATCGTTAACCACTCGGGCCTCGAACCTCCGCACACACCTATTAGAAATATTATGCCTGGATTTGGCGTCTGAAAGAATCACTTTTTTGCACCCTTTTGTCGGAGCTCGGATTTTTTTCAGGGTTGAAAGTATCAGAATCTTTTGAAAGTATAGTTGACGGTATAATTGGTTTTGTAATCGTCAATTAGTGATAATAACATGGAGTAATTGCATTACAATGCGTACATTTTTTTAATGGCTGCGAAGAATATTTATTCTCAATAAAATTTCACGTCAATTATTCGGAAAAAATAGGAAAATGCGGTTACCGTGCTTTTCCATTTTTTCGCCATTGCTCGCAATTCTTTATTGAAAATGAGGTCTCTATGCAGCTATTCAAACGTTTACACGTCATTTTATAATCGCCGCACGTTATTATTGTTATTATTAAATAAAGTGCGACCATTCATTTCGCAGTTCGTTCCCTTTCGACCATTAAACACAGTTACCGTGACTATTGAAACATGTGGTTTTTTTACCCGTCACACGTCGACGCCATATTTTTCTTTCGCCGTGATTTGTCCCAATCTTCTCGGCATTTTTTTGTTGTTTTTTTTTCGTCGTCAAAAGTCGCGCGTTTTGTCGTCAACTCAAGGAAACGCATGGGAATGGAGATTTTATGCCGGCGCTCGGACGCATAAATGGGCGCTGAAGTTTCGCAGATAGAGACGCGCGTTCAGCACGAGTGCATTTTTTATTGTGATGGTATCGCTCCGTGGCCTTTGCACTAAAAGAGATACCGTGAAATGTCCCTTCTGCGAACGCGCATTACCCTTCCATGTATACGCGGATATATATATTATGTAGACATATACAAATCCGCGCGCAGTCGAGTGGAAGGGAAGGATATACGAGAGTGCGAGAGGGGACAAGGGACAGAGGCCGGGGGGGTGGGAGGGGTGGGGGAAGTGTCTCGCGTACTATTTGGACTAGTACGCATACGTAATTGCATAAACGGTTCTCTGGTGCTTGTTCAAACGTAATTATATCAACCGTTCGGTAACTAGCACAGGCGTAACCAGACGCCGCTGTATGTGCGTGCGCTGCACATGCGTGTGATATGTATATAGAATTTGGGGTCAGGTGGGTGGGGCAAGAGGAAACGCGGCGTCGAGAAATATTTTTTTGCACCGACCCATGAAAACCCGAAATTCTGTAAACTCATTTCCTAACTGTTTTACACAAAATCTCATTACTATTACACAAAAAATAAAATCTCGACTTAATATCGCGAATTCAACTCTTCATCAATTGTTTTTCTAATTACACATGAAGTTCAGGCGATAAATAGAAATAGTATATTATGCCACAAGTGCGTAAAATAGATTTTTATTTTTTTCTAATTACACATTAAATTCAGACGATAAATAAAAATAATATATGTATTATGCAAGTGCGTAAAATACATTTTACGCACGTGTGGCAAACCATATTTTTTGACGTAGTGTGCGAAAAATTCCATTTTACGCATACTACGTCAAAAAATTGTTGTATCAAATTTTAAGAATCATTCGTCGCCCTCGACTAACTCGACCGTCAACTTTGTTTGCCGTCCAGCAAAAAAAAAATTGTTCGCCTCAAAAATCCCTGACACACTTTTCCAGTGTCCACGAATAATTTACCCGCAGTTACCGCGTTCCTCAATCGCTTCAAACTTTATTTCCAACGCGGTCCGTCTTGCCCCACATTACGCGCACTTTACAATCCGACGCCAGGATTCATCTCGGCATACCGGCCGCGCACGTACGTAACGTAGTAGCTCGACGTGTATGTGTTCATCTCGTGATTACATAGGTTTCCATATATACACGCGTGGCGCGAATGGATTCGTCCGTGGGTCGTCCGTGTGCGTGCCGGATTACAGCCGAATTCCTACACTCGCGTGTCTGTATATATCGCGTGTCTGTACAAACATTCACAAAGTGAACGTTTGTACGGCTGTGATACGCGCGCCGTACGCGAGAGCATCGCGCGCGTATTGGTGGAGAGCGGAGCCCGATGCACATAGAGCAGCCGCGTTCGGGCGTTTCACCTGGCACCCAGTAGGTCTCTCGTTACAGGACGAAAATTGGATGCACGCGCCTGCACTCGCCCTCGGAGTTGCCCTCGTCCCCCTCCACCTGCCCCCGTCCCCCTCACACCCCTTGTTGCTCTGTCTCGGTCGAACTACAAACAGAAACAGGGGATGGACCGATTCGAACGTTGAGCCTGCCGGCTATAACGCATCGCTGCCGGATGCCATGGAGCTGCAACTCGCGCAATGTGTTTTCCGTGAGCCGAAGCGTCGAATCCGGCCGTTTGCATAGCCGATTGTTATTTACGATTAGCTGAGTAGAAAACTGACGCTTGCGCACCTGCACGCGGGTTACACTGGACACGCGTATCGTGTATTTGTATATGTTTATATATTTATATGAATTTATATGCATGTACGGGACGTTCCACGAGTGTCGGCAGGGTGACCATCGTATTTTTTTATTTTATTTTATTTCTAGCAGGTATTCCAGACTGACGGAAATAAAAGTAAACAAATTTTAAAGTATTAAAATAAAATAAAAATAATAAAATAGTTTAGCGTCAGTCTAGTGTTTTTGGACACAGACAACAACAAAAACAAAAACAACAACGAAATGTTGTTTTTGGACACAGAATTTAGTGTTAATTTTTTTTTTAAGTCGTCGCCTTGGTGTTCGAGAAATAAAAATTTTGGGTAATCATGAAACGAATTTTCGAAATGGTAAGGAAAAAAGATCAGGGCTTTTCTGTGGTGCCTTAGAAAATTCCAATTTTGCTTCCTCATAGAGGAAGCTTTTTTGTATTATGGGGGTCGCGATCCTGTCGATAAGCCCTGTACACGTCAAACAGTGTTGCAGCATCTCCGTGCCCGTTTTGCTACTATCCCAGACACGACAATATTATATTGTTGAGTCGCTACCGGTCGCCGCGGCGCTGAATTTAATTTCGCGTGATCGCGCAACCGGAAAACCGTTTCAACCCTCTCGGCCAGCCGGCCGAATTCCTCATTCTTCTCCAGTGGCACAGATGCACCGTACCAGTTTCGGCGATTCACTCCGCAGTGTTTTTGGTCTTTCGCCTCCCGCGCTGACCGTGAGTCGGATTTTTTTTCTCCCCCGAAACCGATCGCTGACCCGAGTGTCCGAAACAATAAAAACGATTTTTTTTTTTTCGTGAAACCCTCGATTGGCCGTCGATGAGGTTGAAGCTTCAAGTTGTTTGCCGGCCGCCGGTAACTTTCGAAAAAAAAGTAAAAAATATAAAAAAGTTTGCATTGCTCACGCAAAGGTAAATTCATCCCCCACATCGAAGTGGAAAGTCTGTTTAATTTTAAAAAAATAAACTTTCTCAGCTCTTTTTTTTTCGATTGCGAAATTACATCCTCGAAAACTCAACGCAGCTTTGAATTTCCGCGAAACCCTCGAAAATGCTGCGTCTGCTGGTTTCACATTCTACAATTTTCGACAGACATCTTTTTTCAAGTAAAAAAAAATGTAATCCCGTTGGAAATATATCTATTAGTAACTCTAGACCCGGCGCTCGCCCTCTTCGTCTCATAATTGTTGCAAGGATCCGCCGCACGTGTGGAGAGGTCAACGCCGCAGCCCTTGCCAAAGGCCGGCGGACAAAACGGGCCTCAAGGTGTATTTCCATCCCTCTCGCACCCCGTATATATCGGCCCGCACGCGTCTTGCTTCCCCGCACGCGCGTTTTCAATCCCTGTCGACCCCTAGAGGCTGCCTCGGCGCGGTCGTCATTAAAAGCCGCGAGCGCGCGGGTTGGGGGCAGACACGGGTTGCGCGTTGGAATTCGACGCTCTCGGGAAGTCGGGAAAGTAATGATAGAGAACGCGCGATCGAGCCGCGGTCTCGCGTCCCGTCCCTTATTCGGCGCGGAGGGAAGAAGAGAGCGAGCACGAGACCCGAGCGCGAAAGTGCTGCGCGGCTCGCGTGCTTTCCCCGCTTGCCCGACAGTCAGCAGTCCGGTGTACGTGTAGCACGGTTTGGCTCCGCAGAACCCGAAAACCAGACGTAATACGGGGGACCGAGCTGGTATTACGCTGTAATTACGCGGTGGCTTTCCTGCGCGGCCTTTGAAGGACCGCGATGAGGGATAGGGCGGGAGCAGGCCAGGCTCAGCGAGACCCTGAACATGTTAGCCCTTCCGTGACTGCACGGATATGTCGTGTACACACAGACCACGTCGAGTGTATGCGTACACGGGAGTACCACGAACCGTGGGTACAGGGAGACCCAAAATTTGCGACAATTTCAACTTTCAAGCATTTTCACCCCAAATTAACAGCCTCGTTTTAGACGGGGGTTTTAAAAGGAAACCCGAAATTTGAACTTTCAAGCTGTATTTTCAACTCAAATTAACAGCCTCGTTTTGAGGCAGATTTAAAAAATTAAAAACGAAATTTGAACTTTCAAGCTATATTTTCACCCCAAATTAACAGCCTCGTTTTAGGCGGGTTTTTAGAAGGATAAGCGAAATTTGAACTTTCAAGCTATATTTTCAACTCAAATCAACAGCCTCGTTTTGAGGAAGGTTTTTAAAAGGTAAAACGAAATTTGAGCTTTCAAACTGTATTTTTGACCCCGGAATTAACGGCTTCGTTTTTTTTACAGGTTTTTAAAAACAAAAGCGAAGAGAATTGTCCTTAAATTTTTTCAAACCGAAGACAAATGACTCCTAAAAAAGATTGGAGACATTACGACGCTCCATCATATTCGTGAGCTTTCGTTGTTTATTATTTTTTTCATTACACTCGTTATTGTTTCGTCCCATTATTTTTAACTGCCGCCTCAATAAAACGAGCGTTGAGTACAAACTACGGGGAAATACAGCCATATCGTTATCGCATTCTATATATACGTATATATAATTCCCGCGCCCTCTTTTCTTTTATTTATTTTATTGCCTTTTCTCAATGTTAGCCATGTCTCTCGCGTTTCTTCTCGTTTCTGGGGAAAAGCACATTTCGCTTGAGCATCTCTCGCAGCAAAAGCTATGGGCTACGTAGTTCTCGTTGTTGCTTGTCGGATATGCGAGCCGGTGGAGGAGGAGGAGGACGGAAGGGAGCGAAGACCCGCCGCGTACGTACGGGGCGAAATGAAAAAATATTATCGTCGTCCAAAGTGGAAGAGCGGCGCTCCACACACGAGTCGAGAGAGGGAAAACATGAAACGCTCAAACGAGAAACTATCTTGAAGAGCCTCGGCGCTCGATCCTTCGCAACTTCTTTCCACCCTCCGCCGCTTCAGCGGCGCGCGCGAGCTACGATATAGCTTCACTTTGCCAGCGATATTGTTGCCCGTAACTATTACGATCGGACATTTCTGTCTCGGCCTAATACAGCACCCTGTTACGGCTATTGCGCAGCTCTCGCTACATTTGCAGCCTGCATCCATTACCCCTCTGGCTCTTTGAGAAAAGGCCGCGCGCGCAAATTCGTTTTCATGGCAAAACATCTTTGGCGAAAAATTCTCCAGCAAGGCGTCGCGTTCTCTCGGAAAATAACGATGGAACGGCCAAAAGTGTCGGCAAAAATCCTGCGATCGTAAATTGTAAATTGCGTGAAACGATCATCAAAACGATGTCATAAAAAATCCGATCCTGTACGATTTATTTCACAAAATTACCGTGAAACTTTTTTACACGGACTCCTTTAGCGAATACAAGCCCACCAAGTTTGTTTTCTCTCTTTCTCTATCAATCCTGCAGTTTAACCTCTGTACACACAAAACGTTTAACGTTTACGTTTCTCTTTTCTCCTAGAAAGAAAAAGATTTGTGTACGTCGCTCGATCGGTTGGCGAACGAAAAAATAACCCCGAAGGTGCGAAGAAACAATAAATACATGACATACACGCTCGCAGTTGGGCGTTACGACGCAGGGGGCGCGCGCGGGGGCCGCGAGGCAACGGTCTGAATTTTGTTTGCTGAGGAAACATGGCGGATGCCATTACGGAGACTCCAATAACATCGTTCACAATAAAGTGCGCGCGATTCTCGGGCGTAATACCCACGTAAGTAGGTAGCGACAAGCGGAGTTTCCAGCCGAGGTGGAAGAGGAGATTGCGCGTGCTTTATTCTCGCGCGCTGCATATACATGTATATGCATATGCGGAACACGTGTAGAAGTGTGAGATAACTCGGGCGTATGTTATTCGTGTGCATAGAGGAGGTGTATACGCGCGACGAGCATGTAAGGCACGTAAGAACGGTACACATGTTGAGCGGGAACCATCAATACGAGTCGAGGCTTCGGCGTATGCGAGCTGCAACCGCGCGGGTATATCACTATATCCCCGTGTAGTCACATTTAACGTTCCACTCGGGCACTTTACTATCGCGCGTACACACTCATGCATATGCCGGAAAATTTATTCGCCCGGCTTGTTCGCATATTTGGCATATATTTGTGTGCGCACATCCGAGTCAACGAAATAGCCCGAAGTCGCCAACTTCGAGTGTCTATATGACGAGCTCGTGAGGATCGTGACACGTATATCGCGAGACGTTTATATTTAGGCCTGGAACGACCCGAGAGTTTTCACGTTGATACGCCTCGTTCGAGCCGCACGGTTTCTGCTTTGTGATTAGCGCGCTATTTAGCGCGCTCTCGTTGGCTAAATGGAACTCGGCTGAAAGTGGAGGGAAACATGTTTGTCCGATGTTATTCCGCCCCTGTTACTTGGATTGCCGCAATTAGGCTAAATTGTCTTGGATAATAATCGCGAATTCTGGCGATAATGACTGTAAGGTCGTTATGCTGGTTTAATTATGCCTCCGCGTTGTGGAAATATTTTGCCACCGCTGTGTGTATATGATAGCTTCGTTAGGTGGGTTTAGGTTATGTAGGTTTGACATTGGTAGGATTAAGTTGGGTAGGGTTGACTTAGGTAGGATTAAGTTGGGTAGGGTTGACTCAGGTAGAATTAAGTTAGAGTTGACTTAGGTAGGATTAAGTTAGAGTTGATTTAGATAGGATTAAGTTAGATAGGGTTGACTTAGGTAGGAATAACTTAGGTAGGATCAAGTTAGATAGGGTTGACTTAGGTTGGGATAAGTTAGGTAGGATCAAGGTAGATGAGGTAACTTAGGTAGGATCAAGTTAGATGAGATAACTTAGGTAGGGTTATCTTAGGTAGCATTAAGTTAGATAGGGTTATCTTAGGTAGGATTAAGTTGCATAGGATCAAGTTAGATATGGTTAAATTAGGTAGGTTTAAGTTAGGTAGGCTCAAGATAGGTAGGGTTATATATATTATAGAATTAAAGAATGCAACTGAAATTTACATCATGTTTCTTGCATTTCAGGAGATCAATCGAACTGGAAGTCATGATAAAATGAAATTGCGTTGAAATTGCACACGCGACAATGTATTACGAGTGAATTTCTCGCCTTTGCCGTTTTTTCGGCTTCCAGAACCCTCTTAATAACCGGCTCTGTTTCCATTATTCTGCTTTATTTTGTGTGTCGCGCTGTATTTTAACGCGCGCAAATGTACATATCGCGGGCGTACGTGTATATTTTAGAATTATACGGGGAGCGCGTGTCTCCGGTGCGTTGAAGTAATAATGCGCCCAAGGGCTATCGGAGAAGCCCGGCGAACGAGCGAGCGTGCTCTGGAGCTTTCGGAGTCGGTTCCTAGCGCGTTAAATTAATTACGACGGGGGTAAAGAGAGCCGGCGCGCGAGTGAGAGGAGCAGCTATCATTTATTTTCATTTCCCTCGCGGCGGACGCGCCGAGTCCCCTACTATATACGCCGGTGCGCGACGCGTCGACCCTCCGTCGAGCCCAACCACTCGTTTCGCATGCACCACTATATACACCCCGACTATGTACACTACGTGTACCCGGCTTTTTAAACGCTCGGCGCGCGGATGCTGCGAGCCTTCCGAACCTCCCCTCCTCCTCTTCTCCCCACCCCGCAAGCCCTGGGATAAACTCCCCGCGCGGGGAGAGCCTCGTTCGCATGAATATTCCGCGGAATTTTCGAGGCATCTGACGGAAGCCCTTTACCGGGTATTATTAAATTAATAACGGAATTATTAAGTCTACGAGTAATCAGTAAATACGATACTTGAGAAATCGATCGAAGCTCGTTGAAATATTTCGGCGCGAAATTTCAACACCGTTCGCGAAATATTTTGCAAATATTATATTAATTGCATTTTGAATTTAAAGTTTTGGGGGTTAATGGAGTTCAGTGTATTTCTCACGTATCAGTAACGTAAATATATATTAATTCTTACGTATCATTACGTAAATATAAATTAATTGCATTTTGAATTTAAAGTTTTTGGAATTAATGGAGTTCAGTGTATTTCTCACGTATTTTTAACGTAAATATATATGGTGAATGCACCAGTAAATGAACAGTCACCAGTGAATGAACAACAGCTTTTTGAGTGTTCATGAGAAATGACAACGACTTGGCCGAACATTAGATTCTTAATGTGTCTATTTTTTAGCTACCTGCTGCGATTATTTTGTCGCAGACGCCTATTTTCGACTAAAAGTGTAGGTTAGAGTGGCCCGTTCATTTACTGGTGTTTTTGGATTTTTAGCTTTTAGTATTTATTTTTATACACTACGCGATAAAAATACGAGACTTTTCCAGCTGCGTCACATAATACAACATTCTGGTCTATCGTTAAAATTTTCGCAAACGGTCTGAAACGGTTACATTTTATAGAAACCCATGATAAACAAATCATTCTGCTTAATTGTTCATTTACTGGTGCCTCTACCCTATTAATTCTTACGCATCATTACGTAAATATTAATTAATTGCATTTTGAATTGAAAGTTTTTGTAATTAATAGAGTTCAATGTATTTCTTACGTATCATTTTACAGAGCGCAAAAACGCCGCGAGTAACGCGTTTTTTTTACTTTCAAATTATATGTGAAAGTTTCACGAAAGTTTTAATGAGAATACGGCGCATAACCCGAAAATGAATTCGCGGCTTTATAGCCAATGTCAGGTTGCGCGGTGAAAAGATTCGTAAAATTAAATCCGCGCGGCTCTCGGCGAATAAAAGGAAAATCTGTACTTTCAATTTCGCCCCGTGTAATTTCCGCGTCCCGGGGAGAGAATCCGGCTGGTGGGTCACGGGCCATCGACCTCCGAAGAGTAATGAACGTGGCTCGCGGAAAGAAGCTCGTCATAGGATATAGTAAACTCGGTCCGCGCGCGGGCAGGAAGGACTTTGGGATTTCTTTGGCTTTCGATATCGCGGGAAGGGTGAGACGCGGCCAGAAGAAAAGGGACGAAGTGGGATAAAGAAAGGGAAAATGAACGTAAAAAGGGGTCGAACGTAAAACGCGCGCTCGTCGATCCTGCGGACGTCTCGCGCGGAGCGGGAGATGGCTCAAACTTTTTTCTTTTTTTTTTCCACCTCTCTCACTCTTTTTCATCATCAGTATATATCCTCGCAGGATCGAGTAGCTAGCTTCTTTCTATCGGCCGCGCAATTCAGCGAAATTTTTCTTCCCTTTCAGCCTCAAAATTCTACGACCGTTTAATGTATAAGAATCCGCGACGTGGGAGACGCGAACGCAGCTTCGCGGGGAAAATAATGAATGGGAGACAGAACTCGGCGAGAGGAGCGTAGGAATACTAGAACGAGGGTGGAAGGGGAGACGAGTTGGGGTATGAATACCTATAGAGTCGGAGGAGAGCGAAAGCAAGAGAGAAGAGAGTAATGGGCTGAGCTGTGAGAGATAGAGAGAGAAAGAGGGGGGGGGGGGGAGAGAGGGAACTGGAGACAGAGGTTTTTGCAGAGTTTCGTGAAGATGAAGCCGTCTCGTAATTACCGGCCTCGTTAGGCGAACGAGCAGCACGCCAGTGTCAGTGGGAGTCGTATTTAATTAGTGTTATCACCACAGTACGTAGTACATACCAGACACTACCGGAGCGTTTCAGTCGGCCACGATACCCCCGTATTGTTATTTCTAATTACTTATGTTTTTATTTCATCACTTTTTAGCCCCGCAATTTCGAGTTGTCGAGATCGCCGGCTGTTAATGTACACCATTGTTGTTGTTATTAATTACACCGAGAGCACGGGGATGAAATATTGATGCCGGTGTAATCTAGAAATATTGGGATCAGTACGTCCGTTTGCCCGATTAAAATGCGTTTATCGCTTTGACTGTCGGCGCGGCTCATTCGCCACATTGGAACGCGACGTGTTTTTGCCAATGTATTTCCCACTTTGAGGTACAATTTTTCGCGATATTTGTCTGGCTTTTGTTTCTCATTCCACGTTTTTGTTTAACGAAAAGCAGTCGTTTGAGGGTGAAGATGAAAAACGGAGTTTTCGATAATGCATTTTTTTCATTATTTTGGTTCTAAAGAGGATTCGAATGTATTTCGTTAAATTTTTTTCACTCGTTACCTTTTTTCGTTAAATTGTTTTCATTCGTTATCTTTTTTCGTTAAATTTGTTTCACTCGTTACCTTTTTTCGTTACATTTTTTTCACTCGTTACCTTTTTTCGTTAAATGTTTGTTCGGAAAAATTATTAAAGGGATATCGGATGAATGAATTAATTCAGCTCTTGATGTTTCTACCATGTAACTCGGTGTAATTTGGAATCTTTGATCAAAAAACGTAACAAAATGTAAATCACACCTCACGCCGCTTCCTACAGAGGATTTTTTTTTTTTTTTTCGTCACGCGCTTTTGACGGTTAACTTTTCAATCGCGAGCTGCGAAAAAGTGTCGGAACGAGGGAAACCGAGGAGAGGAAGTGGATGAGGCAATATTCAACTACATAATATCGAATAACTTGGTGTGTCATAACGACATGAGAGCATGTACTGTTAAATGACCGTGCGGCACTTTGTAGTAATAAAGCAGGAAAGCGAGCAGGACCTTTTGATGTCGACCGATGCTCCGCGCCGCTGACGTCATTACCGTCACGAGGCGAGAGTGAACAGCTCGATTCTCACTCTCGCCTCGTTCGCTCCCCCTCTGTCTTTATTCTTTATATAACAGCGCCGCCCGAGGAGGAACGATATTCGTGATAATGCCGCCTCGTTTTAATTGCAGCCGAGAAGTCATCAAAATTCATTCCAACTGTCGTGACGGTCAGAAGTCTCTAACTCCATCCTCTTTTTCCATGGTTTAGACTCAGTTACTGACATAACGCCCTACATATCTGCACTTTTTTCAAATCCATATGCGAGCAAACGGTGCCATATTTTCATAAAAATATTAATATTAATAAGTTTATTAAAACATGATTATTAATAAGTATATCGAAGTATTAATTTTTATAATTTTATCGAAGTATTCATTTTAATAAATTTATCGAAGTATTAATTTTAATAAATTCATCGAAGTGTTAATTTTAATAAGTTCATCGAAATATTAATTTTAATAAATCTATCGAAATATTAATCTTAATAAATTCATCGAAGTATCGATTTTAATAAATTCATCGAAGTATCGATTTTAATAAGTTCATTAAAATATAATCATTAATTAACATCAGCAGCCACTACGAAATCGGTGTATAATTAATTTCTTTCTCGATATAGGTCGGTGACCTATATTTTTTAACCTTTCGACCGAGCTCATGGAGCCCGCGGGAGGATGAATAAATTAAGCAATTCGGACGTAACCCAGCGAGGTCCGAGCGAGGCGAGTTTTGCGTCTTAAGATTGAGAAAAGAAAAAAAAAAGAGGCACGAGACTTTAGGTGCGAGTTGCGCAGCTCCTCGTTATTGGGATATCGTTTCCCCGCCTGCGGTGTGTGCATGGACCGGGGCGGCAGCGGCGACTGCAGCACAACAGACCGTAACGCGTATCCCTATAGCCCCGGCAGCATCCAACCAGCCGCGTTCCACTTACGTGAGGAACCGGTTTATAACTCGGAACTCGTGGCGGCTATGGCATCAGAAAGCAACCCGGGTAACCGGGCTCGCCGCTACCCCATATTGCTCCATTTGCTGCCTCGCGCCGCCTTCTTCTTTCTTTCCGCAGCGCATATTTTTCCTATTTTTTAGTCATTAGCGGATCTCCCGGGCTTCGCCTTTCTCGTTTTCCCTTTTGCTGTTTTTCGCAAACATCGCTGGGCTCCGCTTATGCTTGGCGCATACGGTAAACAAGAATTCGTTAGCATACTCCGATCGTCTTGGGGCACGCAAATGTTTGACTTAAACATTTGTATTCCTTTCGCGTCCGGTCTGCTCTTGACGAAGAAAGAATTAGCTATAATTTCAGCAATATTCTGTCGTTGACGACGGTTAATCGTTTATCGTCTCAAATTTCCAGTTTTTAATTATCAAAAAGGTTGTGCAATCATGATAAAATTTTGAACTCCCACCAAAGTATAAAAATTGACATTCATTTTTTTTTTACATTTCATAAGTAAAAATAAAAATAAAATACAAATATTTCTGCAATGTTTAGCTAAAATATAATGCAACGTGTCGAATGAATCCTTATCAATGAAACGTAAAATCCTGGTTTAATGAAAAGAAACGAAGAATTTCAATTTTGCCCCGCGGTGTTCAATAAAATCATTTACTAAACGCGATCGTTTTACGTATCGATAAAGCGTGAAATTTCACGATAAGGCATACGTGCCACGATGTACCCGGTTCTCGGTCTCTTGTTTACGAGTGTGCGTCGCGTCGATTCCAAAGATCGTGTTGTATACGACACACACATCCGGGCGGTTATTATCGTTCCGAAACTGAGAATCGATAACGCCTGCGCCTCGCTGCGCGTGCAATGCAATCGCAAGAGGCATAATATCGCGCGTGAAGTACTCACTCTCTCCCCGCATGCAGATGGGCACATCGCGTTTGAAGTAACATCGGCGCAATGTCTCGTTCAAAGAGTAAAAGGATTGAGGGGGGGGGGGGGGGCGAGCACGCGAATTTTGTTTCTTTTTTTCCAGTCGTTTGTCTCGGCAACGCTTTGGCAATATCGCGATATCTTTCATCTCATTTCATGCGTACGAGTGCACGTACTCAATATACACGGTGACACTTTAACGTTGTTCGTCGTATTCAGCTCACAGGGGGGAATTCGAATGCTCAATTTTCATCAACGTTAAGAAGGCATTTTTTGTTCGCGAGAGATTCTTTTGTAAGAGATTTTTCGGCAAGGAATTTTTTCGTGAATGATTTTTCAGCAATTAATTTTTGTGTAACAGATTGTTCAGCAAGGAATTTTTTATACGAGATTTTTCAGCAAAGAATTTTGTTGTAAAAGATTTTCCAGTAAGGAATTTTTTTGTAACTGATTTTTCAGCAAGGAATTTTTTTGTAAGAGATTTTTCAGTAAGGAATTTTTTTGTAAGACATTTTTCAGCAAGGAACTTTTTTCAGATTTTTTTAATAACCTTTTTCTTAAAACAAAGAAAGTTATTAATACGCGAATCATATAAATTGTATCGATTTAAGAATATCAAACGACACGAATAATAATAAATAAAATAAGCATTTTCTTCGGTGAAGTAAAATATAAAATGTATGCTATTGGACGACGCGATTTGCTTTTCGCACGTAATGAACTTGATTCCACTATCGTCGAGCAATTTCGTACTTGCTTGCACTGCATCGTGGAAGACTCACTCCGTGTGTGTGCAGATAGCAAGGTAAACCGAAGGACCGAAGCGCTCAAACTCCTTCGGTCGGTATTTACACTTTGATCATACACGCGAAACTCGCCGAGGTGTTCGGGGCACCGTGTAATTCTCGTTTCGCGATCTTATCGCAGCGGCGTTATCAGTTGAAGCGATTTATCGTCTTGGTGCTGTATGAAATCAGCGGTATAAGGAGAGAGAGAGAGAGAGAGAGAGAGAAAAAAAGACGCATCGCGTGTCGGTGTTTGTGTGTGCACAAAATACCCGCGGATCGTGGGCCTTGACACGAATAATTCGACGATTTTTTTTTCCGCGAAATTTCAGCGCTATGAAATGATTAACTTTGTTTTTTCTTCGCAAAACTCGACACAATTTTAGCGAAAATGTATCCGACGGCTGTCGGTGTTAATTCTCGTAAATCACGATTCACGTGCAACGAGACCCGAATATTGACCGATGTATTTATTTTTATGTTTCAGGTACGTGACAATGTCGTAAAAATTACGACCCGCTCGGATTCGCCTTCCTCGCGTCTTTACGACGCCCGAAAGCACGTTACAGATACGAAAGGACTGACGATAAGTGACAAATAAGATATAAGAATTCATTTTCCAGACTACACGGAGATAAAAAGACTGGTCGTTACGTTTATGTAGAAGCTAAGAATTATGCTCCAAGTTTCTGGTATGTCTTCGTGTTACTTTAACGTGTTATTACGTCGACGTATTATTTTGACGAGTTATTACGTCGGCGTATTATTTTGACGTTTTACTACGCGGTTGTGTTATTATGAAGTTGTGTTATTTTGACGTTGTGTTATTTTGCCGTTGTGTTATTTTGCCGTTGTGTTATTTTAACGTTGCTTTATTTTGAAGTTGTGTTATTTTGACGTTGTGTTATGTTGAAGTTGTGTTATTTTGAAGTTGTGTTATTTTGACGTTGTGTTATGTTGAAGTTGTGTTATTTTGAAGTTATGTTATTTTGACGTTGTATTATTTTGACGTTGTATTATTTTGACGTTGTGTTATTTTGACGTTGTGTTATTTTGACGTTGTGCTATTTTGACATTGTGTTATTTTGACGTTGTGTTATTTTTACATTGTGTTATTTTGACACGTTATTACCCTCGTGTTACTTCGACGTACAACCGATTTCCCGGATTGTCGATCGCCAGTCGATGGATAGATTGGTCGAAACCAACGGTACAACCGATCGATCGAGCAACACGTCGAGTACCCCGTGTTCGATTTATACTTTACCCTCTGATACCGCGTTGTTTGCGTCTCGGAGCAAATTTCCATCCGACTAATTCGTTTTTCCGTCTGCTTCGTTCCTTTCACCGGCGCATTTCCCTCTCGTCGCGCGGGTGCGGCGGGCTTGTTATGCGCCGGCAAATCGACACGGGAATTATGCAACGGGTCTCCGCGAGCCGTCCGGGACGCCGCAACCTGCTCCACCGGGAGCGAACCTTCGTGATTTGTCGACGTTGAGCCGCGGTAGTTCGCGGTACTTCGATAATATAGTAGCAGCAACAGCAGCAGCAGCAGCAGCAGCAGCAGCAACCAAGAACATGTAACCCTGCGCCTACATTGTAACAGGCCACGCGACGACGTAAATCGAATCGATATTCTCCGTTACGGGGTTAATGCTCTCGCATCTCGGCGTATTACCGGTAACGGCGTTGCTGTTTTATTCGCAAACGAGCCTCGTCTTTCCTCGCGTTCGCCTCTCCTTCCTCGTCTTTCCCGACGCATTTATATTTTTTTGTTGTTTTTTTTTCGTCGTTTTTTTCCACATCTCGCGGCGCGTTCGCGTTTCTTGCAACCAAACGCGGAAAAATGTACGCGAGTAATGTAAATTACGGTGGTACATCGTGCGAGCCGACGCGCAACGAAATTATACACGAGTTTTACTCTATTTTTCAGCTCAGAACTGCGCGTAAATAAATTAATAAAAGCACCGTGGTTCGCGTAGTCATTGAAAATCTTTGCTCGATTGAAAAAGATTATTTTCCAGATGATACTGGAAAGTATTTCGAAGGTGCAAAAAACATCTTTCAATAATTATTTTCAGCCTTTAATGCGAAAGGGTTAAATACTCAATTTTTTAACTTTTTTTTTTTTCAAATTAACAGAACATTTTATCACAAAGTTGAAAAAAAAGTTGTGTTTTGTAAAACTTAATTTTCGATCCCCTCGATGCGTCAAACGCGTCGTTGTTGTCCAGTCGAAGGTTCCGACGGAACGACGACGAGACCGTCGAAAACAAAAATTTCCGAAACCCACAGAAGACCCGAAAAAGCTTACGTCAACGAAGCAACGTATAAGCTTCGTTCCGTCGCTGCTGACCCTCGGGGGACCGGTCAAGGCGCACGTTTCCTTCTTTTTTTATCGCTCCCCCCGTATTTTTTCCCCTTATTCTCCCGTGGTTGGTCGTGAAAACGAAGCTATACGGTGCCTGCGGACTCTACTCCGGCGAACCTGCCGGGTTCCGGCGTCAAAAGGGGCTTCGAGATGAGAAACGTGCCTCGCCATACCCAACTAGATCCAACATAGGCGCACACGAGACGCACACAGAAAACACACACAACACGAGTCCGTACAGCGCCTCACGCAACTAACGCGTCGAGAACTCGCGTGCTTGTGTGTGTTTCGACACACGGGAGAGCGAGTGCGGGCATTCCATCGGCAGTCGGCGTACAATGCGTTGGAGAGTGTGGGCACGTGTGCAGTTTATTCTTCGGCATGGGTATATATTTATACGCCATTCGTGTATATATAGTATATACAGGGTGATACAGAATGACGTCCCACATTTTCGTCAGCAATTGCTGACCGCCGCTAGTTCAAATTTTTGCCGCATTTTTTTAAATTTGCGACGATTATTTAATTGTACTATACATTTCAACTGATGGATTAATCGGCTAATTTTTTTATTAAGTAATCGGCTAATCTTTTAATAAATTATTTTAATGGAACTAAATTAAATTGAATTTATAATTCCGATGTTTAAATACCCGCAACAATTTTTTGTAATATTCAAATATGCAGGATGGTTCAGAATGCTGTCCCACATTTTCGTCAGCAATTGCAGACCGCCGCTAGTTCAAATTTTCGTCGCATTTTTTTTTTAATTCGCGACAATCATTTAATTGTACTATAAATTTCAACGGATGCACCAAACGGCTAATTTTTAATAAATAATCTGCTCACTTTTTAATAAATTAATTTAGTGAAGCCAAATTAAATTGAATTTATAATCCCGACGATTAAATACCTGCAACCATTTTTTTGAATATTCAACTATTGCTCATGAAAATTCGAAGTATCATTCTGAATCACCCTGTATTCGTGGTTGGATTTTCGAGAGGAGGATGAAAGAGACGGTCGAGGCGATCGCGGGGAGGGTGAGGAGCGCGCGTTCGGCTCTCGGTGAACGCGCACTATATATACAGTTCCCGGTGTTCGCGCGGACCGCCGTAAACCGTGAAACGTAAAACACGCGGGAATCGCGCGTTCGCGGCGTTTGATTTATCGACGCCGATCGCCGCCGCCGCCGCCGCGCGCCGAATCCGAGCCGGTCAAGCGCGCGCGAGCGCGGCTGCCGGTGGAGTCCCATTGCTAAACTATTAATAATCTGATTGCCCTCCGCGTGTGCGCGAGAAAGAGAGAGAGAGGCGAAATATCGAGAGCGAGTGGGAGCGAGAGCGACGCTTCTGCACCGACAAATCAGTCCCTCGCAGTGATTTATCTCTCGGGATTTCGCCCTCTTCTTCCTGTGGAAATATATATTTAAAAGAAGAAAAAAAAGAGAAGGTAAAGAGAAAGAGGAGAAATCGAAACGGGGCGAGAGACTCGTTAGCTGATAAGAAAATCGAGGCTCAATTAGTCGCGCGTCGAATCGTCATTAATCCACGATTTAACGAGGAATGACAGCGAAATTTCAAAAGTCGGTCAGGATGCAGGAATTAAAAGTCATTATCAATTCGTTTTCGAATTGATTCGAATGGCTCAGCCTCTTCGAGGGTAATTCTGAATAATAATGTCGAAACTGATAAGGAGCCGATTTTGTCATTTTTCAAGCGATAGTCGGATGAGTTCGAACATTTTAAAAAATATATATTTTTTTTTTTCAATTTCAAAAGGTTTAAGACCATCGTTTTCAATATAGGAAATAAAAAATCAGTATATCGCGCAGAAAAAGTATCAAGAGTTTCCACCCCGTTTCAATCGTGAAAATACGTCATAACCATGACGCACACTTGGACCACTTTTCGCGAGCTTGTTCCAACATAACTATTTCCGCTCGCGAAGCAAACACGTCGCATATACATATTAAGCAGCTTTGTGACTATATACAGTATATATATGCAGAGCTCGAGGGGGCGCGAGCGGCACAACAGCAGCGATGAAGCACGTACGTGACCTCGGCTCCCAGAGCGAGGCTTTCCGCCAACTGGTTCTTCGATTTCCGGTTCCAGATCGCAATCCTTTACCTCGCACTCGCTTCGGTTCTTACCCGATGGTTTGCTGGATGGCGAACTGGGTTACGAGCGATTTTACAGGACATAACCAACCCTCCCCCTCCCTCCCCCCACTCAAAGCTTTATTTCTTTTGCTCCTTCTCACTCCGTTACTCCTTTTCCGCTTCGTTTTTTTATTCCGCTCCTCTGCAATCCACCACCCACCCCATCGGCCACTCTTTCCTTATATTTCTTCGAGCCGTGAAGACTTATCGCGCATTACCCGGGGATTACTGTAGCGATTCGCCAGCGCTTTCGAACTTTTAGTTGGCTCTCGGTCTTTGCCTGGTGTGATCGCACGACCCCCTCCTGCCCCTCCCCCCCCCCCCCCCCCCGTGGCCCCCTTGCATCCCCGACGCGGACGAACGATCCGAGGCAGCGTCGAGCAACTCCAGCGTCCGCGCGATCGAAGCCCGCGGGCAACTCGCGCGAGAGGGAAGCGCGTCCAGGGATAACTTAAATGTTCCCGTATAACTCGTGCGAGGGGAGGGGAGAGGGAAAAAAAGGAGATCGAGCGAGAGCGATCAATCTCGCGCTCCGATGTTAAAACGATGACGTCGTTGCGTCGCGACGCGCCCGGACGAACTCGCGTTGGAGTCATAAACTGTTGCGAAGAAAAAGTGATTAATCAGAGTGACTCGTGACTCACAGTCCGACATGGGAATTCGCGAGTGGCTGGTTGGAGGAAGAAAGTCGAACGGTTGAACTGGATCTACGAAATTTTTGGTTGGTTCAACGGACGACGAACATGTTTCATAGGTGCACGGAGAAAACAAAAGAGTTGGGCGGACTCAAAAAGTGGTTGCATGGACCCACTTTTCGTCAGTCCATATAACCACTCGTTTGTGAGTTAAGATAACCACTTATTCGTTGTCTCAATTCACAAAATGGTTATAGGCACGAAGTGAATCGTTCTAGCAACTCATTTTTAGCTAACTCATAAAAGGGGAGTTGTCCCAACTAACCTTTTTTCTCCGTGTGATCAGCGAAGATCTGCGACCTACCGATCTCCTTTCTTCCTACATTCCGATAAAACGTATCGATTTGTCGGACAGAAAGAAAAACGTGATTCATCGACGTGATGCAGGCAAACGTGAAATGAAATCGAGATACATAAATACAACAACGTACGTATCGTATTTAATTTCATGTCAGCTTCGATAATTGCTGATCACGATCGACTACTATTCACGGTTGCTATTTTGACTCTAGTGTTGTAAGTTCGAATTAGTTTAAGAATTAAAGTTTACATAACAGTTTGTTTTCTAGTCACGATTTTATAATGATGACCTGTAGTGATTATAAAATAATACGTGAACTTTCGAATAGCTGTAAGAAAATCCGAATTTTTCATAAAAAGTTGGGATAAATTGTGAGAAAAATGAAGTCTTCCATTATTTTAGCATCGCATTAACAGTATGTCTCCATTTATTTCAATCAGATTACCATGAAATTTTATGGGAAATCAATATTTTTTGTCTCTATTTAAATGTTTACAGATCATATTATTATCATTACGAGTTATTATTACAAAAACGTAATTACAAAGCCATAATTACAAAAACATAATTACGAAGCCATAATTACAAAAACATAATTACAAAGCCATAATTACAAAAACATATTTACAAAGCCATAATTACAAAAACATAATTACAAAGCCATAATTACAAAAACATAATTACAACAAATAGTACCATGAATTTAATTTCTACAAAAATTCGGGATTTACAACTCCGTTTGACTCTATACTTAGCGCACATACATTTGCAAACCGATTTGGCTACATACGTCTGTCGTAGAATATCGCATCAGCGGCGCTGCGTGCCCGACGAATAGGCAGCGCAGCCTTGGCGCGGTAACGAGAAAGAGAATCGTGACGAGCGGGGGATACACAGACGCGGAATATTGAGACCCGATACGCAATTGAGTCTGACGTGCGCGTTGAAATTCTCCCGTCTGACAGTCTCGCTCGCGGCTCGAATGCCCTAATGCATGCGCGGCGCTGCTATGGAATCGACACCCGTGTGTACTACAAGCCGACGTTTCCGTGGAGAGGGGTCCACAGGATCGCACTCGCTTCGGCCCGTTAGCGGCATCGGTTGGCATGCGCTCGGTACACATACGACACGCGGGGGGGCCGTGGGGGAGGGACGCGAGGATGGATGGATGGAAATACTACGTACTACGGTTGGCAGAGTGGCAGAGTATTGCCGGCTCGGTGGTATAGCCGCCAGGCACCAGCATAAGTAGCTCGACTAGTCTCGGCGATGTCTCCGCTCCGGCACTTATAGTCTAGACGCGCCCGCTCGCTGCATCATGGCTGCATCGTACACATAGACACTGTAGAGGCGCAAAACGTGTGTACTGCATATTTATTCGCGGACAGTCGAGAACCGAGGGATTCGACAACCCGCATCTGCCAAATTCCGGGCGGTGTTTCTTAATGAGTGTCATTTTTTAGGGCGGTAATTGAAATTACAAGGAGCAGTAATTTCAAAGGTTTCATTAAAAATATTTCAAATTAAATACAAAGTAATTTTTTAAAATAAATACATTTTTGTGATAATTTCAAACTAATTCGAAGAATAAAATATCAAAGATATTTTACTCGCACGCGTGATTTGGTATCAAAACATTATAATAATATTCTACATGATGTTTGACACGATAAGGCGAATGTTTTTTGAGTTTTGTTTGTTTAATTAATTTTTTTAAGCGCATTTACCAAATTCGGTCTGACGTTACCTAATGAATGTTATTCCTGAATAATTAATTAATTGAGGGTTGTCATTAAAATTGCGAAAATATGAAAATATTGTAGACGAGTCGTGACACTGATACGAATATTTTCCCAAATTAGGTCAGTTACCTTTTTTTTCGAGCGCGATATTAATTCATGATTTTTTGGAGAATCGTTGAAAGGGACAATAAAAAAAATTAAAAAATGCTTCCGCGCAAGCCGGTTAATCGAGCTAATGGTCGTTCTACGCGCTCGCGTTTACCTTTTATATTTTCATCCCTCGCGCGCTTCTCACTTTTCGAGTTTAATGGCTCGAAAATTTTTGGCAATACGCGGTTTTCCCCGGCGCGCCACCGCCAAACGCGCGGATAGATAAAACTCGCGGCGCGTTTACGTCTCGCAGACATCTAAATCGATCTAGATTCCGATCTGGCCGCCACCGTCGCCGCCGCGGCGGCTCCTGCCGCGGGGTAGCTCGTCGGGAATCACCCCCTGGGAGACTAACGGCTTCCACGTACTCGTTAATTACCTGGCTTACCGCGAAACTTTTCGACGACCTCGGACGCCGAGAGTTTTGCGCAGGGACCCCTTAATGGATCCTCCCTTTTCGTCCCTTTGCCCCCCCCCCCCCCCGACCCTCGAGCCCGGCGTTGCTCCTCTACGGTAATGGTTTTACAACGTTGAATTCAGCTCGCGCTTCTCCCCCGCAAGCGTTTTTGTTGCACACGTTGCGCGCTGCTACACGTGACTCCGAGGGTTCAATTTAAACTTCGATATTCCGTACACAAATACTCACGTTTTTGTGTTTTACCGACTCGTTAACACGACGGCGTCGTTGTTGCTCGCAAAACTCTCATGATATTTTCATTTTTCGTCGGGGAGACGAAAAATTCGAGCTAGATTTTAATAACTTCCTATGGCTATTTTTTACACTTGCGATTCCTCGTGAAAACGAATTTGGTCCACAATAGAAAAATTATTTCATGTGTAATAATTTGCGTATTTTGTACATACAGTGCGATTCGGAATTATTTGTTCATTTATATTGAAATTTCAGAGCCGTTTTTATAAATTCCCCATAATCATTTAATTCCGTCTGTTAAAAATAAATATAAAGTAGGTAAAAGAAATTTATTTTGACACTCCGAGATTCCCGGGAGACCCCTTTTGGTCAATTATTTCATATTGAAGCCGCCTGTAATTTTTAATAACAATAAAAAAGATTGTCAAATTTATAAAACACGACAACATTTTTTTAAATATTCCGAATCGCCCTGGATATATTTTGCAAAAAAGAAAACTCTTTTACGAAAATTCCGGATGCGACGAATTGCCGATTGCCTATCGCCTCTCCATATTATCACTCCACATAGCAGCAGTTCGCAGCCCGAGCGTCGGATCAGCGCTCGATCGATCGCGTTCTGCATGCCATTATGTTTTTATCGCGCTGTCTACGGAGTTTCTTCGTTCCGCGAAATCTTGCTCTCTCGGCTCGAATGCCGAGGCCACGGCAACCTGTTCGGCGCGATCCAACAGATAGTCGAACTATGTGTAACAGTTGCCGGAACTCCGCGTTGCGATATTGGCTGCCGCGACCTTTTTGCCGTGCATGTTATACACACACATAATGCATTATAGGTGGGCATATAATATATATGTGCAGCGCCGAGTAGTTTCGGAAGGTCAGGCCGATAGCGCGCGAGCCGCACGTGTCGCTCGCAAACGCCAAAGGAGCCGACGGTGCAACGCGAGATGCACCGCGCGAGAGTCGCTTGCACACGGAGAGGAGAATCTGGTAAAATTTACCGGACGCGATAGTAAAAATTACCAACGCGCCTGGTATTGAAAATCCATAGCCGCCACCTGACGAACAGTACGAAAACTATGAGAATTTCTAACGTATATACAATATGTTTTACCATATTTCGTGGTAAAATTCTCATCGTTCTCATTCTTCTCGATAAATGGCGTTATCTCTCCTCCCTACCGGAAATTTACAATAGTTTTTACTAGAAATATAGTAAAAAGTATCAGATCCTTCTCTCCGTGTTTAGCAAAAATTACCAAGTCATATGGTAAAAATTGCCAAGGTGACGTGATACATCAGCGCCAGCATCGGCGACATGCGAAAAATGCACAGGCGCTATAGAAATGTTTACTCGAACGTTATGGTCATTTTGTAACACCCACCTCACGACCTTCTACAAATAAACATTTGTCAAATGAATTTTCAATAATTTAAGCGAAATCTGACCGAATTTAATAGGCACTCCTGTGCATTTTTGCAAAACGTGAGTGCCGTGAAAAAGCGTGAAATACCACGGATAAAACGGTTTTGCTATGTCAGCAAATCTTTTGTTAAAATAGTGACAACATTGCGTTATCTGCTAGACTAACCATTTTTTTTGCTCGACTAACATAGTTTTTTGCTAGACAAACAAATTTTTTGCCAGTACAACAGAATTGTTTGCTAGGTTAGCAGATAACGCAATGTTGTCACTATTTTAACAAAAAATGTCCTGGAATAGCAAAATCGTTTTCTGCGTAACTGATTGATTGATCGGTATATAGTATACTGATAAATAACCTTCAAGTCACTGTACGTTTGTATTGCGTCGTATTGTAAACACGAGAAAGGTTAGGAAGTTAGGGCTTGTCAACTGTGATAACTGCGATGCTGCAATTTCTGTGAAAAATTATTAACGGTTTCTGGTAAAAATTATCAATTTTCCAGCAGATATGTTACACCTTGTAGCAAAAACTGTTTTACCATCTCGCGAAAATGATCATAGCCTAAATTACTAGTAGGCCTGGTAGAACTTATCGAGTTTTACATTAAGGGGGGAGCCTGCTGTAGAGGCTTCAAAAAATCGATTTTTTCGAGGATTTTTTTTGGGAAGGAAAGAAATATCCGATTGATACGAAACATTCAGGGTTTACTGTTATATCTTTTAACAGTCTTCACAAATTTTTTCATTAAGGTACATGTCATATTATGCCTGGAACAAGCATTTTGCCGAGGCGCCTCGAGTGTGCATTTGTCGTGCGGCGGGAAAGATGCAGATCGCAATTTCCGTCTGAAACAAAGAACCCAAAAAAAAAAATTATTTTTCAATAGTATAGCATCTAGTTAAACCAAGAAAATTTAACAATTTTTCGCAAATTGAAAAAAAGATCATTTTTTTGGAAAAAAAATTCACTTTAGGTAGTTGTTTAAAAAGTGGGTTAATCTTAACTTTCAAGTTCGCTAGAGTGGCGTCGTAGTCATCCGGTACTAGAATTTTCTCGCAGTTTCTACCAGATATATGGCAGTTTTTATTAGATCCTTCTCTCAGTGCATTTCTGCAGTTGAGTCGCGAAGGAGATTCGAAAATCGACGCGGCCGCGGCGCGAGGAGCCCGAAGTGCAAAATTCGCCGTGCGAATTTATATAAGAAACACGTTTTACCTCCCGAGTGTGGCACTCGGTGCTTCCCGCGAGGCGCGCGACAAAAAGACCGCCGCGACGGATACGTCGGACGCAGCAGTCGCGCGCCGCGCGGTAGCGGCAACTTCGCGGGCTTCGGTAAACAGCTCGAGAACGTGCGAGGCCACTTGCGCCGCACGTGGAGAAGGCAGTCGTAACGAATGCAAGACCCCCCCGCGAGACTCTGCCGCGGAGTCCGCGCGCAAATGTTTGCGGTGCATCGTTGCGTATTTGCGTTTTGAGACGTTTAACGTAACTCGAGTCGCGCGACTATATTTGCGGCTGTCCGAACGTTTCTCGGTTCTCGTGGAAATTCGATGCGATTCGCGGTATTCAGAAAATAGTTACGATGGCAACTTTTACGACATGTCCAAGAAAAAATGATCTTCAGAACTTAATATTTTTATTTGTTTATTTTTTTTAATCGCCAGACTTATCTGATTTTTACACAGTCGCAAGAAACGTCTTGAAAACACCTTAAAACATCTTGAAAACGCTGTAAAAAATCGTGAAAAATCATTTAAACGTCTCGATCCCTCCGAATTTTGCATCGTGTACATTCAGGACATTGTGAACTTTCATTGCAGCATCGGTAAAAAAAATCTAGCAAAATGCTTCGACTCACAGTCGCAAGAAACGTCAGGCCGTGATCAGGGTCAGGTTATGACGTTGAATTTTGCATCGTTGCAATGCAACGAAATTAACAAAAAAATATTATTGAACCCAAATGATTATATCGGCTATAAAATGTTATTGTGACGACTAAGAGCGTGATAAGAGAAAATTATTTCACCCCCTGATGGGGGTGAATTATTTTTATTTTCATGGAATTCATATTCTGTTTTTAATTTCGTTGCATTGCAACGATGCAAACTTCAACGTCACGTCAGGTTGGCCCTGACAGGGCCCGAGCCAGGTGTCAATATGCCCGGATTTCGGTGCAGATTGTCTACCAGGACTTGAGTAAGAGAAATTCGAGTAATGCGAATGAAAATGGTCAATTCGCTTGCGCGAGCTAATGAGCCAAAGGTCGAGGGACGAGAGAAGCCAGCGACGGCTGGACTGATGAATTTTTCTCCTCCACTATTGTATCGCAGCCTCGAAGTCTTCATTTTCGCAATCCTCTTACCGACGGATGGAATCGTAGCTCCTTCCTCGCATCTGCTTCTTTGCCTCTCGCGCAACTCGTAATTGGCAGTCCGAAGGTCTTCTTAATTTTTTTTTGTCTCGTACCCCGAGTGGCCCTACTCCGTTTTGTCTGCGCTTCGCGCTCGCCCGCGCTCGTTGTATATCTTCCTCCTCGAGGAGGGCGAAAAAAAACGAGGAAACCGCCACGTGCCAACGCAGTCGTAAAGGTGGCGCGCAGCGGGCGAACGCGATAGCCGCGCCGTCATAAAGCTTCGGGGGCCACGCGGCTCGCGCTTCTATCGTAAAATAATTTAATTGAATAAAGGTCGCGGGACGCGGGGACCTTGAAGAGGAAAATATAAAAAAGCCCTCGAGATCAACCGCAATTAAAAAAAGAGAACTCGCACGAAATCCTCTTTCCCGGTACACCAATAAAAACGGAATAATCCCTTATGGCCCCATTTTACATGCGGAAACTTCGCGGCGGTATTTTATTTTTTTCCACCCATGAAGTGAGAGGAGACCGGGGCTATTTGTACCAATTCCGTATTCGTCAGCATGAAACAATAAAATTCGCAAAAAAAATGTATCAGCCAATTAATAATTGCGTTAACGTAAAAATCAAGGCTGCCAGTTATTTTCTTCGAAAAAAAACATTGCATTTTTCCAACAAAAATATTTTTCCTTCCACTCAATCTAAACCTGCTGAAATTTTCTCGAAAATCAACCACGACCTATCGCAAGGCGAATAAATCGTCAACAGATTCTGCGACACTCGATTTTTTTTTTTTTTTAAGAAAGGCAGAATTTTCGTTAAAAAAATATATTTTGATGGCTTTTGCCGTTCAGTCGGTCCGATCGAACTCGGCTTCCGTGCCAAAGCGCCCCGGTCGGCATTTACGACGCAACGTAGCGTTTTTTTACAGCGTTTCCCGACTCGCGCGGTATCGCCGCGCGCGCGCGCCTTTCCCGTATTACTTCGCATACATTTTTCACCTCATTGAAGACCGCGCCGCGGACGCCCGGAGCCGCCTTGGGTCAATTCCATTGTCGTATATGCTCGTGTAACAAAGATTTATGAAGGATACCCGATAAACTCGGGACGCGCCGGCAGGTACGGCGATAAAGCGCGGGGGTCGCGGAGGGGCGAAAGGGCGTCGGGGCGAGAGGAGCTTTGGGCCCTCCGCGTGTCGTTGCATTCGCCCTGTGCGAGGAGCCGAGTGGAGCGAAGGGCGAGGAGGAGAAACGAGGGAAAAAAAAAAAAAAAAAAAAATCCTCATCCTCCTCCTTCGGCAATAAGATGACTTCTTCGCTGCCTCCGCTGCCTTCGAAGAGCTCCTCGCCCTTTTTTTCTCTCTCTCTCCTTCGTCCCTTCGTCCTGGGGGCCGGAGATCCGCGAGTAGCGAGGGATCGTAAAGTCGCTTAATCGGATGAGGCGCACACACCGGGCATGCCTGCCGCCACCGCGATCTCTCGCATGTGCAGCGGGCGGCGGGCGGCGGGCGGAACGAAAGCCGAGAAATGGGTAGCGGTCGTAAAGTCGTCACACGGCAGCGCGTGCGAAGGGGGGAGGACGGGGGGGCGACTCGGCATACATGTAGCGTGAAGCACCCTCGCGCGCATCACGCTCGGCCACCTCGTCCCTCGAGGAAAGAGAGCGGGGGAGGGGGCGGGGAGGAGCGTATAAAGAAAGCGTCGTATATAGCTTGTCCTCCTCTCCTTACGACACACGACACTCCCATGTATTTTTCTCCGAGAACGCGTAAAATCGCAGTTTGGGTTTATAACCGCGGGGCACTGTCGTCGGGATCGAGGAGAGTGGCGGGGGGAGGGGAATAATCAGTCGTCGATGCATCGACAGTTTTATTTTTTCTCGTATTTTCGTTTACAACGATGGGTAACTCAAAATTGTCGACATGGGGTCTTGAAAATTGAGTTTTCGTTACACCTCAGTACGGAAATTTCAATTTGTTTCTTCATACTTTTTCAGAAATTTGTCGATTCTTTTTTATAATGCGTTTTTTGCGTTTGATAATCAGTCGTCGATGCATCGATAGTTTTATTTTTTCTCGTATTTTCTGTTTCCACGATGGGTAACTCAAAATTGTCAATACGAGGTCTTGAAAATTGGGTTTTCGTTACACCTGAGTACGGAAATTTCAATTTGTTGCTCCACAGTTTTTCAGAATTTGGTCGAATTTTTTTATAATGCGTTTGTTTTTTTAAGCACGAAGGGTGAAAACCGCGTTTTGAAAAAACTAGACGAAATTCTGACAAAAAATCATACGTTTTCGGAAGAAAAAAAATGATATGTTGGTGCAGCCTCGATTAAAAACGTCTGCACCGTTATAAATGGACTTTCGTCGTTGAAACGTCGCCGGGAATCTCGTCGATCCTCTCCGCGGATCCGCGCGGTTATGACGCCACGGCGAGGATATAAAACGACTGCGCGTGTCTGACGTGCAGGAAGGAGAATTTGTTTGACTCTCGGGTGCGCGAAACCGGGCCAACTATTTCTGCGTTGCCGCCAGGTCTGCGTTTTGGTGCGCGGCGCAACGGCGACGCGATGAGAGACGCGGGTGATGCATTTAGTCGGCGTCTTTTCGCGAGCCTCCAGCAATAAACCCCGCGCAGCCATAATGCCCGCCATCAATGTCTATTACACCGAGAATGGCGAGATTACAGCTAAATCCACGGGTCATCTCCGCTTCCGTTGGATACGGCAGCTTTTCCCGCCGTTTCGTCTCCTCCCTCTCCTCTCCTTTCAACCGCGCTCTGCGAGCCTTACGAGCGCTTCGACGTATCTCGGCGCCGCATACGGAGCTGCATCGAGTCGTCTAGATTCGTGCCTCGTCCATTTCTTTTCCTCGCCCCGCTCGCGCGCTCACTTCGTGCGATTAAAGATGATTGAGAGACGACTTTATGGGCCTATAAAAAGAAAGGTATCGGCCCGCCGGTATACGAGAAGGAATTCATAGATGTGTAAACGGCTGAGAAGGGCGAATCTCGTTCTGGGGTTCAGTGCGAAGAGCTGGACGGAAGATGTATAAGGAAACGAGTGAGAAGGGAAGGGAAGAGAAAAAACGACGATGGACCAAACCGAGGAATAATACAAAAGAGAAATGCGGAGAGGGAGAGACGCAGTCAAGTCGGGAAAATAAAAGGGTTGCCAGTGAAATGGTGTGCCCCTCGTAAAATCGTAATCCCGGGTGTATAGCACGCGCGGGCTGCGTTACTACGCGCGTGAACCTTTCCTCCGTTCATTTTATTTTTCCCGTTTTTTTCTCGCGGAGCACGCGAACTCGGCCTGCGTGGAGCGCTTTTTTTCGACATATTTTTCCGCCTCCCCTCCGCGCGCAACGTTTAGGGAAATGCGGAGAGAGAGCGAGAGCCCCAATCAATCTCCAACGCTCTCCGGATGGATTTGTATGGAAATCCGGTTATTTATTGATTCGCACACTCGAGGATATTCCCGGGGAAAAAAATTAATCGTCACCGTCGGTAAGCGCGTTTCGGAATTTTATTTTTTTCAATTTTCCACGTCGATGCGCCGGCGACTGGGGAGTAATTTCGAATCGCGGCGGAAATCGGAAAATACGGGGTGAGACCGCCACTTGGGCCTGAATTAGAAGTGAAATTTTATTTGTACACGGTAATAGTTATCGAAAAAATGTCCCTCGCATCCGCGTTGATTCTCGACCCGCCAGCCACGAGGAGAATCCATGGGCGACAGGTTGAAGCTGCAGCGAAACGTTTGCGCCGGACGTAAAGAGGGATTCGCTCGCTGAAGTTTTAGCGGGAAAACTATCCGATTGGTATCGGCATTCTCGTCGCTTTCGCGCGCGAAAAAACGAGAAAATCGTTTCGCGCGGGGAAATAAAGACAGCCGATGGATCGCGTGGGGCGGGGGGAGAAACGGCGAAACGTACATAAAGCGGAAACGAAGGATATAACGGATAGAGACGAACAGTAACAGTCGTCCGTACCTATATACATATATACGGTGCGGTATAGGAGAGCGTTTGCTATCGTAAAACGGAATAAAGTAGGTAACCCCTACCATTTCCAATTTCGTACCAATTTGCTAATCCTTTCTACCGTAAATCGCGATTTCGCTGTTTTACTTATTTTTCCTCTTACTTTTCGTTTCTTACCTCGTATCCGGGAACCGAAGTTCGACGTCGTTCGCCAACGCGGCCGGGGCGTCTTCCTTTCCGCCTCCATTTCCTCCTCTTTTATGGCTGTAGTTAGCAGCATCGATTAGCCTTGTTTATTTTCTCTGGTTAACCCAGTTTTTAGAATTATTCCTCGACTAGTTTCGATCAGGCGAGCCGAGGGCTTCTCTTTTTTTGGGGGTAGAAAAAACGGGGAGCTGCGGTATTTTTATGAATTAAAAGTTGTTGGATCTTCGACTGATCCGGCAGAAGCAAATTGTGTTGAGCGGAAATTATTGACGAATGGAAGTTTCGCCTAAAAATGATTTTCGACCATAAGAAAAAGTGAATTCAATGTTAGTCATAGCGAATCATGAGTAATGAAGAGGAAAACAATTGTTGAATTTTCATCATATCAAACTTTGTCGTGTACAATTTATACCGAAATGCCGCAAATGTACCGCGCAATTTTCCGCACGAGCGTAGCGCATCAGCCGAGAAAGTGCAAAACTGACTACAGCCGCCCCTCAAGATGCAGCCAATTCGTAAAGCCAAATAAATCCATTCTCCGTTCCTATTTCTCTTCATTTCTCCTTCAACCTCTTTTTCCAACTCGTATAACTTGAGCTCTAACTTACCGCCTCTCTCGCATGAGTTCGTTCCCCCTCGCGCGTCTTCCTTAAGACGCCACAACGACTTGCACGTCTTCGTGGGAAACTCGACTGCTTCGATTCGACCTGAATACTCGTTACCTCCTCCACCACCGCCGCCGCCGCCGCCGCCTTCGTTTCGCCTTCGTCCCGCCCGCGCTCGAAGCTTCTGCTTCTGCCTCGGTGATCGATCAATCGTAACCTGGCTCGGCGTTCTAGTGCTTGCACAGGGGCTACTCTTCTCGCACTCTCCGCAAACGCTCTCGAAAAACCGTCGAGTAAATTTAACGGCTCGAGAAAACCGCGCTGGTCCGGGTGCGCGGCAATGGCTCCATCGAGAAACCCGGAGAGAAATAGAGCGGAAAAAGGGAACACGAGAAAAAAGAAATTCGGAAAGTGCTTGGAACTCTCGCCCATGGTGGTTTTATTGCGCCGTCTCGTGTTCATCATCGCCGTGTGCCGCGCAAGAAAAAAACCGAACGCGTCGCGTGCAACGAATCATTGCGCGCTGGAGTCGTTAATTCTGCCTGGATTTACAATGGACCCTGCAACCTTCCATGTTCCATGGTTGCGACCTTGCAGGCTGAAACCACAGTCGCTGCGATGGTCGCCTGTGAATGAAGAACCGACCGAACAGGTGGAGGTGTCGATGGATGTCGGGAGGGGGCTGAAACTACAGTGGAGCATGTGGCAGTGACCGATAATCCTGCAGTGAAGGATACAATGGGTAACATAGGTGTGATCTGGAAGCCTCTGGATCCCATTGCTGAAAGGGGCGCCACCACTGCGGCGTTGGTGATGCTTTGTTGGAGGGTCGCCGACGCCTCATGATGGGTGGCTCAGCAATAATACCTCCTGCGTCGTCCTTTCTTCAATGCTTTCTTCTTCTACTCGGACTTTCCTTTTTTCTAGAGATAAAAAGATATCGCAAGGTAAACGTCCTGGTAACCAACTTGGGTCCGATACCAGGATGACCTCCGCTTCAACGTAGGCTGAAAAAATATGTCATGGCCTAGGACAGAAGATCAGCTTCGATTGAAGGGCTGTGAAAAGTTAAGCTAGTTAGGTTTAAGTGATCGTGAAGAAAACTCCAACACCAGAAGTATCGTTAATTTATTATTTTTCATTCACAGACAGACAGATTCAGGAATCAAACGTGCAATGTTTAGAATGTTATCCCCTGACAACACCAAAGGGTCCATTTGTGAGCATTTAGTACACTAAAGTCCACTAACCGGGTTTCCATTTTTAGGCTTACGATGTCCAAAAAAGCATTCGTTGTTGGGTCCTAATCTTAGTATTGCGCTTGCAAAAGTTAGACTGCCCATTCAAAAGCGTACTTTTTTTATTCCTGCATGAGACCTACACCTTGACGTCCATCCGGTGTTATCAGAGGGTTGATCGAGAATTTCTTGGTCAAGGTGGAAGAAAAATTTCCGTTCCTCCCTATCTTAAACTTCCGAATCAAGCGAATTGGTTTAGCCATTGGTTAGGAGGTTTAAGCTGCTTTTATCTCGTTTCACACGGGTTGTAATATACCGCGCGGTGATATTCGATGGCAGCTCGCGACCGTGTTTACGATTTTCGGCTCGACCCACACGCACTGCGTTCGCCACCGTTCGCCACGCTTCTTCCATTCTGCTTCCAATTTGCTAAGCCGGCTCTCGGTGTTGTTGCGCTCGACGGTTGGCTATGGCGAAAGAGCCCGGGTTCCGACGTCCCTGAAGCGCGCTGCCGCCGCCGCCGCCGCAACGGGAGAACGCGCGGCCCCCGGGTTCGCCTTCATTATTCTCCCATTGTGCCCGGCAACAACCCCCGAGGACATAAATCATGCCGGAGGCCCGCTGTGGCGGCGGCGTGCATCGCGTGTGCGCCGCACGGATCCCCCCCTCCCTCGTCGCCCTTAGCCCTCGTAATTTCATTCACGAAATTTCCATCCCAAAAATAACTTACCCGCACAGCCGCCAGCGGCAATCTATTTATTTAATTTTCTAACGCGCGTTTGTCGAGGGGGCGCGCGCGCGCGCAAGTGCGGTGCGCGAGGGGTGAACCACCCCGCCGCTCCTGTGCATTTACATGGCGCGCGGGGTAATGCATCAACGTTGTGCCGGTGCATTCGCGAAACTTGCGGGATAGATTTTCATTGTTATCTTTCCGCCGGTATTTATTTGCCTCGCGGAGAGCGGAGAAAATGAAAAAGAATCCTCGGGTGAAACGACTAAATCGGAGGCCGCGCCGCCGATAGCGTAATAAATATCCGCGGTTGGGTCCACGAAATTGTCGGATAAACCGCGCGTGATCCTCGCTCCGTTACACCGATTAAATAATTATTTCAATCAAATAGTAAAATCTAGTAGCACATACACGCGCTTACCCTCTTTTTTTGTCTTCAGACCCTCAAAAATCGGAAATTTTTAGAAGGGTTCCTTTCGATTTTTTTTCGATTTTTGAAGGTCTGACTTTAAAATTCTGTAAAAAATTCAGAAATCAAGGTATCGCGATCCGCCTTACGGCATGTTTTTCGTTATAGGGTTTTCTCTCGAACGCAAGAAGAAAGTCTAGATTCCATCCAACACTGGTTACTAACTTTTTGTAACCTTACCATCATTCTCAAGTCGTATATTCTACCCCTAAAAACACTGGTTATTAAACTTTTTTAATTGACTTTGAAAAAAAAAAAATTTATTGGCGATTTTTTTCTGTCAGAAATCGTAGATCCGGCTCCGTACCGAAAATCGCTCAAATCGACTCCAATTTTTTTTCCTTTCGAAATGTCGACTTGTAACCTATACCATTATTCTCAAGTCGTATATTCTACCCCTAAAAATACTGGTTATTAACCTTTTTTCATTGATTTTGAAACAAATATTTTTTTGGCGATTTTTTTTCTGTCAGAAATCGTAGATCCGGCTCCGGACCGAAAATCGCCAAAATCGTCAAAACGTCGGAAATTTTTATTTCAAAATATCACCTATAATAGGTTAATCAATCTTGCGCTGGTGCACTCTTATAAAGCTTTAAAAGGTTACGGTTGTTGCCCCGCCTATCCTCTTATCAAATTTTTCAAATTTGACATCAAACTGATGTTGTTTATCGCGGACTTTCCTGGCAACCAATCACAGCTCCAATAGTTTGCCAACAATGCCTTCCGTCACTCATGAACTTTTTAAAAGAGGGATAAGTAAAATGCCAAGTGTCACTGGGTCATCGGCGAGGAACGTGTGTAACCCAAACTTTTTCCCGGATTTCCAATTTGTTCGAGCGAAAAACGAGGGAGGAAGGCAGGAAAAAGTGCAGCGTGCGGCAGCGACGAGAATTATTCGCGACGGCGTCGAGGTGGAACTCGCGATCGCCGAGGGAGGCATCGAAGATTGAAGACCCGAGCGCGACGGAATCGTGCGAGAACCCGCCGATCGCTTCTCGAATGTCCGCAGGGGCTGCAACGCGCGTATAGTACATTACAGACGCTCGGCGCGGTTACGATATGGCCGCGCGTGTACGTGGGCCACGCTTTGCGTGGGCCACGCTACTCTACGCTGCCCCCGGTGATTGATAGGGGATCTCGTGGCGGATAGTGCGCCGAGGTTCACGGCTACGTTATATCTGTAGTTTCCCACCCGTGGCGGCGGTTGAGTTCGGTGTTGTGAAACGCGTGGGCGCGCGCGGATATTTTCTCTCGTCGTTTGTGCGAGTAGTCGTTGGAGCCCATGTAATAGTCGCGGCCCTCCGATGCCACCTCGCCAGATGCGTTTTAATGCATCTTTCCCTTATAACTTATTCGCCCGCAGATGTTATCGAACGATGACGACGGAAATTCCAATAATAATAAATATGATAATAGTAATTATTATTATTGTTGTTGTTGTTGTTGTTGTTGTTGTTGTTGTTGTTGTTGTTGTTGTTGCTGTGACTTTGTAAATTTCATCAGCTACGTGGAAAATTTTTGCATTTTTACGTCTCTATATGCGGTAATTTTTTTTTTGTTTGTTTTTAATTAAGCAGGATGTTTTTTTTTAAATAGCTGTTCCTTCGATGTAGCAAATACGACCTAGGTGGATGATGTTGAAGTTTGCATCGTTGGAATGCAACGAAATTGAGAAAAAAAAATTAATTCCAATTAACCCATGTGATGAAATTAGGTATAAAAAGTGATCATACCAGTTAGTTCCTGTAATGATTTTTTATAGCTAATTTCTTCATCTGGGTTAATCAGAATTAATTTTTTATCTCGATTTCGTTGCATTCCGACGATGCAAACTTCAACATCATCTAGGTGGAGCGTCGAAGACACGCATGAACGTGTTTTTTTTTCGCAAGTGTCTCTTCGGCGGTACGAATCCGTGACACAGTTTCCAAACGGGAATCCGCGAAATCGGGAGTGAAAGCGATCCGCGCGCGCGCGCGGCGCTGAGGTCGTAGGCCCCTCTCTGTGCCAGAGCTCGACGCAGTCATCTGGATTTTCTCGTCCGCGCGCGTATACCGACGGCTACAATGTATTACGGCCGCACCGCGCCGTATTGAGGCGCGTTGCGCGCGGTGTGTACAGTTCTTACACACGACAGGGAGGACGCGACGAGTCTGCCCGGCAGGCGATCGCTCCTGGCGCAGCACTGCAGCTCGCGCTACCGGAGTGGAGGTCAAGCACCTTGCCCCACATCGATCTGAGCAGACATAGCGCGCGCTACGTGCGTATCCAGCGTGTATACGGTGTCTGCGTGAGCGAAAAAGAGCGCGAGAGAGAGAGAGAGAGAGAGAGAGAGAGAGAGAGAGAGAGAGAAAGAGAAACGTGCTGCTGCTTTCTGCCGAATAGCCGGCTGCTCCTCCAGCCACCACCGAGCAATTGCTTCACCGTTGTTCAAATATCGAGACGAGAGTTCGCCTCCGCGCGGCGCTTCGGGCGAGGCCGCGCGCAGCCACTGGTATTTGATTGCGCTTTTCATTTTTTTCCACATTCTCGTGCGCTTTTATTTCAATTGAAACTATCAGTTCCGGGCTGGGAGCGATTTTGTTCGCCGATTTTTTTTTAAATTACCTCCCGCACGGCCGATGATCGGTCTGCTCGTTTTTTTCTCCCCGTTGCCGCGCTGATGAGGGTTCGATGAATTTGAAGGGAAAAAAAAAATAAATACGTACACGGTTCGCGAATAAATTTTCGCGGAGATTAGAGAGAGGCGTCCTTTGATAACGATTTTTAATCAACGTGTTTTTGCGGTTGGAAGCCGAACTCGAGGATTAGAGAGACCGCGGGTTCGAATATTTAAATAAATTTATTAATAAACGCCGGGGGTAAATATTTCTTTCAGCCCTGGCTTTTTCGAGTGCCCCCGGTTAAGTCTTGGCGGGACTTGGCCCGGAGCTCGCGAGCCTCCCGGCAGCGTTTTCTCGCTACCGGGAACGCGCAAGGGTCAAGTGTGCCCGGTTAGCGCGAACGCACAAACTCTCTCGACCTCGTTAGACCGGCCTACTCGCCCGGCGTATTACCGCATCCATCGCTAACGCGCACGGCTGTATAACCGTCGTTCGGTATTAACCGCGCGCGATCCATAAGCCGAAAGCAGCAGTCGCGGCACCGAAATGCCCCGGAATCGCGCTCAAGTGGCCACTAGAGCTCGGCACGTGGAAACGCGACACGCCTCGAGGACGCGTGCAAAAACCCACACGATGTGCGCCTCACGTGCCACTATTTTTTTGCTTCTCTATCTTCTCTTCCGCATCGCGTGAATCACTCGGTTGCACGAGAATATCTGTGTATATAGAAATTAATAACATATAAATTACGAAATGTATGTAATTACATATTGATGAGAATATTGAGATTACCGTGCCGGAAGACCACAGGATGATGTTGAAGTTTACGTCGTTCGAATGCGACGAAATTCAGAAAAAAACGAAAATTGAATCAAATTCACCATAGCAACTAAAGACATGAAAAAAATTGTTTTTCGTGCCCTTCATCATTTGGGTTAATTACAATTAATTTTATTTATTTATTAATAGAATTTCGTGGCATTTCAACGATGCAAACTTCAACATCGTAACACAGGATACAGGGACGATTAAGTATAGTTCGCTCATTAAGTTGCAGCCTATTATAGGGCTGTTTCTCTCGCGCACATAACCTCACTTTTTGGTTTTTCGATTCTCCTAATCAAACGGCTACGAATATCGAGGAGCCAGAAACTCAGTCCATTTGTGCAGTACTTCTGCACATTCCCTCAAAATTTGAGCTCAATCTGACTAGTAACCCAGGAAAAAATACATTTCAAAAACGTCAGGTGGGGGATTATGTGTCTACACAGCTGACGAACGAACGGACGATCAGTTTGGCAGCGATCATCATGCCACCCTGACAAGGGTCCATTTGTGAGCATTCAGTACACGAAAGTCCACTAACTGGGTTTCCATTTTTAGGCTTATTATGTCTAAAAAAGCATTCGTTGTTGGGTCCTAATGTTAGTATTACGCCTGTAAAAGTTAGACCGCCCATTCAAAAGCGTACTTTTGATTCCTACATGAGAACTGACGTTTGACATACATTAAATAAAAGTTATCTAGAATTTATTGTAATTTATCATATTTATATCCGTTCCAGAAACAAAAATACGAGAATAAATATCATTCTCGTTCGTAACAATACGTTTTTTTTTTTTTCACAAACATATCTGTGATCCACGTTGTTCGCACGACTCCCTCGCTCGAGGCCACTCGTGGATTTACACGCTGTTTGCTCGGAACGCGTTTCCGCCCGTGGAAGAGGAGCTGCACACCGCGAGCCGGCATCCATTTTATTCAGTAATGGAATTCATATTTTCCTTCATTATTTGCCATTCAATTACGCGACTGCTGATCCGGCTGTTGAGAGCACAATTCAATTATCTTCCGTGGATTATCAATTATAGCGGGCGCATTATGTGTTATACACGCGAAATGTGTTGCGTCGACCGAGATTCAGCGGGGATAAAGGAATTTTTATTAATTGACTGAACATTTTCGCGGTTCGTTCCCGCGTAATCTTGTTACTTTGTTGCGTTATCGGCGGATCAATAATCGTTATTCGATTACTCCACGATGTTCCCATGCGCTGATTTAATCGTCCGGGTTCTCCGGTCCCGTGGATAATACAACCCGTTAATGCGGTCAAGTAACGTTACCACCGATTTCAGTTTGGCGTATTGAGAAAATATCGCCAGGCCGCGCGCGCGCGAGGATTAATTAAAACCTCGCAATTAAGACTCGGCGTGTGTTCAACTCCGAATCACGCGCGCATTACCGCTGTGTTTTACAATCATTAGCTTATCTTGCATAATACAATTAATCCCGATTCTGTCGGTTTAATCATCATCAGAATCGCATTGATAAAATTACGCATCGATAAAGTCGAGTTACGCAAAGCCCATTAAAGCGCATTAGGCAAAGGCGGGTTTACAGATGTCGTAAAATAATTTCTTCGCGAAAACCAAAAAGTAAAGTCGCTAATTTTCTCAGGGCCGAGGGCATAAATTATTAATCCGCTCTCCATCCGCGGGCTTAGCCGTCGCACTACTCGATTTAATCGCGTTCGTAAAACTCACATCAACAAAGCGCCGATAGAATCAGTTCCCGTATGTTCAGGCACGCGTTACTCTTACGACTAATACCGCGTTGGCCCGAGCCAACGTGTATCGCGTAGTTTATGCGCGACGAGCCCGTGGCGCAAGTCGTCGCGTTTATGTCGTGCGCATAAACTCAATCGCGGGCTGCCGTGGCGCGTGGCTCCGAATTTACACGATGTTTACATGATTTAGCAGCGTCGTATATACGTTACGGAGGCAGCCGACCATTTTCCTGCGTCGGTGCGCGAAGGGACTGGCGGCGGCAACGCAGGCGAAGGGAGAAGGATGCGTGTATAAACGCGAGAGAACTTGCAGCCCTTCGAGCGATACGACGGTTCGACCTTTCCCGTCCCTCTTGTACTCTTAGCTCTGTTCGCTCTGCCCCGCAGCGCGCTTTCTACGTGCGCGTACCGCTGCATCCTCTAACCGTCCAGTCGCCTCCAACTGTATACCTAGCACATACAACCCGCGCGGACCGGTTTGTTTCTAGTCCGGGATGGTCCCGGCTCTCCCTTCCTCTTCCCTCCCCCCCACAGCGGCCCGCAAGGCGTTTACGTTTACAGGCAGGAAATGTTATGTCTACGAAGTTTACCGAACCGCATCCCACTTTACCGTCGCTGTCTCTTCGCCCTTTGTATTGTCTTAAGATTTTTGTTTGTTTTGCCTCTCCGCGCGTTCTTATACGAATCGGGTTGGGTTAGAAGGGCGTTTGGGTTTTTGATTATTTTACAGGTTGATTACAGTCGTCGCTACAATTGATGCAGCTGTTGGTACGAATTTTTCTGACCGTTATCGCCCTGACAACACCAAAGGGTCCATTTGTGAGCATTTAGTACACTAAAGTCCATTAACCAGGTTTCCATTTTTAAGCTTATATGATGTCCAAAAAAGCATACGTTGTTGGGTCCTAATCTTAGAATTGCGCCTGCAAATGTTAGACCGCCCATTCAAAAACGTACTTTTTGATTCCTACATGAGACCCACACCTTGGCGTCCATCCGATGTTATCCTAGGGATCTGCGTTGATCATTTTTCAGTCCTGTTGCCTCTTTTGAGGAGGGACAAGTTTGTAATGCACCCAACTTACCTTTCGTCCAAGGACGACCCGGGACTTGACGAAAAAGGTCCTGCCCGAGGTGGAAGCAAGAATAAGTTTTTTTTACTCCCTCTGACGCGCGCTCCATCTTCGTCCTCGTTCTCATCTCGTCCGCATTGTCGTCGCTGTCATGTTTGTTGACGTCGTGTCTGAGGGGCCGAGCGCTTAAATGCCGATCGATTCTTCTCCTCGGTTCTCTCTTTCTCTCTCTCTCTCTCTCGTGTTTCGCCTTCCTCTCCTCGGCTGTATATTTCCGCCGCGAGCGAACTACACGATAACAGCCATCCACAATTTTCCACCGCATTCGGCTAATTTTATTTTCTTCTTTGCCGAAACTTCCCTCCCACCGCTTCGTTTCTAGTTCATTTCATTTTATTCAATATCACCCGCGTCCGCGCTGCGGTTCGCCTCGGCGTGTGCGGACTCGGTGCCGCCGCCGCTGTGTATTGTGATATAAAGTGCAGCAGGTGTGCACGGATTACCACATACACGAACGCACAAATGCGCTTTCTCGGGGGGTCTTTACTGCGCGATCCCCGTGTATCCCGGACGCGATGCCGGCGGCCGTGGTAAACTACATCGTACTAAAACGAGATAGAAACGTGAAACAGAGCGACGGAGTGGCGCAGTTCCATCGACGGCGTCGGTGCTACACGAAACGACTGCTCGTTGTGAGATCAACGACTCGATCAAATCGGCTTTCGAGGAACTCGACTGCACGGCGCGGCGCGCGCGCTTTCCTCCCGGCCCGGGGAATACGAGAAGGAACCGATCGGGGAGATCTCGCGAGAGACCATCGGCCACCGGACGACCTCTGTGCGTCCTTCTCCCTCCGCGCTCCGCATCCTCGTCCCTCGCCGCTTCTCGCCCGACGTCTTCGTCTATTTTTCCCATCTCTTTTTCCGGCGAGCTCCCGAGGTGAACATCTCGCAGACCGGAAGAACGACTCGTCTCTAGTGCGCGGCGAAAAAACGAGGCAATGGAAACCTTGAGGCCCCCGTATACGGACAAAACGTCTCGACACCCGGGGCTTCCAGTGCGCGACGGGAGAGACGTGTCTATCTCGGGAGAGAGAGAGAGAGAGAGAAAAGTAGGTTTCTCTTCCCGGCTCGAATTTCCACGACTGTTACCCGTAATTCCCCAATTTCCCTTTTCTCGCAGTCCAATCCGCGTCCGGGAAACGTGGGTATCCCGTTTTACTGGAAAACGCGGAGGGTCATAGGGTTTGGATTGTGGACGGTTTGGTCAGATTTTGTTGCTTGAATTGTCAAAAGTTCACCCAACTAGCGCTGTGCAGTCGCGTCCGGCAAACGGGGGATCCCGTTTTGTTGGAAAACCATTAGGGTCATATAGGATTTAGATGCTGGACAGTTTGATCAGATCAGAGCTGGTTGAAATTGTGCTTGAAACACCAGGTACTTTTAATACTACAGAGTGTTTTGACATTAGCATCAAACGTTCTACTGGCTGATAACTAGGATAAATAAACCTTGCGTAAATGCAGTGCTTAAGACATTCAATACGTTGCCTTTGTCGCCCTCAGACCTGGCAATGCTTGAACCACTTGAACGACTTTGTCCATCTCTGGTTGAGATTTTGTTGATTTCCTCGTCACAACATGACTCAATATTGGACCAACCTGTGACCAAGGGTTACACGCGGGATTTTTTAAATTCCATCGACAAGTCGTAACCCGTTTTCCGCTCTCTCTCGTTGACGACGTGACTCAATATTGTTTCGCCCTGGGACGGCTATTACCCTATCAGCCCGGGACGAGGCATCAAGCTAGTCGCATTATTCCCGAGGCGTTAAGACGTTCCCAGGGTTAACGGAAGCAGGAGAATTTCGTATCACACGGCGCGCGAGCGGATAAAGTGCATTACTCGTTCCCGAACGAGCAGCCGGTGGATTACGTCGTCCGGGCCGGGTCGTGCGAGTTCTCATCAAACCGGGACAGTCCGAAGTTTCAGGACCGGGGAACCGACTCACCCCCCGCACACTCGCCGCGGCAGCTGGGATTAGGCGCACGTGCTCGACCGTGCGTGCGCATATTTTACAGGCCGGATAATATCTCGCCGAGTATATGGGACAGTCGGAGGGATGGCGCGAGCTTTGTTTGCACGGATTCTGAGGAGACGAGATGCCCCGTAGTTATATGGATATTAGACGCACGGTATAGATTATATTACGACGAAAAGGGTGGTGATCCCTGCCTGAGAAACGCCTCACCCTCCGTTGCAACGTCGAGACCCTATGACACCCACTATTATCATTTCGCAACAAAAAAACCTCACCATTATCGATTGCACCCTGAAGAGAATGAAGATAAACTGTGTAACTTGGTAGAAAGAAAGCGGGGAAAAAAGAAGAAAAAAGCAAGGAGTACCAATGGTATTAAAACTCTCCTGGCCCTAAGTCGAATCCAACGTGGATACGCGCGTTCCTCCCACAGCCAGTGTGTCCACGGGACAGAAATAGAGATTTGCAAAATGTCTGAACGTCACGCAGACCCAACCGTCGCGAGGGTGGAGGATGGAAGTGTAGGTTTGAGTGCCGGGCGATCGCTTAGGGAGGAATTTCTTCGTCTTTTTTTTTCCATCATTCTCGGTGTCTGTGCGTGCTTATGCCCATCTCTTCGCATTTTGTGTTGTATGTGTGTGTGTGTGTGTGTGTAACGTGTTCAAGCACAGTGCAGAGCTTACGGGGTGAGGAGGGATCGTCGTTCAGGAAAAGAATGGTGGATTGCGAATGGACGCGGGAGGGTTTGAGTGGCGGATGAGAGGAGCAGGGAGGCGGTGGCGGCGCACGGTGTACGGAGGAGTCGCCCCTGCACGTTCCAGTGAATGGATGGACTCTGGGAGTATTTCCTAATGACTGCCGGGAGGGTGAGTGTACGATGCAGAGTCGCGGTGCGGCGAGGGGGGTGGGCGACAGGAGCACGGGAAGGTAGCTCCTAGTCCTGAGGGTAGTGCCTGCGGTGATGGTGGCGGTGGTGGTGGTAGTGGTGGTCTCGGATGGTTGTAGTGGTGCGGTGACGGCACGGGTCTCCCACGGACGGTCGATACGCCGATGTACTAATGACCCGTACGAAGTCGGGCCAACAGACTGCTGGCTAGACGCGATGGCACCGTCAGCGGGTGCTCACAGTCGCTTTGGCGTTACCGCCTCGCGCGTTCTTCTCTCTCACTCTCTCTCTCTCTCTCTCGCAATGCCGGTTGGTTTTCATCCCTCAATTATAAATTGAATTACACCCGGGGATCCCCCCGCTCGACGAGCTTTGTGGAGGGGACGCGCACTAATATTGATAGTCGCTAAAAATCCCCAGGGTTTTATATTTATGCTCCCCGTGCCAGAATTTCATAATCAACTCGGGGAGAGCGACCGGTTGTCGGTCGTTGTTGTTGGGATATATCGCGACAAAAACATGCAGCAGGCTGGATTGTCTCGCCCTGGACTTTATGGTCCGGCGATTCTGAAAATTTCGTTTTAATCGATTGCGAATTACGGCGGGTTTTGTGAGGCTTTCAATGGGAGCTTTCCGGGTTGTTTAGGGGGGCAGATCGAGAGGGCGAGTAACTGGTAAACTGGGAAATTGGCTGAACGATGGGCGAACCTGTCGTCGCGGTATCGAAATTTCAATTTTAGCGTCGCTTCTCGCTTATCGCGCGGTCGACGACGTGGATGACGTCGGCGAGCCTGGAGGAAACGAAACGTTCGTGGAAGAGGCCGGTTCATTAGTAATAATCAGTAATGGATAGGTCGCTTCGGGGCGATTCTCGTTAACCACTTAAACCGCAGCGACCACCGGCAGCAGTTCTGTGTTGACTCGACTTTGCTCGAGCGTTCAAGGCACTCGATTTCTCTGACTATTTAATAACTTCGTATTAGAGCGATTTTATGCCGGGACTGAAACGAGGAAGATAAGTTAGAGTCAAGTGAAAACATCGGCGGATGAGAAGGAAGAACACATCGTGATAAGACCAAGAGAGAGAGCTGGATAAGATCGCGATGTGAAGCTGTAATAAGGTCTGCGTTTCAGACAAAAACAACGTTTACGATCCGATAGCGATCCATAAATCATCATCAATCATCGCTTTGCAAGCGCAGGCGGCATATTAGGTATCTTTCCAATGACTATTTATTCCCGTATGCGTCGTTCGTTTTCTCAAGTTTGCGGAAGGTTCTCAAAAAAAAAAAAAAAAAAACCCAAACGAACACGTCAAACATCCGTTTGCTTTTTGATTCCTCTTCAATCCAACCAAGAAACCCTTCCAATCAAACAGCTTCCTTGATCGTCATCTCCGTGCATCTCAATCTTCCAGGACTCCCGTCGTCACCGCAACGGATTCTACGACAACCGAGGTCAACGTCGATGTCTAATTTTCATTCTACATTCACAGAGCCTTTTATTGCCTGTAATGGGTCACAGAGCCATTAACGAAAACTCTTTTCTCCGCAGCGCCAGTCGTTCCTTCGCGATATCAGCGAGCCATGAGCCATCAATTTTCTTCACTGTCACCGGCGTCTCGTCCCCGGCAAATGATGACTGCGTATATAATTTCATCCGATTAATGGGAGCAAAAACCGCGGGAAAAACCCGCTATACACCTGCGGGATCGCCGCGTTTTTTTCCTCGCGTTCTCGGCTCTTCGGAAATTCAACAAAAAATGACGTCCACTTCCCGGCTACTTCGCGCTGTCACCACGAGCCTCGTCGCGCGGTTATCTCCGTTTTTGAGACTTGCGATCGCAGAGTCTTCGAGCGATCTCCGCCATTGCCTCACGCCTGGACAGCTGACATACGTAGTACAGTTCGCCAGTCCAACACGAAGTGGGCGTTGCTGTGTCTCTCTCTCTGTAGGTGATGCGCTCACTGGCATGACTCTCTCCGTGTGTCCATCCGTTCTACGCCGCGCGTTCACCACACACCGAATGGCGCCTATACCCACAGGTTAGCCCCGGTGTTGGTATTACATCCAGCCATCCGTGCTTCTGCTGTCTGGCCACCTACCAACCTACCGACCTAGCTTCCTACTCGACTCTCGGCTACTGGATCCCGGAAGTGACGTCACGCTCATTGTAACATCCCGTGGTTGGCTGGTGGGTTGGAGAAGAGCTTGCCACACACGCATAGACACACAGCGACGATGAGCCGCGCGTTCCGCCAGCTCCTCGTCTCTCTATTTCTGTTTCCACCTCCTCTATCCGTCTTCCTTCATCCTCCAACGTTGGCGTCTCCCATTTCTGGGTTTCTCTTTGAGCCTCTGTCCTCTTTCATCGCGGCGGCTCCCTCCCTCCCTCCCTCTCGGCTCACCACTTCGCCTCTTTCTCGTTACGTCCTCCTTCGTCCTATCTTCGTTTCGTGTGTCTCTCACGACCCGCAGAACAGCGACTCTCGACCTCGTCTAATGCGTGCGCGGCACAGACGGCGGTTGCTTGTCTTCCATTATGCCCGGGCGTTGTAAGCCAACGAGCGGTGAAAGGGGACCCCGGGTCCATGTTGGTACATGCATGGCGCGGTCGAGTACCATGGTTATCCGCGGGTGTATGTACGCCCGGGATAAGGAGAGCCCCGTGGACGGGCTTACGCGCTTGTTCGTAATGAGCGTGCGAGTAGGAAGTTACCGTTTGTACCCTTTGCTCCCGCGCGCGCGTCTCTCTTTCCCGCTTCCTCGACGGTTACGCGCGGCTCCACCGCGCGCGTACGGGTGAATGCATTTGCTCCCGAGTGTACCTGTGGCGAGTGAGTTGTTGCCCCGACCTTCCTTCTCACCGCGCGGCTCTCCCGTTTAATGCACCAGCTCCCGCTGAACATACCAAGAGTTTTCGCAGCAAATCCAAACAATCGTACCCTCGCCTTTCTTCGTGGAAGCCACGCGAGTTTACGGGTTTCTTGCCGGCAATAATTGCAGTTGAAGTGCTTCCAAACTGCACCCGCCGGGGTTCAACGGTAACGCCGCTGCGCCGCGGGAGGAATTAATATTCATTATTCGTTCGAAAAACACGGCCTTGTGTCCTTTTGAGAGGAGCCGAGTTGGAACAGTTGCGCAATAAATACACGGAGCCTGTCGCGTGTGGTCGTGGAGAGGGAGCTGAAATTGTAATGCAGAGTTTTTAGATGTGACGTTTATTGACAAAGGCCATAAATTAACGGTGAAATATTCTTGATATCCGGCGGAGGAAATCCGCGATCCTCGCACAAGATGGCATCGCACGTGAAACCTCGTTCGCCGCGCTCGTACCGGTAGCGGTGGCGGCTACGCGTTCGCGACTGCGAGTATCGATTTCGTCAGCGATGAATCATCGCGGATTTTTTTTTTTCTTCTTTTTTTTCGCTCTCCTTCCATCTCTCTATATACGTCGAATCGCTCGGCAAGCTTGCCACCGGCATTCGAAACCGTTTCCATCGATCAAACCGCAAAGCGCGCGCGGCCCAAACGTGATTCGTCGTCAAATATATATGTATATACGTGTGGTAGGTACACGCGCGGTTGTGTCGGTGAGCGCGAACCAACACCACGACTCTCGATTCCGATTCGGTTCGAGGAGATATATAACCCGTTCGCCGATATTCCCACCGAACCGAATCCGGAATCGATGCTTTCACCGCTTTTATTTTAGCCCTTTTTCCCTCCGTCTTCCTCGAAAAATTGTAAACCCTCGCTCCTCGCGCTTCCTCGCTTTTTCTTTGCCTCCCGCATCGCTCGCTTCCGGGTTTCCTCCGAGTCGTCACAATTTCTCGGTCTGTACTTTCGCCACTCGTATCTCACGCTCTTATCTCTGTTTCCTTCTTCTCAATCTCCCTCGCGCCGCGCTGTCTCACCGACTTCATCCCCGTCTCTTCGACTTTCCTTCACCCTGCTGCACTGCAGAGGGCGAGACGAATTTACAGTGCTCGCTGCGGGAATCAAAAGGCAACGGCGATGCACGTACGACGATTTTCCGTAATCGGAAAATTTGTCGCGGCATTAGAGGCTGACCAGAAGATAGGGAGGGAGAAAGGGGCTGAACGGAAGGGAAGGGAAGTTGCGAGCGTCGGTGAAGACGAGAGGGAGAAATTTTATTCCGACTTGGTCAGAGTGCGTTTTGCGGTGGAAGCTTGAAGCTATACCTGTATCGCTCTTTTCGTTGTTACAGTGGCCTGAATACCCTTTCAGACACCTTCAATTCTCGTCTCGCGTTAGAAGCTGCGGCAACCGCCACGCCATCACCGCACCGCGAGCGCCTCGAGTTGCGCGGCCTGTCGAGAAATATTTTCGCTTTTCCGCAATTCCGACGTGAGCATTTTTCGCCCTCAAAACTGGAAACAGACGTGCGAGGAGATGGACGAGACAGAGAGAGAGAGAGAGAGAGAGACGAGGTGGAAGAAGCGATAAGCAATTATGTCATATCAATTCCGTCAAGACGCTTGAGTAGAATTGGAAGAATTCCAAGAAAGCAACACGAGGAAAAGAGAATCCAATTACTTTGGAAAATTGTACACCGAGAGAAAAAGTTTCCTTGATTTCAAAGAAACGGGTGGATTGATTTTTTCTCATTGATTTCAATGAAATATTTCTTTGAATTTCAAAGAAACGGTCTCCTTGATTCAAAGAAAGGGTATACTTGACGGCACCTGGTCTGTCAACGTTTGGCGCTTTCGCGATAAGTCGTATTGGCATTTCTCGGGCGAGCTGGTCTGTTATGCTATGGTCAAGTCAAGTAAAATCAAGAAGATAATCATTGGTTAAATCATTCAAGTTATTGGTTAACATATCTAAGCACTATGGTACGTAACCGAGAACATGGTCGACATAACCTATAATTTGGTTGATGAGATCATTTAAAGAAAATATAATATTAACTTAAGGATACTGTTTCATTGACGTCAAAGAAATGTTTCATAGGTTGAGATTTCAAGGAAATTTCATTGATTCAAGGAAACTTTTTCTCTCGGTGTACCAATTGCCACGAAACTCGAGACCAAAAAGGTGTACAAGTTTCCAGGGCTTAAGGTGCACTTGGTACTAGACTCGGGCTTAAGAAGATGCGGCTTCTTCTGATGAACCGACAAAATCAGCGAAGGAAGAAAATTCGCAGGTTTCGAGATTCCCTCGTGCGGGATCCGCGAGTGTGAAAACGAATTCGTATTTCGTGACAAGGGTTTGGGTCTCGGGGAGCGGCGAACGGAATACGAATTCAGTGTCAGCAGCCCGGAGTACTCGGGGAGTCGAGTATGAAAGGAGCGGGGAAGGATATATGCGAAAAACGGGAAGAGGGACAAGAATGCGTCGAGAATTACTCCATATCCCAGCGCGCTGTCGTCGTCATGCATATATTCTCGGCATTCTGGGGAATATCATACGTCGGCCATGCGCGACACACGCGGATACGTTATATCAGCTACCCCCGGTGCACCCGATGATTTTCTTTTATGGCTATTGTAAAGTTCGCCATGGAGATACGCGCGACGGTACACGTGGTTTGAGTGATGTACGTGCATTGTTTTACAATTTCGCGAAACGGGCCGCACGTGAGCGTCGGGAAATATATATATATATGTAGAAAAGTGGGGAAAACGCAGCTGGAATTACCGGCGGAATGAGCGGCGCAGCCATTTTGTTCGTCGAAGCGCGACACGATGAGAACGAAATGGCAGCTTCCGAGGGTTGTTTCTGTGATTTCCGTGCGGTTTTTTCCCGCCCCGTCACCGGGAAGCACGAAAGGCGCGGGAAAACGAACAAACGCGAGCCGGAGCGGCGAGCGCGCCACGCGGAATGTTGTAAATAATGCCGCAAACTTTTATACGGAGCATAAATCACTTTGCTGGCCAATTATGGGATTAATATTTATGGTCAGTGATACGAAAGTACAGTTACACGGCGGCACGCGGGGAGCCCTGCATCACCGGCGCTCGCGACTATCCGCCTGGGAGGCATTCACTCGTTCTCTCTCCGTCTCTCTCGGTGTCACGCATATATGGACAGGAACTGGCGGCATTTTTTTGCTCGGTTTGCTTCGCAAGTTTAGGACACGCGGGCGAACCAACGAGCTCCGGCGATACTGCGTTGTGTATGCGACGAAAGTTCGGGCGACGAGCAATGTCGTGTTGTTTACTGCTTGGGAAGGTAACCAACGAGTGGATATACAGTTGCTCGTAATTATATTAGCACGGGAATGAAAATAAACAAAAACTGAGTGACTAATAATAACGGGTATGGCCAAAAACAGGATAAAATCAAAACCAAGTACTGAGAAATACTTGAGTTGTTTAAAATATTGCTGTATACGAATTACTCCAGCGAAGAGGAATTTGTTAAATTAAATCTGCAAGTTAGAGTGGTCGATAAACATTGAAAGTTGTTCGTAATTGTATTAGCACAAAAATAAAAAAATTAGCAATAATCGATGATGCAAAAGTTTGTATCGTTGGAATGTAACGAAATTCCGAAAAAAAATTAGTTCTAATTAACCCAAGTGATGAAATTAGGTATAAAAAGTCATCATATCAATTAGTTCCTATGATGATTTTTATAGATAATTTCATAATTTGCGTTAATTAGAATTAATCCGTTTTTCTGATTTTCGTTGCATTCCAACGATGCAAACTTCAACATCATAATAATCGGGTGTGTATAAAAATAGCGGGTATGACCAAAAAATAGCCTAAAATGAAACCAAATGTTTGATTTTTTTTAACATTGCGGAATCAAATCTGCCGTGGTAGAGGGGAGGGAAAATTGTGAAACAAAATCCGCGAAAGTTCCGGTGGTCGATAAACATTGAAGAGCCACGGAGCACGCGGGCGATGTCGCCCGAAACCTTGAGGATGTATTTCCATCCACTCGAAAAGTGGGGAAGGGAGTTAAGAGCGCAAGTTCGACATCGTTATTTCTAGAGTCGCGCCGCCTGCTTCGCTGCGACTCTAGAAATCGCATAGAAAGCGCTTTAGATCTGCAATGCCGTGACCTACGACTAATACACCCTGGCAAGCGACACTGGCGGTGGCTACTACGACTTCTCGATGCATTAAACACAGGCAGAAGAGAGCCGACGGCGTTGCCAAGGCTATTAACCTTTTCGTTAATCGTTGTATTCTCGTATCGTCATTGTTATCATTTAATTCAATGCCTTATCTCGTTCATTAATAACTCGCTTCATTCACTAACACATTGATTATAAATTCATCGTGTATTGATACAATTAACGCATATTATTCATTCGGCAATACCTTCGCTCGTCCGCCCGACAAAAAAAAACATGATTTCTTATTTTTCTTTTCGTTACGCGTCGACATGCGTCGTCCGCGTGAATCTCGCGTTCGAAAAACACGATAAATCGTCGCTTCGAAATTACCCGACGCAGCGGCGGATATCGAAACATTAAATTCGCGCCAAAGTCATTTGAGCGTGAAATCGTCATACCTCTTCAAACATTAATCACAACATCACAATGAATTACAACATTACAATGAACGCGCTCCTCATTGAGCAGAACTTTAGTACCGATCCGTTAAAATCTGATTAAAAAAAAAAAAAACACGCATGTACCTCGCGTTTTAATTCTTCCCGAACGCTCCGCGAGCCGCGTTGTTGCCCCGGTGGGGGGGCCGATAATAAAACGCCGCTTCGAAATCGGTCGACAGGCGGCCGGTGTATTATTGGAACGGGAAATTGGCGCTGAGTTATTTGAGCGTGGAATCGGTCGTGGCTCGCTTTAAACGCAGCCACGATTGTTGCACGCCGGGGACGCGAATTGAGCACCACTGACCTACCGCACGACCTGCTCAAGCGCGCGCGCCACGACCTATGGCAATGTTTAATAATTCGCCCCGGGTCGCCGAGGACGAGAGCGAGGCGGCTCGTCACTCGCCGTTGTTGCGCAATCGATTACGTCATTAACAACCCGCCGAGATAATTGCGTCCGACGGATTCGATTCGCGCTACTGCTGCCGCCACACCGCCGCGCTGTTGGTTGCTGCGCCTGCTACGTCTGCATGCATTGCACTTTACGCCGCCGCAGTCGGCTGCATGCATGCAGCGCGCGGCACGTAGCGTCGTGCCAGATCGCGAGATCGACTTCGTGACGATACCGCGCTCGACGAGCGTGACCCGAAGGCCGGGTATGATCTCGCGACGTACGCGGTGGCCCGAAACGTCTCGTATTATCCGTACCCCGGATAAGTAGGATTGATTCCCCCCCTTCTCCCCCTCTCCTACACTCCCCTCGTTCCGGCTGTCACGATTAGGCGAATACGTGTTAGCGTCGCAATATGAGAATATATATTTTATGTTCGCGACGTTTGGTTACTGGGAATAAAAAAAAACACATTGATTGTGTAGTCTTTACTTTGTGAGTTATGAGAATATCAGAGATACTGAGTCTTACATTTGCGTAATTGTAAAATCAAAATGGATACTAAGAAAGCTGATTTTTGTCACGGAATATTTTAGTGGATATTTTTGAAAAAATTGTACATTTTTTGCGCGATTGTGTCGCTGTCTCGTTAGCCAAGGACTTGAGTTTATCGGGTTTATTCAATTGCAAAAACTGATACGAGAGACAAAAAAAGTGAAACTCGACCTGCATGTGATAAGAGCGTGTTAATTGCCCCAAAGTGATTTCTTATCACTCTCGATTTTATGAGCCTCTCGCGCTCATGTATTTAATTTCGAAATGAGTCTTATCATTCGTAACGCGATGATACGTGTGGGGCGAGTTTAAAAACGTGCGAGAGAGCGACGAGAGGGGGTGCGGGGGGTGTTGGTGCATTTCATTCAACGTGCCACATACACCAGCGAATATCCAACCAACCATGCCGGACGTTTGATAATAATGTATACAGATATATCGTTTTTGGACGTGTATATTTCCATTTCCATCGTTCACTCATGAATAAACATTTTTATTAAAGCATTTTTCCGGCGTCAGTCCTCGGCCCGCTACGCCGAACGCATTTCCATTCGCTCGTTTCGCTCTGGACACGCTTCCATAACATTGTCCAATTATTTATTCAATCAGCAGAGCCGATACATTTCCTATTTGTACTTTATTTGTACGTAGTCTTGTAGAGATTTAATTGGAATGTCCTCGTATAGGTAAACATAGGAAATACATTTTCACACTTTGCCCGTGTATCCACGTGGACGAGTCACTAATTTTCTTCTTTATCTCTTTGTTTCAGGTAAGACTCATCCTTGTACCTCAACAATTATTTAAAAATGACTGAGTCACGAGTAAGTACTGCGATATTTCAAACAATTTTATATTTATTTATCGGGAAATTTATTTGTCAGGTGCATGCAATTTATAATCTGTGAAATTTAAATATAAATTCTGTGCATTTTGTTCTCCACGAAAAACACCCCTAGCGTTTTTTTCGAATTCTTTTCTTTTCAGGGTTTTTGCGAAATATTTAACGCAAAGATAATTCTGAATAATTCGAATAATGATTCACATTCAAAAGTATTTAAAAAATGAAGACTTCACACGAGATCAAGAACACTTATCTATTCGCCGGGCGTGAATCCCCGCCGTTATGCCCTTAATTCTTGTTTTCGTAATCACTTTTATCCTTTCCGTCAAACGCGAGCATTTTCGTCGGCGGTGATTTTTTCTTACACGGGCGACGTAATTCGTGTTCGGGGAGAGAGAAAAGGACTCGCAGGATGGGAAATTAGCGTGGCGTCCTTTTCTTGCCAAAACTTAATTTTCCGGGGGCTAAAAAGGTGGAGAGTGGCCGCCGCGATGCGGTAAAAGCACCGGTATCAAGGAGACCCAGGGTAAACGACGGAGAGATATGAAAGGGGGCTAGCAAGGACGAGAGGTGAGTAAACGGGGGAGAGGATAGAGGAGCGACGAAGCAAAATAGTATAGAGAGGAAGACCAGAGTGCGGTGAGAAGAAGTGAACGCAGCACGGCAAATTTCCCGTCCAATTTCGCATCCCACCCGCCGCCGCAGCTGCCGCTGAAGTCTTAAATCAATTGCTGCTCTGGCTAAGGTTGCACTCAACTCTATAATTAGTTGGGGAAACCCCGAAGCTCGTGGCTGCTGCTGCTGCTGCTGCTGCTGCTGGTGTTGCTGCTGCTGCTGCTGCCGCTGCTGGTGTTGGTGGTAGTGTCGCTGTTGCAGTCACTCCTCTCCTTCTCGCCGGATTTAATATCTTAACACCCCTTTAACGCGCCTCGAAATTCGTCCTGTTTCCATTGGCAAGTCGCGCGGCAGCAGTACCACCAACAGAAGTGCACCAGTGGTGCACGAAACTTCACCTACCCTCTGCCACCGCTCTCTGCGCACTGTCGCTTTGGAGTTTCGAATTTACCGAAACTCCTCGGCTATACTTAATACACTGTATCTCAACAGTCGTCTAAATTCTGTCTTCGACCTCTCCCTCCGATGTATCGCTGTGTGTGAATTTCACTCCCACAAAACGACCGGTTGTACGCGACTGAGTTTGATCCAACGAATTCGCCGTCGGCGCAAACACTGGGAGAAAATTCAATTCAAATGTACGCAGCGTTAAGAGTTTACGAAAATTCGCATTCGTTAATTGCTAAAGTTGTAATTAATCCGTTCTTCCGTTTAACCGAACGAACGGTTTGTCGACTGCGTTATAATTGCAAAGTAAACACTTTGTTGGATTACCGAGTCTCGTGCCTTGATACTCAACTGCGAGCCATTGCAATTTGAAGAAATCTTTGTTTTTTTTTGCAACACACAAAATTGAATCACCTTCAGCGTACGTACATTTCGTAAGACCAACTCTTATTCCCGTTGTTACTTTCATCCCGGATTAGATTCATTACTATCAGTTATCCAAGGTCCTTCCAGGATTCGCCAGGGCAGTCCGAATTGAATCAGTGAATCCGATCAAAGTGCCACGACATCTGGAGCCATGAGGGTTCGACTTCTTTCAATCATTACCTCCATCTCCCTCTCTCGCTTTTCGATCGTTTTTGTTCTTCTTTCCCTACGGACGCAATTAGTCTTCGTCAACGACGGGTGAAATCAGTTCCCTGCCCGAGCGAAGCCGGCGTATCCACCATGAGCCCCCTCGGTGCGGGGCGACGGTTCACCTCCGCCGGGATAAGAAATGTTTCCAGTGGCAGAGGGTGCCGACATCAGCCGGTCCGATTCGAGGCAGAAAATTGAGCGAGTCTCTAGCCTCCTCCACCACCCTTCCAGCCGTTTCAGTTATCTTCAGTTATCTCCGCCGAACGATTACCAGAATTCCTCAAAGGCACATCGGACGACGAGTCACAGGGCCAGTGGGCCGGGCGAATTTTCCGTCCGACTGTCAGCCTTTCCCCCGGTTGACCCCCAGCGAGCCAAGATTCTCTCGCAGTCCATCCACCCCGATCGTTAGTTCGGCCCCGGTTCACCCCGTTACGAAACACAATTAGTCTTGGTCACCGGGTCGAAATCAGGTTCGCAACAGGGTCTATCCAACACAGCGCGGTAATAGTCGCCGGGGAGGCCGGAGGAGGCGGCGGGGGCTGCCACGTGAAGCGTACGCCAGGAAGGATGGGATATCAAGCTCGTCGAAGGGTCATCGATCAAGTTCTAATTCCGGTTGCGAAGGAGACGGTGAAATCCGGCGTGCGGAGTCGACACGTAGCTACGACGATTTAGTCTCTCCTTCGATTCAGACCTGATTCGGTTTCAGTCGCAAGCTCAAACCGTTTCGCGGCCCGTGTGGCATTTAGAGTCGGGAGCACCGCTTTTTGCGGGTCAAAGGTCAGACATCTATGTCGGCTCATGTACGCGCGGACAGTATTGTATTTTTAAGAGCATTAAGATAGAATTGGGGAAAAACGGTGGATTCGAAATGCCGTCAGGCGCCGGATAATGGGTCAGCCAATATTGGTACGCGCGGGCCGGGCTAACAGCTGCTGGCGACTCGAGTCCTCATTCTCGGGGCGGAAATTTTGGCAGTTTAGCAGCAACAGCAGCAGCAGCAGCAGCAGCGGAGGGCACGACGGGCAATACAGTGTGCTAGGGCTTCGCTGATGCGATGATGCCCATGATTATACGCCAGACGAAAACATCTGTCTTCGCAGATGTTACTGCCATGCGTTTGCACGCCCCGTAGGTACGGGAGGTCGCCTGGCTTGTCGCGCGCTTCGGAACGACCCAACCTGACATTGTAACGACGTGGAATGTGTCGGTGAGGAAATTTACATGCGGGTGAAAGCGGATGCACGTTGCAGGATGCGGTGCGGAAAAGTGCTGGACCCGCACTGAGAGAAAGAGTTTCCTTGATATCTCAACCTATGAAACATTTCTTTTGACGTCAATGAAACGATATCCTTAAGTTCATGTTATGTTTTCTTTGAATGGTCTCAGCAACCAAATTATGGGGTATGTCGACCGAGTTCTCGGTTAGGTACCATAGTGCTTAGATATGTTAACGAATAACTTGAATGATTTAACCAATGATTATCTTCTTGATTTGACTTGACTCGATCATAACATAAGAGACCAGCTCGCACGAGAAACGACGATATGACTTATCGCGGATTCGCCAAACGTTGGCGGACGAGGTGCCGTCAAGTATATCGTTTCTTTGAATCAAAAAGACCGTTTCTTTGAAATTAAAAAAAATAATTCATTGAAATCAATGAAAAAAAATCAATCACCCATTTCTTTGGAATCAAGGAAACTTTTTCTTTTCGGGGGATAACGATAGGACAGGACTTGGGGTGATTGATAAGCGGACAAAAGGGCTTGTTCGAAAGAATCATGAACAGCTTTGAAAATAAGCTACCACGAAGAAATTGGCAAGCCCGAGGAAATTGTTGGCCAACACAATAAAACACTTGATAGCATCTTCAACGAAACATTTGTCTCCTCATGCATACAAAACGTCTGCATTACAGATGTCAACGGATCTTCGAAGTGGCACCGCGCGGTTTCCACCTTTGATGCAAATTTACGTCTGCGGTTAACAGATGGCACGCGTCACCACTTTCGTTTTCCCCGTCGTGACCCTATTGCCCGATCACGTTTGTAAGTCGCGCGCTCGCCCGGATCGAGGATAATGGAATTCTCCGGTCCCGCGAAGGACGCGAACGTGGGGTATGTAGGTGCACGAAGACTGGAAAATTATGCGACGGGACTGATTAAAATACAAATTGTTCTCGGTCGTCACTTTTCCCGGGGGTTTTCATTATCCGCATACGTGAAGACGCATGTGGAAATAATGAAACGGCCACATCGCCGTTTGTCACACAGGACGGCGGGTATTGCGTTGTTGGCGCAAAAACGCGCGATGGTTCGTAATTTTTCGTCACGTCTAGACGAGGCCCGATAAATAAACAATCCGCCGGAGTAAATCGCCGGGTTATTCCCTTTCCCTGATAACACAGGATGGACGTCAAGGTGTAGGAACCCAATGTGAGCACATTGCGACTGCCCATTATGATTTTTCTTTTATTCTTGTATGACCCTTTATTCAATGCACTAATTTGACAGTAAAAGTATCGAATATCTAGGCAGCAAAAAAATGTTGTTTCGGCTTTGTGCTTGAATAATCGATCGGTCCTATAGAAATTAAGATTAATTAGGCTTGTCCCTTTTGCCAATTTTAGGCTGGGTTAACCGGCATGGAGCGTTCGAAATATCGAGGAAAAAAGTCTCGCCGAGATAGAGGACCCATACAATTGGTTTAACAGTTTAAACATTTTTTTTAAAGGAGTATCGATTGGCTACAATGCACGACTCTTGCCGAGATTCTCGCCCAAACTCTCTCCGAGACAGAATTCCCATACCGTTTTTTTCCGCGCGGGAACCAAAAAGTACGCTTTTGAATGAGCGGTCTAACTATTGCAGGCGCAATACTAAGATTAGGACCCAACAACGAATGCCTTTTTGAACATCATAAGCCTAAAAATGGAAACCCAGTTAGTGGGCCTTGTGTACTAAATGCTCACAAATGGACCCTTTGGTGTTGTCAGGGTTTCAACTTTCGCCGAGCATGCCTCTTGACTTGCCGCATATAAACTCGCGAGAAGAAACGCACATAGCGGGCCGGACTATCTTATCGCGCCGGTAGATATATACACAAGCCAAAAGGTGGAACCGCGTTTATTGATCGAAAGTCAAACGCGATAAGGAAGGTTGAGAAAATTTCGAACCGTGCGTTACGTATTATCGCTATTGTTTCGCCGAAAGGCGAGACGCTTTTTTGCATTTAAATGGCATTGTCTCTCGCGCGTATAGAGCGCCGCGTCCACTTCGTCTTTCCTCGGTAATTCCGGAGATATCGACGAGAGCCAAGTTAATTATCCGCATATACGGGCACTCGGGTAGATACGATCACGTATTGGGAGCTTTGCTCGACCGTGATAAATTTCGTTTATCGTCGAGACGTCGACACGGTCGTGGCGGCCCCGTTTGTTACCGCGTAGAACCGATTCGATCGCGACCTTATTAGATATCGACAACTGCAAGTCTTATAACCCACCGTGGTACGCGCGCGGTACGTACGAGTCGAACCGCCGCCTGTATTCGTGCAATTGCCACGAGGCATCTTTCGATAATTACTACTCGACGTAACGTATGTCGTCGCTTTCGACGATTGACCCCACGTTCCATTTAATTCCTACCATTGCAACCTGCACGAAATGATATAAAACGTCGGTGTCCAATGATATATATATATTTTTTTTATCAGCTCCGCGTGTGGTGCAATCTCACCACTTTGTACGGTTGAAAATGTATCTTCTGAAATGTCACGCGACACTTGAACCTTGTCCGACGGTTTCGCTCGAATCGCTGCGAACTGAGCGACCAAATACATTAACGTTAAATTCGGCTTTTTTCTTTCTTTCTTTCTCCCTGAAATCATTATTCTTGGGTATCCAACGAAGCTTTGGATTTTTTCAATCACTTCCCCGTCACATTGCGGATGTTGATTACCTTTCTCTATTTTCATTTCCGGCGAGCCGCGCGCGCGCTCCCTTCGTGATTTTTACGAGTACCTATAGCCAGGCAAATAAAGAAAAATCAGGATGAAATAGCATTGCGGTTTTATGGGCGATGTCCTGTACGGTGCAGCGAAGGGTATCGTTTCGCGGAAACGACGGGCCATTAACGTGAGAGAAAGGACGAAGGTAGTACGTAGGGTCCAAGGGTTGCGTATAAATACCAAGCGGCGAAAGAAAAAAAAAAAACAAACAGCATACGAGAAGCGAAGGGAAGACGAGCGGGACGAAAGAAGGAGCGAGTAACGAGATTTACGGTTTAATCGATGGCACAGATCTTTGTTTATTTCTCCGCAGACGTGACTGAGGTATGTATAGAATCGTGACGGGTCCGCTTGGCATTTTTATTTTCCCTTCGACGGTGCAGCATGGCCGTCGTATAGTTTCCCCGTATCTATCGCGTATCGGGTCGCGCTCAGGTCGATGAAAATAAAATAGCGAACGAAGTGCGTCGACGCGGAAAGAGCGCGAGAGGTGGAAAGGTAGTCTAAGCTTTGTCGCGTCGAGACATCGCGACGTCGTCTCACCTTCATCTTCTCCGCAACTTTACAGAGCTGGGGTATTTTTTTTTTTTTTTTTTTTTTTTTTCATTTTGCTCACAATAGTCGAGTGATTAATTCAACCGGCGAACGGATGAATCGATCGATCGATCGACGGCACAGGTGTTTTCTTTATTCCCGATGACGTCACCTTGAATTCGTTAAATGAATTCTTTCCACTTTCGAATACATCTACGGGGTGTCCGAAGAATCGCCGCTGACTGCACGACACAAATTGTGAAACGCGAAACATGTTTTGAATTATTTGAATTATTTGTCGCTGCCGCATCGATTTGAATATTCCGGGAAAAATGATATCCGAATGAATACCATTTGTGGAATATATTGCGTATATTTTTGGTCGCAAGGCGGCCGATACACTACAGTATGTTGAATGAAAATGATTTTTTAATGGCTTTTACGTAATTTATTTTCGACGAGAAACGATTTACGTCTTCGCCTTTCACGAGTCAGGCGTCGCATGTTTGTCAGTATTTTTCGATGCTACAACAGTGACGTAGGCTAGACAAACCGGTATTCCGTCCATCCTGTAGCGACTCCCTCGGTGACCTCATCACCTGCGACGAAATGCTCGGCAGACGCACGTCTTACCGTACCCAGAGGGGATATCGTGACACACGCGCACTCATTAGGATGCCACGTTGCTCAAGAAAAACTGTCTTATAATAGCACGTGGCGAAACGTATCGATGAGGCATCGGCGATAGATATCACGATCCGACAGAATGTTTTGTTGTTACTATCATTATTACTCGGTATTCTTCCGATATTACCTCATTCGTGCCTTCTGGCTTGTAGTGCTCGAACGTTGCGCAGGTATAAGAGCTATCGATGCGAGTGACGCATCCAGATTATTGTGAATCGAATCATCAGTAACGAAAAAAAAAACAAATAATAATTATAATAATAATCGTGGATTTCTAGTCGCCTTTTCGGCTTCTTCGACGTTATTCGACTTTTCGAACTTTCGCTCTTAATATATATTTTTTATTCTGTACGCATTTGTACACAAATTGAATTCTGATGGAAAATGATCGAAAAACTTTGAATTTGCGGAACGATAATTTGGCGCCGCTTGATTTTGCCTGTATGGTACAGACAATCGTGTAGTTTTGCTTTGGGATAAATTGAGTCGACCCGTCCGAGAATTCCAGAGTCAGAACCTCGAAGGACCCGAAGACCCGGAGGTTCGTGGCCGCCGATGGAAATATTCGGATGCGTTTGGAGTTACAAGTGGTTGTCCGAGCGTGCGGAGAGGCGAGGAGGACGACGGGGGGAAAAGGGAGACGCAAAGTTCGGGGAGACGGCGACGGGGACGGAGAGAGAAATAATAGATAGCGAGTCAGGTACCGGCCGGTACGCCTCCTCGATTCCGGAACCCAGGTATGCTATATACACGAAGAAAACGCGCTTTCGTTTCTGGGGACGAGATCCGCGCTGTACGTATATAGGTGCATCGACGAATGTATTCATGGAAATTCGATTGCCATCTCGGTAAGAAGGCCCCGTGGGCGAAGCGATAGGAGATTCGGAAAGTATATTGATAGAAAGAGAGAAAGAAAGGCAGAGAGAGAGAGAGAGAGAGAAGAATGAGAAAAGAATTGAAGAACGAAGAACACGGAAGAATCGTGTTCGAATACATTTTGGTCGATTCCGTTTCAGCGTGACCGAGGACGTCTTATCTTCCATTTTCCGGCGCAGAAGAAACTATAGCGCACTGAAAGTAAAATTATCATTTTAATACCAAACATCATTCGATTAAAAATCATTTTATTACCAAACATCATTCGATTAAAAATCGTTTTAATACCAATCATCATTCGATTAAAAATCATTTTAATACCAATCATCATTCGATTAAAAATCATTTTAATACCAAACATCATTCGATTAAAAATCATGTTAATACCAAACATCATTCGATTAAAAATCATTTTAATACCAAACATCATTCGATTAAAAATCATTTTAATACCAAACATCATTCGATTAAAAATCATTTTAACACCAAACATGATTCGATTAAAAATCATTTTAATACCAAACATCATTCGATCAAAAATCATTTAAAAAAATGACATCAATTTTTTTAAATAATTTTTTTTACCAATTCAGAGAATTTTTTTTTTTTACTTAACGAAAATACATTTCATCGGCATGACACTCCGACTTCGTCGGGACGCGTGAGACTTTTAATTCGACGATTAACGCGCCAATTTTTTTTCTTCTCCCCCTCAATATTACAACGGCCTCGTGAATGGGCCACTGTATAGTCGCATGGCTCTTATGCCACGGTGTTGAGTGTGAAAGCCGAGAAGGGACAAAAAAAAGGTAGGGGGCGATTCTTTAGACCGCTCTCGAGGCCCTCTCCTCCTCCGGCCCTTGCGCTCTCCTCTCGTTTGGCTTCATTCGATGCCGGGCCCTGCTTGTGGCGTTCTTTACAGGCTTTCTGGTCGGTGCCTGGTCGTCTCGGTGACTGCTGTGTTATATAGTATACACACTGCGCACACACAGCCGCGTCCACATGGCTGCGGCTCGTCGTCTGTAGTGCGGTATACACGGGGCATTCCATGCCGATTCGACCCGGGTCTGACCCTCGATCTCTCGGTTTTCGGGGACGATTTTTTTCTGTCACTATCCTAACCCCAAAAAGAACTCCATTTTTTTCAAATTTAAATTAGTTACACTTTTTCAAAATGAAAGTATTCTTAGCCCAGATTTTAAAATCTGCGAAAAATCTCAAAAATCCTGTATCAGTTGCTTCTATTTTTTCGGAGTTTTTCACTTTTTTTATTTTCTTGCCGAGAAATAAACTGCAAAAAATTAAAGCAAATCTCAGCTCCCTTTGGGCTATAGGCTTAAAATATTTAATTTACAAGACGGGATTTTTCAGATGTGTAAATGTGGGTTAACAATATTTCCATTTTGTACAATTGTAACTAATTAAAATTTGAGAAGAAAAAAAACTGTCAACAAATTTCGAGCTCTTTTTGGAGATGGGAGAATAAAACGATAAATCGTGTAGGAAATCCGAGAGATCGAGGGTCAAGTCCGATCGGTATGGAATGCCCCGTACATAGCCTGTAGCACTACACCACTATGTCCTATTACTGTGATGCCTCGCTGCGGTTACTGGGACTACTCCAGAGTATAATGCGCCTGGTCGTCGGTAGTGCTGCACGCGAGTAAAAGGCTCGTGCGTACCGTTTTACGTTACGCCATTGTGAAGGGTCCTCTCGCTCTCGCGTGTAGTACATACACGCCTCACGCGTGGTATACCGACTCCCCTCCCCCGTAGGCAGTCCCGACGCGCCGGCACACTTCCCCATTGTCGAAGAAAGTCACCGCGCGCGCTCCTCGCTCTCGTCCCGCTCGCGCAAAGTGTGCCAAGTAACCTGAGCGCGAAAGCGCGATGTGCACGTAGTGCGCCAGCCACCGGGTGAAGTAGTCACGCGTACCCCGAGAGCACCTCGAGAACTCGAGCGTCGACGTAAAAACTTTTCTCTCCACACAAAACTGCGGGTCATTATTTTATTGCCGGCAATTTCACTGATGAATAGAGTCGTGCGAATTATCACTGTTTGCACACCCAGAGAAATCGTTCTGATGGGATCTATTCGAAAAAAATAAAAATTATTTGAATGAAATAAAAATTTATTTGAATGAAATAAAAATTTATTTGAATGAAATAAAAATTTATTTGAATGAAATAATAAATTATTTGAATGAAATAAAAAATTACTTGAATGAAATAAAAAATTATTTGAATGAAATAAAAAATTATTTGAATGAAATAAAAATTTACTTGAATGAAATAAATTTTATTTCATCCGAATAAATCCTATTAGGCCCGCCGTTAAATAAATTAATCTATTTAATGGCCTGCCTATTAGGATTTATTTGGATCAAATAACATTTATTTATTTCGATGCAGCGGCGAAAAATATTTCTAATTTCACTCGAGGGCGAGGATGGTACTAAAATAGCTATTTTCTCGTAATTAAATTTTTTATTAACTTTTAATAAATTAACGAACGCACACACGAGTGCGTGACTGTTCACAAGGACGCGGCGAGTTACAACGCGTAAAAAAACCGTTTTACTTTTCTTCAATTACTTTTTCGCGCTCGCGATCGGCAATCGCGCGCGGCCTTAATGCATTCGCGATTTATGTTTATATCTCGTCTCGCCGCGTGTGATATACGAAAAAGTCCCGAGAACGCGAGTTAAAAAGCCATAACATCGGGGTATAATTATGGTTAATTATGTCGTGAACGAAAAGAGGTCTTTGCTTCCTCCTTGGTCCTCGCTCGCGCTGCGCGGTTACGACGGGTCGTCTTACGGCGCAGCGCGGGAATTGCGTTATAAGATTAATGAACGCTGGGGAGATGACCGGGGGGAGGGGGAGATACGGACGGGGGGGGGGGGGAGGTTCGGGACGGAGAAAGGCGAAAAGGGAGACGCTCTCGTCTGACGAGAGGACCTCCAAATACGGCGAGCCGGTCGCCCTCGGGCTGCATCATGAATGATGCAACGTATATTCTCCGCGCCCTGTACACCGCGTCGTACAGCGTAATACAGCGTGGTAAGTGCAGTCCGCACACGTGAGCGTGAATTCACAAGCGCCCCGTTATGCCGGACACTCGCAGCCCCGGCACAACGTAAACAAGATAAACTTGGCTTCCCTCGAATCAAGATGCACGAAGGTATTTCCACCTTCGCCGGGAAAATTATCATCGTGAATAATTTCGCTCGAGGATTCGAACGATTGCAGATCTGTAATTCTCATTTACTCGCAAATTATATTCATACCTTTTTTTACACCGTTTGCTCACTGAAATATATTCGATATGGTGTCGAGCGCGGTGCCTGCATTATTTAAAGTGTCAAGATTAATTTTAAAAAGCTGAAGTAAGCACGTATATAATTGAAAAATAATGTTATTAATTTTTCCTGAGAAATGTAATTAATTTTTCTTGAAAAATAATGTCATTAATTTACTGACATTTGATTTTTCGAATACCAAAAAAAGTAGCTGATACGCGTTCACCTCATACTGGGAACGATCTGTGCGTACACGGAAGACGATTTTCTTTCAACTTTTTTTTTCGTTTTCCCCAAAGTTTTGTTTCTCTTCGACACGAGTGGCAAATTCTTCGAGGGTCGAACTCTCGAAGTGTCCGTGGAGTCTGAAAGTTGCCAGCAGGCGCTTCTTCCACCCATGTCCCGGTCTCTTCGTGCTTTTTTCCTCCCCCTCATACAGGATACATTTCCAAGAGTCTCTGGTACTCGTTATCAGGACGGGGGTTGCGCGGAGGGTGCAAGAGGCGCGGCCGTGCGGGGGGAGGACAGAAGAAAAGGAGCTGCCGCTGGTTTATCCCCGAAGCTTCACGAAACTCCTCGCAGTTACGAACACTGCCGGCCATTATACATTGTTACTTTCGCGTGCGCAACAGCGTGCGGACCCTTCGGGAGTCTGCGCGAGCTTGCGTTGCCGCGCGTGCAGGGCACGAGACACACAAGGCGGCACGTTGTGCCTGCCCCCGGGGTGGTCCGCGGGGCGAACTACCTACGTCGAATCCGGCACCGTTCGATGTCCCCCCCACCCCCCTCCCTTGCGAGACCCCTTGGGACTTCCGAGAGCACGTTTCGGTGCATCCTATCCGCGGAAACATTGCCTCGCGTGTCCGTAAAATCTTTGAAAAGGTGGATAGAGATTGCACGTCTTTTTTGTTGCACTGATAACACGAGTAAATGCAACAACAACAAAACACTCTAATATCGTAAATATCAGTCAACTGACTCAACGTTATTATTATTATTGTTATTATCATTATTATTATTATTATTATTATTATTATTCTTTTTTTATTATTTTTTAAAATTATTATTGTTGTTGTTGTTGTTATCTTTCAGTTGCAGTAAAATGTATTTTCGACCAGTTCAACATTATTTTACCGAATTTGTCCCGATTGTATCTTGACAACTAATTGTTTAATGCTGACGCAAAATTGCCGGCGCATCAGCGTTTGACTTTGTGAGGTTTGGGTTGAAACGGTATCGTTGAATTTTGTCCGTCTCTCACTTCAGACAAAACGAACAGTGCATGAGTTTTGAACGGTGTATCGGAGCAGCGGCGCCTCGGAAAGAACACTATAGATTTCGTGAAAACGCGCGCGCGGCGCTGTGTATCGCGTAACCCGGTGGCAGAGATGATGGAGGCAGAGCCGGCGGGAGGCGAGCGGGGAACGTACATACGGAAGTGGAAGCGGTTTTTCCTGTTTCTCCTGGGTATATGCGCAGCTTTCGTACGCGATTTCTCGCTGCATCGGGGAGAGCGAGGGATTGAAAGAGAGAAAGAGAGATAGAGAGAGAGACAGAGGGAGATAGGCGAGAGACGCTTCTCGACGTCGGTGGGCTCTCTTTCCCCTCCTCTCTCTGTCATATTGAAACTCGCACGTTACCTGCTGCTGTATCGACGTATCTGTACACGTATCTACTTTCTGCTTACGTACACAGCGGCCTCGCGTAGAGTTTTCTCGCCGCCTATCCGTGTACGTGTCCACAGCCACGTATACAGGATACACGCGCGGAGCTTCCGTTGCCACCGCAGCGAAAGCAAGTTTTCTCGGGGCATAGAAGAAAGATACCCGGCTCCGGTCCTCTCATCCGCGCAGCGAATGGAGGTAGAAGTAAAAATTCGCATTTTCTGGCGCTCGAGTCCTCCGGGTTATACACAGCGGGGCTGCGAAATCCTCTACTTTCCCATCGCATTCCAGCTCCATCGAGACGACTCCGGATCGTTGACAAAGCATTTTCAATACTCTTCGACGCCTTCTTCTTCTTCTTCTTCGACGACGACGACGACGACTTAGAGCTCCAGCCGGCAGCGTATCTTTCTTGTTATCTTTGTTTTCGTTCAGTCTGTTTTGCCGATTTTGTTTTTTTGGTTTCTCACAATTCGTCATTCCAGAGACGCCAATTGCAATTTTCACGGTGCTTGGATGACGAGAAGAAATATATATCGTCTTGTGAATTCGATGGAGATATATTGAATTTTATATTTTTAGCGCCATCTGTCCGATGGAAAGAAAACGTGTACCATTTCTTTGGCCTGGCTGACATGAGCAATGGCACGAAAAAAGCCCCATACGTTAACGCTTAACTGCGCGGCGTGAGAGGAACAAACGAGAGGAGGCTTCTCGTTCGCTTCGGGTTTTTCGAGTGTCTGGCTCGTTCGGGCAGCGCGCGAGGGAAGCGAGAATGAAGAGCTCGCCGAGTGCTCGACGATGATCTTTAGCAGAAGCATCGGCAGGACGGGACGTCGAAGGCTCTCTGATGCTGCAAAGATGAGGATACGAGGAAAAGATAGAGGTAAAAGAAAGCAGAGCCAGACGTCGTTCTTTCCTACCAACCGAACCACGATCGTATGCTTCACACATCCTGGGTCTTCGCATTTTTCTTACCGGGTGCTCATTCACCCATCAGTGCCGACATGAAAACCAAGTTCAGTGCAGAAAAACTCGAGCGTCTGAAAATCATGTTCATCGCGGTGTCAGACATTGTGATTACTTATTCGATGCCGCAGCATTTCGAAATTCAAAATGACGCAAACTGACGCCGACCTAAACCCGAAGAGTCATTTAATCGAAAGGTTGACATTCATGGATTTCTCGAGTTCCCTTCTCTTCATCTCTTAGACAACGTCAACAGCAATGGTCATTATGTACCAATTTCTCAAACTGTCGGTTCCAAGCTTTAAGCGAAACAACGGAAAAATCCTCAAAACGTTGAAGTCCCCGCGGAAAGTCCCTGGAAACGTTGCTCATCCGCAACATTTTTCAAAATGTCTGTGTGTTACTTCACTGCATGTCTGGATGATCACTGCATGTCTGGATGATTACTTATTCGATGCCGCAGTACTTTGGAATTCAAAATGACGCAAACTGACGCCGACCTAAACCCGAAGAGTCATTTAATCGAAAGGTTGACATTCATGGATTTCTCGAGTTCCCTTCTCTTCATCTCTTAGACAACGTCAACAGCAATAGTCATTATGTACCAATTTCTCAAACTGTCGGTTCCAAGCTTCAAGCGCAACAACGGAAAAATCCTCAAAACGTTCAAGTCCGCGTGGAAAGTCCGTGGAAACGTTGGTCATCCGCAACATTTTCCAGAATGTCTGTTTGTTACTTCACTGTATGTCTGGATGATTACTTATTCGATGCCGCACTACTTTGGAATTCAAAATGACGCAAACTGACGCCGACCTAAACCCGAAGAGTCATTTAATCGAAAGGTTGACATTCATGGATGTCTCGAGTTCCCTTCTTTTCATCTCTTAGACAACGTCAACAGCAATGGTCATTATGTACCAATTTCTCAAACTGTCGGTTCCAAGCTTCAAGCGCAACAACGGAAAAATCCTCAAAACGTTCAAGTCCGCGTGGAAAGTCCGTGGAAACGTTGCTCATCCGCAACATTTTCCAGAATGTCTGTCTGTTACTTGACTGCATGTCTGCATGTTGTGTCGAAGGGGTTGGATCTACGTTTCGCTGCACATTACATCGAGGCCCGTCATGACGAGGAAGCGAGTCTCGAAAGAGCCAAATATATGGAGGCAGACGAGTGCGGTGCCTGGTGGATGTGGAGAATAGGAGGAACGAGGAGAAACGGGGAGAACATTCGACCCAGGAAGGCTACGACGACGACTACACCGGGGAACTAGAAGAGGCAACCAGCACCACGTCTATGGTAACAGCTATAGTAAAGTAGAAGTACAGTATGAATAAGGCCATGTCGTGAGAGTGAGAGAGGGAGACGTAAGGGCCGCTCGATTATTTGCCCGAGTGGCCAGCCAGTTCTCTCCTCTATTACAGACAATGTTGCGAGTACTTTGCATACACAGTTGTATATAGTCGCGTACGAAAGTGGTTTCCACGTATCGCCTCGTTCGCTCTTTCCCTCCAACCGGCCCGACCTCTCGGTCTCGTTTTTCCCCACCACGTGGGCATCATGGACGTGTGCATGCATCGCCGCGTGGATCGGTATGCGTTCATTCACTTCTCCGACGTGCTCATCAACTCCCCACTCGGTTTCGCCGCTTCCGCCTCGTGGTAGTACGGCCAACGCGGACGATATCGCGTCATCTATTTAACCTTTAAATCATACGCAACTTCTGTGAGAGTTTTTCGCTTCTGTCGCAGCATTCCAAAAGTAACATAGTACGGATCAAGGAAAAATTACCATGTAACGTGGGAAAAACTCTTCGTAGTCAGCTGGAAAGCTTTTGCTGTGGCGCCATCAGGACACACTGACGGACAGAAACGACCAAAATGGTTAGCCGACCGGGTCGACAAGAGCGGGACAAGAAGAGCCCATTTTGGTGCGATTTTTGGTTGATTTGAGGCATCAATAAACCACTTCATGTGTATTTTGATCGGGTGTCAGTTCACCAGGGCTGACAGGTGGCGCTACTATAAAAAACGACAACCCAACCAAAAAGAGTCAGTTTTGGTTGGGTTTTTCACGGCTTTTTTGTACTAGTCAACCATTTCGGTTAGATCAGTGTACGCCATATGGAACTAAGTGTCATGTTTTCTCACCAACTTCCGCATTGAAGTTATTCCCATTTCAATGTTCAAAATTTCTTTTTCACTCTACGAGAGGTCGCGACGTGTACTTTTTCTCTGGCAAAATTTCGCCACACCTATCTCGCTCACGTATTACATCATTTAAAGCCGCTGTGTGACACTCGCAAATGATCGCCATCCAATCGCCGATAACCCGGGTATTAATTTTCGTCGGATACGAAGTGCTGACTAATATTTCGAGGTGACGCTGTGTGTCGAACTCCGTTACGACTGGCGGTCGGACGGATCGGATTACCGGAGTTGGAAACGTAGTTTCGCGTTTATAGCATCCACCTGGTTTGCTATTCCGGCCCCCGCCGAAGTGCGATGACGAGCGCCGAGAAGCGTCGGGGAGAACGAGGAGGTCGAAGATGAGCCTCGCCACCCAGCCGTGCGAACGATTAGTGCCCGTTAACGTTGTGCGTTCAGACGCGGCTAAACCATCGGTAATTCAATGCTCCCGGCTCTGCGCCCCCCCCCCCCCCCACCCGTTCTCCAGCCCCGCGTTGCGTTCTCTCACCCGAGCCGGCGCGCCCGTTTCCACGGTTTGTCGCGCTTACACAGTCCAGCGGGCTATTGTCGCTCGCGAACTCACGCTAACGAGAGCTTAATTAGCAGCTCGCCCGTCACCTCCTTCACCCCCCGTGCCTGTACGCCGCTTCTCGCGCGCTCGTCCTTCTACCCCCGCTTCGCGTCCCTCCCGATCTCTCGATCAATCGAGACTCCGGGGACTGGATTAACAGACGAATGGACCGCTATGGACGAATGAAATATATCGAGCGATTAGCGTTCCCCCCTCGGGAACACAAGAGACCCTTCGGCGATACATCCTCCGTGGTCCGTCTTGCGTCTCGTCTGTGCCCGATCGGTGCGGCGAATTCGTTGTCATTGGAATCATTGGTAAAGTGAAATTGGAAAAATTGCCGAGTCACTTGAATATCGGAATGTTCAAGTCATTCGTTCCAGTATTTTGGGTATCATTTCTATGAATGCCTCAGCTTTGTGTTAAATTAAATGCAGTAAATTTAATACATAAATGTGTAGTCAGGCACATTTTTTTACTCGTTTTCTATATCTAGTACACGCGTTTACGTAGAAGAGCTTCGTTTACCAGTACCTCAAGCTTGCACTGAATATTTTCATGATGTTGAATTTTGCATCGTTGAAATGCAACGTAATTCAGAAAAACAAGTTAATTGTAATTAACCCAAATGATGAAGGGCACGCAAAAAATGTATATATAATTTTTTTTCGTGCCCTTTTTTTATATGGTAACTTTTTATACCTATTTTTATCATACAATTACAATTTTTTTTTTCTTCTGAATTTCGTTGCATTCCAACGATGCAAACTTCAATGTCGTATATTTTCATGGAAAAAAAGGTTTGGGTAGATCTACCCTGAAATTGGTTATATATGTGCCAGATGATTAATTGGCGACCAAGTTATTCGTAAACATAACCAAGTGATCTGGTACGTCACCAAAAACTTGGTTGTCATAGCCTATAATTTGGTTGATCTAACCAATTAATCGTATGCCGCATATCTAACCAAGCGCTTGATAGATCCAACCAAACCTTTTTTTTCGTGAATTCGACAGTTCAATTTGATCACCTTTTGCGACGATAATGCATACGACACTTTCCGTGTTTCATTCTCGCTTTGTGTCCCGCGTTTTATGAATCCCAATCCCTCGTCCCGCTCGCTCGAAATCATCCGGGGCTAAACTGCTAAACATTTCGCTCAATCGGGGGATCGTCAACCGTCGCGGCACGGAAATCCGTGTTGCCGCTTATAGCCTATGTAGCCTTTCGGGGAATCGGGAATGCCGGGGTGCGCGCGTGCGACTAATTTCCCCGAGGAAATTCCCATGGATTCGGGGTAAATCGCGGCGGACGTTATGTACCGTGTATTTATGTATAGAACTCGGCGAGCGACGGCGAAGGTTTACGACGAGCGCGCCGCGGTTCTGGAATCGATGCATCGGTATGAGGGGACGCCGCGAATCGCGAAGGCAACTGTGGAAATTATTTGAGCGGTCAGGAAGCGAGTGAACTGCGAAGGGGGTGAATGGAGGGGCGAAAGGGGCGATGGGGGAGGGGTTGGAACGGAGTGCAGAGGCGATGAAGGGGATTTCGCGTTCCGGCACCTGTGGATTTCTCCAAGCGGGCGGTAAGCACAGGATCTGAAAACCCGGAAACCGAATATTGCGACCGCGACATCGGTCTTTTTTTTCTATTTATCATCGCAGAATCGACGACATTCGTGTTATTAATTATTGACTATTAATTAAAACGAAAATTCTTCTGTTCCCGTCGTACCTGTCGTTGTCGTTGGTGGTTGCAACAAAAATGTCACGATCATTACACCGTCTACTGAGAACAAAAAATTCGCCAATCAACGTTCCTCGAATTAATCATCGGAGTCCCGTTAAAAAAATCACGATGTTTCCCGACAGCTGTCGATATAATGATAGCCGGAAAACAGAAACGCGAAGAAATTTCGAATCCCGCGCGAATTTTGCGACCGCGACATCGGTTTTTCTACTTTCTATTTATTATCGCAGAATCGACGACATTCGTGTTATTAATTATTGGCTATTAATTAAAACGAAAATTCTTCTGTTCCCGTCGTACCTGTCGTTGTCGTTGGTGGATGCAACACAAATGTCACGATCATTACACCGTCTACTGAGAACAAAAAAATTAGCCAATCAACGTTCCTCAAATTGACCATCGGAGTGGCGTTAAAAAAGTCACGATGTATCCCGACAGCTGTCGATATAATGATAGCCGGAAAACAGAAACGCGAAGAAATTTCGAGTCCCGCGCGCGGTTTCCGAATATACCGGCCGCCACCCGTATATATTCGCCGTTAGTTTCTACCTGCGCTCGCGGAGATATAGAGTACAGAAGCAGCCGAGTAATTGGATTTCTCTCTCCGGTTCAATTAGAAATTCAAATTCGGTCCGGTCACTGGCACAGAGGGGAACGGGGGGCGAGGGCGCAGAGGGGGGGGGGGGGGAGGCAGAGAGTACGTGAACGTATATAGGGATAACTACTACGGATAGAAGCTATAGCTATATCGGGCAAAAGTGCTCGCTGCGGTCTGCAGGGCTCTCATGCCTCTCCACTCTTCGGCCGCCGCAGCTTTTTTTCATTTTACCCATTCGCTATACGTACATCTATATAGCCCACCTGCAAACGTACGTCGCACACGCGTTGCGCCCCCGGCGAGGGAGAAAGAAACAGTTGGTAGGGCAGAGATAGAGATAGAGAGAGAGCGTTAGCTCCACGCTTCCGGATTTAATTGCAGCTGCGGTGGCCGCTCGATCTCCCCGTGAGGGCGAAACAATATAAAGGGGGTAGGCGCGGGGGGGGGGGGGGGGGGGGGGGGGGGTAAAAAGGCGAAGTAAAAAAATGGAAAGGGAGCGAAAAGAGAGGAGGCTCTGTGGCGGAAAGTGCGGGGAAACAATCGATGGATAAATGAAAATTCGATTTTGCAGTCAGAATTTTTCGCCCCCTCCCCCCCCCCCCCCCTGACGTCCGTCACGTTCTCCTGTTTTTTCCCTTATTCATAAGTCTCGTTCCTCCTCGTTCCTCTCTTGGCTGATTAAAAAAAAGATGTATCCATCGATTTTCCATCTCCCGCGCGATTTCATTCGATTCTCCGAGCGACTCGTCGCCGCGTAATCCCGTTACGATTGCCCCGCGCGCGCGCGCGCGGAACACGCGAGTCGCCAATTTTCACATGAGATTTTCGGACGGCGAGCGCGCATCCCCCGCGCGCGCCACGTTGCGACGCGAGAATTTAATTTTTGCGGACGTTACCGGAGCGCCCGAGCGTTTTCTCGACGTCCCGCACGTCGTCCGAGCGGATTCCTGACAGGAACAGTTCCACCGGCGGCGGAGCATCAGTTCGCATTATACCCTGCGCTTCTCCCCTCTTTTCTCTTTCTCTCTCTCTCTCTCGCTGTCTCTGTTTCTACACGAAAAGCCAGAGCCGAACCGCAGCTAGAACGTATACAAAGGTCTATACGGCGCGCAAGGAAAGTTGGTAAACCGTTGTTCACTGCAGGTGGAGCGATTAATCCGGGCTAATTTCTCGTGGTGGCCGGGCGCGAGTCAGCCTCTCCGTTCCCTCTCCCCGTGACGTGATGAGGGTCCCCGGAAACCGAAGGGTTGCCTGGCGGCCACTCTTCCTGCGTGAAACCACCCTCACGCCAGATTTCCCGTCCGCTATAATATTATACCTTCGTCGACGTGCGACCAAGCTGGATAATGAAATTTGTAGCCGAGAAATCGCAGTCAAAAGGTCTAATTAGAATGGATTCGCCCGGGGGTGAAGCGTTTGGATCGAAAAACACCTCAAAGAGGATCGAGATCGTTTTCGTTGAAGAGAGCAAATTTGTTTTCACTTTTTTTAACACGCGTAAAAGTTTACCTAATAAGTTAGAAATTAATTGGGTAGATCGAAATATGAAATTGATTCATTTTTTGTATATTCGACATTCAATAGCGTCTTTAAATTGTTGCGGGGTTCCAATTTGTGGCCGTCATCCAAAAATCAGTGGGTAAAAAATCAGTGGCGTTTTTCGCGAAAAGAAAATTTTCGACTTCGTAAAGTTTGAAGCAGTGTTGTAAATCCTTAATTTGTATAATTGATGGCGCACAATGGGCTTTATAATTGTTTTTATATTAATAAATCGTAACAAGGCTGAAGGACTCCGGTCGATGGCCTATTGACAATGCGACCAGAAAACAAAATGTACAGGGCACAGAAAGGGAGAAAAAAATGTATAATGTATTGTCAATAAATATCGTTTACTACTACTACTAAATCGTAACGATTGTAATATGATGTGTGAACTTTTAGATAAAGGCAAGGAATATTAATTTCCCATAAAACTTCATAGTAATCTTATTTAAAATATGGAGAAATATAATGCATTGCGAATATAATGGAGGACTGTGCTTGTCCATTTTTCTCACGATTTCTCCGAAAATTTAATTAAAAATTCGGTTTTTCTTACGGCTATTCAAAAGTTCCCATATAATTTTATGATCGCTACAGATCATCGTTATAAAATCGTAACTGAAAAATAAACTGTTACGTAAACTTTAATTCGTAATGGGGACTTACGACACTGGTTTGAAGAACCTATCCGATCGGAAATCTCTTGCTGATTCCGAAAAGCAGCATTTTCGCAGAGTCATTCGATTCTTCAGAATGCGTCTTCCGCGGCCCGAATTATCATAATCGCATTTCCGCTCGAGTCAACGGAACGGAATCTCCCACGCACGAGAATCGATCGACGTGGTTGTGCGTCGAACGTGCGGCTCCGCTTGCGTGCCCCCGTAATCGCTAATTATTCTGACGTGGCGTGCGTGCGAGTTCATCACGCCAGTAGGGCACGTATGACTCATTATCGCGTGGAATCTCAAGTGCAAACAGGAGACGATGTAAGATAATCGCGCGCGCGGGCACCGAGCCGCGACGAGGCTGCGCACTCTGCACTCGTTACGAGCGTACGGTTTACGTGTACGCCAACGTAAACACGTAACTGCACTATGCACACAGCGTGGCGCATGCAATTGCGAATATTGCGCACAAGACGCTATCCGACCCGACAGTTTTGCGTGTCCAAGCGATCCGTGAGAATACAAACACGTGATAAACACGAGATCGCGGTGGACGGGAAAACGTGAATCCTTGAAACGATTTCCATCCACAGGACGGATCACCGCGCCTCGCTCACGATAAATCGATCCGATAATTTTATTATTCTAAACGATCCGTGAGTGGCTATTAATATCCGAAGTGATCGGCGACATCGATGGAATTACACGTTCGCCTGGGAACGATAATACGATGAGGTTATGCAATTAAACGAGTGTGTCCGGTGTAACGCGTGGGAACAGCGCGAGAAAAGTCAGGGGCATGAACGTCGGGCAAGGCGACATGCGATGTTCATAAATACGTGGTATACAAAAGAGTGGAACCTCCTCCTTAATTAATATTTCTTCTACGAGATGGTGATTCCTTAAGTCGCCGTATCCGTCGGAATTATACTCCCAAAAATACAGGTGACAATCAATTTTTATTCAATAAAAAATAATAATAACAATAGAAATAAAATAACAGAAAATTATTTGCATCAACATTTGAAAAAAAAAAAAAAAAATAATAATAATAATAATAATAGAAATAAAATGACAGAAAATTATTTGCATCAACATCTGAGAAATTTGAATATTTAAAAAAAAAAAAATAACAATAATAGAAATAAAATAATGGAAAATTATTTGCATCAACATTTGAAACAAAACAAAAAATAATAGAAATAAAATGACAGGAAATTATTAGCATCAACATTTGAAACAAAACAAAAATAATAAAAGTAAAATGACAGAAAATTATTTGCATCAACATTTCTACCCGAAAATCGGAAAATTCTTCTACGAAATTGCAATCTTTCGTATACAGCCTGCATGACGATCACATCCGCACGTTGCCACTCAAAAGTGAACTTTCAATTCGTGCTCTATTTTTATTTTCATCGAACCCACACTCGACCGGCTGGCTGTACCGGTGCGGCAAGCTCGAAAGTGGGATGTCTATAGGCCCCGAAAGCCGGGGCAGTCACCGCGGCGCGGCCAATAAAAATGCAAATCAACGATCGATTTATGTGCACTTCGGTTCCATCTCCATTCGTCTGCTTGGCCGCGCGCATCGTGGCTTCTGCGGACGACGCGGCGAGCGAAGTGTTATGTCACCAGGCCGGCCGTCTGTGTGCGCCCGGCACCTGCGAGTTTACCTGCTGATTGTGCGAGATCGCCGCCGGTATTAGGCCCAGGTATAATGCTGCTTACAGCCGCGCCATGCGATCCGCAATCTGCCGGTGGAATAGCGTCTGTGCTGTGCTGCACTGTGCAACGCTGCACAGTGCAACCCGCACACACAGATATATAGACGGAGACACGGCGCAACGCCCGTCTGTATATCAAGAGTTTACCGTCCCGTGTATATCGACGATTCCATCGTCGCGTACATCGAGAAACAACACGATGCGCCGCGCCGTATACCTGCTGCAGCCCGGCCGATGCATATTGCACTCGAGCGCTCCGCTCCCGCTCGCTGCCCGGCGCTCTGACACAATTTCCATTTTTAGACGAGCGCTCACACCGTCCGCGTCTCAGGCGCGAACGAGAACGCATGCTGCATTTTACTATTAAACCCACACAACCGTGAGCTCCCGTTTGTAGAAAAAAAAAAAAAAAATGCAAACACACGCGAGATTCGTCATAGTGTCGTAAATAATACGCAGTGGTTATTGCTCGTCGTTAACACGAGAGGCGTGTATAAACATTTTTTTCATTCATTAACCTCGCGCGTTTTATTGCGTTCGATAATATGGAATATAGTGCAATAATTTAGAGCAATTTTTTATATTACTAGGGTAATCACACGCGATTTTGATAAAATGATCTGACGACGATCTTTTGCTCAGAAATCATAGATCCGGCTCCGGACCAAAAATCGCTAAAATTGACTTCGAAAATTTTTCTTTTCAAAATATCGATTTCTAACCTAAAAAAATCGCCAAAATCGACCTCAGAAAGATTTTTTTTTTTTTTCAAAATTTCCCGTCGTCTTATGTTAAATTTGACATCAAACTGATTTTGTTTACAACGGACTTTTCTGACCATTAATCACAGCTCGAATAGTTTGCTAACAATGTTTTCCGTTACTCATGAACTAGAAAGAGGGATTAACGTAATGGAAAATGATAAGAAATTGACGAAATGCTTTTGTTTAACGAAGCTACAATTTTTTAATATTTCAAAATCGATCCTTTTCTCGGTCGCAAATTATTTCGTAAACTATGACGAACCTGATATCTCGGATATTTGATTTTCTCGGCGGATCAGTCGCCGCGAAAAATTAAGTTTCCTACATTTTGTCGTGAAATCGTCAGCAGTTCCTTAACTAGGAATTCCTATTTTTTCGTCGTTACGTAAATCTCGCGAAAACGCCGCGGGTTTCCGGATTGTCGGCCACGATTTTATACGGCAATTCGGCCCGCAATCGAGAATCCGCGCGTGCGTATTATCGGTAATGTAACTATCGCAAGTTCGCATAACACTAAAATATTCGCGAGTGCCGCACACAGAGTGCGAGCGCCCCGGCGTTTCGTACAAACCGCACACGTAATTAACAAGGTGATGGAGAGAGCGCGCGTGTGTGTTATGTGCGGCACGGTTACGCCGTGTTACGGTGTCGGTGCGAAGGCCCGCGCGAGGTGCATTAAAATGCCGCAGTCGCGAATTTCGTGGCCGCGGTTTACGTTTTCGCTACCATATATGCGTTATTCCGTGGCGTTTAACACGCGACGCTCGGCCGGGCGTCGTAAATTTTCGAGCAGCCCGACTGCGCACGGGCTGGCTGGCTTCCCGACAAGAGCAAGTGCAAGACCTCGCCGCGGACTTGCACGTGCGATCCTCGAGCTCTTTTTTCATCGAACGCTTTGCTTTCCCGTCTCAACGATTCGCCTGGAATTAAATAGCGGAACGATAATTAATGAAAATTAAAAATAATAAAAACAACTTTGCATCACGAAAAATATTGACCAATCCTGTGACTGTTCAACGGTTGAACTCGGTTTACATTGGGTACGCGAAAATAGCCATGAACAGTGACTACATCGATGCCATCAATCCTCACTCGTTCGCCTTATCAGCCCCAATTATTTAACGCAAATAAAAAATAATAAAAACAATGTTGCGTTACAAAAAATATCCACCAATCCTGTGACTGTTCAACAGTTGAACTCGGTTTACATTGGGTACGCGAAAATAGCCACGAACAGTGACTACATCGATGCCATCAATCCTCACTCTTTCGCCTTATCAGCCCCAATTATTTTATAAGCCGTGTTCCGAGGCTCGCACTCGGTCTGCGGTTTCCCCGCAGTCCCGGGTGCACCCGGAGGAAGGAATTGGGCGCTCCGCGCGCGCGAGGCATCCTCGGCGTGCTATACGTTGCGGCTGGCAGTCCTCAATAATTCACGAGACTGCAGCGAAAATTCGGCAAATTTCCGTAAGCCATAAAAACGTCTCAATCGAAACGAGAATCGAATCTCGTTGAGAGCGTTGAATTTGAGTCGTGTGTAAACAGGAAGTGTGTGAGTGATAAAACGCGATTCGTGTATTGATAGTTATTTAATTTCTCTGGACGAAGCCGCCGCACAATCTTCGACGGATCGATCGATCGGTCGTGTCGAGATATAAATCGATGCCACACACGCGAACGACGCGAAGGAGTTGCAAGGAGGAAGACGTCGAGACGATCGAGGTGGAAGATGAGGGAAGACGACGGTGCGAGGGGAGAAAAAAAAACAAAGCGCGATGACGCTTCGCTCGTTGCATAATTCTTCGGGCACCCCGCGCTGCTTCGCTCTTCCCGCGCGATATCTTCTTCTCCTTATATTTCTTGTATTTCCATTCCGAAGCCCCGCGCGCTCGCGGCGCTTGCGAGCGATTTATCGACGTTATTGATGGCCCGGGTAAACGGGCACCGCGCGTCTTCGAAATGGAACGCTCCGAGGTATCTAATGTAATACCTATATATTCGCGCACGACGCGTGTGCGCTCGCTCAAGATATACGCGGATATAATTCATGTATACAGATAAATTCTTAATCGTTATCGGCTCGCGCAACCGGAAAACGTCTCGCCGCGGAAATCCTCGCGTTCGACGAAGGGATTGGCCAACGCAAATTGGCAATCCCTTCGACGAGCGGGTTTTCGTGGGTTTCGTTTTTTATTTTATTTTTTGTAACTCCGGTATATTCGGAAATAAATTTACTGGCTGTGTGAAACTCGCGGTCTCTCGTTTGTGAGTCACGTATTAGACGTTATAATTGAAAATTATTCGCAATTTGATTGACGAGAATATAGAAAGCAGTTTACACTACTGTTTATTTTCTAGTTACAATTTTAGAACGATGACCTGCAGCGATTATAAAATTATATGTGAACTTTTGAATGGCCGCAAGAAAAACCGAATTTTTCATTAAATTTTAGGAGAAATTGTGAGAAAAATGGACAAGCACAGTCCTCCATCATTTTCGCAATGCATTAACAGTATTTCTTCATTTTTTCAACAAGATTAACATCAAGTTTTATGAGAAATTTAAATTTCTTGCCTCTACTTAAAAGTTTGCACATCATATAGTAATCACTACGAGTTATTATTATAAAAACATAATTACAAAGTCAATCGTACCATCAATTTTATTTCTATAAAAGTCAGGGATTTGCAACTCTGATAGAAAGTCGATGATCGTGATTAACCTAGACTTTCGAGTACTGCGAAATGATAGACACAGTTGCATCGACTTGACGCGCAAAAAAAAGTCTATCGCCACGTCATTTGTCCATTTCGCTTCCTGTAAATTACAAGTCAGACGAATTACTCGACGCGCAATTTCCGCGATCCGTCATCGTGCTGTTTTATCCTTGACATTTTGCGCCTCGCATCGTGCTACGTGTTACGCTATTTTGCGTGTAACGCAGAGACGCGCGCTTTGCCGAAAAAAAAAAAAAAAAAAAAAAAACGAAGCGCGTAAATCCGATTATTCCGCAAATTGCCGTGAGATGTAAAAATAGTCATTACGGCCGCGGCGCTCGCGGGGTAAACACCGCGAGCGTGAGAGTCGGTTACATGATTCACGGGAACGGGGTCGCCTGGTCGGCGATATAATATCGCCGCGTGTAAGATCGCCATGGCGGAAAGAGTCGCGACCACGTTGCTGCCGTCCTTGGCCGAAGCTCGACGCGTTAAATAATCGCTCGGACGTCCCGGTGAGCCCGCGAACAGGAACGCCGGCTTCGCGGCGGCTAAAGTCAGTCGGAATGCCGCTGCGCTCGTCCTGAGCTGCGCGAGCCAACGAGAATTGATAGGCCGCCGTGATGCGCCGCTATTCCGCCGCAATAACGCCACGCGGCACAGTCGTTAGCCACATCGAAATCTTCGCGCGGTTGGAAGTGAAAAAAAAGCAAAATCTCGGAGATCAGACGGCAACAAAAATTTCGAAATGTTAGAAATATATTTTCGTGTTGAATAATCGAGAAAGAAATCTTCCCATCATAAAATTAATACATTGCATGTTAACTTTTTCTAATTGCCGCCCATCGTAAAGTTACTATTTTTATTTTACCATTTTCATTTTCCAAAAGAGGTTTTAAGATTTTTTTAAGGTAGTGTGCGTAAAATGGAATTTTACACATAGTGCGTAAAATGGAATTTTACACATAGTGCGTAAAACGGAATTTTACACACAGTGCGTAAAATGGAATTTTACACATAGTGCGTAAAATGGAATTTTACACATAGTGCGTAAAATGGAATTTTTTCGCATACTACATCAGAAAATATACTATTTCGGATTAAAAAAATCCGTCGTTCGAAAATTCGTTTACAAAATCGTAGATAATTAAAATTATGTAAAAAATCTCGAAAAAATGTTTTTTCACGAAAATAATGCTTCCTCTGTGAGGAAGCAAAAATGACAAAAAAATAAACCAGTGTTTTGTTAATAGTTACGTGATTCGTATAAAAATTGCGAATCCAATCGGAAGGGTCGAGGGTCAGACCCAGGTCGAAACTCGGTCGCCGCATTTATTTTCAACATTGTATTACGTAACAACAACAACAACAGCCTGCCGAGGTCATGAGGTGCCAATGACTGTGCGTCTCTAGACTCGCGCGCAGATAAACCGTGATATTGCTGGTGTACGTCGGGCGACGTCGCTGTCCGAGGTGCTCAGCTCGTTAGCGAAATGGAACGAAGTTATGTATAACGCGGTGAGACGCGAGGCCGAGAGACGCATGGCGTATGCGCAGGTGCGCGCGCGGCAATCGCGTTTGTAATCGTTGGGAGCTGCAACGCGATACCGTTGAGTAGAAAAAAAAGAAGAAAAAAAAAACGCGACCCGAGTAGGATACATAATAAAAAACGGGCGAGGAGAAATAAAGCGAGGAAAAGAACGGAGTAGATATAGCCGCGATAAGCAGTAGGTACAGCCCGACGTGGACGGACTTACCCTGGCAAAGTGTGTCTTTCAACGCGAGGATTCCATTCCGGCTATTGGAGATTCGATTAGATTAGGTGCGTCCCGTATAAACTGCGACGCTACGCGGCCGATATACGCGCGGGTACCACCGAGATAGAGTGCATCGGTTGCTCCGTGCTTCGGGAGGGGGGATAATGCACGAAACGATTGGGGGTGGGCAGAGTATTCGAGGCGGGAAGATGCATTTGTAAGAATTCGCTTCGGCACAGCGAGGAAGCGAGAAAATAAAAAATAAAATAAGTGACGACTTCGCATTACGGCTGCTGAGCTGAGATGTGAAATATCGAGGCGACATTTCCGCGCTCAATTTTCCCGAACGAAAATACACGCGAACTTTGCGTGTCATGCGCTGAAAATCTGGTCCACCGTTTCGAGGCGAATTGTCATCGCGTGCAATTGCGGAATTAATTGCTCGTGGCTGCGTCGACCACTGAGAAAAAGGAGCGGCTATGCTAAGCAAATATCTAACTGCTAGAACTATATTGGAGCCTGCAAGCACACAAGTGTTACTTTCTAGTTCCAACAGCTGAATCCTTCCGCTTTACGTCGTCCGCTTGCAGGAGCGAATCGGTATAGCTGTGGGAACTGAACGATGGCATGATGTTGAAGTTTGCATCGTTGGAATGCAACGAAATTCTGAAAAAGAAATTAATTCTAATTAACCCAAATTATGAAATTAGGTATAAAAGGTCATCATAAATACTAATTGCTATGATGACTTTTTATACCTAATTTCATTATTTGGATTAATCAGAATTATTATTTTTTTTCTGAATTTCGTTGCATTTCAGCGATGCAAACTTCAACATCATACGATGGCTAACTGCGAACGGAAGAAGAGCGGTTTTGCGATAGAGAAAACTTTAAGGTTAGGAACGATAACTAGTGTCAATCGCAGTTAATTAATTTATTATTAATTTATGACTTATAAAAACTACTTTGCCAGTACTGCAAACCCCACGCCAGCAGTTTACGGTTCACCCACACATCCATTAACGGAAAATTCGCTTATTAATCGTAGGATGTCACTTCCGAAAACAATGCTGCAGTGTCGTGTCATATAGCTCCCACAGCTATACTGGGATGCTTACAGCACGACTACCGAAATTTCTCATGCAATTATATTCATGGCTATAATAAGAAATACGAATGTAGCAATACTTTGTTTTATTGCCGGAGCTGTTAATTTTTCTGTGTGCAGCTTTCGTCCGCGCGCGTTGAGAATCTGGCGAAATAATCGCGTGCGCTGGAGGCAGACACTGTGTGGTCGTATTGGCTCTGTATCTCGTCGTCGCCCATTCGCCGGATCGGCTTCACCAGTTGGCGCAATAATATTCTCTTCCGGGTAGTCGTAGACCGCGCACCGATCCCGATAATCTAATCGTTGAACTGACTCCGCGAGGATAGTCTCGAACTGGAGATGTGATATCCTTCGGGGCGACGAGGGGGGCAGAGGGGGGCAGGGGGGGAGGGGGGAGGGCTTGAGGGTCGGGGAGTTAAGCGCCCGGCTCTTAACGGTCAAGATAAATTGCGTGTGCTATGCGAACCGTGCGAGCGGGAGATAATCGCATCAGCTTCCACTCGTGTGGTGCGCGCGGCCGTTCGGCGCAGGTAGACTAAAACGGAGTAAAATCATCCACCGTGACTTTCCATCGAGGAAGTGTGACCCCCTCGTGAACGCGGCGAGGCTGCCCGCGCGGGAAAAGGACTCCTATATATATCTGATATTGTAGCGAGCTCGGTGCATTCCTGATTAAATTTCTTATCAAGATGCGAATCCGCTTTATGGCGAAGCCGCCGCCGCCGCTGAACCGGCTACGGCGCCTGATAACATTTTCGACGAGATCACGCTAATAAAATGTTCGGCTGATCGAATTATTGCGTTAATTAAATAGGACGCGTGTAGAAATATCCAAGGGGTGCATGGAAATAACGTTTACAGACGAAAAAAAAGAAAAAAACGTTAATTCATGTGATGCACATTTTTTTCGAAGAGAATCTAGTGGTAATGCAATCTTCATCCGGTTTCAAGATTATCAGGATAGATGATTTATTCGTTCGTTTTGTATTATTACGCTAATAAAATATGTAGCTGGTCGAATTATCAGGTTAATCAAAATACGCGGTTTCAAGATTATCAGGATGAATCATTTATCGGTTCGTTTTGTAATAAAAATAAAAGTATGTATAAATAACGAATCTAAGATATATCTAAGTAACTCTCGAAAAGTAGCAGGGAGACGTGCTCTTGCTCCATTCGAAATTTGAAATCGTTCCAATAAAATGGAATTTTTCGCATACTACATCAGAAAATATGTAAGATTTTACGCACATGTGGCATAATATACTATTTTAGATTTAAAAAATACATCGTTCGAAAATTCGTTTACAAAATCGTAGATAATTAAAAATATGTCAAAAAATAGCAAAAAAAAATACACCATAAAATATTTAGCTGGTCGAATTATCACGTTAATCAAATACGCGGTTTCAAGATTATTAGGATGAATGATTTATCGGTTTGTTTTGTAATAAAAATAAAAGTACGTATAAATAACGAATCTAAGATATACCTAAGTAACTCTCGAAAAGTAGCGTCGAGACGTGCTCTCGGTCCTTTCGAAATTTCGATCTAACCGGACCGCAATTTCGTCCACTGTCTCGCGGTTGAGTTGGGTCGAGGCGGTCATTCGTGGCAAAGGACCCGAGAGGATAAGGGACGACGGAGCGCGGGTTGCATCGGGCCGGCCTCCGACGACGAGAGGATCCTGCGGATTCCGAACGAGGACCCGAAGCGCGCGCGCGCGGGAGCGGAGAAAATGAGGTACATAGCGGTCGCCGAATAAGAAGCCGGGACTTTCCGTGCTGATGGAAGTTTCATGAAGTCCACCGGCGCGCGTTTGCGACTCTCCACATCTGCGCGAAGCTCTGCTGCTGTTCTCAGAAACGCGGAGAAGACACGACACGAGCGACACGAGTAAATACACGGTATATCGAATTCTCGAGAATATCGTAGCAACTCGAGAAGTGCGACAAGTCTAAGTGCCGTCTCGTGTGCATCGGTCGTTTCTCCCGTGGAAAGAAATTTCTACGTGACGATTTTTTGTCACTTTTCCATGGGAAACGCGAGCTCCCATTTTTTAAGGCTACACGGAACAAAAAATATCATTGATTCAATAAAACCGTAGATTTTGGGCTGCCAAAAACAAGTGTAGTCAAATCAAAATCGCGCAAAAAAGTATTAAAAGAGTATGATAATGGTATGAAGATGGAAGTATGAGAAGCACGTCGTATTGGACGAATTCATACTCAAATTATACTCTACCAATTTTTTATCGGAGTATGAAGTATGAAAGTACTATACAATCAAATACTCCGATATGAGATATCTAAAAAAAAAGTATTAAAAGAGTATGATAATGGTATGAAGATGGAAAGTATGAGAAGTATCTCATATTGAAGTATTTGATTGTATAGTACTTTTATACTTCAATACTCCGATAAATAATTGGTAGAGTATAATTTGAGTATGATTTCGTCCAATACGACATACTCCTCATACTTCCATTTTCATACCATTATCAACTTTTTTAATACTTTTTTGCGCGGGATGTCACTTCCAGTTCCTACAATTTGGTATGATATTGCAACGATAACTCCAGAATAAGCAAACGAATATTTTATTGTTTCAATGTTAAATCGGATTGTGACAACGATAACACGAGTTAATTTAAAAACATTGTTATTGCGGCAGCCCGCAATCCACGGTTTTATTTCGTCAATGATATTTTTTCCCCGTGTAAGTAAAAAATGTAGTAAAACTGGTTCCCAGTTTCCTCCGGGATTACCGATATTTCGGACAATAACGGATACAACATCCAACTGCGAAATTGTCGGGTCAAACTTTTCGTTCTCCGCGTTTGCCTCAGGAAAGTCCCTCATCTCTTAGATGAAAACTGAAAAACACTTTTTCTTATATACCGACCGAGTTGATTTTACTCGTAGCACTTAGCCCTAAATACACGTCTTTTTCTTCTTCGTTTTTTTTTAGCGCAAAACTGGGTCACACAAAAAGTCATGTAATCCGTTAAAGCGACTCGATTGTTCGAGGCGGGATTTTCATCCCTCGATTTTTGGGTCGACCTGTACACCTCTCCCTGTGTCTCGCGCTCATTCCCGCGTCGGCGAATTCTCCGGAGCGAGCTTTAGCTCGAGCGCGGAGCCAGACTTCTGTGTACAAGGGAACCGGGTGATACATATATACATAGAGAGCTTCGCTTACTCCGGCGTCTACGTTGGAACCTCCTTTCGGCGACGTTGGCCTCCTCTCGGTGTAACTTTAAAACTTTAATCTCGACGTGGTCAGTGCTCGAAGATAATGCAACAATGGAGCCGCCGGGGGGAGGAACGGGACGGGGGGGGGGGGGGTTGGGGGGGGGAGGGGATGGAGTACGTAGTAGGAAACGAGGTGAAGGAGGTGCACTGACGACGACGACAACGTCGACGACGAAGACGCCGCTGGTGCATCGCTCGGAGCTCCGTCGTCGTGGACCAAGAAGAAGAAGACGACAACGACGACAAAGACCGTCGGCCAACACAGCGCGCGCGCTCGTCTCGAGGTACCGGAGGGCGGATGGGAACGAGGAAAAGAGAAAGAATAAAACGGTGGAAGAGCGCGCGCGCGGGGGTAGGAGGGGTTCGGTTGGGGTTCGTCGAGAAGCGACTGCGACGACGAGGACGACACGAGAGAAAAGCCAGACTCCGAGCTTTTCTCGAGCGTGGCGTTCCTACCGTCGCACACAGGATGTGCATCCAGAAGAAAATCATGAAGTTCACTCTCGGGGAAGCTCTGAGACGAGTTCGCTCGGTTGCTTGCGGACGAAAACGACAACAACCCTCGTTCGCTCGCTTTCTTCATCTTTATTTTTGCAATCGTTTTTTTTTCGCCTCCCCTCCCCTCGCCGCGCTCTTATCTCGAGAAATTCAACATCGTATTCCGGGCAAGTTGGTGGCGATAATGACGAAGCGGAAGCTGTGTCGAGATTGCACATTCAGGATATCGCCGGAGCGACGCGACGACGCTTTTTATTAGCCGCTCAACTGCGCCCGGATTATGGATGTAACGGTAATTTCCACGGGCGTCGTAGCGGAGATTCGTTATATTAAAATTTACATGTTATTGCGAGACGCGTCTGCGAACTTCCGGGTGAGTACGGATGGTGGAAGCTCGGGAAACTCAGCGTTGACAGCGTGTAACGAGTGAGATCCTTCCTTTTGAGAAATTTCTGTCGCAAAGTCCATTCTCGATAGGTTGTTTGCACTTTAATTGACAGATTTTTTATTCAAAGTTACCGCAACGCGGTTCGAAAGTGGCGTTTGCCAAATTGCCAGGGATGCAACGTATGACGTCAAAGCGACTCTTTTTCTGCGATGACACTAATGTCGAGAATAAATCGGATTGGCTTTCCCAGATAACTTCAACTCGTTGAACCGTTACTTTACCGACAGGTAGTGCGGTACAAAGGTAGAATGCTAAGTACCATGCACAGTGGTAAACATGACAAACGCGGAGTGGTAATTTACTGGTCGGTTGGTTGCTGTTACTATTTAAAGTGGCTCGTTGTGTCACACAGACAAGTTCTTTGCACCGCAATTAACTTACCATTTTCGAGCCGTTACTTCAACACGGCGCCTAACCTATCATTGCGCACAGGACTCTGATCCACTGTGGTGCAGTCAAGGCAGCTACTTGTTTCTCCCGTGTTGTCTCACTCCGAAGAATCTAATCGCAAGTGTCAGTATGAATACATATTGTAGTAGTAGTAGTAGTATATTTATTGACAATAGAAAAACAGGTTACAGCTTTACATTTGTAATTACATCGTAGGTGTTTGTTGCCTATTGCCAATGGGCCATCGACCGTGGTCCTTCAGCCCAATACATATTCTATTTGATCGAATATACCAATGTAACCCTTGGAAGCATACATTTTTCTTTAGATATGATTCACGAAAAATTCATAAAACTGATTATTCTCGATTTTTTTACATTCGTGACATACCAGTACGTCGCTGTGCTTCAAAATATGTTGAGACACCGTGTTTGGCAGCTTGTAGCAGACCATTGATCGCCGGTGACTATCTGGCAAGCTTAAAGAAGACAACACGAAAGCAAAATATTAGTATTATTATTATTAAGAGTTGTTCGAGGCATATACTAATAATTGTAGCAAAGATTGCCCCGAGGTTTCACAAAAATACATAAGTAATACTTACAACTAACCCTACAGTTGAAAGAAAAATACCTAAAATCTGAAATATCTAAAAATATCTAAAATGAAAATACCTAAAAAATATCTAAAAGAAAAATACCTCTAATCTAAAATATCTGAAAAATACCGCCAATCTAAAATATCTAAAAAATATCTAAAAGAAAAATACCTACAATTCATCAACTATTTTTTGGTGCGCGGCCCAGAATTATTCTCTGTTTCCCCGTGCGAACCGTCCCGTCGCGCATCCGCATAAAACAAACACGCATTCCGTGCGGCGATCCGTTACAGGCAGTCAGTGTATTCTCGGTGTGACACGACGTACGGGCGAACCGTGAAGTCCTTGACATCCATGTAAAGCGGAACGGGTCCCCCGCGGGCGAGGATGGCGGGGGGGGGGGGGGGGGGGGGAGGGGGTGCTCGCGTACATCGCACGTAAGTACTTGAAGTACGTATGTACGACCTATGTACGTATACTATTTGCCGACGTCGAGGATTATGGCGCAGCGGGTCGGGGAACGAGGAGGAGGAGGAGGAGGAGGACGGCAGAGCGGACGCGTTCGCGTAAGTGCTGAATGCAGCTCGCGCGCGAGTGGAGGACAGACGTACATCAGGAGTCGTAGAGTCGCAGCTCGCGCGCTCACTGCTGCTGCATTACACCGCCAGTACCAACAGCAGCGGCGGTGCCAACCTATCTCCGCGAGGCGGACACGCGTTAACACACAAATGACCGGATCTGTAAAGTGGATTCGTACCGGGAGGCAGCAGCAGCAGCAGCAGCAGCAGCAGCCACTACGCATACATGTATCGCCTCAATCGTCAGAATTCGTGTACGAGCAAAATGCCTTCGAGCGAGCGCACGGAACGGAGCGCGCGCGGCCGCATCGACATGTGAAAGCGTATGCGCCGCGTCTTCGTGTCTGTGGAAGAAATGCACGTACAGGGGGGGAAGGGGGGTCTCTGTATGTGAGTGAACGTTCGTTCACGAGGAGCGTTTGGATCCATGAAACGGAGCTGCGCTGCGTACGCTATACAGCCGATCGTAAAAGTGGAATGAGCTGAGCGCCGAGCTCTCACTCCTCTCACTCCGCTCCCTCCCCTCGCCTCCCCCGCGTCGCCCCCTTGCTTGGCAAAGGGATGGAGCGAGTGAGAGATTTAAGAGGGAACAAACATTGCGCACACGTGAAACTCGTAACCGAGTTTTTTTCTTCGTTTTTTTTTTGTTTGTCTCTCTCTCTTTCTCTCGCTATCTGTGATACTGTTCACTCGTCTCTCATGCCCCTCATCTTTCCCACTTCTCACGAAGCTGCACTTTTCTCTCACTCTCTTCTTTTTGCCCTCTCGCTTGCGTGGACTAAACTCTCGGGCTGTGTCGACAGATCGGACGTAAAAATTAGGTTCCAGTTATTATCCCACTTATTTTTTGGGTTTTCTTTTTTTTTTTGGAGGGACCAGATCGACGGACGGGCTTTGGGGATATTTGCGAACGATGCCTCTTCGCAGCGTCTTTAATGATTTCTTAATGGCGGGAACATCGCGACGAGATATTTTTGAGGCGTTTTTATATGCTTCGTTACGAATGCGTGTGCTATAAGAAAGTAACTTGAATGGCTTCTCGTATTTATCTACAGTGGTTTGGATATTTGGAGAGATGGAAATAAAAATTACAAATCGCCGTTTCCCACCCTTCGGGTTTCGTGCGAGGTGCGCTGTGTGCTTTACGACGAGATGATCGGATGGGGCGCAGTGTCGGCGTCAATGATACACCATTCGCCCGCAGCTGCGACGCTCTAAAACCTCGTTGAGCCTCGGCGTACACTGAATTACGCGTCGTTCTCGTCCTCGTCGTTGCAGGCGCAGACCTCGTTGACGGTGGGATAAAGCGGATTGACGCCGCCGACGGCAGATTGCGTAACTGCTGTCTCCGCGGATACCCTAGTCGCGCAGTAGTAAATATCTTTATGGCTCAAACGGAGATTAAAGGCTTGTAAATCCTTTTAAATATAGTTCAACGGTTCCCAGGGCGACGTGTGATTCGCGCAGCAAAAAGCTTTAAAGTTCGCGCATTCGCGTCGGTAAACGCGGCAGCCAAGGTGACCACGGCGTATCACCGGAATAGCCACTTAAAAGTAATTTCTCTGTGAAAAGTCATTATTTCCGACGGGTTTTCCAAGATTCCAAAAGCAGCTGTTAAATCACGAAATTGCGGCATGGCAATTACGTCTCGGCCCGAGACGCACAATGGAATCTTTTAATATCCAGAAATTCAGCTGTTTGAACCTTTCGACTTCAGTTGTGTTAACCACGTTTGTGTTGCCTCAACGATTTCATTTAGTTCCAACAATCCATACCTCGTCAACCCAACTGAATGTGATCGACTGTTTCCATCAGTTCATCGAATCACTTATATCGTTGACTTGAATGAAGATTTGATTATTCGGACCACATTATTGTTCAGTCAACCAATTTGAAGGAAACAAAATATATTTGTTTGATTTGACTATTTTCGGAAAGTCATTATTTCCGACGGGATTTCCAAGATTCCAGAAGCAGCTGTTAAATCACGAAATTGCGGCATGGCAATTACGTCTCGGCCCGAGACGCACAATGGAATCTTTTAATATCGAGAAATTCAGCTGTTTGAACGTTTCGACTTCAGTTGTGTTAACCACGTTTGTGTTGCCTCAACGATTCCATTTAGTTCCAACAATCTGTATCTCGTCAACCCAACTGAATGTGATCGACTGTTTCCATCAGTTCATCGAATCATTTATATCGTTGACTTGAATGAAGATTTCATTATTCAGACCACATTATTGTTCAGTCAGCCAATTTGAAGGAAACCAAATATATTTGTTTGATTTGACTATTTTCTTCTCCCTGTGCGTGTAATTGGGCTTGGGTGAATAAAATTCCCCAGATCCAGGGATAAAATCATAAACTCGGTAACGTCGACTCTGCGTTCGTCAGAGGAAGTTCGTTCCGTATATAGCGTTAGGTGGCGCAGTTTTCGGATACCCTTTTGTATCGTCGATCACCTATCAAATTTCGGTCATATCGGCGGACGTCTCCTTCCGATATCGAGAGTTTTTCGCGTATCAGTTTTGCCTCGTTTTCCCTCGGCCTCGTTGAACAAAAAAAACTGTTCCGAATTAAATCGAGAGCCGTAAAAACGCGCAACAAAACGAAAAGTGCGATCGGTCCGCGGACTTTCATCCCAAAAATCCATCGGGTCGGGATCCGAGCCTTTCTCTCGGCGCTCTCGCTGAATGAGCGCGTTATATCCCAACGGACCGTTTGGCCCTCGATCCTGCGGCGTTTCGGGTCATACGCGCCGCGCACGATTCGGGTGTTCGCTCGCGAATCGGGTTATCCTGACTGCACCTCTCGCGCCCCGGCAAAGTACGCTCAATCGTTTCATGTAATATGTATGCACGCTTTCGCCTCGGCGCGCACGTGTGCAACCAGACCCTGACACGATATACACAGAGGTATACAAGTGCTCATATACATATATACATATATAAATGTATGTATATATATGTATAGTTTGCAGGTGTGCTATAACTGTCGGGCGCTCTGCAGTCGATATTCGATGTGGATTCATGTAACACGTATAGACAAACGATACGGACGTGTTCGATTCCGGGGTGTTTCTATGCATGTGCGGACGACGAATGTGCGCGCAGCTTCCCCGCCCGTCTCGCGCACAATCGCCGTGAATATAGCTCACAGAGCGCGGTGTGCATGGATTGATGTGTATACCGTAGTACGGTATGAGCTCGGGCGCGAGCACCGGATGGACGAATCGTCGAATGAAAAACAATCAGTCTTCCGCGCCGCATGAATTTATCGATATATTTGTCATGGAGTCGAATTTCTTTCTCGCGAATTTTTTTTTGTTTTTTCCCCCACCTCCCTGCGTCCCTCTCGCTCCCTCACGTTTCAGCAGCCCAATCAGAAACTCGATACCGACTATGAGAATTGACTCGGCCAACTTTTGTCAATGCGAATCTGCGTTATACTCGCACGTACGAATTTGTATCGCGCCGTGTGATACTGCTTTGCCGAGCGCCGGGGCTTTTGTGTCTTCGCGTTTCACGCGGTTTTCACCGATTTCCGCTTGTTTTTTTTTGTTGTTGTCGGTTTGTTCGTTTTTTCGCGCTGGGTTGTATCGCATCGCGCTTTTGGTGAATCAGTCTAACGAGAATCGTCGTTGTTGCACGTGTTTGCTGCAGGCTTTTCTATCTGCGCTAGCAGAAATATTCGATGCGTGATAACCGTTGTAAAACGACGATGAAAAGTAGCGATAAAACAACGATATTCACCAGTGTCGACAGAGCGGAGATCTGTCTTACCGACGAAAGAGTATAACAGCAGCCTCGTCGCCGTAATTAGAACCACGCAATGACCAGCCGACTGGTTCCTTGAATAATAATTAACAGCCTCGCGCGATCCAGTCCCGGACTGCAACGAGATTGCATTCGTCGATTTTAACAGTGCGACCCACTGTTCCGCACTAAAAAGACATTACAGTTGTTCGCCGAGTTGTGGACGCGCTAATCAATGACTATTATCCTCGTCATCCGCGATATTGCCCGCCGCGCGGTAACCGAGTTTGGCTCCGACTATCAGAAATCGCGCGGCATTCAAACGCCGCATGATCGATCCGCAGCTCCATTGTTTCGGGTATTGCGCATCGTAAGGCCCGAAACTAATTCCACATACCGCGCACTGCCAGCGAGGGAACATTAGATTCAATTTCAAGAGTATAATTATTTTCATGAATATCACATGTACAACCGGAGATACGCGAAATCCATAATAATTTATTGGGCTGCTATTCTGGAATCTCGTTAGTCATACAGCATCGGCATTGTAGGTATATACACATAGCGATAGATAGAGACAGTGGCGCGTCCTATTTGTGAATCGAGCGCAGAGAGTATCGCGTGAACCGAGAATGGTGTAACCTTGGTGCGCGCAGGGAGAGCTTTCAACTATGCGTCGATGAGCCGTGCCCCGTGTGTGTGTGTGTGTGTGTGTGTGTGTGTGTGTGCGTTTTAGCCGCGTGTCCGTGCATCGAGTTCTCGCTGCTGCTGCTGCGAGGCAACGCAGCGCGAGACAACGTTGGCACGCATTCCTTCGTACGCGGTCGCTGGTATGTCGAGGTGAGCAACGGCATGCAACGGCATCCTATGTATTCACCCGATGGGTCGCGGTTGAGACTATCCTCCGCTAATTCCCGCGTGGCCGCGTGCCACTGCCGCTCGCTGCTGATACTACTACCGCCGCTACTGCACGACTACTACACGACCGTCGTTGTAGTACATGCGACCCAACGTACGCCGGCAGCGGCAGAAGCCACTGCATTGGTGCACTAACCTCATGACAGTCACTCGATTCTTCGAATCCCCTCGCGCCGGCGGTAATTCCAACGGTGGCGTACGTAACGTCGGTCGAACGTATTTAGCACTCATTCATTCGCTCGATCGGAGAGAGAGAGAGAGACCAACCGCGTTTGCCCTCGTGTGAACTGCATTTCTGCGAATCTGTTACATATCGGACAATGGTGAAGCTTGTCGCAACGAGCTTGGTGAAGTCGGTAACGAGATCCGTGGATGAGTTTCCGTGATAGTTGAATTCATGACTCCTGAATTGTCATGACTACCTGATTTCATGACTCCTGAATTGTCATGACCACCTGGATTGATGACTCTGGCATGTTCCATGGTTGTGCGGGGGTTCAGGTGATTCAACGTGGAATAAAGTCGTACAAAGAGCGAAGACTCGGCTTGGGCCCTAAAGGCCCTTGACTTTATTGCAGAGAAAACCGTGCGGTGGTTATTCGTTTTCGTAAATAGAAAATCTGAAGGAATGCTGAGAGAAAATTGAATGGCTGAGAAAAATGTTGGGGACGTGAAAGTTTGAAAATAGTAAAATCAATATTTATTATTAATCTGCAGCAAGAGCGTATTGGAGACGTGGTCACCGCAGTTGCGACATTCTCTACGAGACTCTAGATTTGCGGATACACGTTCGGTTTCTCGATGGAAGCACTCTTGAAGCGGATGGAGCCTTGGAAGAGTGCCACATGACGCCTGTGTTATCAGTAGAGACGATACGATAATCAGAATAAGTCATGAGTGATGTTTCGAAGAATTGGTCACCACCGGACGTCACCGGCATTCCAAACAGCTTTCAATCTGCGTATGGTATTGATGGTTACGCGATTGATCGGTCATTCATTGTCGAAGCTTTCCTTTGGACACGAGTTGATTAACACTTGCCCGATATAAACCGTGATGGAACATTCAATTGCGAACGTGGCGATAAAACATCTCGTACGTTTCCTGGAAAAAGGTACAACGCGAGTGAATCCAAGATCGCATTGTCCCACATCGCGGCGACCACGTCCAGCCGCAAAGCGAATGGCCTCCCTGAATAATGAAACATTTCAGCGTTTCGGGGCCAACCACCCCCGGTGCGGCTCTGTCCACCCCGACCAAGCGCGTCTCGCTCTTCTTTCTCTCATTCTCGCCTCTCGCAACAGCCAAGAATACAAATTGCCCGTCCCCCTGCTGGTAATGGCGTTTGTCGCTGTTCTTCACGAGCGCACCCAGTATCGCGCTGCCAGTCCCGAGGACCTCAAACAAACTTCAGACAATTAAGCCGTTCTATCGCGTTTCAACTCCACCTCTTCCGGCTCCATGCGCGCTTTCGACCGTTGCAGCGTGTCTGGATACGACACATCTGTCTCGTAATCTTCTTCCGTGTAGCATAAACCCCCAAGTTTTTCTAGGTCACTCCACGACCTCTTCCAACTTCCCGCGCAGTCTCCCCTCGGCGCAGCCACTTTATGCATTCATTACTAAACAACTTCCCAATCGTGCGCTTCGTTTTTCGCATACCCGTTTCACAGTCGCTTCCGGGCTTCATCCTCCTTGATCTACGAGCAGCAATTTTGAAGTTGCTAGCGCTTGGGAAAAAATGCGAAACAAGGAGTAAATCATCTACACCGAAAACTCACTGACGTTTCATCTGGCGCATAAATATTCCTATGAAAACGCTGCGTAACCGCCGAACGAGAAGAACACGCAAAAGTGAACCCAGGCGATAAAGAGGATATGACAAAAGCCCGCGGGCATGCGGAATGCATGCCGTCACTGCGGGGCACGATCGCGTCACGTTCGTCTACAACGTACCTAATCACGTCCTATAAATAGAATTGGCGAGTCGCGAGTTCAGCCGGTTGTGCCGCATCAAAAGCGCTCGCAGTGTCGGTAACGCAGCGTCGGTGTACCCACAGCCCAGCGATGTGTCTGTGTGTGTGTGCCGCCCGGTTGTAGCAGTAACGCGAGGCCCGTGGGACATGGTGCGCGCGGGAGTAACAGTGACTACGCCGTATATACGCGCTGAATGTGCGTGAGTACGTGGGTCGTCCACGCGCTCCACGCTGTGTCCACTCATACGCGGAGCGCTCGTATCAAGTTCATCGTAAAGTCAATCCGATGGTGGAGTAAGAATTTCTCCAGGAACCAACTCGGTGCAACGCACAGCCGTGTCCGTCCACTCGAGTGCTCTCGCACTTCATACACAACACGCACACGCGGATCCGCGCGGGTATCCGTCGCATTGGTCGTAAACCCCCAATGGCACAGCCCATACAAATAGGATTTGCAGGAGGATGATGAACGTTCCCGCGTGCGCGCGTATGCAAGTCGACAGTAAGAGCCGGAGGATATATAGGCGGCGTGGTACCTACGTCTCTTTCATTCCCTCGTTCCATCTCTATTCTTCTAGTGTCTCGTTCCGCGAGTACTTTAGGGGTCGTTAACTTAATTAACGGACGGACGTGCCCGCGCGGTCCGGCGGTCCTCCTCGACTCCTCGGCGCTGTCAGCTCTCTCCGCGCGCCGTGTCCCTTTCTCCGTCCCGCTCTTCCAGCCGCGGTCTTCGCGGTCCCTCTCGCTCGCACCCTCGTGTGTCCTCCAACGTTACTCCCCTCTCATCGGCCTCTTCAGCGACGTTCCCGTGCTGCTGCTGCTGCTGTCCCCCCGTTCCCCGCCGCGGGCCGCCCGCCTGTACCGCACCTCGTCGAGTGACTAAATTCAGAAAGGGTTCTCGAGAAGCCTCGACAAAAGCATCGCGGGATATCCCGAATGGGAGAGCGCAAAGACAGCGAGAGTGAAAGGGTCGAGAGGCGCGGACCCCGTTGGAACGATGCGTATATATTAAGTACCGCAGTGACAATGGAACGCGAGAGACGGAAATGTAAATACCTACGTCCTCTTCTTCCACTATTACCCGATTGTCCACTTAATAGCGGCCGGGTGGACCACGAGGAGAGACCATAAAGAAGACTCGGTGTCTACTCTGCGGCGTGGAGCACCGGCTGTCCACTGGAGTGCACATTCATCTGTATCATACCGTATTAGGCTATCCGCCGAGTGTCACACAAGGTGCTATTATATGTCCATTACGCGTGTGTAGCGTAAAATTATTATAGCGGAGGTGAAGTCATTGTTGGACTTGGTGGATAAGTGCGACTTTAAGCGGGCCCTAGATCATCGCTAGGTTTAGCGTAAGTACGGGTTTGAGATGTGGCCAAGATCGGGCAATGACGGTTCAGGCGGAACTGCGGCTCTAATTGTGGTCAACTTCGCTAATAGACCTGATGACACAGGATGGAAGTCATGTGCAGGTCTCATGTGGGATTCTAAAAGTACGCTTTTGAATGGGCGGTCCGAGTTTTGCAGGCGCAATGCTAAGAGATTAGCACTCAACAATGAATGCTTTTTTGGACATCATGAGCCTAAGAATGGAAACCCAGGTGGTGGACTTTAGTGTACTAGATGCTCACAAATAGACCCTTTAGCGTTGTCAGAGTAGATTGGGTCATAAATGGAGGTTAAGGGTAGACTGACTTTGGACGTATTGTGAACAAATAACTCTCTAGCTACACTTTGCGACTTCCTATTTATGCCACGCTTGAATGGTCACCCACATGGAAATTTCAACATGGGGAATTGTGACGTTCGTTCTTTATGGCATCAATAATCGCGTCGATACGAGAAAACGACAGCGCTAGGCGAACTCATTTTCTGACATGTGCTGCGCCGCGGCACATCCACTTTAATGCACATTCTGCTGTACCGAACGGGGTTCCACTAAAGCATGTCAATTTGTATACATTTCACTGACTCTCGGAACCTCAGGACCCGATAAATTTGCCGCAACCATGTAATCCAAATACACGGGTTTCCACGCAATCTGACGTATATCTGCAGTGGTATTTTAGCGCGCTACATGCCGAGTGGTGTTATATCAGAGCTGCTGACAAGCGTGCATAATTTTTCAGGTCCGTTAAAGTGGCACCTGCCATACTTGGAAAAATATCGGGCCATATGTGAAAATTGCGGACTTTTCGCGGGCTCTCGAAAAATTTACGAGAAACCGTCGCGCGAAATTCGCATCCGGGCGGACGTCGCATCTGACGACACGCGGAACAAAATTGGCGCTAGCTAAACGTTAAGCCGGTGCGGCGTGCACCATTAAAAATTTGATTTTCTCCAACGCGCGATAAGCCCGAAAATGATTTGTGCCGGATGGTCCGTAAAATGTTCGTAAATACGACGTACGAATCAACGTATTCCGATCTACGGACGGCGTCGCCTTAACGGGCCACTATTTTTCTTACCTCGAAAAATGCCAGTAGCTCTGCACTGACATTCCCTCGTTTCACGTTGCTGACCCTCCCCTCGGCGACTTCGCCCTCCACCGTTTTATACGTCCCGCTGTATCGGAGAAAACAGCGCGGCAAGCGCTTCGTCGTCCGAAGCTAACGGCCCGGCAATATTTTCGCGACGCCATCGGGAACGCGTTCCGTACTACTAAACCGAACCGTACTGCTATTGTTTATCGAAATTGAATAGCTCACAATCGCCGCGCCGCAACAATTGCATTGTAAATCAAACTCGTTTCGCAAAAACTTTGCAGTAACGACGCGACGTAGTGGGCGCCGTGAGGCACCTTCCACCAATAACTGTGGATTTACAGCAACCTGGTCGTCGTCCTCGTCGTCGTCGTCGTCGTTGATGCACCGTTGCACCATACATGCCGTCGTATGGTCCCTAATAACCGTAATACCCTGCGTCACATTTTCTTTGATACTTTTGTTCGAATCCTGTACGCGTCAACGAGATGTTTGCGCGAGTCTACGAATGCACGGAGAAGAAAGGTTAATTGGGACAACTCCCCTTTTACGAGTTGGCTAAAAATGAGTTGCTAGAACGATTCACTTCGTGTCTATAACCATTTTGTGAGTTGGGACAACTAATATGTGGTTGTTTTAACTCACAAACCGGTGAACTGACGAAAAGTGAGTCCCTGCAAGCACTTTTTCAGTCCGCCCAACTCTTTTGTTTTTTCCGTGTGAGAAGTATCACATTTCTAAGCAACAAAAGCACAACCGACCTCAATGTACGCGATTAGAAGTTAGCTACTAATATAATGATTACTCTTTTGTTTTTTCCGTGTGAGAAGTACCACATTTTTAAGCAACAAGAGCACAACCGACCTCAATGTACGCGATTAGAAGTTAGCTACTATTATAATGATTACCAAGGTGCTTTTTACGTTCAGCTTCAGGCGCTTTATTCTCGTAACACGTGTCTTTTTTTCTTTTCTGCACTCATTGCTATATCTGTTCTCGGACCATCCACAGCTCGTACTCCGCAGTTCACCTCGTACGTTCTCCACTTAACCCGGCTCTCCACCCACCACCGCACTTCTTCCGCTTCGTTCTCCAACGTCGCCACGTGGCCGCATGATCGTCGCTCGGTTCACAGCCGATTAAGGGGCCGATCTCGCTCTCTCGACTCAACGAGAGAAGAAAAGGAGGGAAAAAAAATAACAGGATGGAGACGAGACAGGAAAAGTGTCTCGATAACACTCGCGCCACGAGGCGAGCGAGTTTCAGTGCGATAAGAGAGCCGCGTGAGTCACGAGAGACATTCCCATGCGAACCGCGGTGACCGAAAGCGGAGGACATGAACTATAAATAAATTCGCGAAACAAGTGGAATGCAGCGTGGACGATAAAAAAGGCGAACGCTCAAACCTAATCAGTGAACGGAGTCTCGCGTTCGCGCGTTGCAGAAATTCCTGAATCCTCGCTCGTCCCTCGATCGCCCCGCGTTCGTGATTTCTCGTGCGGCGAACGCCGCGATCCGCACGATCGCCGCGCACCGGTTTCGAGCCGCAGAGTCGCTTTCTAAGAGTTACGCAACTTTCGCGAGACCCGCGCGATCGTCCGTTGATTATTTTTCCCCCCGAGGAGGCAGAGAGCCTCACAAGCCGTGAGAGGAACACGAGAGCCGCGAGCAGCGTCGACGTCGACGACGACGACGACGACGGCAACGGCGGTTTGAGATTTTTTCTTTTAATGGTGGTTCAATGAAACCGGTTTCCCTCCTCGCCTTCTCGTTCCTCCTCCTCCTCGCCATCTCGCCTCTCGCTTCTCCTCGTGGGAGGACGTCGTGTATTTTACTATACACGTCCACCGGGATCGCCTCTCACCTTCGGCAACGTGGCTGCCACTCACGTTGCTTTTGCCTCGGCTTCGCCGTACACACCGATCCCCTCGTGTTGTCGTCATCGTCTCCGTAAGCCACACGATACAGTTTTTTTCTTCGCCGTCCTCTTTCCGTCTTTCTCGCTCTCTTCTGCTTCGCCCTCCTCGCGTCGCGCGGCACCCGCCGATCCTTTCTACCTTCGTTCAAGGACTTCCTCTCGGCTCGAGCCTTCGTCGCTTTGATTCGTCCTTCTTGCCCGGCACCGCTGACGCTCTCACTCCGGACGGGATTCCATCGCGAACCGTTGCGACTACCGGAATTCGCTACAGTACGGCTTGAGCCCCGCTCGTACTGCACCGGGACGTTCCCTCTCGTTGCGGATTACGCACCGCGTCTCGCGCAGCCCGCCGGTAATTGCAGTATCAACGAAACTTTTTCATTCCGCGAAGTGGAAAATGAGGAAAATTAACATTTCTTATTACGCACGGGGGAAAAATAAGGAGCGTAATTGGTGCACGCGGCGATACTGCGCCAATTGGAAGATGAAGCAGATTGCGTAGCTGAGTTGAAATTCAGGGCTTCTGATGATTCTGGCAGCCTGACACAGGAAGCTGAGGGTTGGGTGTCTCATTTTCCAGCTTTCACATAAGACAGTCGCAATGCCTCTGGATTAGCCTTTCTCGCCAAGTACGAAAAAGTCGCCACCAGGGCGGCGCTGTATTCCAGGGGGTACAGACAACATTGGTTTTACCACAAAAATAGAACATTACTGATATCATTTACGAAAATAATTAAACATGTCAATCTGTTTCTTTTGCTATTTGTGTTGATGTAATATGCGAAAACACATACATTTTGTAAGGAATTACAGGTTAGCCTACATCATGATGACGTCACTCTGACTTTTGTACCTCTTAACGGCAGTGGAGCACCTGGCGATAAACGATACGAAGTAACTTGACGAAAATGGCTCATTGCACGAAATCTAACCCAAAGTTATGTGGAACATCAGCCTCTTCAAGTGGCATATTCTACACGTTGGAAGCAATCAAAGGCGATCGAACACTGAGAAAAATTAATAGCTCCGGCAACAAAACAAAGTATTGCTACATCTGTATTTCTTATTATAGCCATGAATATAATTGCATGAGAAATTTCGGCAGTCGTGCAGTAGCATCCCAGTATAGCTGTGGGAGCTATACATGACACGACGCTGCAGCATTGTTTTCGGAAGTGACATCCTACGATTAATAAGCGAATTTTCTGTTAATGGATGAGTGGGTGAAGCGTAAATTGCAGGCATGGGGTTTGCAGTACTGGCAAAGTAGTTTTTATAAGTCATACATTAATAATAAATTAATCAATTGCGATTGACACTAGTTATCGTTCCTAACCTTAAAATTTTCTCTATCGCAAAACCGCTCGTCTTCCGTTCGCAGTTAGCCATCGTTCAGTTCCCACAGCTATACCGATTCGCTCCTGCAAGCGGACGACGTAAAGCGGAAGGATTCAGCTGTTTCAACTAGAAAGTAATACTTATGTGCTTGCAGACTCCAACATAGTTCTAGCAGTTAGACATTTGGTTGGCATAGCCGCTCCTTTTTCTCAGTGTGTGGAACATCAGACTCTTCAAGTGGCATATTCTACACGTTCGAAGCATAATCGAAGGCGATCGAACATTCGCATCGTTCCGACGAACAAAGATGACAGCAAATCCGTAAACTCGGCGACCCCTCGCAGCCCGACAGTCGCTCCCCCCGCGCCGAATCGCCGAGCGAGCAATGAGCCGCAAAAATGTTGCAGTGAATCTGCATTATAAATAGCCGACACGATTTATCTCGACGCCGGGCGGCGCGAGAGGAGATGTGGGACAGGCCAGAAGGCGAGAGTGGAGAGGTCGGTGGCGGCGGCCGGTGGAGCGGAGGCGGCCGACGTGCGAAATACAAAATGCAGGAGCGAACGAAGGAGCGGAGGAAAGCGAAGGAAAGTAAACCGTCGGGGTGGATTCGCTAAGCTACGGCATATAGCGGCTCTGGCTCACCGGCTCTGGTGTAGCGCGCGCGGTGTAGCTACCTGTACTGTATTCCGCGCTAGCAACGGAAAGACTAGCAATTCCTCTGTAGCTACTCTCTCTCCGCCTCGTGCAGCTGAGCAAACAGACTGTCCCTCGTATTTTCGTACGTCTCCGCGGTCCGAGGAGGATCTCCCTCTTGACTACGTGCGCGGGCGCGTCACACTCGGGTATATGGAAGAGGCTGCTGCCGCTGCTCCCTCCGCCTATGCGCTTCCAGCGCCCCAACTTCGCTGTATACGTTAGCCCCCCCACCGGGGAAGGAATGAAGCTGTACGTCGGGCTCGGCGTCCCTACTTCGCGTCACCGCTTTGCTATGCGAGAGGCTACTTTATATTCGGAATACCGAGTAACGGCAGTGTTGTATGCACGATAGTGGCAGTTGCCGGGGCTCGACTCGAGAGGGTGGCGAAAGAGGGTTATGTACCGTGTATATATGTACAACGTCGGGGAAAACGGGACCACGGGAACGGATGTAAAATAGCCCCGCCATGTAAATTTCGCGGATATATGAAAATGGAAAGCGACATTTGGCTAATTCTAGAGTCAAGCCTCCCCCCATCACCCCTCCTCTCCCCTCACTGGGTTAAAATAATTGTAATCCAGAGCGATAAATCCGTGTTTTCCGGATTTGGGTCCGGTGTGACTTCTGGGCTGCTCGTCTATTAGGATGAAGCGGAGAAATTGAATATTGTTAATCACGGAAAAAAAGGTTTTTGTGCGCAGCACTTCTATTTTTTTTATTTTCCTGGACGAGAAAACGGTTGTTCATTGATTTACGATGTTGAAGTTTGCATCGTTGGAGTGCAACGAAATTCAGAAAAACAAATTAATTGCAATTAATTTTTTTTTTTTTTCGTGCTCTTATTTGCTATGGTGATTTTTTATACTTATTTTCATCACACAATTAATTACAATTTTTTTCTGAATTTCGTTGCATTCCAACGATGCAAACTTCAACATCGTATTGATTTTCCTCGAAATGTTTGAACCTCGGCACGTCAAATTTCATACTGCGGTCGTTTCGCGGTTATCATCGCTCGCAGCAAAAATTTATTTCGTATAGGTGTTGAAAAAGGATGCGGGGGAAGGGGGAAGATATGTTGTTCAATTGCATTTGCGCTGATGAAATTGACGCGGCAATTCGGCAATCGTTTTATCGCCCGTCTAGCTTTTCTTTAATAAAACCCGAGCCATTTAATCCGGAGTGGCTGCGAGCGTGTTTATCGGTATAACGTTATTAGGGGCCGGGGAGGCGGTGAGCATCGAAGGATGACAACACGCGCTCGTGCGACACACTCCGGGTTACACCCTCGGTTATACCCTCGTCCACCCCTGCGCGTATGATTTATTCCTTATTCCACACGCTCCATTAACCCCATGTAGAATACAGCTCGCTCGCCTCGTCCCGTATCTCGGCCGTAATACCGCGTGCGGCGCGTTGGCTCTCGTCAATATCGTTCTGCACACGACGAAATAAACATTCCGGGCCCCCTTTTATCGGTCGCGCGCGAGCGTACGCAAACCGCGCGCCTCGCGGCCGCGAGGGCGACGACGCCGAAAGTGCGGGCCGAGCGCATAAAATAAAGATAGGGATAGTCCTCCGGATATGCCGGGGAAAAGTAAGTAATAGCGAGTGCGCGGCCAGAAGCAACGTTATACCACGAATAACGGAGAACGCGAGCCAAAAACCGCAAGACGGAATATATTCCGCGAGCGGAAAATGAGCAAACCCGCGCAAGAAAAAAAATAGTATTACACCCAGAAAAAAGATCTAGTTGACTTAAATAGATCCTACTTATGGTAACTAAATTTTTTTGCTTGATGGCCGGCCTAGTAGACTTGTAGTGATATCAAATAAATTTTTTTATTAGATTTGAATGGACTTCAATGAAATAAAACATTTATTCAAATCTACTGAATGTATATTTAATCGAAATACAGCTTTTGGTTGTTTGAAGAAAAATATATGTTTCAGCGAAGTGATTTTTTTCTTCGTGTTGAAGAAAGAAATATTTCACTGAAATACACTTTTGTTCACATTTACCAAATATATATTTGAATCGAATATAATTTTTTAATATTTTTCACCTAATTAATATTTCAGTTGAATATAAGTTTTTATTCATTTAAGAAAAATATATATTTCAGTTTTTCCGCTATTCGGCACCGGAAATGCCTAATAATTGGCCCATGCCAATTTTTGGACATATAATTTTTTACGGTGGGTTCCGAACCACCGGGGAGAGCGCAGAAAAAACACAGAAAATTTCATTAACATTGGTGTCGGCGGGAATCGAACCCGGACCCACTGCGTATGAGCACGAGCACTCAACCACTGTGCCACTGCTCCTCTATGTTTTTAATCATTTTTAGCAAATATAAGGGATCGTTTGTCTCGCGAAAATGTCATATGCACGGTGCTACTGAATGTGCCATTAACACTCTGCGTATAATAAACTGTCTAGGTTTATCATATCTGCGTGAATGTATTTACTGCGCAAATTGATGCTTTCTGTTACAGTAATATATTCTGTAACCCATCCAGGTACTGACTTCTATCGTCAAGCAGACATTTTAGTATGGACCCCGAATGTTGAAATTTCGTTCATACAACAAAAGTTTTTCTTTAAACACACAAGAAATGTAGTACTACTATATATAATAGTTTATCTCTTGCTATTATCATACAAAAGTTGCTTTAAATAAATAATTCTATTTGTGCCAAATATACTGAATAATTGAAACAAGTAAATATTAATTTAAGCGAACGATAAATCTAGTTGATTTGAATTAAAAAAATCAAATACTTAAATTACGTCAATTCAAATAGACCTTTATTCGTATGAACAAAATATGTAGTCACAACAAATAAATTATTTATTAAGTTGAAGTTATTTCATTAAGGTCGATTCGAAGAAATAAATATATACAAATCAAATACGACTTGTAATGAAACGAAATATATATATATTTTCCAGAAAGAAAATTTTAGTTACTCCAACGAAAAAAAAATCAACTAAAGGAATTTATTTGATTTAACTTGACCTTTTTTCTGGGTGTAACAGAGTATTTCTGTAGTATGAATCGACGAAGTATCTAAAATATGTCGCATTGGACTCGAAAATACTAATTTCATACTAAAAAAAATTGAACCCTCAATCACAAGAATATGTTTTTAGAATACAATTTGCCGCTTGCAATGGAAATCTGAGGTCAAAAACTGAACATTTTTAAAAACCGACAATTCACGAATCGTCTATCCTAAGTTTTTTAAAATTTGCAGTTTTTGGTCTCAGATTTCCATTACTAGTGGCAAATTGTACCCTAAAAACATATTCCTGTGATTGAGGATTCCATTTTTTTGAGTATGAAATAAGTATTTTTCAGTCCAATATGACATACTTTGACTACTTAGCGCGTTTAGCGTCTCAGCTCGAACGTCGAAAACACCGACGGCTTTTCTCGCTTTTGCGGAAACGATTGCGGAATCGAGAGATTTTTCGAATCCGACGACCGTATTTTTTTGCTATTACAGCTTTTCCTCGTTTCAACCAAACCTTTCTCGCGACAACCAAACAAAAGCGAGCCGCGAGCGCCCGACATTTTTTCCTGGGGGAAAAAGTGCAATTAAATTCTAATCACTGTCGAGAAAATTATAATTACCCCCGTGAAAAATCTCCGAGTACCCGTTCGCCGCGGTCGTTAAGCAGAAATGTATTCGGCGAGTTTCAGCGAGTTTCATCCACTCGATATAAAAAAAATGTAAAATAATTTCGCAATTAATGCACGGTTAATCGCTTTTAGCGGTGTTCGTCCCGCTTCGGGCGGCATTTCCCTCCTTCGTTTCTTTTCGTTTTTTTTTTTTTTCGTCGCGTCGTCGCGCGCGACGTGCCGCTGGCTGCGGGCTCGCGGAAATGTAAGCGTACGAGTGAAACCAGGGCTACGGGAGCTGAAATTAGCGGAGCTTTAATCGACTCTCCGGGTTTTTCGTCCTCTGGTATTATAATCCCATTGACCGGGCGCGCTCGTACTCCGCGCTTTTTTTTTCCTCCCTCATATTTTTTTTATTTTCATTTCGCCTCCTCCCTTTTGCCCCGCTCTCGGGGCAAAAAAGATTCGTTTTTTTTTCTCCTTTCATTTTCGAACTGCGGTATGCCCTACCGGAGACCCGGTTACGATTCGTTTTATGCAAATGGCTCCGTCGTATAGCGCCGTACGAGGGAGCTTTTTTTCCACGGTGGCTCGCTTTATAATCTGGAACACGTTATTAAATGATGTCCGGTTATAATCAGCCCCGATGCCTATGTACACGCGGGGCGCTGTAGTCTCTAGCTGCGCCGGACCATAATCCGTACCGACTGCGCTTCTTTCCTCTTAAACGAGACGAAACGAGGACGGGGTTAATAATATCGCTTTAATCGAATTTCCGCGAGCCCCGGGGGCCGAGAAAGTGGGGAGGAGGAGGCGCGGGAGGGGGAAGGGGGCACGAGAAAGGGGAAAGACGAAGAGCTTTCATTTCGTCGATCTAATATACTGTAGAACGTACTGTATTATCGAGGATGCCTGGGTGTGCACTGCCCCCGGTATCGCAGACGCGTAAATCGAATCTTCGAGTCGAGTGAATCTCGCATTACCGCGTGTCTCACGGGCTCCGAGATAGAGGCGAATTTACTTCGGTACATCGTGAAGATCCATCCCCCCCACCTCCACCCTACATATCGTTGAATTCGACAAAGTGAACTGGAAATGAGAAGGAAAAAAAAACGATTGAATAAGAGAATTTATGAGCTCCGACGCGACGACGGAAAATAACGCGAGAGGAATGTATGAGCTGAATATTGTATTATTAAATCATAGCTACAAAACAAATCGTACTGTAACATATTTAAATTAAAATAATGAGGATTTACAACTCATATCAAGAAGAGCTGGATGAAATGATAATTATCGCCGCATGCAACAATAAGGCCCGCAAACGTGGCGACAATTCAGGTCATCCGGTAAAAATTAAGGTTGCGTCTTGCGCTTTCTGACATTTGACGACCCAGTGTCCCATATTTTTAGATTCCTCGCCTCTGTTTTTCGCGAATATCTGATGAATTTGCCTCCATCCTCTAGCTCACCCCGCGCATATTTCACCCTCCCTCGGTCACCTATAACGAAGTAGCAGGTTGTAGTGGCTTGCGCGCTTCGCGCTCTCGCTACATGCTCGAATCAAAATTAGATCGTTAAGGAAATTAACGTGAAATTAACACCAAAACTTTACGAAATCGAGAAAAAAAATTTCGATTTCTTAAAGTTTGAAGACCCTGTCCGATGGGAAATTTGCCGCTGATTTTTTACAGAATTTTGAAGTCAGACTCCCAGAAATTGCAAAAAAAAAAAAACGAAAGGGAACCCTTCTAAAAATTTGCGATTTTTGAGTGTCTGACTTTAACATCCTGTAAGAAATTCCGAAATCAAGATATCGCGTTCCGCCTTGCGGCATTCTCTTCGTTATAGAGTTTTATCTCGAACGAAGGAAGAAAATCCAGGTTCGATCGAGCCAAAAAAAGTAACCTCGATTTGAATGATGTGAACAACTGGGTAAGCGTGCAAAGCGCGCGCATGGTTAACATAGATACAAATTTCTAATTTTGAGACAGACTTAAATTAAGGGGGCTGGGACAGACAAACAGACAAACAAGTTTTCAATATAAGATGCACAAAAGCTCGGTGTAAGACGTACCAGAGTCTCGCTCAGCCTTGAACCGATTGAATCACAGACGCACGCCAGATCGAGGCGAAGAAATTTAATAATACAAAATAAATAAAATACGTCTCCCAGTTCGATTCTGCGACGGATCCTAGGCCGCTCGTCGAGGGGTGTCACATGAATTGGGTCGAGGAGCTGCGTATCCGAGGGGTGCGCGCGGAGACGTCTTGCTGTGGTTTCTCTCTCGGTTTTTTTCGCGCCCATTTTCGTGAGAGGCGCGTCGCGTCGTCCATATGCTCGGGATTTTTCGTCCAATATATTCTATATAGAGTGTCTTCGACGTGGCGGAGGACGGAAGCGTACGGCGAGGGTGAACTGTCGACACGCGGCAGCGTCACGACTCGCCTCGTTATTCGGCACCGTTGGCTCTCAACACTCCGGTGCCATCAGCGCACGTGTGATACGAGGGAAGAGTTTCGCAGCTCTCATCTACCGTTCGCGGCATCCGTAGGTGTATAGTGACACACAACCCATACAGCTCAGCGCGCGTCTGTCGATTCTCTCGATTTTCTCGCTCTGTCTCGTTCACTCGAACCTACAGTCCGGATGATGCAGGGGCTGGAGGGTGAGGCAAGGGGGGCTGAGGGGGGTTGAGGGGGCGCGCAGGGGGTACAGGGACATGTGCCACTGGTGTGTTACGCCACGCCGCGTCGACGCTGTCACCACTCGGCATCGACGCACACCTCACCCTCGTCGCGTACTTCGTATCCCTCGCCTCATACTTCGCTCCGTTCGCCCGTCGGCCGTCCAACTTGGCGTAAAAATATTTATGCATTTATGTACCGACTGCGTGATATTTGCGGTCAAAACTAACGCGCGCGCGCCGGTTTCTCGCTACGGGCGAGAAATCAGCGTGGCAACAACGTTCGAGAGGCGCGCGATCCGCGCGAGAGAAGTTGTCGATAAAAATCTTCGGAAACGAGCGGATGGAGCGTCCGCGGGGAGAGGGGAAAAAAATGTAATAGCGCGCGGGGCGTTTCGCTCTTCGTTTCATATTTTTCCCCCCGTCACACGGAACAATAAAAATGATAATAAAGCGCTCGGTGAATCGGAAGTCTGAAGAGCAGAAGCGTTATTGCGGTGTTTTTTTTTGTTCGTCGAGTTTTTTTCGCTTCGCGTCGGTTGTTTCTCGGTAAAATCGGATTTTAAGTCGCCACGGTGTTGTGGGTGGATCGAATTATCCGACGCGAGTCTCGTTGACGTCGATTCGACGCTTCGCTCGTTGCGTCTTTCCACGGATCTCTCGTTTTATGTAACGAAACGAACACGCGATGCGAAATGTCCCGTTGCGAGTATAATTGACTCGACTGGAAATGCGCTGAATAAAAACGTGAAGGCGAATTATACTTTTATAAGACACGCCGTATAGATTTTCATGAGTATTCATGAGGAACGCTTTTTGCGCTGTTGTGTTTTCGTCGAACACCCGGCGCGCCTGAGAGCAAAATGAATCGTCCGCGCGAAAAGTATCTTGATTAAATCGAAGTCACGTTCGAACAAAGTTTAGGCAAAGAGCGACGGAGAGAGGGAGACGACGACGAAGCCGGAGAAGTTGCGGGCAAAGTATCTCCGAAGATCTAGACGCTCCGGGACACGCGGGCAGGAATCCAGTGAAAAAGATATTAGAGAACGACGAACGAGCGCTGAAAAAAAGAAGAGAAACGAAAACGCCAGCCCGCTCCCCGCATTCCGCGTCTCTTTTTGCCATTCCCTCGCGTATCTCCAGCCCGCAAACTTCCCCGAAGCGTAATCAATACGTGGCATGCAGGAACGGATGTCGAAGCCGTCTTGCTACTCACGAATCTCGTCGTCGTCGTCCGCTTCGTTTTCCTCCTTTTCTCCCGGCTTCGCTTTCATCCATTTTTCGAAGAAAGTTAGCGCCCCCCGCACGTGGCGTCTTTGGATTTGTCACTCGCGAAATCCCGCTTGAGGTTACCGAGGGGGTACAAAAAGGCCGCGAGGCTTACAGGTGAAAATCCCCAGGGACCAACCAGCAGCGAGCAATGCGCAAAAGGATGAATCTCGCCGAGTCTTCCACGCACAAACAACGAATTCAAACTCGGCTGAAGTCGAATTAGCTTCGCAATAGGGTAGAAGTACCGTTTTTGGCCAGCTTTAGTCCAATTGTGGTCACCAAGTTTAAAACGATTTAACTGTTTATATTGTTAAATTAAAAATGGAAAACCAAATGTTTCAAATGAATCACAGTGAAAATGTCCACAAACGGTACAGTGGCCACAAATGGTACTTCAACCCTACGCTGCGCGTGCCCGCTGCGAAAATCAGTCCGCTGGGTCGTAAAGAAACTGTATATCTTGAAGTACACAACCAACTCCCGCTAAGAGGCAGCCCGAGAGCATCGGAAAAGTCCCTGTTCGAGACACAAGGAGAGGGATGAAGATTCGCCTGGTTTATTGAACTCAGGATCCGGTTACAACTCTCGGAGGCAGACGTAAGAGGCCAGCGATACTGAAGCATCGTCGTTCCATGTACCCGGGCACCAATACCACGGAACCCAGGATGCAGTGCGATCGTGAGCCATTGTACACGCCGTCTCGGGAGCGCCGGAGAACATCTCCCGTCGCGAAGGGTATGGCGAAGCACCTGCCGAGGTTGTTAACGGGGGTAGACACGAGTCTCTCGAATTGGGTGCGGAGCGAATCGAGAAGCGAGCGAGACTTTGGCAGCGTGTTGGAGCTATAGAGCTTGCGAGGAGATGCGCGCGGGGTTGTAGGTACCGCGCGGCGCCCTCGCCCTCACCGCGCGTCTCGCACCCCCTCCTCACTATGGCGCATGGAAACCGGCAACTCCGGCAGCGGTACTCGTGAGTCTCGTAACCGGGAAGTTTGCTGGAAAGTTAACGCCAAGTTCGTGTCCCTATACCCATCTACCTACCGAGCCCTCGCGTCTGTCTCACTGTCGGTCTGCGCTCTTGTCTTACTTTCTCATGCGGCTTCTGGCTCTGTCCCGCTTCGAAGGCTATCTTGGTTCCACGACCTCGAGCTGTGATGCTCGGATAGGCGCATGGAAATCAGAGAAATTCTTGCATTTACTCCGCGTTGTTTTACATTCCAGGCTTTTTTGTACGTACACAGGCAGAAATGGAAGCATCAAATGGTCTTTGTTGGTGTTTGATGCGGCCTTTATTGAAACTCCTGGTCGGCCTGATCGGCATCACAGTAATGTTCGAATAGGCATGGAAAGCAGATAAATCCTTGCATTGACTTCACGATTTCTTACATCCTAAGATTTTTTGTATGCGTCCATATAGAAACAAGCATCAATGGGATCTTTATTGGCTTTTGATGGTCTTTATTGACACCCCTAGCCCTGATCAGGACCTAAGCGGTTCCAGACTCGCGCCGTATGTAACGCCACAGACTTTCTATCAGGGATTGTGTCCCGTCGAACCATTGATGCTAAAGCGAAGTTGAGTTTGTAGTTAGGTTTCATCAACATCGCTTATTTCCTAGCTACTTCATAAGGTCCTTTGCTGCTAATCCAATTGCTTACGATGTTTATCCTTTCTGTTTCAGGTTGGTGCTTCGTTCCACTCTCTTCGGGGCTTCATAACGCGGATCACGAGCATTTACGAGCACACGCGCGGGCCACTTCGTGATTCACGTCGTCGTTACGCGACGTCACGGGGGAAGATTCGCCGGACGCGCACTCGTTGTGGCCGAGTATACTAAGCTGTTGAATAGAACGCGGATTTTCAAAGACCGCAAATCCTATCTAGCGTGCGAGGCAGGTAGTAATCAGCGACCCAAGTATTCACACCCATGCGGTGCCGTTCGACCGGCCCGCTCGCTGCTTCGAGCTCTTGACAACACCTGTATACGACCTCGCGGATGGAGCACGAGGCTTGAGCCGCATTCACTCCAGACGAGAAGTTCCGAAAGGCCTCGGTGAAGCACGTGCTTTTATGTCTCTCATTGTTTCACCATCCGCATTCATCGCCGTGATATTAATTAAATCCTGAAGACTCATCGCCGGGCGATGTCTAAGGCTGCGAGCCTTAATCAAGGTTCAAACAACATTCCAAAAAATCACATGAGATGAGTTATCGGCGTATAACGTGGAATTCAAAAAGGGATAGTCACGATCCCTGATAACACCGGATGGACGTCAAGGTGTAGGTCTCGTGTAGGAATCAAAAAGTACGCCTTTTGAATGGGCGGTCTAACTTTTGCAGGCGCAATACTAATATTAGGATCCAACAACGAATGCTTCTTTGGACATCATAAGCCTAAAAATGGAAACCCAGTTAGTGGACTTTAATGCGCTAAATGCTCACAAATGGACCCTTTGGTGTTGTCAGGGATGCAAGCAGAATGAACGAAAGTGCAAGGCTTATACGACAGGACGTGTCATCGCCCTTCATTGACTCATCACTTTTATTTGAAACATGTATAAAACCTGCCAGTGTTGAGGTTGACGGAGGGTAGGAATTTGACAAACTACAGCCTCGCGGAAGCTTTTGAGGGTTCAAGTCTCGACTCGGGTCAGAAGTGGCAAGGTTACCCTTTCGATCGGTCACCGGTATCCCTGCGTGAATCGGTCATTATAGTCCCTCGCCGCGTAATTCCCCACGTTGCTCCGTGCGCGCCGCCCGCCAGGTACATCGAAGAACCTGGTGACGCGGTGCACGCGGTGACGGCGGGCGGTTAACTTAAAGCTAATCCCCGGCCATTCAGCCGTGCGGCGCGCCGTGCCCGGCGATGCAGTGATGCGACGGTGAAAGCTGCCTGCCGGCCCGGACGCCATGCAACTGCCACCACCGCGGCCGCCGCAGTTGCCACTAAAGCCGCGGCCGCGGGACGCGGAAATGAAACCCCACCGCGCGCGCTCGTCGTGTCGACGCTGCTGGGCGACGGAGACGAGCGGGGTGGCCGCGCGCGCTTCGACCGCCACCCGTCTCTCTATTCACAATCTAATCTGGGCCAATGAAACGCTCGTTCGCACCGTGAATGAAGCTCTTAGTAGGTTCCATAAGGCCGGGCGCTATGCGGTTACGTGTATCCACTACTACGACGGCTGTACGCTGGGCATCAGTGTGATATTTCCCGACAATTCAGCCTGGGACACTCGACTACATTGTTGGTGTGTGCGACAAATACTCGCTGTGTGTATTTCTGTCATATCGAAGGTCATTGCTCGTGCAATTTGGATTCAACTTTTTCGATTTCCATCGCTGAGGCTGCGACTCTTCCCTTCCCGCGGCTGTCAGGTTGAAATACAGAACCTCCGAAAAAACTTTGTATCATGAAAATGGGTAATAACTGCCACTTTGGGGGGTTCTATGCAGGGCCGTGACTCTCGCTTCAACCTGTATAGCCTATCGAGATTCATCTAAGGCTCTGTGGATTTTATTTTCAAGCCTTCCTTTAACCTTCGTTCACTTCAAATGGGTAATATGTGCCATGTCCTGAGGTTGAACGAACGCTCCAATCCCTTGATACAGCCTGATACGGCCTTTTCCTACTCCAGAAAAAGGATTCCAGGGAGGCCAGAAATTTCAACTCGGGAAGCGCAGAGATGCCTTGTTCAATAAAAACTTGTCAAAGTTATGGGCATTTCGTACCCGTAGTTCCTTTCACAAAAGCCCAGTGAGTTTTGTCGCTGATCTGGATCCCACTGATTCGGCAGTTTCAGCGATTTCCGCAGCCACTGCACATTCTTCCACTTCCGCGACGCTGCTACTTTCATTCGAAATCCTCGAAGAGCCACGCTTTTTTGTTCAATGTTGGCGTTGGAATCTGCGACGCTGACCCAGAAGAGGCGGATCGAGTGTGAAACGCCGACGAGCCAAACAGCGAGAAAAAGCTGCGCGCGACGTTACCATAAATTATAATCGTGCCGGTGGTGCGGTGTGGAAAATTCAGCGGAAGGCGGGCGAGAGGCGAGCGGGCCAAGTCGAGTGTTAACGTAAGTGAGGGATAATAGAGGAAACGAGACATTTAATCGATAATTATTTATCGAAATGCGCTTAGGCGGGACAAAGAGGGGAAAGCGCGCGGGGTGTATCGGGCGTTATGCCTTCCTCTCGTCGTTCGCACTTGGTCTCCACGTAATTGGACACCCACCTAGCCGGGCTCTTTCGCTCCCTACACCGATGCACCACCACCACCACCGGCGATACAAGCCCGCCGGGGCAATTAAACCAACGAGCTTCGTCGAGCCCTTGGCAAAGAGCTCGAGCTCTGCTTCTGACGCTGGCTCGTTCGTCGCTGCCTGCCCAGATCGTGTGACTCTGAAACGTTGGGAGGACGGAACCAAAAAAAGAGACGAAAACTAACGGCGAAAAAAGCCCCGAAGTCGGCCGAGTAGAGAGCTTGACGGGAATTGATCCAGCACTTTCGGCGAAGGCCCGATAAGCGATATCGTACGAGATACAAAATACGCGGCTCTTCCGCCTCCCCCTGGAATAATCCACAATCGGTAATGACCTCCCGCGGATATTTCCCGATCTGTCTTTTCACCTCGCAAATGAGCATGCAAAGCGCGGGCGTAAAGAGCGATGCATCGGCATCGACAACAGCGCTCGGGCACGTTGAGGGACGACCCGACGCGGCAATAATGGAGCTGCAAAAAAAAAAAAGCACGTCAGACGCTTTTAAACACATCGGTATATGAGACGAGTAGAGTGGGATAGCCGTCGCAATGCGTCATCATAAATAGTCGAGTGAGATTGGCCCGACCTGCGACTTCGTCATCCCTGTGTCATCATCAATCCCACTGGTGTACCACTCTTCCCTCCCCCCCTCCCCCCCTCTCTCTTCCCCTTTGCGCCCCCCCCCCGACCCTCGCTTCCGCTTTCACTCTGTCTGACTCCGCTGCTCACCGGCCTCTCCGCATGCATATGGAGTCGTCCCCACCGCGCGTTTTCGCGATTCCGTTCGGGGTATCGCGCGCCAGTAGCAGCTTCAACGGTCATCAGCTCGGGGCGTGCGAGCTAAATTCGCCATTGCCCGCCGTACTGGACCCGAGCGCGACTGCGACTGTCGGCGATGGTGACCGGTAACGCGACGCAACGGGACCCCGCGCGATCGATCGAAGGCACACAGGACGCACTCCTCTGTCACGTACAGCGGGCCGTTTGTCGTCCATTCCCTTTACATACCGGTCACTGTGTAACCTCCGACCCCGCGGTGGGACACGCAGCGTCGACGGGAAACGGCCCGAGAGAGAGAGAGAGAGAGAGAGAGAGAGAGAAAGTGTTGTTTATTTCGTGCGCTGGGACCGAAGTCCCCTTGAGCGCACCGTGCCACAAAACAAATTACACGCAAAAATCAATGACACATATACAATAAAAAAAAACCAGGCGCAAATACAAAAGAAAAACTTAGAAATTAACCTAATACCTACAACTTAAAAACTACCTTAAAACTAGACTAAACTTAACTTAAAACTAAACTTAACATACAGGAAAATAAAACAAAAACGGCTGTATGGACAGGCAATTCGCGAAACAAATGACAAACGAACAAGCGCCTAACCAGCAAACACAGGGCTTGCTCAAGTCGCAGCAAGCAGCGCGGCCCGAAACGCGGATCTGAAACCCAACAGGGTCTCGCTTCGCCTCAAATCTACCGGCAGCGCATTCCATAAAGTGCACGCCGACACCGCAAATGAACCCCGATAGCACTCCGTGCGAAAACGCGGCACCACACAATCCAGCCCGGGGTTAGGCCCCCGAGTATCATGCTGCAGGTCGGGCAGTTGACGTGTGACGAGGTCAAACAGCGCACGCGGCGCCCCGCGCACGCGTAGGGCAAAGACCAGACCGCCGAGGAGGTAGCGGCGACGCTCGGCGACCTTAAGCCATTCCAGCTCGCGAAAAAACGGCGTGACATGCTCGTCGCGCCGAATCCCGAAGATAAATCGCACTCCACGATTCAGTGCCCTTTGCAGCTTGAGGTCGAGTTCCAGAGTGACGTCGGTGAATAGCGCAGCACAGTAGTCGATGTGCGGGAGGACGAGCGACCGGACGAGCATCAGCCGGACCTCGCGAGACAGACGACTCCGGAGCGAACTCAGGCGAAAAACCACGCTGTTCACCTTCCCCGCCACACGCAGGAAGTGCTCCCGCCATGACAGCGAGCTCGAGATCGTCACACCGAGGCACCTTACCGAGCTGGAGAGCGGGATGACGTCTTCACGCACATGAATGGGCGGTAATCCCGCCTCCGCGAGAGCGTTGACAAAACGCGTTGTCCCGATCATGATTGCCCTGGTCTTGGCAGAATTAAGGCGCAGGCCACTCGATCCCGCCCACTCACAGATGGCCCGAATATCCGCATTTATCCGCGCGATCGCCGCAACAGCCTCCGCCGGTGGGAACGATAGATAGAGCTGAAGGTCGTCCGCGTATAAGCTGTACTTGCAGCTCGAGAGAAGGCCACCACATCCGTCCACAAAGATGGAAAAAAGCACAGGGCCGAGCACTGACCCCTGCGGGACTCCGGACCTGAGGAACCCCCAAGACGACCGATTTCCCTCCCGATCATAGACCGCCTGGCTGCGCCCGGTGAGATATGACGCGAACCAGCGCAGCGCGCTCGACGAAAACTTGAGTGCGGAAAGCTTCGCGAGCAGCAGGTCGAACCGAACGCAGTCGAAGGCCTTGGAGAAGTCGAATAGCACCATAACGGTGACCTTGCGCTCGTCAACGCCGAGCCGAGCATCATCCACCACCCGAAGCAGGGCCGACTGGGTGCTGTGATACGGCCTAAACGCAAATTGACACGGGTCGCGCAGATCGTTCATCTCGAGATACGCTGAGACCTGACGCGCGACGATGCGCTCGAATACTTTCGACGCGACGCATAATAGCGAGATGGGGCGATAGTCGGCCGGCGACGCAGGAGAAGCGACCTTGGGAATCGGGCAGACTAATGCTCGCTTCCACTCAGACGGGAAAATACAGTCATTAATAGAACAATTCAGCACATGCAGAAGGTGCTCGCCAATCACCGGAAAAACGAGCCGGAGCATCACAGCCGAGATCCCGTCGACTCCCGCGACGTTGGAGGCGGTGTCGCGCAAGGCCACCTCGAGGCCGCGCCGCGAAACCGGGTGGAGGGTGAAGGCATCTTGGGCATCGGCCTGGTCCAGGAAAAGCTCCTCGATCACCGGCGCAGCGGCGCCAACAGACAGGAACTGCCCATTTAGCGATTCCAGCGAGAACGCCGGCGCAGCAGCAGATGACTTGGTGGAAATGAGGCCCAATTCTCGTATTTTCGACCACATCCTCGCCGAATTCCCCACCTCCGCGCGAATGCTTCGCTTAAAATACTCGTCCCGCGCAGTCTTTAGCCGGGACTTAACTTCGTTTCGCAAAGCAATGAAACGAGGATGCAGATGAGGCCGTCGTGTCTTCACGAAGGCCCGACGAAGCCGATCCCGCCGACGCATCAGCTCGCGCAGCTCATCCGTAATCCACGGGGCAGGTCGTCGTTTGGCGAAGACTTTCCTCAACGGCGCGCGAGCGTCAAAGGCGCCGACCACAGCAGCACTCAAAAAATTCAATTTTTCGTCGACAGACTGCGCGCGATACAACGGGGCCCAGTCGACAGCGGCAAGATCCTCACACAGAAGTTCAGGCTCCACATCATTCAACCGACGACACCAAAACGCAGCACGCTCCCGCGGGGGGGTTGCGATATCGTACACAACATGAATTAAATCATGCGCGGACAAGAACGGCACCGGATACTGGCCGATGACACGCACTTTTGACGCGTGATCCGCAATGCACAAGTCGAGCCTCGTGCTCGAGGTCGCCGTGTGGTGAGAGGCGCGGTGGGGAACAAGATGCAGCCCATTTGCCTGAATGAAGCCGCGCAGATGCTCGGCATCGAAGGAATCACCGTCCAAGTCCGTATTAAAGTCCCCAAAAATTACCGCGTGATTGAAGTCCGGCAAAATCTCCACAAAACGGTCCTCGAACACCGTAAGACGCCCCACGTGCGGGGGTCGATAGACAACTCCCAGCAGAAGTGCAGCGGATCCAGGCACCTTCACCTCCGCGATGATGAACTCCGGCAGTTGACAGTAGCGCTCCGGGGACGCCGATATAATTGAAGCATGCAGACTCCGATGCACATAAGCCCCAACCCCCCCGCCTCGCCTGCCGACTCTGTCACGACGCAACAACACGTAGTCCGGAATCGCGACCATCTCATCACTGACCTCGGGCCGCAGCCAGGTCTCCGAGAGGCACACGATGTGAAACGGGGCCGTCAAAACGTGGAGGCGCAACTCGTCAATGTGCGGCAGCAGCGACTGGCAATTTACATGGCAGATCGACAGGCCTCGCGATGACAGAGCGAATCGCGGCCTAGCCATAATTTATCAGCGCCGCCTTGGCAGCAATCCTCCTCCGAAGGATCGGGCAATCCACCCCATTCGTCGCCATATGCTCCGTCTCGTCCAGCCTAGCCGACGCGCAGTTATAGCAGCAAGGACGCTCCTCGGACTGACAATCGTGCACGCGATGATCCCCTGCGCAATAGCCGCAGTGCACGCGTTGCCGACACTCCGCGGCAACGTGTCCAAAATTCAGGCACTTGAAACATTGCAGTACTCTAACGTGGTCGGCAATGCGACAGGCCGACCAACCCAACGACACCTCCGGCAAGCCAATGATGTGCTTCCTATTCTCAGCCGACATCTCAATAACACAGCGCGTGAAACGTCCCCTCGCTGGATACACGTAGATTACCCTCGTGCCCTCCACATTACGCCCGGCTAGGTTCAGTGACACAAAATTGGCTAGTATGGCCTCGCGACTCATCTCCGCCGGCACGCCGTCCAGTATCATCCTCGGCTTCAGCGTTACGTCTTCCCTCACTGCAAGCCCAGCTACCCGGAGAGTCTCCAGGTTCCGAAGCTGCCCTAAATCTCCCTCCCTCTCCCTAAATCTAAAGAGAGAGAGAGGGAGAGAGAGAGAGAGAGAAAGAGAGAGAGAGAAAGGGAGAGAGAGGAGAGATTGTGACGCCCAGCGCAAGAGTCGATAGAGTCCAATGGCACAGCAAGCTCGGCGCGCCTGTATGAAGATGCATGGATGCATTTATGTCAGTGCCGGGTGTTCCTGCCCCCCGGGAATCGCCGATCGTCCTCCCCCTACCCCGCGCCGTCCTATCGCGGTGCGGGAACGCGTTGGCGAAATTTTCGAGGGCCTGTATTAGATGCAGTGTGCGCGATACAGAGCGGTGTACGTATACGAGCCTCGATGATCATTTTCTGGGTCACGTGGTCGCACCCCTTTTGCAACCTGGCTTTCGGTTTTACGACGCGCTGATTGCAGGCATCAAATACCGAGTCCTCTCGAAAAGCTGTGACTATTGGCCATTTTGGCCCAATCGTTAATTAGACTGATCGATGAAAACATGTTTTAGGAAATAAGTTTCCACAGTGGACCTGTGCTTTTACCGCTTATAGAGGATAAGACTTGGTTAGAGTCACCAAGAACTTGGGTGGAAATGTTATCAATACAAACTTGGTAGGCTCAACTAATTCCTTTGTTGTGTCACTAAAAATTTGGTGAGAAATGTTACCAAGCCAAACTAGGTAGGCTCAACCAATTCCTTTGTTGTGTCACCAAAAACTTGGCTAGAAATGTTACCAAGACAAACTAGGTAGGCTCAACCAATTCCTTTGTTGTGTCACCAAAAACTTGGCTAGAAACGTTACCAAGACAAACTAGGAACGCTCAACCAATTCCTTTGTCGTGTCACCAAAAACTTGGCTAGAAATGTTACCAATACAAACTTAGTAGACTCAACCAATTCCTTTGTCATGTCATCTGGAACTCGATTGTAGTGTCTGATAATTAAGCGGTGGCTTTTCCATCCAAGTTTTTTCGATTCTTCCAACCAACCTTTTGCGGCACGATTGACCTGTCAGTCAAGTACATCCGCTTCAATCAAGAATATTTTACATCACATAGACGAGGCGTCGGTGGTGCGAGAGATCGGGAACACGTCTGCAAAATGCACTTTGATCGTCCCTCAGCCGTGGTTCCCTCGAAATCCATATTTCCCGCGCGGTCTTCGTCGGAGTCTGCAGCCCTTCCAGTTTTCGAATCCTGCGGTGACTCCTTTTCCAGGGTGGCCTCGAGCGGAGTCGCGAGGGGGTCGGGGTGGCGCGCCCGGCAACCTTGTCAATGCTCCCGGTGCGGCTGGTTGTGTCGGTTCGCGGACGGATTGTCGTGCCGTTGAAGCCGCTACAGCGGAGAGCCCGCGCCGCGCACCGGCCTTCCTGGCTCGGCCGGGCGAGTCAGGCGAAGCGTGTGAGCCGGGCAGGCAGGGGCCGCGCGCGCGCTCAAACCGCAACGTTTCGCATTCGGCCAGCCGCACAAATCTCGCTGACGCGTGCGTCCGCGCGCAAATATAGTATATAGCGCCAGATATGGCCAGACACGGATATAACGCCGGGCGCGGCGCGCAACGCGCGGTCCAGGCGTGTACGACGAGAGCGAGGCAGTCGCCAGGGCTCGGACCACGTCGGATATGCGCTGTAACTCGTCGGTCGGAGTAGCGCGCGCTGAACCTCCGCACCGTACAGTCGGTATACGCGGGGTGATGCTGGACGTGGAGGAAAGTTAAAATTGGATAGCTCGCCCGGGCAGTCGGCGCCCTCCAGACACGACAATACGACGTCTGGTAATTAAGCACGATTGAAGGAGAACGCGCTTAAAAAAAAAAGAAGAAATTTCAACCAATTTTATATGTTTTAATGAGCTAAAAAATTATATTGTACAAGTCGAAAGTACCTACAATTGCCGAGGTGGAATACGCAAGTATTTTATTCGCTATTCGTTAGAGTTGTAAATCAGTATTGTAAGTCCCCATTACTTTAAGAATTAAAGTTTACACAACAGTTTATTTTCCAGTTACGATTTTATAACGATGACCTGTAGCGATTGCCAAATGATACGTGAACTTTTGAATAGCTGTAAGAAGAACCTAATTTTTTCACGACATTTTCAGAGAAATTGTGCGAAAAATGGACAAGCACAGCCCTGCATTATTTTCGAAATGCATTAACAGTATTTCTCCATTTTTTCAGTAAAGTTACCATGAAGTTTTATGGAAAATTAATATCTCTTGCTTCTATTTAAAAGTTTACATATCATATTATAATCATTATGAGTTATTATTATAGAAACCATAATTATAAAGCCAATCGTACCATCAATTTTATTTGTATAAAAATGAGGTGTTCACAACTCTGTTGTAAATCCCTAAGTTTTTTGGAAATAATGTTGATGGTACAATTGCGTCGTTTTGTACTCGCAAAACATTTGTTTCTTAAACTAATGACGATTCACGACTCCGATTCACCCAATTTTCTCAGATCTTCCGAAAACGGCGGACGTCACCCATTTTCATTGACATTGACGCGCGGTGAGCGCAATTTTTGCCTATTGACCCTGGCGAATCAGGATTCAGCAATACGCGAAGTGGTTTCCGGACACTTCGACAAAGTGGCGTATTTCGCAGAAGTCAGAGCGGCCGGTGGTTCCGCAATTAAACCGGCAGTTTCGAGCAGCCCCCCCGGAGCGAGCGCAAAACTTTCGTTTCGCGTCTCGCGCGCGGCACAGCGGAAACATTTATATTTATTCGGCTGTGGCTCGCGCGACTCGACTTTTTGCCTCTGTACATTTTCGGCACAATCGTCAGTTGCCTATGGAGCGGTTTCCGCTCCGGCATTTAGCGCGCACCGAAAAGCCATTCGTTCGCGGTTGCGCCTTGGCGGTGAAGTTGGCGAACGGGGGGCGAGTCGTACGGGGGGTTACCGAGCGAGAAGTGCGAGTTTCGCCCGGCTTACCGAACGTCTCGCACCCCCCGCTTCCTTCTCTCACTGCCGAGACCCGCAAGGCGCGCACGGCTAACGACGTTACGCGTCCGCGAACGCGCGCCGTATACTTTAGGAGCTCCCCAATTAATTATTCCGCGGGATTTCTCACTGATTTAATTACCGTTCTTACCGCCGTCGTCCTCGCGCGCGTCTCTCTCGCCCTTTGTATCTTATTCCCTCTCGTCCCGCGCGCTCGTCTTTGTCTTTTCATTCAAACGGACCCGAATCGCAATGCCATTCTCAGCGCTATCTCCGTCTGCGTCCCGTCTCTTTAAACTTGCACCGCCGCCGCCGCCTCCCGCCGTTCTCTTTGCCCCTGCGGCTTTAACTTCCCCCAATCGCGCGCGCGCCCGCCGTCGACTCTCGGGAAATTTGTAAGTCGTTTATTTCGACCCCCCCCCCCCCCCCGCGCACCCGCACCGCTCAAAATGCTTCCCCGCTTAACGCTCGTAAAATAGCTTCGGGTATCAGAGCGCAATTTTGCGTACATTTTTTCGTCCCGTTATTTATATATTCAGAGTCCTCCTTTCATCGTTGCCCCGCGTAGTACGTCGCGGAAATTATTGCTCCTGAAAAGTATCATTAGCCGCGGACCCGGGGAGCCCCGGCGACAAAGTAAATTCGCGTAATTGGCAATAATTATAATTCCGTCGGGACATGTTTGAGTGATAACGAAAAACGCGGCTGCTGGATCCCTTGATGTCGAAATATTATTAGCAACGCAATTTTCGCAGAGCGCCGGCCCGCGGCGCTTCCTTCTTATTTTTTTTTTCCTTATCGCCCTTCGAGAGTACAATCATTTCTTATTTATTCCCGCGTCTTGTACCTTTTTTCCTGCTTGCTTCCCTCCCGCATCCCCCCGTTCCCCTTTATTTTCTTATCGTCCCGGGCGACGGGGTGGCTGCAAGAAGGGGATGCTCCGCCGTGCATTAGCGGCCGAGGTATATATAGCGACGTAAGGAAGTGGTGCGGTTGCCGGCGGTGCTAGCCGACAGCCCGAACCCACCAGCCGAGTCTTCTATATCCTCTCGGTTCGCGATTTAGCGCTCACGAGCGTTTAATATGCCGGTACACGCCGCGCGTCTTCGAGGCACATTAGCGATCCTGGCGAAGCGCCTCCCCCTCCCCCCGCGGGGCCTGTAGATCCTCGGAGCACAGGCAAAAGGAGGCGCGAAAAGTGAAGCTGTGCATGTATATAGCGCGCAAGTGCTTCGGGCTGGCGGGCTGATGCCAGCGGGGTACACCCGGGGTGGTTTAGCCGCACCCGCGGAATTCACTTGCAGGAAGTTGGCGCAGCGCTGCATGAAATTATTCGAGAGATCAACCGTGCGAGGTTCGCAATTCACCGCGTCAATTTTCGACGAAGCTCGTAACGCAGATCCGAAGGAACAAAAAAATCGTGTCTTCACCTCGTTTGGTTTTGAAATGGAGAAAAAAATGTTGGTTAGGTAAAAAAAAATCATGTCTTCACCTCGTTTGGTTTTGAAATGGAGAAGAAAATGTTGGTTAGGTAAAAAAAATCATGTCTTCACCTCGTTTGGTTTTGAAATGGAGAAAACAATGTTTGTTAGGTAAAAAAAAATCATGTCTTCACCTCGTTTGGTTTTGAAATGGAGAAAAAGATGTTTGTTAGGTAAAAAAAATCATGTCTTCACCTCGTTTGGTTTTGAAATGGAGACAAAAATGTTGGTTACGTAAAAAAAATCATGTCTTCACCTCGTTTGGTTTTGAAATGGAGAAAAAAATGTTGGTTGGGTAAAAAAAATCATGTCTTCACCTCGTTTGGTTTTGAAATGGAGAAAAAAATGTTGATTCGGTAGAAAATTCATAGCGTCAAGTCGGGCCGAGCTCGGGCCCTGGCAGGGCCAACGTGGCCCCGGTCAGGCCTGGACCAGGCCGGCCCTGTAACGACGCATATTTTCCAGCAGGGTATAGACGACGAAGAATGAAGGGCAACGGCGAAGTGAGGGAAAGTGAAAACGCCGAAAGCGAGGCGAGAGTTACGGGTGAATGAGGAACAGGATGAAAAGGAAAATCAGCTGCCGGCGCAGGTTGGGGAGAGAAAAAAAAGGAAGAAATAGGGACAAGGAACGAAAACCGAGGGTGGCTCTAATGGCGCGCGTGATGCCGGGTGATTCAGAAAATTGTGAATCGGAGGGTATAATCGGGCTAATATCGTCCCCCCCCCCCTTTAGCCCTCACCCTTTTCCACCCCGCGACCTCTTCGTCCCCGGCCGCGATCAGCACCTTTATATTCCGGCGTGGCGCGTTATCTCCACGAAGATAACGGACGATGAGGCCGGAGGCTGGCGAAAGGGGTCGCTGGAGTCTTCGCCAGAGGACGATGATGTGACGGGAACCAAGGGGAGTGGAGGGGAAGGGTGGGAGGGGGGGGATCGAGATTCTGACGAGTATGACGGGAAATTCTACGGTGAAGAAACGGACGAGAGGAGAGAGCAGGTGAAAGTTGGGGAGCCCGAGGGGTAGGTGAGAGAAAATCCGAGGTTCATTTTTACCGGTCCCGAGTTCATTTTCCACGGTGGTGCGTCCGTTTAACTCTCGCGCTCATATCCTTAGATCGACCACCACCACCGCCACCATCACCGTCGCCATCAACCGTGAACGTCTTCGCCCCGCCGTCGCTCCCGCCTCCGACCCGGCGCAGCTATTCCCTCTCGGCTCTCCCGAGGCAGCCGTCGTCGTCGTCTCGCGCGACGTCGGGAGCGACGACAAATTCCCGACGAATTTTCCTTTCAAGCCTTCGCCCGCACCCCGCGTAACCCTCGTCACCTCGCACGCATATCCCGCGAGGGACGACGCCATATTCGATGAGAATTTTCTCGCCAATTTATCATCTTTTTGCGTAACGAAAATTCACGCGAAAATCTCACCCCTCCCGAGTATTCGCGGACCCCGAGGGAGAACCCGCGATAATTTGCATTTTTGGCGCGAACGATTTTGGAATTTGAATAACGAGACGAATAAAAAAAATTATACGTTCCACGATGATAAAAATATTAATATTCATCTCGGTGATGAAGAAACTTGAAAAAAATGCGTGTAAAGATAGTTTTTATTAATTTTTGAACATTTTTATGGTCTTCACATTTATGCGCATAAAAATGTCGGCGTATAATGAAAATTAAAAAAAGAAGCGTACCGAGAAGATACGAAATAACGAGAAAAAGTTGCGAAGGCGATGGGGAAAAAAGTTCTCGCAGGCGCGAGAAGCTGCAGACGAGCAGAAGCGTAGCGTCTAACGAGCCGCGTCTTTCCCTTTCGGCGCTTCCGAATCAGTGGCGTAAATACGGCGTGCGACTTTGTCGGAACGGTGAGGGATGGCGAGGAGACCGGAGGAGCCGAAGAGAAAGGGAGAGGAGCTCAGAGGCGGTGCCTCGAGGGCACTTGGAAATCGCGGGAAAGAAGTTCCTCTCCCGGCGCGCTCTATGGCCGCGCGCTGCATGCTTCGAGGAGTCTTCGTTCTTTAGTTCCGCGTTTCTCTCGCTTCGCTTCGTTCGAAATATATATCGTCAGACCTGCGAAATATTTTAAATTTTCTCGGGGCGTCTCGAGGCACGGGGGAAAATTAAGTTTATCGATACGGGGTCAACACACTCCGGAATTATATAGCGCGAGATATATATATTTTTCAAACTTTTAACGCGGAATTATTATTACGATCCGGCTAATTTATTCTCGTTTAGTTTATCGCTTCGTGCATATCTCCAGTATTTTTTATTTTTGTTCTAAAACGTTTTTGTTAACTTTTATTATTAATGCCAGGACCGAAGGATTCCTTTTCAGTTCCATCCCTTATTTTTTAATTATTCCGATATAAAAGAATATAAAAAATTTCAGGTTCAACTTAAACGTTTTTTCTCTTGTCTCTCGTGTCGAAAATAATTCGTATCTGTCCTCCTCCTCGTCTTCACGACACTTTACTATTTTTCCAACTCGTCATCTTTGATTTCATGGGGTCTTTCGTCGTTGTATTTTCAGCCGTCTTCGTGCGCCCTACGCGCGCGGTCGAGAAAACTTGCGCTTTTCTTTACGTCTACGTTCTTATGAATTATGGAAATTAATACACTCCGCGCTTTCTGCTCTCGTTTTTCGTCCCTTCCTTCCGTAGCTTTTCGCGTCCCTTCCTCCCGTTTCTCATTCCGCCAGTGTTCGCTCTCGGCTATCTTCTCCCGCTCCATTTTTCTCAACGTTAAACCGTTAAGACGGCGAGCTCGACGTAGGCGGCGTCGTTACATCTCTCGCAGTGCCGCGCGCAGCGACTAACGTCTAATAGACCGGCGTGGGGAGCCAGTGGGATAAGCAAGAAAAAGAGGGAGAGCGTCGGTCGTCATCGTCTCCGGTTCTTCGCGTCCGTCGTCTATTCCTCCCGAGGCATTAGAATTCGGCAGACGTTCGGGGTAAGCTACCGACGTCAGCGTTTTCGACCCTGTAGCCTCCCCATCGGGGCACCTAGTTGTCGGGAGCGAAGCCTCCCCTATCCTCGCGTCGCATCCGCCTCGCTCGCGAGGCTGCTACGGGCGAAATTTCGAGGATTCGGAAACCCATTCCTATTCGTTAGTCGTATAAACGAGAATCGTGCTTACGGATCTCGCGACTGCAGTTATTTTGCGATCTGAAACATTTATTTTTCGTCACTGACACTTTTTAACGAATAAAACATATCGGCAAATTTCGAACGCCGAAACGTCTGAAGCCTTCGTCAAATTTTTTTAACATTTAAAAATCAAACCCATCATTTTTTCTCTCTTCTACCTTTTATTCCACCAGCCCTTACGCACGCTTGCCCCATTGTCACCACTAAAATCGAGGTTACTTTTTTTTGGATCGATCGAACCTGGATTTTCTTCCTACGTTCGAGAGAAAAGTAAATAACGAAGAGAATGCCGCAAGCCGGAACACGATATCTTGATTTCTGAATTTTTTACAGAATTTTAAAGCCGAAAGGTACACATACATTTCACGCAAAACAAAAAAAAATCGTTTTCGTAAAGTTTGAAAACCCTATCCGATGGGAAATTTCCCGCTGATTCCGAAAAGTACCGTTGTTCGCCCGAAAAATAGAAAATTTCGTCTTTACGACGCGAGTTCCCCGTCTCCCCGAAGTGTCGTATTCGCGTGTGGACCGACCATTTTTCTCATTACATTTCTTCCAGCGCGCCCTTAGCACAGTAAAATAATCCAGGGTGACGAGGAGCGAGCACTTTCCACCGGGGGGGTGGAAAAGACCAAGAGGTCTTTCGCAAAAACTCTCTTTCCACCCCTACTCACTACGTGCTTTCACACTCGCGATATTAACAACCCAGCCCTACCAGCCGGGTTGTTATTCGTCAGGGCGCTGAAAAACCGATACGGAGGATGGTCGCGGCGTCACGTTACGGGAAACTTTCGGGCGAACGTCGGTGCTCCGGGCGGACAGCCCGAAATAACCCGTAAAGCGAGCCCATTGATGAGGACCAGGCTGCACACGCCACCGCAGTGTCGGTGCCCCGACGGTCCCTCCGCCCCAGATCGTGATAACAGGCTTACGCCCCCTCTAAAGCCGGGTTAATTAAGGGCCATCCCACTAAAATCGCGATCTTCAAAATGGCTCGTCTCTCGGCTCGCGCGTCTATGCCGAGTAATACGTGCGGATGCGCCGCACACACACACACAAGCCGGGAGTGTAATGCGAGGATGGCCGGTGCGGGTCACTCTCGCTCCCGTCAGTAATACACGCGGCGTTCCCCGGCACCGGGAATCGATTTATCTCGTGGTCCGGCCGCCGCAGCGCGGAGGGTCGATGACGCGGGGAGATATGTCGAATATACTTCAGAAATTAGCCGGGTTCACCGATCACCGTGACGAACGGACTTGCGGCGAGTTACATTTTTCTTCCGGCATTTTGCGTAACGATTTCACAATGTCTGCGCTCGATGCTATGGATACTTTTGGCAAGCGCGGTTGAACGCGCGAATTGCGGGGCTGGACAACGAGCGAATTTTTGTGACCTGCCCAAAAATCGCTGTTGAAAAAAAGTGTGAGGCCTCCGAATGTCGAGTCAACCACCAAGTCGATTAGTTCCACCCGCGCAAAAAAAAAGTATTAAAAGAGTATTTCTGTAATATGAATCATCGAAGTATCAAAAATATGTCGTATTGGACTCAAAAATACTCATTTCATAGTTAAGAAAATTGAATCCTCAATCACAAGAATATGTTTCTAGAGTACAATTTGAGACTTGTAATGGAAATCTGAGGTCAAAAACTGAACATTCTTAAAAACCTACAATTGACGAATCGTCTATCCTTACTTTTTGAAAATTTTCAGTTTTTGCCCTGAGATTTCCATTACTAGTCGCAAATTATGAAAACATATTCCTGTGATTGAGGATTCAATTTTTTTGAGTAATAAGTATTTTTCAGTCAATTACTACATACTTTGAATGCTTCGACGGTTCATACTACAGAAATACAGGAGTATTTCTCATACTATTTTTTTTGCGCGGGCAGGTCATGAAAAATAAGCTCATAAGTAATGGAGACAAATCTTCTCTCCCTATCCTCAATCGCCCAAAGGGTCGAGAATCTGTGAATCGATTTGTTATTTTTTTGCGACATGATTTCTCAAAAACAGTCGCACATTCCACAGCCATTTTCTCCCTCTTCCGGGTCGCTTATGGAAAAAGCTAACTCGTCACCCTCCGCTCCCTCCGTTCTCGCTATATCAGCTCACGTACATTTCGTCTACTCACGGCATGCGGAATCGATAGGAGGGAAAATTTGACGAGCGACTCCGCAGTCGAGTTTCGCGCCATCGCGGCCGAGGATGGAATTGATACGGGGTACCGGAAGCGGAAGGAGAGAGCCGAAAGGGATCTCGCTCTCCCCCCCCCTCCGCTCCCCGCGGGGGCGCCGTGGAAGGTGCCGGAGCGGAAGAATTTCATTACCCTCGGCAACGGAGTCCCCGGCTCGTGTCGTACGCGGCTGGTTCGGTGCCGCCTGCAAAAACCTGCGGGCTCCTTCCTCATCCTCCCTCCGTTCCCCGTCCGCGTCCAGCCCCCCCTTTCATCCCTTCCTCGCTTCCATCGCCACCCCGGTCGCTTTTCATCCCTTTCCCCCCTCCCCCCCCTTCCTTTCCTTTCCCGTTCCGTTCCTCCCTCACCGCAACTCGTCGCGATCTTTTCACGATTCCCGCATCCTACCCACTTGCGGAGGCCATAGCGGTCGTTCGCGCGGACCCTCACGAGTCGATCAAACGTCTCCACTCCCGCAGCTCCCTCTTCATTTCTCTCTTCCAGCTTCAACCAACCCTGAGGCCCGCGCGGTGAGTGCAAACGAGCCGCGCGCGCGGATATGTAGTTTTTGAAAGGCGAGCCTCGAGAACGTCGGAAAGTTTATCGAGTGTGAAATTTCTACGCCAAGTTTTTCCCGCGATACCTTAACGCGCAGCGCGCGGCGGCGTCTTTGACATTTTACCGGCATCGGTTTCTCGCGGTGTTTGAAGGTCGCGGTGGAGCGAAACTCTAATTGGCTGCCGCCGTGTTATGCGCGGGTCTCGCGCCGAATCGGGCGAGCTGCGTGCGAGTCATTAACGGAACGAGGAAGTTCTGCGACACGAATTTGCGAGCTTGGAACCGAGGCGCAGTTGGGTGGGAGGGATGTGATTGTTGATTCTCCAGCGATAATCCATCGCAGGATCAACATCGCGGTGCTGCGAGAATCGGCGGAATTCGATTACGGTCGCGAACGCCCGGGCGATAAATTACGAATTAGTGGACCAAGCGCGACTCGATCGTTGGGGCTTGATTGAGAAAATTCTTGAAAACGAGTGTGGAAAACCCGGGAGACACCCGGCGGGGCTTTCGGCGAGCGCGGGGATGACACACAGCGCGGGGGAAAAAGACAGAGCCGGGGGAACTCGGTAATTACGCGCGGCAATTATTTTCAGCGGACGACGACGACGACGACGACGACGAAGACAACGGTGACGAAGTATGGGGGGCGAGGAACGCGGAGGGAGGAAAACGAAACGAATGTAAAATTTCGGAATTTATCACAGAATTTTTTAGCCGGAAGTTGAGTTGCGTTTTTCGTGAAAAAAAAATTGGACTTCGCAAAGTTCGAAAACCCTATCCAATGGAAAATTTTCCGCTGATTTCGAAAAACACCGTTGGTTGCCCGAAAAAGAGAAAGTTCGACGAGAAAAACGCAAAAAATGATTTTTCACTGTTTTCGAAATTTCGACACTTCGCTAAAATCGAGGCTACTTTTTTCGATTGACCAAACCTGGGTTTTCTTTTTGCGTTCCCGAGAAAACTCTATAACGGAATGAATGCCGTAAGTCGGAATGCGATATCTTGATTTCTGAATTTTTGACACAATTTTAAACTCAGATCCCCAAAAATCTCAAAAAAAGAAAAGGGTGCCCCTTCTAAAAAATTGCGATTCTTAAGGGTCTGACTTTAACATTCTGTAAAAAATTCAAAAATCAAGATATCGCGTTCCGCTTTGCGGATTTCTCTTCGTTATAGAGTTTTCTTTCGAACACAAAAAGAAAACCCAGGTTTGGTCAATCGAAAGAAAAGTAACCTCGATTTTAGCGAAGTGACGAAATTTCGAAAAAAGTGAAACATCATTTTTTGCATTTTTCTCATCGAATTTTATATTTTTCGGACAAACAACGGTGCTTTTCGGAATCAGCGGGAAATTTCCCATCGGATAGGGGGTTCAAACTTTATGAAATCGAAAAAAAATGTTTTCCCGATTTCGTTAAGTTTGGACGTTAATTTCCTTAACGATCTAATTTTAATTCGAGCATATAGCGAGCGCACGAAGCGTGCGAGCCACTACAACCTGCTAGTAATAAATAATAACAAAACAAATAAAATAAAGCGTAAGAGAAAAGTAAAAAGAGTATAGAGAGTAAAGAGAAAAGTAAAAGGAGGATCGGGCCAAACATGCAGAGTGGCGAGTCGAGTCGGCGGGACGGAAAGGGGGTTGAAACGGGAGGGGAACGAGAGAGGCGAAGGGGCGAGGAAAGGAGACGGGATATCCGCGAGCAAAATCGCGAGTTACGTGAAGTTAATTAAACGCGGACGACGATTGCACCCCACATCCGTCGAGATCGCTCGACTTGGCTACGTGTTAATTTTTTGCCTTCCTTCCTCTCCCCCCGCTTCTTCGTCTCGCCTCTCATTTTCCCCCTCGCGCGACCTTTTTTGTATCAATAAATTTCCGACTCCGCAATCACTCGGCTCGGGCGCCAAACGAGGCTTTTTTGTCTTCCCCAATTACGACGTTTTTTTAGTTCTCTTTGCTATGCAACGTGCGAAAAATAATTACGTCGTCTTGCGTCGAGTGCGTCAGCGTTTGTAACCGGCGCTTGACGTTCATCATGGATACGTCCTAACGGAAAAATGAATTGTTCCATCGATAACTGTTGTGTCGAATGAAGATTGGATATTATGCAGTGGCAGTCGTTTCGAAATTCGGAAATTGATCGACGCGTTGCTGGCTCCTCGTTACTCTTCTCACTGTTTTTATTTTTTTTATTTTTTTTTATACGCCTTCTTTTTCGCCTGTTTGTCGACCATTTTTCGTCGTTAATGGAGGCCGTTATTAATACACTCCCTCACTAGCCTCGTTTCCATTTATTTAGGTGGAGGAAGTGCGGGTGGAAATTTGGCGGTAAAAAAAAAACGCTACAAGGCAGAGAAGAGAAAAAATGGAGATCCGTAATTTATGTTACTCGCAGTTGCGTCGAATATTCTCCCTCTAGCACGTTTTTTTTTTCGCCTCTTCGCGCTCGAAGCGGGTCACCTCGCGCCCCTCGGTAGTGTCGACCCATGGCGACGATATTACAAACTGTTTAATATTGCCGACGGGGGTGCATATAAACATACGCCTACGCGGCGCGCGGTGGGTGCATCGAGTATCGTAATAGAATTCATAGTCCTTTATTAAAAGTGCACGAGCCAGGCGGTGCACTTTGCCCAACTGGTATGACTGGGGACTCGCGGCGCTTTCACTCGCGCCGCCCCCCCTTCCCGTCCCTTGCGCCACTCTTTCGACCCCATTGTTTGCCTTTGCCGTAAAGGGTTGAGGGAGCCGGCGCGCGCGCCCGTGGAACCCGCTCGCTTGATCGGCCATTCAAATTTAATTGTGACGCTTTAAAGTCGAGAGCCGAGTCTGACGAAGGGGCTGAGTTTCGTAGGAAGGGTGAGAGAGAAAGGCGGAGGGGGAGAGAGAGAGAGAGAGAGAGAGAGAGAGAGAGAGAGAGAGAGAGAGAGAGAGAGAGAGAGAAAGTTAGAGGGAGGAGAGAAGAGCGAAAATTAAAGGAGTCGAGTGTGAGACGGAAATAGAAGAGAGACGAGAGCACCGGAGGACCCTCGACTCGGCGGCCCTTTGCGGTGAGGCTTCTTTTTTTATCAGCCCTTAGGTGCCTTTCCGAAGGGTCAGAAATCACGGGGAGCCATTAAACACTTTCTCTCACTTCTTCGCACAATTCCGCCGCTAGATCGAATCAATTTTTTTTTGTCTCGGGCGAACTGATGAGACGAGGAGTGGAGTAGAGTAGAGAGAGAGGAACAAAAAGCGCCTCCCGCGAAAACGCGAAAGGACAGTTTTCGCGGAGTCGAAAGTCAGCAAAAGTTTTTATTTTCAACCCTCGCGCGGGATTCCCACAAGGGGCGGAAATCCCTGGACCGATTATTTCCAGTCCCTCGGATTCCTCTCTCCGTCTCGCCCCCCGCGAACTCGTCGCGCGAATCAATTCTTCGCGAATGTTGAACTCGGACGGACGACGAGTGCCGGGGAATAATAAAAATGAAACTGGAGAAAAATCTTCTCTCCTTACCCTCAGCCGCCCAAAGGGTCGAAAATCTCTGACAATTCTTTTATTTTACGTTGCACTTCTCATTCTGAATCGGTGAAAAAAGCAAAATTCTTTCGCGAATTAATTTAACCAATTCGACGAATTATCCGTCACTAATTGCGACGATGAACGAGGCGAAGGGACGAAAGTCGAAAGGAGTAACGAAATAATTGCGTTTCGCTTGCGAAAATAACTTTCGGCCAGAAAATGTTGACAAAAAGCGGGACGAGCGGCGCAATGAGCGAAATTTTCGACAAGCGCCGAGGGACAAATTAGCGATAATGGATATTCGTCGTAGGCGCCGGATGCCGACCCGAATACTCGACAATAAGTTCGTAGCCGCCGCGCACTGGAAGAGCGAGGAGTTTCCAAAGTGGCTGCTACTCTCCGCACACCTCGTGCCCCTCAGCCCCCTCCCCCCGACCCCCCAGCAGCGCTTCGTAAGGGCACCGCGCGCGCCCTACCCCAGCCTCATCCGCAACTTCGCAAAATGGTTCTCGCATGGGAGACAGAGCAAGTTTCGACTTGTGCGGGAAGCCCCATTCGGGTTGCCCGGAGTCGTCCCGGGGTGACGCCGGGCGCGCTGCATCCCTGTCTGTTGTTTAAGATCCGCTCGCGAATGTACATACAACGCGGACCTTATATACGTACCGCGCACATAACCGCAGAGCGCATGTACATCGCGGATATACGGCACACAAGTTATATACGACAGACGAACCGCCCCCGTGTGGAAGCCGTCTGGAGTATCGCAACTCGGCGTTGTTGCTATTGCGGTGGGTGGACCGGAGCTCGCAAATACAATTTTCTTCTGAGGATTCCCGCGGCCGGACTCGGAAGTCTCGGCGCGACGAGAGCTATGGGCAGGAATTCTAACTCGCGGTCTTCTTCGTGAGAATCGCCCGTACGAGAGGTCGACGCGAGGCGAGGAAAAAGAGGCGGCAGACCCGCTGGAAACTATTGTACGTGACGGAAAGTTTTGTTTAAATTTAAGGTCAGACCTAGAAGACCTAGAAGACGTCAGACCTAAAAGACTGTAGACCTGTAAGACCTAAAAGACTGTAGACCTGAAAGACCTAAAAGACGTCAGACCTGAAAGACCTAAAAGACGTCAGACCTGAAAGACCTAAAAGACGTCAGACCTGAAAGACCTAAAAGATGTCAGATCTGAAAGACCAAAAGGACATCAGACCTGAAAGACCTAAAGACGTTAGACCTAAAAGACCTAAAAGACGTTAGACCTAAAAGACCTAAAAGACGTTAGACCTAAAAGAGATATCAAAACTGATAATTCACGAAAGACTCAACCAGACCGTCTGAAAATATCAATGGCGCTTGGAAGACGATTTTATCGCTACGACCAACGTCGAATGCTATAAGTAATCGAAAGTGAAAGATCCGAAACGAAAAAAGTGAAAGGTGAAAGTCCAACGAGTCCGGCACACGGACGCCCTACGCCATCGGGATTTCGTCCACGACTCCACCGAGTCTTCGGCCGTGAAAGCGTTGGATACAGACGTCCCACCCCTTGTAGTATTTCAAATTAAAGGGAAATTCGAAATATCTTCCTCGAAAGTTCTAGCCCTCTCCACCTCTAAAGCCGGGGGTATTCTCCCGCTATCAACCCCTTCGCCCCTCGTCGCCCCGTCTTCGCCCTCATCGCCCCATCAGTTCCAGCATCCGGATTGCGGTCCTCCTCTTCAACATCATCCAAGAGCGCTATCGCCGCGCCAGAGGCGGCGTCGTCGTGCGCGCGGGTATTTAAACTTTTCAAATTGAAATTGTTTTCGATATCCAGGTGAGTGCTCTCGAAAAAGCGTCGCGAGTGCGGAAGCAGCCGCCGCCGCCGCTGCCGCCGGGATGGGAGGGAGCAGCGCGACCGAGGGTCGCGGATGCGGCGGGCAAAATTGCCGGGAAGACAGGAGGTGGATGAAACGAGCCCGAGTGAGTGAATGAACGATCGAGAGAACTCGAGAGTCTCTCCCCGTTGGACGGCGAAGATTCCTCCCCCTCCCCCCTGGGACGGGGACGATTTTTCGTTAATTGCGACAAAGAGCGACGTCCTTCGCTCGCTCGGCTCCGAAATCCCTAATTGGCTTCATCCGCGTCCCGCAACGAGCAACGCTGCAGCATTTTCATAGCCCACACAACACCGATCGCGACCCATCCGAATCCGCGTCATGAATCATTCAAAAAAATTCAATACACCCCTCTCTCGTTATAAATTCGCGCTGCGTATAGTGCGTTTCGACGTTCTGCGTCACTCAGGAATGCATCAACGCGCGCGCACGGTGTCCTGATGCGACGGATCCGCGTTGTCCATCACCATTGCGGCGCTGTGTATTAGTCGTCTGGTAGCGGCGACCCCAATCGCAGAGCCCCCTGGCGAACCCTCCTGCGTCCCCTCGTGTTTGGCTTCGCGACACAATACCGGCGCTTCGCTCTCGCGTTAATCGCGTAAATAATGCAGATCTTTCGGGACTGACGTGCGTGATCAACGCGTCACATCACGACAAACGCGTCGGACTGGCTGCGACTGCAAGAAACGGAGCTGCAACGTTCACTTCTTAATTCGTCCGATGTTCGACGCACCAATCGCTAATGCGTTCGCCGTCAGTGAAATTCATGCGGCGAACAGTCGCCTCGCTCCTATCTGCTCGCGGCGCTTAATTTAAGAATGTAGGAGCTCGAAGTATTCAATTCGCATAAATTCGAGATAAGTGCGAGAGTATTGCAAACACTTCTCGATGGTCTGAAAATCTGAAAAAATGCATGCACACTAAAGGTACTGAAAAGAATAATTTTGCATAATATTAATTCCAAAATGTTATTAACAGATTGATTTAAGAAAAATTGTTTCACAAATATTTCGGTGACCCAAGTTTTTCTTTGCATGAAAATGGTTTCTTAATTTTTCTGTATACGTATGAATTTTTTCAGAATTGTATCTAACCTTTGAAATTTGTACATTACAAATTTTCCATTAAAAAAAACACAAATTTCAAAGATTAGATAAAAATCTGAAAAAATTCATACGTATACAGAAAAATAAAAAAATCATTTTCATGCAAAAAAAAAACTTGGGTCAACGAAATATATGTTAAACTATTTTTTTTATCAATTTGTTATTAACATTTTGGAATTATTATTATGCAAAATTAATCTTTTCAGTACCTTTAGTGTGCACGAATTTTTTCAGAACGTCAGACCATCGAGAAGTGTTTGCAATTCTCTCGCGCTTTTCTCGAATTTATGCGAATTGAACACTTCGCGCTCCTGCATCCTTAACGATCGTCATACATCCCTGGTTGCGTCGTTTGCACATGCAAACGAGCGCGCTACGTACGTACGTAAGGTTTTTGCCGAGTGGCAACGACGCCCGGTATATCAGCCAGAATGCAAGTGGCCCGAGTGCATTGCACCGGGACTGCAATGCACAACTTCTGGCCCCCGCCGGAGCGCGCGGCATCACCGGGTACGACGTCGTGTGTACAGAGGGAACTCCGCGCGCTGCTGCGCCGGTGGCATAGAACGTGGGGGGGGAGGGGGGGGGGGGGGGCACACACAGGTATGTTTTTGCGCGGGCCATTGTTCGTGCTGCATACCAGCCGCGTGTTTTCCAATTGCACGTACCAACCGGCGTCATTGTGCCCGATGTAGGTTGTCGAGTTGGCTGGACCGGGGCTCTCTCGGTCCCTCCCCCGTGTGTCCCGCCTTTCCGTGCCCTTCTGCCGCATCCGGGCCTGTCGTGCATAACAAAGTAGCGAGAGAAAAACAATGTGACCCTCTCTGTGCGCGCCCGCTTCCTCTTCCTTCTTTGCGCGCCCCACACTTGCGTCCAACTGTTCGTGCGGCTCCTGTTTTTGTCGTCCTTATACTTTTCAATTTTCTTTCGCGAGCTCCATTCATACGGGAAAACGCGGTGCGGCGCGAGCACTAAAGCGGATGGACGGTCGCGTGGAAGGGAGAGAAAGGACCATCAAAGGAGTTGAATGCGGAGAACTGCGTCGCTTGATCCAGGCAGCTGAATCCTCCAGGGTCTGATTAAGCGCGTTTAATCAGTCGCGACTTGGTCGCGAACGTCGCGACGATTAACTCGTTCAAGGAGCTTCGTGCGACGGACCAGGGACGACGACGACTTTGGTCCCGGGCAACCAGGAAGGTTGCTGGTAGGCTCGGCGGGCCGCGAACTCCGTATAAATAACTAATCTCAAATCTCGGTATATCGAGAAAAGTTTGATCAGTTTGCGTGGAAAAAGGGTTGGTGGCATGGGGTGGCGACGAGGACGTCGCGGCAGTGGCTCGAAGCCAGACCGCACACAGACCACGGTGACGACGCAGTCGAGAAGCTCCGTTGGCAACCACGAGCGCGATCCATGCATACTTCATGGGGTGCGCACGAAGAAGGTACACAAAGTTTTCGCGTCTCAGACGAGGCGAGAGGTTGTGCCGTCCCGAGGCTTCCTTCCCTCGTATCCCTCGCTTGGCTCTTTCATCCCGCGGCGAAGCCGTCGAGCCGGTTACCGGGGAACGAAGAACCGGCAGGATTTTTTCTTTTTTAATCGGACAATCGTTATTCAGTTTTACAACGGAAAACAAAATGAACTAAAATGAGAACGGAACGGTAGTAAGATAAACATTTATGCGACTCCTATCAGCCCAGCTGGCATCGGTTGTTGTCCATTTAAGTTCACGACGGTATCAACGAGAGTCGAATCGCCGAGCCCGCAAACCGCGTTTCCAGAACTATCGACCCGATCGCTCGAAAGATCTTCCGAGTCAAGCCCGAGGAATTAACCCACTTGAGATGGTCGGTAATCGACGGTGAGGTCGCCTCCGTGGGTTTACCGGGCTGCGGCTGGAAGCGCGCCGTGATACCTGCGGAATTCGGAGAGGTTGAGCGTAGATTTCGGTTTGGCCTCGAGTGCACGAGGGTCGCCTCAGCATCCTAAGTTTATTAAGTCAGACCGCGACTCGTCTTATCGCGAGGCGAATTCTCGGAAGCGATTCGGGGTCTCCTGGAAAGGGGTTGAAGAACCCGAAGCGGAGCTTCGTGCTTCCACTGCTCATGAACCAACACCACCGCCGCCGCCACCGCGGGGGCGACCCTATAGTCAGTCACGACAGCCTAGATTCGCAGGCTTCTTTCTCCACTCGATCCTTCGCGCGGAACGGGCGAACGGGCGAACGTTAGACCGGCGTGTGCCGACCGTAAATTCATATCTCGAATAATTTTCGCCCGTTGGCCGCGTTTCCATCCAGCCCCGCCACTGGTATCCGCACCGCTGCCTTCATACAGTAGTTGGAACTCGAGGCCCCCGAGTCTCGGTCTTCGCTCTCTCCCCCCGCGCCCGATACTGGACGCTTTTGGCTTATGGCCAGGGTCTCTCGTAACTTCACCGACGCCCCTGGACCCTGGACCTCGTTTTGTCCCTTTCTCATCCTAACGCTCCTTCCCATTCTTCCCGCAGCCCCTTTCACGATTTTAACTTCTTCCTTACTTTACCCTCGCGCCATCGTTTTCCTTACCCTTTCTCATTTTTATCTCCGAACCCATCCCTCTCGCTCCCTCTCTGTGCTCTGCTTCCCGAACGCTCGTCCAACTCGTTTTTTCATTTTTCACATATCCGCCACCCGCAGATGCGGATCGCGCTTTGGTCCAAAATGTTGAACGTAAACTTGTGGGTTTTCTTGATCTTCTTCGCTTCGGTACTTCAACATCGTTACTTACATCCTTCGTCCCTCGTTCCTTTCCCTTTTTCATTGTATCTGATTGCTTTTATTAAGGAAAATGTTTCACAGTCATTTTCCTAATTCGAATAACGTTTTCCTATACTGGGTCACAAGTTTTATTTCTCAAAGTTCCCATTTTTCTCTGACTACACCGTTTTTGTTGAGCCTTTGATTACATTTTCTTTGTCCTTTTGGGTAAAACCGATGCCAACGCCATTGTGCTCGTACTATTATCATTGCTTCTATATACTTAATACATACACGTATACGTGTATATTCAAACGTATTTCCTTCGGGACGATACTCCATCTTCTTACTCTGTTATTTTCTTTTCTCTTCGATCCTCTTCGCCGATTCTTCATTCCTTTCCGCCTGCTTCTACTTCTGATTTTCCGGATATCGCTTTGTGATCCATCGGCCCGTATTTTAACGGCAGACGGGTAAAATGGGAGTTTGCGCTCTTGGGCACGGTGATCGAGGGGCAGAGAGAGACGCGGGCTTTGGATGGCAGAGAGGCAAACGGGCAGCGCGAGGGGGAAACGAGGAGACAACGACCAGAACCGCGAATTCGACGATCCACGTGGGATTCCGAGACAAATCCGGTTATCCGGCTCTGCGCTGCGGAGGAACCACCGGCGTCGTGTTTCGCAGAAATGTCGTCCATTTCCGGATTGGATCCTGTCCAGACTGTTTGTACCGCGATACTTTGCGCCGCAGTGTTTCAAGGTCCGTCTTGGTAAACCTCTTCTTAAATCAACGGTCCCGAAACACTTTACTGCGGTACGTTTAAAAAAATATACATGTTACTTCGTTACGATTGCTACCAATTGGGGAGTAATATTGTCGTGAATCGTAATATTGCTGTAGCTTCGGCGACGGTCGGCCTCGTGAATAAAACACCTTGTTTTTACGTTTCGCCCTATGGTGGGGCCTCTTCAGAATTTTTTGTATTATCTATAATGAATTACACAATCTAATTAATTATTTATTTATACAATGTGAATTATCTTCTTATCTACCATGCAACCTGATATGCAATCCGTTATTTATCATATTTACCATGTAAACTACAAATTAATTATTTCTATTCTAGTATTCTTTACAAATAGGGGAGGTTGGGGCAAAATGAAACACCTAAGCGAAACCTGTTTTTATAATAATATTCAAAGTGTATTTTTACTGCTTTTTACCCAAAAACTTGATGTTTTAGTATTACGTGGATTCGCGTTCAGTGGAATCGAAAAAAAAATTTAAAAAATGGGAAGTCATTTTTCCTCATAAATTCGTCCCCAATGCCTGTTTCGTTTTACACCGCTGTTTCATTTTGCCCCTACCTCCCCTGCCCACTTCACCAAAGAGACTCGTGTAACAGTGTCGAAAAAGTCTGATGCATTTTGAACGTTCTCGTTAATTTTATTCCTATATTCGCTCACGACTCGAACGCTCCCACGCTCGACCATGAGAATTATCGATTTCCCAGCGAGCGACGAGCTCGCGTGCGCGCAACGAGTAAAATGCAAATAGGGAAATCTGGTGGTCAATGGGACGCCGGACCACGTTCCAGATACCCCCTTAGCGACAAGAAGTTCGTACGGTCCGCACCGATGGCAACCGGGCGAACTGCTACAATTCCAAAAGCCCGCAACCGATCCAACGCTGCGATGCCGTTTTTTCCTCGCCGAATCGCACGGGGAAGTAAGAAATTAGTGCACGCACGTCCCGGGAAAATTCCCTCCTGGTGGCAGCAGAGATTCATTGCAAAGTGTTGCACATAACGGAAATAACGACAAACGAGCATGGGGTGTATGGAAGAAGAAAAAAAAATAATAGGGGTGGGTCTCTCTCGACCTGCAAGTATCCCCCACGGTATACTCGATTTTCGTAGGGACGTTACGCGCGGGGAAAGGAAAATATTTGCCCGATCGTGTCTTATCGTCCCTTCGGCCCTGCCGCGAGACCAAAAGAAATACCAATTATTTTTCCACGCGATCGTTTGAGAATTTCCACACGAGCCCCCTTGGCGACGGCGAGGCCGCAATCGCCGCCCCGAAAATATGAAATAAAGCGGGTGTAACAGTGAGAGACGCAGACGCCACGGGTTCCTCCACCACGTTCCTCGTTACATCGTTGGCCGTACTAGACTCTTTATAAAAATGGAAATTTTCGGTCCTGGGGATGGGAGGAAGGAGGGCAAAAAAAAAACGTGGGCAGGGGAAGACGCATGGGTCCCCGGGTTTTCCGGGATTCCACACGATCAGCGGCGCAATATGGCGTCGCCCGACGAGAAACAGCCCCTTCGGGACTGGCGAACTATAGCAGCATAGTAGTAGCTACACGCTGAGGAACCGAACTCAGCTAGAATAGCTGAGGGGATAGCCGAGGCATTAGTATTCCGTAAACGCGACCTCGGCCGCTTGGCGTGCCTCGGTGTTTCCGGCGAGCTGGTGCCTCCCTCCCCCTTGCCCCCCTCCACCCCCCTCGCCGACCGCTCAAACGCGCCCGCCTCTCGCCCCCTCGCCCCGGGGACGCATTTCAAATATAAAACGTTTCGCGAGGGACGGACCCCGCCGTACCCGCTGCGCCCTGGCAGCCTCTTCCATATCTCTTTCTCGTCTTCTCTCGCTCCCGCGACTGCCGCGGGAATTATCGAGTCGGGGATATAAAATAGATAAAATGGACCGCGAGACGCGAGAAGGAGCTTGGCGGTCGTGACGCGGTTTCGCGACCGCGACGGAAGACAGTACGATAGGTACGGAGCAGAAAGGATTTCGCTTCGGGATCTACTGTACAGTTATTTTCAATGTGGATTCTCGATGAGCTGGATTTGCTGTTTGGAAAACAGCGATGTTGTCCTGTTCATTGATCGAAGGCCTTCGTTTTGTTGATAAAGTAGAAGGCCAGGAACAGCGAAAGCTGGCAAGAAGGCGAAAAAGACACAAAGGACAGGAAAGTCAGAAAGGTCTGGAAGGCCCTGAAGTCCACGAAGGTCAGGAAGAGGTCAGGAAACATGAAGTCCAGGAAGGTCAGGAAGGCCAGGAAGGCCATGAAGTCCAGGAAGTGTCGCACCAGCCGATAAATGTTGCTCATTGAGCAATCGACAACTTCAATAATTCTGATTCGCTAACTAATGACGTGCGTTCGTGTATATACATACGGAAACTATAGGCCTGCACACAGGCCGCGATGATACACCGCGTGGGCAAGCAGAAGCAAACCCATGGCAGACACACGGTGTAAGTACATCAATGCGTTACTCCCGCGACTGGACTGGGCAAAGGAGATGAATTGGTGTTCATCAGTGGCGAGATGGCGATGAACGAGCGATAGAGACAGAAGCCGCCCGAGCCTAAACCTTGTTTGCATATTAATGATCAAGCGATCTGTCTGCCACTCGACAATATGGAACCCATTTCTGGTGGTATCCGATGTTCGGCGCATATGTAGCGAGCCGTCGGTGTGTCTGCGGGGCTAGCGCAGTTAGCCAACTACCACACCGGCAAACCAGACCAGATTATTCCCTCGAAACCCCTGCGAGGGCTTCGTAATGACGTTTGCCTCGGATAGCCGGACGAGAGTTGCCGATCCATTCTGCATGCCCGGTGTACACGACCGTCCGTCCGTCCGCGGAATCCGCCGTGCATGGAAACGCGACGCGAGTCTTCCTCGCGGCGAGTCTCGCGCAGGAAGGATGTCCTTATCGGCGCAGCGTCAGGCGCTGCTCCGGGCTGCGACATTTTTTATTCCCTCTGATCAGGCATTCCCATTGCGTGCCAATTATTTAGTATCTTCGGCACGTAGGCTCCTTTGAGTCAACAAAAGAATAAGGAAGCTTAAGACCCCGCCACCCGGTCCGAGGAGGGCAGACAGCAGGATCAGCCGAACAAGAGAAAATGAAAGGAGGCGACTGTGTGATCCTGATCAGCAATTCAGTAACTCGAGGAGGAGCGCGCAGCACTCAGCAGGTGGATCATCCAGTACGGCTCTGCATCCTCTCGTTCTCTCGGTTTGCACCGGCGCGCGAGGCTCCAGATTCTCCCGTCTCCGCGCGCTCGGCTTGCATTGAGTCCGAGCTCACTCTCCGACCCTAAACCTAGTTTGCATATTGACGATTAACCGATCCTCCCTCCGTCCGCTAACGGATATACCATGATGTCGGATAGGTTGTAGGACGGGTGTGAGGCGCACTCGACGATGGACCCGACGTCGCACGTCGTTGTCGGGTTTACTGTCTCTTTACTTCGTCCCCTTTCCCTCTGCTGCTGCAAGCGCCGCCCAGGACCCTCCGCTATCCCGATAGACAGCCCCGCCGATGTCAATCTCCAAGTGGAACTGCCTCTCACCGATGCCTCGGATTCTCCCTCCGAGTGCGCGGCATATGCCGCACATGCTCGGATTTCCCATTCGAGCCTCGAGTTCTCCCTTACCGAGCGCCACCGCACCCTTTTCAACCTACAGCGGCATATGGACTTTGATATGGACGCAAAATTTGACGTGGTCTGTGGAAAATCAGGATGCTGCGGAATTGAATAAACTCTCGGGTTTATTGGTCCCGGTCTTCCAACGGAGTTGTAGTATCCATCCTTGTAATAATACCAAAATGTAATTTTAGGCTGATTTCCGAACATATTTCACGCGCCATTCAATTCGAAATGTGGAATCATCGGTGCAAACAACCGCTCTGTGGAGTGGATGGAAATACTGAACGACCCTCCATTGGAAACAGGACTTTAGCTCAACCGCGCAATCATGAGTGCCATAACGGCTACATCAGCCTGCAATAAATAATACGGCATGTGGACTATGATATGGACGGACTATTTTGACGTAGCCCGGAAAACCAGGAGACGGCGGAATTGAACAAACGGTCGTCATTGGTTGTTGGTCTCTCACAAGGGTTTTTCGGTCTTCAGCCTTGAAGTGCATCAGAAAATGTAATTTTATGCTGATTCCCGAGAATATTTCACGTGCCACTCGTTTCGAAACGTTGAATCATCGGTGCAAACAACCGCGCAGGCAGCTCGGCGTGGAGTGGACGGAAAAACTGAACGACCCTCCATTGGAAACGGGACTTTAGCTTGACCACGTAATTAAGCGTGCCATACCGACTAAATCAGCCTGTAATACATAATACACTCACACACGCCACACGCGTAAAACCACATGGCTCACACATACGTTATGCCGAAACGCGTGCACCGCGCATGTCTGCGTCGGGCGGTATGCGATGCGAGCTGTTTGTACGCACATCGGGAGGCACCGCGGGGATTTTCGTTTTCGGTTTTCGCCAGTGAAACTCTATGTACACCATACGTATGCCGTGTTTGTCCACGAGTTTATATCTACTTTGGTGCTCAAATGGAAATGGATAGAGGAATGTTCCGTTCGTTTGTCCGTCTTTCTCTGTGTGCTGACATCGGCGCTCGGCGAGCGAGAAGAGAGCTAAACTCACGAATCCCGCGCGCGCTATCAGAACCGTAGAGCAGTCGGCAAACATTTTGATTTCCTCGGTTCAGGCACCATCAGCGATTACTCGTCTCACCGAATTCCGAACCAAAACGCTCTGTGCGCCGTAAACAAACACACGGTAGGTGAGCGCGCGCGCTCACCTACGTCACCACCTGTGAGGAATTTATCGAAACAGCGTTCGAACGAGATTGAGCGAAAAAAAACTTTTACTTTGTCTGACTCTCAGCCCGGAGAATAATAATTACTTTTATTTCATTCTCAATGACGTCAGTGTATGGTGCTGTTTTTCTTTTTCAGATTCTTTTTTGTGTTTAAATTCGTCTTTTTTTGCGACATTTGTAGGCAACGAAGTTTTGTTATGATTTCTATGGTAATATTGATATATTTATTTATATATCTATTTTCCGGGTTGTGTCCCTTTTCCAAAATATAATTTCACCAGTTTCAATATTTTGTCTGTAATAAAATATAACAACGAGTAAGAAAATAAATTAAAGTTAGCTCACAATTTGCATGCCACCCCTATGCGGGTGCATAACAGTAGAATGGGAACTGTATCTTCATATATACGCGGTAACGTTTTGCACATAGTTTCGTTCTTCATTTATATATCAATCAGTCTTCTCATTATAGTTCTTGACAAGTTACATCATAACAACGATTCGCCAACGCTTGATATAAAAACTTGTCGAAAAAAAAAACCAGAATCTATATGTGTTGACGTTGTTATAATGATTACCAGTAGTTTCAACTGTCGAAAAAAAAGAAAAAACATCGCAACTCGTTTCTAACGTTTTCACTTATTCTTTTTTTTCCGTCGAAATTGATGATACACGATCGGAAGAGCCCGCGGTACGAGTGCGGTCGCGACACGTCCAACCTAATGAACCTCGCATGATAGAGTAGCTCGCGATGTGGCGTGCTGGGAGGGCCTGGCCGAGCTCGTGAATGTGGCAAAAGGAAAATAAAACAACGGAACGCGGGGGTCCGCGGCGAAGGTAGCGCGGGCGCAGCAGGTGAGGGACGGAAGTGGGTTGTTATATACAATGAAGCGAGTCGGAGCGCGAGGGGAATCAGAAAAGTGAGTGAGAAATCAGGGCCAAAATGCAGCGCGCGCTTTGACAGAGATAAACGAGCGCCGGCCGCGGCTATGATCCTTAACGAGCAATTAATTATTATCGGCTAATCAAATTGACGCTATTTCCTTTCCTCTCACGTCGCTCTCGGCGCCGCTCCTCGTGTCCGAGCGCCGGTCTCGTTTTTTTTAATTAGTCGCGTGCCATCGCTCGTAGTTACACGTCAAAAATTACCAGCTCCGCGTACCCGCCCCGCGCGCGCTCGTCCGCGTTGCTGAGATCACCGACTGGAGACTGATTATTTTCGGAACGAGTCCATTCATCATTTTCACCCGTTCCTCTTCGTTACTCGCATCGTCGGCCGCGACAATATTTTTATCTATTCGCTTTGATTGATTAAAAGTCGTGTTAAATTATGCGGAATTGGTATTTTAGAGTGCCACAAATAAAACGATCACTCTGCATCAAAGAAGCAACGAGTTTAAAAATGGTCCCTGGTAGAAAATTTGTGGCTTTATATTGGGCCCGACCATTTCCTGACTCGCACCGGAATTAACAATACTGATCATTTTTCCCAGGGATAACAATTAAATTTCATTTTTTTTATCATGTCCTTGTTGTGAAATGCAATTTCTTGATTTTCCAGAGTCGCGTTTTCCTCTTGAGATGAAATGTGAGCTTTCGGAGTCCCTGAGTGAGATTTTACCATGTCCTGCGCCATTTTGCCCCATCACTCTATTTCACCTTTTCCACTTTTTCCCCCGCTACGGAGTTCCGCACTCAAATTCGTTATACTCGCTTTCCGCGAAGCGAAGAAACGTGAGTTTGGTCAGGTGTGCAGCGCAACGGCGTCGTGCCCGCTGTGCGCGCGCTGTAACTACTTCAGCCGCTACATTTCGTGGCGCGTGTGTCACCACGGGGGTCGGTCGGAGGCAGCACGCGAGCCTGCAACTATGTTGTGACTCACCGTTTTCCCTCAACGGCCCTTAGCCCCTTTTTGCCGTCGTCATTAAAGCACTCCGCTCGAGGCAGCCCCGGCAAACTGTATACCCGACGAGTCGGTTATTATATATACAATGTCGGATCATTTGTGCCACGCATAAATTCATTCGTGAGGCAATCCGATTCTATATTTCCAAAACCCTTGCAAAACGCATTGTTTCAACTTTATGCCTTAGCAGAGAATCCGTAGCGCCAAATCCGGTCCAAGTCAGGCCCTGGCAGGGCCAACGTGGTCCTGATCAGAACCCGACCAGGGCCGACCGTAACGCCACAGATTTTCCACCAGACTGAAGGCAGCGCAGACTCCTTTGTTTTAGCGGCCCTCGAAAAAAAAACAGGTTCATGCATATGCAGGGAGTCCGCTAATTCACAATGGATCCGAATGAAAAACACCCGCGTGTTAAACGCGAGTTATATACATATAGGTGTGGCGTGTACACTTCTTCGTGAAAAGGAAAGGGGGTAAAAAAACGGGGGGAGGGGGGAGGGGGAACGGAGTATAACAAATATCCAGGGCGTTAGCTCCGGACTCCGAGTGTTGGGCTCGAGTAAATAAAAATAATTCAAACTGACCCGGAAATATGTAGCGAGTCTGGGTAGCCAGGTGTTATGTTTCGCCACACACACACACGGGGGGAGTGAGAGAGAAGGGGGAGAAAGAGAGAGAAAGTGCAAAGGGGCGAACGGGGGGTGAGCGAAGGTGGCGAAGGAGAGAGGAAGCAAAGAGAGAAAGAGGAGAAAGGGATATAGCCAGAACGAGGTAGTTTTTTGTCGTCGTGTGTGTATTGTGCATGTGCGGGCTTGGAATATGAGCTCATCAGAAATCCGCCGTGAAAAAGAAAAGTGTAAAGAGTCGTGTGGCGAACGACAACGACCACTGGGCTTTGCTTTTGCATCTTTTTCTCTCTCTCTCTCTCTCTCTCTCTCTCTCTCTCTCTCTCTCTCTCTCTCTCTCCCTCTCTCTCTCTCTCTCTCTCTCTCGTCCGTTTCTCTTCTTGCCTTCCTCAACCCCTCCTCGCTACCTTTGCTATTTTGTCCCTCCATCCACCCCTCTCGCTTTCGAGCAAATCCAATTATTCGAAACGAGACCGCAAGCTTTCACGGTCTCGTTCAAGCCCACCTATTTATACACGTCGTGTGTGCGCGAGCGCGCCTCTCAATTCCATTTTGTCTTCATCTTTGTCTTCCCGCACATGCACGCGAAATTCTCGTACGCACACATGGCGCCTCCGCGTTCGAAGCGTAATCCTTTCTGCACTCGACTGTGCTTTACGCTCTCGCGCGTCCATTTCTGTGCTGAAGTTGCGGCTACGCTTCATGCCGCACGCGCGGGGCTAGCGACGCTGGATTCGGCGTTACACCGGTGATTCTTCTGTATCGAAATGTAATTTACGAAAAAAAAGAAATGAATTCGCAAAGTCGGCGATAGTTTCGTAAGTCTCTGTAGATATAATTATGAGTGCAATGTGCAGTTTGGTGCATTCAGGATTTTTAATATTCTTTTTTGTCCTTATGATTCGTACCGGTGATTCTGTGTCGAAATATAATTTATTTAAAAAATATGAATACGCAAAATTCGACGATGATTTCGTGAGCCTCTCGGTAGCTTTTAAGTGTAATGTTTAATTTGGTTCACTCGAGATTTTTTTCATATTTTCTTTAGTCCCGATAATTTTTCCGCGATACCTTTGATATTTCGCGCTCGTGAATTCCACGCACGAATAAGCAGAAAGATAGTGGGGGAAAGGAGAAGGCGAGGAAAAATGTGGAAGATAAGGCGAGAGGCAGCTCGGAGTCTGTATGATTTTTTTATCTGCTCTTCGTCTTTTCTTCCGACGTCTCGGGCGTCGAGCATTGAAATCTTTCCTCTGAATATGATTTTCACCGGATCTCCCGACGCCGTCTGCGTTCGTCACGGGGTGCCGGCTTCCCCGGGACAAAGGAAAGGAACAATTCAACACACAGTGTGGGAGAATTTCATATATTTCACTTTCGCGCTGTGTATTTTTATTGCTACCACCTTTTTTTCTGGAAATCAATAATCGAGAAAATGAAGCGATGTGTCGTGAGAGTGTGAAAATCGAGCTCATGAAAAATGTCGAAGGCTCAATTTTCGTATCTCATGACCGGAAATCGTAAAAATTTAAATATCTATAGAAAGGTGATCACAATCATACCTTTCCTCCCGTACACTGAGCACAATTTTCTAGCAACAATTACCACATTCGGTACATCAAACCCGGTTTATTCTACCCATTTTTTTCAATACCTCAACCCAAATTCTTCCCAGTGACAATTAATGACCCAAATGTGGCTCCGAAAAATCGCCAGAACGACGGAATAAACCAAGTTCAACGCACAATATCCGGGTATTCATTGCCAGCCCGTTCTGCCCGTGTATACCGCCCGTGTAAATGCACACTGGGGTCAGTTTATCGGATGTACCGGTGAGCATCCAATATTACAGGTCCAGCATGTCATTTACAATTCGTGTCATCTGGGTTACGACAGCTCGGGTAACTCTGGTGTTAGGTTATGGACATCCCAGCGCGCGTGGATCATCTCGGCTATGTCATTTGTGGGTTATGCGCTGGCTGTAATTGTAAATACAGGTGTAGTACGCGCGCGATACGGTCGCATTACCATGGCGCGCGTTAGTCCTGTGTGTACCGGGCGCGGCGTTCGCAGTACATCCGGGGATATCTAATGATCGTTCGAACAATCCACCCATTGCTCATGGGGCGGGGACCAAATGGAAGGACCCCCCTGGGTCCTTTATCGTCGTGCCACGACGCCCACGCTCCGCTCTCTCCGCACCGCCGCCACGATTTCTTCGCTCCATTCTGCGTCTCTCGCTTTTTCCCTTTCTTCGAACACACGAAGCGTTCCCGAGCACTCCGAGGCTCGTAATTTACTTTTTCGTCTCTCAGTATTTATTTTTCTCCTCTCTCTCTCTTGCTCTCCCCCTTTTTTCCGTGTGTTTTCTGTTCCGTTCCCGGTCTCGGCGTAGGGTAGAGAAAAGGGACGTTCGTGTGTACCGCACACGACGCCCCGGACTCTTTTCTCTTTGTCGCGATAAACCGGAACCAGCACCTGTCAGGACACCATGCTGCGCCCGGGCCATTAGAGAAAACGAAGCTACATGCACCGGTAATACAACTCGCGCGCTACGTACACCCACCGGTATAGCCCATTTTTTGTACTTAGCGACTAAGGAAATGGCCCTGTAAATATCGCGGACACTGCGCAAAAGCTGTGCTTTATTGCGACGCTGTTTTCGTCTGGGATTTCCGCGCCTTTGACTAATCCCGGGGCGCGTTTCCGGCCAGTCGCAAATAAACGAATTTAGCGAAAGTCATGCGGGCGAAATACGAGAAGGACCGAGTTGCCCGAATTTACGTGACGTGTTTGGATCGACGCGACTCGTTTAAGGGGTTACATGGGTTTTAAAAATAAAATAAAATCGTTTTTTTTCTTATTCAATAATACAATATGTCTAGAATATTCTCCCAAAATGTTAAATCGGCCATCGGGCCGCGTGACCCTGAAACTTAAAACTTTAATCGCGTTTTTCTGGAAACTATTTTTGAAGTCGGTGGACACGATTTCTCGAAAAGTTATGAACCGACCTTGATCAAATTTTGCATACTTCTTTAAAATAAAATTATCTAGTGATTGAACGGAGATTTATTTTTTATTTTTATTACAACTTATTTTACGAGGCGAATACATGATGAAAATTTGACCAATAAATGTGATTTTTTTTCGCAACCCTGTCAAAAATTCAAATTCCAATTTTTTGTTTTTTCCTTCGTTCAATCACGAGTACTATGCATGTACTAACGGAATATGTATGGTTTTTTAATTTTGGACGAACGAGTCACGAGTTATCCTGTCCACGCCGAGTGCACTTTTTTTTTGAGAGGGCAAGGGAAATGAGGTCCCAACGGCTGGATTTTCAACATTTTTGAACGAAAATGTCACAAAATACTCGTGGAACATGTACCTTTGATATGCAAAATTGTTTAAATAAAATATTTCATTGGATACATTTTTTTTTAAATGAGTAAAAATACCCTTTTTTTTGAGCCTCTGAAATCCATGTAATCCATGTAACCTTAACGGATCGTGAAACGGGAGCGCGCATGATGAAAAATAGTGGTCGACCGATTGAAATACAATTTTACGTTGGAAAACGGAGTAAAAAAAATTAACGCACGTTATATAGTTAGCGAAATCACCAACCACCCGACATCCGACACGTTTGGCGACTAAAATCAAAGTGCGCATTCGCGATCGATCAACGCAACTTGAGTCCCCGTAAAAAAAAGCACAGCTCGTACGACCAGAAACGACTAATGATCGTGACCTTTGGCGGGAGTGCGCGGGGGGGTCCGTTAGCGGTAAACGCCGATAGTAAACACCGTGGCGCCTGTAACGCCGTTCGTAACCCGCTAGGTGCCCGCGCGATGGCGTTGTAACGTCGCGTTACGACGCATTCGTTATCGATAAAGCGAAACGCGAAAAACGGTATCGTGCACAAGACTCCCGAGTACCTGGCGAAACGATTGGTACAGCCACAGCCGCCTGCAGCGTTTCGCGTTTTTTTTTACTGCAAATCGTGCAAATAAACTCGTTGACACAACTTGCGTGCGTTTTTTTTACGCTCTGAAAACTGAATTCGCCAGCAGGGTCTTTGACGGAAAACATGTTCCGCAATATCGACGGTGGTTGAACGCGAGAAAAATTTGTTCGATGATATTTCATTCTCTATCTGTCGTCATGATTAATTCAGACGTCGTGTCGGATGGAGTCGTGCGGCTGTTTGCAACGACATGTGCTGTGTGTACGTAGTGTTCGAGTGAAAGTTCATTTAGACTTTATGGCGTATTCATTAAAACTCCCACGATGGGAAAGTTTATCGGGGTTTCAGCACCGCCGGATCGTGAGATCTCTTTCTCAGGACAAAAGTAACGTTTCGGAATGTTTATGACGAGATGCATGCGATACGCAATCAATTGACAAATTGGGAGATACAATTGCAAAATAACGGAAGGTACTTTCGGTCTTTGTGTACCCTAGTAGAAAATCTGCAGCCGTACGCCCCCATGGAAAAAAGTTTATTTAAAGTATACTCAAAAGGATATTTTTGAGTATAATAAAAAATATATTTTTTACGAAAAATTAGTTATGTCGAATATACTTTTGGATGTACTTAAAATGTATATGTTATAGCACATATACTTAAAATGTACTTCCCACGTATTCAGCATGTATTTAAAATGTATAATAAGTATAAAATATATATTTCAAGAATATTTTGTATATATTTTTGAATATAACGAAAAATACATTTTTCACTATACTTTTTTCCATGGGGGAGTCGGGCCCAAGTCAGGCCCGAGCAGGGCCACAGCCGGGCCAACGTGGTCCTGATCAGGGCCTGACCAGGGCCGAATGTAACGCCACAGATTATAGTTTGGTGGCCTGCATCCGTTATTTCTATGACACCCCAAACGTTCGGAGTTTATTGATTTACGCCAAAACTTGTTGTGGGTCAACTTTGCTCACGTGCTTACGGAAATTTACGCCTCGAGTGGATTTCAAAATAATCTCGAAATCCCGAAATAGCCGCGGGTGTAACTACAAATTAACAACAACGGAACGGACGACGGCGAATTTAATTACGCGCAAATCCATGCGAAATCGCCTAAACGGTATTTTGGAAATAAACCTTTGACAAAACTGCGCCCGAGTTCGGTACAACCGTTCGAGCAACGGCGCTCAATCATGCATTAATTCGAGGATCACAAACAGCGAGCGGCGATACGCGTGGCGCTCCAACGAAAAGCAAATGAGCGACGATTTGGTCATGCATTTGTAATCCGTCAGGTACATCCCAATCTACAATAGAGAACTGATTTAAACTCCGAGTGCCGCTGTTATATATTGCAGTCGTTAATTTATCGAACGCCCCAAGTGTTCAAACAACACTCGGGACACTTCAAAGAGGCTTAACACTGTTTTATTTTGGAAATTGGATCCTCGACGCGCGGCTTCGATCGAGTGCGACGACAAGTATAACCTGCGAAATGTCGCGTCAAGGAAAAAACGTAATTATGAGCCCCAAAAATCTCTTTACTCGGGCAAAAAAAAAAGGTCCCCAAAATACCTAAACAAAACTGCGGATTCAGCATCGAATTATTTATGATTACAAATATTTGTGCTCAATCCAAGCACTTTTCGATAAAAAAGAATGATCATATTCATCTTTCAAAATCTCTCAATATTTTAATTCAATATACGACTTTTCATTTATCCGAACCTGTTGGGATTAAATTTATTTATTTATTTATTTGTTTATTTATTTATTTTTATTCTTCCGATTATGGACGTTCGGAATAAAAATCAATACTTTTCACTCCCGCAAGTTCGCCCACCACGTATGATTTGCAGTACATGGAAAGGGATTAAATTCCCTTGTCTCGTTGCTTGCCTTCCCGCTTTCCTTACGTGCATACACCGGACGCCCTAGCGGCGGCGCACCGAGATGAACTGTTACGGTAACGGTTAATAGGTAGACGCGTTGCAAGGTGGCAGAGGGGGACGGGGCGAAGAGGGGTGGGGGAGTCGGGGGGCAGGGCAGTCGCATGCAGCGATGCAGCGGTGCAGTGTGCAGCTGCGTTAATTAAAACTCCTTAATGGGTCGCGCGGCGTGCGGCATTTTGGCCGACGCAGTAGTGAACGGACGGGGGAGGCGGGTACGCGCGTTAGCTGACGCACTATATAACTACGTCCCTCGACACTCCTGCCGCTGCCGGTGCGGCTTGTTGGCCCCGTCTCGCTCGCATCCATTGCACTGCAGTGCACACTTTGCGCAACTGCACAAGTGTGCAAAGCTCTGCATCACGAGCGCCGCGGGTGAAAACGCCTGTTAATCCTCCGGGCATCGCGTTATTTCGCGACAGATCGCCTCGTTAAAACGACCCGAAAGACGCATGTTGGACTCCCCAATCCACACACATTTTTCACGCTGGAAATTCAATAACCGAATTTTTTTTTTTTTTTTGCTTGTGCTGCAAAGTCTCCCGCGATCACGTCCACAAGATCGCCCTTTGTCGGTACAGGAAATACTATTTTCACCCGGAATATGGAAGCCTCGGTCGTGCTAGCATTATCCGATGTGCCTGACGATATTGTTTAATTTTTAGTTCAATTAAATCGGCAAATAATTCACTTTGCCGGCGCGACTTTATGCAGAAAGGATATTTATTTTTCGTTTTTTTTTCGCTGATAATGTCTGCTTTTTTTTTTAACATTTTGAGAGAAAAATGTTTCCTTTCGTACGGATTGTAAATTTAATTACTTTAGTCGAAATTATCGAGACAAGAGACTTTGGTACTATAGAGACAGCGTATCAGCTGCATCCAGTGGCAGTTTTGTTTAATCAAAGAAAAGAGCGCCGCGGGCGTACTGTACCTGCTCCCCCTTCGCCCATTTTTGTGTTTGCTTATCTCCTTTCCACACGCTTTGCTCCTCTTGCCCGTGTTCTCCCGACGACCCTGCCACAGCTCTCCATCCGGCTGCCGGGGAGCCTCGCGAAATCAGCAACCGGTGCGCAAGTTGTGTACCGAAAGCCGTATAGTTCGGCAAATCCGAGTTAGAGCCGTGCGTTTTGGCAAATCCGAGTTAGAAGCTGCAGCCTCGGAACAAACATCGGCGGTGATTAAAGTTCGGGTTATCGATTCCCCTGCAGCGCGGTTAATTCCATTTCTCGGCCAAATGCGGCTCCTCTTCAGCCGTATTTCGCGAACGAAGATGTCATTTTTTTCAATACGATAAAAACACGAAAATGTATTTTTTAAAATTCTTTCTTCCAAAAATGAGTGGGCAAAATATCTCGTATTTTCGATTTAAAAAAAGACGCAAGGGGTATGTTTTCCGCGTTTTGTTTTTTTTTTTTTTTTTTCATAAAGTTTGAAACCCGTATCCGATGGGAAATTTTCCGCCGATTCTGAAAAGTATCGTTGTTTACCCGAAGAACAGAAAATTCGACGAGAAAAACGCGAAAAACGATTTCGCACGTTTTTTCGAAATTCCATCACTTCACTAAAATTGAGGTTACCTTTTTTGAATCGGTTGACCCTGGATTTTAGTGAGTAAAAATGCGAGAATGTAATTTTTCTGAATAAAACAAGGACACTCGTGCGAACCTGGATTTCTCGATTTTTTCGCCACCAGGCGAAAGGTAGAAATCCGTTTGACGACCAAAGTGTAAATTTCGAGCTAAAATCCGCAGTCTCCCGATTAAATCGATACCGGGAGTTCTCAAACGGTTCATCCTCAACCGGTGACCGTACACTTCGTACATCCGGCCTCGCTCAATTTGCAGTTTGCAGCGCGCGGTCTTTCTCTCTTTCCGTCTCGTTTTTTTTTGTTCGCCTCTCTCCGGTGCCAATACCGAATGTTGCCCGAATGATGGGCCCACAGAGCCGGCCGGGAGGCTGGTAGGCGGGGGGGTGGCGCGCGTGTGCCTGTCGGCAATTTGCAATTTCCTGCCTCTTCTGCCGCGGCGCGTCGTTCCGCGAGCGCGTGCGTGCCCCTCGGTCCCCCTGCTTTTCGCTGCGCTTCGTTCGCGTTTCACCCTCACCGCGCATTTTGCACTCGTGCGCGAGCGCCACGTACGGTTCTTCCATTGCACATAATAATACAATACAAACAAATTTTCGCGTGTCTGCATGCGATATACGTGTTCCGTGCGCAACGCGCCCGGCCGGTTTATTATTTCGCTGAGCGACGAAATCCCTACGTCTCTCTCGCCGCGTCGCGAGAGTGTCATCCACTTCCGCAATAGCGCGCCAAGCGCGCCCGTCAACTCTCCGAGCACTAAAATGGACGGATACGTCAATGCACTCATCACACCTTTTTCCGTAACAGACGTGAAAGAATTACCAAAAAAAAAAACACCTCTTCTGGGGCGTGAATAAAAAATAAAGTACGATAACACGAAGACTGTAGCCAATAGTCGACGGATTGTCGTGAAAACCAGATGATCGACGTTCACCGAAAACATATCCGTTTTTAACCGCGAATATTTGCTTGTCTGTTTCAGGTGAGAATCAAAGAACTTCAGGCCGTACTCGGCTGTTTGGGGACAAAGCTTCAATCTGCAATCAGGTTCGCTCGGTACAAAAGCAAATTGAATACGTTTGCATTTTCTCCGAATTTTTTTATCAGAAAATAAGTAGTTGAAAATTGCGTTTTGAAATTTGAAGTTTTGAAAAATGCGTGGAATGTCACGAATTTTGGATATGCGTCTATCATAAAACCACCTATTGTACTCAAGAAGTGTCTGGATGAGTAATCAAGCAGATTTGCAAACACACCTCAAAGATTAAAAAATTCAGTTTTTTTAATTGCACTTTTGGACAAAAAAAATTGGGGGAAAACATACGAATACAGAACATTTCAAACAAATGAACAATTCACTTTATTTGAAAAAAAAATCACGTGTTAACTATACATTTGAAGCTTGTTTTTTCGAAGATCTGAATAGCCGAGTGGGTTACGGCGCAGCGATGGAGCTGTTGATCTACAGGGTCGTAGGTCCAAATCCCACGAAGTGCAAAATCTGTCTGCGTTTTTTCATGTTTCTATTATTACGATAACATCGTGAAGATAACCGAGAAAATGAAAATCAACGTTCTTACATTATTGCATAATATATTTTTTATTCGTTTTTGAATAAATCATTATATATATAATAAATCATTATATTCATTAGGTTATAAACCGGTGTTTTCGGGGGTAGAATATGCGACTTGAGAACGATGGTATAGGTTAAAAGTCGATATTTTGAAAAGAAAAATTTCCGAGGTCGGTTTTGGCGAAAAGCCTTCCAGGCAACGCGCGCCAGCGCGTCTGATTACCCCAGTAAAATTAAAATTCCGACCCCGCTCAGTTCCACACCGAACAACCGTGAAGTCTGAGAGGAAGCAGGAAGATAGGTTGAATTATGCGAAAAACTACGACCCTCATACGTTGCACAGTGAAGAAATGTATCTCATCGTAACTCACGAGCAACTTCATAAGTACACGCAACTTTTCAGCGCGGAAATCCCAGCGTGATACATTTCTTCGCGTAGTGCTTTCTATTTCCATATGTCATCGGGGAGGCTCCCACGCTATCCCAGCGTGCAGCGCAGCACCAACTTCCGCACGTATCTCCCATCCTGCACCGACACTATACGTCTCGTTGTCCTCTTTTCGCGAGCGACAGATACGTCTTTCTTCCATCGTCCCCGTCGCCTCTTCCATCCGAACGCATTCGCGACCGCATCAATTGAGACGTCCGCTCGACGTATGTCGTCAGTTTCGATCCCATGCAGACTGTAATTGTGGTCGCACAGGTCGGTTGAACAATGCGGTCCACCGGTTTGGTCCCCAGTCAGCTACGACTGGTATTGACAGCGAAAGGAGTGCAGCAACGGTGACGGTGGTTTTCCAGTTAGAAACCGCATCTCTCATACGTCCTGATCCGACACTAATCATCCAACCCCCATTCGCACACTCTCGACCCTGAATCGGAAGCCGTTAGCATCTGGTTGAAGCACGTTTCAGCGGCTCGTCTCCACAATCGCGTGGATCCCCTCGCTCTCGCCGTTTTCTATCAGCGCTCCTTCGGACAATAACTCATTCCGTCTCCTTGGCTGCGTCTCTGTTTCAATCTGTACACAATGGACGCGAGCACACATCGCGGGTCAAACCCCCGTTGTTCGGTCGCGCTATCGTCCTCAGCGTACCGTCGGTCTATTTGGCTAAAAGCACGAGTGGACTCAGCACCACACGAATTCATACGTAATCGCATTAAATACCGTTTTGGCGAGGGAGACGCGGAGGTAGGAAGGAGCTATTGCCGGGTTTCCTTCGTCCGTGGATTCCAACACGCTTCTCCTCGTTGAGCTCAACCCAACGCGGAATTAGTGTGGTTTTGCACGCAGGGACTTCATATCTGCATATATATATATATACGTGTTATACGCACACAGACGTGAACGGCAGTGTACGTCATGTACCGGCTGTGTACGGATTGATACATGCCGCACGCTTTAGCACACACATTGTGCCGGCTGCTTGTCCAGCCAGACTAACAGAATCGGATAAGCTCCTTGGCGGGCGGCACTGCCATTATGCGATTCGCTTATGAGGTAGGTCCCGGTGGAATTCACTGCGGCGGACTGCTCTCTCACTTCTCCCGGAGGCTTCGCGCTCGCGCGATTGTTTTAACCGCACTTCATTTCGACGTCAAGGACTCCCCCAGGTTCCTCAATCTCGTCCTTTTCCCTCGCCGCGCGTACGTGCCTTCCCTGTCCGTTATTGCGTCGAATATTTCGGACCGCCGGGGCTTCCGTTGTTCCTAAACTGCCCGTTAAATTGTCTCAATGTCGGGAACAATTAAGCTTTTCGGGGCGCGGCATTGTCGGGAGAATCAATGTCCCTTGAGTCGCGGAAATGTCGCTGCGCGACGTGGTCTCGTTTATGCGGGAACTTATTGGAGCGAGATCATCGTGCCCGAAGTACGGAAGGTTGGGAGTCTTGAGTTGTCTGGGAGTCAGGACTCAGGTATCCTGACCACAGACTTTCTAGCAGGATGAAAGAATATGATGTACACCATCTAAATAAGATGTACATCATGAATTAGTTGAAGCAACTGACTCGCGATTGCTTATGAAAAAATAGTAGGTAAAACCAACGAGTTGGCTCCTGTAAACAATCGCAGTGCCGTTTAAACCGTTTTGTATGACGAACGAGTGGTTGTCACAACGTACTGAGAAGCTGACGCTATATCAACTGCTTCGAGGTGATTGTCGGAACCCATTTATCGGTTTCTCCACCTACTTATTTAGCTCAGTTCAGAGTAGTTGAACGTCTCACTGATACATCAGCAATTGGCATCTGACGTGAAAAGTGTCTCCACACGTCCCAGCACAGCCATTCTGGTCGATGGTACTTGGTTGGCTGGTTTCTAAGATCTTCACCCTCCAGTTTCCATGAGAAATATCGCGCAAAGACGAAGGATCGAAGAAACGTGTCGGTCGGGTTTTTGCTCGAAACATCCCGGACAGCAGGTACAAGACGATATTACACAATGATCGACGGATGTTGGCGCGGGTGGATGAAAAATTCGCGTTCGTTTTTGCCGAGGCGCAAGCTGCGACACCGTCGCCCGGGGAAATCTCTCGTCGTTCGTCGATGTATACGACGTTTTGGATACGACGCGGCCGCGGCAACACGGAAACGCATACAGGGACGTCTCCGCGTATACCGTAGACAGCGTGGAATCGCGCAGCGTTGCGGGGGGACGTGCAGCACGCTGCCAGTTTACTAATCGATGCTAACGACTCTTCGATGGTATTCCCTTCTCGTCCACTCGGCGGCCCTCGCGGACCCACCGCCCATCGACCTCCTCCAAAGTCGTTTCTTCTAGCGAGGAAATTTGGCACGAATCCGAGGGGCTTAAATCACCGTCGCCCGGTGAGCGCGCAGCCTCTCCGCGCCACCGGAATAATATAGAAAGTGGATCGGCGCGGCCGCTGCCGGCACTCGGGCAAGGAAGAAGCTCCCTGGGCTGCAGGATGGAAGGGTACGTCGATATCCTCGATTCCTCGCGGCCGAGATTTATACTCGGCCCCCCTGTCCGAATTTGCATTCCGAGACGCGAAAAAGGAAAATCTCGGTCCACTCTCGTTTAGCAATTTGAAGACAGAGAGGAGGTTACGTCGGTTTCCAAGGCGCAAAAACATCCCGCTTCTCGCTTGGCGGTGGCCACGTCGACGCGCTTCATCTCCGATCCACGCGCGTCGGGATTCAAACTACTTCAAATTTCAACCTGTTTTTCCATCGACAGGTTGCTCCCGGCTAAGCCAACAGTGAAAATCACTGGTAGAATCTGAAACGTCGGTGAGGCGCGTAAAACTCCTAGCGTTCAACTTCCAGCTGCCACTGCGACGCACCCTATGATATAACGTGGAACGCGAGGGTTGTTGTAACAGCAGAACGAGGATCAAGAACGAGCAGGAAGGAAAAAAGGGACCCAGCGAGGCCGGACAAATACATATTTCTCTGAATCACGTTATTCTTGCAGGGCTGCTGATGCTGTATAGCGGTCTCCGTAGGTTCCACGTGTACCAACACCATCACATGCACCCACAATTCCCATTCATGCACATACACGATACGGGAGTTCTGTCGGAAAAAATGAAACCAGAGAATTTCAACCCCCGAGATCCGGGTAGGTAGGAAGGGTAGGTGGCGCGAGACTCTATTAGAGGGTCAGGCAGAGACGTAATAAAATGCAACACACAGCCATTACATCGTCTTCCTGCGTTTCCCCCGTGAAACTGTGTGTTATCCGCGCATCTGTATTCATCCATACCGCAGTGTTTTGGCGCGACACTCGTTTCTTTTCGTGCGCGCATGTGAGTCCACCGCGCATTGTGCGACTCGACCAACGCGCCCCCTGTGTCTGTATCTTGGTGGTACCACCGTCGGAGTCGGACCCAAACAGGGGGACGGGGGAGGGGGTACAAAGTCGTAAACATCGTCAACCCCTTGCCAGGGAGACCGCACGCGCTTCGCCCACCCTCGCAAACATAAACCAGCGTTGTCTCGGCGGCGAAACGCAGCCGACCTAACGTAATTTTTCTCACTTTGCAAGTTGCGCCATAAATTACCGTGTGGCGCTGCAAGCTGGCTGGCAGCAAGCACCATATCTCTCTCTCTCTCTTTCTCGCTCTCTCGGTTTATACTCGACTCCTTCGCTCTTCGAGCTCCGGCATTTCCAGCCACCGCCGCATCCAGCCACTGGTTTTTCTTCTTCTCGCCTTCTGGTCTGTCCTCGGTCCCGCTTTCCGTCTCGTTCCAGCTCTCTCTATGTGTCTATCCGCGTCCTGCCCTCCCGGCTCCGCGCGACTGAAACTGTAATCTCCGGTGTATGTGTACTGTGAAAATAGTTATGACTTGTAAATTCTCTGTCAGCGCGAGTCTCTGTGCCCTCCAAACGGCACTGGTTATGTCACTACACCCTCGTGTCCTTTTCGCCCTGACTAATCAAATTTTCATTTTTTTCCCCTCTTCCCTTCCTCCTCGTCGCAGAAGGTTTTTTTTTCGATTTTAGCGCCGCGATTTGTCGCCGCAACTGAGAACCAGTTTTACGCCGCGAAAATTTGAGGGAAAGGAAAAAAATGGGGTTTCCGTTTTGATGTTGCGAGTATCGCGAGACTCTGTTCCGCGAAAGGCGCAACGAGTGCTAGCAGAGTAATTGCAAAAGTGGATGGCAAATGCGCCCCATGGCTTTGGCACTCCTCCCCCCCCCCCCCCCCCCCCCATAACAACCGCGCGAATTCGCGGAAGCGAAAATGCATCGGCGAATTCGTGGAATGGGGTTGCTCGCGCAGCTGCACAGGGGTAAGATAGATTATTAGTTCGCTAGGCGTGCATAGCGTTCGTTATTTCGTTGGGTCGCCGGTGTACGCGAGCAACGAGACCCCGAGTGTTGCAGAGGGAGCGCGCCCCGACTACGCTCGCCCGTGGTATAACGGCAATTACGATCAGCTGTTGGCGTGCACGCAAAATTCAACTTCCGGCCGAGCAAAGGCTGTGTCACGCATCGTCGCTCGTGCGCGTTGCAATCACGATTCGTACACCTGGGAAGAGTCTCGTTTGTAGTCAGTCCACGGTGTTCCTTGCATTTTTCATGGGGCCTCCGCCGCCGTCGCACCCCTTTGATTTTCTCCTCAAGATGAATTATCCACCCTCGTGGTGTTCGCATTCGACGGTTTATTTCTACAATGATTCTTGCTCAGTCGTTCACTTCGTTCAATGTTCTTGCTCAGTCGTTCACTTCGTGCGAAGTTTTTGCTGAGTCGTTCACTTCGATCAGTGTTCTTGCTCAGCTGTTCACTTCGTTCAATGTTCTTGCTCAGTCGTTCACTTCATTCAATGTTCTTGCTCAGTCGTTCACTTCGTTCTATGTTCTTGCTCAGTCGTTCACTTCGTTCTATGTTCTTGCTCAGTCGTTTACTTCGTTCAATGTTCTTGCTCAATCGTTCACTTCATTCAGTGTTCTTCTTGCTCAGTCATTCACTTCATTTAATGTTCTTGATCACATTGTTCACTTCGTTCAACGTTCTTGCTCAGTTGTTCACTTCGTTCAATGTTCTTGCTCAGTCGTTGACTCCGTTCAATGTAATTCTTGCTCAGTTGTTCACTTCGTTCAATGTTCATGGGCAGTTAGACACTGCATTTGATACAACGAAACATTTGATACACAACGACGAGGAACAGATGGTTTTCCCGTTGTGAAGTAACCATCGCACTCGTAAAAATGTACAAACGAAAACACATAACCTGCCGACTGTTGTACCGGAACGTCCACGTATTCCGCAGCGACCGTGGAAAAACTAATAGTTCGATAGAATTGAAAGAGTTCAATTTGAAACGAAATTAGAGAGCAGATTAAACGTCGGCCTTTATCCCGTTGCGCTGGAACGAAAAAAAAAACGAATAAAAAGGTCCAGAGCTCGCGGCTCGGTGAGCGGGAGAGAGAGGGAGAGAGAGGGAGAGAGAGAGCGGGACGCCGCGGACCAGAAATAATCGTTCGATTCTCAATATGCTCCCCCCAAAGCCAACAGTAAATTCTAATCAAACTCCGCTCTTAATTGTCTCCGCAGCTCTCTGCTTGAACTGTGATTGAAATTCCGGGTCACGTGATTCTCGTTCGCCGGGCCGGGGCCGCGACTCGCTGTCTCCTATCTCCTCGACGCGATGCGCGGCCCAACGGTGATGAATCTATATATTCCCGAGAGACCCTCAGAGCCCGTTCTCGGGGCGCGCGCACGACGGGGGCGTCTGGCGAGGAAGCTCCTGGCGGCGGGGCCGAGGGATTAGAGACAAAGGCTAATTCGAGCGTGGCCAAAGTTCCCGGCGAGGCTTTTCGTGGCCGCGGGTTAAATCGTTCGTGACAGAGGAGCGACACTGCCGCCGCCGCCGCCGCCGCCGCGCGGAGGATGAAGATGAACGGCGAAGCCAGGAGTGCTGCGGGGTGGCCGAAGATAGCGAGCGTCGCAGAGGCCACAGCGTCATCTGGTTGAAACTGACATGGCGCTTGCGGGTCTGGCTGCTCGAACAGGACGAAGCGGTTGCCGCTCTCCGCAACGAGACACTGCGGAAGAACGAGATCGGGAGGCGAGAGACAAGAGGCGAAATGAAGGATTACATCGAAGATTCGCCCAACCTGCTGGCGAAGAGCGCGACGAGCCACCCAAGACGCAGTCATAGTCAGCTCCGCAACGCCCGTGGCCCCCGGTGCGCCCATCGTTCCGCGCCGATCCACGTTCCGGCGGCGCTCGTCAGAGAAACCGGATATGACGTCATCAAGTCCTTGAACGAGGAGAGACGCGCTGGGTACACAGAGGAGAGACGACGGCGCTGTAACTGCTAGATACTTGGCGGTTGGGAGCGCCGAGACCTTCGTCGACTTTGTAGCCCCCGTGAAGGGCTTATACGGCGCAGTTAAGCAACAACCACCCCGCGCGCGCGAGCGAGCGCGCCCGGGCTTCGTCGACAAGATCCCCGGGGGCGTATGAGCCTCGCGCACAGCCTCCCCGAGCATTCCAGAATCGAGTCGAGCCAGCGAGACGACGCGCCCGGAGCTCGGAGACCTGTTTTGGCGGGTTTGAAGTCGGGAACATTGCCACCCACGACGACGAGGACGACGACGAGGACGACGAGGACGACGAAACAGGCTGATGCCGCCGCGCCTATAGCGCCTCCCCAACCGGCTCAGAATCCCATCAAGAAGTTGCCGGTGCAACCGCTTCGGTTAATAATGCGCCTTGCACGCGTCCTCACACCACCCGGAACGTTAACTATGGGAGCGGAGAAAATTGTTTGAACGGCGCGCGCGCGCACGCGGCGCACTCGGGAGAATATGGGAATTCCTAGCTGGTGGAGGAGCTGCGCGCTTGGATTATGCAATTACGGCAGGATGATGACGATCCCGGGATCATCGCCGAGATTACTCGGCCTCTTAAACGGGCTGACGGCGTGTGGTGTCCATGAGCCGTGGATGGAAACGAAAATTCTCCCGCTAAAGTGGTTAACGAGAGGTTAGTGAGCAGAATTGTTTGCGTATTGATGGGGTTAAGGGCTGCGTTTTTGGAAGCAGTGGGAGTAGAAGATGTACGCAGTTGACATGTAGCTCTTCCATGATGGTTTCATATACATGATTTGGACTCCTTTGGTTTGATGTGCCGCCTATGTTCTTTGCCTCACCATGCAAATCATGGTTGCCGAAAAAATCAGACACGTGTCAAACTCTCTAACGTTATGTTCTGCAGATGGAATCAAAATTCTGCCGCTAAAGTCGTTAAAGAAAGGTTAGTGAGCAGAATTGTTCGGGTATTGATGGAGTTAAGCGGTGCCTTTTTGGGAGCAGTGAAAGTTGAAGACATGGCAGTCCACATGTGGCTCTTCCATGATGGTTTCATATACATGATGTGGCCTCCTTTGACTTGGTTACCGAAAAGGTTACCGAAAATATCGGACACGTGGCAAACTCTCTGACGTTATGTTCTGCAGATGGAAACAAAGTTGTGTCGCTAAAGTAGTTAAAGAGAGGTTAACGAAGAGAACTGTTTGGGTGTTGATGGACTTAATCCGAAGCGCCCAACAACCGTGTAAAATTGTCATTGGATTAACCATAGCTACCCTTTTTACGTAACAAGTGCCACCCGTGTCCTTCACCTCGGCGCGTAAATCACGATTACCGAACGAAACGGACACGTATCGATTTCCCCGGCGTTATTTTCGTGCGACCGCTCGCAGCTCCTGGGCCATCATTCCCCGTTATCGGGCGCCGCGAAAGGGTTGCGTCTATCGAGGCCTTCGAACGGAAATTAAGGGTTCGCGGCAGTGAAACCGATAACTTCCTACCTGGAACTCGGCGCTGCGCCTGAAACGGAAATTTATGTCCAGGGCGATGCACACACGGCGGGATCATGTGGGAGCTTTCATTAACTGTCTGTCCGAGTACTCAGCGTGTCGTCTTCCGTTTCCCCCCGCGTTCCCTTTGCCGCGCGCGCTGCGGGTGAAAGGGACGTTGTTCGTTGGAAGGGTCGCCCAGGCCATGAAGGGTGAATGGCTGCTGGCTACTGCGCCTCTGTTGGTTATCGATGTTTCGTATCTGTGGAATTGCTCGTTGCGGTAGGTCGGGCAATTTCGTGGCGTGAGTGCCCAGAATGTTGCCGCTGCTGCTGGCTGGCGTGTTCACGTAGTATGTGTGTTCCTTTCTCATATTCCGTCCCCTTCGCGTTATCTCCGCGCCTCTTTCGGCTCGAAAATGCGAGCCTCGCTCAAAACCGATCAATATATCGATAGAGCCGGGACGCGACGCAGGACCCGCCGGTTAATTTTCGGCCAAGTAGTCGACGTCGCGAATGGTCAGACTCGCCACGACGCAGCCGCGCGGTACAACGCGACGTCCAATCCATGTATAACAATCGCGTCGTGATATCTCACAGTGGATCACGTTTTTATTGCACGCCTGGAGTCGTAAAATCGGCGGTGAAGTAACGCGACCGCTCATCCCGGCCGACGCTATTCCCGAGTCGCGCCCCATCGAAGTGGAACGCGCGATCTCTCGCGAATTCTTGGACCGTTCGCGAATTCGCGGGACGCCCGAAGAATTTCTCGTAACCCGCGTTAGTTATCACTCGTTATTCATTCTCAGCGTCTCTCGCCGAAGGAGTTTCGTGGGTGGAATATGAGGACGGGCTGAAGAATTCACCTTTGCCAAGATCTTGGCCGCTCCCTCGGCTCCCCCTGCCCGTCCACCCCGAAAAACCACCCCTTGGAAACTTGACTCACGGCGAGGCCCTATATCATTTATAAGTTAGAGTGCCGGGGCTCACTGAGTCGCTCGCGTGGCGCGCCTTAGTTCTGGTCTTGGCCTTCGTGCATGCCGCCTGCTGCTCTCCGCCCGCAAAAAACGGTGGCCGGAGGGGTGGAGGGGGGAGAGGGGGGCGAGCGAAGCGTCTCGCGGCGCCCCCGCTGTGGAAAAAGCTACTTAAAACTTTTTAAGTGTCCCCTAAGTGACGTTACGAGGCAATTATTTGCGTTTCCTCTCTGTCGGTTTCCACTCGAGAGCGCCGGGAACCTCCTCTCATTCGAGTTATTCCCCGTGGCTCGTCTACTCGCCGGACCCTTCAAGTCATTCCATTTTTTGTTAAATCCTTCTCCTCATATCTGCCGGGCATTCTTCCGCTCTTCTCCCCTCTCCGCGCTTCAATTCGTCTCTCCGTGAATTCCTATATTTTTCGCCCCCCCCCCCCCCCCCCCGCTTCCTCGTTTTCATGCAATTCGCTCAAGAGCATCGTAATTGGGTTTCGTTGCAGCGCCGGGTGAAGGGAAGTTTGGATTCGACTCTTCGAAAAGCATTAATATTCCGCTTGTAGTCCCCTGAGAGACGAAATATATTGAAATTAGTTGGAACGTGCGTGGCGGAGTGTGAAAAGTTTTGGAAATCGTTTTGCGCGGTTACACCGTGTTTGAGTGATTCAATCGTCTTCGCGCACTTTTTGGGTGATGATACTTTTGATGCTGGTTCTTTCTGAAAACAAAACGGTCGGTCTGAAGTTTCAAAAGTGACTGTAGACTCATCATTTCTACGCGTTCATCCTGTACCTCAAGGAACCCTTCAGGCCATTCCGTCTTTTGTTAGTTCATTCTATGTTTGCACTTCTCACCCATGACACCTTTGCCGCTGGTCATTTCTGGGCACGAAGGCGAAAAAGGTCAGTCTGAAGTTTTGAACGTGACTGTAGACTCATAATCCCTACCGTTCATCGTGTACCTCAATGGACTCCTCAAGTCATTCCATTTTTTGATAGTTCATTCCATGTTTGCACTTGTCACCAATGACGCCTTTGCCGCTGGTCATTTCCGGGCACGATGGCGAAAAAGGTCAGTCTGAAGTTTTGAAAGTGACAGTAGACTCATAATTCCTACACGTTCACCGTGTACCTCAATGGACTCTTCAAGCCATTCCATTTTTTGTTAGTCTATTCCATGTTTGCACTTCTCACCGATGACGCCTTTGCCGCTGGTCATTTCTGGGCACGAAGACGAAAAAGGTCAGTCTGAAGTTTTGAAAGTGACTGTAGACTCATAATTCCTACACGTTCATCGTGTACCTCAATGAACTCTTCAAGCCATTCCATTTTTTGTTAGTCCATTCCATGTTTGCACTTCTCACCGATGACGCCTTTGCCGCTGGTCATTTCTGGGCACGAAGGCGAAAAAGGTTAGTCCGAAGTTTTGAAAGTGACTGTAGACTCTTACTTTCTACACGTTCATTGTGTGCCATAATGTACGCTATCTACGTGCGGCGTCGGGTACGAACGTGAATGGAACGACGGCGTCGCGCCCCTCAACCCCTCGCGGTGTCCCTTTCTGCCCCTCTATCTGATGCTCGCAGCGTAAAATCGATAGAGTCGCGTGTGCGACTCGCGTTATCCACCTGCTCGTTGCGGAAGTTGCGGCGCCGACGTGTCGTCCTCGTCCTCGACGGAGGGAATAACCGGGAACCGCGGCGCTCGCGCCATATCCGTATATAAATATACACCGAGGCGACGCGTAGCGTTCGTCAACACCGATGAGAGTCACTGCGCCTCTTACGACTCTTCTACCCTCGACCTCGCGGGGTCTCGACCACTCGCTCGCAAAATTGTCAATTATCGCGTGTCACTTCCGACCCCCCCGTTCGATCGCGAGAGAACTGCACGGAGGAATGAAAGTAAAAAAAAATCGCACGAAAAAAAAAAGAAAAAACGAGATAATGAATTCTATAACGCAGAAATAGCGGCGCCTGCATTGTCGGTGAAATACACGGTAAGTGATCGGGAATTCCGGTTCGCATTCATTTTCGCCTCCGAAGCGGAATGTGACGCGTGATTGATTGATTCAGTTTTATTAAATACGATGGGCCGGTTGCTCGAGCGGGAAATCTTGCATTGTCGACAATGCCAATTGCAGTTGATAGCCAAATAGGCTATAGGTGGTGTCACCAAGAGATAAGGCAATATTGGACAAGAAAGTAATGAGCATCTGATTACTCACGATGTACATTCAGTACATCGCATATTAAACACTTCAATAGATGACGAATTAGAATTACACATCTATTTGGGTATTTTTTATTCTTGGACGAAAAAAATCGTGTCAAAAATTCAATGTAATCCCTGGCGGAATATCTTTGGTATTACATGCGGCCCTGGTCGAGGCCATGTTGGCCCTGTCAGGGCCCCAGCTGGGCCCGACTTGGGCCGGATTGAACGCTACAGATTTTCTACCAGGGTTCGTGATAGATCAGGCGTGAAAAAAATCGATGCTCAAAGGTCGAATTTCGATTGACAAACGTGCCAACACCTGTACGAAGGAGTTTTTCGATCCTCGTTGCCCTCGAAGACGCGCGAAACGTTCGTGAAAGCGAGTGGGATACGTCGGAAAAATAATCCGGTGGCCACTATCTCATTCGTCGAGCCCCGAGGTGACGGTGACGTCGCTGACGGCGTCGCCGGTAGCGCCGGGAACATCATCCCGAAGGCAACTCTCGTTTCGCCCGTTATTCGATACGCCGTATCCGACATATTCGCGTTATCCGTCTTACGTGTGCACGCCAAGTGCATACGATATCCCAGTGGCGCTCTCCGCGTTTGCTCGGAGTCTGCGACGCGACGGTGCTGCCGCCGTCGTCGTCACCGCCGCCGAGGCGGTCATCGATACGACGCCCGCCACGATCGTGTTCGATCCCCTGGGAATACGACGATATACACGCGTCTTTGCCGCACGCTTGGGAACTCGGTTGAGTTTCCTACCAAAACATTTCAACACCGCTCGGTCTCCCCGTCGCGCCCGCCGCGCCTCTTTCTCTCGGTTCCTCGTTTTTTCCCACTGTACACATCGACGCCCTCCACGATCGCGCGTATCCAGCAGGATGCACATTGGATCGAGAGCACCGTGACACGTTACATTTTTCTTCGGATTTTATAAGCTTGCATCGTATCAGTCATTCGCGCTGGTACTGAGGGTTATTTCAATAACCTCCATTTTTCACCGTTAGACTGAACTCTTTTTAGACTGTCGATACGATAAGTCCGGCGTTCTTGTTTCATAACTCGTACGATAAAATTGCAGACTGTCATAGAGAAATACGATGGTGACGATTCGTCCAGCGTTATCCAGGTCATTTTTTGGCAGACTTTCCTAAGAATTTAACCCTAGAACTCATGACTTATTTTCACAATGTACGTGAGTTACAGGTCACGTGGGGTCCCGGTGGACCCCAGTCATCGGTTCTAAGGTCAATCGACCGCTGTATCGAAATACATTTTCCGCGCCATTCCTATTTTTCCCGATCATCGTTAAGCCGAAAGTAAGTATCACGTTGAAAGGTGTAGTCAACATTGGATTCCGCTGGCTCCGTAGCTGTTAAATTTACCTTACGATCCACCACTGGTCCACGGCAACCACCGCCACCAGCCAACTCGGCAATCCGCATATCTTTCACCCCCTCCGCGCCTCGGCAATAAGTTATAACTATGGAAAAGTTTGTTCGCGTTATTAGCGCGAGAACGAGTTGCACGGCGGGACTTTAATTCACCTTCCCCTGCACCGAACTCCATTCTCTTTACCGCAGCGCCACGAGTTAGAGGCTGCCGCGCACGGAGAGGAGTGGAAGGGAGGCAGACGAGGGGGATGAAGAAGAGAAAACCAGGGTTCGGTGCTGGAATGCGTGTTTTTCTTGCGGAAGTCGAACGTCGGCGGCGGTGCGGCGAGCTCGTTACTGCCGAGGCGACTGAGGAAACGCGCAGGGTGAAGTCCAGACTCCAGAGCCTGAAACCGCGGACAGTCGGAAAACGAAGATACGAAGTGAAGTAAGAAGAGAGAGAGAGAGAAGAGAGGCGAAAAAAATGCTGAAGCCAGAGGCGGAACAGCCGGAGCTCAAAGAACACGGACGGAGGATCATTCGAGTCTGTGACCCGTGCGGGTCAAAACTGCGGGCGTTGCGCTATTCTCGGTCGCACACAGGACTTCACTTCATCTTTCTCTTCTTTGTCGCTCTTCGGGGTTTCCGGCCTATTCCTAGTCCTAGTAGAGAAGCCAACGGTGGATCGTTAGCTCGGCCAAACACACGGAAGTTCGTCGTTCACCACGGCACTCCTTGTCCGTTCAGCTCCCTCGCGGGGAATTCCCTCGCCGTCACCGCGGCGAATCGTAGCCTCGTTTTACGAAGCCTCAATGTATGCCTGTACATCTTATCGCCGAAGGAAATACCTGTATGATTTTACACGCTTCGGAGATCCCAACGAAGCGAAGCGGTTGAATTGTCTTTCTTCATTTTTGAAAATCAGAGTTCGGATGACAAAAAAATAAGGTCGTTCAACTTGTCTGCTCGACTCCCTCACGGGGAATTCCCTCGTCGTCACCGCGAGTCCTAACTTCGTTATGAATTGGCTCCCTCATGCAGCTGTATCTTCTCCGAGGAAAGCCTGTACGATTCTAGATTTTTACACGCTTCGGAGATCCCAACGAAGCTTCGTTTGCCTTTCTTAACTTTAGAATATCAGAGTTTCGACGAAAGGTCGTTCAACTTTTATATTTCCAGACCGCTTCAATCTGTTCCAAATATGACGAAGTGACAATTGGGATTTTCTCGTACCGTTTCCAAGTTCGTCGGCTGTTCAATTTCTTTCCACTTCCATTGACAAGAATTTCCCGGCCACACAAGACGTCATGTTTTCCTTGTTCGTCCACACGACGAAACCACATCGCGCGCGGTTGACCGTCATTCGTGTGCCCTCCGATTTGGAGTCGTCGCGTCGCGGGACCAAAGATTCTCGAATCAAAAGCAAACCTCCCGCAGTACATTTATTTTTACTCCCCTCGGCTTCCTTTAATTTCCTCTTCATCCCGGGCGATCCGTAGTTTGCTCGGTCTCTCCGTTGGTCGCCGCTCCGTTTTCTCCACTCGATTCCTCCGGAATATCCATTAGTTACAGCGGCGCAGCAGTGTTGACGAAGCATGGTATTTCCCTTGTGTACGGCGTCTGGTTTCCCACAGCCACCCCGCACCCCGCGGGTTCCTCCCGCTTGCGCCTCGGACCACCCTGCTCGGCATCCCTCCCCCGACAGACTCACCGACCAACCACCTCCGACACGTACACCAATCCCCTTTCGCCCCGGCGTAAGGCGTCCGGCTACCCGCACTAACATATGACGTCCCCCGTGGTTTTAGCTTCGCCTCGCGAACCTCCCAGGAACCCAACGAACGTACAACGAGTCGCCGATTCGACTGCTTCACCTTTGCCGTTTGTTTGCAGAAACGAGAACAGGCAGCCTCGGGTGTTCACTACGTTACCGTTCGCATCCACGTTCAACTGTATCCATATTTCAACTGCACAGAAATGATCAGTACTGCAAGACGAATCGAGATATGGAACGCACAGAATGTGCGTCGAGTAAATACGTCTTATTGAATCTCACGACGTCCCGTCGATTCAATATTCCTCGAAACGTCTGAAGACGTCGTGGATTTTGGTACACAATTTCCCGTGCACAACGTCCTGGGTATCGTAAACACGGGTAGAGAGAGAGAGAAAAGGGTTGTGATGAAATCCGGACCAGCGTATTGATCGACGGACAAAGTGGGCTGTCTGGGATTCATTCTCTGATGTTCTGAGATGACTCCTACGAATAGATAAAAAAAAAGGATTTTCATTGCACCGATCGCTCTTGCATTGAGATCACCTTGTAATATCCTTCCCTGATAGAAAATCTGTAGCGTTACATTCGGCCTATGTCAGGTCCTGGTCAGGTCCAAGCCGGGCCATCATTGGCCTGGTCAGGGCCTGACCAGAACCGAACATAAAGCCACAGTTTTTCTACCAGAGTACATCACAAAATTGTTTCGTACTCTTCCAATCGCTCGAACTTTCATCCACACTGACTACGAGCGACACCAGGAAATCGTCTGTAAAAAAATGTTTCAGTATTCCCAAAACGACGAATTTTTTCGCCAAACAAACGTTGACACCACCGTCCAAAAAATCACACACACAAAACACACAGTAGCCACGCGAGAAGTCCCATCGGATAGCCATATTCCAAAGTCGATTTGCGAAAGTGGGACGCGAATGAAAAAGTTACGAAGCGTAACGAAGAGGCTCAGGGAGTGTCCGATGTGTCGTGGGTCGGGGGCTGCCAGGGGAGCCGGGGGAGCCGGCGAAATAGGAAGCGACAGTGCAATAGAAAGGACGGAGGAAATGGGGGGCGCTGGAGGAGGCCGTGGAGGAGAGGAGGAGGCTATAACCGGTCCAGGGAAGCTCTGGACGTCCTATCGGACGAAAATCCGGACGGTGTTAATTTTCCAGTGGACGATCCCGCGCCGGAAACTCTCACTGGGTCTCCGTCTCCCCCCTCTCGCGGCCGTCCTCGCACGTCCCTCTTCGTCCTCGTCCTTGTGGGCCGCGTCGGGGGTGGCTCTGGCCACGGTGCGGGCAAAGGCAAAAGAGACGAAAGCGTGGCGGGGGTTGAGCTCTGGCTGTGCTGTTAAAGCTGTTCGCTGGAAGGGTGGCAAAATGCGATATAATGGACGATACACAGGGAGAGGCGCGTGTGGTGGTAGCGGCGACGGTGGTGGCGGCGGCGGCGGCGGCCGGCAGCTCGTACGCTTCGCCAGAATTATTGTTGATTAAAGGCATTGTCGAGCGCGCTCCTGCCATCCCGAAAGGTTGCCGCTGCTGCTGCTGCTGCTGCACTCTGGTATCAGGACTCTATCGCCCGTTGCACAGCCTGCACGTTCTCTCGGTCTCCCTCGCTCTCCAGCCCTCTCGTCGCGCCGCCAGTCAGCCAGGCAACCGCGCTGTCTCCCTCGCTCGGGGATGATGCAGTCGTTGAAATTGTATTTAGTGGTTCCCGAGCGAAGTGCAACCCGCAAGGGAGAACCGAGCGGGAATGGGGAACGCGAGAGAGAGCGCGGAGGAAGGAAGGACGGGAAAAGGGCGGATTGTGTATACAACACGGACGTTCGACTGTGCAGAATGTTCGGGCTGCACAATGTTCAGCACACGGTTGCCTTATTGTCGCGGACAATGGGAGATTTTGCGGAACGCTCGCACAGCGCGCGGCGTCCACAATGCCTGGAGAATGTTTTGGGTGAGGTGGGGTTTTTGCGTTATGGATTATTTCGTTTGGATCGCTAGTGTCTTTGGGAGTTTGAAGGTGGAAAATCTTGATGACCTCCGCTGAGTCGGACGGTGATATCAGGTTTTTTTGTTATTTTTGCAGGCTTCGTGGAAAGTCCTGATGGTCCTGGAGATTTCAAAATCCAAAAGGGTGGATTGTATGCCAACGTGAACGTTCGAGTGTGTAGAATATGTTCAGGCTGCACGATGTTCAGCATGGTCGCCTTATTGTCGCGGACAATGGAAGATTTTGCGGAAGGCTCGTAGCGCACGGCGTCCACAATGCTTGGAGAAATGTTTTGGGTGCGACGGGATATTCGCGTTATGGATTTGGTTTGGATCGCTATTGTCTTCACGGGTTCAAAGCTGGAAAATCCTGATACCCTCCGCTAACTCGGAGGGTGATCGCTTTTTTTCGCAGACTGCGTTGAAAATCCTCATGGATCTGAGATCGTCAGGTTGTCACGTTGAACCTCTGCGTTCATCAACGCGAATGAAGAGGCTGAATTTCACTTCGTATTCGCTTCGCCATGTTGCCATCCGCCTGAAAAAAAGTTCGATAGGTTAGTCTATTTATGGTCTTGCAGCGTGTTTTTGTTTTTCATTCAATCCACGTGCTTCATGACGACGTGCTTCCACACGGAGAGAAGGATCTGATAAAATTTACCGGACGCGATAGTAAAAATTGCCAACGCGGTATTGAAAAGCCATAGCCGCCACCTGACGAACAGTACGAGAACTATGAGAATTTCTAACATATGTATAATAATTTTTACCATATTTCGTGGTAAAAATTCTCATCGTTCTAGTTCTTCTCGATAGATGGCGTTATATCTCCCCTCTACCGGAAATTTATAATACTTTTTACTAGAAATATGGTAACAAGTAACAAATCCTTCTCTCCGTGCAGATATCCGCGTGCACGAACCACGGAAACACCTCAATGACGCCGCGTCCGATTTAATGACGGACGCGTGCGCGGCGCAGGGCGAAAGAGGCCGGGCGTTTGTACGTCACAAAGGTGAAATTGGAGAAAACTTGGCCGTGACGAGGATGGCGTCGCCGGGCCGACCGGTCGCACCGCCAACCCCTGACAGCTTTCAATTTCACGGGTTGAGCACTTTTGCCGGAACGCGTACTCGTCGGGGCGACAGCGTAATGTGCAGGTCCAGCGTACACGTACCACCTACTCAACTGGACGCCTCTAGTACCCCACTCTGAAACGTGTCCATTATCTGTGGTGCATCCACTCGAGGGGCCGTGCGCGTTCACGAGTGTGCGGTTTTCCTACGTATATACACGTATATTCCTGCCTTTATCGGAGTCCACACGAAGCTGCCCGCTTGGTGTCCGTGTTGGACGTGTCGCGCGCGCAACACAGCAGCGCGACTGGCTTTAGTGTCGTCGACGTGTTCGTTGTCCAAAGCGACGACCGAAAAACGTATTTTCTTATACCTAATTGTGGAGAATAACAAATATTTGCGGGGAATAAAAAATCACTTTTCGCATTTTTCTCATCGAATTTGTCATTCTGCGGCATTGTTTTCGTTGTTGAGTTTTCTCTGGAACGAAAGAACAAAATCCAGATTCGACCAATAAAAAAAATAATAATAATAATCTCGATTTTAGTGAAGTGACGAGATTTCGAGAAAAGTGCGAAAACCATTTTTTTTTCTTTTTTTTCACACCTTGTTTCGATGTATTTTTGCCCGTATACAACGGCTTCGACATTCGTTTTTTTTTCTTCTAAACGCCATAGTTTTCACAAAAAACCAAGAAAACTGTATTATTATTATTATTATGATTCTTATTATTATTATTATTATTATTCATGCACTGGGTAACTCAAAAAACGTTGTACGTGTCATGCAAAACACAGCAACAGCCTTAGAAATGATTTTCTTATAATTTCTCCGCTCCCAGAAACATCCCACGGATTTGTCAAACAAGGAGCGTGCGGGCTTCCGATAACACGACGGAACGTATCATACAGGGCCCAAACGCACCGCGCGCCCGGCTGTCTCACGTTCCGCGCGTATATATCCCTCCTGTCCTCCTGGCTCGCCGGGCGTCCCCGCCGCGCGCGCGACGTACAATCTACTTTATTTTCAGTAGGCAGCAAGCGGGTCGTAAATCGCGTTAATGGGGCGATTCTTTAGGCCGAGTTCACGCGCGCACGAGATCGCCGGTGGGCTGGTGTGGCCCGCGCGATTATGGTGATGGGGCTTTTCTGCTGGCACACCGGAGGGGCACGAAGAAGCGCGCGCGCGAGCGAGAATGCGCGCCCGGGTCAAGCTCACCTGAGGGCTTGGCGAGCGAAAAAAAGGACAACAAAAAGGAACCACGCTACTGGAAGACGGATGAATGGATTTGTCACCTTTCTTGTTTGAAACGCCACGCGAAGTCTTCAAGGCTGAAATATTCGCAGCCTCGGAAGCTTAAAAAAAAGCTGTACTAATTCTGATTTACAGATTGAAGTCGTTGCACGCAGATCCTTCTTTTCGTGTACAAACAACTCCGGTAGAAAATACGTGGCGTTATACGTTCGGTCCTGGTCGGGCCTTGGTGGGGCCCTGGCCAGGTTCACGTGGGCCCTTCCAGGGCCCGACTTGAGACGGACGCAAAGCTACAAACTTTCCACAAGAGACTATCTTAATTCTGATTTACAGATCGCAGATCCTTTTTTTTCGATGACGTTGCTACACGTGATTCTTCACGGAGAAAACGGTTTCGCTATGCCAGCAAATCTTTTGTTAAAATAGTGACAACATTGCGTTATCCGCTAACCTAGCAACCAATTTCGTTGTACCGACAACAAAATTTGTTTGTCTAGCAAAAAAATATGTTAGACGAGTAAAAAAAATGGTAACGCAATGTTATCGCTGTTTTACCAAAAGATTTGTTGGCATAGCAAAACCGTTTTCTCCGTGTTCGTTCAGTTCAAGTTGCTACACGAGATCCTTCATTTCGTTGAAGATTATGCTACACGACATCCTTCTTTGCCGTTGAAGTTGCTACACGAGATCCTTCTTTTCGTTGAAGATTATGCTACACGACATCCTTCTTTGCCGTTGAAGTTGCTACACGAGAGATCCTTCTGGAACTGATTGTGAAACGCAAATGAATGGAAAAGTATCGTGAAAGAGGGACGAGAGTGAGACGGGGCGCGCAAAGGTGCGAGCAGCGAGCGTGAGGTATGCGGGGGGTTCGGCTTATGAAGCCGCAACCTCCCGGTTATGCCCCACGGCGGTGCGCTATAATCGCGGAGCGGGCGCGTCGCGCGCACGGGTGGCAGAGCCCAGGCGAGCGCGAGGGCTGAAGGGACGAAGGAACGAGGTAGGTGGAACGTCGGGGCCAAGACGTCTGTATATCTTGGGTAACGACGTCGTTATACGACGTACACTACGTTACGCTGGCGGCGCGGGTTAAGTATACGCGCCATCCAGCCAGTCATCCAGCCGGCTTCCAACCCCACACCCCCCTCGCGCCCCGACGCTCCGCACGCGCTTTCTTTCCTCCTGCTGCTCAGAATCCGAGGAGCACCGAATAAGAGGAACACGCTTCGGTTATTTCAGAACTGAAAAATGGAAGACCAGCACCCAAAAAAAAGAAAAAAAAATATATGAATGGAAAAAAGTCGTTGAAAAAATAAAGTAGTTATTCGCGACGCGCCAGAAGCGTTTCGAGATTTTCGCGTGAGAAAATTTACGATTTTATACGTCGGTCAGTCCTACATTCGAAATTAGGAATTCCAACTCCAAATTAGTCGGTAAAACTGCGGCCAACGAATTTTTGATGACTGCAATGCGATTTTTCTCCGCGTGTTTCTACAAACCCATCGTTTTTTTTTTTTCGTACCGTCAGTCGGTAAAGAAACACGCGTGCCAATCCCCGGGAAATCTCACCAATAAAAAACGATCCCACCGAGGCAAAAAAAAACGAGTGACACGGAAAACGCGTACGTCACGTGGGTGACGTGGAACCTTCCATCACGATCCACGAGATCCATCGTGATCCGCGTGTCTCGCGCGCACATTTTTTCCAATACAGCCGGGCATAGACTCAGCCGCGGCCAGCTTCTTTCAATCTAGACGTTCCTGATCCAGCGCAAAAAAAAAGAAGAAGCAAGGAAGAAATAAGCTACTCGAAGTTTCCGGCGCGGTGGGCGAGACGGCCGTACGTAACGTACCGCGTTATATAGCGCGTATTACAATACGGCCGCGATGTGCGTCGCGCGCGGCCGAGTTTCATCACGTCCGGATATATTCTCGGACCGCGAAGTCTCTACGGCGGCCGCGCTTATATTCCCCCGCCGAAATAAAGCTCCAACCCAGTGGATTAAGAGTGCCGGCCCTCGTGTGCTCTATATCAGCTCGCCGCTCGTCTTTCCCTCCCTCCCTCTCTCTCTATCTTTTTCACTCTTAATCTCGGAGGTTTATCGAGGCCGACGTAAATCTGCCGCGGGGCGCCAGGCGGACCCTCTCCACGGCATCGTCTTATCGACCGGTCGGCCGCGCGCTCTCCACCTCGCGGCTAACGTTCGAGCCTACGTTACGGAGAGCCTGCGGAGAGCGAGCAGAAGCGACCGGCGAGCCAGAAGGGCGAGAGAGAGACGGGGGCGAAGCTTTTCTTCCTCTCCCGGAGCGTCTTAGCCGAGAGCCCGTCCTCGTCTGCGCTCGTGGCTCGAATGTCTCTCTCAGGGAGAATGGCGAGGCACATAGAAAGCACAGTGCACAGGGCGACGGGGGTGAGGAGAAAGCAACCCCCGACTGTGTGTATATGTAGGGTGGTCGCTGGTCTCGTCTCTGCGTTCTCTCCAATGGCCACACCGGATTCCGGAATGGCTGGTCTAGCTCGTGCGCGGCTTCCACGTGGCAGCCGCGACGGAGACGGAAAACAGGCCACTCGAACTCACGATCGGAAAGATTCCGCGCGAGCTGGTGAGCATAAAATGTTTGGTCTAGTTTGGGAGGCGATTAACGCGGGGAGTATTATTAGGTTTTGGGCTGCTGTCGATATGAGAAACAGTCTGGTTAAAGCATTTTTTTTTTAGATGGTAAGGTGGACATCGCGTTTATCGGCCGTGTGAACGATAATTGGCAGTGACCGCTTCAATAATATAAATATATCGCTTTGGGTATCACTTCAGACAATTGCGAAAAGAAAATTCGATTCCGCAAAGTCCGACGATCCTATCCTATGAGAAATTTCCTGCTGATTCCAAAAAGCACTGTTGTTTCGAAATGTCGTCACTTGAAAAAAAAAATAGGGTAACTTTTTTTTTTGCATCCATCGAACCTGGAGTTCGACGCTGCCCGACTCTATGAAATTCATCGCGCGCAATTTTCGATGGAATAACCTCGTCTCGGCTGTGGATAAGAGCGCGGCGACCTCCCCCCCCCCCCCCCGTTTCTACTCTCTTACACGCAGCGTCGTGTCTCTTCGGTATTATATCCACAACATGCAGGGAGCAGCACCGAGACTTTTTTTCTCGCGTAGTCTTTTTGGACTCCTCCTCGAGATATTACGGTTTTTGCGCTTCAAGCTCCCTCGTCGGGATATTACGAGCTTTTTTTCTTTTTTTTTCGCGAAAGGCGATCGTCGAAGCAACGAGAAGGAGCTCGCGGCTCGCCTCACGGGACAAGTGCGCCCGGCCTAATTGAAAAGAAATTGCATTTTTCCGGCGCTCATTTCCGCGACTGAAACTCAAGCGCGCAGCTCTGTGATCAAAGGCCCGCACAACCGAGCTAATTTTGTAACCCGCGCGCCGTCCACCGAATACCGTCGATATCTTCGCGAAACCAAAGACCAGGAAATAGTAGTAAATTCGTGGCTTATTTACGACTTAACCGCGTCGGGCCCCGGTCAGGGCCTGACCAAAGCCCGACTCCGAAATTCATACCTCCGAATGGACCCAGCAACGAATTTCAATCTTCCGCATGATGTTGAAGTTTGCATCGTTGGAATGCAACGAAATTCCGAAAAAAATAATGATTCTGATTAACCCAAATTATGAAATTAGGTATAAAAAATCATCACAGCGATTCCTTGCTATGATGATTTTTATACCTAATTTCATCATTTGGGTTAATAAGAATTAATGTTTTTTTTTCTGAATTTCGTTGCATTCCAACGATGCAAACTTGAGCATCATTCTTCCGCAGTCTCACACGGAAACTCCTAGAGTCTCATTCGCAAAATAAATAACGAAGCACACAGGAAGAGTGGTGGGGGTTGGGTTGGGATGCAGAAATTTGCGGAAGGCTCGGGGTCCGTCTAAGACTCTCCCGTACATCAACTTTTTTTTCCCTCCCTCCTTTTCTTCCTCTCCCTCGTTCGCCCCAAACCCAACCCTTTCATCGTCCTTTTCATGCGGAATAACGAAGCGCACGGCGGCAGCGGGCTGTAAAAAAAAGCCCGAGGTTCGCCGGCTTTGGAAAATCTCGCGTGGGTCGGGATATCGAAGGTGTGTGTGTGTGTGTGTGCTACGTGCTACGTGCATCACGTGGCACTGTGCACAGGCGTTACTGTGTGAATGACTTACGGCAGTGCGCTCGGGTGAGCAGCGGGAAGCTCAGGAGTCTCTTCGCTCGTTGCTTTGGACGTTACGTCGTGGTGCGCTGGCTGCGGGCCTTGGTGCCCGGGCATCGTGCTCTGAGAACGAGAGCAAGAGAGAGAAAGAGGTGGAAGAGCATCAGGCACACCAGAAGGCAACGCAGGCCCGAGCGGTGGTGGTATAACCGCGATCAAAGGCTTCAAAGAGGCCGTGTGTTTTCTCGAATTAGGCCGTGAATGCGCCTCGCGCTCCCGTCCCAGCCTACTTTGATTAAGACGGCCCAAGAAAGAGCTGCTTGTTGCGTCTATCTATCTCGGCGGCGCTCCCACACCGTGGATCCACGGACAGCGGTCGCACAGTCAGTGTGCCACCGCTGCCTGTCCGAGAGCTGTATACACAGTGATACAGCGACACGAGTGTCGGATCTTGGCAGTGGGGAAAAGCGAGGACGGAAAATAAAGCTGAGGCGAAGAGACGATGATGAGGGAAGGAGGAAAAAGCTAATTATCGGGCCAAAGCCAATCCGGGGCTCGCGATCCGGACTCTCAAAGGTCACCCACCGCGCGCGCGCGGCCGCTTTGAGAATTTCCAACCTCATTGCTTTTCATTCTTCGGGGTGGGAGGGCTTTTTTTATTATTGAAAGCGAATGCTTTTTTCTTGAATATGGATGTCGTGAGACGCAGCTTGGTGGAAAATCTTTGGCGTTACATCAGGCCCTGGTCGGGCTCTGATTGGGGCCCCGTTGATCCGGCCAGAGCCCGAGCTGGGCCTGATTTGGGCCGGATTCAACACTACGGATTTTCTACTGGGGAAGGTGAAGGAGGAATATTGTTAGCGTTACATCTGGCCCTGGTTAGGCCCTGATCGGGGCCGCGTTGACCTGAGCTGGGCCTGATTTGGGCCGGATTCAACGCTACGGATTTTCTACTAGGGAAGGTGAAGGAGAAATATTTTTGGCGTTACATTCAGCCCTGGTCAGGCCCTGATCAAAGCCGCGTTGGCCCGGCCAAGGCCTGAGCTGGGCCTGAATTGCGAATTAAACTCTACAGATTTTTTCACTAAGGCAGCCGAAGAAGGCATATTTTCATTGGCCCTGATTGCTGGCTCCTCGCGAGACATTTGCCACTGTGCAAATCGTGAAATTTTTTTTTTATTTTCCGATATTTCTTCCGCAGCGTGAGATATCGGTCGCATCGGATATCCGCCGCGAGTCATCCGTTCGCCAGCGAATTCCCGAATCCCGAGGCGAAGCCCCTCCCCTTCGAAAGACACAAATTGTAACGCGCGCTCGGCATTGGGAATTTCCGGCTGAGCGTAATTCGCGCGGGGGAAACGGGTCGAATATCTCTCGGGCGCATCGGATTTTTCCGCACGAGAGATAAATACATCTGCGTTCGCGCGCGAGCGCGAAAACAGCGCGCGAATTTGCGACGAACGAGATGGGAAATACGAGGAGCGTAGGAATGTAATCTCGACTTAATTCCAACGAAAACCTGGATTTTCCACAGAGTGAGAGAGATAGAGGCAAATGCATTTATGCTCTAAGAAATACGTGGTACGTGAATTCGCAGCGGGAAAGACGCACAGCGCGAGAGCGGATCTCCCGGCTCGCTGTACACGTGTCTCGCGCTTTTCTCTCCCTTATTTCTTGCCGCTCTCGTTCGCGCGCTAGAGCCCTTCATAATCTGTCGCCATGACGACCCCCGAGCAAGGCGGAGGGTCCGCCGGGCGCCTCGCTCGCTCCTTCTGAATTATTTACGCGAGCATCTCCGCACGCTCCGCGGAACGTACGGCTCGACGTGCGGAGCTGCTCAGCGAGACTCGCGAGAGACTGCGCGACGTACCCCACCTATAACGCTCGCGCGCGCGCCCCCTGCTGGTGTTGACGCGCTCGTTCGTTCCGAGGGGCCGAATCGCCGGACCGTCCGGCGTGCGACGCGCACCAAGCCGGAAATTGCCGGGAACACATTTCGGCGGTCTCCGCGCGGCTTCTCGACGCTCGAGACCGCGACAACTTCGTTAATTAGTTGCCGGGCGAGTTGTGTCTCTCGTAGTTCTGACGTCGAGCGACACGCGCGACGTCCTCGGGTGCCGTGCGGACAAAAACATTTTGACAAACTGCCACGTGACGGAAACGCTCCGGTGCGGCTAAAAAGGGACTGCGAGAATTTTTGCGAGCGTCATTTTAGAGATTCAGCGGATAATCGGAATCCTGAGAATCGAGTTTCAGGTGGGGATATAATCCGGAATGTTGACGAAAGACTCGATTTTAGGTGCCGGATTATGAGTTTTGTTACGAATATTTTCGTTGCTTCAAACGACTCATTGATTTGTCTATCTGACATTTTAGAGATTCAGCGGATAATGGAATCCTGACAATCGAGTTTGAGATGGGAATATAATTCGGAACGTTGAAGAAAGACTTGATTTTAGGTGCCGGATTATGAGTTTTGTTACGAATATTTTCGTTGCTTCGAACGACTCATTGATTTGTCTAACTGGCGAGTTTTCCACCCTGGTAGAACATTTGTAACGTTAAATACGACCCAAGTCGGGCCCTGGTCAGGCCCTGATCAGGATGGCATTGGCCCGGCCGGGGCCTGGTCAGTTCCTGACTTGAGCCGGATTTGACGCTACAGCTCACAAATTTGGTGGATTTTTTTTTTAGGAAAAAAATGAAAAGATAGAAAATAATCGAGGATTTTGAGTTTTTTGTGAAAATCATCGCGTTTAGAAGGTAACTAATGGCGAATTCGTTGCATACCGCAAAATATAGATCCAAATAAAAAAATCTCCATTGCTTGACCGAAAAATATAAAATTCAATGACACAAATTCAGAAACTGTTTTCTCTTCTCCGCAAATATAAAATAATATAGCAACGAGGTGTAGGCAACCCGACAGCCAATCAGAGAACAAACAAACCAACAACAACACTCGCCCACAAAATGCGAAATATTTTACCCACCGATATTTTTCACGAGGGAATTACGCATCTCCTTCCCCATTACCCGATGTTAATGCACAACCTACGGTCAATAACGATCCGGACACATAGTAAAAGATTTAATAACCGTAATAACACGGCGACCGCGAGGGGCGAGGAATAACCGTTATCGGCGCGAGGGTAACGAAAAAGCGCACGATGAGAAAATAATAAAGACGATGATTAAGCAAGAAGTGCGCGCGCGGCGAGGAGAATTTCATAGCCTCGGCTCCTCTTCCTCATACTCGATCCAGAAGGTCGGTCAGTGGCGGAAGAGAGGAGGCCGCGATGCAACGACCTGCGCTCTGACCGTATACGGTGCTATAATACCACACTGGCTATATATATGCAATACATAGATGTATATATGTATATAGACGATGGAGTGTGTGATGTAACGGTCCAGCTCGATAGGTATCCGCGCACCAGTAGAAGAAGGGTGAGCGGCGGTTGAATGGGAATATCAGAAGGGGGGTTAGGGGGGGGGGGGGGAGACACGATGCCAAGCTGAACGATGCATTCCTGCGCGCGTTCCGACAGGTGCTACTCGCTCTCACGGATCGAAACGTCGACACGCCGTCGACCTCCTCGCTCTTTTCCTCCGTCTATCTGTTGTCCCCTTCTCCCTTTCTCTCTCTCTCTCTCTCTCTCTCTCTCTCTCTCTCTCGTCTCCTCTCCTCGTGCATCGCTTGTTTCCCCGGCTCCATTAACCACCTGGTGCGCACTACCGATAATAATTTCATACCCCATCGATTAAATCATAGCTGTGTCGCGGTAATTGCCGCCTCTTCCCACTTCCACTCGCTGCAGCGTTTTTTTCTTCCTCCTCTTTTTTTTCATTTTTCGTTTCTCCCACTTTTACATTCTTCACCGTTGCGCGATTGAGAATTTTTGTTCATTTTCCTTCGCCCACGCCCCGCGATATCCGCGATTTTTGCGCGTGCCGGAAAAACGCAGCGAAACAGGAGGCAATAATTACGACGCAACTTTTTTTTCGCTCAGGAACGGAATTTCGTATCTTTTTGCGTGGATTTTATTTATTTTCTTTTATTTACCTGGTGCACAAAGCACGGCTAAGCTCGCTGAGCGTTTCGCGGATACGCGCAGCGTGCAATTACGTTTGTTTGCCATACGGACGGAGCGATTCGCCCTCGGGCGATCCCTCGGATCCATTAAGATTCCGGGGTGGCTGGTACGTTCGATCCGGCGTTCGAGATACGAGCGGCGGCGCTCGAGGAGCCGCGCGAGACCCTCGTCAACGTCCGCTGCTTCTGTTCCTTAATTCCGCTGCGGCGAATCGCGGCGCCGCGGAAAACCACCGTCTTCGTTCGGCCCTCGTCGTATTATTCAGTTGCGTAGTTTATTCGAGTGACGTGGTGGCTATTTTATCCCCTTAATTCTTCTCCAATTCCCGCTGAACGTCGGTACCCTAGTAGAAAATCCGTGGCGTTACATCCAGCCCTCATCAGGACCTGATCAGGTTGGCCCTTTCAAGGCCTGACCAAGGCCGGACGTAACGCCACGGATTTTCTACTATGATCAGAAAATCCTGGTCAGGATCTGATCGGGTTGGCTCTTTCAGGGCCTGATGAGGGCCAGGTTGGCCCTTTCAAGGCCTGACCAGGGCAGGATCTAACGCCACGGATTTTCTACTAGGATCAGAAAATCCTGGTCAGGATCTGATCAGGTTGGCCCTTTCAGGGCCTGATCAGAGCCAGGTTGGCCCTTTCAAGGCCTGACCAGGGCAGGATCTAACGCCACGGATTTTATACTAGGGTCAGAAAATCTGTTGTCAGGCCCTGATCGGGGTCAGGTTGGCACTTTCAGGATCCGACCAGGGCCCTCCTTGGACCGGATTTAATGCCACAGATTTTCCTCCCGGGTCAGCCTTTTTTCCTCATCGCTCTGATCGGCTCCGTCTCGCCGAGACCGCCGGAAGAATTCGCGAAACGATCAGCGGCACGACCAGATGGCCATCGCGCTGAATTGGATCTCGAAACGGTGGTGCGCGGTATCCAATAACTACGGGGAAAAATAGCGCCGAAGAAACGTTGAAGAGCACAAACGAATCAATTAACGCGAATTTTTTTCCCCGGGTAAAAACTCTCCCGCTCCACGGTTCAGTGAATATTTGTCCCGGAATCTTATACCTCTTTGTCCGCTTTTTCTCGTTTCCTCCTCCTCCACCTCCGCCGACGTCTTTCCATCTGCTCGCCGGTGCTTTTATAAGCCCGGAGTGCCCGCATCCGAGCTTTTAAGTCTCTGCCCGAGAGAAAGAGAGACACGGGGCTCGGGTGCAGCCGGTTGCGTGTCGGCCCCGCGCGCCCGCGTTCGTCTTCCCTCGTTCTCCTCACTCGCGGCATCACCGGTGCAAAACCGTAAGACCTTGTTCCGACAGCGAATCGAGTTTCCGGTCGAGCGAGTTCCCGCCGGTTCCGCGCACGCGGCGATCGCTGCCCGTGCTCAATGTAGCCTGAATTCGCGACGAGGGAAAAGGTGAGGTAATACCGTCTCGGCGAAAGCAGGAGTCGATACCACCGGGCCGGCCGCTGTCGGGCACTCGGGGGAAGTACCGAGACGCGGGGGCATCGCGGGCCCCTCGGTTGCCGACCTTCTCGACCTCCATCAACGGATTCCACTATCCTTTCTCGCTGGTCGATTACGCCACTCCGACAATACACCGTCCATTCATACCGCTTTGCACGGCCGTTTCCGAAAGAAAGAATTATTGTAAGGCAAGTAATGAGGCAATGATGGCTTTAATATTGAAGCAACAGTTTTTGGTTTGAGGATCGCCATTCCCGCGCCGATGAGATTCAAAAGGTCGAGTAGAGTCGAAGCTTCGGCTGACAATTTCGACCTTTTTCGCAGGCATGAACAAAAACCTACTGTCCGCTCTTGCTGGTTGGTTACTTCACTCTAACAACATGTTATCCTTTTATGAATCCATTTTATGCTGTTTCCTGGTATAAATGTGTGTGGAAGAGGTTTTCGCCTTTTCGATTTTTCACTACGGCTCAAGAAAAAAGTTATTAAAATGTTTGGATAGCAATGAGACAACAATGATGGCTTTAATCCAAGTAATCGTTTTCAGATAGCAATGAAATTTAAAGGGTCGAGCAGCGCGAAGCTTAGGCTGGCTAACGTTTCGTCGGTATCGACAGGCATGAATGAGCCCACTGTCCCTTCACTCTCACTTGAGCAATAATGTACTGTCCATTCACCAAATCTCATGGTATAAACTGAAATGGCCTTTTCAATATTTCCAATATTCAAATAACCCCAGCGAGACATAGTCCGCACGCCAAACGTCGTCTTCCTCGTTTTGCCCATCTTCAGAATCAGAGCTGATTTATCATTTTGCGCCTGTCAATTGGACCATCGAAGTAACTCGAATCTTCCATCACCTACGAGCGAATGCAAAAATACTTCCGACAACTAATTACACGATACCCCGTCGAATTTCTTCGAAACTGTCGGAACAGTCCAAGTCGATAAGGACGCCGCCACCGATAACCAGAAATCCAGTAATTAAATCGAACTCTCCCCTGGCCATCGAAGCTCGGCCATTAATCTCATTCGAAGAAATTGGCGAAGAGTGTCCGAGGCTCGCGGAGAAAATTCCGATGGGGTCGAGCGAGAGATTTCGCGATCTTCGCACACCCGCCGGACGCAAAGCCATTCGCGAGTCGTTCTACGTCCCGTCGTTTTCCTCGCCGTTGCCGAGGACGTCCCGCACTCGCTATGCAGGAACGACGCCCGCGCGAGGCGACGCGGGACCTCCGCATTCCTGCGTTGGCGAAAAGTTTTGACGGGACGAGCAGCAGCAGCAGCAGCAGCGTCACCGAGCAGCTCGTCGTCGTCGCGCCAAATTAATGAGATTCCTTTCTTCCTATCGCGGAAAATATTCCGGAAGGCGCGTCGCACGGACTCCAACCAGTCCGGACCAGTGCGGACGAGACTCCGTTCCGCATAGGATCCACACCGGGAGGCGCACCAACGGCTCGCGCAGCCGTGGAGATTGGAGTGTGGGAGATGCGAGACGGGAACGGACCGGGAAAGGACCAGAAAGCAGCGCCCACCGCATTCCTCGTCCCTTCGCCCCGCACCTCTCGTTCCACTCGTGTCCCTCAATAGTCTCTCCACCGAGACGTACCTCAGCCGCAGATCTGAAGTCTCCCCCCGTTCATGGTTCCCGCGCGCTGGTCTCGCGAAAACGTCGTCGACCAACTTTCCAGCCCCCGTCCGCTTCGTCCCCTTGCCCCCCTTCGCCCCTTCCCTCGGCCAGCCGTCGGGGGCCCTCTGTCCAACCATCCCGGAAACTTTGACGTGCCTCAGGAGTGAGGGAAGCACGCCAGGGACACTCTGGCGGATTACTCGGCGATTTTAAACTCGTTTCGATGTGGAATTTATATGCTTCGCCCGGCTCTTCCGTCCCCGCTTCCCGCGTTGCCCCCCACCTCGCCCCATTCTCTTTCCCTTCGCTTTTCCGCCCCCCGCGCATCTCATGGACGTCCGAAAAATAACGGATTACGTCGGACTTTCTTGAGTTCCATTTCCAACGCCACTCGCGACTGTATTTATACGTGGCTGAGATGCGCTTCTGCGGGATATGTAAGCCGCAGCGCGGGAAGACGTTGCCGCTTTCTGCCGCAGAGAACGGAACGAATGTGTTTGCTGGTTGTGAGAGGGGGGGGGGGGGGGGTGTGGAGACTCCCTCAAGAATTCCCTCAGCGGAGCGACGAAAACAATCGATTGCTTTCTCGGTTCTGGGGAAAAAGTGTCGGACCATATAGCGCAATTTTACCGTCCATTCTTTACAGACAGAAGGAAATTCTCGTTTTCGTCCGCCCTCAAATGGCTCGAGAGTTTCCTGAGTCGTGTGGCGCATGCATCATTCTCAGCTGAAACTCAGAATCGTCGTAACATTCGTTGTGGATCTGTCCATACAAATCTGCAGGGTTTAAGTGAACCAGTCTGTCAATTAATACACCAGGCACGATAGACAATCTGCAGTTAGGTACAGACGAGGCCCTGGCAGGGCCAATGCAGTCCTGATCCGGGCCTGACTGGGACCGGATGTAACGCTATAGATCCTCTTCTAGGGAGTCCGTAAACACATCAGTCAGCCGTGTCCGGCCCATAATCGTTGATATTCCATCGGTACGCGCGGCTGGAAAACTTCGTTAAGCTTTTTAATGAAATTGCCAATAATACGCGAAGTGGTTTCGTCAAATCCTCCGGGTTTATTCCTCGGTTATTTCCACGGCCGCGACGTTGACGACGGAATACGAATGTTTTTCTTCGATTTCCCGAAGTGAAAGCGACGGGAGTCGGCTCTTTGCCTAGGTGAGGAATATTGCTGCGACGGGGTATGAAAGGCCCTCCCGGCCGGTTGGGAACGCGACGGAGTCTGGAATTGGGGATGAAACGACGATGACGAGGACGCGGGTTGGAAGAAGCGGGACGCGTAGCAATCTCATTAATTTGTCAAAGAAAGTAGAAGAAGAAGAAGAAGAAGAAGAAGAAGAAGAGGAGGAGGAGGAGGATGGGCCGGGAAAGCGGGAACGTCGCGCCGATAATGCGGGGAGAGGAAAATGGAACGAACGGAAAATAGCTGGGTATATAAGACATCCGGCAAGAAACTCTGGACCGACCGTCGGACAAACTTTTCCAACGCACACGTTCGCCTTGTCCTCTGGGTCTCCTGGCAACTTTTCTATGGTGACTGTCACAAAGGGCGCGCGTGGCTCCGATAATTCTGATTGTCAAAGCCAATCGGAAGAATAAGCAACGACGACCCCTGGTGGAAAATCAACGACGTTACTTGCGGCGCCGAGTCAGACCAAAGATTTTCTACCAACGCTGACGACGAGAAAATGGTCGTCAATTTTCGCTGCAATTGAAAAAATTGGTCATTGCGATTGAACGGAAACCAGTGACGAATACTTTTTTGGCAACTTGTGTATTCTACACTGAATACTTTTTTGCCGTGACTTTTGCCTCATTCGCGTTATCGACTCTAGCAAGAGTCAATATTTTCTCTGCTAATCAAAAGTCAGAGTGCTAAGCCTGTTCGTTACTTTTGTCTCTGGTGGACATAACGAGGCCGTGGATGGAATTTAATTCGATAACTCGTGGAAAAATATTCTCTTCGAACGCCTGGCGCCCGAAAGATCGGGCGGGCGGCTTTCCTTAGCTCGACGGTTCCGAATGGCAGAGCGGAAGGAAGGAACGAGCGACGGCAGCGAGGAAGAAAGAACAAAAGCAGAAGAAAAAAAAATACTCGGTGAATTTTTCCGCGAGAGATAATTAATTCCGATCGTTTCAAACATTTTTCCAATTCCGGACGAGCCAGTCGGGGACAGTCGCGCGGCGAAACGCGGGGATCGCGATGCGAGGCCGGTGGCGGAACTCCGGGGGCGCGTCGAAGTTTTAAATTGAAGTTTTGACTGGACCCACCGAAACGGACTTGACGTATAATTTCAAATTGGCTCGCGGAGTCTGCGGAAATCGTTTTCGTGCCCGCGGCCCCGGGGATATCTGTCGTTTCGATTGATTTGGAAGATTTCACCGCAATCACATACACAGACCCGCGGAGCATCTGGCGTAATGAAAGAGGAGTTTGAAAAAAAAAAAGAAAAAAACGGAATTCTTCTCCGGGTGCGCGTGGAAAATTCTGGACGTGGAAAATTATGTCACATCTAAAATTCTGGACGTGTAAAATTCTGGACATCTAAAATTCCGGACGTGTAAAATTATGGAGTCTGAAATTCTGGATGTCTAAAATTCTGGACGTCTAAAATTCTGGATGCGTAAAATTCTGGACGCGTAAAATTCTGGACGTCTAAAATTCTGGACGTCTACAATTCTGGACGTCTAAAATTCCGGACGTCTCAAATTCCGGACGTCTAAAATTCTGAACGTCTAAAATTCCGGACGTCTCAAATTCCGGACGTCTAAAATTCTGGACGTCGAAAATTCCGGACGTCTAAAATTCTGGACGTCTAAAATTCCAGACGTCTAAAATTCCGGTCGTCTAAAATTCTGGACATGGAAAATTCTGGACGTGGAAAATCCTGAACGTGGAGAATTCTGGACATGGAAAATTCTGTTCGTGGAAAATTAGAATCAGCAAGAGCAATACGGAAAACACTCGTGCTCGCTGTCGTATGAAACTGCGAGTCTGAAACTGATAATATACCGGCCGGTCGGGCGCGCGCGGCCGTCCAAGCGTTTGAGTAAATTTCCACCGCAGACCGAGCTCTGAAGTGCTCGAGAGCTCGTCCGCTCACTCTCTCTCGGTGCATCGCACGGATTCGCGGAACGCGCCGCACCGGACCGCCGGACCGTTTGGATTACTCGCGATAACTCGTCGTCCCATTCAGATAACGAGACTCCGAGGCCGGATACGCCTGTACTTCGCGTGTCGCTTCGTGCGCGCACGGCTTCGTTTATTATACACCGCTGGAGCTCCGCGTCGTATTGTACGTGCGCCGAGCGTCGACGACCGTAACGCGCATTTGTAATCCATAGATATGCGTCTGTAAATTAATCCACGAGCGTAAATCAATCGATTCACTTCACCTGAATCGATAGATTTACGATTCACGTACTAATTATCGATATTCATGTGAAGTGAAAAAAAAACGATAAGCCCGGAAAAATCATAACCGGAGCGCAATCTCGAACACGACAATCTCACTTTTCCCGCTATGGCAATTAATTGCCGTCATTCCCAGTGCTGCTTGCGTTACGCACGGGGAAAGAAAGAACAAAAAAAAGAGTCAAATGAAAACAAAACAATGACGGGAAAAATGGAGGGCACTTCGCGCGTGTGCAATATCGAAATCCGCGTCAGATTTTCCGTTAATCCCATCAATTCGTCGCTGAATTGATCGGCGAGTGTGGTCATTGATGTCGAGTGCAATTGGCGAGGGGGGCGAGAGAAGGGGGGGGGGGAGGGGGTAAATCGGGAATATATAATTGATTTAGAGCGAGGACGAACGCGACTCGCGCATGGCCAGAGCATATAAGGCTTATGAAGTATGGGAATGATTTGGAATTAACGCGTGCGGCTCGCGGATTGGGTTCGCGCAGATTTCCATCGACATCGGATCATTTACTCGTCGACGCCCCGCGTTGTTCCGACGATCATTATTCGAATATCATTAATTTTCGTCGCGTTTCGTCGGCGACCTTCGAACGAGTGTATCGCGTTTGAAATTTTGACGAACAGCGCGCAGCGATAAAATGCAGTTCGAAGGATTTTTATCATTTTTCTTCTGACTTAGATTCGCAACGGAATTTCATCCCTGAATTAAGAAAATCGCAATTTCGTCCCCGCTGTTTCGGAATTCATTATTTTTCTTCTGACTCAGAATCGCAATAAAGTTTCGAGCCTGCAATAAAAAATAGTAATTTCGTCCCGGCTGTTTCGAAATTAATGAATTTTCTTTTAACTCAAAATCGCAATGGAGTTTCGTTCCTGGAAAAAAAAAATCATAATCCCAACCCGGCAGCTTCAAAATCAATTTTATCTTCGCCGCCCAAAAAATCATCACACACTGCAATTAGTCGTCGCACGAATTTTCCGTTCCGCGCGCCGCATTTTCAAATCCTTCGACGTACCCCGTTCGTACGTTCCCCGCGTCGCCGCTATTCCAGTAATTAACCCAAGTACCGGATCGCAAAAACGGATTTCCTGAAATCGCTGGCGTTAAATTAACGTTTGCTGGCTTTGATTGGAACGCGGTGGTAGGCAGAGGCAGCGGGCGAGCGCCTGAGGATTCCGCCGGGTGGGGGGGGCAGGTGGGGTCGAGTGCATGGAAGGTTGAGTGCAGCATGGGACGCGCGGCGAGGAAGCTCGACCGGAAATCGCACGTGAGCGGATTAATCGATCGATCGATCGACCGATTTGATCGCTCGAAGCGCGGCGGCGAGGAAGAGAGGAAGCTGCTTGTGCATGAGAACGTCGGCCTCGGTGTAGGTCGGAGGGCAATTGCCCCTTCCCCCTTCCCCCTCCCCCCGCAAACCTCCACCGAGTTATCGGAACGAAATTTCTGCAATTTTCGCAGCAAGTAACACTTGGAAGAAGAAAAAAAAGAATTAATTACACTCGATCGTTTCGTCGGTCGGTCGTGCACAAACCACACGCGAATACGCGTCGCGCATATAAGTCATGACGTAAGTCCTCGGTGAAGTTCAACCGGTGTGAAATAACTCACATCGGATGAAAATAAAATTGTTGTTGCGCACACAACAAACATGACACACGATATCTCAAGGGCAGCGCGTTTCGTTTCATAAATCCTTCCAAGCGAGACGAAGTCCCCCCCCCCCCTTCTCCATTCCCCTGCTCTCTACCCGTGGAAGAGGCGGTAATTAATAGGCGTCGTTATGCGCCGAGATGATCGTATTTTACACGGGCGAAAACGTGCGCGCCACGCGGACGGCGCGGTTGACGCGGAAAATCGCGAGCCGTGAGGAGCCGAAACGATGATCCGTCTGTATCTGCATATTTTCATGATGTTAAAGATTGCGCATCGTGGCGATGCAAAGAAATTAACAACAACAAAAATATTAATGTACCCAAATGATTATGTCAGCTATAAAAATGTATTATAACGACTAAGAGTTATTACCGACAGCAGTGGGCGTGCGGTCGGTGCATGGCTTCGGCGATCTCCCATGTTAAGCAGCTCGACTCACGGTCGTTACTTGGATGGGTGACCGCTTAGCCGTGCACTGATTTGCACGTCAACTGTTGAGCGGGAGGCAGTTTTTCTGAGTTTCTGATGTAATCTCATGCAACAGACACTCAGAAAAATATAGCCGCCTGTATCGGCACAGGTTTTCCGCAGTTTCCCTGTGCCGTCGTGCAAATGCGATACAGTAGTGCATTAGGAAAGAGTGGCTGCGGGTAACACTCTGGGGGGGAACTCAATAAATGACACGGAGGGGAATACAAAAGAATGAAAGGGGATCAAGGGGAGTGGGGAGAAAAAAACGTAAAAACCTGAAGAAGGTATACGTAGGAATCAAATAAATAATTCGACTAAGAGTTATTAACTACAAAACAAAAACAAAACAAAAAATAATTCACCCCCGTAATGTAATTTAAAACAAGATATGAATTCATATCTTGTTTTAAATTTCGTTGCATCGCAACGATGCAAAATTCAACGTCATATTTTTTTTCTTCCCCCCATCATTTTTCATCCTGCGCCTCGTTTTTATTTTATTCCTCGCTCACTGACGGAACGAAATCTTCGTACAGTTCCTGCCGGGAGTTTCCGAGTCTTGAGAAAACACATGTCCAATGCGTATCTCACTCGTCGCTCTTGCGCCCAATGGGGCATCCAGCGCGCGAGACGCGACGAAACCGCGCGCGACGGGGGAGGCTTAAGGTATGCGCGGATCGCTTCAAAGAAACAGCGCCGACCGCGGCGCGTTCGTCGATGACACGAGCGCCTCGCGTATGCGCGTCGTTAGCGTCATAAATACCTTTCGCCGCGGCACGAGTCGCGCAACGCTGCGGTAATTAACGACGCCCGCGTTCCTGCAGTATTAGTGGTGGCTCGTAATTTCTACGGCGCACCGGCGATGGTAATTAATGCACGAGTCGGTGCTTCCGTCAGCGGTCCGTCTAGCGGGAGAAATTTCGCATTCGGTAAATACAATTCGTCGCGCGCGTCGTGTTTACGCGGAAACGTTACACATCGCTCGAGAGGCGATCGCTGGATTTAATCGGCCGTGGTTGATAAATCACGGCGATCGGCCGTCCGAGCGGAAATTTTGCAATGGGAGTCGAGGATATCGGATTGACTTTTTTTTTCCTCGCCGGGGATTTACGTGTTTTTCCACAAATGCGTTTCAACCTCCTTGCACGGAGAAAAAGGTTCGGTTCGGACGACAAATCGCGTTTGTCAATTTAGTGACAAATCAAACTTCTTTGTGTGCCGACTAATTTGATTGACAATTTAGAAAATTGTTTTGTTGGGTTAACAGATACTTTCGCTCGGCTTGACAAAATTATCGTCTAATGTAGGGATAAATTATTTCTGTCCGAGTTGAGAAACTTGGTTAATAAAAAGAAAATTGTTCGATACTTAAAAATGTTGTCTGGAAAGTTAAAATAGGAAAATTTGATGGTACAGGATTTAAGATATTTTATCATATAAATTTTCTCGATTATTTTTAACGTATTTTTTGCCATAACAATGAATTATGTGACGATTAATATCACGAGCAAAACTCACTTATAATTTCGAATGTCACCGTACAAACTTTTCCCCATGCGCCTCAATCGCAGTCGCGAATTTATACCGCATTCCGACGTGTTTTATATTATTTCTGGTACGATCATCGGAATTAGTCGTAAGCACGTCAGGCGTGCTCGCGTCATGTGCGTCGGTATATCGTGTGTGTCGTGCGTTCTTTTTATTAACACTTGGTTAATAAAAAGAAAATTGTTGGATACCTAAAAATGTAGTCTGGAAAGTTAAAATAGTAAAATTTGATGGCACAGGATTTAAGATATTTTATCATGTACATTTTCTCGATTATTTTTAACGTATTTTTGTTGCCATAACAATGAATTATGTGACCATTAATATCACGAGTAAAACTCACTCATCATTTCGAATGTCACCGTACAAACTTTTCCCCGTGCGCCTCAATCACAGTCGCGAATTTATACCGCATTCCGACGTGTTTTATATTATTTCTGGTACGATCATCGGAATTAGTCGTAAGCACGTCAGGCGTGCCCGCATCATGTGCGTCGGTATATCGTGTGTGTCGTGCGCAGCGCGCGTATCGAGCTGGATGTGGGTACAAAAGATAGCGTGCGACGGACCAGTAGTATTACAGTTTCATCTGACAGAAGTTACGTAACATCGTCTCCCAGTCCTCCGCAGGGTTCTATTTTATAATCCAACTTTGGCCAGCTTCGGGTATCGCCAACAAAGTCGAGTTATGGCCCGCGCGCTCGTTATATTACCGCGCGCTCCATACCCCGGCTGCGCTCTACGTTCGAGCATCAGGAAAAGTTTTCCAACGAGCGGCCACCCGGCCGCGCGGCTCGTTCGGTACGACTTCAATTCACGGCCGAGCACCGGCGCTTTACGCACGCCAGCTTAAACCGGTGGGGCTTGTTCGGGGTTTTCCCTATTTCTCTGTACTTGCGACTCTTGTTACACTTTTGGAGCTTTCCCGCCGCGCGGTCTCGCTCGCCTTTTGTACGAGTACTTTTTTTTAATGCTGCTTCTCGCTCGGCGGAGTGAAACACTTTTTGATCCTGCGCTAAATGCGCAGGTGCGTTAATTATCCAACACTGTTTTTCGTGGCATGATTTATGAGCGTCGTTCAAAGGAACAACGGAGGTTGGTGAAAAAAATTGTTTTAAGACGAATCGCTCCAGCATTCGAAATCTTTGTGGGTTGTTATCAAATTCGTAGAGGCTACGTAGGTTGTTATGAAATTCGTTGTCAGAACGCAAAGGCTACGGTTTTCGCGAAAAAAGAACTTTCGATTTCGTTAAGTTTGAAGACCCTACACGATGGGAAATTTCGTGCTGAAAAGCACCGTTGTTTGTCCGAAAAATAGAAAATTCGACGAGAAAAATGCGAAAAATGATTTTACTCTTTTTTCGAAATTTCGTCCCTTCACGTACTTTTTTTTGTCGTTCGAACCTGGATTTTCTTCCTGCGTTCGAGAGAAAAATCTGTAACGAAAAGAACGCCGCAAGACGGAACGCGATATCTTGATTTTTGATTTTTTTACAGAATTTAAAAATCAAACTCTCAAAAATAAAAAAAAACGATAGCGGTACCCCTTCTAGAAATTTGCGATTTTTGAGGGTCTGACTTTAACATCCTGTAAAAAATTCAGAAATCAAGATCTCGCGTTTCGCTTTGCGGCATTCGCTTCGTTATAGAGTTTTCTCTCAAACGCAAAAAGAAAATCCAGGTTTGGTCAATCGAAAAAAAGTAACCTCGATTGTAGCAAAGTGATGAAATTTCGAAAAAAGGCGAAAAATCATTTTTTGCATTTTTCTCATCGAATTTTATGTTTTTCGGGCAAACGAAGGTGCTTTTCGGAATCAGCGGAAAATTTCCCATCAGATGGGGTTTTTCAATTTTACGAAATCGAAAATGATCTTTTCGCAAAAAACGCAAGTCAACTTTCGACTTTAAAATTCTGTAAAAAATTCAGGAATCAAGATATCGCGTTCCGCGGCAGTCTCTTCGTTATGAATTCTTCTCTCGAACGAAAGAAGACAATCCAAATTCGATCCATATAAAAAATAAAATAAAAAATTACGAAAAAATCCAAACAGGTTCTAAATTTCTATGTTGGCAGGTTGGCTGGCACAGAGCATACAAATTCTGGCACTAATCGCTACCTTCCAAGACACTCGTTTTAAAAAATCTCATTACGCTCGTCGCACCAATCACATAACAATTCTTTCTCAACAATCCAACCACCCCGACTCGTAGTCACCGTCGAGGCGGTTTGATGCGTCCCGGAGAAGCTAATTGTCTCCGCAATTTAATTTCCCTTCGAGTCATACCGCGCGGCTCCCGCGTCTCGAATATTTGTGACCCGATCTCGCGGAGCGAGTGGGCGAAGAATTGCGCCGGACGCTTCTCGGGTTCCGAAGGCCTCCGCGAATAGAGCGGATTATTGCCGCGGAGAAGCACGTCAAGGGGGCGACCCGGGGGCCGCGGGGGGATCCGATCGGAATTCTGGAATTGAGAAGCCGATGGCCCGATGGCGGTCGCATTCCGCGCAGACGACGAATCCAGTTGGTCCCTGATGTCCTCTGTCCGTCCCGCGGGGGGTTCGCTTGCCGTATAGCCGCGGTCAGCGTTTGCGCGTCTCTCGCCCCCCGACCTCCCGATAATCGATGCAACTGCCCGATCGCCGATCGTGGCCCGGAAAGGAATAGGGAAACGGGGAGACATCGCGTTATTGGAAACTCGATGTAGGAATCTCCCGCATTCCCCGGGCGCTTTATCGCTATATACCGATTATTTAATTCGATTTCCGCACGTGACGCATGACGCCTCGGTACTTCTGACCCCGAGGCGAATTCGCAATTTCTTAATCCGGGGACCTTGGGAATCACCACGCGGTGGACAGTCGCCGGGCCTTCAGGCGGATCACATTTGCACGTGTTTTTTATTTTCTTTCCATTGTCGCATCGAACATTTAATTCGTCATAATTGTTACGCAGTTAATGTGGCATTTGTGAAATTAATTTCAGGAACCGGTACCATTTTCCAAGTAGAATGAGAGTGAAGAATGATTTTTTTCTGAAATGTGGTGTTAAAGTAAAAAACATTTGACGCGGTCGCCTTCGCAATTTCCGAGTCCGGGAGCCTCGGGATATCGAACACTTCATTGGTCATTATTGTCACGCAGTTAATGTATCAGTCGTCAAATAATAATTCCCTAGTGTCATATTTATCCAAGTGCGATGAGAGCGAAACATTTTTCTTTTTCCTAAATGTTTTGGTACTTACGAAGCTACAAAAAAACATGGGACTTGGTTGTCTTCGCGCTCTTCCCAACGGGGTTGGTGAAAAAGCGCAAAGAAAACTGGCGAGAGAGCATCAAGGTCGAAAGACGGCGTGGAAGGGGATGTGAGAGGGTGGCAATAGAGGCCGAGGTAAGGGATACTTTTCGTGCATTCGCTAACGAGGAAAAATGAAATAAAAAGTAATGAGGGCTCGTATAATAAATTACAGGACTGCTGTGGGAGTGCGAGGAGCGAGGAGGGGCGGGAGGGGGGGAGGAGGAATTTGTTGTGTGTGTGAGTCTCGTATTTTCGCGTGTTGCTGCTTACGTCGTAGAGTTCGTTCCTCATTTCCAGGCTAGAAAACGCGAACGAGCCCGGGATAAGAGCGGAAAAAGTGGTGAGGGTGGGGGGCGGGGGGCGAAGGGGAGCGGGGGGTTCGCGTTTACTCGGCCACCGAGCCGCCACCTCGCGGCCCCCGCTGCTTCCACTGGCTGCTGCGCCGCAACTTCTCGCCGACCTTACCCTGTAATTTTTATTAAACTCGTAAAAACCCCCTCTGCCGAGGCCGCCGAGGCTTTAACGACGAATTGCGAAATATGCGTCTCGTCACGGAAACTTGAATGGTCATCTGGGACGACAAAGAAGACGCGGCGGAAGAGCCGAACGTTTTTTCTTAGGCATATGAAACTGAGCTCCTTTGCTGTTCCACGAACCTCGGTGTAATAATCTACTCCGATTGCCGCACGTGTCTTAAGACGAGTCGACATTTCATGATTATCACTTGCAGGCTGAAGAAGAATTTCGTTGGTTACATAACTCAATACGTGTGGGCTGACTGTTTGATTCGTGTTTTTCGCGATGAAACGGATGAGAATCCTGAAATATCGGATTTCACGGAGTCAATCTTTTTTTCTATAACTTTTACAAGCAATTTACTTTGGGTTTCAATAACAACTAGAATCGAACGATTACGCTCGAAAAATTGAGAAAGAAAAGGGAATCAACGAACTTTTTTTTTTGCTGCTTCCATAATTTTCTTTCTCGTTTTTTTTTTTTCGTTCACTCTCTCCTTCTCTATTTGGACGTCTATATACTATATGTGTACGACTGCTCTCGAGCCATCGTTGATTTCATACTGCCGGAGATGCCTGATTGGTCATTCAGATCGGTCGACGTTGCTTTTTAACGAACTCATTCATCTGCGCCAGCGGCTGCTGCTGCTGCCGCTTGCTCCGAGCCCTGCGCGCCGCGGCTACATTTACCGCTGGCTCCCGCTTTCGCTGCAGCTGATCCCGACCATTCGGCCCGTCACTTACAGGGCCACTCTTCATCCGACCTCGGCCGGCGCGGCTTTAACCACCGTTTACCAATCGATATGTTATCAACAACCAGGGTTGGCGGTCCCTTTACGATCCAGGCACCGTTTGGACATTCGACGAACCGAAAATCGGCAAAAATGAAAAAAGCGCCCGCGTTATTTTCTTCTGACAATATTGACTTTTTACCTACACCATCGTTCTCAAGTCGCATGTTCCACCCCCAAAAATACCTGTGTCAACTTTTTGTTGCTTGATTTTGCGAAAAACAATTTTTTTCGACTTTTTTTCGCCAGAAATTGTGGACTCGGCACCGGACCGAAAATTGCCAAACTCGACCTCGACGCGAAATACATTTTTCGTCTTAATCAGGTCACGAAAAGACAGCCGGAAATATATCCGAGAAATGCAAGATACACCGGTAATTTTCGTCGAAAATAATTAACATATTGTTTGCGAAATGAAAACATGTTTTGAATAGCCTCGTATCTCAGAGGCGATGTCACCAGCGCGGGGGTTTTGGTCTTACGTCATTAGTCAAGTTTGTCGGGAGGGAGAAAAAAGAAGTACGCGGGTCCAAAGCGAGAGAGGCCAAAATGAGTAAAGCGACGAGAATGAGAAAGGGATGAGCGAAAAAGAAGCGAAGGTTCGTCTCTCGTCGTGATTACGAGGCCGAGGCGGGCGGCGGGGGCGACGGTGTTGGTGGTAGTTGCGAAGCGTGACGAGTACTAAAAGGAAGAAAAGCGGTGGAAAGAGGGATTGGGTTTCTCAACGAGAGACGCGGACGTCCAACCCCGAACACCGGGGACGAGAGAGAATAAACGAATAAATCGTCGTTTCTTTATGCAAACTTGCATTTAATTCGGGGGAAATAGAAAGGCATTAATTTCGGATGCAAATATTCGGCTGGCGTGGCGGCACCGACGAGTTTGAGTTCGTTTGGTTTTGCCGCGCGACGTGGTGCGAGGGTTCGGAAACGAAGAACCAACAGCGTTCGGCGAGACGCTTTTCCCCTCTATCGTTCATACTTTATTCTCAGGCACTTTGACTGGTGAGCTCGAAGGAGGCGTCCGCCATTGTGGGACAGACACAAAGACAAAGATGGAAAGCAGATTGGTGGATGAAAACCTCGGTCGTGGGAGCGTCGACGGGGGGCGAATGAATGGATTTATTTGAGACGTTCGATCTACACGGTTCCCGACATTTTTTGACTAGTCAACAAAGTCTGCAGTCTTATTTCCACCGATTTTTTTTTGTAAACCCCGATTTTATAGTCACGAATAAAATAAACAAATTGGATCCGATAAATTCATTAAATCCGACCAAATAACGTAATATTTTTACTTTTTGTTACGTTTGGCATTAGTATTCACCAGGAAAATTTCGTTTGTCATTTAGATTCTGAAACAAAACAAGAAAAAATAGTACCAGTAGGAAGAGTGACTTGGATGTTAATTTTAAATCATTTAGACGGCCTCAGTCAGAAAAGCAGCGACGCCAACGCGGCTTAAAGCTCCCCAGCAGAGACTCCCAGTCGACTCGCGATTCTGCCGAGGTGGCTTCCAGGCTATAATCAAGATGTTTGTTGACGTCGGTAGGTAGAGACGCTTTGGATTCGAGCTTGTGGCGCTCGCGCGCGCCGCTTTGCTTTCATTCCTCCCTCGCCGTGTGTGAGGGAGGAATGAAATAAACACGGGGGGTGAGACGGGGGGCTACGAGTTTACTTCAGTCGTCGCGTCGGGGAAGTTTTTGCGCGACTCTCGTCGCGTGTAGCAGGGGTTGAGAATTTCACGGACAAATTTAACTCGAGGTTGAAAGACACCGCCGCGAGTGAGGGGGGAGGCGGGGGGCGGGGGGCGGGGGGGGACGAAAAGCAATATAACGCCAAGAGGGTCGCGAGCTGCGAGGTGGTCGAAGATCCCGTGGAAAAGTCGGTGGATCCGAGAACGCGGGACGTAAGTCAAGGAGCAGGCTGGGTTGGTGGCCGTGAGGCCCCCGCAAACAAAAGACGAATATGGAACAGGCTTTCAGGAAACATGCGGAGCCCCGAAGGTTTTCGCCGTTGGATTGTAATTGGAATTGCATAAATACGAGGATATTAAAAGCATTGCTCTGGGGGTTTTGGCTGATGCGACGAGAACTCGAGTCAAAGTGAGAAGCCCGGGGATTCAACCCTTGCAGCGCGGGGGAGGGACTCCCGGCTGACTCCTACGAGCGGCTCGCTTCCTCCTCGGTAACGCGCTGATAAAAGGTTTCCTGCATCTCTGTCAAGGTTTCCGAGTTCCCGCTCGATCCTCCTGGCTACGACCCTTCCTCCCCTCTCTCACCCCGTTCATCCCCCTGCCCCCTCCTGCCCCTCTGCAGGTCGGGTGTTCTCATAGAATCCGTAGACGCGAAACGAATTACCAGCCAGGTGAAGTCTATACGAGGGTGATGAAGGCAAAGGCGGCGAGCGTACGAAGGGGCTGGAAGAGGGTTGAAGAGGGGGCGTCTCGCGACTGATGTGAGCCGAGCTGCTCGGCTGACTCGCTCGCACGGAGCTGTTTCTCGAGCTCGGCGCGAGAGCCGGCGGGAAAGCGCGCGGGCTGTCTGTCGCACACGGTAACGTCGACAACCTGTAGATATTTGCGTACGCGTCGAGGCGCCGTGGGTTGGCAAGTCCGGAGAGGGGTGGGATACGTATATATCCTACACACACAGCGCCGTTAAGCATGGGAACGAAGCCGGGGGAGACGGGCCGAGTTCTCTTGCGCGGCACGAAAATTTGATAGGTTGGCAGCGGGGCCATTAATTGGTTTTCGAAAGGCTAAGCTTGTCGTTGAGATTTTCTTCGCGCAACGTGGAACAGCTATGAGTATGTTGACGCGCGCAGGACGTTAATTGCTTTCTCGATTGATGTGTATCCCCCGCTAGAACGTCATGTGGAATTTGCATTGATCGTTTGGTCTTCTTTTCTGTTGCAGGTGAGACATGCGGTTCAGACTGTCGAGTTACTGTTCAATCCCAACCTGAGTCTGGGGATCACCGAAGGTGATAAGGATTTCGTAAGAGCGAAACGGACGTTCGTGGAACTTTGTCGGTGAAGACATTCGACGTTGACTTCATGTGGACCGCTTGATAAACAAGCCTATTATTCTGTTGCATACTTCAGGCGCTTCAAACTCATAACCTGTTATACTCAGAGAAGAAGACTTGATTGGAACAACCAGGCCAATCAAGTTGTTGGTCACTCCACCCAAATCTTAAGGGAAATCTTAATGTTTGCCTTTCCGTGGGAAGCCTTACTGGGACCTAATGTTGTATGGGAGAGAGGTGCCTGATAAAATCTAAGCACCATCCGGTGCACATACTGTAACGAATGATGCGTGTAGCAGTTGTTGCTGTATTCTTATGTTGAGGTTTGAACGGAGCGCGTCACACCATGACAACGCACCTGACGACGGACCACCGTGACGACGATGACAGATCAACAAAACAGTTTCAAGTGACGCGTGCTCCTTGCGTGTTTCCATCGCGGCCCTATGAAAAACCACCCCAAGTCCAACGATCACCGAAGGTGGTACGAATTTGCGACAAGCGGAAACGGACGTTCCCGACCCCCTCCAGAATGTATTCGATGTCGACCTCACCTCGACCACCTGAAAAACCGGCTTCATATCCCGCCATACCTATGCCTCAAACTCATAACCCGTTGCCCTCACACCCCGAGCGCTCCTTCCTAGTTGTTGCTGTACTCTTATGTCGGGGTTTGGACCGAGCGCGTCACACCATGACAACGCACCTGACGACGGACCACCGTGATGACGATGACAGATCAACAAAACAGTTTCAATTGACGCGTGCTCCTTGCGTGTTTCATCGCGGCCCTACGAAAAACCATCCCAAGTCCAACGATCACCGAAGGTGGTACGAATTTGTCACAAGCGGAAACGGACGTTCCCGACCCCCTCCAGAATGTATTCGATGTCGACCTCACCTCGACCACCTGAAAAACTGGCTTCATATCCTGCCATACCTATGCCTCAAACTCATAACCCGTTGCCCTCACACCCCGAGCGCTCCGTCCTCGTCCCATCTCATACGGTCCCCTGAAAAACGGCTACCAAACGAGAATCTTTTCCAATTTGTCCCACCTGTGGCTGCATCTTTTCACCGCGGCGCACGACAATCGTTGCACAAAGTTTACGTACACGGGCGGATCATGATCGCGGGCTTCTCAGGATCAAGTTTCGCGGGCGAGCGAACGTCGGAGGGCCGACGACGACGAGGACGGATGTAGATCGGGGTTTACGACGCGTTTCGGCGAGCATCGAAGCTCGCGCGTTGGATGCGGCGACGGGAGTGGAAAAGCACTAGGCGAAGGGAAGAAGACAAGGAGCGCGAGGCTTTTGGCAGCGGGAAGACGGGGGGACGACTGCGGATAGTGCCAATCCCGGTCGCGCGAGCGGTAGCGTTTTGTGTTCCGGAAGAGAGTTTACGAGCCCGCCAGCTGTACGAGAGTTAACTCTTTACGGTCGTGCGGGCCTTAGATCACGCGCAACCCGAGCTTGCGTTCATGTAGCAGCGGCAGCAGCAGCAGCAGCGCCATCAACGTGGCGAAACGGGCGGTGCTGAAAGAGGGCGAAGTAGCGAGGAGGCGGAGGGACGCAAGGTTCGGGTTGCCCAGGGTTGAAGGGATGATTTACGGCCGACTTCTGGGACTTCGATTAATTTCCCGGACCCGGGCCGGGGGAGCGCGAGGTTCAAGGTTCCCGCGATGGAAAAATCTCGTTTCGCAAGGGCGACGCCGACGCGCAGTGTGGACCAGACGTTTCACCCTGCGGGACGTGACGCGCGCTTCGCTATCGCAGGACGAGACGACGCACTTCACACGGTGACTGCACAACGAAATTCCCAAGGATTTTTTTCGTGTTTTGCGCTTCTGACGCTGAACAAAAAAGCAACATCTTGCGAGGAAACAAAATGAGTCAGAGCGAATTTTGTATCCCGACGAATGTTCCCTTTGACACGTTTTTTTTTTTCTTGGCGTCTTTCTGGGGGTCTTCAGGATATCACAGGAAACTGTCCGCGACTCGTAACTCCGCGATGAAAACCAGGAGACGGTCGCACGTATTAACATATCGATCATCGATACGGTTGGAACGCCTGATCGCGCGGATCATCCGGCAATTCTTTTTGCAATTCAGAATATCGCTTTTATTCTCTCCGCCACGGCCAATCGCGCGCTCGTTCGTTAGAAGGGGGCGCGCGGGTGATAAGGGTGAGGGGGGTAGTAAGCACGAGTTTCTACTCTATCCTCGGAACAATTCGCGAAAGAATTGATATTGAAATCCTCGTCTGGTACTTACCAATTCAGCGTAGAATCTGCGGGATGGAATACATAGAGGGGCCCTGGGACGGTGAGGATCGCATTATCATCCCCCATTACCAAAAACCCACCGTGGCGCCTGGTTCCCTCGATCCTGCCTTTCTCCTCGTCGTTCCGCCGCTCACCCTCGGCGTCGAGCGGCCTGGGATGGAAGGGGGTGAGAGAGAGTTCGGCGAGCGTAGTGCCTAACTATTCGAGAGCTTCGGGGCGGCGCGGAGGCTGCGGATGGAACTATCGGGGGGGCGAGAGCCAGGAGCTGGATTACATCAGCGGATAATAACGTTTTATGCCGATTTTAATGCGAAAGCTTTGGCTCGCGCGCCGAGTTCCTGTTCCGGCGCATCGCCCACGTCGACGCCGCCACTTCTGTTCCCACCCTGGTCGAACAATTCCCGCGGGACTGCGACGCGATCGCTATAGGTGCTCCCGCTAGGCTTGGCCGCGCGCTCCGCGGAATCATCGTCGACTTTGCATATTCGTAGCCAGCACGTTCGGCGACGGCGACGAAACGGGCGAATTGATCGACGAAAGGAACTCGAGCGGCTTCGCGGAGCTCGAGGCTTTTGGAATATCGATTCGTTCGTTTTGGCTAAGTTGGGATCCTCCGTTGGTCCGCTTCCAATATCGAGTCGAGAGAATTCTCGCGCTGGATTGCCCGGACGATCCCGATCGAGCGGCGGGAGAGTCGGTTGTGTGCGGGCGACGCGTCGATGAGACGGAGAATAAGACGTCGAGAATGCCTGGACGACGCAGTTAGGGGACGTCGTCTTTAATGGGGAAACAGCCCGAATCTCCAGCTCGGAAATTGATCACGGTTGAGGCTGGAGACCCGTCGGACCGACCGCTAATCTCGCCCCAAACGACTCTCGAAGCCCAACAGTCGCGTCGACATTTAATACCAGGTGTTTAACGCCGTTGGATAATTAAATTAAATAATTCGACGTTAATTCTCCCCGGCGTATCGGGTAACACGTTTGCCGTCCCGCTTCTCCGTCCCCGTCGCCGGCTTCCCGGTTTCGCCGCTGGTTCCTTCTGGAGGCTCCTTCACCTTCGCCGCATACACGCGCGCGGTTTAACGTCTCACCGCGCGTTTCCGGGCTTTACGAGCACCGGTAACCTCGTCCCGCGCGCTCCCTGCGACACTATCGTCTTCATTCCCCCCCCCCCCCCCCCCCCCGCTCTGCCAAATCCTCCCCGCGCTCGGCTGACACTTGATTGCCGAAGTAAAATCTTTGATACGAGATAAACGCCGCGCGGCGTCGGGGATGCAGATAAATTAATACGACCCCGTGCCGGGATTTCGACGTCACCGCGCGCATCCGGGTGACTTGACTCTCTGAATAGACTCCGACTGCTCTATTTGGGACCGGCAACTGGCTCTTCGTGCACGCCGAAAGGTTGAAGGCGTAAATGGCTCAGACGAAACACCAAGCATCTCACGAAGCTTAAAACGGAAAAAGACATTTAAAACAACCTGGATCCTGGTTCGAAAAAGCATCAACGATACCTATTTTCATCCAGTTGTGGCCATTGAACCAAATGTCACCCGTATAAACCTAGCAGAGCAAAGTTGGAAAATGTGACTTTTCTATATCTAAAAATAATGTGCTCTTTATGTGCTAATTTCATCCCAAATCGAAAATTTTTGTGCTATTTTATTTTTCTTGGAAAATCGATTTCAAAAATGCTCTGCTAGCTTTATGTGAAGCTAGCAGAGCACCTACTATACCTGTGTAATTTTGAAAAGTAAATACATGGAAATTAAGTGCTTTTAAAGTGCTTTCGGAATAACCAAGAAAGAATCCCCTAATTCGAAAATTCGTCCAGATAGAGCCCTTAACATTCTTAAGCCACCCTGGGATGGAATTTAATCTATTTTCACGGTAAAATAGATCTAAATACACCACATTTAAGTGCTTTTTATGTGCTTTCCGAATATCAAAGACTCATATCCCTCGGTCGAATATTTCTCCCAATACCACCCCTAAGGCCGGACCTACCCTAAAATATGAAACTAAACAATTTTGTTGGTATAAAAAAATAAAAATGCACGGTATTTAAGTGCTTTTTATGTGCTTTCGGAAAATCAAAGACTCACATCCCTCGGTCGAATATTTCTCCCAATACCACCCCTAAGGCCGGACCTACCCTAAAATATGAAACTAAACAATTTTGTTGGTATAATAAAATAAAAATGCACAGTATTTAAGTGCTTTTTATGTGCTTTCGGAAAATCAAAGACTCACATCCCTCGGTCGAATATTTCTCCCAATACCACCCCTAAGGACGGACCTCCCCTAAAATATGAAACTAAACAATTTTGTTGGTATAATAAAATGAAAATGCACAGTATTAAAGTGCTTTTTATGTGCTTTCGGAAAATCGAAGACTAACGTCCCTTGGTCAAATATTTCTCCAAATACCGCCCCTAAGGCCGGACCTACCCTAAAATATGAAACTAAACAATTTTGTTGGTATAATAAAATAAAAATACACGGTATTTAAGTGCTTTTTATGTGCTTTCGGAAAATCGAAGACTCACATCCCCTGGTCGAATATTTCTCCAAATACCGCCCCTAAGGCCGGACCTACCCTAAAATATGAAACTAAACAATTTTGTTGGTATAATAAAATAAAAATGCACAGTATTTAAGTGCTTTTTATGTGCTTTCGGAAAATCAAAGACTCACATCCCTCGGTCGAATATTTCTTCCAATACCACCCCTAAGGCCGGACCTCCCCTAAAATATGAAACTAAACAATTTTGTTAATATAATAAAATAAAAATACACGGTATTTAAGTGCTTTTTATGTGCTTTCGGAAAATCGAAGACTCACATCCCCTGGTCGAATATTTCTCCAAATACCGCCCCTAAGGCCGGACCTACCCTAAAATATGAAACTAAACAATTTTGTTGGTATAATAAAATAAAAATGCACAGTATTTAAGTGCTTTTTATGTGCTATCGGAAAATCAAAGACTCACATCCCTCGGTCGAATATTTCTCCCAATACCACCCCTAAGGCCGGACCTCCCCTAAAATATGAAACTAAACAATTTTGTTGGTATAATAAAATGAAAATGCACAGTATTAAAGTGCTTTTTATGTGCTTTCCGAAAATCGAAGACTAACGTCCCTTGGTCAAATATTTCTCCAAATACCGCCCCTAAGGCCGGACCTACCCTAAAATATGAAACTAAACAATTTTGTTGGTATAATAAAATGAAAATGCACATGAAAATGCACAGTATTTAAGTGCTTTTTATGTGCTTTCCGAATATCAAAGACTCACATCCCTCGGTCGAATATTTCTCCCAATACCACCCCTAAGGCCGGACCTACCCTAAAATATGAAACTAAACAATTTTGTTGGTATAATAAAATAAAAATGCACAGTATTTAAGTGCTTTTTATGTGCTTTCGGAAAATCAAAGACTCACATCCCTCGGTCGAATATTTCTTCCAATACCACCCCTAAGGCCGGACCTCCCCTAAAATATGAAACTAAACAATTTTGTTGGTATAATAAAATGAAAATGCACAGTATTTAAGTGCTTTTTATGTGCTTTCCGAATATCAAAGACTCACATCCCTCGGTCGAATATTTCTCCCAATACCACCCCTAAGGCCGGACCTACCCTAAAATATGAAACTAAACAATTTTGTTGGTATAATAAAATAAAAATGCACAGTATTTAAGTGCTTTTTATGTGCTTTCGGAAAATCAAAGACTCACATCCCTCGGTCGAATATTTCTCCCAATACCACCCCTAAGGCCGGACCTCCCCTAAAATATGAAACTAAACAATTTTGTTGGTATAATAAAATGAAAATGCACAGTATTAAAGTGCTTTTTATATGCTTTCGGAAAATCGAAGACTAACGTCCCTTGGTCAAATATTTCTCCAAATACCGCCCCTAAGGCCGGACCTACCCTAAAATATGAAACTAAACAATTTTGTTGGTATAATAAAATGAAAATGCACAGTATTTAAGTGCTTTTTATGTGCTTTCCGAATATCAAAGACTCACATCCCTCGGTTGAATATTTCTCCCAATACCACCCCTGAGGCCGGAACTACCATAAAATATGAAACTCAACAATTTTGTTGGTATAATAAAATAAAAATGCACAGTATTTAAGTGCTTTTTATGTGCTTTCGGAAAATCAAAGACTCACATCCCTCGGTCGAATATTTCTTCCAATACCACCCCTAAGGCCGGACCTCCCCTAAAATATGAAACTAAACAATTTTGTTGGTATAATAAAATAAAAATACACGGTATTTAAGTGCTTTTTATGTGCTTTCGGAAAATCGAAGACTCACATCCCCTGGTCGAATATTTCTCCAAATACCGCCCCTAAGGCCGGACCTACCCTAAAATATGAAACTAAACAATTTTGTTGGTATAATAAAATGAAAATGCACATGTGAGTCATCGATTTTCCGAAAGCACATAAAAAGCACTTAAATACTGTGCATTTTTATTTTATTATACCAACAAAATTGTTTAGTTTCATATTTTAGGGTAGGTCCGGCCTTAGGGGTGGTATTGGGAGAAATATTCGACCGAGGGATGTGAGTCTTCGATTTTCCGAAAGCACATAAAAAGCACTTAAATACTGTGCATTTTTATTTTATTATACCAACAAAATTGTTTAGTTTCATATTTTAGGGGAGGTCCGGCCTTAGGGGCGGTATTTGGAGAAATGTTCGACCGAGGGATGTGAGACTTTGATATTCGGAAAGCACATAAAAAGCAATTAAATACTGTGCATTTTTATTTTATTATACCAACAAAATTGTTTAGTTTCATATTTTAGGGTAGGTCCGGCCTTAGGGGCGGTATTTGGAGAAATATTCGACCGAGGGATGTGAGTCTTCGATATTCGGAAAGCACATAAAAAGCACTTAAATACTGTGCATTTTTATTTTATGATATCAAAAAATAGTTCAATTTCGTACTTCAGGGTAGGTCGGGTCTTAGGGGCGGTATTTGGAGAAATATTCGACCGAGGGATGTGATTCTTTGATATTCGAAAAGCACATAAAAACACAAATACCATGTTTTTTTATTTTATTATACCAACAAAATTATTTAGTTTCATATTTTAGGGGAAGTCCGGCCTTAGGGGTGGTATTGGGAGAAATATTTGACCAAGGGACGTTAGTCTTCGATTTTCCGAAAGCATATAAAAAGCACTTTAATACTGTGCATTTCCATTTTATTATACCAACAAAATTGTTTAGTTTCATATTTTAGGGGAGGTCCGGCCTTAGGGGTGGTATTGGGAGAAATATTCGACCGAGGGATGTGAGTCTTTGATTTTCCGAAAGCACATAAAAAGCACTTAAATACTGTGCATTTTTATTTTATTATACCAACAAAATTGTTTAGTTTCATATTTTAGGGTAGGTCCGGCCTTAGGGGTGGTTTTGGGAGAAATATTCGACCGAGGGATGTGAGTCTTTGATATTCGGAAAGCACATAAAAAGCACTTAAATACTGTGCATTTTTATTTTATTATACCAACAAAATTGTTTAGTTTCATATTTTAGGGTAGGTCCGGCCTTAGGGGTGGTATTGGGAGAAATATTCGACCGAGGGATGTGAGTCTTTGATTTTCCGAAAGCACATAAAAAGCACTTAAATACTGTGCATTTTTATTTTATTATACCAACAAAATTGTTTAGTTTCATATTTTAGGGTAGGTCCGGCCTTAGGGGTGGTATTGGGAGAAATATTCGACCGAGGGATGTGAGTCTTTGATATTCGGAAAGCACATAAAAAGCACTTAAATGTGGTGTATTTAGATCTATTTTACCGTGAAAATAGATTAAATTCCATCCCAGGGTGGCTTAAGAATGTTAAGGGCTCTATCTGGACGAATTTTCGAATTAGGGGATTCTTTCTTGGTTATTCCGAAAGCACTTTAAAAGCACTTAATTTCCATGTATTTACTTTTCAAAATTACACAGGTATAGTAGGTGCTCTGCTAGCTTCACATAAAGCTAGCAGAGCATTTTTGAAATCGATTTTCCAAGAAAAATAAAATAGCACAAAAATTTTCGATTTGGGATGAAATTAGCACATAAAGAGCACATTATTTTTAGATATAGAAAAGTCACATTTTCCAACTTTGCTCTGCTAGGTTTATACGGGTCCAAATGTCGCCATTTGGACTATAAATTTATTTCACATCCCAGTTTCGCTGTATTTCAATGTTGATACTTCGAAACTATCCACACAACTTAACAAGATTATCCATACAATTTTATTCCCTCTCAATGATAGCCACAGTTTCGTCCTTTCAAACTCGCTGGCCACAATTAGACCAAAGGTGACTAAATATGACCAAAACCTATAAGACACACGGTAACAATGTTTACGCATCATGGAGACACAGCAGTTTTCTCTACCAACACTTTTCCCGAAATCCCTCATCTCACCGTTCCGACAAATTCGTCGTTCCAACAACGAAGCCTCGTAGTCGCAGAAATAGCAAAAGTAAACGCGAACGTCTGACTCGTGTAGCGAGCCACTGTATCCGTACAAAGTGTCCTGTATGTTCCATTAGCCGAGTCAGTCGGCTGCGCGTCTTCGGCGTATATCCACGTCGAAGTGAACACGCGTCTCGCCATCAGGGCTGGATGGCTATTCAAGCACACCGAGAGCCCCGAAGCCGGAGTATCTGTATATAGAACGATGCACTCCGGTAGTACGTAAGGCGGTATGTGCGCACGGGTGTCATATATATATATACATATATGCCACGTATACATACGTTGTGTGTACCTAAGCGCGTAATACGTGGAACGTGTTGGACGTCGTAAGGGAGTTCCTGTTGCCGGTCCTACTCCACATCGTCGTCGTTGTCGTCGTTGTCGTCGTTGTCGTCGTCGTCGTCGTCGTCGTCGTCGTCGTCGTCGTCGTCTTCGTCGCCGTTGATGCTCCACGCGAGTTTGCCGTTGGCTCGGAAGGGAGCGCGCGGGTTGGGGGGACAGGTGCCGAGCCTGGAAACATCAAAGCGAGATTGGCCGTGTAAACCTTCCAGCTACAAAGTCAGATTCCTCCACTCCGTCACTCGGTCCGCCCGCTCGTGTTGTCCTCGTCTCTCCTTCGGGCTTCTCGAACGTCAGAGCTTCGTCCTTTCTTCGCCCTGTCTCAACTTATGTACCTACTTCTGCGTAGTATGACCATCCAGCTGCGCTTATACGCGCACGATACAGTACAGCCTCCCGCAAGTTGCGCTTCTTGGTGGCATTCGACCCTGGCAAGGCCTGGTCAGAGTCGCGTTGGCCCGGCTAGGACCCTAGTCGGCTCTGACTTGGGCCTGACGTGACGCAATGCCAACGTGACATACCTTGAGGGGGTGACGAACCTTCATGATGTTGAAGTTTGCATCGTTGGAATGCAACGAAATCCAGAAAAAAAGTTCATTCTAATTAACCCAAATGATGAAATTAGGTAAAAAAAAGTCATCATATCAATTAATTTCTATGATTATTTTTTATATGTAATTTCATCATTAGGGTTAATTAGAATTTAATTTTTTTTCTGAATTTCGTTGCATTCCAACGATGCAAACTTCAACATCATGAACCTTCGTGGAAAATTTGTGGCGTTACATTCGGCCCTGGTCGGACCCTGGTCAGGCCCTGCCAGAGCCCTGGCTGGGCTTGACTTGGGCCGGATATGATGTTACAGATTTTCTGGGGGGGGGGGGGGGGGGGGGCTAGGGCTAGAGGGAAAGGATTTACCTTAGACGACAATATTAGCTCGGAGTTGGCGAACTTCTGCGGGACTCCACTGTAGCGTCAACGTCTCCGAAGCTACATATTTTCCTAAGTTAAAGCACACATCCAGACACTCCGCTCGGTCTACTCTACCTCATTCTGCACTTGCGCCTGCACTTTCTGTCCATTTCCTCCCTCCCGTCTTCGTCCACCTCCTTCTGGCATTTCTTTTTCCTCTCACGCGCGCGCTGCTGTTTCTTGTTTTCCTTTCTCGACGAGCTGACGCCGCGCGGCAAAAGGCTCGAAGACATCACCGGCTAGGTGCGTCTGGCGGCAAAGAGAAATCTTCTGGAAAGCCAGCGAAAAGCGTCCGAGCTTCGAGGCATTTTTCTCACGGCGCCGGGACTTTGTGCTCGCGCATAACACCTGCCTATTGATATATGTGTGCGTTTTTTTTCGTTTGTTTCGCGCCTTCCCCGTATCCGCGTGTGTTTCGCCTTTGCGCACGGGCGACACACCGGTCTTTCGGTTGTGCAGGGTGGTGGGCGAAAACACCGAAAAATATGCATTATAAAGACGTCAGGAAAGGCTGTTTAGCTCGACGCGAAGGAGATTGAATTTTTGTCTACCGCGGTCCCGTGGGTGCAGCGCGAACGCCGGGGCCGAGAGTGCACGTCGCGGGTATGGAAAAGCGAAATGGGAAAGGCGAAGGTGAGACACGGAAAAATCGAGGAAGAAGGAGAAAACAAGCGCGCACTCGTTTTGAGACTTCCTCGGTTTTCGCGGGTCACCTCGGCGGGTTCCGCGCGCAAGGCTTCCACGCGAAATAGGATCCTTTTCGAGAGAGAGAGAGACCTCGCAGTACAATGGGAAAGATGGAATCGGAAACGGGAAAGGAAGTAGAATAGGTAAATGGCAATATGCATCGGGGTGGGGGGGGGGGGGGGGGGGAAGGCGAAGCACATATGTATTTATCCGGCAAGTCTTACGAATGCGGAATTAATCGAGAGACTGGGCGCATTTAAATGGGAATTCCATATATACTTTCGTCGGATATGCATTGGCGTGTTTCGAAATCGAAAATACAGCGGCGAATGAATAAATTATTGCAAATCGATCGAGAGCAAATTCGCGTTCTTCGCGGTAATTATTTATCAATTTATCGGCCAGCATTTTCTCAATTCCCGGGCCGCCAGGTGCCACCGAGGTTGTGAGATTCTGTCTCCGTTTTCATTTTTTTTTCTTTTTTGTATCCTGGAATACCTCAACATTCCATCGCCGTTCCATTAATATCCGCTGAACGACGTTTAATTCGTTTGTTATCTGGAACACGAGATGCGCTCCTTCCATTTTTATCCCATTTCGATCTGCGCGCGAGAAACGAGGAAAGACGAGCGGGGGTAAAAACCGTGCTGTGTATAAAACGAGCGGGTGCTGCTCGCTCGCGTTTCGCGTTGTGACGTACGGTGGACTGTGAACCAGGAAGTTAAATAATGCATGCTGTCTCGAAAGAGGGGCAGGTCGAGAGAGAGAGTAACCAAACCCAACTCCTCGGCCTGGTTCTTTTTTTTCGCTCTCCGTCCTCGCAGTGTTAACGAGAGACGACCCTGGGGGTGTGAGGGGAGCGAGCGAGGGAGACAGAGACGGCGTTTCGAAAGATACAGCGCGAGGGAAATATATCGCCGGTGGAAACCGGGGAAAGCGAGAGGGAGACGGAGCGAGACCTCCGGGACAATGTAACATTCGCAGTTGAATTTATCGTTGAATTTTCCTCTGTCGTATATTTTTTTTTTTCTTTTTTTTCCTCGTCTCCGTGAAATAAATTACGAGGGAGGACGAAAATAGCCGGCGGTTGTAGGCCGTTAATGGGGTAGTAGGCTACGCGTTGGCCTCCCTTGTTTCAACGTTCTATAAATGTTTATGCTATACACGTTTGCATCGCCCGTCCGCGTATGCACATTCTGTTAACTGATGTGGTTGGCTTTAGGGATCGCAGGTTTGGAGAGGGGGCGAGGGGGGGGGGGGGGGGCATTTTCACCCATCCCTCGAACTTCCGCATGATCCGACATTTGTAGGCTAAATACCTGAGCGGCCGCCACAATATTTCAGCGCAAATTGCCGGCGTGTACTTCGGATTCGGCCACGGGAATTGTTAGTGTTGCGTATCGCGCCGCATCGAAAAGAACCGGGCCGAAGCCAAATGGGTTAGTCCGAGAGCCACCGCGCAATTTAACGGCTCTTGATTTAAAGCTGCCTGCGTTGATTAAAAGCCCGGTAAAACTTATCCGTATCATCGTGCGATGGTTTACCGAATTATCGCAGAAACTCCTGTGGTTTTTCCAGTTTTGCCTGAAAAACAGAACCTGATATCACGAAAAGACCCAAAGTGGATGCCTCGTGATTTGAAGCTGCCTCATTGATTTAAATCCTGCAAAACCTTGTTTGGATCAACCTACAATCATTTACCCAATTATTATTGTAGACATCGTAATACCTTTTGATCCCAATCATTGCCTGAAAAAGATTAAGATCACTAAAAGATCAAAAGCGATTGTCGTAATTCAACACTCTTCATTTAAAGCTGCCTCGTTAATTCATGAAAGCCAAAAAAAAACTCTCCTTTATCACCCAGCAATAATCCCCCAAATCACCATAGAATTTCCAACGTTATCCCTAAAAAAAAATCGAAAAAATTTCACGAAAAGACAAAAAATGGCCTGAAACTTCCACACAAATCGAGAAACATCAGGCCCGTCCTCATGACCCTTCGGGGTCACCTTTGCCCCACGGTGCCGCTGATGACCGATTAGCCCAAGAAGAACTCCATACACCAGGAATCCACTGCGGATTACACCGCAGTTCAGCAGGGGGGAAAAGCCGAGTACCGAGGCGGAGAGAAAGCAGAGAGAGAGAGAGAGATAGATACAGCATGCAGAGCCGCGGCGCTGCTAGACGAAACAGAGCAGCTATCGGTTAATTTAGCGCGGAAGAAGCAGCCAACCAGCGGCAGAGGCCACATTAGGGGTTTGCGTTGCGCCATGGGATCCGCCGCGACACCGTATAACCGCCGTGCATAGCGTGGTATGTTCTATTGCGATATGCTGTAGTACGTGCCGTACAATGTCGTACTGATGTATGCTGGTGAGTGCGGCGCGCGCGGTACGGGTGCGGCAGTCGCTTCGTCGACGGTTCAGGAACTCGAGCGACTTTGGAATTATGGCCGCTGGCTTCGAACTACGCGGAGGAACCGTTTTCGCTCGAGTCGGAATCGGGATTTATGTGGCCCGCCGTCCGACAGGGACGGCCATGCTCTGCGCTCCGCGCCGTTCCCAAGCTCCTCGTGCACCACCAGCACCAGCAACGGCAGCAGCCGCGCACGACTAGGAGCCATTGCGCTTCCTGCGAAGCATCGAGAAGCTCGCGGCCGATGCACATGCACAAGGTGCCCGGGCTTCCGTGACCCTCCGACACGAGTCGCTGTTCCAGCTTCTCCTCCGGCGTTTCTGGGGCCCCTCCGATCGTCGATATATATAACCCCCCGGTGTATAGCGCGTCTGCGTAACGCGAGACTCGCTCGGTTGCGCGAGGCTCATCCATCAAGGTCCGTGCCAGAAAGTGGCAGGGTGTCTTAAGGCGCGATGGTGGGCTAAATAAGAATTGGGGAACGCTCGATCTTCGCGGGCTGCGATAGCGCGTTGAATGTGTGGACGAGATGTTGCGAGGAGGTTTGGGGCTTTGCTGCCGTTATCGCTGGCGAGGTTTGTCATTGATGAACAAGATCCGTACCTTTTGGCTCATCACTGATCGTGTCGATGGCAAAGACAATCACAGCCTGTGCGAAGGAAGAAAGTGCCAAACAACCTTTTCCTTTGTTATCAAGGAGCTGCTATGGTTCCTTGTCAGAAATGTCATCGCTAACAAGTTCCGATGAGTCGACTGTGCTGAATCTGGCACAAGAGCTGCCAAGCTCTTGCAGGATCCTCATCCTCCAAATCCCAGTCATCAATGCGATTGGCTATCATTGCTGAGTCTCCCTCATTTCGCATCCGTCAAGAGTCAAAGTGTCATCAGCAATATTTTCCTTCGTTACCAAGAAACTGCTATGATTGCTTGCCAGGAATGTCATCACCAACAAGTTCAGATGAGTCGACTGTGCTGAGTCTGGCACAAGAGCTGCCAAGCTCTTGCAGGATTTTCACCCTCCAAATCCCAGACTCATCACTACGATTGGCTATCATTGCCGAGTCTCCCTCATCCCGCATCCTTCAAAACACAGACATCCCATCGAAACCTAAACAAGAGTATCGATCGCGCTTCTAAGTAACAACAGTCACGATAACAAGACGCGACAAGGCGATATCAAGGCGCTCACACGCCGCAACGTGTCCCACAATGTCCCGATGTTATTCCGCGACACATCGAACGGTCTTGCTATTGACACTCGCGCGCGCACACTCGAATATCCTTTTGACGCAACACATCCCGGAGAATCGAAAATCCAAAATCCTCATAGTTATATTCAGCGAGTGTACAGACGATAGGATGTCACGTCACGTGAACGTGCGGCCCGTTCTCTCTGTGCCATACAGGCGCAGCTTCTACATAATACTCCGTATTATCCCTTTCGCTTCCTCGGCCGAGGCCGCTTCTTGCTCACTCTCGGCGTCAGCCTAGCGTGTCACACAACTCCCACTTCCCGTTCGTACGAGCGTGAATCGTACGTGAACGCGCGTACCCGCGTTCTCAGCGTTGCTCTACGCGAGTGAATATATACGTACGCCCCGGTATAATGGTAGCGTACCCATCGCGCCGAGGTGGAGCTCCGCTCGTACGTTCGTACGTTCCCATCCTCGTCGCTGAACCTCAGCCCGGCTCACTCGGATTTCTCGCTCTCCGGTCGCTCTCTGTGTATATCGCGAAACACGCACATATTCGAGCGCGCACTCGGTCTATGCGCGCCGCTCCTCCTCGCCCGTATGACATCCATAATGTCTATCTATTCACTCGAGCGAGCGGTGCCACTGACAGCGTATGAATTCCATCTTGAATATGTATTGTCGCTGGCGAAATTAATATATACAACCAGCGAGCAGCTCGCCTCCCTGTACGAAGCCCCCCGCTGCAGCCTTCTGTGTGCAGCGCTCATAGTTTTACGATTCTGGTGGAAAATATATGGAAGAAAGTGAGGAACCGAAGGAACCGTCGGTTGTTGGGCTTTGGTGGATTTGATGTTTTGTGAAAAAGAAGAAATGAGGGTCTGAGGTTCTTCGGTTAACCCTGAGAAGAATTAACGTAAGTAAAAATCCTCCAACGTTTAGTGAGGTTGAGTAACAACTGATATTTAATTTATACAGTTGATGCAAATAAAAAAGTGGAAAAAATCAAGTTTTTTGAGTTTACGTGAAAACATATCGCGTTTGGAAAAAAACTAATACCGAATTCGTTGTGTACGAGCAAAAATACATCAAATAAAGTGTCAATTTTTATATACATAAAAAATGCGGATATTTTGTCCACTCATTTTTTTTTTTTTTTAAAGATGGATATAAACAATTACTGTATGAATTAACGAAAAAATGGTATAAAGAATGTGAGGAACCAAAACAGCCGTCATTTGTTGGAATTCTCCGGGCTCATCAAGCAGTTGCTAAGATGGAAATAGTGAGTGACTGTGACAGTAAGGAAAGTAAAGGCGCGAAGACTCGCAAGAGCATCTTTACAACCGACGGATAACGTATCGATACCTAGCTGCACCACAGACCACCGGTCGCAGTCTCATCCCCCGCGCCTCATTCGCGCCATTTATCACCGAACAGAACCAGCAGTCTCAACCCGGACGCTCGCACCGCGGATACATATTTCACGATGCGACATTCTTGCCGTAGTGAACCACGACCGGTGCGCGGCTATGACGCACATTTCCGCGCAAACTTTTTATTTCACGCGCTCATAACCGCGAGCCGGCGATATGGGATTTTCGTCCGAGCAATATGCACTTATGCGGAATGCGCGCCGCGAATCTGGCGACGCCAAAAGCGGCGCTCGGTCGACCGTGCGGCGTCGTCCCCGAACGTCACAAACTCGCGCGGACGACGTTTTATTTTATTTTCCGTGCACAAACGTTTTTGGCATTCAAAGCCACGGTTATGAAATTTGAATGAATGATACTTTATAATATAATAATCGTATATCTTCTCGCGTTTAAGCAAACTATTTTCGCCTGTATATAAATTGAATTAGCGGCCGGGTGAATTATTCATCGGGCGAATTTTGTCATAACCGGGTTCCGCTCTTCAAAAAGAATATTAAAACGAGAAAAAAAAAGAAAAAAAAATACAAGGACGCTTCGGGCTCTTTCAATATTATTAATTTGTGGTTTCTATCGGAAAACCCGCGCAGGGTCACAGAGAGCTGCCGGCCCCGACGGCTGCTGCAGGCGCAGACACCACCCGCACCACCACCGCGCGCGGCTCATGATTTTGTATTTTATTTCGCGTCCGCGAGCGCCGATAGAGCGTCAATCGCGACGTCACGCGCTCCAGCCCGACTGAGGAGCCGCGCGCGACAAGCCGCCGACCCGTCACTCTTTTTCCCGCGCAATATATCGCCGTGTTTTTCGACCGCGGTGGTAAAACCAGCGGCGCGAGTGGCTCTTCGAATATACTGTACACACTGTAACGCAGTGTCCATAAAAAAAAGAGAGACGAAAAAAGTTTGAAAAAAAAAGAACGCGTTTGGCAAAACCGGGGGGGATGGAACGAATAAGCCGTATGAACGGCGTAGAAGCAATAAAACGAGGGCCAAAGTGAAAGGCAAAATGAGAACCAGAGCGAAAAAACGGACTTCCGGACTTTTCGGCGAAAATACCTTGCGTCAAAGTATTTTCCATCCGCGTCGAAATTGCATTTTTTTTTTCAACCCAAATTGCGAACCTTCCGTGCCGTAAAAAATGAAAAATTAACCGCAAATATTTTGCACGTTCGTCCTGCACCGCGGTTTGTCACTGAAAAATCATTTCGTCCGGCAGCTTCAAGGCTTTCACTCCGATTATATCGAATCCGTCGAACATTGAATGCTAAAACTCGCCGAAATTAGTATATTATTCCTCAAGTGCGTAAAATACGGTTTTACGCACGTGTGGCATACCATATTTTTTATGCTACTCTGTGCGTAAAATGCTATTTTACGCACGCTTCGCGTGCGTTAAACTGCATTTTCTCACATCGTGACATAAAAAATCGTTCGATATTCGTGCGAAATACTTTTTCTAACTCGTGTGATTGCAACCCTCGCCTTTGGCTCGGGCTGCAAACTCACACTCATCAGAAAAAGTATTTTCGCACTTGTATCGAAATATACTATTACGTAGTATACGAAAAATCGAATTTTACGTACCGAAGGCAGTGCGTAAAATCGAATTTTACGTACCGAAGGCAGTGCGTAAAATCGAATTTTACGCATACTACGTCAAAAAATGATTTACGAATGACGACCGACGCCAAAGTGCTTCGCTCAATCGCAGTGACCACCGGTTGCAGTTTGCGTACCGTCGAACGTATCGCGCGGCCTGGGTATAATCGGAACGGTACGATATTTCGTCTTATGAATACGTAATGCGCCTCCTGTAGTTGACGTACGTTCGATGAACTCTCCGGGCGCGCGGCCGTCGCGACCCAAGCGTGCGTGTAATGGCCAATCTTTTGCCGCACGCTTTGCCAGCATCAGAAGCCGTGGAAACGGCGACGGGCAGAACGCGGTCGCCGCGCGCGGTGCTTTACAAATTGTCCGTTAACGAGCCTAGACCTCTGCACGAGAAGTTTTCGCTTAACGAGCTGACGTCACAGAACAATAAAATACAATTGCGCACGTAATATCGCCGGCCGCATTCATACCTATTCACGTCGCTGCGGAAATTCCCGGGTTTGAAAGCGCTGCAAGGGATTCGCCGTGCGTGCGAGGCTCTCGATAATAAAGCATGAGGTACTCCACTCCTGGAAATTTCGCTGCCGATGAACGACGCCGCGATACACGTTTCACCGGGACTCGCGTCACGCGAGAAACGCGGACAGCATCGCGACTCACGGAGAAAAATAATCAGGGAGTGATAACAAATCGATTGTTGTATTAACGAAATTTTTGTTGTTGCAGCAAAATTTTTAGCTACTACAGCAAAATTTTCAGCTACCACAGCAAAGTTTTCAGCTACCACAGCAAAATTTCCAGCTACCACAGCAAAGTTTTCAGCTACCGTAGCAAATTTGCAGCTACCACAGCAAAATTTCCAGCTATCACAGCAAAGTTTTCAGCTACCACAGCAAATTTGCAGCTACTACAGCAAGATTTTTAGCTACCACAGAAAAATGTTCAGCTACCACAACAAAATGTTCAGCTACCACAACAAAATGTTCAGCTACTACAGCTAGATTTTTAGCTAGCACAGCAAAATGTTCAGCTACCACAGCAAAATTTTCAGCTACTAAAGCAAAATTTTCAGCTACCACAGCAAAATTTTCAGCTACCACAGAAAAATTTGCAGCTACCATACACCAAAAATGTTGTTATCACAGCGTTGATATTTTTCTCTGTGCTCGAATTAGCAGTAAGACACCCAGTCACTCGTTGGCGTAGTTAACCCTGACCCCCGGGCGCACCGAAGTCGTCGTCGTCGTCGTCGTCGAGTTTCGTTGGATTTGCGAAACGGGGGAAGAGCCCCCCGCGTGAGAGACACACGAGAACAATACCCGGGTGATTCGAAGACGAGATGTCGCACGTAAGCTGCACAAACTTCGGGACGGAAAGCTGCAACCTCGCCTCGTTTTAAGTGACATTCTTGACGTCGGGAATTCGCCGCGATTGCCGTGTGTTTCACGGCTGAGTGGGCGTCAAGCTTGAGCGCGGCAAACGCGAATGCGTTCCAGTTTTGACTCTGAATACATCGGATGCAGTCGCCACCAGGTCGTGTGTGTGTTTTTTTAACGATGTTGAAGTTTGCATTGTTGGAATGCAACGAAATTCAGAAAAACAAGTTAATTGTAATTAACCCAAATGATGAAGGGCACGCAAAAAATGTATATATCATTTTTTTTTTCGTGGCCTTTTTTGCTATGGTAACTTTTTATACCTATTTTCATCATACAATTACAATTAATTTTTTTCCTGAATTTCGTTGCATTCCAACGATGCAAACTTCAACATCGTGTTTTTTATGTTTTTGACGAGTCTACTTTTTCGCTTTCGAATTTCGCGTTCCTCGTCCCACGTCTAAGAAGAAGTTGACCACCGATCATCTCGATGTGTTCATAAACCAAGCACGACTGCATCACGAAAACCTCGTCGCATCCGCACCGTGCAGTCAAAGTTGACGATTTTTCACCGCTCCGTCCCGCCTTTCGTCGAATCGAAAATTAAAGCGCAGCCGCGTTTTAATATTTCGCCCGTGCCTCGCCCGCCTGGCACGAACATCCCGGGCGCGCTCGGCGTCGCGGATTCTTACCGGCATTATTCGCGGAATAGTTATGTATCTCGCGGGGGCCTCAGGAATGAGATAAGCGAAAAATAACACAAGAGGAGAAGAAAGCAGAAGAGAAGTGGCTCTCTCGGTCATCCACCGTAGGAAATTCCGCGCTGCTGCCGCGGGTCTCTCTCTCTCTTTCTCGCCGCCGCAAGGAGCGAGATAAATTCGCGGCTTTACGGCGCCCTTAAAGTTGCGGGAATCTCTTTAACGGTCTGGCAGGATGCCACCGCGGTCTCCGTCTCTGTCTCCCCGGCACCGCGTTCCCACTTCCTAGCTGCGCGCTGCGGTTGTCCTTTGCCTCTCTCTCTCTCTCTCTGTTCTGCCCTGCACTTCCCGTTCCTCGGCCTCTCCTCTTCCTTCACCCCGCCCTGGTCCATCCCTTCCCGCAGTGGATTGAGCCACGCGGAGGCGCATCGACGCTCCGAGAACTCGGAAAGGGATGAACCGGGTGGAATAAGGAAGATGGAGAGCGCGCGAGGAGGAACGGAAAAGACCAAGTAGCGGTTATCATTCATTCTCCCTCGAGCGAGCGCGCGTTTTGCGGGCTGCGCCGAGGGCCACAGATAGAACGACGACGACGACGACGACGCGAACATCGGTGTCTGCTGCTGCGGACGAGCCGGGGTGGTTAATATAGAAAGACGCGAAGAAGGAAGTCAGGGCTCGCTGTTAATGACAGTCGGCTGGAATTACGGCGGAACTTCTCGTTCTCCGCGCGCCCCGCAGCCGCAGTGAGGCTGCACTCGGGATATGGAGGAGGTGCACGCGGGACACGTATATTCGGCGGGCCGCGCCGCCGGTGCGAATCCCGCGCCCTCGGAGGATTATCTCTTCACCCAAGTGGTTTATGCTCTCTTCCCTTTTACTTTTTACTTTTGCACCGCGAGCTCCTCTTCCGCTCTGCTGGCCCTTCGCGCGGGAGCTACGTGCGGTGGAGGGGCAAGGTGGGAGCTAAGGATGGAGGGATGAGGGGAGGAGTGGACGGAGAGAGAGAGAGAGAGGAAGAGGGATAAGACGGAAAATGGGCAGAGAGAGGGAGAGAGACAGAGGGATGAGAGGAGAAAGTAGACAGAGAGGGATAAGAGGAGAAAAAAGACGGAGAGAGAAAGAGGCAGAGGGGTAAGAGGAGAAAATAGACAGGGAGAGAAACAGGCAGAGGGATAAGAGGAGAAAATGGACGGAGAGGGATAAGAGGAGAAAAAAGAGGCAAGAGAGAGACGAAGTGATAAGAGGAGAAAATAAATAGAGAGGGAAAGAGGCAGAGGGATATGAGAAGAAAATAGACGGAGAGAAAGGGACAGAGTGATAAGAGAAGAAATAGACAGAGAGAGAGAGAGAGAGTAAGAGACAGAGGGATAAGAAGAAAGACAGAGAGAGACAGAGTGATAAGAGGTGAAATAGACAGAGAGAAAAAGAGACAGAGGGATAAGAGAAGAGAGAGAGAGAGAAACACAGAAAGCAAGGAAGGTTTCTACGACCGCCCTCAGAGCTCACTCACCATTTTCGCCAGTAGAGCCGCAGCGCCTACCTAACCTCGTTCTTCATCCACCGCACTTTCCACTCCCCAGTGGGGAAACGAGATACAGCTCGCGGACTATGGACGGGTAATCTCTTTTTCGCCCTCCGGTTCGGCTTCTCCTTCGCGTGTGTCTCCGGCTCCGCCGCTTCCATTCTACTTCGCCTTAGTGTCGCGGCCGTTTTCCGAGTGGTTTATTTCGCTGTTACCGCCAGGGCTCCCACTCATTGTATGTCTTCTGTTTTACCTCTCTGCTGGCTTCTTCTTCTTCCTCTTCTTTTTTTTCGAGAATCTCTCTCTCTCTCGCTCGCTCGGGGGAATATTTTGTCTCTGGATTTTTATTTTTCCCAGACACTCGTCGCTCTTTCGCGCGGCTGTTGTGTCCCTTTCTGGCGGGTCGCGCTGCACCTCGGCGCCACCCTTTTTCCCTCCTTCGGGAGCTTTGTGACGATTTTTCCTTTTTTTTTTTTTCTTCTTCCGTCTCTTTTTGTATTCTCATTTCCACTTCTTTGGAGTGCGCGAAGGTCCTTGGGGAAAGTGGCGACGGTGAATAACGCGATTTTCGGGGGTCGAGGAGCGCGCGGGCGCTGAGTGCGAGGATGAAGAAGACACTCGCGTGTCTGGTACTGCTGCGGTGGTCCCGCCGGTTCCGCTTCCACCGGTGGCCGTCGCGGCGGCTTCCAGCGCGCGCTTTCCCGCTACTCCCAGAGGTGGAGACTCCCTTCGCCTCGGAGAACGAGAATAACGATAAAGCAATTTCACGGCGAAGCCAGACGGGGGGGCGAAGAGGGGGGCAGAAGGGTCTTCAGATATTTTCTTGCAAGGAGAAATCTTGGGGATTGTGGCTAACCCGGGTGACGGGGGGAGGCGAAATGGTTGACGTATACTTGGAGGAAACACATATTCTCGTTTTCCGGACTTGGAGTCCGCGACCTGCGAGTCTTCGGTTACCCAAGGAAGAGCTGACGATCCGTGCCTCAAATATCTGCGCCTCGGTTGGAAAAAAATCACACGAAACCCGTTTGAATGAATGAGAAAGATGGAAACATGAAGACGTCGGTTGTTATGAATCTCTAAGATTTGGGAATAATAAGGTTGACGGTACAATCGGGTTTTTGATTTTACTAGGGTAATCACACGCGCTGGCGCGCGTGCCTGGAAAACTTTTCGCCAAAACCGACCTCGGAAATTTGTTTTCTTCAAAATATCGACTTGTAACCTACACCATCGTTCTCAAGTCGTATATTCTACCCCCGAAAACACTGGTTAACAACCTTTTTTAACCGATTTTGAAAAAAATAATTTTTGGCGAGATTTTTTTTATCAGAAATCATAGATCCGTCTCCGGACCGAAAATCGCCAAAATCGACCTCAATTTTGTTTCTTTTGAAAATATCGACTTGTAACCTATACCATCGTTCTCAAGTCGTATATTCTACCCCCCGAAAACACTGGTTAACAACCTTTTTTAATCGATTCCGAAAAAAAAATATTTTTGAGCTTCCACTTTTTTCGTTATTGTTCTTAAATTTTTTTTTTGATCGAAAATGAGTTATCGATTCGAACTAATAAAACGAGTAAAAAAAATGTCACAGTTTTTTTTAAATCTACGCAGCTATTGAAAATTCCACGCGTCATTTTATAATCACCCAGGTTGTTATTATTATTAAATCACACCTGCAAGACATACCGTGCGGTGACATTAATTTCTTTCGCTAATGAGGATTTACGACTGCACTTCCCATTCGCCCTGTGCGCGACTGGCAAGCATTCAGCCTCGCGTCTCCCGTTCCACGTGCGAACGGGAAGCAAAGTCCCGTGTCTCCTCAGGACAATCTTGAAGAAAGCGACGCCTGCGAGCGAAAATACAATAAGACACTTGCATCGAAACGCAGCAGCGAGTTACATAGATTCACACCTACAGTCGGAACCAGCAGGCAGTCTTAGAACATTTCGCGTAGCCGGAACGTCGTATCCGAAGCCTCGTGTAACTCGCGCGGCCAAAAGGCTGGCGGGAGGCGACGGAAGAAAGGGACTCTCGGCGCGTGGTTTTGTTTTCTCACACGTTATATGAATGAACAGAGTTCGCTTTGTGCGGTTTGCAAGCTCTGCCCCGGCTCCCCTCTCGCCCCCCGCGCTCCGCGTATTACACGAAGCTGGAGAGAAAGAGGAAGAGACAGACGTGGCTGTTTGCAGCTCGTCCCCTTCGACGCTCGAGCTGAGCGCCGCACACGACCAACGCGGCTCACATCGGGATATAGACGTTCGCCAGAGTATTCCGGACCCCCCGACGCTCCCCTCGTCCCTCGGGGTGTCTTCCTGCTTCCGCGAGCAGCTCGTGTTTCCCCCTCTTCGCTTTTCCTCATTCACGTTTCCCTCGTCCGCGAGCCTAGCTGCAAACTTCCCGCACCCGGAGCCCCCCGGAACTTCTCTCGCCTCTGCCTCTCGACAATCGGGAGACGCTGCGCGCGTATATCGCGTGTGTTTTCAAACGCCGTAGTTGAGGGAAAAAAAAAATTACGGTTCGCAAGTGCGATGGGCACGTGTGTGACACTTGGACTTTTGAAAAAACAGCCGGAGCAGCTGCGCAGTTATTAAAGCTCGTTAAAATCACCACGCGCGAGGAAAGTCGCACCCCGGTTCCTCTCGCTTTTCACCCGACGAGTGTCGCGCGGCGCACTCGGCGCTATACGTGTTTTTGTCTCTGTCGTCGTTTTGTCGGAAACGCAGCTGCTGCGCACTCTCGCCGCGGGGAAACACGGGGATGAGAATGAAGAATGAAGAACGTCTATTTGTATTCGTTACTTTTTCTGCGTCTCCCCCGAAGCGTTTGGAGGCGGTTGGGACAAAAGGGAAATCGCAGGAACGAAACGCAAATAAAGCAAGGGGTACATTTTTCGTGAACATTTTTTTTTTTCGATTTCGTAAAATTTGAAGACCCTATCCGATGGGAAATGTTTTGCTGATTCCGAAAAGCACCGTTGTTTGACCGAAAAGTCGAAAATTCGATCAGAAAAACGCGAAAAACGTTTTCGCACTTTTTTCGAAATTTCGTCACTTGAGAGAAATTGGGTTTACTTCTTTGTAGATCGTTTGAACTTGGATTTTTTCTTGCGCTCGAAAGAAAATTCTATAACGAAAAGAATGCCGCAAGGCGGAACGCGATATCTTTATTTCTGAATTTTTTACAGGATCTTGAAGCCAGACCACCAAAAGTCGCAAAAAGCGGAAGGGGACATTTTTCCCCTTGGAAAAATTTACGATTTTTGAGGGCTCGACTTTAAAGTTCCGTGGAAAATTCAGAAATCGAGATTTCGCGTTCCGTCTTGCTGCATTCTCTTCGTTACAGAGTTTTCCTTCGAACGCAAAAAGAAAAACCAGGTTCGATTGACCCAAAAAAATGTAACCTTAACTTTGGTGAAATGACGAAATTTCGAAAAAAGTGCGAAATCGTTTTTCGCGTTTTTCTCGTCGAATTTTCTATTTTTCAGGCAAACAACGGTGCTTTTCGGAATCAGCGGAAAATTTTCTATCGAATAGGGTTTTCAAACTTTACGAAACGAAAACTTTTTTCGCGAAAAACGCAAGACAATTTTCAACTTTAAAATTCCGTGAAAAAATCAGAAATCAAGATACCGTAACACTTGATTCTCAACCTAAATGAGGATTTACAACTCTGCGCAAAACTAATGAAATATCGCAAAAAAAATCACCGTTAGCAATTTTTCTCGGCAAGAGGGGGGCGAAGGGGGAGGGGTGCAAGTCGCGAGCATTTCGCACAGTCAAAAAATGGCGATTCAGCAGCGTCATATACGAAAGAAAAAGAAAGCTGAGGGAGGGAAAAGTTGGAGATCGTCGAGGACCAAAAATCGAGGTGGATGTTATTCCCGTGGCCGGCCGCAGTCTCCACGATCTCGGGAAGTCCGTTCTTCGTCAGAAATAATGTGGTCTTGGCCGCGGCTCCCGCGGTGGGCGTCGCCTTTTCCATTATTCACGGTTAAAAGTTTTCGCCCGCGGGCCAACGTAACGCGGGTCCGAAAGGCGAGGGGAAAAGGACGGGGAACGCGAGCGTCGTCGTTCCGGGACGCCGGAGGTCCGAGAGACCAACGGCATTATTATAACTTGGAGCCATTCCATCGTCCGCCCGTGGAGTGGACCAGCGCCCGGCGCGCATTACTAAATGCATGCGCGGTCCAGGCGGAGCTTGCAGTTGCAAACCGGAATTTCTAATCGCAAATTATGGGCTCGTTGTAGCCCGGCATTTCGGGGCGAAACTCGCGCGAAATCACGTGACCTCGTGCGCGCGGTATCCGTGCGAAACATTCTTAACAAATTCGAATTTATCGCAGTCGCCGCAGCACCGTTCAGGGAAATTTCGCGAATTTACAAAACCGTCATTTGATATTTCCGAAAAACGCACGAAGAACGGAAGAATTCGTCTCGGCGCTTCGGGATATTGCCAGCGTTTCTTTCATTCTTGACCTCATATTTCTCGGTTAGAAACATTTTCTAATTCCCGTTTTATTTTTCGAACATTCGCTGACTGTGACAAAATCGACAGCGGTAACATATTAATTTGATTTAAACGAAAATAAAGCTGAAATCTCGCATACGAAAAATGCAAATGAAAATGATAAAACAAAATGAAAAAATGCGAAAAATGCAAATGAAAATAAAGCAGAAATCTCGCATACGAAAAATGCAAATGAAAATGATAAAACAAAATGAAAAAACGCGAAAAATGCAAATGAAAATAAAGCAGAAATCTGGCATACAAAAAATGCAAATTTAGAATTAACGAAAAAAAAACTAGACGTTTCGTATGGTCGACGCAAATAGGAGATTAACGGAAAAAGAGCTGAGACGTTTGGCGTGAAGAATGGAAATTGAAAATCAGGAGCAAAGAGACGAGACGTTTCGCTCGAGCACCTCTGCACTTCTGGCCGCATCTCTTGGCGAAATACCCGGCCGAAAAAAGAATCCGCGAGACTTTCCGGTTAAGCGATCCGTGGTTTTACGACTCTGACAGGACGATACGCACGTTGCGGGGAGCAGCAACAAAACAGCAACGCTCTCGAGGCCGCGAGCCACTTGCGCATTTTGCCTCGACTCTCAGCTCGTCGCTTCTTTCGCGCCACCATTGGCGCCATTAAACTCTAAACTGCGTGCGATAACTCAACAATCCTTGGTACATAAAACGGGGTCCCCCCCGATGCACTAGTCTTACCGTATATCCCTCGCGAACTGCAAGTCGCACTCGCGTCTGGCCACGAATGCCACTATCTACTTGTGACATTTTTACTGCCGGTCGCGACGAGCTCCCTCGCTCGTTCTCGCTAATGGCACCTAAAATATTTCGCACTGCAATGTGTGTACGACCAATTATCGTACGTTTCTGCCGCAGGACAAACGGGCGAATGATTTTTTCGCCCCATTGTCCGACGATGAACGTCACTATCCACTGGTTTGCCTTTCGTACCGGGTGTCGGAACGACTCGATGGGCTACACTTGGCTTTTTTCCGCTCAGTCCTTTATCGTCCTGCGGCTCTGGTAGAAAACCTGCCGCGTTGCATCCGTCGCGAGGCAGGTTTGGGCCTTGGTCAGACCCTATCAGCCCTACCAAGGCCTTAGCAGTTTCTCACTTGGGCTCCGGTGAGATTTTTTTGAAAAAAAAAAAGGATTTCAGATATGAAATTAGAAACAAAAATCAGAACGTGTTATTAGTAAGTTAGAAAAAATTAGGCTTTCGTAGCCTTACAGAAAAAAGCAAATTAATTAATTAATTAATCACAGTTCATTCGTTTATTTATTTAATATACGAAAAATGAATTTGCATTAAAAATGCAAATTTATTAATATTAATAACAGTTGATTCGTTTATTTATTTAATTTGGAACTTTCCTCCCATACAAAGAAGTCCCACACTCGACCTTCGGTAGCCCGCAGAGGCGAAAGACGCGAAAACCAGCCCGAGACCAGGAAAAGAAGTTGTCCCCACCCTCGAGCTTTCCTTTCCTCTGATCTTTCTCGTTCAAAAGCTCGTTTGATATTCCGCAAGGCGCGGTGGTTCACCGGCTGGACCACCTGCCGCACCGTAACTTCCGCATTGCGTAAGTTCCGCCGCTGGCGCGGAGTTCGCCATGCGTCTTTCTTCGTTTCGCCCCCCCCCCCCCCCCCCCCGCCCTGATCCGGCATTTCCATTTCCACGTTCGATTGAAACTCCGCGTGAAACGAAGTTTGCGGGTCTCTCCCAAGGGCAACTCGGCCCACGTAATTTTTTGTACGTAAGACGTGTAGCGCGTGATTAAGTTTCGTTGTTTGGATTTGGAAATGATTTACTAACGGTTGGTTTCGTCTTTGCTTGATTCACAGACATGCTACGAAATGGAGAGGTACCTGAAGGACGAACCGAAGCTGCAATCGTACAAAAAGCTGCCCACGGAGCTGGACACGGCGCCGTGGAACCTCTTCCGGGCGCCACCGATCTCTTGGACGGCGACGACCTGCACAACCACCACACAGTATGAACCCCAAATCAAAATGGAGGTGAGTCTGTCAATTAGCATCTGACATTGCTGATCGAAAGTCGAAAGTCTGTAGCAGATCCACTCGTGAGACATTCGTGAATATCATGTTTGAAGACCCAAAAGAATTCAGATTGCTGAACGAAAAATATGGATACGAATATCATTTTTGAAGATTCAAAAGAATTTAAATTGTTAAATAAAAAATATGGATACGGATATCATTTTTGAAGATTCAAAAGAATTTAAATTGTTGAATGAAAAATATGGATACGGATATCATTTTTGAAGATTCAAAAGAATTTAGATTGCTGAACGAAAAATATGGATATGAATATCACATTTGAAGATTCAAAAGAATTTCGAATGCTGAATGAAAAATATGGACATGAATATCATTTTTGAACATCCAAAAGAATTTAGATTGCTGAACGAAAAATATGGATATGAATATCAGATTTTAAGATTCAAAAGAATTTAGACTGTTGAACGAAATATATGGATATGAATATCATATCTGTGGATTCGAATGAATTTTGATTACTGAACAAAAACTGTGATGCTTCCTCCAGGTCACCTCGTCACCAGACGACAGAGATCCCCTCTGCCTGGACGACATGAAGTTCAGTCCCGGCGAGCACAATCACAACGGACGGGACAGGGATCTCCTGGATCGTCACCTCGACTCCTTATCCATGTCCTCGGCGAGTTCGGCGTGTTCTGCCCTCTCCTGGGACAGTTCGCCCACCCTCTCGTGCAGAGCTCTCATACTCAAAAAGGAGCCGAGCGAGGACCTCGAAGAGGACGAGGAACACGAGGTATGGATCACAGTAAACGTCACAAATAGCTGGGAAACATTTTCCCGATCAATTCTGCTTCCCACAAAAAAATTAAAAGCTTTTACCGATATCAAAAATCGTGACTTCGTGCAAATTTTCTTGACTTCAGTTTTATTTTGTCTTCAATTTTGTATTTCTCGTGGTTGCGTAATAAAAAACAGGAGACGAAAGTTAGCAAACTAAGTAATTAATTAAACGTCGGATATTTAAGTTGTTGTCTTTTATGTTTTTCCAGGAAATCGAGGAGGAGGACGACAGCGGCTGCGAGGGCGAGGGCCAAATCCTAACGCCACCCTCGAGTCCCGAGTCGGGACAGGGTCATTCCAACTCGAGTCACTCGTCGAGCGGTAGCTCGATGCTCGACGTTCACAACCTCAATCTCCACGGGACGGGAGGTCGAAGTGCAATCGTGAGGGTTACGGCGAACGGCCAGGGAGTCGCCAGGTGAGAGAGGCTCTCAAGACCAAACTGCTTTTTCGATCGCAACAATCAAGCAAACTGCTTTTTCGATCGCAACAATCAAGGAGACATTTTCCGGAATTTAATTGAATTTCCAGAAATGTGCTGATCATTGGTCGTTCAATTTGCAGACTGATCTCCGTAACGGCGAACGGTTTCCCCACGGTCACCGGCACGCAACACAGTCACGCGGGTACAGCGCCGACGGTGGCGTCGTCGATGGCGAGCAGGCTCCACGCAAGGAGTCACGAACACAGTCCCCAGGACACGAAACGCAGGATACACAAGTGTCAGTTTCCCGGCTGCAAAAAAGTCTACACAAAGAGTTCCCATCTCAAGGCCCACCAGAGAACGCACACGGGTGAGTTACGATCAAAAAGTCAATGCTCAATCGCAGCGATAGTGTAATAGAAACTTTCTATAAAAAAGAAAAAAACGTGTCTCGAAACAACGAAATTTTAACCACCAGTGCCAGATTTGTTGACAGAACAGCGGCAAACCGAATTCACGGCCCCCAATTTGTTCTCGGAAATGGAACAAAAGTTTCGATAAAAAATACATGTCTCGAAACAACGAAATTTTAACCACCGGTATCAGATGTATTGACAGAACATCGGACAACCGAATTCACGACTCCTAATTCCTTCTCGGAAACGAAACAAAAGTTTCCATTAAAAAAAACATGTCTCGAAACAACGAAATTTTAACCACGGGTACCGGATTTGTTGACAGGACATCGGAAAACCGAATTCACGACTCCCAATTCGTTCTCGGAAACGGAACAAAAGTTTTGATAAACAAAAACATGTCTCGAAACAACGAAATTTTAACCACTGGTACCAGATGTATTGACAGAACATCGGAAAACCGAATTCACGGCCCCCAATTCCTTCTCGGAAACGGAACAAAAGTTCCCCTAAAAAAAACATGTCCCGAAACAAAGAAATTTTAACCACCGCTACCAGATTTGTTGACAGAAAGGCGGGAAAATCAAACTCACGGTCTCGAATTTATCCTCGGAAACGGAGGAAAAATCGCGTGTCTTTTGGTCGCACACGACGTCTCGTCCGATTCTGCAATTCGTCGCGACCCCCAAGTCCTAACGATATTGTATCCAATTAATCCACACATGTCCCGCTGTAATACGAGCGCATTATGATGCACACGGCGCGCGGGACAATCGAAGGGGAATGCGGCAGCGCGGCGCGCGACTGGTGTTCTGTCTCGCCGATCGTAATTCGTAGATTAACAACCCCGGAGACCCGGGTGGGTTGAGCGGCGCGCGGCGGCCCCCGCACCGCCCGGGTTACAACAAACGTACAAACACTCGGGGCGCTCGCGACGATTATGCGGATAATTTGGTCCTGAAGGGGAAGGATATAGAAGGCCCGAAACGTCTGTTCCCGGCACCCTCTTCATCCCCTGTGTACGGCGTCACTCGCGCTGCTCTCGCGCATTATCTTCGCCGCGGCTGTCCGTCTGTCGAGCAGCCCCCCGCTCGCGTCCCTCGTAACGCGGGGACTGCAAATCGGGAGCAACGAGAATAGAGGAATGGGGAACGGGAAGGGAAGGCGAGCCGAGAGCGAAGGGAAGTGAAGGATATAGCGCGACTACCAACCGGGAATCAGCCTGAAATACGTCAGGACGACAGAGACAAAAGCCAGGAGGGCGAAGGACAAGGCGACGCGGCGAAAGGGACTCGTCGAGCGGGGGAACCCTCGAAAATATAAAGGGCCAGGAGTCGCGGGAACGAAGACGACGCGACGCGAGTATTTCGCGGAAGTAACGTTGCATAATTAATTCGACGCGAAGTTGAATTGAGGTCGTCTCGTCTGACGGTTCGGGCCAGGGCGAAAGAAGCGGACTTAAGGATGTAGGAGCGCGAAGTATTCAATTCGAATAAATTCGAGAAAAGTGCGAGAGAATTGCAAACACTTCTCGATGGTCTGAAAATCCGAAAAAATGCATGCACACTAAAGGTACTGAAAAGATTAATTTAGCATGATAATAATTCCAAAATGTTATTACCAAATTAATTAAAAAAAAATTGTTTAACAAATATTTCGTTAACCCAAGTTTTGTTTTGCATGAAAATGATTCCTTTATTTTTCTGTATGCGTATGAATTTGAAATTTGTACATATTTTCCATAGAAAAAAACACAAATTTCAAAGATTAGATAAAAATCTGAAAAAATTAACATTTTGGAGTTATTATTACACAGAATTAATCTTTTCAGTACCTTTAGCGTGCATGAATTTTTTTCCGATTTTCAGACCATCGAGATGTGTTTGCAATTCTCTCGCACTTTTCTCGAATTTATGCGAATCGAACACTTGGCGCTCCTACATCCTTAACCCTCGTGCACAGGGGAGGAGGAAGAGGGGACGGCGAGCGGGAATGATTAGACGAGGCACCGACCCTCCGTCTGTAACTGAGACTCCCAGACACCGAGACGATTTATGGTTGTTCCGTTCGGTCGCGCCGTTCAGTTACAATTTACATTTTCTCGCGTCAATTAGGCCAGCAACGCGATATTTTGATTTGCACACCGAAAAGTTGGTCCCGCCAGTCTCTTCCGCGTGAACACGATATTACGGACAATCCCGTGGGCTCTAAAATCCCAATCCCTCGGACCTCCCGGCTGTGTATTTTACTCCGTGCAGCCCTGGGATTCTGGCAGCCGCCTCCCCCGGCTGGTGCGGCGCTCGTTGGTGGTGGACGACGACGACGACGACACCGAGAGAGGACTGTAATTAACGAAGCCACCTGCACCTTCGTCCCCGCGCGACCTCACAACCCTTTGTTGGCAACGGCTTTTTGTCGCGCGCGTCACACACGACACCGCGGCGCTCACTTCCCGTTGCTCGGATTTTCTCCGCTCTACGTGAGTCTCGGTGAGTCTCGCAGGGCTGAAAGCGGCAGACACAACGTTTCCAGCCGCGTCGGGTCGCGCGGGGGTTTCACGGGGGTTGAGGTAATAAGGTGGCGCCTCGTCGTCGTCGTCTGACGGCCGTTCCGACCCTCCGGCCCCGGTTTTTCGCGGTCCTCATATCGAAGTCAAAATTAGACCCTCGCCTCACGGTTTACGTTTTAGGCCAGAAGGATAAAACTGCGCGGCTTCCATGCGGATCCCTTTCCTTTGGAGTCGGGAATTCCTCTGGCTCGGGGTCGATGAACCTCGTTCAGCCTAATTTCCTTTGACGTCGCGGCCTCAAACTCGACTGTGGAGGTTGAATCCGAGGTGTCGGAACTGCGACACTGAATTTCCCAGTGGAAATTACATCCACTTTAACAGCATTGCCACGCTGATGCGGCGACTCGAAACTTCCGTTCTTGTGTCTCGGTTTGTCGAGAAAAGTTTCCTCCGTGATTTTAGTCTCGACGCTTTGTAAAGATTCTCCGAGATTTTTTTAAGTTGTCGTGGGTATGAATTAGGCTAGTCAGAGCTTTTGGGGAATTTGCGAAACATACGTTTTCAGTCAATTTAGGGCTGTCGCGAAATGTGTATTGAATAGTTGTATTACTAATGACGAATACTGAACGACTTTTTTTTTTATCTCACGATTCGATTGTTTTCCCCGTCACTTCAGTTTTTGTTTCTGGCTCAATAAAAACAAATATCAAAAAAATATCAATAAAGGGCAAATTATAGTTTTTAGCAAATAAACTTCAGTTCTTCTGCCTCGATCTGTCGACAAATTTCATCTCTCCTCACTTTCAGTTTCGAGTCTTCCGGGCTTCGCCAATTTTTCGCGTAACGTCGGTGCGATTAAACCAACCAGACCTTTCGTTGACCCTGTGAGACACACATGTCGAGTGAATTTAGGGCTTTCGCAATGTTTAAGAGTCTTTGATCGCTTCTCCGATTTTTTCATGTCGTAGGTTTTTATTAAGCTCAGTCAGATATTTTAATGAATCTGTGAAACACGTTTGCAGTCAATATAGAGCAAATTTTAGTTTTGAGCAAATGAAATTCCGTTCTTCCGTCTCCATCTGTCGACAAATTTCCCTTTTCCACACTTTCAGTCTCGAGTCTTCCTGGCTTCGCCAATTTTTCGCAGTAACGTCGGTGCGAGTAAACCAACCAAACCTTTCGTTGACCCTGTGAAACACACGTGTCGAGTGAATTTAGGGCTTTCGCATTGTTTAAGAGTCTTTGATCGCTCCTCCGATTTTTTCATGTCGTAGGTTTTTATTAAGCTAAGTCAGACATTTTAATGAATCTGTGAAACACGTTTGCAGTCACTATAGAGCAAATGTTACTTTTGAGCAAATAAAATTCCGTTCTTCCGTCTCCATCTGTCGACAAATTTCCCATTTCCACACTTTCAGTCTCGAGTCTTCCTGGCTTCGCCAATTTTTCGCAGTAACGTCGGTGCGATTAAACCAACCAGACCTTTCGTTGACCCTGTGAAACACACGTGTCGAGCAAATTTAGGGCACTCGCAGGGTTTAAATTTCAACTCGGCTCCACTGAGTGTCTTCGCTCCGGTCGCTCCCGCTGCGGCGGGTGGTCGGGGGAGCCGGGATGGTGGGAGATGCCGAGGCGTCCTGCAGCGGCAGAGAGACGGCGGAACAACCGAGTCTGGGTAGCCAACCGCAACGTACCACGAGTCTGTTGTCCCTGCAGCGAGGAGCTCCTGAGAGCCAGAAAGCCGCACCGAGAGCGGCGGCGGCGGCGACGTCGGGATTGCTTCGCGCCGAGCGCGCGCGGCCGCCGGATCGTTAAGCAGAACTGCTAACTACGGAGGATTATGCATACGGAGCTCGTCCCGGCGATTATTACTCTGTTATGAATTCCGCACGAACGAGGAGGCAGACGAGGACGAAAACGACGCGGCTGCACCGGTAATGCCGCCGCTATCCTACCGCTCGCGTCGGAGCTGACCAAAGCTCTACCCGGTGTTCCCGGGGCGAATTATAACGCGACTATAGTACGTGACTTCGTATCGGTAATTAATCCGAGGTATAAATTAGAATTTACGGTTAAATAAAAGCGTAAAGTTGTTCAAAAATGGATCTTGATGTGGCGAATTTTGTTTTTCTCAGCGTCTTAATATCAGAGTCGTAAATCCATAATTTTTATAGAAATAAAATTGATGGTACGATTGGCTTTGAAATTATGTTTTTGGTAATAGATCTCGTCGTCGCGATTTTTTTTTGTTCAGCGTCTCAATATCAGGGACGTAAATCCATAATTTTTATAGAAATAAAATTGATGGTACGATTGGCTTTGTAATTATATTTTTGTAATAATAACTCGCAGTTATTATAATATGATGTATACATTTTTTAATAGAGGCGCGAAATATTAATTTCCCATAAAAGTTGATGTAGATTTTATTGAAAAAATGGATAAATACTCTGAATGCATTGCGAAAATAATGGGAAAATAATTTTTCCGAAAATTTCATGAAAAATTCGGTTTTTCTCACGGTTATTCAAAAGTTCACGCATAATTTTATAATCGCTACAGGTCATCGTTGTAAAATCGTAACAGAAAAATAAACTGTTGTATGAACTTCGATTCTTAAAGAAATGGGGACTCACAACGCTGCTCAATATAAAAGGGATTCGGGTTCATCGAATGTCGGAGATCAACATGAAGATATCATGAGGCGGAAACGTCGTGAAAGGAATCGACGAGATGAATTATTATTGTCGCGCTCAATCTTGTTGACGACGTGTTTTTTCTTTTCTTTTTTTTCGGGTGCATCAAGTGGATAAACGCAGTGCCGATAATCCGTAAAATAGACGATACGTTCGAGAGTCTCGCGGTAGTCGCAGTCGTTCGAAGAATCCCATCAAAGATATCGCGCGAACGCGTATAGCGAGCTCGAACGCAGAGCGAGCGAACCGGAGTTAAATCGTCCACTAATCGGTCTGTACAGCGCGCGAGCGCGCTCGACGTTAAGTAGATTATGCCAAGGATCAGACAGACGTGCCTCATCCTTGCGATAGTCCCCTTGCGATAATCCACTTAGCGAGACGAGAGAGACGTTACGTTGATATAGACAGATAAATACATATTTCGGTGAGAAATTTGCGAAAGCACTTCAATGATTTTTGTCCACGACTTTCGTACGATCCGATTTAAACGTTCGAGCTCAAAGTTCGTATCGAGTTACGCACGAAAAACCGGCGAAATGTCGTAATGACGTTCGTTAACGAATATTTATTTCTCCATCAGTATTAATTAATACTGACTTATAAATAAATTTAATTTGTTTACACAATTGAATATTTATTTATTCGTCAGTATTAATAAATGTAGAAAAGTAAATATTTCGGAAAAAAATTGCAAATCCCTGTCAGTTTTTTTTCTTGTTTCAACATTTCATGTTGGATCTGAAATGTACGACCTCAAACTTCTCGTTCAAAAAGTGATTCGCTACTCCGGAAAAATCGTCAAAACCACACAACCCCGAATTTTTCCCCCCTGGCCAGACAATTAAGCATCGCGTTGTACATAATTTTCGAGTTCGAAGCAACCGCGAGTTGTCCCAGAATTTCGTGGAGGCCCGATCGAAGCCAGGAACCTGGCGAGAGACAAGTGAAGATGTCCCGGACCCCGAACAATGCCCAGAGCGCGCTCGCCCCCCCCCCCCCCCCATGCCCCCCGGACTGGTCGTCGTCGGCGACGTCGTGGACGGTGCAACCAGGAGCGGAGCCGCCAGAAGTAGAATCGGGCGACGGGATCGATTGCGGACTCGGTCGCATGCTTGGCGAGCTCTCTGCCCTCGGTATCAGGGTGCTCCACGACAGCCAGAGCAGCCAGCTGGGTGGAGATAGCGTTGGGACAGGACGGTGGAGAGCGAGGGAGAAAGCCGAGTGAGAGGGAGAGGAGGCAGCGAGGGAGAGAGGGAGAGAGAGAGAGAGAATCAGACAGCCAGCATCGGGAGAGATTTCCAATTACAGGGACTTTCCGTTGTGGAATTCCATTCCCGGGGCCATTGTTCTCGCTTACTGCGATGGCAGGACTTTGATCCGTTTAGAAGCGCAACGCGCGGAAGATTTCTATGTCTATAGCGCGGCCACCGGCTGCCGCTGATGGTACAACTGCGGTGGTACTGATGGTAAACTGGGCGCTGCCGTCGTTGCGGTGTACCGGGCGGCTCCCCGGGGGTTTTCTCGAACCTCCGGTTCTTCGCGGGGTCCACCCCGACGTACGCCGATCTTTGCGCGGTAATACGGTTGGTAAATAATCTCTTAGTGAGTGTTTTACCTCCTCGACACGGAGAAAACTGGTTGGTTGAGAGCACAGTCGTTTTAGATGGTTGGAGGCAGTTGGTTGCGGAACAAATGAAATTGTTTGTGGCAACTACATCGCGTTGCTTCCTTCAACCATTTGTGGTTAGTTGAGACAAGTAGAACAGTTGGTTCGACTTTAATACGGTTGGTAAATAGTCTCCTCGTGAGTGTTTTACCTCCTCGACACGGAGAAAACTGGTTGGTTGAGAGCACAGTCGTGGAAAAAGATGAAAAGTGCGGAAAAGATGAAATTGTTTGTGGCAACTACGTCGCGTTGCTTCCTTCAACCATGTGTGGTTAGTTGAGACAAGTAAAACAATTGGTTCGACTTTAATACGGTTGATAAATGATTTCCTCGTGAGTGTTTTACCTCCTCGACACAGAGAAAACTAGTTGGTTGAGAGCACAGTCGTTTTAGATGGTTGGAGGCAGTTGGTTGCAGAAAATATCAAATTGTTTGTGGCAACTACATCGCATTGCTTCTTTCAACCATTAATGGTTAGTTGAGGCAAGTAGAACAGTTGGTTCGACTTTACCAATGGCTTGATTCGACTTTACCAATGGATTGGTTCGACTTTACGAATGGATTGGTTTGACTTTACCAACGGATTGGTTCGACTTTATCAATGGATTGGTTGGCGTTACCAATCGATTGATTGGCGTTATCAATCGATTGATTGACGTTACCAATCGATTGATTGGCGTTATCAATCGATTGGTTCGCATTACCAACGCAACATTAATTGGTCGTACCAACCGACCGAGATGATGGATACTTGCGATTAGTTGGTTAACACAACTACTGTGAACCCACTAATGACGATTAGATCTGATGCACAATAACTTGCTAATATCACATTCTGCCATACCGGTTGCACGGAAAAAAGACTTTGTTGGATCAACCAAGCGCTTCGTTATATATGCGCCAGCCGATTAATTGGTTACATCAATGAAGTTGTTGGTTACGGCAACCAAGTTATTAGTTATAAGAAAATTAACATAGTGGCGCTAACTAATAACTTTGTTGGTCTAACCGATTAATCGGCTGGCGCATATATAACCAATCGCTTGGTTAATCTAACCAAGCCTTTTTTCCCGTGTGATTGGCACCTATCAATTCGGTTCTTCCAACAACACCTTTTTCTCCGTGCAGAGGCGACGGGAAGTTGGGAAAATGGGAGATGTGGACGTGGCGCGCAGGAAACGAGGATGCGGCTATGGGGGAAGGATGTGGGGGGAAAAAAATAGACGTGGAGCGCGGGAGGTGGAGATGAAGTGGATTGTAGTAGTAACGGCAGTAGTAGTCAGACGCGACCGAGCGGCCGATGAGCACTGAGTGAGCCCGGGGTGCATCCGGGCGATTGAACGCGTCTCGCATTACAACCGACCGCAAAATGTCTGAATAGGTATGGTATAATAATAATAATGACGATGATAATAATAACAATGATACCGACGCTTCACTCGGGCCAAGTATATATGGTCTTCCTGCACCGCAGGCGCCTGTGCGGTTTCAGAAACAGAGGGATCGTCGTTTCACGTCGGTTTTGAAAACGAGCGCACGGGTTGCGTTACTCGTTTGATTGCGCTTCGGGGATCGCGGGATCGCCTCGTGATGTTGGACGGGGTCACTTGTTGCGTTCGATCGCGGCGATTAGACGACGTGTAAATAACACGTTTTTGTTTTGCGCTCTTTTCGCTCCGATCGGCGGTTCCGACGAGATTCGAAGTGACGTTTCGAGAGTCGATATTTTAACAACGATTAGGATAAAATGGATATGCGATTGCGAGTAAAATTAATATGCGATTCGAATACAATTAATATGCGTTTGGAATAAAATTAATGTGGGCTTCGAATAAAACTTATATGCGCTTCGAATAAAATTGACATGCGATACGACTAAAATAAACAAGCGATACGACTAAAATAAACGTACGATTCGAATAAAATGATCGTACGATTCGAATAAAATTAACGTATGACCCGAATAAAATATAAAGCATGATTCAATTAAAATTAATATGCACTCCGACTAAAATTAACCTGCGCTGCCGAATAAAATCATCACGCTCACCCACTGAAATTAAATCGCACCCCGACCGCAAGTGCGACGTATTTTTAGCACGCGCGATACCCATGTAAAATTCAGTCGTCGAGAGATCCTCCAGCTACAAATGATCCAATGTTCCACCGCATATTTCGCGGACGTCTTCGCGATGACTTTAATCAATGTAGTACATCGACTGATTAAAAAAACACCCGACATTTTCGCGCCGCTCGACCAACTCCGGGCCACGAAAGTCGCCCGGAGGGCCAAGACGCATCGCCGGGGGCCGCAGATGTATATTAACAGCGCGGAATAAATTAATCCGCGCCGGCGGATAATCGAGTTTAGCCGGTGTAATACCGGGTATAATACGCTCGTCGCGCGCGCGAATCTTCACGAGCTATTAATGAAGCGAGAGGTCGAGAGGTTTATCCGGTCGCCCGCCCGCGCGCACTGCGGGAAATCCCGTGGGAATGTAGAACATGCAAAGTGGCCAAATCCCCGAATCTAGGATCGCCAGTGTCCGAAAGCTTTCGGGCTCGGAGGGGGAGAAAGGAGGGTTCCTCCTCCCCCCCCAACCCACCCCTCTCCCCAGTGGGGAGAACTGAGCCGGGTATCCGTTCGCCAAAAGCCGGGCCCATTGGTCTCGCCCCCCCCCCCCTCCCCCCTTCCCCCCTACCCTTTCCACTTGCACCGCGGGCTCTTTCGCCGAGGCTATAAATTTTCTCGGTGTCTTTTCTCACGAGTCTCTCTCGCGGACGGCGTGACGCCGCACCGAAGGAGCCGCGTACGCTACGCGAGAGCAAAATCCCCCCCCCCCCTCCCCCCCCCCTCCGCGTGCGCTATATACGACGGAGGCGGGAAACTTAATAAAATGCAAAGACGACGCGCGCGAGAGAGTCTTGCACGTGCGTTGCCACGACGGACTGACATATCGACGCAATACCAACCCTTCTCGCTTTCCCGTCTCGCTTCTCTCTGGTATGAACGTGCCGGATGTCGACGGGGAAGGGGGGGGGGGGGCAACGGGAAGCTGCGCGAGAAACCCGGGAGAAATCGCTCCGGCTCCGCCGAAGCGTAGACATGACACGAAAGTACTCGGGCACCTCCACCCCCCCCCCCCCCCCACCCCGCTTTCCACGTTCCGCGAAGAACGATTGCGCGAATTTTCTCCATGGTGGAGATAGCGAGAGACGACGAATTTATCGGCGGATTATTATTAAATGTGGAGCGAAAAAATGTGTTTCGGTGCGCAGGTTTTTTTGTTAATTAGAAAAAATTAGTTGGGGTCACTGAAGACGGGAAATCGAACATTTTTTTGGGGTGGTGAATATAATACTCTGCACATTTTTTTGCATGAAGAATTAAATACGTAAACAATTAAATGCGTAAACAAGTAAATTATTGAATGCGTGGAGAATTTTTTTTCTTAAATACATTTTTGCGTGATATTTTCTCAAATAAGTGAAATTATTACGGGTCACTGAAGAAGACGATCAATGGATGATTTTGTGTTTTGCTCAAAGGGACGGGGAAAATGAGGCGGGCTATTTTTTTACGCAAAGTAGTTGGACGAAAGAGAAAATGAAAGCAAAAGATACGACCCTTTCGTCGGGCTAAAAATATGGAGCGTAAAAATCCTTGGAGATTGCGATGAAAAAAGAGGAAAAAAAACTATCAGTATACAGACAGCGCGTAATACACGATAATTTTTCATCACATCGTGGAAAAAGCCCGGTGGCTGTGGAGACGAAGGAGCGCCTCGTGGTAGTACTTTTTTTTAATCATCTTCCATTACACGCGGTATTAATATTAATATAAGACGCGAGGACTTAGCGGCCTGATGGGGTTGAAGGGGTGAAGGGGGGTGAAGGGGAGGGGGGGGGGGCGAAATGCGCGGGATGGTAGTTTAGTTATTGGAATTTCAGGGGACGTTTAGATGCAGTTACGGGGGTCGGTGATGGTAGTCTCGTCACGGTCGTTATACGACGTTAACCGAAGACGGAGCCGCGCGTCTTGTTTAATGCGGCTTTATTACTCCTTTCGTTTCCTTTCGACCAACAGGTAAACCGGAGCACCGCGATATAGTCGGAGACCGACAAAATCTTGTTTTTTTTTAACTTAATATCTTCGCTGGCAATAATTAAAATAAATAATGATACTAATAATTTCGAAAAAACTTCGCTGTACAACAAATAATAATATTGGTAATTTTTCAAAATCTTTGCTGTACAGTAAATAATAATATTAATAATTTCTCAAAAATCTTTTCTGTACAACAAATAATAATATTAATAATTTTTCAAAAATCTTTTCTGTACAACAAATAATAATATTAATAATTTTTCAAAAATCTTTTCTGTACAACAAGTAATAGTATTAATATATATTTTAAAAAATTTGCTGCATAGGAAATTATAATTTTTATTTTTGCTGTATAAGAAATGATAATATTAATAAATATTAACAATAATTTTGCAGAATCTTCGTTGTAAAATTAACAACGACAATTCAACGATCAAATGGCGAAATTCGTGCTTAGACACCATTGCAGAATTAGACACGTATTGTAATGCCATATATCGAATCGCATATTCGATCCACCGTCCACGTGACTGCGCAGCAGTTCGCGCACGGACTTCGAGCACTCGTGACATCCGGCTGATCATATGTGCAGCGTGTTGCACATATACGTGGCGATCAGCACGATCCGTCTTCGTCATTCATTCCGCCATCGATTCACCGCGGTGAAATAATGTTATCTTCTCCCGCTACATTTCTTTTCTATTTATATTTAACAACTGAGCCGAGCAAGGTTTACGAAATATTTTGAAAAAATTGTCAGTGGCAAAAAAAAATTGTTCAACGCAGGAAAAAATTTCGTGTCACCGTTTGGTATCGACAAATCATTTTCCGCCCCTTGTGCTGAACCTCGATTCCCCGCATCATTATCGGCAAGATTTAAAAACTGCTGGACCGATAATTCGAAAAAATTGTCAGCCCAGACAAAAAATTGTTCAACTCAGGAAAAATTTTGATATCACCTTATCGACAAATTGCATTTGTTGCTCCATCTAAACCTCAATTCCCTGTGTCATTCTCAGCAAAATTTCATCTTTCATTATCCAAAAGTGCGATTTCTTAGAACCTACCAGCCCTACCGAAGGGGAGGGCGAGGGGGCTGCAACGTCCCTCCTCCTCAGCATCGTTCTCAGCAGTACCAACACCCAAGGAGCGCTCGCAGTTCCTCGAGTGTAGTACGTTCTACGTGCGGGGGAGGGGGGGGGGGGGGTGGATGGAGGTCTGAGAGGGTGCGGGCGGTTGGAAAATAAATCTTCGCGCGCTCGGTCCCTCGTCCTCCCCCGATGTAATTCAACCCAGCGCGGGCGACGCTCGGGAGGCGCAGAAGGAGGCGAACAGCGAGCGACCGAACACCGAACGTTCTCCACTCTCGACTCCCGCGTTGTTGTAAGTCGCTCTCATTTCTCTCATTCTCGGCCGAACGGGCGAGAGGAAGACGAACTCGGCGTGTATTTTATCCCTCGCTCGCTGAAAAACCGTGTAGTATTAGTGGCGAGTGGGGGGATGAGGGCTGAGAAGCAGAGAGAGAGAGAGAGAGAGACTCGGGTAGCGTCAACCCCCTCCCCCCTCCCTCGGAGGAGGGGGAGATGGTGGAGTATCGTCCGGAAAGTCGAGAGGAATTTTCTAGTTGCGCTTGCGAGGGGCGTCCAAAGGGTGGAAAGCCTTGGGGGCTGCCGGGACGAAGACAGACGCAGGGGGGGAGGACACACTGGTTGTGTTCCCTGCGAGGGGGGGGGGGGGGGCGAGTGAATGAGGTGGAATTTGGTTATGCCGCGCCACGTCCCGCCTGGATTTGTCGACGTCGCGCGACCTCTCTTTGCGCTCGGTTCACCCACCGGAAGATGCATCCCTTCGCTATGTACCAACGTCATTCCCGAGCCACCCCCGCAAAAGTCGCGCGCGAGCTTCACGTGAATCGTGAGAAAGCGCGAGGGGGGGCCGACTGGATCGTGTGTTCGTTTGTACGCGATACTCACGGTTCTTACCGTTTTCTTCTCGCGTGGAACGAAGCGCGCTGGGAGTTGTCAGGAGCGACATCAATTTTTCCCTGACGTCGTGATGTTGCTTGTGTCTCTTTTTCTGGTTCGAGCAGGTTCGTATTGGGTTTCGTGGGTTTATTCGAATTTTTTTAGGACAGACGATGTTGTGTTTATGTTGAACGCAATTCGTGTGTCGGGTTCGATTTTTGGGGAAGCTTCGTGACAGTGATTTTTTCAGAATTTTGTCTGAATTTTTTGAAAATGCGGTTTCCGCCCCTCATTTTTCTTGAAAAAAAAAACGCAATTTTGAAACATTAGACAAAATTCTAAAAAAATTCATACGTATTCAGAAAAATGAATGGTAAATTGTTGACAATTTATTTTTCATTTATTTGTTAATAACATTTTGGAATTATTATTATGCAAAATCAATCTTTTCGGTACCTACAACGTGCTTAATTTTTTCAGATTTTTATCCCATTGAGAAGTGTTCGAAATATTCTCTGAAACTCACGTTTGGCGGGACTGTACCCGTCGTATTACCTTAATGCTAAACTCAACTCGTGTCAGGTTCGTTTTTTGCGGAAGTCGTGTCAGTAGTTTGGTTCATCCCGGTATTTTTCATGACACGTTGGAGCTGAGGGGAGCGGAATTTTTCTTCTGTTTTGGTACAATTTTGAGGACAGACGGAATTGAGTTTTTTGAAAATATTCAGTGTGAGGCAGGTTTAATTTCCTTCAAAGTCGTGTTGTGATTTACGAATTATTGTTTCATGGTAGAATTTCACTTGATTTCACTCGAAGCTACGAAGAATAATTCGAGGGACCGGAGAAATTCCAGTTCGGATGGCAGCAAAATGAAATTCTTACATACAAAATGTAAAATGTACGTAAATTCTTGATTTCTGCAGAGTTCGCGTTATAATTTAATTGACCGTGTTATTTATTTAACTCGATGCTGGAACCGCGAAGATGAACGAGAAGTGGCGAAAGAAATGAAAAAGAAATGTTGGATGATGCAGGGCTGTGTGACACTGCGAAAAGGTGTCTTAAAGTCGATCGCTCAACCTTATTGTCTTTCCGTCTTGTACTCTATTCTCCTCCTTGTCACCGGCACTGCGACCCCTTCTAATGCAGGGAAGCAGCCGCGAAGCGACGTCGAGTGAGAGAGACAGAGAGGCAAAGAGAGGCGAACGACCACCCCCCGTCTCTCCTTCCTCCCCCTGTTGGCTTGTTAAGCGACTTGAGTGGTAACATCGCGCCACAGGTGGTGACCCCGCATTGTCTCTCTATCCCCTTTCGCCCTCCTCGCCTTTCCCGCGCCTTCCTGCACCCCAGATCGTGCCATCGTGGCTCATCAACGTCAGCCTCGTCTTCCATAACACCGGGGGCCGGGAACCGATTATTTATGGAGGGTTGTTGTTGCTGCTTCCTCGTCTCGTTTTACCGCCGCACCGACAATTTCGCCCTCACGGCCTCGCTGCGTCCCCCCCGTAACGTCGCCCCGTTGTGTTTTGTCTCGGAAAAATCGCAACTCGAATTTTTGAACGTCGCAAAAGAAAACACGAACAAAATAAGGATGAATTAAACGTGTGCCCTGAAAAAAATATCATGGATTTAATCAATCTTTTGGTTTTTGGTCACCAAAAAAAAATCTTCATTTCAATTTTAAATGAGATGAAACAATAACTCTAAAATGAGCAAAAGAATAGTTTGGTGTATCAATAAATCGTTAAATGTCTAAGAATAAGAACTGGAGTTAATTTTTAAACACCTGTTTTTGGCTGCCTGCAAACGAATTGATTTTCAACGAATGACTTATATTTGTCTGTATCTGGTTTTGCGTTTACACGTTAAACTGATTTAATTGAGTCGATTTCACGCAATCGATTTCGAGTGGAACGATTGAATTAATCGGATTTTGTTTTGTTTCTCGTGTTTCAGGCGAAAAACCGTACAAATGCAGCTGGGAGGGTTGCGAGTGGCGATTCGCGCGCTCGGACGAGCTGACCCGTCACTATCGCAAGCACACCGGAGCAAAACCGTTCAAGTGCCGGCACTGCGACCGATGCTTCTCGCGCAGCGATCATCTGGCTCTTCACATGAAGAGACACGTCTAATCCGCACCCGCCGGACCGAGATACATGAATTTGCTGCAGCATCTTCGGTGCGTCGACCGCGTACGAGGATCCTCGATTCGCGCGCAACTCGCTTCGTCCTCATCGTGGAGTCGTCGCGGAATTCTTCGCCAACATTGACAACGAGGAGGCGAGCGCGCGGATTTTTGCACGGCGAACGACGGAATCGTCGTTTCCATTTGTCTGTAAAATTCTGGAATTTCTCGCGTAAATATTGCACGATCGGTAGCTGAAGGAGAGAAAACGTCGGATTTACGGTAACGGGGATTTTCGCACGTGGCCCACGACTTACCAAATGTGATAAGTTCTACGAACGAGAGGTAAAGCGGAACGGGGGAAGAGAAGACGCCAAATATGAATTTTACGATGCCGGACGATTCGCTCGGACGAGAGGGAGAATTTTCGCGTCCAAAGCTCGGCTGGATTTCGTCGGGGGAAGTCGCAACGTCCTGGATTCGAAGCGCGAGGAGAGGAAGGGAAAAGAAGATATTTACTCTTGGGGCGATATCGCGTCTGCGTTTACCCGAGAAACGTAAATCACTGCCAATTAATTACGTTGAAATCTGCGTCTTCGTCATGGGACAGAGTTTCGTATATTGGGTAGACCGAGTGTTGAGTTTCGTGGGTGAGAGAAAGAGAGGAGGGAGAAAGATTTGCGAGGAACATAAGAGACGGATAGAGAGATTGGGTTACGATGAATTTATAGGGATGTAAAGGCAGGCACGAAGAAAATACAAATTTTCTGATTATTTTTCAAATAATTGCAATCATTATTTCCGTTGATTATCGAATTTTTGAGCAAATTGTTTCATAGCCGAATCTGTAGTTAAATTATCGTGTAGCGTAAAACTCGAGATGTAAATTTGTAATATTTTCAAAGTAATCAGAATATCGAATTTTACGAAATCCTGTGTGAGAGCGAGCGAGATTAGGTAAATTTTGTTGAAACTTTCACGATTTGTTGATTATAAAAATTTACGTCGCGCGCGATCGAGCGAATTTACGGCGAGAAAAAAGGAAGGAAATCTTATTACGACGATGAAAAAAATCGTTCGTCGCTTTGTTCAAACATTCAACCGGGAAAATGGCCCGTGAGTGCCGACGTAAATTTGCGTTCGATAGAGCGAAAATTTAATTAGTAAAAGGATTTAGTAGGAAAATTTCGTGGAACGTTCGTAAAGCGAGCGTAGGGATAATTGTGTTAGCGAAGAGAATTGAAGAGTTTATGAGGCTTTAGATATGAAGGAAAAAGCGAGAAAGAGCGGGAGTGGGAAAAAAAAATTAAGGGCAGATGGGACGAAACGCTGCGGGGCCAGTCAACGTAATATCCGCGACGGTCTAACGCCGCTTGCCATTTAATCGATCGAGGAATAATCGACGAACGGACTTTAGAGTCTTGAAGCCATACGAAGTCTTGAAAGAAAAGAGAAAAACAACAGCAACGAGAGAAAGAGAGATAGAGAGAGAGAAAATGCGCGCGAGGACCTCAGCGAAGTGCAGCAACCTGCAAAACGAATCCTTCGACTAAAGATGATCGAAGCTAAAAGGGAAACGAGAAACAGACAGACACTCGTGAGACGTATAAAAAGGTAGGGGGTGACCGTCGAAAATATAAACGAGGACGATAAAGGACTAAATTTTAAATGTTCAGTGGCCAAATAAATTAATTGATACACTCGTAGAGCGTAAACGTCGTATTTAGGATTAAATAAAGATGATAATTAAGCGTGAGTGCGAGAGAGCGAACGAGGAGAAGCAACGCGAATGAGATTCGATAGAGTGAGAATGAGTGATCGTGCCGGATCGATCGAAGTGACGTCCGCGAGTCACTAGTTATATATATACAAATATATATATTAATGAATAAAGTATATATACATACATATACATTGAAAGCAAAAGAGCGAAACTTAATATATGTGTATGTGTGTAAAAAGTGCGTATGCGGTGTGTGCGTGATTGAGGAAAATTTGAAGAAGAAAAAAAATAATTAGAGCCGCCCGCGAAAGCTTTTGGTGTGTCCGAATCGATCGCAAATCGATAGCAGAAAATTCTGCGCAACTCACACGAGCGGAATGGGAGGCGAACGAATAAATGCGCGCGGCGTGTTTGAATGTCGAGAGTGATTTAAACGTTAACGAAAAGAAAAAAAACGATTATTAATAACGGAGAGCGCAACCACTGAGTTTGTATAACGTGCAATTTTTTCAAGCGTTTCATTATTTGTTACCACGTTTCACACGATTATAATTATATATATATATATGAGTATATATATATTATATATATTATAATAGTATTTACAATTCCTAGGATAAATAAATGAGAGAAAAGGGGAGAGTGAGAGCGAGAGATAGAGAGAAAGAGAGAAAGAGAGAGAGATTAAATGGTAATGAGACACATGAATCCCCGCGTGGATGAAGCATGAAGAAGAAACGAGAGAACACATTCTAACGATCCACACGCACACACAGATAGACCGACAGACATGATATATAAAGCCCAAACGTCTTTTTGATAGCCATATATTGTGAGATCGGGATTCGTGATTTAACGAGCGAGACGCGGTGCGTCGCGACGCTTCATCCGTCTCTCGTCCTTCTCGTCTGCCCTCTGTTTACACTTCTAATGTATATGAATTCCTCTTTCTTATTATTATTTTCGTCGATTTCAAATTAACGTCCGCACGCGTCGATTGCGATTCGACGATCGACACTCGACACTCGCTGTTTGTATGCTAAATAGTTCTCGCTAAAAAAAAAAACGTATTGCGGTAATCGGACTTGAAACGTATACAGTTTTCGCGTAATCTGCACACTCGAGAACGTCTTGTATTGGTTACCATATGGATTTTTGTAGGCTTCACGGACGAAACTGTTGCTTGACGTTCGCATTCGGTGTCAAAATGAAGTTTTATCAGCGTTTCTTTCTTTCCATTTTGCATTTTTATAAACGTAACGAGACCTCCTAATCGTACTTTCGTCCTGATTTACTTATCCGCCGATGCCGACGGAGCATTTAAACGAGAAAAAAAAAACGAAAATGCCGAAGTTACGTTTTTACGCCTCACGCACTGTTGCTCGTTACATTTTCAATTGCAACTTCAGTAACTCGTTCATCGCTCTTTGATTATCCATTATTTTTTTAAACACAAAAAGTGGAGTGTATAGGAGCTCGATTTTCTCAAAAAAAAAGAAAAAGAATAAAATCCTTCTTTGTACAATGACTTCGACACGTCGTACGTCAGAGGCGTCGATCAAAGATTTATTATCGCGATTCTCCTCATTATTAATTTTAACGAAACGAAAATTTTAATATAATTCAATAGTTAACGATTATTGATTATACGAAGAAAGCAAACAAAAAAATTGCACTAACCGTGCAATTTTGTAATTTTTACAAAAGCCTGTATTAATTTTTTTACAGGCGAGCCTGTAAGTTGTACCGCAAATTAGTGTAAAAACAAACGAAAAAAAAAAAATTACTGAAAAGACATGTTATCCCTATATTTATCACAATAAATGTAAAATTTATCGCAAAATTCTTCGACGTCTTCCCCTCGTGAGGGGCTTATTGTTCGCTTTCCCTCGCTTTATAAGTTATATATTTTCGCCACAGCGCGCGGCCTGAAATTTACCGTGTCCAATGGCCCGTGGAGATCTTATCGCGCATCGCGGCAGAGGAGCTCGCGGTGATAAACGATTAAACTTTGCATATAGACCAAGCGACGCGTGTGTTGCGTTCCATTCGCGCGTGCACGCTCGGTCGGCTTTCGCTTGGCTCGCGCGCGTTGTCGATCGGCCAACCGCCGGTCTACAAAAGAATTAATGATATATATCGGCGGCTGAGAATAAAACGGGCGTAACCCGTATAAGTCAGAATCGTACGTAACGCCCTTTTTGTTTGTACAGCCGTCGATATATATATGCGAGCATTGACGGTGGTTCTGGCGTTACCTGGCGTGGATCATAAGCAGCATCGAGCGTTCACCTCGCAAAAGCCACAGCGAATGTCTGTAATAGGGCGACTAAAAACATATTATTTAAAGGTAATTATTTGCTTATTCGTATTCGAAAATTATGAAGAAAAAAAATGCACTGTGATGCCCCAGGTGGAAAATCTGCGGCGGTAAAATCGGTGCTGGTCAAGCCCTGACCAGGTCCTGATCAGGCCCTGATTAGGCCCTGATTAGGCCGGATTTGATGCCACGGATTTTCTACTCGGAACGATTTGTTCGATAATATTTAGTACCGCTTATTAACACCGCAATATTTTTACCTAAGAGCTTTTTTCAGATGAGTCAAATTCGGGGCGTAAAGTGCCGCATTTTTTGGTGATCGCAATGTGAGATTTCGTGAGATTTAGTAAAATTGAGATGGCAATCTCGTCATTATCGTAATTTGACATTACGACGGTTGATTAAATTCTGATTTTCCGGTGGATTTGCATTTTCAATTACGAATGATCATCTCATTAGCCTCGAAACGTGTGTTTGTGTTTGTGTTTTTTTTTTTTTTTTTCAAACCGCTCTAGGGCACACACAACACAACGGAATAAAAACGAGCGACGTTGTCCACGTGGGAAATTCCGGGGCCGCGCGGTGCTCGAATCTCCCGAATCGCGGGGCTCGCCAATCATTATAAATCGTTTAGAGTTCGGCCGGTTAATTGAACGCGCGAGGAACGACGCTGCCGCCGCTGCCGCTGCCGCCGCTGCTGGTGATGATGCATTTGGTATGCTGTTGCATCAATCTGCGGCCTCGTGGACACCCCCAACTGTTTCAATCGCTGTCCACTTTTTTTTTATTTCGCTCACAAACCGACTCGCGGACTTTTCGTTCGCCTTTATCGCCCTTCGACGGATTTAACTGATACCCGGGATTGAAAAAACGCATTATCATTTTATCTTTGACAAAATTAAAAAAAAAACACATCACAAAAAATTATAAAAAATTGTGCAAAAAATCTTGTGAATCGCTGGAACTACGAAACAGACGTTTTTTATTTTCTCATTTTTTATCCTGTTTCTATCACTGTCTACTTTTTTATTTTGCTCAAAAACCGGTTCTCGGGCTTTTCGTTCGCCTTTATTGCCCTTCGACGGATTTAACTGAAAAATTAACGAGACTGACAAATCGTATTATCAATTTATCTCTGACAAAATAAAAAAAAATACATCACAAAAAATTATTCAAAATTCTGCAAAAAAATGTGTAAATTGCTGGCACTACGAAGCGGACGTTTTTTTTTTATTTTTCCCCTCTTTCTCCTGTTTCTATCGCTGTCTACTTTTTTTATTTCCCTCACAAATCGACTCCCGGGCTTTTCGTTCGCTCTTATCGCCCTTCCGCTTATTTAACCAACACCCCGGATAAAAAAATCGCGTTAACAATTTATCGTCGACAAAACTTCAAATAATCCGTCACAAAAAAATACTAAAAAAAATCCGCAAAAAAAAGTATAAACCGCTGCTATCACAAAACGAACGTGTCGTCGTTCTCGCGACTTTTCCCCGGTATCCCTGTTTTTATTTTCGCACTTTTTACCGCTCGGCCGTTCATCAGTAATAAACGAAACGTCTTACTCTCGTAAAGCGAAGACTCGAGAGATAACGCACGAAGTCGGGTTAGAAAAAAATCGAAAAAAAAGCAAAAAAAAAAAAAAAGAACCGAGGCGCAGAGAGCGCTATCGTCCTGCCGCGGGTGCTTTACAGCCTCGAGGATTTTCCAGGCGTTTACAGCCCGAAGGCGCGCACAGGCGGCGTTCCCGCGCGTTAAACGAGAGTTACGGTTGCGGCGAGAGGAGAGAAAGAGCCGAAGCCCGGCCGGCGGGAAGCGGAAGAATAAGAGTGCAATGGCAAGGAAAGGAGGACCCGGCGCTCCAAGCAGAAACATTTCTGTATGTCCTCCATTTCCTCACCCCCCTCTCTGCCCCCTCGCCCATCCACCCCCCCCCCCCCCTCCCTTCACCCGCCCCTTTCCTATATACTTTCGACGAACGAGCGGTAAACACTTTTCGCTCCGCGCGTCAATCGGGATCCAAGAGTCGAGTCGTCGACGCTTGGGGTCCCTCAAAGAACGTTTTTCATCGCCACCGCAGCCCAACCCGAGACTTTTCTCTCCCGCAGTTTCTTCATTCTTCTCCCCCTTTTCCACCGTACCCGCCAAATTGTCCCGTCGTCTTTGCTTTTCCACCGGTCCATTCTGCGTCTCCCCCTTCCCCCCCCCTCGGGCCCTCCTCGTACCCCTCAGCCCCCCTCGCCCCCCCCCCCCCCCCCCCCGAGCTTACCTTCCTCGTCCTCCGAGGTCAGGAGGACTGGGATGGGGGGAAGGGGGAGGAGACGGGGAGGGGGGAGACACGTCCGCTCACTCGAGTTACCGCAAACCCGATTTCCACGGCGTGGAACGCGCGTGGAGTCGAGACGACGAGGGGTCCGCGCGCGCGTCTCGCGGCCGACAAAGACCCCAGGAAATTGTCGCTCGGGACTTCCGGCCGTCCGGGCGTCACGCGGCCTCGAGCACCCTCTCTGCGCGAAATGCGCGCCGTACACGATGTACACAGCACAGCGTGAAGAGGGGGGCAGGGGGGCAGGGGGCAACACGGAAAACCGTGCGGCACCCAGAACAGCTCGCGACATACCGAGGAACACGCGTCTCGCGACGTTTTCTCGCCTGTCGCGACGATTTTCCAACCCCCGCCCCCTCTGCACCCCCCGCAGCCACCGAACGTTCCTGGAGACTCCGTTTTCGCACCCTCCTTTCATCGCCGCGACACGCGTTTCACCGGCCCCGAGTCAAGAGAATTTTCCGACGGGAATATAACGCTTTTGACTTCGGCCGAGCCTCGCTTGGTGTCAGGTGAATTGCGACTGCGACGAAAAAGGTTGACGAATGCGGAGGCGAAAATTCAACCGAGGTTTTCGTTTTTTTTTGCAGTATTTTTGTCATTCGTCCCGTCGACGATTCGTCGCATTTTTTTCGGTATTTTTTACATTTATCTCATCGACGATTCATCGCATTTTTTTTCGCTAATTTTGACATTTATCTCGTCGACGCGTAATCGCACTTTTGTTGTTGTTGTATTTTTGTCATTTGTCTCGTCGCTGATTAATCGCATTTTTTTGTTGGTATTTTTGGCATTCATCTCATCGTCGATTAAACGCATTTTAAAAAATGATTTTTTCTCCTTCTTCTCGCCGCCGATTAATAAACATCGGGTTTCGTTATTTTGGGCTTCAGCGGCAAACAAATAGTAACAATAAAAATACAGATATATAATTTTTTCAAGTGGTACGAAAAATGCTGAAAAATATCTCGTGCCGGAAATCTACAAAAATCCTCAGAGAGCCGCGAGTGACGAGCGTCGTAAAGTCGACCGCACGCGCGAAACGTCAAACTCTTACTTCACTCAGCCAGTTATCATCTCCCCCCGCCTCTCGTGTAGATAAGAAGAATGTGGCGAGAAAGATTCGAGTGTCTGAGACATGAGTCGCAGTGTAATTACGAAAATTCGACTAGCGAGTGGATAACTTTTAATATTAATAGCATTGATATGATGGTATGAATAATAATAATAATAGTAATAATAATAATAATAATAATAAATAATAATAAATAATAGTAATACTACTAATGATAATTATAACAGTAATGAGTAACTTTAAGGATAATAACGATAATTAAGTAGGTAGATATTAATTAGTACGCGTTAGTTGATTAGCTAGATAGGCGATCGGATTAGTCATCCGGCGTGTAGAGAATGCGGAGGATGAAGGCGAGAAATGGTGCGAGTGTCGTGCGAGACGAACAGGAAATTTAGATAGATGGTCTATTAGCTAGATAGGTACATAAGTATTTTAAGAGGCGCGAGGAAATAAAAGAGGGAAATTGGCTTCGGGTGGCGCAACGTTTCGTCGAATGTAAATGTGCGTGTGATGAGATATTAAAAAAAAAAAAAAAAATCGCGAAATTTAATGTTCGTATATGTCAGTCGAGTGTGAGAATAATTGCGACGACTGAGATTTTGCGTCGCGGTGGATGTGGAACATTTATAAATTTCGTCAGACTGGGCGATGACTGAGACTCGTCGATGCGGCGCGACTGAGTGTTGAAGAACGCGAGGGAACGACGAAAAAAAATTGTGCGCTTTGCGGCAGAAATTGTAAAAAATGGGTATCAAAGACGATTCACCGAAATATCGCGGTGCGGACGCGACTTGTAACGAGACGAGAGATCAGAGCTTTTTTTCTTGTGTTTTTTTTTCTTTTTTATTACGAGCGCGGATTTTGGTATATTCGAAAGAAAGTCAGGAGACCCTGGTGTGAATGATGACGACGTAAGAGCCAAAAATACTGCAGGATTGAGTGAGACTTAACTCCTATGGTGATTTTTAGTGGTGCGAGGTGATCCACTCGCTTTGTTCTCTGTTCAGATTTAAAAAAAAACGAAGGTAGATATATTTGGAATTCTTTTTTTTGCAGACACATTTTGACGAAAAGATCGGCTTTGATTGTTTAAATTCTTTTTTATTTCAATGATGTTTTTTGACAAACATTTTTGGCAGAAAAATGGACTCTGATTTTTTATTTCTTTGGATTTGAATGATGTTTTTTGACAAACATTTTTTGGTAAACACATTTTGGCAAAAAAATCGACTATGATTTTTTATTTTTTCGGATTTCTATGATGTTTGCCCTCTCTGAGTGAATCGAAGGAATCCAATGTGTGGTATTGAAAATACCATCCGAACGAGTCGGCACTCAAAGTGCGTCTCGTGAAAAAAAAAAACGTTCACAATTGACCCCGGAGCACCTCGTGTCACGTGAAACACTCAAACCCCTCGTCGCGTTGACGCGTTAAAATAATCGAAGAAACGCGCGATCGAATCGACGTGATTCGAGTCTCCGCAGTACGCCCGAAGTTCCCTCGATAGGAAATTGTGTAGATAATATACGAAGGGATGAAAAAAGAAAAAACGTATTACCAAACGATTCGATAGTCGTCGCGTGGATGTGAAGCGAAAAATGGAAATTTGCGAGTGACGCGAAGCCGAACCTGTAGTGAACGAGCGACTGTGTGCGCGAGTGTAAAAAAAAAGAAATAACCGAGCAAATGTTTGACGAAAATAAAAGAAAAATGAAGAGAAACCAATGAGATACCTATATTTTTAAAAAGTGACCTTTGGCATTTAAAGACTTGTATAAGAAACGTGCAACGAGTTAAGTAATGAAACAAAACAAAACAAACAAACAAACAAAAAAACGAGAAAAAAAAACGAAAATCATGGGCGCGGTGTATTAAGGGGCGTCCGTCCTTCCCGTGTCTCTATTGAACACACGAAAAAATTCACTGAAACACACAGACATGAATATGGCGCAGAAGGCTCAATAAACACAATTCGTACGTTAATATAATATCGACTTCAATATATTTACAATGAAAAAAAAAAGAAAAATGTTAGATTTCAATCTACACTGTGCTAAAGAAACCGAGACAGAAAATACAAGAAATTTACAGGAAAATAATAGCCACATGCAGAGTACACGTGGATTTTTAATAGTAGCGCGAGATAACGAACAAAAAAAAACAAAACAAAAAAATGAAACGTATACAAAACGAAATTGCATTCCGTTGACTCAGGCTCGAGAAACGCCACGCGTCGACAGGGACGACGAGCTCGAGGCCTGAGGATCGACGCTCCGTTTTTTTGTAATAAAATTTTGAACGAAATTTGAAGAAAATCAAACCGTTTGTCGGGGTATACTATTACATTGTAGAAACGTCGAATGACGAACCAGAGAGAAAGAGAGAGAGAAAGAGAGAGAGAGAGAAAAAAAAAGAAAATTCTTTGCTCCATTCGTGTGAGAAAAATTGAGGATGGCAGAGGTCGATAAGTCGAGTCTCACACAGATGGTCACTAACTAATGTCATTCTATACGATCCATGGTAGGCTTAGTATTTTTAGGTATTTTATACAGGCAACGAGAGAGCGAGAAAGACAGAGAAAGAAAGAGAGAAAGGATGAAAGAATGGGAAATGGAGAGAGAAAGAAAGTGAGAGTGAGAGAGAAAGAAAGAGAATGAAAGAGCAAGAGAGACAGAGAAAAATAACCGCGGGCGATAAAATTCCATCGCCGAACTTTTAGCGACAAGTTTTTTCATTATTACGATTATTAAACTAAAAGCGACTTAAATAAAGATTCTTTACTTCTCGAGCGAGTGGCGAGTGCGATGAGCGACCGATTACGACTGTGGCGTGAAAGTGTCGGTGGGATGACGAGTGAAATTCCGCGAGGAATCAGCGAGGACGCGGGAACAACGTGGTTTTTTCGTCGACGGCCGACAACGTGGCAAATTTTTCGCATGTAAATTCCGAAAGCAAAATTCAAAAACAGAAATCGCAGCGGCCGTCGGGGCCTCGCGAATTCCTCGCTTCGAGACTAGAGAGAGCTATGAGTCTCCACCGAAATTCTGTACCTCGTTGTGTATAACTATATTTGTATAATTGTGAATATTAACGTTTAACCGATAATGTGATTGTTACCCGTGATTATTGCGTATTTAAACGTATTTTGTACAATACCAGGTAATTAACGGGAAAAAAAATGAAACGGATGACCGAGTGTGCAAAAGTGAGGGATGAGAGGTGGCGACGTAAAAAAGGCTGCGATGGCATGAACAAGAAAACGAAACGAAAAAAAAAACAAAAAAAATGGTGGAGAAACGAAAAAGCTTATTTGCTTGGGGAATTAATTAGCAGGCTGACAACAACAACAACAACAACAACAAAAACCCGAAAAATTGTGAGACTGCTTGTGCATAAAAACGCGAAGGCTTCACCGTGTCGTCGAATTTTTTCTCTTCTTCCTCGTTATTATTAGGCTAATAATAACGAATGAAAAAAAATCTATATCTATATTTTAAAGTCGGTAGATCAAAGAGAGCTGAAAAAATGTCTACGTGAAAAAAAAAACGAAAAAAAAATCGATCGCTTCTACATTTTATTCCTCCTAGTCTTCCGGTCAGCGAGCTCTTTTTCCTTCTTCTCGTTAGTTCCCTCTGTCTCTGTGCGAGCAAGGAGACTCTTCAGCCCCGAAGCTCGAGCCGCACTTCAGAGTCATCGGTCACCTCGGTGCAAAAAAAAAAAAATGCTCCGCTATCTATCACCGCGCTCGGGGCTATTTCACTGGGCTTTGAGGGACGGCCATGTGGAGTCGATATTGGGCGAAGCTCGGGGCAAAGTTTTGCCGATCCCAGGGCTCATCCCGTCGACGACCCCGCGAGAACCCCCGAGCCCTCTGGACCTTCCTTCGGCTTTTGCTGGGCGGGAGGAGCAGCCGCGTGTACAAAAAAAAAAAAAAAAAAAAAGCGCGCGATACTTCGCTTCATGCTGATAAGCCTCGTCTATTACCTTGGGAAGAAGAGAAATACTTTTTCAACGAGTCTAGTATTTAAGGGTGTATAATCATTTCCCTTGTTTCGTTCGTTTCTAAAGTTCGGGCAGTCATTTTTTTTTTTTTTTTTTTTTTCGAAAGAATCAAACGTCAATTTTTTGGACACTAACAAAAGGTCTTTTGGTCTTTTTACATTTTCACGCGTGTAATTTTTTCCTTTTCCACCTAAAAGCAATTAACTTTTGGTGTCGATTAATTTTTGACATTCTCGTCTGAATCTTTGAGCTTCCGGAGTCCCTCGCGAATAGCCTAATACTTAACGATATCAAGACACGTGGTGACGTTTCAACGCCAAGTAAAAAAAAAAAAAAAAAAAATGAACTACGATCGAGGGCCTAAAACACGAGTTTTGAAAAAAATATACAGAGTAACGTTGCGAAGAGCTGAGATGAAATAACGAAAAGTCGCGTGTCAGTGTGGGAGAAGAGAAACGATCGAGCTTGCGGTATGTGAGAGAGCGAAACTTTGTGAAAAGATGAGAGAGAAATAAAAAAGCGAACAAATGCCCACGCACTTTCCCCGGGGTTACAGAAGCTTTTTTCCGCGGCTGCGGCGGAAAGAAAAGAATCGCCAGCACCGCCTCCTTCGATACATAACGATAGTTCTATCCGGGGGATCCATTACCGCGGACATTTTGAACATTAGGCGAGCGGGAAATATCCGCGGGAGCCTCGATCCCGGGGCCCGAAGATTTTTCACCCCCCCGGAGGAGCCTCGAGCCGCCCGCGCCGTCTCAGGTCGATCAGCGAACCGCGGGAGCCGGAATAATGCATTATTGAGCCCGCGACAAAGCTGTCTGTGCCGATTTCCGAAGGCAACGAATTTTCCCAACGTTTTGCGTTTTCCATTTTTGCGTCTCGCTTCCCCCCCGATTCGAAGCTTTCGCCACGCAGTTTTTACCACGAAGTTTTTACAACAATTGTTTATTTCATTTTGTTTAAGGTAGTCCTTGCTTCTAGTATTCATTTCGCATGAATTCGAGAAAAATTCGAGAGAATTGCAAACATTTCTCGGTGGTCTGAAAATCTGAAAAAATTCGTGCACATTAAAGGGACTGAAAAAATTAATTTTGCATAATAATAATAATTCTAAAATGTTATTAACAATTTGATGAAAAATTAATTGTTAAATAAGTATTTCGATGACCCACTTTTTTATGGAAATGGTTACTTCATTTTTCTGAATACGTATACATTTTTTTCAGATTTTTCAGTTCTCTTTAAAATTTGTGTTTTTTTATATGGATAATATGTACATGATTTTTTTTCAGATTTTTAGACCATCGAGAAGTGTTTGCAATTCCCTATAATTTTTCTCGAATTTATGGGAAATGAATATTAAACGAAAGGAGTACCTTAGATAACTTCACTTGCGTTTTGCAGAAAAAAAAATCACGAAACACCGACGGAACGAAAAAAAATAAAAACTACCTATGTGAGCGAGTGTGGAGTGCGAGTGAGTAAATGGAAAAAATTAGCGCAGTTAAGACGATGTTTTTAAAGAAATAAATCAAACTTACGTGTATAAATATTATAGTGCGAGATTACGCGGCTGAGCGTAATCCTATATTATGTGTAAATTATTGAACAGAGAATTGATTTTCATCGTAATTATGTGGTTTATCGCTACTATTATTGTTATTATTATTTTTTATTATCATTATTGATATTATTGGTATTATTAAAATTATGATTATTGCTACGAATTACCATTGCATTGTTTCTGATTGTAAAAAGCGACGAAAGATAAGAAAGAGTATACCTAGAGTATAGAATGTAAAGGAATTCACTGTAACACGTACGTTTATTATTAAACGAAGAGAATTTAAGCGATTGATTGTGCAATGCGAACAATTTTTGCCATTAAATAATCCGCGACATGAAAAAAATATTTTCTCGATGGATGTTACGTATTTGTCGATAGTCGAACGTTCTTCCGCGTTCGTTTTCATCTCTCTCCGCGCCTACTGTCGAAATGCTCGTAATTTTTTTTTTTTTTTTTTTTCGGCTCCGCGATGGATTTCGCCGCGAATGAAAAAGTGCGCCGAATTCGCGAGTGGGAAAATGTTTGTTTCCCCACACCATTTTCAAATACACACGCGCGTCACTTTTTCGAAAAATCACTCGACAAAGGAGGGGAAAAAAAGAACAACTTCGATTCGAAAGCTCGTGGAAATTTCACGCGCAATTCCATCAACGTGCCCCGCATTTTTTAATTTATTTTAATTCCCGACCTCGTCAAAGCTATTCTTAAATTAATTACTAAGTAGGCATCTACATACATACATATATATATATATACATCTATATATATATACGTCGCATTCTGTCGAGTGCTTTTTAAAAGCTACGCTGACCGAACCAGCTGCTGCGAATTCTGTGCGTACGTGCGGCTGTGTTAGAGTGAAGAGGGATGCAAAGAGAAAGAGAGAGAGAGAGAGTGAGAGAGAGAGAGAATAGATGTGGCATTAAACGAATTCGTGAGGTGACCCGAGTGACATTTTTCTTTCGTACTAAAAAAAAAACGAAAAAATAAAAAATAAAATAAACGAGACTGCGAAGATTGAAAAATTTATTAGGGAAAATATATGGGTAATAAAAAGATGGAAAGAAAAAGTACAGTCGAACCTCCAAAACGTGTCCAAGTCCTCCTCGACGTCGAACAGTCTCGCGTCCAAACGTTTTCGCGCGTTTACTCCTTGCGTTGCAAACTCACTTATCGTTTCTCATGCCCACGCTGAGAGGAATTACGGCAGAGAGGCGAATAAAAGTGCTCGAGGCAAATCTGACAAAACGCCCGTGTGTCAGAAGTATTACGATCGAGAAACTGCGAGAGTGAGAGCGACAAAGAGAATCATAGTGAACAGAATTAAACGCGAGGTACAGAGAAAAATCCGAGACACACCGAAACACACAGACATTCAACAACACAGTAGCGTATTCTAAATATCGTTATTTTTTAAGAGGAATTACACGAAGAATTGGAGTAACAATATTGAAATATATATAAATACATATATATATATATTTATTTTCTAAGATATAATATATATGTATATCATCTATGTATATTATTAAATTATGACGTAATGCACAAATGTAATTATATGTACATGTATTAATTATCATTATCATTATTATTATTATTGTCATCTTCTAAATTATCATGAATTATTATTATTATTATTATTATTATTATTATTATTGCTGTCGTTAATTTTCTTGCTCCACATTCGAGCGGGCGATATAAATATTGTGAGAATTCGCGGCGAGCGCGGGGAGGGGAGAAAATGAACGGAGTATTGGGGAATCGAACTAGTCGAGGCGACGAATGTTCGTGAGAATTTGATGTTCTTTCGAGGTGCGCGCGGAGGACGAGGTGACGGAATTGTTGTCAACCGCGAGACGGAGGAAGGAGGAGGCTGGATGGACAGGGAGGCTTGCGGCCGCTGTAACCTCATCTTTCATGAATAGCTTGTATTTCTGCTCAGTGCAAAATAAACGTACGTTCCTGTTGAATTGCCAAGTGGTGTTTAATAATCGACACCCCGACCAAAACATCCCCCCTGCATGTCGCGAAAACCGAAACGCTGATCACGAGCGAAAGAAGAAATTTCGAACGAGTCTTATTCTGTTGACTTAGAAAACGCAAGTGAAATGTTTTATTGGCTGAGATGATTTCGGAAATTATTTCAATACTGCTTTTGGATTCCCTCTTGGAAAAATCGGTGCGTAAAATTATCATATTTGCAGAGAGAAAAAATGATTTTTTTTTGTAATTTTTTGCCGAAAGTTGCACTGCGTTTTTCGCGAAAAAAAAATCGATTTCGTATAGTTTGAATTCCTGATTCCGAAAAGCACCGTTGTTTTCGCGAAAAGTGACAAATTCGACGAGAAAAACGCGAAAAACGATTTCGCACTTTTTAAAAATTTCGTCACTTCACTAAAATTGAGGTTACTCTTTTTTGGATCGATCAAACCTGGATTTTCTTGCTTGGTTCGAAAGGCAGCAGAATAACGAAGAGAATGCCGCAAGGCGAAACGCGATATCTTGATTTTTGAATTTTTCACAGAATGTCAAATTCGAACCCTCAAAAATCGCAATTTTTTCAAAGGGTACCCTTGCATTTTTTTGCGATTTTTGGTAGTCTGGCTTTAAGATTCTGTGAAAAATTCAGAAATCAAGATATCGCGTTCCGCCTTGCGGCATTCTTTTCCGCACAGAGTTTTCTCTCGAATGCAAGAAAAAAATCCAGATTCGAACTACCCAAAAAAAAGTAACCGCAAGTTTTTTGAACAGTCGAAAATTTGCAAAAAGTGCGAAAACGTTTTTCCCGTTTTTCTCGACGAATTTTCTATTTTTCGGGTAAACAACGGTGCTTTTCGAAATCAGCAGGAAATTTCCCATCGGATAGGGTCTTTAAAAATTACGAAATAAAAATAAAAAAGTTCGATTTTTTTTCTTCAGTATTCATCGATCCGACTGTTCGCTACTGGGAGTTAAGCGCGAAAGGGGGTTTCTCGTGGAAATGCATAGAACGTTCCGCAAACCCGGTGGCGGGGGGGGGGGGGGGGGGGGAGTAGGGGTCAGGGGTCGGTAGAAGCATCTCCGAGGGCCGGATAACTCGTCGGCTCGTGGCATAAAATACTCACGGGGCATTCGCTCTCGCTCTCGACACTCGCGATACATCAGGCCGGGTCGGCGCGGCTATACGGGGGATGGAAGCCCGTCTTAGGGTGCCAAGTACATCCTGGTCTACCTACACCGCCCTGTCCGAGTCATACCTACCCTCGCTTATCTAACACAGAAAACCCCCTGCCGACAATATCCAAGCGTTACAAATGCGCGAGTGTAGACCGCGAAAGGTTTTATTGCGATCTTGCACCCTTAAACCCCATAACGTCGACCCACAGGGGTGAAATACGCAGTCTTACACGCTCTGCGTACGTTTTCAGCGGAAACACCCGCGACGACGCGGCGTTCACGGCGTTTTGTCATCGTAAACCGGTTTATGGGAAATTATAATATACGTCGTCCACCGACCTTCGCCCTCCGCAACCCCCGTGAGCCTCCGCGCAGCTTCGCGGTGGTATTTGGTGCGACACCTTTCACCGCGGTGCAGCGCGCAAACAGATGTATATATTTTTTTTAACACACCTGCATCTTGATTCTCATTCTTCCTCTTCTTTCTTTTTTCGCTCCCCCACTCGCAGATCCGCGAACGAGTATCGGAAGTGTTCAGGCGTGAATTTCCATTTTTCGCCGTAGATACATAAAACCCGCGCACTCTCTTTTCATCGACGCCGAGCGGCTGTGTAAACGATGGTTTTACCGCATCGCTCGATACCCCTTTTTACATTTTTATAGCGTCTCTCGAGTCCGGAAGTTCCAGCCCGCGTTTTTCATCCACCGGCGAAAAAAAAAAATATATATAGTATAGAAATAGATAAAAAAAAGACTAAACAGTATTTTCATAGAAACGCTCCCAAATTTTTCTTTTAATTCTTACGTAATTGTTTTATTATGGTGACGAAAATATTTCTTACTCTAAGAAGAAGAAAGATTTACATCGTCTTGACTGAAAAACTACTTGCTGGACTCGTTTCTCCAGTCCGGAAGTTCCAGCCCGCATTTTTCGTCCACCGGCGAAAAAAATTTAGTAAAGGAATAGAAAAAAAGGTATGTCGAAGAAAAAATATTGTCGCTTCATCTACATTCCACGAGGAGTCAATGCAACGACTGTAAACAGTTGGTATTTTCATAAAAACGCGCCCAAATTTCTTTTTTTTTTCTTACGCAATTATTTTCTTACGGTGACAAAAATATTTCTGACTCTAAGAAGAATCGGTCACCAAAATTCGCTCGTCGTGTCATCGTCTATTTTACATCGTCTTGACTGAAAAAAAAAATTCCATCAAGTCGCGCCGGATTGTACGGCATTATTTTGGCGAATTTATATCGAAGCCGCTGGCCCTTCGTGCTTCATCCGCCGCTGCCTTCGTTCCTCCGGCTCGCAGCGTCGGTTTCGTAAACTTCGCTCGAAAAGCTCGAGGTCTCTCGCGTTCCCGATGGCTGGCCAGACGATTAAGCATCGCCGCGAAGCTCGCGCGCGATACGTAGACTTTTGCCGCGATGTGCGCGCGCCTTAAAGCGGGCCGGAAGGAAGCCGTTTAGGGGTTTCAGCTTTGCCAGTCTCGGTGGCCATATTTTTTTCACGGCTGGCTGAACGCCTTGAGAGATAGCCACTCTGCTGCCGCCGCTGCAGCTTCTTCCTCTTCCACTCGCTTTTACTTCCTCGCCCAGACTCTCGTGTACACTTCGTTCCACCCTCTGCGTCGCCCCTCTTGTTCCTCATCCTCCGCTCCGTCCCAGACTCAATAATTTATCCGCGTAATTTTACTCGCGGCCTCGGCGAGGAAGAAGAAGTCACCGAAGGAAATATTGCCGGGACAAAATAAGATTAAACGACTCGTCGAATGGACGGAAAAAGTTTTTTTCCAAAACTTTCTGCTACCGGGTTGCAATCCCCGCGGAACTCGGCGAAGGGTTGCGCGCCAACTTTTAAGGTATTTTTATTCTATTCCGATTTTTTCTTTTTTTTTTCTTTTTTTTTCGCTCGCTTTCTTTCTTCGTTTTGACGAGGGGGCGAGAGAAAAGCTCGTTCGCCGCGGGGCTGAGCGGAGGGAAAGGGGAAAAGCAGCTCGTACGCCGGTGGAGATAAAGACGGAAAGATAGACTAAACTGCTTTCGCGCTGAGTTCGTGCAGCCCGCGCGCCCGCCGGTGGCTGAGAATTTACGGTTTCCGTGCTTACCAAGTGCAGTTCACTGTTTCGTTAAAGCCCGCAATTCACCCGCCACGCGCGCGCGCGCGGCCAGGTGAAATTTTTATCTCTCGCGTGGCGTCGTCGATGACGGCTGAAGCGGCGGTTGTAACGTAAATCGTGCTCATTTTGTTTGCGGTTTCTTCGAAAGATGCAGCGTAAAAGCACTGCCAGCTCGGCTAATGCTTATGTGATTTATACAAAATCTGACTGGCTTTTGGCTCTGGTTACGCCGTGATTAATTCGTGTAGTGAAATCCAGAATGCGGTATTTTTTGCTGTGGAAATAATCGCTTGTTTTCAATTTTTGTAGCTGCTTTCGTTACTTTTCGTCAAATTTTTGTCACCATTAGAAAATAAATGCACCAAAATATTATTAAAAAAAAAGTTTGCGTATTTTTTATTGATAGCCACGACAACGTTGAAGAAATCCTAACCCGACTTGGCTGACGACAAAAAGTCAGGGAACAATGCGGAGAAAAAAATGTTCGGTACTTTCGCTATTTTTTAAGTGTCTTTTGTGGTAATCGAAAAAAGTCGTGACCCAGTCAATCATTTTTCACGACTTTATTGTACAGATGACAACGTAATTACGGTGAGTAAATACGAAAATGAACATCACGCCCACGCAGTAGAACAAAAAACACGAACAATTGTGTAGGACGCCATAAAAGAGGGTCCTGGATTCGACATCAATACTGCGCTGGAATAACCTTTTGCTCGCCATGAAACGTCTTAAAAAATACTTCCTAGATCCTCCATACACGAAGGCGTCTTAAATTAGCAATATTAGGCGGACGCTCCATAAAACGGTTCACGCTCGTCAGTCTCCGTCGGTTGATTGTGTCAGTCCGCGAGTCTCCAAAAAACCGTGCTGGATCCCCTAGAAACTAGTTCTTCTTGCAACATCGATTAAGGGGGACTTCTACCCTGAAGCACCGTTTTTCATTATATTTTTTTATGGGGAAACGAATAAATGTCGACGACTGCGGTTTTTTCTCCTTGTTTCTTACGTTTTAAAGTATACAATGGAATTTTTGTTTTTTTTTTTCAAGTAAAAAAAAAATCCATTGTATACTTGATGCTTGATGCTTGATTGTACAATGATTAATCATTGTCAGCGACCCAGGTCCTCAAACACTATCATCCAAAATAAATGGCTACCACTCTCCTGACCACTGTAATTATGCGATCGGCCTGAAATTGTGCATACATACTCGAGATACATGTCTTCATGGAATGACGGAGGTTTTTTCGATTACCACAGAATTAAGAAAATAACGGTGTTTAAAATATTTTTCCCCTATGTTTTTCGTATAAAAACATTAATAAAAAATCGAAAAATTAAGTTATAAAAAAACTACGTCATTCCATGAGGACATGTTTCCCGAGTATGTATGCACAATTTCAGACCAATCGCATAATTACAGTGGTCAGGAGAGTGGTAGCCATTTATTTTGGATGACCATGTGTGAGGAGCTGGGACGCCGACAATTTTTAAATTAAAAAATTCCATTCTATCCTCTATTAAAAAGTGCATGGGCCACCATTGTTAGCGATATAACTCGGCCTCTGATTGGTCGAGGGCCGTGACGACCAGCAGTCGTTGTTTAATTAATAGCGCGAAATTTGACAGTTTGTTGCAATTTGACATAAGCGCTGCAGCGCGGCTAACCTGTCCGCGCGCGTGAGCGCGCGTTATTGTTCCCCTAGTACTATAAAACGTAAATAACAAGTAGAAAAAAACCGCTGTCGTCTACTATTATTCGTTATCCCACAAAACAATAAAATGAAAAAACGGTGATCCAGGGCAGAAGTCCCACTTAACGAAATGATCGATCATCGATTATCGAGTCAGAAAGACTCGTGAACGTCGTCAAACGGCGGCCTTCTTCTTCCGCTCGATTTTCTGTCGCTTCCAGGATCGGTAGACCACTTCAATGGTCCAGGACAGAATCGTCAGCACGGTGAGGACATTGAGACAGTGCAGCATGAGCGTGTAATTTCCCGAAGTGTCCCTGATCCAGCCCACCAGAGGCCCGAGAATCAGATTCATGATGCCGCTGGTGACCAACTGCAGGCCGCAGGCGGCCGGCAGCCTCTCCAGTGGAACGTGCGTGGGTATCACGAGCGCCATGAATATCGTTCTCAGAGCTTTTCCAGCGCCGATTAACACCGCCACCGCCATAAGGACGCTGTAGTTTCCCACATGAGCGAGCACTGAAAAATAAAATTCACGTCGTCCAAATAAATATCGTCGTTTGTGCTGGATTTTGGGTTACGAGTCGGAACCTTCCTATGAAAATTTGGAGCGTTCAGGTAGTACGAGCGATACACACCCGCCAATCATGAGTTTCAAAGAATATTTCGAACACTTCTCGATGGGATAAAAATCTGAAAAAAATCAAGCATGTTGAAGGTGCTGAAAAGATTTATGTTGCATAATAATAATTGCAAAATGTTATTAACATCTTACTGAAAAAATGAATTGTTCAACAATTTACCCGGCAACCCAACTTTTTTTCTGATGAAAATTATTCATTAATTTTTCTGAATACGTATGAACTTTTTCAGAACTTTGTCTACATTTTTTAATGCGTTTTTTACCCCTCATTTTTCTTAAAAAAAATGCAATTTTGAAAAATTAAACAAAATTCTGAAAAAATGCATACGTATTCAGAATACCGAATGAATAATTTTCGTCAGAAAAAAAAGTTGAGTTACCGGGTAAATTGTCGAACAATACATTTTTACATTTATTTGTTAATAACATTTTGAAATTAGTATTACGCAAAATCAATCTTTTCGGTACCTTCAACGTGCTTGATTTTTTTCAGATTTTTATCCCATTGAGAAGTGTTCGTAATGTTCTCTGAAACTCACGTTTGGCAGGACTGTACCACTCGTACTACCTTAAATGCGACCCAAGTAAGGCCCTGACAGGGCAAACCTGGTCTTGGTCAATACCTGCCCAGGGCCGGATGTAGTGACAGAGTTTTTCGACCAGGGAAAAGGTTCGATTGATTGCAAGCAAAGTTGCAATTGACGCCCATCAATTCCCCAAGTACGTTTTTCTCCCTGACGCTACGTCGCTACTTTTGCAGGCAGCTGGATTTATGGAAGTTCGAAAAGCTACTTACCAACACGCCCGAGACCTATAGCGCTGATTCCAATGAGAAAGAAAGTTCTGTTCTCCCATCCGATGCCGGAGGCGATAAAGGGTATCGTGATCCTCGTGGCGACGTCGACCCCGGCGAGGACCGACATGATCGTCGCCACTTCCGTGTTACCCAGGCCGTAGTCGTACAGGATGAACGGCGTCAGCACCGAGAAGTTGTACTCGGCGAAGTTCGCCACGTTGATTCCCATCATGAGATTCACGTAGACGGGATCGCGGAGGAGATCCAGGTCGAAGTAGATCGAGACCTTGCGAAACGCTCGCGCGTACCACGGCAGCCTGGCCTCTTTCTGTCGCAATTCGAGAAATTCGCGGTTTTGATTACGACTTGCTCGTCATTCGAACGCATCGTAGAGCCGGGAGGCGAGGTAAACGCAAAAATCATACTTTTTGAAGAAAAAAAAACACATTTTTCGACGTAGTATGCGGAAAATTCCATTTTACGCACCGAAGACAGTGTGTAAAATCGAATTTTACGCATACCACGCAAAAAAATAGCGATACCGATTCAACGGTCTTTTCGTGACCAACCAAAGCCTAGAAAAATCGTTCATCGAACAACATTCCGAAATTACCTTGGTGGAAAATCTGTAGCGTTACATCAGGTCCAAGTCCATCAGGTCCGCAACAGGGTCCCGACCAGGGCCTGACCAGTGCCGAATGTAACGCCACAGATTTTCCACCAGGATACGTATGTACGCCACATTAAATTCAACATGCACGAATGATTTTTGCGATATCGCGCTACATTTGCGTTTCACACACCGAGGGTTCTCTTACCCGTTTGTCCTCTGGCCGTGGTCCTCCAGCCGGGTTCACTCACCTCCTCGATCTCCTTGTGAGCCACCGACTTCTTCTGTATCATCGAGTTTTCACTTTCCTTCAGCCTCTCGCGCTCCTCGTTCTCGCGCTCCTCGTCCTCGTGCTTCACTCCGTTCTCGTGCTTCAGTCCGTTCTCGCGCTTCAGTTCGTTGTCCACGAGCTCGCACGACTCTTTCACGATTATCAGTTGAGGCACCGGAGCTATTTGGCTCGAGACTTTTCTCTTCCAGCCTTCGGGGTCGCTGCTCTGTCTGCAATCGGCAAAAAATTCAACCGTCACGTTTTCGTGTCTTGAGGATTTTTAGGACGACGAATGATGTCGTGAGCAAAACGGACGTCCATAGTAATTGGAGATGAAGCAACTGGATGGTCTCCAGAAACCTGAAGTATCGAGACACCGATTCACAACTTGCCTGCTCAAATTCCGAACGGAGTTTCCCCTGCTCAACGCCTTCAAACTCGGCTGTCTGCTCAGGCTGATCGAAGGTCGACGGCTCTTCAGGGTTTTGTTCGAGGCCAATGAAGCCATCGATGAGTTTCGCTTGGAGAACCTGCGCAACAAAAAATCCCAGGTACTTGAAAACGAGGCCGGAAACGCTGCCTAGGAAATTCGACCATCCGGTCATTTATAATTGGTCGGAAAAAAATGGATTCTAAATCCCGCCGTGTCGAGGGATCGGTGGGCCAATATGAAGCCAATTAAAAATTCTGTACCATCCATCGTTAGCGCGGGACATCATCGGCGTTCCCACCTCCAGAACGTCCAGCCCCGCGGCGCCGTCCTGCTCGTCGTCGTAGTAAAGATACTGACTGCCGAAACGTTGATTAGGATGAACCTCAACCAAATTGGCCAGTTTATCCACGCGCAGGATGTTGTCGATCGAGCCGGCTTTGTTGGAGCCATTTGCCACTGGGCCTTTTTCCTCATTCGCTTTTTCCTGCATCATTGACAGCAGGTTTTTTCATGCATGTTGGCTTAATTGATCATTTGCCGTTGGTACGTCAACGAGTTTTCGATGGGAACGAACCTTAATACTGTCCACCCGCACTTCGGCCTTGATGTTCTCGTACTCGGACGCCTTCTTCGCGTGTCTGCTGACGGGTTGCAGTAGCAGGGCGCACGCCACGGCGTTGAACGAGAAGCCACCGAACAGAAGAACCGTTCCGGACATTCCATAAACTGGCATCAACAGTCTGATCACCTGCAAGCGGAAAATAGTTGCCGATTAACGCGAACACACTCAGAGAAAAATATAGTAGAATAGTTGGTCGAATTACACCGATATAATTCGCAGGAGGAACGATTATATCGATTGGTACTGGATACTGTGTATTTGATTAGTTCAGCTATTATTACGTTTACAGCTATTATTTTTTCTCATTGTCGTAACTATAAAATAAAAACGTTCCCCCTGGGAATTATACTTTATAGTAAAAAAATAGTATTGTTGTTTCAACCACATGTTTTTCGCTCAGTGCAGTCACAAAGAACTGGATTGAGATGCCATCTTTGGCACCATAAAACTATATGATTTTTGTCTGCACCCGACGGTCAATTCGTTCGGTCAACCATGCCCGCGTAGAAAAAATGAGTCCAGGATGGAATCCAGGATGGAGTCCAGGATGGAATCCAGGTTGGTGTCCAGGAGGGAGTCCCGACAGTCCGGAACGGAATCCAGGATGCACAATGGGATCGGATCAAATCCCATACTCCATCCTGGACTCCATTCTGGACTCCATCCCGGACAGTCGGGACTCATCCTGGATTCCATCCTGGACTCCATCCTGGACACATTTCTTCTACCCCGGCAAAACATCGGTTTAAACAACCAAGAACCCTGGTAGAAAATCCGTAGCATTACATGGGGCCCAAGTCAGGTACTGATCAGGCCCTGCCCGGGACAATGCGATCCTGATCAGGACCTGAACAGGACCTGATTTGTGTCGTATTTAACGCCCCAAATTGTCTACCACGGTATCTGTGGCATTAAGGTATTCCGAGCGCGAAGGAGCGTGTTTTGTGGGTGTCTGGACAGAGCCCCTAATTTTTTCGCGCATGTAATGCTATGCCGCCGTGAAATTATTTTTGAAGCATTTTTAAAGGTCGATTTAGCTCCGTGATGCATAAAATATACAGCATTCCAGTTTTAAAAATAATTTCCCAACTTTTCAATTTTCCATATGTAACGGCCCTGAGCCCTCATGAGCGATCTGTCAACGCTCTTTGTAGTGTACCACAATTGCATTCTTACTGTGAATTAGTATCACGACTATGATATCAGATCGATATTAACACCTCAAACAATCACTTTACAATTTCGCGCGAATCGCAGTCGAAGTTTCTAATCACAGTTGACGATGTACGGCGTTGCTAGATATAACCTCGCGGCCGCCGCCATGATTCTCAAATGATATTGAACTTTTTCTCGCACCTTTAAATAATATTTTCTCGCGAAAGATTCCGGTAAGGCATGTTTTTAACGCGCGATAATTAATCTCTGAAATTCGCTGAATCTTTTGGATAGTTTATGTCTTAGATCTCAAGATGATTGATATGAGAAATCCGCTATTGAAATTCAAATGGAGCTTTTCTCCATAAGAGCCCGTACTAATATTGTATTTTTTAAATTGATAATTGTCTATAAAAAGTTCGACAACCGAGCCTCAGATTTTTTTAACACGAACTTAGTTGATGAAATTAGAATATGCCAAAAATTTGTTAATTTTCGAAGACAACGACCTTACGCTCGGAATACCTTAAATCCAACCCAAGTTCGGCAGTGGTCACGCCCGGATCAGCGCAACACTGGCCCGATCAGTTCCCGATTTGGTCCGGATTTAACGCTAAGGATTTCCTGCCGGGGATCACGACAGCGAATAACTCGCGGCTGGTGCAACCGATAAAATGTAAACCGCGTCCTTACACGTGCAGAGCGGAAAGGCCTCATTTATCCGCGGATAAATCTTGACGACTTCGATACCAGAACCGATAAACGTGATAATATTAATTATTGTTACAACGACACAAATACCTGCGGCATTATTATTGGTCCGAGGCCGGTGCAAGTCCATGAAAACCCGGTCGCTATTCTTCTCTTCTTCTTGAAGTAAGTGTTCAGGGCCAGCGCGACCCCCGACATTCCGATCCCGAAACCGGCGGCTGCAAGATCAATGTAAATATCGTTTCGTTATTAAGTCATTACACGGTGCATTCGGCCGACACGAGTAACACGGCGGAGGTGTGTAGGCGGAGATTGGACGACATTCGAGCGGTAAGCGAGTGTCTGTCGTGTGTCGTTGTAAACCTGAAAAACTGGTTGGGCTCGGGACACAGCCGGCTACCGTTTAGCCTTCGATACGTCAACCGACATAGGCAACTGACGCATTTGCATTTAATGTACTCCCCAGCATTCCCGAGCAATACAGGGACCGCGCGATGTGTGCCGTGTGTGTCGGACACTTAAGATTTCTTATTGCATCGCGTAAAAATTATATACGTCAAACTAATGGGAGACGTTGACTTACGTTTGACACTCGTTTGATCGGTGTTTTCCTCGTCCTGCCGAGAGTAAGACGCAATTCCCACGTTTCGTCACACGACGATTGTCGTCAATAAAAAAAAATGCAAAAAACTAACTGCGCGGAACATCTTTAATGCTGATCTCGTGTGGCGTCCACGAGGTGATGCAGCTAGCAATGCTACTCGGTGGGTGACAAGAATTGCGATCCTGATGTATCTTTGATCTTGGGTGATCTACCGGATGGGATTCGAGAACGTTGAACTCCGTCTGATAATTTATCATCTAATGATTGTCTAGAGCAACGTCCACATTTTTTTTCATCCCATGGATGATTTGTGGCAGGTTGTAAATCATCGTAGGAAAATATGTTTCATATCTTAACCATGTTTCACATCGTCTTAGAGGCCTCGATGAAATGTGTTCCAATCCTGTCGTCTAAAGCAACGTCCACATTTTTTTTCTACCCATACGGATGATTCGTGGTAGGTTGTAAATCATTGTAGGAAAATATGTTCCATCTCGTGACCATGTTTCACATCGTCTTAGAGGCCTCGATAAAATATTGTAAGGGCCGAGTAAATGAAGAACACGGATATTTGTTTGTGGGGCGGATATTATTGATTATAAAAGCTTCCGATATTCGGATCGCGATCTTTAGCACGTCTGCTCGCTGTCAAAGTCCCGTCGAGACTGTCTTCTGTCATAATCGTAGTAAAGTCGGTCAACTATTCGTTTATCAATTGTCAACCTAACTTATATCGTGTGTCTCATAAGATGTAGTCAGCTATATTCGCTACAATATGTTCGAATTCTGTCGTACGTCTTGCAGATTTGAGGACCGCTTCATTTTATTGTATTCCAGCTTAAAGCCTATAAGATGACGAAACAATCACTTACCGTACAGAAATGACATGAATATCAGTACACCGTAGAACGTCCTCATGAAGGACAACGCGCATATCGATATGCCGCACACGATTGCGCCGACAAAACACGCCTGTCGGTAGCTATATTTCCTGAAGAGAGGTCCGTTCGCCAGGCCTGTAAAACCATTTTACATTCCGCTTGTTAGTCTCACGGTCCATCAATGAATGAGGCATTGGGTGGCAATGATCTAACCGCCCAAGTTACCTAGTATCAGGCCCTCCTTCACGGTGTGAAGGATCTGATACTTTTGCTTCCTCATAGAGGAAGCTTTGTTTTTACCATATTTCTAATAAAAAGTAATGTAAATTTCCGGTAGAGGGGAGATGTAACGCCATCTATCGAGAAGAACTAGAACGATGAGAATTTTTACCACGAAATATGGTAAAAAATATTATATATATATATGTTAGAAATGTTCATAGTTCTCGTACTGTTCGTCAGGTATCCTTTTCTCCGTGTGTGCTTCAACACAATTGAAAAAAAAAAAAATAGGATTCTCCTCTTCGGAAACTAATTGCCGGATGATTACTGGCACTTTTGCCCCATTAATTGCTATGTTATCGCATGAAGAAATGTGGCAGCGTCTGTGACGCCGAATAACTTGAACATCAGTACTAGTCGGTCATCTATCTCTAATGAGGCTAATGCGGAACGACCTCGCGTAAACTTCGATTATCGCGTGTTGCAAACAGATAGCTCGGACTCACTCTCGCCTTGCGCGTGATCCGATTAATCGAAGATCCACGGCTTGTAGCGTGGCACATATTACAACGCAGTGTTCATGACACGAATGATGGTTCTGATCGATTCCGAGCAATTTATCGCCGCGTGACCGCGCGAGTGAATCGCATAAACATTGTCCGTGATTTCGGCGATACAAAGGAAGTACTTCGAGACAAGAGGCTGAGCGTTTGGATGAGTCACTGACGCTCGATTCGCGGATATCACTGGTGACCCAATTTATCGAATAAGGCGTACGAATATCTTTTCGCGAATCGCACAGAAATATTTGTTAAGATGGCTCTGTTTTTTTATGATTCATTTTTTTAGGTGTCTTTCGCCGAAGTAAATTTTTATTTTTTAATATCTTAGCAAATTTCATTTGGAAGGTAAAAAAATAATTGATGAGCTGTGATTTAATTGAAAGGCAGACGAGCCACTTTTTTCAGTCTCCCGTATCGATAGTTAATATTTGTCCATCTTATATGCATTATCATCGGACGTCAATCTTGTACACACAAGATAAAGAGTTGAGCTCTATGTCCGGATTCAGTTCGAATCGCTGATACGCGGCTGAAAATATTCCAGCTACAACGGGAAAGAATGCTTAAAAATAAATTGCAAAAACATCATAACCAAGAGATATAATCATTTTTGTTTGTCCCACAACCGTTTTAAGCCACCGATTTGTATGAAGCTTTATCGAGTCTACCGTTAGTTTTGGAGAAACCGAAGAAATTTTTAATTATCAGTATCAGCTCTACAATTAATCGATCAAGATTTCGATTATCTTGAGAGCAATGAGGAAAAAACATAATTGCCATTACGCTGAAGTGTTTTGAATTGCTAACACGAGGAATATGATGCAATGTTTGAATTCCTCATCATTAAGTGCCGCGAGAAATTAAGAGATCAAGATTGGGACGTCTCAGGACTCGTCCGCGTGACTTTCCAACGATCGTTTACGGCCCAATTAAAGCCCGCCCAATTAGTCGAACATGACAAGCGACACGAGAAAAAAAAAATGAACTGAATTCCGTGTCTTCGCAGTTGCAACACTCACCAACAGCCGCCATTATCGCCGCATTGACGTTCAGTATCGTCGTCGTTTGCGCCGCGTTTATTCCCACAGCCTCGAACTGGTCCCGAAAGATGAGGCCAAAGCTTTGCAGAACTGGCATCATGCAGAACTGTCCAATTGAGCAAAACGAAACGGAATTGAATTTTCGTTGAATTCCCGAGTCATGAAAATACAAAAGCAGAACGACGAAGAAATCTCACGTTTGAAAATCCAGCAGCGACCACTATCATCCATCCCCAACCACCGTCGGGTGGTTCCAATCCCGGGCCCAGGTCATTCGGTCCCACCGCAATCGTCTCTATTTCCTCCTTGTCGTCGTCCTCAACGTTCTCCACTTTCGCAGACATCTCGACGGTTCCTCTGGGACGTTGAACAGTGTTGCGGCTCCTCGCAACGGCAGATGTTATGAGACACAAGTGCACACAGTCGAGCGATTAACGGAGTACTGGACATCAACATGCGTCGGCACTTGGCCGGCGTTATCCTCCTCTTAGGCCGTAATCTGATCCGACTCGCGCAAACGCTCACGCCTCTCGTTTATCCGCCAATATCTAACGACAAGTCAAGGTTGACGCTCCGCGCTCGCGGGTCTCGTGAGGCCGGAGCGAGGCGCGCGCGCGAAACTCTCGTTTCCGCGTTTTCAACGAATTCGCCCGGTCTTGATGGAAATGAACTGGAAATGTAGGAAAACTGGAAATAACCCGACAGGCTTCCCTCTTCTGACTCACTGTTGGGACGAGTCTGACCGGGTAAACATATTTTTTTGCATTCTTATTCACCGACACCCCTGGTGAAATATTTAAATTGACTTAGTATCGAGTTTGCTTCAACTAGTTTTTTATGCGACAATGATGAAAAGATTTATGGAACATACTGGATGTTCAGGTCGGATTGGATAAACACGGCGTTTTGCATTCCTACTCACTGACACCCCTGGTGAAATATTTAGATTGACTTAGTATCGAGTTTGTTCAACTAGTTTTTTTTTCGTAATAATGATGGAAAGATTTTTGGTTCCAGTATTCAAGTCGGATTGGATAAATGTGGGCTGTTGCATTCCTACTCACTGACACCCCTGGTGAAATATTTAGATTGACTTAATATCGAGTTTGCTTCAACCAGTTTTTTTTTTCACAGCAATCATGGAAAGATTTTTGGTTCCAGTATTCAGGTCGGATTGGATAAATGTAGGCTGCTGCATTCCAACTCACTGACACCCCTGGTGAAATATTTAGATTGACTTAGAATCGAATTTGCTTGAATTAGATTTCTTTACAAAAAGGTTCCTAAGATGTCTGGTTCCAGCATCCAGGTTGATGACCGAAGCGTCACTTGGTAAAGACCGAAAAAGGGCTTCAAAAGCAGAACGAACTTTCGTGAGCATGGCAAAACATGAAGTTACCGTGGAGACTGCTCGTTGAAATCTTCGTAAGACAGACACGAAGAGTTCAATCGATGGCACTTTTGCGCAAAAAATGAATATTCAAGGACCGTTCCTGCTATGTCATGGCCACATGTGCTGCTGATTTTACCGCAGAATTCAGCAGTCACGGCTACCGATTTAAACGGCGTCGCGCATGCGCAACACGTGGTCACACATAAAAAAAAAAATATTGAAATGCATAAAAAATCTCCTAATAACGTCACATCGACTTGCCGACACCGAGACGCCACCAGCACTCTTACGTTTTATCTTATCTATCCCGCGACCACCGATTTCCAATCAAACGCTCCACACAGCTAACGAGCTTTGAGCAGTTGGCAGGCCATTATTTGCCCGTCATTATACAAACGAATTGCAGCTGCCCGACTGCGCCGGCGCGAGGAATTTATTTATTTTCTTCGGCCGCCACCGTCTGGCGGCCGCTCGTCGATGTAGCAATAATATAATTCAACGCTATAAGTGTAATGAATAAATTAGTTTGTTTACTTGCCGGCTGCGAAATTTCGTGAAATCGCAGATTTCGATTATCCTCATTTTGCTCGATATTTTACACGTTTTTAAATCAACGCCTCTTCTCTCCCCCCTCCCCCACCCCCTTACGACCCCTAAAAATAAAAAATCAACAAATATCGGTAATTATTTTGCACAATTTTATTACAAAAAACGCAGTACATGGGACGCAGTCGTATTATGGTTGCAACAGAATTAGAAAGGTATTTACGACAGGCAAAAAAGTTAACTGCAGTTAGAATTGGCGTGGAACGCGAGTTCTGCACGCGCGCGGTGGTACTGCAGAAAAGCGCCGATCGAGCGGGAATCGAGGCCGTGCATTAGCAAGTATACACCGATTAGCCCCGCCAGTATAGGCACCGAACTCGGGGTGGGGGGCCTCTGTTATCCGCTAGTAAGTATATCCATCAACATTGAAAGAAATGGAAGTGTCGAGTGATATACATGGCGCAGTCATAAATGCAAATTTTTCCAAGTTTCTAATTCGACCCTGCCGCGTCCTCGACGCTGAACGCTTCGCGCTTTACATGGTTTTTTGGTCTTCCTGCAATTTCAAGGATCCGTGGGCGTTAACTTTACTGTTTGAACGAAAGGTCGTTGTTGGCATATTTAAGCTGACGCATTGTCGTGATTTTATTGGCTTAAACGTTAACACTGATAAAAAAAATTCCGTAAAATTGCAGTCTTCCTGTCTATGATAGGCCTGAATTTCGCGTTTTTCATTCAATTCAATGGGGGTTAACTTTTGGTGTCAAAATCGTATTTTGAGAATTCTGCTTTTTTATATCCTTTTTTTTTACTTATTTTTGTAAGTTCGAGACTTTTTTTTATAAGTGGCGACTCCAAAAAAAAAAAGAAAAAATTAAAAATGATTCCCTATGGCACGAATTTCAGGCCTATGACAGGCCTGAAATTCGTGTTTTTCATTAAATTCAATGGGCGTTAACTTTTGGTGTAAAAATCGTATTTTGAGAATTCTGCTTTTTTATATCCTTTTTTTTGCTTATTTTTGTAAGTTCGAGACTTTTTTTTTTAAAGTGGTGACTCCAAAAAAAAAATAAAAATTAAAAAATGATTCCACTCGTTTGTAATGTGAGACGAGCCACGAGTCCCACATACAAAAGCAGTAAAATGTTCATCGGTAATCGGCTATTTGTAAAATAAATATTTATAAACACGTGTTTGAATCCATCACGCCGAATCCACGCGTCGTCTACCACGAACATCTGCCCGTCCGATTTATATATCTCCCTCGAAGTGCGTTATTCCTACACCCCATCCCACGGATCTCCCCTCTCCAGTCTATATCCTCCACCCCCCTATTCTTTTCAGATTCCCCAAAGCACTCGCACGTCGCTGCTCTCCCACAGCCGCACCGCGAGATTCGAAAACACCGCACTCAAGTGTCTCGCAGGAATTTAATTTTGAGCCAGGGTTCGATGTCTGGCCGACTCACCTAGCTCCGCTATGCGGTCACGTGATGCTCCGTTCGATATACGTACAAACGCGTGTATTCACGTATTTTCCCTCGATTTTTCGTCGCCTTCGGCGAGCACTCGGGGCGCATTGAGCCCGGCTGTAGAAAAAAAAATCCTTTTTCAGTTATTTCTGCTTCCACGTGTACATCGACCACGAGTCGATGTGTCGAGAAAAAAAATGTCGAGGCTGTATTTCAGCGATTCTCGAATGAAATTCGTGCAACATCGTACCAGTAAATAACTAACTATTATTTAAACTAACCCAAATACAGAAATTAATTGAAACCAAAATACAGGTAAATTATTGTTAACAATTTAACTGAATTTAATATTCCAATTAAACAAAATAAGTTGAACAATAAGAAACTTCTAATTTCTTTATTTTACGGTTTAATTCCATAAAAAATATATCTTATTCTAATTCTCATTATAATTAATTGATTAACTTCACCTAAATTCTCGAGTGTTATAATAATACAATAATAATAATAACAAAAACAACCAATTTTATTATAATTTCCTCACATCTTCAAAAGTAAAAAAAAAACTTTTATTCCGAAAAACTTTGCGGCACGAAGAGGATGAGGTTACTTACTCACTTGGCATCGACTGCCTTATGTAGACATCGATCCCTCAGACCTGCTAATGGAACCCTTCAACGTCTACCATCGTCGGTCACTTTTCCCGCACACGCGCCACTATATAATAGTTGGTATACGCGGTATACACAGTTCAGCACTATAAGATGGGCCGGCGAAGTTCCGAAGGGGCTTTCCACAATCTTGTTGTTCGTCCGGCTGCAATCTAATACCCGTGCGGCGCGCACGGCGAGCGGGAGACGCTCGCTGTAACCTCCGCGCCAACTAGCAGTCCCTTCGGTCGCACGACCCTTCATCCGCGAACCCGATTTGTTTCGTCTACACTCCACTGTATTACACACTCTCGGTTTTATCAGGCGAACCGCGTATATCTCTGTATACACATCCTATATCATGTTTCCCTCGCAACGGACCACGAAACGTCTATATAGAGCGAGGCGCGCAACATTATAAAGACAAAGTTGCAAGTGGCGTAACTATATCCTGCGGTCCGACTGTGATTCATAAGGAGCGAGAAAAGCGAGTCGCTGGGAACGCGAGGGACGAAAAAGCCGAATAGTTTGTAACCTTTTGGGGGTTCGAAGAGTCAGATTTTTTAATTACATATTCCAGCTATTAAACATTTCTGAAAATAATCATTGTTTATTTTTTAACGTCAATACTACGGTTCGCACAAAAAAAAATAGAAACATCAAATTTTGGATTTTCTTCATTCTTTCCAACAACATTTCTTGTAAAATTCTTCGATTTTATGTTATGCTATTTTTCGAGTAAATAAAGTTACCACCTTTTTTCTCCGAAAATGCATTTTCGATTTAGCTGAAATTTTTACATTTTGTTTTTCGCAACATTTGGAATCTGAGAAAAAATTTGCCAGGTGGGCCGAAATTTTGCCGCGGAGTTACAGCTCTTCGAACTTGGGGGCGAATTGCATGTATACAAATATGTCATCCAGTCGTTGATTGAACGATTACGTGAATACGATTAGTCGATATAATAATGAATTATTATAGCAATTATCGATTAATTTATTATAAATGGAAAGTTGATTTCATAATTATGGATGTATTATCATGGATTAATTGTTGATTATATAATTTTGCATTAACAATAATAATAATAGTAAATTATTCTAGCAATAATTAAAGATTCATTTATTATCAATTAATTGTTGATTAAATGATTATGGTTCAATTATCGTGGATTAATTGTCGATTCAATAATTATGCATTAATTATAATGATGATCATAATTGGTCGATTTGTATTATATCGACGGAGGCTTCGAGCACTCGGCATCAGCGCACCGATTGAAACAGAAGGGGTCAGCGGTGGTCAGACACTTAGCGAAGCATTTCAGCGTGCGGCGCAGAGCAGCGGTGCGGCTATCCGACGCCTGAAACTCCGGCAACTCGGGCGAGGAGCGTGAATGTCGGGTAGATACACGTGCAGGCGCCGATGCACGAACAGCGCGCGGTGGTTCTGCCATTAAGCAATCGAGTATTCACTAATTATCAGTCTGTACAGTTAACGCGTTATTAATTACGAGTTGGCGATGTATCAATTTGCGAGCTTAACCATACGGACCACAGATACCTATACGGTTATGTAACGATGTGTCGGAGAAAAAAATCATTTTTCGCGTTTTTCTCATCGAATTTGCGATTTTTCGAGCAAACAACGAAATCGAAACATTTTTTTTCGCTAAAAACGTAAAGACGAAAAATAAATATTTCTTCTCGGATATATTTAATATTAAATATTTCTTCTTGGATATATTTAATATCAAATATTTCTTCTTGGATATATTTAATATTAAATATTTCTTCTTGGATATATTTAATATTAAATATTTTCGTTTGGATATATTTAATATTAATGTTACGGATTTATCTGGGGTTCGTACACACAAACCGTTGAAACGGACGTTTATTGAAACTGATTATAATTAAATCATAAACAAATCATGGATAAAATTGACAAAATAATCGATCAAGAATAAAATACACAAATAAAGGTAATTACTTACAAACGAACTTACGAGGAATAACTTACACTTAAAACACGGCACTTAAAACACTACGCAAGAATAATAATTAACGGTTCGACGATCTGAATATAAACTAAATCAATTAAATCAACTTAATACTACAGAATTATTATTAGATATTAACGGTTCAAGACATGATCAAAGAGAGTGATTTGGGCGATCCGATGCGCCAGGTAAACTCTGATGCACCGGGTGGGGGCGATGGCGTGATTTCAGTATTTGCTGACAGCAATGACCTTGCTCGGTCGCCGAGCTCGGACAGAAATGGTCAATGCACTGAAAGTGCTGACTTTATTACAAAAATGCGCCATCGTCCCGCGACGAGTTACTACGAATTAATATTCGCGAACATTCGGGCGAATTTTCCAATATAAAATATAAATTAATAATAAATGTACGGAAAAATGGCCAGTCCGTAACACCTCCCCTTCTGGTAATCCGTCGAGGAAACGCAATGCCTCGACGGTTACAAAGAACAAGAAGCGCGAAGCGTGGACTGGACATTTTTCATAAAGTTAATAAGGAAAATAAATTTAATGTTAAACAATTCGAAACGAGGGTAGCTCGCGCAAAGTGTACTTAAAATTATACTTAAGTATTTTTATTCAGGGAAAGTCAAAATTGTATGCGTGTGTAAGTGTGTGAAGTTAGGACGAAAGGGTTGTGGCTCTTCGTGTTGAAATCGTTGGTCTTGTAGGCGAAGTCGTTGGTCGTCGTAATCTTCAGAGGTCCGTTGAGTGTTGACGTCGACCTGGTTTTTTCGACAATCGGCGTTGCTCGTGATCCAGTTTCCAATTTCTTGAGACTGGAAACGTCGAGAACGAAGTCGTCCACTGCCGTTTGAGCTCTGCCATGATGGTGGAGAATCGGTATAGCCAAGTTGTTGTTGGGTGCCTCAATCGCGGACTCCGTGGTTTCCAACAATATTTCCGTAAACGTTCCTTCGGAATATGATTTTTCGCAGGTGCGAGAGGTGTTTATACAAACGCCTCCCCAGTTACGGCTGCAGATTCGAAATCAACGTCAGTTGGTGAACGTGGTGACTTTGTTTCGATTGAAGAATCCACGTGTCCAGCAGTATTTCGAGTTCGTTGCCTGGTTCAGCTGTTGATAATAGTGCTCTGGGCGAGAGTCACTGCTGTGCTGGCTCAGCTAATTCCACTGGGCCAGTGACATTCGGATCTCGATGCCGATGACCGCTTGACTCTGCGAGTGATCCGGTGGCGATTGTTGGTGTTCCACTCCGCAATAGTCATCCGATATGGCAGAGTCCTTTTTTTATTGACAACGGTTTGGCAGTTGACGAGGCCTCGAATCATTTCCAATCTGTCGGACTTGAAGTGTTCGCCTCCCCTGATATTTGACGAAAATCGTTGGTAGATGTTCTTGTTGTCTTCGGCGGTATTTCTTATTTCTACATACGCGTAATTAACGGCGAGGACTCAGCTACGCCCCCTCCCCCCTCAACAAAAGTGAACGACCTACGGTCGAGCGCATAGTTGAGGTGGAGAGCTGGGTAGAGCACAAAATTATGTGGAAAATAGGTGTAATTAGGCGGAAAATTCGGGAATTAATTACGTGATTTGAAGGATATACATTTTTTTTTTTTAACAACAGTGGTACTTTGTAAATAGGGAATTAGGTAAATAGGTGTTACGGATTCGACAACGGTTGGTTACTAACCGGTGTGGTAGCCTGTATCAGCGGCCACCCGTTGGAGATTCCGTATTAAATATTCTCCGTTAACCTTTAGGGGCTCACGGTGTGAATTGCGTGGCCGGTATAGTAGCCTGTACCAAGCAATGGACCCGTGAGAGCCGAGTATTAACGAAAAACAATCGAAGATTTTGAAGAAAATTTATGATTTTTTTTTAGGGATTTTTACTAGCAATAAAAAAAGTTGAATGAGGAAGGAGTATTTTTCCGTATGTCACCGATCTAAAACGCATGTGTTCGCCAGATAATTATGGTGAATGCTTGAATTACGGGTTTACAAATTTCCAGCCTTATTATTACATATTTTTGTTTAATTTAATTTTAGTTGTGTTGGGCAGTGGTTGGAGTTAGCCTTGCCTCCTGCCATTTGTTTTAAACTGTGCAATCCTCGTAAGTTGCTACAAACTTATTTGGATATGCAAGTCGTTTTCGATTTTTGTTGACGAGAGATATGAGCTCGCGGGCTCATTCCCACGAAATTTAAGTCTTTTTCAATTAATATTAACGAACGCAGGAGTGAAACTAATACTAGAGGGAAACAAAATACAAGAATTATAAACGTAAGGCGCGTAAATAAAAATGAGAATTCCAAGAAGTAAGCTCGGTTGTAAATTCAGTTACGGAATAAAATAAGCTCTAAAGATTTAATGAATTCAAATAAAATCTAATAATATATTACTAAAAATAATAACATATAATTAAAAGTGAACTGAGTTATATTACCAAGAAAATAAACTGATGTTATAAAAAGTGAATTTATATTTTTAACGAAAATATCAGTTTCAATAAACTTGTGTATCCCACTTCTGACACCAAAAATTATGTTACGGATTTATCTGGGGTTCGTACACACAAACCGTTGAAACGGACGTTTATTGAAACTGATTATAATTAAATCATAAACAAATCATGGATAAAATTGACAAAATAATCGATCAAGAATAAAATACACAAATAAAGGTAATTACTTACAAACGAACTTACGAGGAATAACTTACACTTAAAACACGGCACTTAAAACACTACGCAAGAATAATAATTAACGGTTCGACGATCTGAATATAAACTAAATCAATTAAATCAACTTAATACTACAGAATTATTATTAGATATTAACGGTTCAAGACATGATCAAAGAGAGTGATTTGGGCGATCCGATGCGCCAGGTAAACTCTGATGCACCGGGTGGGGGCGATGGCGTGATTTCAGTATTTGCTGACAGCAATGACCTTGCTCGGTCGCCGAGCTCGGACAGAAATGGTCAATGCACTGAAAGTGCTGACTTTATTACAAAAATGCGCCATCGTCCCGCGACGAGTTACTACGAATTAATATTCGCGAACATTCGGGCGAATTTTCCAATATAAAATATAAATTAATAATAAATGTACGGAAAAATGGCCAGTCCGTAACAATTAAATATTTCCGTTTGGATATATTTAATATTAAATATTTCCTTTTGGATATATTTAATAGTAATTATTTCCTTTTGGATATATTTAATATTTAATATTTCTTTTTGGATATATTTAAAATTAAATCTTTCCTTTTGGCCATATTTAATATTAAATATTTCCTTTTGAAACCTACTTCGGCGTCACGTAACAAAAAACGCCACTTTTGCCACGCGCTACAGGCGCGAAAAGTGGGATTTTTCGTGCACGTGTGACAAAAACAAACTTACAGCGATCCACAGAACGTCGAGCGCATATTTCTCGACTCCGATGGGCATAATTTCTCTTTCGCGCAAGATCGAATCGCCCGCAATCGCCGTATACCCGCAGCGGCGATGGTGCGGAGGGACGTCGGACGGGCTCGGAGATCACGCTCGGAGTTTATCCAAAATCCCGGCCCACGTCCACCCTCGGGGCCGGTTCGCGCGCGCGCCTCCTACCTCCGCACTTGGCATCCATTCGCATTCAACGTGCCCGCAACATCTATTTCGACGCGGGTGAAGGAAAGGGTGGTGGTGGTGGTGGTGCTCTCGACTGCGCGCGCGACGAAGGAGGAGGGAAAACCACGACGAGGGAAGCGACGGAGACGGTCGAGCGAGAGAGAGTCGAGTAAAGTGTAACCGCGACATTCGCCGCGTCGCAAATAGAGTGTAGCAGCAGCGGGAGCGGCGGTGGTGCGGCGGCGGCTACGGTCGGGCAAGTGGTACCGCGGCGGATGGTGAGGCGGCGGGGGGGGGGGGGGGGGGAGGAGGGACGAAGTTCGGGGGATCCGACAGAGTCGAACTACGTACACGGAATATACGTGGAAGCGACGACGAGGACGAAGAAGACAAGAAAGACGGGGATGACGAAGACGAAGAATACGAAGAAGACGAGGACGATGAAGACGAAGAAGACGAGAAAGACGAGGACGATGAAGACGAAGTAAACGAAGATTACGCGAGGACGACGAAGACGAAAAAGACGAGGTTGACGAAGACGAAAAAGACGAGGTTGACGAAGACGAAAAAGACGAGGTTGACGAAGACGAAAAAGACGAGGTTGACAAAGACGACAAGGAAGACGAAGAAGATGAGGATGACGAAGACGTGGAAGACGAAGAAGGCGAGGACGATGAAGACGAGGACGACGAGGACGACGAAGACAAAGAAGACAAAAACGACGAAGACGAAGAAGACAAAAACGACGAAGACGAAGAAGACAAAAACGACGAAGACGAAGAAGACAAAAACGACGAAGACGAAGAAGACAAAAACGACGAAGGCGAGGAAGACGTGTACACCGAATAGGAGGAAGACGAAGAAGACAAAAACGACGAAGGCGAGGAAGACGAGGACACCGAAAAGGAGGAAGACGAAGAAGACAAAAACGATGAAGACGAGGAAGACGTGGAAGACGGGGACACCGAATAGGAGGAAGACGAAGAAGACAAAAACGACGAAGACGAGGAAGACGTGGAAGACGAGGACACCGAATAGGAGGAAGTCGAAGAAGACAAAAACGACGAAGACGTGAAAGACGAGGACACCGAATAGGAGGAAGACGTGGAAGACGAGGACGACGAGGACGACAAGAACGACGAGCTGGAAAGGTGAAACCAGACCAAGTCCGCGCGCGCGCGCCTAGTGCGGAAAATAGAGGAGAGAAAGCGTCGTGTACGTTGTCCGAGTCGCCCGTGAACCACAATAGGGGCTGATCAGTTGAGGCCCGACAGGGTTGGCTGCTACTGGATGTGCTGCAGCCCCCCCCCCCCCCCCTCCCTCACACTCGGCCCCCGTTCCATTCCCACTGAAACGACACGCGAAGAACCGAACCGGGGGGTGCAGTGGATGTACGACGCCGCCGCGCCGCAGGAACGGGAGTTAGTGTGGGCGAGCGAGAAGTTGCCGCCGGGGCTTCGATGTATCAGGTCCAAAGTTGGATATGACCGTGCGGCTTCCCTTTCTGCTCTCGTCTCGGCTTAGTTCGCGCTCTCTACGGGCGGACGGGGGGGACACGGGCGGAGTCCCTTTTCCCGCACTGTCGAAGGCTGTTGAGGTTTCGGTCGACATCGCTTCGCCGCCGGGCTCGAGTTGCGGGAAATCTCGGGAATAGGGGGGAGGGGGGGGGGGGGGGAATTATTTGTCACGCGAACTCGATGGGGGAGAAAAACTTTTTCCGCGTATTTTTTATTTATTTATTTTTATTTCCTCATAGAGGAAGTTTTGTTTTTTTATTTTATTTTTACTTCCTCATAGAGCAATTTTTACTTTTTTTATTTTTACTTCCTTATAGAGGAATTTTTGTTTAAAATTTATTTTTACTTCTTCATACAGGAAGTTTTTTTGTTTCTTTTTACTTCTTCATACAGGAAGTTTTTTGGTTTCTTTTTACTTCTTCATAGAGTAAGCTTTGCTTTTTTAATTTTTAATAAATATTGATTGTTCTTCGGATATTCGATGATTATTCAAATTTCCCCCTCGTCACGATTGCGAAATTTCCGTGTTCGATTTTAACATCGAATCACTGGACGAAATTCGAAATTCAATATCACTGGATGACCGCGTCTGGCCTCGAATTTGATATCGAATCGAAATTTAATCGATATCATCGACGATCGTCTGGCGGCGACTAAAAATTTCAATACGCGCGCTTAAGGCGCGCCGCAATCGCGGCTACGCCCCGTGAATTCATTCGACCGACCGTCCGGTGATGTTGGAATAATATTTTTCCGAGCGAAGTAACCGCGCGGCGCGCGCGATCGAAAAACAATTTTTTCAGGGTAATCGATGTCGCCGCGGAAAAATGGTTAAATTATTCCGATCGCGATGAGCTCGGTTGTCGCCCGAGCGTCGTCGCCGAGTGTACCGAGGGTCGAGGGGGGACACCGCGGCAACTCGCGCATGTAAGGCGCTGCCTCGTATGCCAGGGCATGCGGTCTCTCCCTTAACATAATTCTCGGGTAGGTGCCGAGGGTCCTCCATAATGCAGGGGCAGCGGTCGAGCCGCATAAAAAATCCAGCTTACGGCACCCGAGGCACGTGAAACGCTCGGAGCTCCGCGCGCAGCGATCCCGGCTGCCTCGCTGCGCTCGCTGATACCCCGGACGCTCTCGACGAAAATTAATGCCCGGGAATGCGAAACTCGGCCGCGCGAGTTATAACGGGATTTATCTTTAATTTTTTTCAAGACACGCGTGACGCACGCGGAAAATGGACTCGTTGCGAACGACTGGAACTTGGTCGAAATTAAGGTGCGAAATATTTCACAAGGTTGCTTTCGTAATTTATAATTTACTGGGGTAATCACACGAAAGTGTCTGAAAGACTTTTGACCAAAATCGACCTCGGAGCTTTTTCTTTTCAAAATATCGACTTGTAACCTATACCATTGTTCCCAAGTCTCATATTCTACCCCCGAAAACTCTGGTTAAAAAACATTTTTATTTTGATTTTGAACAAAATAATTTTTTGCGACGTTATTTTTGGCAGAAATCATAGGTCCGGCTCCGGATCGAAAATAGTAGTAGTAGTAGTAGTAGTTGTAGTTTTTATTGAGTCCTGGGACAAAGTCCCCTAAGGACTAAAGTAACAGAGAAATACAAAGAAACGAATAAATAGCAAGCGTGAAAAGAGTACAGAGCCAAATTTACGACTAAATGAGGCGAAAACAGGCGAGAAACAAAAGCAATACAAATAAGCCAAGGAAAAAGTGAAGCAGACGCTGAAAAATGGAAAAGAAGCGATACAAAAAGCAACAGCAATCAAAAGTAAAGAAAAAAATGGAGTATGACGCAAAACACACTATAGCAATAAAAAAAAATTTTAAACAAGTAGTTGAAGGTGCCGCAGGTTCGATGGTAGCGCGACCGCCGTCGTGGGTGCCGTAGAAGTAGCAGTCGATATCCAGATTCGCAGAAAAGAAGATGAAAATCAAGCAAGCGTTGCAGAAGTCTTAGCCGTTGAGGAAATCGTCGCATATTCTACTTCCGAAAACTCTGGTTAAAAACATTTTATTTGATTTTGAACAAAATAATTTTTTGCGACGTTCTTTTTGTCAAAAAAAAAAATTGTCAGAACAAAATAGTTTTTTGCGACGTTTTTTTTTGTCAGAAATGATAAATACGGCTCCGGACTGAAAATCGCCAAAATCGACCTCAGATTTTTTTTTTCAATATATCGATTTGTAACCTACACCATTGTTCTCAAGTCGCATATTCTTCCCCCGAAAGCACTGGTCAAAAAACATTTTTTTCTTTCTGTTTTTTTTTTTATTTTCCTGCAAATTAAGAGAATATTGTCACTGAATTTCTTTAATATCTTCCCCCTGATGCGCGTGACGCACGGAAAAAGCGGCCTCATTGAAACAACCGGAAGAAACTCGGGTAGATAAAAGGCACCCCGAAATACTCCACCGGCCTCCCTCATCATTTATTATAATTAATCATTTTCACCCTTCGACGTCCCGTTTATCGATTACATTTTAATTACCGTCGTCGTTTTTCGTCGTTAATTACTGAATTCCATATAGTTAGATACAACGACGAACATTGCGCGTTAAAAATGATTAAAAAACTTTTCCTCGCGTTTTGCGATACTCTTGGAACGAAATCACTGATGCTGCGCCGCAATCGCAAAACGCGAAAGAGTGAAAAAAAAAAAAAAAAAAAAATACGGATAGAAATTAATGAAGAGAGTATGCATGGGGAAAGGGGGGTGGGAGGCTCCCCCCTCCTCATTCGGGGGAGAGAGAATGATTTAGTACGCTGCAAGTGTTTTATGTAGTGCAGTACATCGTCGTCGTCGAAGATACTCCGCATCGATTTTCTTCCTCCCTCCGCGGTTGGCGCGTCGAGCTCGACTCTCGAGACTTTCTCGGGTTCTCGAATGGTAACGCGAGCGATATCGTTCGAGATGTTTGAGATATATCGCCGTTGTCGTCGTCGTCGTCGTCGCTCCGGCACTCACGCTAAAGTGATTCCAGAGACTTGTTTGTTCGCACGATTCTCCCCCTCCACCTCCGCAGTTTTCCTCGCTCCGGCCGCGCGCGTGTGGACCGCATGTGCGGTATTTGTTGTCGAGTAAGTACGTCGGCGTTCGGGCAGTTCCGAGAACTGTTTTGATCCGTAATCCTTTCTCATTGATTCCCCTTCGCGTTTCGACTTTGCTGCGGGGTTTTGTCGAATTCTTTATTGAGAATTAAAAGAAAAGTGAATTTTGGTGTCGTCGTGAAACGCGAATTGATTTATCGATATATCGTGAGACACACGCGATTCTTGTTTTTTTTTTTTTTTTTTTTTTTTTTTTTACGCGAACCGTGTTGTAGTCGGTATTAATTTCCAACATGAATATGATACGTGTTGGAGTCTCGTTGATTCTCCTTCGCGTTTCGACTTTGCTGCGGGGTTTTGTCGAATTCTTTATTGAGAATTAAAAGAAAAGAGAATTTTGGTGTCGTCGTGAAACGCGAATTGATTTATCGATATATCGTGAGACACTCGCGATTCTTGTTTTTTTTTTTTTACGCGAATCGTGTTGTAGTCGGTATTAATTTTCAACATGAATATGATTCGTGTTGGAGTCTTATTGATTCTCCTTCGCGTTTCGACTTTGCTGTGAGGTTTTGTCGAATTCTTTATTGACAATTAAAAGCAAAGTGCATTTTAGTGTCGTCGCGAAACGCGAATTGATTTCCCGACAAATTGAGACACTCGCGGTTTTTTCTTTCTTTTTTTTGTCACCCGAATCGTATTGTACTCAGTATTAATTTCCAATATGAATATCGAACACCGAATACGTTCGTAGCTTTTCGTACTCATGAATACCGAAAATAGATGTTATTCGTTTTCGAACGAGCGCAGTGAATCGATGTGCGGTATTCATTTTCGAAACGAATACGGGGAATCAAGTGTATTTTCGGTATTCATGAATACCGAGTGGAATCGAACGCGTCGCGCGTTCCTGCTTCGCACCAGATTTTGCAGCAAATAATTCCGCGACTTTGTATGTGAAAAATACCTGTACAAATTTCTATCGGCTACGAATAATTATTTGGCTTTTTTTGAGCGATCATTTTGACGTTCATTTTCCGAAGAAGCCGAGAAAAAAACGTGCCAGCGCATTTTTCGAAAATTCCGATCTTTCCATACTCCTAGTCGTTTTTTTTTCGCGATATAAACACTCTGAAATATATCCAATCTTTATTACCGCAAAAAGTTATTATTTTTTTCCGACAAAAACAACGCGTTAAATTTCCCTGGCATCGCATTTTTCGAAAACTTCCAATTCCCCTTCATATACTTTTTATAATTTTTACTATACTTCATATACTTTTTCCCGTCGAATTTACTCCAAAATACTTCCAATCTTTATTACGGTAGCGTTATTATTATTTTTATCCGATAACGAAAAACAATTTGAGCCTCGAAAATACTACTGAGGACTATCGGTTAACAGTTGCCACTTAGCAGTCGCAAAAAAAAACGATCACGATTACTGTTACACGGCGCTGCAATCGCAAACGTCCAATTACCATCATTTCACGTGCCGCGCGCACAGAACCAGCAATTTTCTATTTTCGTGGAATGCCAAAAAAAAAAAAAAAAACAAAGAAAAATCTCCGTCAGTTTGCTCGGCCCGGTAGCCAATGCGGTTACCGCGGCCGCGTTGTATCTCCCTGATATACCCCGGCTATATCCGCACCCGGGTGTGGCGGCTACTGGCTCGAAACTTTACAGTCGCGAGCCGCGCCGGAGCTTCGTCGAAGTGGACGAAAGAAACGGCGTCAGTAAAACGCCCGGAGGACAATTCTCGGCGAGTTTTACCGGTCGGTGGCTAAAGAGGAGGCGACGAGAGGAGCAAAAGAAAGTAAGTTACGGAGTTAGAGATAAACAGGGACGGCGAGAAGACGAGGGGGGAGAACGAGAGTCGTGAACGGGTGTCGGTTTTCCTACGGGGCGAAAAAAGGAAGGCGAGGAAAGTGAGTGGAGAACCGTTACCGACACGCCACGTAACCCCCACTCGCGTTTCTCGCCGCGCGGCCTGGGATCGTCACGGTAGTTGCAAATTTATGTACCCCAGGAATGCCCGTAGAACTGTAAAATGCAATTTTGCTAATCTAAAATTCGCCCCGGGAACACAGAGAGAGAGTGAGAGAAAAGTGTGCGGCGAGAACGGCGGAGTCACAAATTCGGGGTTTAATGTATTGGAAGTATCGGACAAACGAACTTTGCCTGCGGGTTATCGACGATCCTCTCTTCTGCGTCGTTACCATCCCTCTTTCTCCCTTCGCTTATTCCCCCTGCTTTATTTTCATGCGCTGCGCCGTTTTTTTATTTGTGTCTCTCACTACTCGCCTCTTGTTTGCTTTCGAATGCAACGACTTCGATCCGTTCGTCTCTTCGTTCAATTTTACGCATGATACAATTAAAGAAAATGTTGTTTTTAATAATGCAATAAAATATGGCAGGATGCGAAGTGGTGAAAGCCATAAGAAGTAGGCAGAGGCAAAAATTCGACGTAAGTTTGAAGTTAAGATCCAACTTTGATCCATTGGGACTTGGAATAATTCCGGCTTGGATGTATCATTTGATCCCAGCCAACTTGGATCCAGAGGTCCTGAAGTGGGACTTAGAAAAATGGAGCTTCAAGTCCCTTGGGAACTTAGAAAAAAATTAGCTCCAAGTGCCTTGAGAACTTAGCCTAGAAAAATTTAGCTTCAAGTGCCTTGAGAACTTAGCCTAGAAAAATTTAGCTTCAAGTCCCTCGGGGACTTAGAAAAAATTAGCTTCAAGTGCCTTGAGAACTTAGCTTAGAAAAATTTAGCTTCAAATCCCTCGGGGACTTATAAATATTAGCTTCAAGTGCCTTGAGAACTTAGCCTAGAAAAATTTAGCTTCAAGTCCCTCAGGGACTTAGAAAAATTTAGCTTCAAGTGCCTTGAGAACTTAGCTTAGAAACATTTAGCTTCAAATCCCTCGGGGACTTAGAAAAAATGAGCTTCAAGTGCCTTGAGAACTTAGCTTAGAAAAATTAGCTTCAAATCCCTCGGGGACTTAGAAAATATTAGCTTCAAGTGCCTTGAGAACTCAGCCTAGAAAAAATTTGGCTTCAAGTCCCTCGGGGACTTAGAAAAATGCTGGCTTCATTGTGTCATTTGACCCCGGCCTGTTCGATGTATGAACTAATACATGGAAACAAAATTTTGTTTAGTTTTACCTTAATCTTAACCACCGTTCTCTCACATTACTTCACCTCCAATTATCCGAAGCATACGAAAAAAAATTAGAAACCAGGTGTTCAATCATTGTCTCAACAGTTCTCGCGTCGCAACCCACCGATTGAGCGTCATACACACCGCACTATATATAAATCAACACCTAGAAATAACAAACCCTCTCCCTTCGCTCCGTGCGCGCATCAACAGAGCCAACGGATTCCCCGGCCGCGCGCGCGAGCGCAAAATCAGATCAACGGCGTTCAATGCCCCTCGCGACCCTCTCGCGCCCCCTTTGATGTAAAAATAACAGGCGCCACGCCGTTATTAGAGCGTAACGCCGCACCGATAAGGTAAAAAATGTAATGACCAAGTGCAACAACCTGCTGAAAGGGGCTGCATCATGATATACTCCATCCCGAAGAAGAGGAAGAACCAAGAACGCGAGTCCGGGTGGCTGCAGCCCCAGTAGAAAAATCTGCAGCGTTACACCACACGAAGAGAAGGATCTGATAAAATTTACCGGACGCGGTAGTAAAAATTACCAACGCGCCTGGTATTGAAAAGCCATAGCCGCCATCTGACAAACAGTACGAGAGCTATGAGAATTTCTAATATATATATAATATTTTTTACCATATTTCGTGGTACAAATTTTCATCGTTCTAGTACTTCTCGATAGATGGCGTTATATCTTCCCTCCACCGGAAATTTACAATACTTTTTACTAGAAATATGGCCAAAAATATCAGATCCTTCCCATATGGAAATAAAGTATATGCAAAATATATAAAAGATATATTCTAGATATACAAGATATATTTTGCCCGAAAACTTCTATATGTCGGATATATTTTAGGATATATACGAAATATACGCGAGTGAAAAATATATCTAAGATATATCCAAAATGTATTGAAAATGTATTTTTATTGTATTATCGTCCGAAAAGTTCTATATGTCAGATATATTTTCGTATATATTTCTTTTCCGTGGGGGTTCTCTCCGTGCAGGGCCACATTATCCCTGCCAGGGCCCGGGCTGGGCCCGAGCTTCAGCCGGATTTTACGCTGAAAATGTTCTACTATTCTGCAGCCACGACCTAGCGGGGTTAACCCTTCGTGGTCACACTTCTCTCACAGATCACGATGGTCACTCTGGGTCGATTTCACCCGGACCATCTTTGACCGCGAATTGTGACCAAACTATCGGCTCGAAAAATGTAAAAAAAATTACAGAATATACTCTAAACTTTGTAGATAATTTAGAAAAAAATAAATTTCCCAATATTAAATTGCAACATATTTAACAAAATTAATGAACATGAACGACCGAAAAAATGACGTTTTTTCACTCAAAAAATCATAACTCCGTAAATAAACGATCGATTTAACTCAAATTTTAACCCGATACTCTCTAAATATAGTACTTTCGATAAAAAAAATATTATCCTAGTGCCCGCCACAAAAAGGCATTTATTCCGGACAAAGTCCCTCTGGCCATAGGGAACTATTTCGTTTTCGCGCCGAAAGATCGATCTCGGGTCGAATCGACCCAGAGTGACCACGAGGGGTTAAATTCCGCCACCGGCCTGCAGTTCCTACGCGATCTGCGCGTCCGCCTTATTTGCTTCTGCACATCTCTCGTCGTCGTTTCCAGGGTGGCGAACGTGATACGCGAGACGATTACACCTTCTTCCGCCGTAGAATCATCGTTCACTGAGACGATGCGAAACGGGGGACGTGACGGAGAGTGCGGCAGGTGGAAAGGGGGGAAGGGGGAGGGGGGGGGCAGAAGGGGGCAATAAAGGGACGAGCTCGCTCGGAGTGGATAGTTAGGCTCGTATTACATTTACGCGACGTGCCGCATTAATTTATTATCCCGTCGCGGCGACGCCGGCGCTGTTGCTGCTGCTCCCGTCGCAACCGGCCGCCGCGGCTGTGCGACGTCGTGCGGTTACGGATGAAAAGGGGTTACGGGGCTGCATATGGCCGCGCGCATCGCTGTACAGCAGCTCTTTCAGAGCTCCCCCGCCACCCGCGATCTACGGGGTAGAAACACCATAGCCAACTCAGCCCTGCTCCTGTTACAGGCGCTAAGGTAATTATAACTCAACTCTCGAGTCGGCCCCCCGCGTTCCCCGCGCGACACGCGAAACTATGCAAAGCCAATCTAAGCTCGTGCCAGGAGCGCGAGAGCCGCTCGCTGTCTCCCCCACCCCCCTCCCCCCCACCCCCGGGGGGTCCTGCTTCCGCTGTATTATGTCCCACGTGTCCCCTCGATATTCGTCTCCCGGGTCGTCCGACTGACCATTCGCAAACTTCTTGGCTTTGACTTGAAATTATGTTCGTGCGCTTCGTGTCGATGGTAATTTATCGCGGCCGCCGTTGGTCTCACGGTGGACTCGACCCAATTGGATTCGGGCGCGAGGATTGCGTTTCAAGTGGGTCGCTGCGACTCCGGCTGGTGACCGAGCGAATTTTGTTTTTGCGGGTTGATGAAAGGCTGGAAATAATGGAGAAGGGTGGAAGGAGGGAGATTGGGCACAGATGTTTTGGAGGAATTGAGGAAGAGTTGAAACGGGTTTTGTCGTGAAGGAGGGGAAAAGAATTCTTGGGGTGGAATCATGAATATGCTGAGTTGGGTTGTGTAAATAGGTCGTTGGTACCTAATCCAGTTGTTGGTTGTTACCTTATTTATTTCGGCGCAAATAAAAACGTTTTTCTCCCCTCTGGAAAATATGTCGTACCTTTCATTTTTTTAGGTGCCGTATTTTTTTATATGTCTCATTGTATTATTGTTATTATTGTTATTATTATTTTATTATTATTATTATTATTATTATTATTATTATTATTATTATTATTATTATTATTATTATTTATTATTTTTTTTTCGAAATATCGACTTATGGTATAGGTTACAACCTAAACACTGGTTAACAACCTTTTTTAATCGATTTTGAAAAAAATAATTTTTTGCGAGATCTTTTTTGTCAGAAATCATAGATCCGTCTCCGGACCGAAAATCGCCAAAATAGACCTCAATTTTGTTTCTTTTGAAAATATCGACTTGTAACCTATACCATTGTTCTCAAGTCGTATATTCTACCCCCGAAAACACTGGTTAACAACGTTTTTTAATCGATTTTGAAAAAAAAAAAAAAATTTGGCGAGATTTTTTTGTCAGAAATCATAAATCCGACCCCGGACCGAATTTTCTGTAAATTTTGTGTCACGCCGTATGTGAGACGACACGACGCAAGACGGTGTTCCCGAAGATTCGTCGACTAATCTCGCGACTGACAAGGGGCGCGGCGCGCGCGCGTTAGACTTCCATCAGCTCCGCTTCTGGCTGCTCGCTTTGCCCGGCGTCGGGATGTATCGAGGCGCAGTGCCGATCAATCCTCGTTTGACGGCACCGACTGAGACGGCCACCCGGTATATAATAGTAATGGCTTGGCTATAGGTTACGCGAGAGACACAGCGCGCTCCTCGAACCACCATGACGAAGCTACGGTCGGGGCGCGGAGCGAACAGCGCCGAGAGTAACTTCCGGGCGCCCGGATGAAGCTGAAGAGCAATGACCACCGATAATTCACTTATGAAGTTTGGCACCTTAGGGTCGGGACACCCGGCGAACGTCTTCTCGTCCGACGAGCTGCGTCTGGCGAACACGCTAAATGGAACACAATGGCAACGACGAAAAGCGGTTAATGCACTTTGTGCCTCTTCTGTGAAGAAAATTATTCAGTGTCGTGAATCTACATAGAGAAATAAATGTTATTTAGCGGTTAAATAAAATTAATTAAATGTTATTTAGCGGCTAAATAAAGTTTATTAAATGCTATTTAGCAGCTAAATAAAATTTATTAGATGTTATTTAGCGGTTAAATAAAATTTATTAAATGCTATTTAGCGGCTAAATAAAATGTATTAAATATTATTTAGCGGCTAAATAAAATGTATTAAATGTTACTTAGCGGCTAAATAAAATGTATTAAATGTTATTTAGCGGCTATATAAAATGTATTAAATGTTATTTAGCGGCTATATAAAATGTATTAAATGTTATTTAATGGTTCACTTTGCAGGCGTGGTTTGATAATAATAACCGGCGGTGATTATAAAATAACGTAGGGAGCTTTCGAATAGCTGCACAATTACCTCATTTTACTAGAGGTATTCTTTTTTGTTAAAAAGTTATCTTAAAATAAACTTTTTTCCAGGAAAAAGTACCGTGAAATATGATTGATAACAGATATTCCGTGCAGTTATAAAAATGTACAAATTATAATGTGTATTATAATATATCATAATTAATATGTGCTGTTATTATTAATTGATAATTGCAAAGCCAATTGCACCATCGAGTTTATTTCTACAAAATGGCGAGTGTTGCGACTCTGAAATTATAACGTAATAGGCAGTGGTGCAACAACATAATTTAATTTTTTTTTACTGCAGTATATTTCCATAAGCTCAAAAAAATTACAAAACTGCCAATTCCATCCCATTCGAGGCGCATTAAAGAGTAAAACGACGATCGAAATTATCCCCTGTACAGCGAAATCGAGTTTTGCATTTTTCATATACTTTTTCCACAGAGACAGGGTGACATACTACATATCGCGCGAAAACTGGCAACGCAAACTACGCCACCGATATGAAAGCCATAAACTTATTTCCTCGAGTCGCCCCGGTGATATATAAAGAGCGAGGTTGTGCGAACGACCCCCCCCCCCCCCCCTCTTCCGGAGGGAGGGGGGAGGGGGTCGGAATCGTGCAAAAACACGTGAGGAGGCGAAAGCGATTGCGGAGGATGAGGAATGTCCAGGGGGACGGATGAGAGCGGAAGAAAAACAGAGCTGGAAGACGCCTGTCGTGTCGGTGACAGCGCGATGCCCGGGAAAGATGGAGTCCTGGTGGTTCGGGGGGGGGGGGGGGGGGGGGCGAGGGGGACGAGAGGTGAGGATGTCCGGAAGGGGTGGTCCCGCTCTGGAAAGGTGGTCTCCACGCTCGGGGGGTGGAAAGGGGACGGGGGCAGCGGAGCCTCTAGTAGATCGACATGTATTGATTACCACTTGGTAGATATAGACTTGTCCCTTCGCCGCCGATACTGCGACGTTGGAGCGTGCGGAAGAGAGAATGAGATTTCTTCTCTCCACATTCTCGATTCGTAACATTTCCTAGGAAAAATAGAATTTATCCTCCAGTCGCCCGCGTCGCTCGGAGTATAAATTGTCACACGTTGAACACACGTGTACGCGTCTCGCAGAGCTTTTGTAAAGTGACTACGTGGAAGTGTGACGTGTACAAAAAAATTCGATCGGTATAGCAAACCGTTTTCCGGTTTTCTGAGGAAAAATCTGTAGCATTGAATCCGGCCCAAGTCAGGCCCTGGGCGGGCCCTGGCTGGGCCAATGGAACCCCGATCAGGGCCTGACTAGGGCCCGACCAGCGACGTATTTTGCGACGTATTTTGCACAGAACATAATGCAACGACGACACTAATTATTCTTACAATCATGCACGGAGAGAAAGTTCTGTGTTGTGACAGCAAAGAAAAGTGACAACAAAAATTATTTTGTTACGCTGACGAATCTTCTGTTCGGCTGTAAAATCAGTTTTGATAGGCAGACAAATCTTTTGTTCGGCTGAAAATTCTTTTTGCTGGGCTGATGAATATTTTTGTTAGCCTAACAAAATGATTTTTGATGTCACTTTTCTTTGCTGTTACAACACAGAAATTTCTCTCCGTGTGGATTCAAATGTGTCAACCGCTCAACACATCGAAAAGAAACAATCTTTTCTTGTGTTCTTGCATACAATTAATCGACGTTTGGATCGTATATTACAATTAATAAAGAGAATAACATACATTATTGACTTAATAAAAATCGATATTATTTTGATTAAGTTTAAAAAAAATGCATTTAATTACAGCCCGTTATCCGCACGTCTTATTGAATCAATCCAAACTTTTTTAAAACAATTCTTTCTAAGTACGATTTACATCAACGATGATAATTCGCAACGTCAGTTTACGCTGTAATCCGCATACAGAAATTTGCTACGTACATTTTGAGCTCCCCAGTCGCTTCTTTCCTCCGCGATGTCGCGCTTATCGTGGGTCGACAACGCCGCTTTATTTCGTTCACAACCACCGAAGCTGAAGAGGCCAGTCGACCGTCGACTGTATCGCTCGTTGTCATCGCTGCGGCCCTCGACGATGCGACGACGCGTCCTGATGTCTCTCGTCCCGCTTTTATTGCCTCAAAATTACCAATTTTGCAGGACGCGTCCTCGCCCCGCTGGCAAAGACCGCAAAGACCCGCCGAGCTCGCTTCAGCTTGCTTCCCCCGTACTCGCCGCCCCGTTGCGTCTTTTGCGTATTGCGCGTATCCGAGTTTACTCTTACATAGGCCGTGGTGCATATTGTATATACGTATACAGGGTGATCCAGAATGATTTTTCAAGTTTTCACGAGCAACGGTTGAATATTTAAAAAAAAATGTTGCTGGTATTTAATCGTCAGATTTATAAATTCAATTTAATTTAATGACACTAAATTAATTGATTAAAAAATGAACCTTTTTTAATAAATCGCCTCAAGATATTTTTAAGAGCCGCAAAATATTTTTTAATAAAATATTTTTAATAAAATTATTAAAAATACATTTTTAATAAAATAATTAAATAAAATTATTAAAAATACATTTTTAATAATTTTCAATAATTTTTAATATTTTAAATAATGTCTACATGGCCGCAAAATATTTTGTAATACAATATTTTGCTGGCTCTGAGAGATCCGGAGGAACCCGATTGGTATATCCGTTGAAATTTATAGTACAATCAAATAATTATCGTAAATGACGAAAATTGCGGTGAAAATTTGAGCAACTCCTACATTTTGGGAGAAAATCATTCTGAATCACCCTGTATAGGTCTTGGCATACCGCCGGGATTAACCCTGGTCCTGCTAACGACATGCGGTGCATCCTCCACGTCGAGCCACTGCCACCGACGTCAACGCTCGTCCGTACAGTCGCAAAAGCTCCTCGCTTATAACTACGCGGACAGTCTATTGCTCGGCTTCCGCTCCGGCGTTGGGCGCATCGCGCGACCGGGCCAGAGCGTCGCGAAATTACGAAATTGTCTCACTGGGACTGCGACGGGCTATCCGCTCTAATTGTTGGGCTCCGGAATGTCCCCCGGCAGTATGTACGAATAGTATATATGCGGCAATGTGTATGCGCATACATAGTGCGTGCCGGTAATTTATGCGCATGCGTTGAACACATCAGACCCGAAGCTTAGCGAAAATTGTTTTTGTAAACTAGCATTTTTTTCATTTTTAACATTTTTCATCTCATTACAAATTCGTAAATCTACAATTCCTGCACATTTTTTCTGATAACGATAACCACATTCGGTACAGTAAATTTTATTCCGTCAGTCTGGCGATTTTTCCAATACTCCGCTAGTTTACCGCACCGAGTGTGGTAATAACGACCAAAAAATTGTCACCGCGGGCGCGAAATTTTATTAACGTGTGGTGCTCGCAAATCTCTCTTGAACGCATTTAATATTTTTCCACTCTCCGGGAAATTGATTTTAAACAAATCAGACTCGAAGCTTAGCGAACATTATTTTTGTAAACTAGCATTTTTTTCATTTTAAAAATTTTTCATCTCATTACAAATTCGTAAATCTACAATTCCTGCCCATTTTTTCTGGCAATGATAACCACATTCGGTACAGTAAATTTTATTCCGTCAGTCTGGCGATTTTTCCAATACTCCGCTAGTTTATCGCACCGAATGTGGTAATAACGACCAAAAAATTGTCACCGCGGGCGCGAAATTTTATTAACGTGTGGTGCTCACAAATTTCTCTCGAACGCATTTAATATTTTTACACTCTCCGTGGGAAATTGAATTTAAATAAATCTGACTCGAAGCTTAGCGAAAATTGTTTTTGTAAACTAGCATTTTTTTCATTTTTAACATTTTTCATCTCATTACAAATTCGTAAATCTACAATTCCTGCACATTTTTGTCTGGTAATGATAACCACATTTGGTACAGTAAATTTTATTCCGTCAGTCTGGCGATTTTTCCAATACTCCGCTAGTTTACCGCACCGAATGTGGTAATAACGACCAAAAAATTGTCATCGCGTGCGCGAAATTTTATTAATCTGTGGTGCTCGCAAATTTCTCTCGAACGCATTTAATTTTTTTTCCACTCTCCGTGGGAAATTGATTTTAAACAAATAACGCAGTGAGGCGTGCGAGGTTCCCACACGATATCACTGCGTGTCGGTATATCGGGGGTTTAACTTTTTTTCCCTTACCTCCCGCGACTATTGTTATATCGAGTATTTTTTTCCCCCTGGCGCTGAGAATTAACTTAAACGGAAAAGGCGGAAAAACAGGGAGAGAAAAGAGAGCGCCAGACGCGCGGCGCCCCCATCGCTTTCCGGAAGGCATTGTACGTGGGGCAGTTAGTGCCACGTGCGTCTTCGCCCGGTGCCCCCCCCCCCCCCTCCACTCCCCCACCCGCTCCTTCGTCTTCGTGTTTTCCACCCGAGAAAAATAATTTTCCGGAACATCGTGAGCTCGGTATAGCGATACCCACGGTGCGTTCGATGAAGCTGACGTTATTACGAGAGTCTCCGCCGTGATTTCCAGAGCCGGAGCCGCGTTAAACGTGTCATTTTCACCGAGTGGATTGCGACTCATCGGACACGTGGCCTGAAACAGATACGAAACACATGGCTTCATCAAACCTTATTTGCCACGATTATATCTTCCTTCGAAGCGTTTCGTATTTTTTCAATTTTATCTCTCTGAATCCTCGTAGTCTGAATTCCGGGGAATATGGACCACTGTAATGTTACGGCCTGCATCTCGCTACTAATTCCAGCGATGAATTTCCTATGGTGCATCCTTCGTATGAAGCCGTATTTAAGGTAAACCTTTTATTTATCATTACTGGTCAATTAGCGAAATAGAAATTAGCAAAATTATTCAATTGGCAAAATAGAAATAGAAATTAGCAAAATTGGTCAATTGGCAAAATAGAAATAGAAATTAGCAAAATTGGTCAATTGGCAAAACAGAAATAGAAATGAGCAAAATTGGTCAATTGACAAAATAGAAATAGAAATTAGCAAAATTGGTCAATTGGCAAAATAGAAATAGAAATGAGCAAAATTGGTCAATTGGCAAAATAGAAATAGAATTACCAAAATTGGTCAATTGGCAAAATAGAATTAGAGTTAGCAAAATTGATCAATTGGCAACATAGAAATAGAATTGGCAAAATAGAAATAGAATTAGCAAAATAGAAATAGAAGTAGCAAAATAGAAATAGAATTAGCAAAATAGAAATAGAAGTAGCAAAATAGAAATAGAATTAACAAAATAGAAATAGAAGTAGCAAAATAGAAATAGAATTAGCAAAATAGAAATAGAAGTAGCAAGATAGAAATTAATTCAGTTCCATTATTGCGTCAAAATCGGAAATGTAAAATGGTAGCCCGTATTAACGCGCCGGTCCACCGGTCCATATTCACCGGAATTCCGCTATATACATTGTGACGGAGTCCATCGTATTTCTGCGGGCCGACCGGCGAGCCCAATGCAACAGTAATGGGGTCGGCATGGGGCGAGTTTCTTAATTAAGGACTCGTAAAGCCCGAAAGCCATAACCAGACTCCGGGGAGATCTTTCCGCGCGAGCCGCGAGGAAAGGTTTTCGCGCAAAAACGATATCGCGCACACGTTTCGCCGTACATATTTTCCAGGCGCTCCCGCGCGTCGACTTTCCAAACATCCCACCCAGGGATTGAGAGAAATTTCTGGAAACAAATGTCCGTCTGACGTAACTCGTGGTGGTTGGATTTTCCCTGGTGGCAAAACAGGCCCCGATTTGGGTAGATAATCAGTAGCGTTATATCCGGCGCGAGTCACCCATATGGAAATATTTATATGTAAAAATATATGTCGCCGAAAAGTTCTATATGTCGCATAAATGTTGCATATATTTTTATGTGCAACATATATGTTGCATATAGAACGTTTTGGGGACATATATGTTATTTCCATGTGGGCAGGTACTACTGATCCCCTCACAGAAAAGAAATATACCCCAAAATATATCTGACATATCGAACTTTTCGTACGATAATACAATAAAAATACATTTTGAATATATCTTAGATATATTTTTCGCTCGCGTATATTTCCTACATATCCTAAAATATATCCGAAATACAGAAGTTTTCGGACAAAATATATCTTGTATATCAAGAATACATCTTTTTTTATATATTTTGCATATACTTTATTTCCGTATGGGTCAGGCCTCGGCCAGGACCACGATGGCCCCGCTAGGGCCCGACCAGGGCCCGAATTGGATCGAATGTAACGCTACAAATGTTCTACTACCACAAATGAAAAAAAAAAAAAAATAATCTCTTCTCTCGGTTCACAGCGAAAGGGGACGAAATTCACGCCGGTTTCGTGTATATTTATTTCGCTGGCTCCTCCGCTGTTACAGCAACGAGAGCCGCGAGCTCTGCGGCGCAGCAGCAGGCAACGACGCAAAATAATCTCGAGTGCGTCTTTGTGGCTTGTTTGTGGCGAATTTATACCAGAGAAATTTCTTTATTCAAGAGGAGCCGAGAGGGCGCGACGGGCGCCGGCGGAGGAGGAGGAAGGAGATATTTTCCAGCTTCTCCTTGGCACCGGCGAACCGCCGGCGCTGCGCAACGCGGGTAGTCGGAGTTTCATTGAATTGCAAGCAGTCCGTAAATCGGTAGGATATATCCGTCCCGGTGACCCGGTGCGAGCGGCAGTGTACACTGTGTATAGCCGCCACGCCGTCTTCGTCCATTGCCCCCCCCCCCCACCCCCTCCCCCACCCCCTCCCCCACCCGCGCGACCCCTCGTGCTTCAAATCCATTTTACCGATTTGACTTGCAAAAGCCGGATTACTGGCCGCGGCAAGACGGCGGTTTTGCCGTCGACGGCGTCGACGTCGTCTTCGGCCCCGGTACACAGCGGATAAGCCGGCTCGGCCCCGGGGTCTCCAGTTTATTTAGAGGATGAACTTCCTATGTATCTAAGTGGCCCGGACGGGATGCTGCTAGGCGGCAAAGACGGCCGGAATCTTGAATTCCAAAAGGATCAAAACACCGAGTGACAAGATTTCAAACCCTTCTCCCTTTCTCCCCCTTCACCCCCCCCCCCCCCCCTCTTACCTCGCCGCCTCCTCGAGATCTTAAAAAGCGCCTTGGGAAAACTGTGGGCAGAAGGTTTTGGAACTATTAATGGAAAATATAAGATGTTTTAAAAACGTTATACGGACGGACGATGGTCGATTCATCTTAGCCAATTGCGAGACGTTGAATGAATTGTTAACTATTTTTAAAATTTCTCGTAAAACATGGGTATTAATATTGGGTGACCAATTTTGGACAAAATTTGATTTTGTTTGAATCTGAATTAATCGATTAATTGGTTAACATTGAATTAATTCATTCATGCATATTGATTAATAATGAGTTGATTAACTCGTTCATTTTTATTAATATTGTTATCATTGATTAATTAATAATGATCAATGACTATGTGATAACATATCACTATTAATAGTGATCAATAGTCATTGAATTAACTGACTAATTAATATCGATTAATATTGAATTAATCGGTTAATTAATATGGATCAATATTGAATTATTAATTAATAAATAAATTAATTAATAATATTGAAATTTAATAATATTTCAGAAGCTACAGTGCATTTTATCGTATAAAGTTGCCTCATTTATGAAAACATATCAGTCGATTTTTCGTGAAATCGGCCAAGCGCTTCGATACCCACCCGCCGTCAGTCGAACGTTTCATGATTTTGTGTTGCGGGATATTGCGGCGGAAGTGCGCGTCACGCGTCGGCATCACTCACGGTATACGGCGGCGCGCAACCCGGACAGAATCCGAGTCCTGCGTTCGTCATTTCGCTTCTTGTTTTTTTGTTTTTTTTTTTTTTCGTTTTATTATATAGCTGCCTTCTGCAAAGCCTTCGTGCGCGAATAAATCGCGGACCACAAACCATCATCCCCGCGACGTGCCCGACGTATATCGCTCGGATCCTCCGCGCGAGTCACTGACAACCACCCCGACGCACTCGCGCAGCTGTCAGTGACTCGAGTCCGCCGCTCGGTCGGACGTTATGTCGGCCGAGCGAACGAATTACACGCGCGCGAGCGTATCAACGTTTTATTATCTATTATACACCGCGTTTCGCGAGCGCGCGACGTGTCCGTAAAACGCGCGCCGCGCATACACCCGACTACGAAATAATTAAATAAAATTTCCACAGCGGGATCCGCGCCGGTGTGATGTGTGTATCGCCGCGATACTTTCGGGATATGATATTCGCGGGCCGCCCCCACCACCCGAAATGTATTACCGCGATAATTTCGTATGACACCGTCAGAACGGATGGGGTCAGCGAGCGTCGACTTTTTATTGTTGTGTAAATCAAAATTACCGGCGACCCCGCGCGCGAGCGCCGAAAACGATTATTTTTCATTCGTTTTATCTCGCTGTCGAAATATACGCGAAAACCCCGAGCGTCCGTCGCCTGTATGGAAAATATTGTTAATTTATCTCCCCGCTTTCGCGCGACCGCGCGACAAACGCGACACGCGAAATGTGTGTCCACTTCATTTGTACCGATTGTGTAATGTCGAGCAATTGTCCGCGACTGTCCGCCACGTATTTCGAGAAACGTATCCACGGTGATTTCGGCGTCGAGGCTGATCTGACGAGCTACGGCGGTTTTATTTTTTTATTCTTTTATATTTTTTTATTATTCGAGCTTGATGAAATTTAATTGACAAACGTTGTACGTTTCTGATGTAGAGGATCGAGATGATCGAATATTCGATTTTAGTATGTCGACGGAAAAAAAAATTAATGTAACGCTAATCTATCAATATCGAACAATAAAAATGTCACCAGACCTGAATTTCGGTGGTACTAGACGCTTGTATGGAATTATAGATATTACCGCGTTGATCCGTTGTACGGTTTAATTACGGAGCCGCTTATTAACATCGTTTATCGGTCTGCCGGCGCTCCACCACCTCCCGCCTCTGGCCACTGATGCCCCCTCGTGACTCGACCTCCGCTCTCGCCGTTCGTCATAAACAATTATTATTATTATTATTATTATTTCGTATTATTACACCGGTAATATCGCCCGTATTTACAGAAAATAATTACGCGCGCTTCGATGACAGCGGGATTTGCATGGGGCCGCCGTTGCCAGCCGAAACAAACGCCCTCGCTCGAGGAAATTTCGCAATTGAAAACGTCATTATCGTTGTGCGATTACGAGCATAATAACTTGACGATCTTTTTGTTCGTTTTTAAAGCTCTGCGAATTGCAAAACGCAGAACCTCGATATTTGTTCTTCGAGAAGAAAAATTTGCAAAAAACGCAAGGGGCACGTTTTTCGCGAAAAAAACATTTCCGTTTCGGAAAGTTTGAAGGCCGTATCCGATGGGAAATTTCACGCTGATTCCGAAAAGCACCGTTGTTTGCCCGAAAAATAGAAAATTCGATGAGAAAATCGCGAAAAACGATTTCGCACGTTTTTTCGAAATTTCGACACTTCACTAAAGTTAAGGCTACTTTTTTTTTGATCGGTCAAACCTGGATTTTCTTTCTCAGTTCGAAAGAAAACTGAATAACGAAGAGAATGCCGCAAAGCGGAACGCAATATCTTAATTTTTGAATATTTGACAACATTTTAAACCGAGACCCCCAAAAATTGCAAAAAAAAACGCGAGGGGTACCCCTTTGAAAAATTTGCGATTTTTGAGGGTTCGACTTTAAAGGTCTGTAAAAAATGTAGAAATCAAGATATCGCGTTTCGCCTTTCGGCATTCTCTTCGTCATTCAGTTTTCTTTCGAACTAAGGAAGAAAATCCAAGTTTCACCGATCCAAAAAAAAAGTAACGTCAACTTTAGTGAAGTGTCGAAATTAAAAAAAAAGTGCACAATCGTTTTTCGCGATTTTCTCATCGAATTTTCTATTTTTCGGGCAAACAACGGTGCTTTTCGGAATCAGCGGGAAATTTCCCATCGGATAGGGCTGTCAAACTTTAGGAAACCGAAATTTTTTTTTCGCGAAAAACGCAACTCAACTTTCGGCTTCGAAATTCTGTGAAAAATGAAGAAATCAAGATATCGCGTTCCGCCTTGCGGCATTCTCTTCGTTACAGAGTTTTCTCTCGAACGAAGAAAGGAAATCCAGGTCCGATAGATAAAAAAAAAAGTAACCTCGATTTTAGTGAAGTAACTTTGGGCACGCGCGCGTATTGGCTTTCCGCTTTTTCGTGCCCTGTACGTTTTTCCTCATTGGAGTCCAGAATTTTCACTTTTCCACACGTTCGACTCGTGGATACACGGAGAGAAGGATCTGATACTTTTTACTATATTTCTAGTAAAAAATATTGTAAATTTCCGGTAGAGGGGAGATATAACGCCATCTATCGAGAAGAACTAGAACGATGAGAATTTTTACCACGAAATATGGTAAAAAATATTATATATATGTTAGAAATTCTTATAGTTCTCGTATTGTTCGTCAGGTGGCGGCTATGGCTTTTCAATACCAGGCGCCTTGGTAATTTTTACTGCCGCGTCCGGTAAATTTTAGCAGATCCTTCTCTCCGTGTGCCGTTTTTTCTTTTAAAGAACCAGAAGGACGAAAAATCCGCGCGAAAGCACCGCGCATCTTGGGGATGCAACTGCGTCCCCGCAATCTCGAGTTGAAGTATAATAGGCATTTTGGGCGCCAGTCTCGCGTCGACTTGACAGTTGTTTTCTCCGGGAGCGTTGACGTCCCCCAGTTGGCACAGACGGGAAATTGAATTTCTACCGCACGTCGGCCGGCCGACTCTCCATCCCTCCACTGTCCCTCTCGTCCTTTCTTTCGCCCGCAACCTCCGCGTCTCGCACCCCCTCTCCAACCCCCGGGCTGTATGTTGTTGCCGCTCTTTCACGGTCCGGCACTTTGGCACGCGAACTCTGTGCTCGGTGTACCGCGAACCCGTCAGTCCCAGAGAGTTGCTGAACAACGGACGGCGAAGACCGGGACCGCAAACGAAAGCGCGAAAAAGTATAGAAAAATAAACGCGCGAGGAAAGCCAAGAAAGCGTTGCGCGAAAATCACTCCGCGAGGCGGAACGAAACGTTGCGTCAAGACGTTCAAACGAGAACGTGATATCAATATATCCCGCTTCGCGAAATTGGCGAGAAAAATAATCTCGCATTTTCGATATATTTAAATATTGCTGTCGGATTATTCGTGATTCGTTATTGAATTTTCTCTCGAACGAAGAAACAAGATGCTGGTTCGACATATCCAAAATAAATTAACCTGAATTTTAGTGATGTGAAAAACAAAGTTGTACCTATTTTTCGTGAGTTGACGAAAAATCATCCGATTAAATATCTCCCATTTTCGAGATACAAATATTGCTGTCTGATTATTCGTGTTTCGTTATTGAATTTTTTTCTCGAACGAAGGGACAAAATGCAGTTTCGATCGATAAAAAAAAAGTAACCTCAATTTTAGTGATGTGAGAAACAAACATGTACCCATTTTTCGTTAGTCGACGAAATATCCCGCTTCGAAAAATCATACGTTTAAATATCTCCCATTTTCGAGATACAAATATTGTTGTCTGATTATTCGTGCTTCGTTATTGAATTTTCTCTCGAACGTATTAAGCAAAAAAATGCAGGTTCGATCGGTGAAAAAAAAGTAACCTCGATTTTAGTAAAATGAGACCAATCCTTTACCTTATATATATTTTTTAATCGACATCAATCGGTAATCCAACCTCATATATGAAATACTCACCGACTTGAATTGCGAGCACCGCGAATCCTCAAACATCCGAGGATCCTCTGAATATCTTAGTTCAATCAAATTACACACCCAAAATGCTCGCGAAGGGTGTGTAAAAAAAATCAAATTATTTAGTTTTTATTATGTTTTACTGCAAAAGTTTGTGTTCTCACATGAATATACACGTCCGATACCGAAAACGCGCCAAAAATTTGATTATGATTTTTTTATTTGAGATTTGATGCAATACAGAGACCTCGATTGAGGCACCTCTAAATATTATTTGTCAGCGAATTCCTTTGACACAATTGATTGTTAGTTCAACTTCTCGAGCTTAAGCCATGAAGACAAAAAAAAGTGCGACAGCACGCAGATAGAAACGGAAATTAGGAGAAAATAAAAATAATATAAAATTGAGCACTTTTTCTTCTTCTTAATTTCCGTTTCTATCTGCGTACTGTCGCATTTTTTTTTTGGTCTTCATGGCTTAAGCTCGAGAAGTTGACCTAACAAGCAATTGTGTCAAAGGAATTCGCTGACAAATAATATTTAGAGGTGCCTCAATCGAGGTGTTTTACTCCGACAAATCTCAAATAAAAAAATAAGAAACAAAATGTCGGCGCGCTTTCGGTATAGGAGGTGCATATACACTGTTAAAAATATACGGTGTCAAACGCTGCTGGTGTGGACTTTTCCCTAGTGTTACTTATTACTGTGTTAATAGTAACACTTTTTACGGTGTATAATTAACACCAGCCGTTTCGTTAAATTTATTCCTGTGTTACCGACGAAACATTGTAACACTTTTCGCTTTAAGGATATGAATGCACGTTTCATGTGTGATTTTTTATTATCTCGTGAATGAATTAGTTCGCTTTTCTCAATTTTCATCGAAAAATTGAACAAAAAATCGAATTTTTTATTACAGATTCCCTCTACGTGTAACTGATCTGTAATTTTTTTTTTTCGCAAATCGAAATTCTGACTAATTCATTAACGAGATTCACATTACTGCCGTCTGTATTTCAATTTTCGCTTCGATCCGTTTATAATTCGCGAAAAACGGCAGTTCCGAACACTTTGAGGTGCAAAGTCGGTGTTTCACACTCCCTTAACACCGCTCGTTATCACCGTTGATTGGTGTGGACCTACTTATATAGACACCTTGTTGGTGTAGTTTTTAACACCGCATTTTTAACAGTGTAGAGGTCAGAACACATACTTTTGCATTAAAAAAATATATAAATTAAACCGTTTTATTTTTTAGACACACCCTAGTGGATAATAAAATTGCATTTGCGGTTCGAGCGAGGTGTGGGGAGTGCATATTACATTAATCATCCGGAAGAATGATTCGGGACCGTCGGGTCGAATTAAGTTGGAAAACCCGCGGAACCTGGGCAATTTTCTGGTCTCCTCTATCGTGAAATATCCACTGGCCGGGCGCGCGTCCGGAACTTATTAGCGAAAGATTATTATCAGGATGGGATGAAAGGACTTTGAGGGGAAAAAGTGGCGAGGCGGGGAGGACAAGGGCAGCCGGAAGCTTTGCGCGAAGGGCGAGGGACGAGACGATCCGTGCGCAGCGAAAGAAGAAGAAGCGGATGAAGAGGACGCCTGTCCAGAAAAGTTCTGACCGGTCGCTCATCTCAGCCCTTCTTTTGGCACTAAGCTCCTCGGCGCGCTGAGCAGACCGAGTTTCCATCGGGACACCTGCTTTCTTTGCCAACGCCTCGCGCTTCTTTGATACTTCAGCCGCGCCATCTGAGAGTCCGCCTGCCGCGGCTATGAACGCGGCTGAGTTTTTTTTTCCATCCGCTCTCGCCTTGGACAAACTTTGACGATTTGTATCACCCAGTTTGGGCGAGTTCTCGACGATCATCAGACGGTGAGTTTTATCGCCTCCAATCGGACTCAACTTTTGTCCTCGATGGCAATCAACGATTCGAGACTGAAAAGAAATTTGTTATTTATTTGTCGTTGAGTTCAGTATTCGAAATATTAATTTTCAGTCCGCAACGAATCGTACAAATAAAGATGCTAAGTAATAACAATAATATGTCTAGATAATAATGGGAATATTTCTATTTACTGCCCAACGCAAAAGTGAATCGCAAAAGCGCCTGGGCAAAAAAAATGTCTCGAGATTTTTTACATCTGCTCACAAAATTGTAGACATCTTTTAACATATTTTTTAGGAAAAAGTTAGATCTTTTTCATTATCCAGTTCGCTATTTAATTCATGTAATTTGATATCTAATTATGTTGGGTTTTGGGCATTGATGATACTAAATCATAATTATAATTATAATTGAATGTGCATTGCAAATTATTGCGAATCACCGCAATTCAGTTTTACATACCAAACTTTTATCCTCAATGACGATCAGCAATTCAGTATCAAAAAAATAATAATTCAAGACTTTTCAAATCCGCGCTGAAAATTCTGAACCTGGAAGAAAAAAAATCTTTTTCATTAACCTGTTACTTATTTATTCAAATTTTGTTCGATTTTTTTTTGCACCGATGACACTAAATAACGTGTTACAATTTAAGGTGCGCGAGTTGCAATTTGCGAATTACGTTACGTAATTCAGTTTTACACTTTTCGGTGTTGCAAACTCGAAGCGGGGATTCGGATTAAGCTCAGCTGATTTGGATATTAAACGCTCGCGCTTACCACTGTCCCCCGCTGTTCCTTTCTTTCCTCGGCAACATCGCGCTTCACCCCCCCCCCCCCCCCCCCCGCAATCCACGGTCCAACTTCGACCGTTTGCATCTCAAGTTTCACGAAGCAACTAGTAGTGCAGGCGGTGAATAGCCGGAGGGCTCGGCGCGGGGTAGGAGTGTCGCGGGTCGAACTCTCAAGGCTTTCTCCCTCGTGGGCTTCTGTGCTCACTGTTTACCGCTATAGCGTGTGCCATATACCCCTCACCCCCCCCCCCCCCCAACCCCCTATAACATTGCGCAGCACTAGCGATGCATCGGCTTCCCACACAGTCTGGCTCCCTGTCACTCGGCCCTCCACTCCCTACGACGCTTAACCTGTTGACTGATGTAATTCGGCGTTACCGCGGAGTTCGATAATTGTCGATGGAATATTTTATTCGTTTTATGGAAATCAGGAGAACGAGAGACACTTCTGCAGCTGATCGGTAAAAAGAGACATAATAATATTTCTTTATTATTTTTTGCTCCTGAACGTAGGTTTTTCCTACGACGTATCGTGAGTACGAAGATTTTTATGTAAATTCATTTTCGCAGTTGGTTGTTGTGTAATTCGGCGTTACCGCGGAGTTCGATAATTGTCGATGGAACATTTTATTTTTTTATGGAAATCAGGAGGACGAGAGACACTTTTGCAGCTGATCGGTAAAAAGAGACATGGAAATATTTCTTTATTATTTTTTGCTACTGACCGCAGGTTTTACCTTCGACGTATCGTGAGTACGACGATTTTTATGTAAATTCATTTTCGCAGTTGGTTGTTGTGTAATTCGGCGTTACCGCGGAGTTCGATAATTGTCGATGGAACATTTTATTTTTTTATGGAAATCAGGAGGACGAGAGACACTTTTGCAGCTGATCGGTAAAAAGAGACATAGAAATATTTCTTTATTATTTTTTGCTCCTGAACGCAGGTTTTACCTTCGACGTATCGTGAGTACGACGATTTTTATGTAAATTCATTTTCGCATTTGGTTGTTGTGTAATTCGGCGTTACCGCGGAGTTCGATAATTGTCGATGGAATATATATATTTTTTTTTATCGAAATCAGGAGAACGAGAGACACTTTTGCAGCTGATCGGTAAAAAGAGACATAGAAATATTTCTTTATTATTTTTTGCTCCTGAACGCAGGTTTTTCTTTCGACGTATCGTGAGTACGACGATTTTTATGTAAATTCATTTTCGCAGTTGGTTGTTGTGTTCAAAAGTGTTTAACATTTTTTTTATAATGGAACTTAAATACCTTACACAGGTTTTGAAGTTTCGCTGTCACTAGACGACAGTGAACTGCCGGTCCGATCTGCTCGCTGCCTTCAACTTTTTTTTCGTGGAGGGGGAAAACCGTGTGTTTCAGTCCAAGTACCAAGATAACCGTAGCCACGAAAAAACATCACGAGTAAAATTCAATTCCAGGCGTCGCTCTGGGAGTAAACAAAAATAATCATGCGATCACACATTAATGACAATATATTTTTAATAAATAAAATACCATATATTTTTAATAAATAAAACACCATACATTTTTAAAAGTTCTAAAGTTTAACATTTTTTTTATAACGGAACTTAAATACCTTACACAGGTTCTGACCGTTCTGACCCCTGTCGCGGGTCGAACTCTCAAGGCTTTCTCCCTCGTGGGCTTCTGTGCTCATTGTTTACCGCTATAGCGTGTGCCATATACCCCTCAACCCCCCCCCCCCCCCCCCCCCCCCAACCCCCTTTAACATCGCTCAGCACTAGCGATGCATCGGCTTCCCACACAGTCTGGCTCCCTGTCACTCGGCCCTCCACTCCCTTCGACGCTTAACCTGTTGACTGATGTAATTCGGCGTTACCGCCGAGTTCGATAATTGTCGATGGAATATTTTTCGTCGGTGGCTGTTCGAATACGTGAGATAAATTCGTGGATCAATTCCATGTAATTTCTGAATTTTTACTGTTTTTTTTTGTTCGTATGGAAATATATTTATTTGAATTACTTCATTTATTTTTATATTTACTTCAGTTGTTTTAATTTATATTTTATTTATTCATATTTTTATTTTTATTTACATTTTAATATATATTTTATGTATTCATATTTTTATTTTTATTTATATTTACTTTCGTTGTTTCAATTATTGTGTTCATTTTTATATTTAGGCTCCAGTTATTTTTCTGATTTTATTTATTTTCGTATTTACGTCAATTACTTTCATTATTTTCCAATTAGCTCGTCAACATGCAGAATCGCGTGTTCCGACACAACCCACGTGCCTCGAACTGCCACAGCGCGACATTTTCGTAACCCAACGAGGAAAGGCTGACGAAAAAAAATGCAGTATCGTTGGGGCGCGAGGTCTGTCGATGCATACAATTTACGTGTAAACGCGAGATTACTCGGCAGCCACGAGACATTCGTGCACTGAGAAAAATGAACGGCTATGCCAACCAAATATCTAACTGCTAGAACTACATTGGAGTCTGCAAGCACATAAGTGTTACTTTCTAGATCCACAGCTGAATCCTTCCGCTTTACGTCGTCCGCTCGCAGGAGCGAATCGGTATAGCTGTGGAAACTGAACGATGGCTAACTGCGAACGGAAGAAGAGCGGTTTTGCGATAGAGAACATTTTAAGGTTAGGAACGATAACGAGTGTCAATCGCAGTTAATTAATATATTATTAATTTATGACTTATAAAAACTACTTTGCCAGTACTGCAAACCCCATGCCTGCAGTTTACGCTTCAGCCACTCATCCATTAACGGAAAATTCGCTTATTAATCGTAGGATGTCACTTCCGAAAACAATGCTGCAGTGTCGTGTCATGTATAGCTCCCACAGCTATGCTGGGATGCTTACTGCACGACTACCGATATTTCTCATGCAATTATATTCATGGCTATAATAAGAAATACGGATGTAGCGATACTTCGTTTTTTTGCCGGAGCTGTCAATTTTTCTCCGTGCAATATCGTTGGGGCGCGAGGTCCGTCGATGCATATACAATTTACGTGTAAACGCGAGATTACTCGGCAGCCACGAGACATTCGTGTAATACACATCTCGTTCGGATTTTATACCTGGCACGAGTAGCGCCGGTGAAATCTCGCTACAGCCCGATGGCACTTTGCCTAGTCGATGCGGTGTCTGAGATCCCCGCGGTGTGGAGTTTTCCCGACGATCGTCTCGCGTCGCGGTCGCGCGGTACTCGACGGGCGGAATGTACTCCGCACCGCGGAGAGGCGGAAGAGCCCGAGGGCGGAAGTTACGTGGAGAACACCAGCCAGACATCGGACGTCACTCGAGGCGCTGCGCCGCGATGCGCACCGAGAACCGGAGCCACCGCCACGGCAGCCAGCTCGTCGGGCCCTCAGGAGTTCGGATTTCAGACCGCGAACGTCCTCCGCTTCGTTTCGTTACACCCAACCGCGCGCCCCTCTCAACCCCTTCCGTCGTTTCCCTCCTATTTTCTCCGCGTTCCGAGTCCGCAACTCGCCTCGGCGCATCCAACGCGAAACCCGACGGCACTTTCACCGAGGTCTCGTCGATACGTCGAACGACGCCCGAGACGAGAGGACACGACTGTCAAGGACGGAGGACACGACGAGGTACAGGCAGCGCCGGAACCAATCAACGAATGCAAAACAGTATCCCGTCTGTTTGCACGTCTCGCTGTTTGCGCATCCAAGGAGACACCGAATGGCGTTTGAATGCGGGTTTTTCTTTTGCTATTTAATTTGCTTGAGGGACAATTATTTACACTGTTTTTTCACGTAATTCCTCGGGTTTTCTTTCACAAAGTTTTTGGGAGACTGAAAAGTGTTTTTTTTTTACTTGTTGTTATTGTTTAGTGAATTAAAATAAATACTTCGAGAATGGGAATGAGAGTTCGAGAATGTTTATAATACCGGTGGAAGATAATAAAAGAAACTGAGAAAAAAATAATAGTGGAAATTATGTGCGGAAACTGAAGCAAAAAACTTAGGTCAAGGTTTGGTATGAATGTTTTAAATATCGGTGGAAGATAATAAAAGAAAATGAAAAAAGAAAACGAAAAAATAATAGTGGAAATTCTGTTCGGAAACTGAACCAAAAAACTTAGATCAACGTTTGGCATGAATGTTTTAAATATTGGTGGAAGATAATAAAAGAAAATGAAAAAAGAAAACGAAAAAATAATAGTGGATATTATGTTCGGAAACTGAACCAAAAAACTTAGATCAAGGTTTGACATAAGGTTAAGCTGTAAGAAAAATGTGAACGTTTAAAAATTCGCAACTATCCCTTAGTAAATAAAGCAAAACCCTAGAGACTGTGAACCATTATTATTATTATCATAGTGAATCAAAATGTCGACGCATTGAGGGACAAACATTGATGCATTGAAGATGCGAGTCACCCCCAAGTTAAAACGGGAGGCATCAAGGGGATGACAAAACACGTAGGGCGGAAGCGAGGAAGGGACGCGGGGTGTCCGGCGAGTTTTGAAGCGCGGAGGACTTTCCAAGGGGGTCAATCTAGTCGAGGACACGTCCGGGCTCGACCACTCGAGACAGCCAAACGATCGACGACCCTCGCATTCGCGCACACTTGTGTTACAATACCTGCCATCCATCCTCACAGCGATGGAGCGCGCGACTCTCGCAATAAAGACGCACTTCAGAAATTTATAGATATTGTAGATTTCATAAAGATCCGATATTACCTCTGTGCTTTATACAATAAAAATCAAATTTTTCCGCGACCCGAAGACGTCATTGCGTTTCGACCGATCGTCGAAACGATAAGCAGTCATCAAAACGAACTACAATCGGATAATCATCGATGAGCCACTGAGATTGTTGCGTGTGCTATGACGAGACGACGAGATTGAGAACGTATTGTTAATAGCTTTAAACGTTATTAATTGCACTATTAAGAACTACGTAGTGGAAGCTATCACATTTAATGTACACAATAAAATTTAATAATTTAATAATATTTTGCAATTTTAATAATTTTATAATTTTGTAATTTTAATAAATCAATAATTTTGTAATTTTAATAAATCAATAATTTTGCAATTTTAATCATTTAATCATTTTGTACTTTTCATAATGTAATAATTTTGTCATTTTAATCATTTAATAATGTTGTAATTTTAATCATTTAATAAGTTTGTAATTTTAATAATTTAATAAGTTTGTAATTTTAATAATTTAATAATTTTGTAATTTATATAATTTAATCATTCTGTGTAAAATTCGGTATATTTCTCAATTTGTGACGGAGTAAATTTGGAAACAAACGATTTGAAATGCGTCGTGTTAATTGACCATTTAGTTTGGAACAAATGGAAATTACGAGACTGTCGAATCCGAGGAAGACGGTAAATTGCATCGAGAATAAACTGTCGCGTGAATGAGGGGAGCCCCGGAAGCGATTTTACAATCTTACCTCCCTGAACAGTCCTGCATGACTGTTTCGCATTGCCTACAAGGACGATGTCGTGCCGCCCGGGTGGAAGACAACAGAGACAGGGGGGGTTGACGATCACGTGTCACAGTAGTGGCAACATATTGGGGGGACCGGAGCGAAGCGACGACAAGAAGACGACGTAGTTTTAATTGGCGCAGAAACGTTCAGTGTCTGAGACGTCCTGCGCGACGTTGACGATGATAAATTGCTCGCGCAGGGCCTTCTAATTCCTGCTTTCGTTTCCTTTCTTCCTTTCGGACGGCCTGATAGCACGCGCGTGCCGTGGCCTTCTGGGGGGACGGGGAATTATTGCTCGAACCCTGAAAAACAACGGTTGATAACGAAATAAAGTTGATGGAAATCAGGAGAACGAGCGACACTTTTGCAGCTGATCGGTAAAAAGAGACATAGAAATATTTATTTATTATTTTTTGCTCCTGAACGCAGGTTTTTCCTTTGGCGTATCGTGAGTACGACCATTTTTATGTAAATTCATTTTCGCAGTTGGTTGTTGTGTTCAAAAGTTTTTTTTATAATGGAGCTTAAATACCTTACACAGGTTCTGGGCGCCACCATCACATCATTTTGCCGAAAAATCATTTTGCCGAATCGTCGATTTGCCGAAAAACAAATCGCCGATCGTCATTTGACCGAATCGTCGTATTGCCGAATCGACATTTTTCCGAAAAGTCGTATTGCCGAATCGACATTTTTCCGAAAAGTCGTATTGCCGAATCGACATTTTTCCGAAAAGTCGTATTGTCGAATGTCATTTGCCCGAATCGTGGCATTGCCGAATCCACATTTTTTTCGAAAAATCAGATCTCCGGAATTATGTTGCCTGAATTATGTTGCCTGAATATATATATATATATTTTTTTTTGGCAAGTTGTCTGCCTGTTTCGTTCGTAAAAATAATAATTCGGCAAAACAACATTTGTCTTTATAAACTCTCGGTAATGTGACGATTCGGCAAATTGACGATTCGGCAAAATGTCGATTTTGCAAAATGACATTCGGCATTTTAATTTTTCGGCAAAGAAACGATTCGACAATACGGCTTTCGGCGAAACCACGATTCGGCAGAATGATTTTTCGGCAAAACGATGTGGCCCCCAGGTTCTGAAGTTTCGCTGTCACTAGACGACGGTGAACTGCCGGTTCGATCTGCTCGCTGCCTTCAACTTTTTTTTTCGTGGAGGGGGAAAACCGTATGTTTCAGTTCAAGTACCTAGATAACCGTAGCCACGAAAAAACATCACGAGAAAAATTCAATTTCAGGCGTCGCTCTGGGAGTAAACAAAAATAATCATACGATCAAACATTAATGTCAATATATTTTTTATAAATAAAATACCATACATTTAAATAAGTAAAACACCACAACTTTTTAATAAATAAAAATGAATAATCATACGATAAAACATAAATGTCAGTATATTAAAAGAAGATTTGTCTGTTTGTCTATCCCAGCGCCCTTAATTAATGTTTGCCCTAAATAATAACGTCTTGCACCCCTTAATTCAAGTCTGTCCCAAAATTAGAAATTTTTATTTACGTTAACCTGCCCATACGCGTGTTTCGCACGCTTACCCAGTTGTCACATCTCTAAAATCGAGGTTACTTTTCTTTGACTCGATCGAACCTGGATTTTCTTCCTTCGTTCGAGATAAAACTCTATAATGAAGAGAATACCACAAGGCGGAACGCGATGTCTTGATTTCTGAATTTTTCACCGAATTTTAGAGTCGGAACTGGAGTTGCATTTTTCTCACCGAACTTTACGTTTTTCGGGCAAACAACGGAGCTTTTCGGAATCAGCGGGAAATTTCCCATCGAACAGAATCTTCAAACTTTACGAAATGGAAAACAAAAATGTCTCGATTTACAACCAGCTGGTATATTATCAGATAAAAATCTTCATTTCAGGGCTACGATTGCGGGCCGAAGTGGACTCAAATCGACTCGACTCGACTTGACTCGACGGTTATTTTTATTATCCATTTATTATCCCGGATTCGCCTCCACCCTTTTCCCTCGTCTCCCATTCGTCGTTCACCGTAATGCGCCGTTCCCATAGAAGCACCGGAGTATAATAATGTTCCCGTAGATACGAGGTAACCGTCCGAGGACAATGTATTTTCGTTGACGTTCAGGAAAATTGAATTAAGGGCTGTTGCGTACGGCCGGAGGCAGAACGGGAAGGGGGAGGGGCGGAAGGGTGAAGGTATATAAGACACGTATAAGGGTGCTCGTATAACCGTGTACGAAGTGTCCGTCCCTCTCTCTCTTCTGGCTTCAATTCGTCGCTCGGATACGTTTCCGCACTTCCACTCGGAATTACGTCGACGACAACGCTGAAATTGAATAAACCGTGCACGACGATACAGAAAACGTTGGAAAATTCGTTAGGTCCCGCGCGGCGCGCGGGCGGGACGAACGAAGAAACGAGAGGCAACAATTCCTCGCCGAGTGTCTCTTGGCGAAGAAATCGAATCATACGTCCCAGTCGCGGCCAACTGCGCGGAATACAGATAGATAGACGTTGGGATAATAAGCGCTGACGAATAAACACACTTATCTCGGCGAACGAAGTTCTCCGGAGATATGGGGAGAGAGAGAGAGAGAGAGAGAGAGAGAGATGATTTTTCGTCTCGGTGCAATTGATCGACGATTCGGGGCTATTAGTAACAAGTAAATTTATATGATTTATTTTTTTATTTGAATTATTGTTTGTGAGATTTTTTTTATTGATATTATTTATATGATTTATTTTTGAAAATTAATATTGGTTGTGAGGTTTTTTTAATCGATATTATTTACATGATTTATTTTCTAATTAATATTGGTTTTGAGATGTTTTTAATTCATATTATTTATATGATTTATTTTTGAAAACTAATATTATTCATGAGATTTGTTAATTGATATTATTTGTATGATTTATTTTTAAAAACTAATATTATTTATGAGATTTTTTAAATTTATATTATTTATATGATTTATTTAAAAATTAATATTGGTTGTGAGATTTTTTTGATTGATATAATTTTTATGATTATTATTGTTGATTAATATTATTCGTACGATTGAGTCATATCAATTTACGATTAAATTAATGTGACTTAATCCCCGTCGCGATTTAATTTACAAACTTCGTGTAATCTTAAAGAATGAGTGTGCATGTAATTCGCCCGTCGAGATCTGCTTCACTGATTGCAATTTCCGCATCTCTTTATTGTATAATAATCTGACATCGGCGGGAGAAGAACAAACATCTTGATTGCCCGGCAGTCTGGTGATGTCTTGTCAATGTGGTCGAGATGCGATAACACCGGGCAAAAAGAATGGCGTTCAGATAGCGTCCGCCGCGATCAGCAAAAATCGATGACGTGAGAAAGAAGTTGGCTGAAAGCTAAATGGTAAAGCGGCTGCTGAGATTTTAATCGGGGATGTTGCGACACGTACGCCGAAGTCGCTTGCTCGATACGAGCGCTGATCGATTATCTTTTGAGGAGCCCGATCGTCGTGTGAGCCACAAAAGCGTGAATATAGTTGACCTTTATATCGTTGCTACGTGTGTCGATGTGGATGTACCGAGATTTAAATTGTACGAGATTTGATTAGATTTCACTGCACACGAATAATTGTTTTGGTCTCGGGTAAAATTGGGATACGTTGACGTAAAAGAGGTTAGATAAAAATAAATCTTCGCGAGTTATTAGCGCACATTGAATGAAAAAAAATAATTAATTAAGAAAACATAGTAAAGTATTTCGTCTCTGTAAAAACACGATTTTTCCTGCCTTTCAATATTTTCTTTTGAAAATATCGATTTTTTATTTACACCATCGTTAATGGTTTTTACTGCAATTTTGGAAAAAAGTATTTCACTTTTTTTTGTATCTTGATTAATCGACTATCGCCGACCAACGACGACCAATTGAAGCACGAATGGATCGACCACAATGAATTTTGTGACTCCCGAACTTCTCGCGATAGGAGAATCAAGAACTCGTAATTAAATCCATCGTGTCCAATTTTTTAAATTACCGAAATCCCACGGGATATTTCGATGACTCGGAAAAGCTTCGCGTTACAAGTCGCGAATACTTTAACGCGACGATACGCGGCGCGGCGATTCTTGACGTATGCAAATTACCGGAAAAAAATGCGCGCGTTGCAGTGGAAAAGGGACAAATGAGAAAAAAATAAATACAAAAATAAGTGCGGACGGGGCAAAACATTTTTTTGCAGCGTACGGCTTGGTATTCTTTCAATGAGCGTCTGCCACGCTGCCTACAAGCCGCGCGAGCTTTTCCAGAGTCGGCTCGCTGCTTATTGCGAATTCTTCTGTGTCTCATTACGGCGACAAGATTTCCGCGTCAAGGGGCAACGCGCACAAAGTGCCAGCGTCGGTGGAGACGTTAAGCGCCTCCGCTTTTCTCTCAGTCGGATTTTCATTCTTTTCCCTCCCGTCCGTCATAAACCGTATCGATCGAGCGTGGACCCGAGACTAACTCCCCGGCGCGAACAACTCGCCAGTATCTCTTGCATCCCCCACCCTTCGCAGAAAGACTCGGGAAAATTCTTTCGACCTCGTCGAGAGCCGGCGACGTATTATAAAGCGAAGACGCGGAGCGATTCTCACTTCGTTAGGTCTATCAGGGGCGAAATTCCGGGCGACGAAACTTCCGAAACTTTTTTTTCTGTTGACTGTTCACTGGCATCTGTATGACGATGAAACTGGCGCTGTGTCCCAGTTTACTATTATTTTATTTATTTTTTATTTAAAATTATTTTATATAATTTATAAAATTCATTTTTTATTATTTTACTTGTTTTACGATTATTTTTATTTCTATTTTTGGGAGTATTTTTTATTTTTTCGAGGAGAAATCATTTTCGTCTTCAGTTTTCTTTTTCGTCGTAAATCGTAAAAAAAACCGGTCAAAATTGACCCCACGAAATTTTCGTTTCCAAGATATCGACTTGTGACTTACATCACATATTCCACACCTGAAAAAACTGGTTTCAACCCGTTTTAAAGCAATTTAATAGTACATTACGTTACAAGGGAGGAAAGTGCAACTTTTCACCGAGTGTGAAGTTTGATGCCCGAGCGAAGCGAGGGCAGAAATTCACACGAGGTGAAAAGTTGCACTCCTCCCATGTAACGTACTATACTTTTCTCCCGATTTCGCTAAAAAATAACCACATTTCGTGTGTGCAACGCGGACGGAAAATAACCTCATTTTTGACAAGTGACGACACGCATGCGGAGTACGCTGCCCATTACTCCCGCGCGGGCAGGAATGAGCTGATTACCTCCCTAGGGAGGTAATGAAAGCGGACTGCGCATGCGTAAGTCACGCGTCAAAAATGAGGGATTTTCCGCCCGCGTTGCGGACACGAAATGGGGTTATTTTAGCGGAGTCGGGAGAAAAAAATATCTGTTATTTATTTTTATTTTTTATGTCAGAACTTCAGGGCGTCGAAGTTCGAAACTTTTTCGTTTGTTTATTATTCATTCGCGTCGGTGTGACGACAAAATCGCTCGTTGCTCGTCCCAGTTTTTGGAATTACCATTTTCGTTACCGAATGTATATTTTTTCCATTTTCTCAGGGAAACAATTTTCATCTTCATGGTAATTTATTTTCCCACTTCAATTCGTGTAATTCGAGAAAGCGAGAATATATTTTTTTTTCTCTAATTGTTATTTACATTTTACGTAGCGCAAAAGTAGCGGAGAGACTCGGCGAAAGAAAAATAAATTTTATATCTTTCTCGTGTGCTCCCGGGTCCCGATAGACCTGATTCGCCCCGGCGTTCGCGTCCTCGCCCGGAGCTCGTGTTCCTCCCGATCGAATGAAAAGTTTTTGCCCCTCCAGGACTCGGGTTGAAAAAAAAGCTTCGAAGTTCCTCCTGCGCTCGAAGCCTTTTTTTGCGTCGCTTCGATGATCCTCGGGCCCGGAAAGCTTCGCCTTTCGCAGGGAGGAGGCGCAATAAGGCAGAAGCGTAGAAGGAAAATGAGGGACGAAGAAGTGAAGAATAAGAAGAGAAGATGGCACATCGATTCCCGAAACGCACTAATTTTCTCCTGCTTCTGCATCCGAATCGAATATTTCAGGATATGACAGACTGCTATTTTAAAAATTTATTTATGTTTCGTCCCGCAGATTTTAAATAAAAGAAAGCGTAAACAGTGAAAAGGTTAAATTATTATATGACAAGTAATATAAATAGACAGAAGGACAAATATATAAAAAATATAAATCGCCGACAATTCACTACGAAATTGTCATGACTTTTCTGTCAAAATAAAGTTGTAGCTCGGTAACTGAAAAACCTAGCAACCTCTAATTATTATTATTATTTCAATTATTCTAACGCCTTTTTCAATTAATTCAGTACCGACACTAAAACTCATGAAAGATGCACTAAGAATGACGTTATTATTACCCAATATTGTCCTTCAACTATTATTATTTATCGATTACTCGCATAATCGAACAACCGAATTAGACGTCCCCGCGGAATTTTCAATATTTTCGCCTACGCATTGAATATTCGCCGCCATAATTTTACACCCCTCTCGACCATAGCGATTTTGACGATGAGCCCGAAGAGGTGAAAACACCGCGTGGCCCGTGGAATTATTTACCGTAAATAATTTATGTCCCAGGGGTAGCGGGCTCTATTATTTATTCAATCAAAAATTCTCGAGGAAAAACGTGCAGGGCATAACTAAGAGTTGCACATAGCCGGTGTGCAACGGGTCCTGGAGCATCGCCATAACAACCGTGATGGGGTAAGGGAGGGGGGGGGGGTGGAAGGGGGTTTGAGAGAGCGCTGAATATATAGGAAAGTAAATAAGCGCGGAGGGTCGAGGAGGTTGAATTAAAATCTTATTCCCTCGTTTCACTTCCCATCCTCTCGTCCGACATCCACCTCCCCCCCCCCCCATTCATCCCCTCTGTATCTGAAGCCAACGGCCGACCGAAGAGGAAATCGGTATGCATTGCGTCGTATTTTTCCAGGTTAGGAATTATTCCCCGTACGTATCGTCAAGTACGTCGGAAGGACATTCCATGGGGGTGAGTATGGGGGGATGGTTAAAGGAAAAGAAGACGTGGCGAGGGGGATGACGTTTTTCTGGTCGTGTCTCCTCCTCGTCTCTCCCTCGCTGTGGGCGAACGAGCCACACGAGCCAAGGTGAATCTATCGGGGCTCGTAAATTCACGCCCATCGTCTTCGCCTCTTCACTATTCCCATCTTCCCGTTTCTCGCTTTCCATCCCTTTGCACGGCTTCCCTTTTGGTGGTGAATCGCGAAAGTCGACCTGGAGACAAGTGCGAGGCGAAATTTTCGACACGTAAAACGCGACTCGAAGGAGAATTTCGGACTGTCAGAAAAAGGTTAAAATGTTACGTAACGCGCGTTAGTCAATGAAGTGTTGATTAACAGTCTCGGTGAAACCAACAGGATTTAACGTGATAGACGGGAAAGAGACAAATTGTCACCGTAAACAATTCTGTGACTGCGGAAAGTATCGCTAAATCTGCATTTTTACCGAATATTTATAATAAAAAAATATTTGAACTAGAGTAATCACACGCGCTGGCGCGCGTGCCTGAAAAACTTTTCGCCAAAATCGACCTCGGAAATATGTTTTCTCCGAAATATCGACTTGTAACCTATACCACTGTTCTCAAGTCGTATATTCTACCCCTAAAAACATTGGTTACTAACCTTTTTTAATTGATTTTGAAAAACATATTTTTTGGCGATTTTTTTTCTGTCAAAAATCGTAGATCCGGCTCCGGACCGAAAACCGCCAAAATCGACCCCAATTTTTTTTCTTTTTAAAATAACAGCAACGCGCGCTCACGCGCGCGGACGGGTTAGTCGCGCTGCAGCGCTTATGTCAAATTGCGACAAACTGTCAAATCTCGCGTTGTTAAACAACGAACTGTCGGCCCTCGACCACTCAGAGGCCGAGTTATATCGCTAACAATGGTGGCCCATGCACTTTTTAATAGAGGATCGACTTGTAACCTATACCATCGTTCTCAAGTCGTATATTCTACTCCTAAAAACACTGGTTACTAACCTTTTTAAATTGATTATGAAAAAAATATTTTTTTGGCGGTTTTTTTGGTCAGAAATCGTAGATCCGGCTCCAAACTGAAAATCGCCAAAGCCAACCCCAATTTTTTTTTTTTTCAAAATATCGACTTGTAATCTATACCATCGTTCTCAAGTCGTATATTCTACCCCTAAAAACATTGGTTACTAACCTTTTTAAATTGATTATGAAAAAAATATTTTTTTGGCGGTTTTTTTGGTCAGAAATCGTAGATCCGGCTCCAAACTGAAAATCGCCAAAGCCAACCCCAATTTTTTTTCTTTTCAAAATATCGACTTGTAATCTATACCATCGCTCTCAAGTCGTATATTCTACCCCTAAAAACATGGGTTACTAACCTTTTTTAATTGATTTTGAAAAAAATATTTTTTGGCGATTTTTTTTTCTGTCGGCAATCGTAGATCCGGCTCCGGACCGAAAACCGCCAAAATCGACCCCAATTTTTTTTTTCTTTTTAAAATATCGACTTGTAACCTATACCATCGTTCTCAAGTCGTATATTCTACCCCTAAAAACATTGGTTACTAACCTTTTTTAATTGATTTTGAAAAAAATATTTTTTGGCGATTTTTTTTCTGTCAGCAATCGTAGTTCCGGCTCCGGACCGAAAACCGCCAAAATCCCAATTTTTTTTTCTTTTTAAAATATCGACTTGTAACCTATATCGTTCTCAAGTATCTTCATCGTTCTCAAGTAGCCTTATAAAGCTTTAAAAGGTTACGGGCACTGCCGCACCCGTCGTCTTATGTCAAATTTGACATCAAACTGATTTTGTTTACACCGGACTTTTCTGGCAACCAGTCACAGCTCGAATAGTTTGCTAACAATGTTTTCCGTTACTCATGAACTTTTTAAAAGAGGGATTAATATTGTAGAATTACAATAAAATAATACAAATTAATCTGTCGTGCAGTCGAACCCTTTCGTCCTCCAAAAATGTCACGCAAGGCACCGCTTTTCATGAATATGAAAAAAATAAAAATCGCTATTACAAATCCAACTACAATGGAGGAGCGAAGTAAAAATTCCGTGGTAATCGTAGTGTGGATGAACAGCGTAAGACGCGCGTTGGTTTCGCATTGCCGCAGTGTATTGGCATTCGGAGATCGAAAAAAGGAAGCACAGACGGGGGGGTTCGAGGGAACGTCGTAAAAGTTGCGGCCGAGATTGAGGAGAAGCACTGGAAACAGCAGAGCGCCCGGGAGTTATATAAAAAGTATCTAAAGCCAAAGCCACGGGAGTTCCTTTCCACCGAACGTTCTTTCCGGATGGACCTCGAAGCGCACCAATTCCGGTCACACAATTCGTGTTCAGCGTGTGGATCTACGAGCCGCTGGAAGTAGCCGATATTCCAGTCGCGAAGTAACGAAAACGAGCTCGCCAAGTATCGACGGACAAAAGGGAGAAAAACCGCGCGGGGCACACAGACGGGGCAGTCAGACGAGGATGAGAGAGCGAAATCGAAAGTTCCGCGCGGTGAAGACGGTCCGTATAAAGTGGAATAAACTCACTATTGTTCTTCGTTCGGTCTCGCTCATTGGGATTACACGGGGCGCCCGCGCGAGGGCGAAGAAACGAGCGAGGTGGCAGGACGTGTGAAGGCTTTTTCCTTCGGGCGTGTGTAGATCCTTTAATCGCATCATTCTTGAAGGCTCAGGCGTTACTGACAGGTATAATACTTTGATATACCGCCAGGGGGGCGTGACTACGGTCTTGCGGGCTGTGCGATTAGGGCTATGTTGGTGCGATGGGGTTGGACGAAGGTGTTAGGAAACATACGGAATAATTTTTGGCGCAAATGCAACCATGGAGGATTGTCGGAAAGGCTCGGCCCTGGACTGAACGTGGGTGTCAGGACGGTCGATGCTGGTTGTCATAGGAACGAGGATATTGGATGATAAAAATGTTTAATTGATGTGCGATTGATGACTCCAATGGATGCCTGATTGATGACTCCAAACGATGCCCGGTTGATGACTCCAAACGATGCCCGGTTGATGACTCCAATTGATGTCCAATTGATGTGCAATTTGTGACTCCAATTGATGTCCAATTGATGTGCAATTTGTGACTCCAGTTGATGCGTCCAATTGATGTGCAATTTGTGACTCCAGTTGATGCGTCCAATTGATGTCCAATTTATGACTCCAGTTGATGTTTAATTCATGTCCAATTTATGACTCCAGTTGATATTTAATTCATGTCCAATTGATGTTTCCAGTTGATGTTCAATTGATGTAGAATTGATGTTTCCAGTTGATGTTCAATTGATGTCCAATTAATGACTCCAGTTGATGTTCAATTGATGTTCAATTTATGATTCCAATTGATGACTCTGATTGATGTCTAATTGATGTCCAATTTATGACATCCAATTGATGACTCTGATTGATGTCCAATTGATGTCCAATTGACATCCACTTGACGTCCAATTGATGTCCAATTGACATCCACCTGACGTCCAATTGATGTCCAATTGACATCCACTTGATGTCCAATTGACATCCACTTGACGTCCAATTGATGTCCAATTAACAGCTCTACCATCGAAAAAATTGCTGACGCCAAGTCGGATACCAAGATTGGCAACCAATTGAGGCCATTCCAGATGCTCGTCGACGTTTCATCTTAAATTCTTGCGGTTGATCCATTCATGGCTATCCCCGATCGCAAACGACTCTTCAAAACTTCCGCGATGTCAAGCGTTGACGCAAAACGTACCCCAGCGACGCGACAGCGTGCGAAAGAAACAGAAGCCTCGCGAGATGGAAAACCAAAGGGCACAACTGCGCGCGCGGAACGGCTCAAGCCGCCTGAGCCAGTGGGAATGTGCAAGACGATAGATAGAGGAGGCGGGAGGGCGGAGGAAAACAGCGAAAGGGATGAATGACGCCGGCGGAGGGTGGCGCGGAGGATGCCGCCTAATCAGCTTATTTCCGGGGCTCACGCCTTTTGTGCCTCGCGGACACCCGACCCCGGATTAAAGCGTCGTCTCGTTGCCGCGCGCTCATATTATTATATCACGGGCCGCGGGGATGGGAAGCTGTGGAAAAGCCGGGTGGATGCCGGTAGCGTTCGCGCCACTGCTAAATATGAAACAATAATATACTGCTGCGTTATAATATACACCGGGGCGCGCGCGAGGGGATTGGCCGAGACGCGGCGGAACGAGAGGCGCGAGAGAGGGAGCTTCAGCCAACGGGAAGGAGATAAATTGCTCGCGAATGACGGTACAATGAATTTGGCGCTGTGCTCGCGCGCAAAATATGTCCGGCGTTTCGCGCGATACGAATTATTTCTCAGTCTGTTTTCCACTTGATAAACGTAATTTCTTTTTCCTCCTGCACCAAATCGTAACTTGGCTGCAAGCAAATTCATGTTGTACGTCGAAGTAACGAGACGAAGTGTCGTAATAATTATTGGTAATTGAAAAAATATACATATGTATATGCAAGCGATATGAATTATTTCGTTGTGGTTTCTTTTGATTAATGTAATTTCTTCTTTCGATGGTGAATCTTGTATCAGCCACGAGAAAGTCCTAAGTCTAAGTCTGTTTCTAAGTCTGCGTTTCTAAGTCTGAGTTTCTAAGTCTGAGTTTCTAAGTCTGAGTTTCTAAGTCCGTTTCTAAGTCTGAGTTTCTAAGTCCGTTTCTAAGTCTGAGTTTCTAAGTCTGAGTTTCTAAGTCTGAGTTTCTAAGTCTGAGTTTCTAAGTCTGAGTTTCTAAGTCTGAGTTTCTAAGTCTGAGTTTCTAAGTCTGAGTTTCTAAGTCTGAGTTTCTAAGTCTGAGTTTCTAAGTCTGAGTTTCTAAGTCTGAGTTTCTAAGTCTGAGTTTCTAAGTCTGAGTTTCTAAGTCTGAGTTTCTAAGTCTGAGTTTCTAAGTCTGAGTTTCTAAGTCTGAGTTTCTAAGTCTGAGTTTCTAAGTCTGAGTTTCTAAGTCTGAGTTTCTAAGTCTGAGTTTCTAAGTCTGAGTTTCTAAGTCTGAGTTTCTAAGTCTGAGTTTCTAAGTCTGAGTTTCTAAGTCTGAGTTTCTAAGTCTGAGTTTCTAAGTCTGAGTTTCTAAGTCTGAGTTTCTAAGTCTGAGTTTCTAAATCTGAGTTTCTAAGTCCGAGTTTCTAAGTTTGTTTTCGATAAACGTAATTTCCTCTTTTCACAGTGAGTCGTGTGTCAGCTACGATCGAATTCCCGTTATACATCGAATTACCGAGATGATTGAAGTATAATTATTAAAAAATTCAAAAATGTGTACACGTGTCAATGGCGAATTGCGAAAAATAAAAAAACATATTTTAAGAATTTTTGAGTATAATGAGTCGTGGAAGAACGAATTAACTCAAATTAGTGTGTCAATCATTCGCCCGTCCCCGTCCAAGGAGGGTGCGGAGTCGCATTGTGTGCTCTTCAAATTGCTTTGTCAGAATCGACGATCGGACTTGCGCTGTATTATGCAGGCTGTGTACTCCCGGCGCTATTCGCAGCTGATGCACGTTTGGGTATCGCTGATCGTGGCCGCGTAGGTACGAGGCCACGAGCCGTCAAAGTTTAATGAATGCGAGCCGGAAGCTCGACTCGTTTGCTCCCGAGGAAATTGCCGGATCGACTCGCCGCTATCGTACACACGGCGAGGGGGGTCGAGGGGGTGGAGTGGGGGGAGCCGGGTTGTTAGAGGAGCAGCAACAGCGGCGCGGCAATAGCAACAGCAACAGCGGGAGCGGAGAGTCCGACAAGAGGGACCGAAGTGTATCGAGGTAAAATGTGATTTCCGTCGTGGTCGCCAGGGAATTCGCGGGCTGCGGCTCGGGTCCTGTGTGTGTTCTCTGCGCCATCCTATACCGAATTCTGGCTCACCTACGGCGCAACGTGGACGCCGCGCTCGGCCGAGAGTTGACCGAAACTTCCAGAGTCAGCGGGAGGCTAACTTCAAGATTTATGAATAAAACGCACTGCGCGAAATAAAATATTGAACGAATTGTAGAATTACTTGTTGTTGTGTGCATTTTTTTTTACGAAATTGGCTTCAAAAAACCAAAACATATGATTGTTTTAGATTTTTTAACAGTGGGTAAAGGAAGGAAGAAAATCCAATTTCGACCGATTAAAAAAAAGTAACCTCGATTTTACTGAAGTGACAACTGAAGCTCGCGTATGGTTGGGTGTTTTAAGAATGAGGTGGTGTTTTAGAAAATATGATCCATGAACGTAAAGTGCGGGAGATCCGATTGGATCTTCGGCAATAAAAGCATTTCGCTCGACAACGAATATCGGGAATTTAGTCTGCCGGAAAACCCGGCAGACGAAAAGAACTTTCAGATTTATAAATAAAATGCACTGCGCGAAATAAAATAATGATCGAATTGTAGAATTACTTATTGCTGTGTGCATTTTTTTCACGAAATTGGCTTCAAAAAACCAAAACATATGATTGTTTTAGATTTTTTAACAGTGGGTAAAGGAAGGAAGAAAATCCAAGTTCGACCGATAAAAAAAAAAGTAACCTCAATTTTACTGAAATGACAACTGAAGCTCGCGTATGGCTGGGTGTTTTAAAAATGAGGTGGTGTTTTAGAAAATATGATCCATGAACGTAAATCGCGGGAGATCTGATTGGATCTTCAGCAATAAATGCATTTCGCTCGACAACGAAAATCGGGAATTTCGTCTGCCGGAAAACAGAGTCCACTTTTGCCTTTCAATGAAAATAAAATGTAATACACCGGTATTCAAGTTAATATCGCAGGTGCGACAAAAAAAAATGTTACACCAAAAAGGTTGTTCCCAACGGTTTATAAATAAACGCTAACAAGGCCGGTGTGCGTTAAATTTCCAAATTTCGTTCCACCTCGCTGTTTATAGTTAACGGTGGGACACGCGAAAACAAGGGACAACAAAAAAGTTGCCGAGCTCCTGGTTAGGAGATACTCATGTTCCCAATTCCACAACCCCCTTTTCCTGTCCGTTTCCCGTAACACCGCGCTGCACCCCCCCCCCCCCCCAACCCCTCGCCACCCCCCCCCCCCCCCCCCCCTCGTCGCCCTCTCCGCACCCCCGGCCGTTTCTCACCGCCTGCCAACATTAATTAATGTAACTCGACGAGTAATACGAGGATAATTACTTTGCTCGAGTGGCCAGGGATGGTCCAAAAGTTTGCTCGTTATCGAAAGCTTCGCCCGGGTTACGAGTGGTTACATGCACCGATGTACGTGCGTAATACGCAAGTGTCCCTTTGGCTCCGGCCGAGTGTGTATGCACGATATATACAAACTACACACAAATGTCCTGTGTGTCGCTGCTGAGCGGAATGGCATAGGGAACAAACGCGAGCGCAGGCGCCGTACGTCGCATACACGAGTCAAAGGGCGCGACAAATTGATTATCTCGGAAGTCGGGACACGACTTTTTCTTTCCTCTGCTTTTGTTCCGCGAGAACAAAACTTTTTCTTTATTTTTGCTTCCTCATAGAGAGGAAGCTTTTTGTTACTTTTTTCTGCGCTAATTCGACTGTGAAATTTTTACACGAGATTGAGGATTTTGCAAAAATTACCAGACTACCTCAACGACTGAGAATATTCGAGACGGCGCCACCTGTCAACACGTGAGGCATTTTCAAATCATTTTTCTCGTATTCGAGGATATTTTTTAGGGGCCCAAAATTGTCGCTCATTCTCGCACCTGTTGACTCGACTACAGATTCCGCATTGTCGGTGAATTCTAGCAGTTTTTCTCGAAAATGTGACAATTTCTGCCAGATCTTTTTCTCCGCTTGACAATTCGCTTTAACCTTGCAAAATCAATTTTTCAGCCATTTTTCTGCGACATTCACGGGTGACTCTGGATTCCCCGAGGAAATAAATAATGCATCCATGGTTACCAAAAATCCCCAAAACTCACAATTCCACATTAATTCGCCGACAAAATCTGGAAACCGTGGTAAAAAAAAAATCACCATCAAAACACACAAAAACAGAGGAGCAGACAGAGAGAGGCGGAAGGCAATTGCGAAACCGAGACATTGGGCCAGACTTCAACCAGATGCTCGGCGGCCGTGACGGCGGCGGCCGCACCTCGCAGTAGTCGCTGCAGTGGCGAGCAGACTGACGTCGACTCTCTGTGTGAACAGGGCGAGGGGGGCGGGGGGATATAAGCGCATGCCGCGAGGCCTGCACCCTCTGTATGTACAGACGCACTATATGCACATAAACGTATATAGAAACTTATGTACCCCGAGCAGTCGTATACATATGCATCGACTATGTATACCGTGGAATAATAGTATATATACATATTCTATATATGTATAGAACGGCCGAGGTGTGTTTGGCGAGCGATGTTCGCCGGATTCGCAAGGGTCGAGCGACCACATCACTCGTCAGCCGACCGGATAAACCGACGTTGAAATATAAGCGCCAACGCACGCGGGGTTAGCGGACTGTGCGGACGCCGTCCACGCCGCGCGTGTGTCGCTCGAGAGCCAAGAACAGACGCAACCCGGCGGCGCATGGCCGACGGGTTAAACCCCTTTGGGACTTGTGTCCTCGTTCGGCTACCTGTGTACCATTCCGGTGTCCACTTGCCTTTTCCTCGACCGCGAGCGCCGGCCAATTGGGGGAGGGGGGATCGCGATTGTGAGGACAGCCGAACGTGTAAATCCGCGTGGTTAAAAAACAATTCGCCGAACCCATAGGGATTTTTTGTGTGCAATTTTTGAAGGAGATTATAGATTTTTTTTTTCCTCTTTTCGGTTGAGAAAAATTGGAGACGAATTGGGAATTAAAAATTGGTACATAGGGAATTAGTATCATTATTCTGAATTGACTTAAATCTCTTTCGGACTGCTGATGGATTAGATTAAATTAATATTTAAAAAATGTGTACATAGGGAATTAGTACACGGATCTGATACTTTTTACCATATTTCTAGTAAAAATAAATGTAAATTTCCGGTAGAGGGGAGATATAACGCCATCTATCGAGAAGAACTAGAACGATGAGAATTTTTACCACGAAATATGGTAAAAAATATTATGTATATGTAAGAAATGTTCATAGTTCTCGTACTGTTCGTCAGGTGGCAGCTATGGCTTTGCAATACCAGGCGCGTTGGTAATTTTTAGTATCGCGTCCGGTAAATTTTATCAGATCCTTCTCTCCGTGTATGATTATTGTGAATTGATTTAAATCTCTTTGGGACTGCTGATGGATTACATTAAATTAATATTTAAAAAAATTTGCCATTTCTGACAGTTTTTGATAAAATTGCAGTGGAAATTTAGAACCTTTTTGTCGGGCCTTTTCGGTTGTGGAAAATTAGAGAAAAACTGAACTGAGAATATAAAATTTGTTTACAGTGAATTAGTATGATTATTATGAATTAATTTAAACGTGTTTCGGAATTATGATTGATTGAATTAAATTAATGTTTTAAAAATTGGCAATTTTTTAGATTTTTTTTATGAAATGTTTGGTTGAAATTGCTGCGGAAATTTCGATTTTTTTTTTTTCGATCCGTTTCGGTTGTGAGAAATTGGAGAAAAACAGAAAATGAAACTTTGGGCCAAAGTGAATTAGTACGACTTTTCCGTCTCACGCGAGCCGTAAAGCGTCGAGACGTGTGAGAGATTCCATTCGTAAAAGGGCCACGTGCCCGCGGACGGGCCGCGCACTCGCGGCGGGAAATAATTCATCATTTGTTTCAGTTACGAAGCCAGTTCCGCGTTTTAGGAGAAGTCGTTGCGTTTCGCCGCGGTCGTGCCCGGTCGAGGGTCTGCGCGGTGTCAGCGTGCGGGGAACCGCGAGTCGCAACGTTCCGGGAATGAGAACGACCGGATCAGTGAATTCGAGAACGCGTGAACGAATAAAAGCTCGAAAAGCGATACGGAGTGCGCTCGAAATTCGCGAGCGTGTAAAGCGATATCCACAGCGGACGACACGGGGAGATTGGAAATTAAAAATTGAAAAAACATAACAACCTCAGTAAGAGAGCCTATTTTTGTCGCGAAAAATTATTCAACACTTTTTAGAGAACAAACACGAAAAAATCCCTGATAAGCGGATCATATTTACAAAAGCAAAAAACGCCGCCATCAATAGTTTCTTTTTGTACTGCGAGTTCACACGGTCACAAAATCACCCAGCAATTAATAATTAATAAAAGAAAAAATTAAACATAAAATAAAATATCATATAATCAGGATGGCAGCTCTGCATTCCTTCTATTTTTTTTCATTCACAGTGACCAAAACATTCAACGTTTCGTAATTAATTTAAAAAATAAAAATAAATGAAATGTCAAATAATCGAGGTGGCAGCTGCCAATTCCTTAGCTTTTTTTCACTCGCACTAACCAAAACATTCAATGTTTAGTAATTAACAAAAAGAATCAAAATTAAACAAAACGTCAAATATAGTCAGGGTGGCAGCTGCCAATTCCTTCGATTTTTTTTTATTCGCAGAGACCAAAACACTCAGCGTTTAGTAATTAAATAAAAATAAAAAATAAACGAAATGTCAAATAACCGGGGTGTCAGCTGCCAATTACGTAGATTTTGTTTTCATTCGCAGCGATCAAAACATTCAATGTTTAGTAATTAACAAAAAGAATAAAAATTAAACAAAACGTCAAATAGTCAAGGTGGCAGCTGCCAATTCCTTCGATTTTTGTGTACACAGAGACCAAAACACTCAGCGTTTAGTAATTAATTAAAAAAAAATAAACGAAATGTCAAATAACAAGGGTGGCAGCGGCCAATTCCTTAGTTTTTTTTTCATTTGCAGTGATCAAAACATTCAATGTTTATAAATTAACAAAAAGAACAAAAATTAAACAAAACGTCAAACAGTCAAGGTGGCAGCTGCCAATTCCTTCGATTTTTTTTTATTCGCAGAGACCAAAACACTCAGCGTTTAGTAATTAATAAAAAAAAAGAAAATAAATGAAATGTCAAATAACCCGGGTGGCAGCTGCCAATTCCTTAGATTTTTTTTTCATTCGCAGTGATCAAAACATTCAATGTTTAGTAATTAACAAAAAGAATAAAAATTAAACAAAACGTCAAATAGTCAAGGTGGCAGCTGCTAATTCCTTCGATTTTTTTTTATACGCAGAAACCAAAACACTCAGCGTTTAGTAATTAATAAAAATAAAAAAATGAAATGTCAAATAATCGGGGTGGCGGTTGCCAATTTCTTCGGTACTTTTTTTGTTTGCATTGTGAATACACCTTAGGTAGGAAAGGACGATGGAGCAAGGATGAGTCACGGAGGGCCCGACAGCGGGGTGGAAGAAGCGTTAGATCGAGAACGAGCGTGCGCAGAATCCAATCGCAATAGAGTATAAGTGCTCGGGTGTAAAACCTTGCGAAGGCGCGACCTCGATTACTCGAGCTGGATTTGTCACGGCCTCGAGCCATTCCCATCGCGCGCCACCGACGACGACGACGACGACGACCCGTCGAAGCGCAGCTCGCACACCACCGCACGACGACCGCCGCCCCGATCTGTCCTGGCAAACTACCTTTACCGCTGCAACAAAGTAAAAAAAAAAAAAAACAGGAAGTTACACTCGGTCTTTTCAGCACCGCAGACACGAGGGGCTTTCGATTGACCGCAGCGCGTTGGTTTGCTCCGCCCCGCCTGACCCTTTTTACTATCCTCTTCTGCTCCTCTTTCGCAGCTTCGGTTAATCTTTTCATCACTCGGCCCTCGATAAATACGGTTTATTAAACCGTCCAAGTTTATGTCGATCAGTGGCCGAGTTGTGTTCGTTTGTTCATCCATTGGTCGAAGAGTTTTGACGTTTTGTTAAATTTTCGAAGAGTTAGAAAAATATTCGAGATTATTGTGAAATGACCGCACAGTCTTAGTAGTTTTTAGTTGAAATAAAAATAAATAAAAGTTTGTTATTTTAAATAAAAGTTTTTATTTAAAGTAAAAATGAATAAAAATTTGTTATTGCAAATAAAAGTTTATATTTAAAATAAGAATGAATTTGAAAAATTTGTTATTTTAAATACAAGTTTTTTTTTAATAAAAATGAATAGGACTACTATCATTAATGTCTCAAAAAAATCTTCTTTTAAAAAGTTCATGAGTAACGGACAACATTGTTAGTCAAATTTGACATAAGACAACGGGTTCGGCAGTGCCCGGTACCTTTTAAAGCTTTATAAGAGCGCAGCCGCGCAAAATTTATTACAATATTATCGGTGAAATTTTGAAAGAAAATATTTCTGAGGCCGATTTTGGCGTTTTTCGGTCCAGAGCAGGATCTATGATTTCTAACAAAAAAAAATCTCGCCAAAAATTATTTTTTTCAAAATCGACTAAAACGTATTAATAACCAGTGTTTTCGGGGGTAGAATATACGACTTGAGAACAATGGTATAGGTTACAAGTCGCTATTTTCAAAAGAAGAAAAATTGGCCTCGATTTTGGCGTTTTTCGGTCCGGAGCAGGATCTATGATTTCTGACAAAAAAAATCTCGCCAAAAATGATTTTTTTCAAAATCGAGTAAAAAGTATTAATAACCAGTGTTTTCAGGGGTAGAATATACGACTTGAGAACAATGGTATAGGTTACAAGTCGCTATTTTCAAAAGAAAAAATGGGCTCGATTTTGGCGTTTTTCGGTCCGGAGCAGGATCTATGATTTCTGACAAAAAAAATCTCGCCAAAATTATTTTTTTCAAAATCGACTAAAAAGTATTAATAACCAGTGTTTTCGGGGGTAGAATATACGACTTGAGAACAATGGTATACGTTACAAGTCGCTGTTTTCAAAAGAAAAAAAATATGGCTCGATTTTGGCGTTTTTCGGTCCGGAGCAGGATCTATGATTTCTGACAAAAAAAATCTCGCCAAAATTATTTTTTTCAAAATCGACTAAAAAGTATTAATAACCAGTGTTTTCGGGGGTAGAATATACGACTTGAGAACAATGGTATACGTTACAAGTCGCTGTTTTCAAAAGAAAAAAAATATGGCTCGATTTTGGCGTTTTTCGGTCCGGAGCAGGATCTATGATTTCTAACAAAAAAAATCTCGCCAAAAAATGATTGTTTTCAAAATCGACTAAAAAGTACTAATACCCAGTGTTTTCGGGGGTAGAATATACGACTTGAGAACAATGGTATAGGTTACAAGTCGCTGTTTTCAAAAGAAAAAAAATTGGACTCGATTTTGGCGTTTTTCGGTCCGGAGCAGGATCTATGATTTCTAACAAAAAAAACCTCGCCAAAAAATATTTTTTTCAAAATCGACTAAAAAGTATTAATAAGCAGTGTTTTCGGGGGTAGAATATACGACTTGAGAACAATGGTATAGCTCACAAGTCGATATTTTGAAGAAAAAAAAATTCTGAGGTCGATTTTGGCGAACAGCTTTTCAGGCACGCGCGCCAGCGCGTGTGATTACCCTAGTAAAATAAAAAGCATATAGATATTCGTGGTTATTGTGAAAGAACAAAGCCCTCTATTTCCACTCGATGGTCAGCAATAATGATTTATTTATTCAATTATTTTTTATGCTTTTCCACTCGTATTCCGCTTAAGTGTTTAACGCCACCCGAGATAATAAAAACAATTGGTACTGCCGAAAACACTTAGCATGATGTATCAAGTGACTCGTGCGGCAGTTTCGGCCGAAGAGCACGTCGAAAAACTGCCGCACCAGTCGCGACGTCGCGCACCGTTATTGTTATATTTGTTATTTTTTTGTATTTTTTTTTTTTTTTTCGTCGAAAGTCTCGGAAAAGCTGTTACCGGGCACTAACGATGCGAGCAACACCGTACCCGGCGCAGTTACCGCCACGTGCTGCTATAATATCTCGATGCCCTGGAACTCGAGCTCCCGCTCGCTGTGGCGAAAGTTTGCCGAACGGTAGAAAATAATTCGATACGATTGGACGCGGGATCCCGAGCCCCCACAGCGGGTTCTCTGCTGCCGCAGTGCCAGGGAGGAAAACTGCAAAGAGCAATATCCTGTCGGAAGATAATTGCCGGCAGATAGTACCCACCAGCGTGGGACACACCGTTATACCCATAGGACATAAACTTTACGATCGTTATTCTGTACCACACTGTATTTATAATTCACTGCTGTCCGGGATATTCAAAATAGAAAGGTCGGACCGTAAAGCATGAAGAAAACAAAAAAATGCCACCAAGTACAGATTTTTTCATCCGGCCGATTTACTAATTTGAAAAATACATAAAATAGAAAATGAAGTGAATATAGAGAAGAAGTTTAAAAATAATAAATAAATGGAATAAAAAATAAAATAAATATAAAGAACAGATAATAAAATAAATAAAACGAACATGTGTGTAATTAATCTTTTCGTTTGTGGTGGTGGTTATGATTATTCGTTGAGCCTTCAATTTTTGCAGGTGTAACGAAAAAAAAAAACCTGCAAAGTAGAACCTTGCAAATTGCTTCCTCAGTATTTTACACTTTTGACGATGCTACCTCGATGAGGAAGTATGTTGATCAATTTTGGCTTCCTCATAGAGGAAGCATCGTCAAAAGTGTAAAATACTGAGGAAGCAATTTGCAAGGTTCTACTTTGCAGGTTTTTTCGGCCGTTTTTTTTTTAATAAATAAAAATGTAAGATTTTAACCACCGAACCGATTTCCCTCAAATTTGTACCCAACCCTTGGTTCATGATAGTCAATGTGTGGACCAAATTAGAAGCCGGTACCTTGTAATTTGCATGATCTAGCGTGAGAACGAGATTTTTCAAAATGTTCTAAATGCCATAAAATTTGAACGGCTTTTCAGATCCGCGTCAAATTTGTACTCGAAGCGTGGTCCATGGTTGTCCATACGTGAACCAATTTTGAGCAAATTCTGCAAAAAAAAATTTCCCATTTTTTTCGCCGTGTCGACTTTTTTTGTATTTCATGCAGCAAAATCCAAATTTACCGACACAATGGCAGTTTCCTCGACGAAACTCATCGTTAATAATCAATGAACGTAATGGCATGTTCGAAATTGCAATCAGATGTCTCATAATTTACAGGAGCTAAAGTAATTACAGACATTTGAAAAAATAATTAAATTGCAATAACATGAGAACTGCTTTGCCGATTTTGGCCAAATTTGGTACAGATCATGGTTTGATGGTGATCTATTGACGTACAAAATTTCATCCCGATATCTCTCAATTTGCGGAAGTTATTGCGCGCAAACGATTTTGGCCAAATTTTCAAAATGCCGTAAAATCTGAATTTCCTAACCGATTCGCGTCAACTACAATCCCATAATGTATTCTATGATAGCGTACGTGCGTGCCAAATTTGAAGAATATTCTTAAAAAATTACGGCAGTTATCGTGTAAACAAAAAAACGTGCACATACACACATACACACACACACACATACACACACACACACACACACACATACAGACATTTCGCACAAACCACTTTTCTCGACGTTTTGGACCATGCTGAGTGTACTGACATGAAAATCTCGAAAAAAAATTTGTTCACGAAAACAAGGCTTCCTCTATGAGGAAGCAAAACTCGTAAATTGACAAGTTTACCCAACAAAGATTTGGCAATCCGATCGATGGTTCCGACTGCAATCGCAGCACTACCATCGCATCAGATTATTACCAAAGAAATGTTCGTATCTAGTTGGGTATCACGAATCCGATGCATGCGGCTCATTGAGCTCAAATCGTAAACACGTCGATGAATTTTCCACGATGTTCGATAAAAATGATCCACGGTGGAATGTTAGTCGAAAATCGAATAAACAAGTTTTCAGGGCTAAAGATACGTTGCGTCTTATTTATTGACATTTCGTCAAGTGGATTTAAAACCTTTGCCAAGTCGCGTCACGGAATCGGCTCGACCCAGTGGAAAAGGTCGTGACTCGCAGACACCTCATCAATAGCGCAGTCAGGTCGATCCTCCTGACTCTCAAAAGTCCCAGACGCCTCGAAAGTTTTAATTAGAATTCCTTGCGATCGGCCATATGGCGCTTTAATCAACGATTAACCGCGATAACGCAGCATCGATATCGCCGATTCGCCTTCCCGATTGTCCGCTCGTGTGTCCAGAGCGATATGTTTTTCCCCCCGGTCAGTATCTGCAACCGATAACCGCATTGCATATCGCATTCATTCAATAATTCCGACGAAAAGCTCGAGGAGACGAAATTTATGCAAACCCCGATGATTAAGTCATAAAGTACAAAGTTGCGTCTCGTCTCGGGGCCGATAAGATTGCGATAACCTTGAGAGTTTTGAGATAAATTCTCCACATTGGCATTTCACGCTATAATGACCCGTCGACCGGTGTTTTCACGACGCATTTTCTAACAAGGAAATTGATCGATTCGGAGCAAAGTTTAATCGCGATTTCCGGCCTTTCGCGACATCTGGCATTTTGTGTGACAGATTTTCATCCGATTTATCGCCGAAAAGGTTGAAATTCCGATATCGTTCGGCCGTGATCAACGCAGATCACCAAGATTTCGCTATATCTGAACGTGCCACACGAATATAGATCGATCTGACAGGTGTCAGGCGGAGTTTTAAATGGTCCCAAAACGCATGATCTTCGACCTCGACATTCCTCTCGAGTGTCGAAAAAAAAAAGTATTTTGATTATCAGCTCCCGGCTCGAAGATACATTCAACTGCCCGATATTACGTTTTCAATCTACGTTCAAAACTCACCACTTAGTTCATTTTATTTATAGACTATGGTATGGAAATTTTTGTTCGCAATCGACCCAGAAACAATGGAATTGACCCCTTCTTGTTGCACACCCCAGTGATCTTTGTTCCGTGTTACGATTCAGATCGGGGTCACGATTAAATTGTCTCTGGCGGCTAAATCTGTCAATCACACGGCAATCAGTCGCGATAACGAAGCCAAAGCACCGACAGCCAAGAGCGAGATTCCCAAGTCAATTCGAAAAACAAATTTCCATTCGACGCTAATCGCGGCTCCCAATGGCGAATTAATTCGTTTATTTCTTTTTTTGTGTGTGTGTTTTTTCAGCACACCCGCCGCGTTATCAGCCCTGCAAAAATTGTTCCTTATATTATTCATTATTTCTATTATTCAATTATGCCATATATTATTCAACCCCAAATTGTTAGCGGAAATATATATACATTTTTTTTTAAAGTTTTTAAGACATGGTAACAGAAAAAACGACCTAAAATGGAAGCCAAAGCACCGACAGCCAAGAGCGAGATTCCCAAGTCAATTCGAAAAACAAATTTCCATTCGACGCTAATCGCGGCTCCCAATGGCGAATTAATTCATCTACTTCTTTTTTTTGTGTGTGTTTTTTTTTCAGCACACCCGCCGCGTTATCAGCCCTGCAAAAATTGTTCCTTATATTATTCATTATTTCTATTATTCAATTGTGCCATATATTATTCAACCCCAAATTGTTAGCGGAAATATCTATACATTTTTTTAAAGTTTTTAAGATATGGTAACAGAAAAAACGACCCAAAATGGAAGCCAAAGCACCGATAGCTAAGAGCGAGATTCCCAAGTCAATTCGAAAAACAAATTTCCATTCGACGCAAATCGCGGCTCCCAATGGCGAATTAAGTCGTCTATTTATTTTTTTTTGTGTGTTTTTTTCAGCACACCCGCCGCGTTTATCACCCCTGCTAAAATTGTTCCTTATATTATTCATTATTTTTATTATTCAATTGTACCATATATTATTCAACCCCAAATTGTTAGCGGGAATATATATATTTTTTTTAAGTTTTTAAGATATGGTAACAGAAAAAACGACGCAAAATGGAAGCCAAAGCACCGACAGCCAAGAGCGAGATTCCCAAGTCAATTCGAAAAACAAATTTCCATTCGACGCTAATCGCGGCTCCCAATGGCGAATTAATTCGTCTATTTCTTTTCTTTTGCGTGTTTTTTTTTCAGCACACCCGCCGCGTTATCAGCCCTTCAAAAATTGTTATTTATATTATTCATTATTTTTATTATTCAATTGTGCCATATATTATTCAACCCCAAATTGTTAGGGGAAATGTATAAATATTTTTTTTAAGTTTTTAAGACATGGTAACAGAAAAAACGACCCAAAATGGAAGCCAAAGCACCGACAGCCAAGAGCGAGATTCCCAAGTCAATTCGAAAAACAAATTTCCATTCGACGCTAATCGCGGCTCCCAATGGGGAATTAATTCGTCTACTTCTTTTTTTTGTGTTTTTTTTCAGCACACCCGCCGCGTTATCAGCCCTTCAAAAATTGTTATTTATATTATTCATTATTTTTATTATTCAATTGTGCCATATATTATTCAACCCCAAATTGTTAGGGGAAATGTATAAATATTTTTTTAAAGTTTTTAAGACATGGTAACAGAAAAAACGACCCAAAATGGAAGCCAAAGCACCGACAGCCAAGAGCGAGATTCCCAAGTCAATTCGAAAAACAAATTTCCATTCGACGGTAATCGCGGTTCCCAATGGCGAATTAATTCATCTACTTCTTTTTTTTGTGTTTTTTTTTTCAGCACACCCGCCGCGTTATTAGCCCTGCAAAAATTGTTCCTTATATTATTCATTATTTTTATTATTCAATTGTGCCATATACTATTCAACTCCAAATTGTTAGCGGAAATATATATACATTTTTTTTAAGTTTTAAAAATATGGCAACAGAAAAAACGACCCAAAAGCGAAGCCAAAGCACCGACAGCCAAGAGCGAGATTCCCAAGTCAATTCGAAAAACAAATTTCCATTCGACGCTAATCGCGCCTCCCAATGGCGAATTAATTCGTCTATTTCTTTTTTTTTGTGTGTGTTTTTTTTCAGCACACCCGCCGCGTTATCAGCCCTGCAAAAATTGTTCCGCAAGATGTGTATCTAAATTCTATCTCGAGCGCGCAATTTCGTTTAGAATTCTTATTACACAAAATAGCCCGTATCTTCCACTTTCTTCGTGAAGCGAGAGCGTCTCCGGCTATAGTGATAGCGAATATCAGCCGCGCCGCGCCTCGCGGAGAGGCAAAGGTGAACGAAGTAAGGTAGACGGAGTCGCCGGGCTGGCCCGAGTGGATGGGTGAAATTGCGTTAAACCTTTAGCGAGCAGCGCCGAGCCCTGCGCGAGGCCGGCGCCGGGGTGTCTTCCATATTGAGTGGAAAAGTTAAAAGTGAGAAGCGCGCGGCGGCGACGGCGGCGGAGAAGTAAAAGAGGTAGCCGAAGAAAATGCGGGACAGAGTGCAAGCGGCGGTGCAGTATCAAAGTCGATTGCTCATAGTTGTTCATTGCCCGACTCCCCCACCCCCATTCGTCCTCAGCCCTCCCGGGACTAAGAGTGATAAAATTGCCTCCGAGACTTTCCCATTAGGCGGAGGTGCACTTTGGATTGCGAGGCTTATTAAATTGTAACAATTTTAATTAGAATCTTTTCCGTCTTTGTCCTCGCGGACGCTTTTTTTGCATAGGGCAGCCTTTGTCTTGGCTCCCCCCGTCGCGGATCTTCGGCCGAGCTGGTATTTCGTTCTCTCGCAGTTTCGTCCCGCGTGCGCCAAGGAAAACCAAAGTAGGGTAGGTAATGCAGACCGGAGGGCGAGGAGAGAGGAAGAGCGAGACCCTCGGACGCGGGGAAGCCGAAATGAGAGAAGGAAAAAGCGCGTTCTCACTTTCCTTTTAAAAGTTAGCGCCACCCCCGCCGCACTCGAACGTCGCGTCGTTCCCGGCTCTCGCTCGCTTGTTATTCGCACTTTCTTCTTATTTATATCGAACGACGACTGAGCGCCGGGCCGTTCGCAGCACGTGTTGCCTCCTTCGCTTCCTGCGCGGAACGAACCCGACTTTTGGCCGCGTTTAACGAAGGACGCGAAACGACGCGCGGGGCCTTCGAGGACTGAAATTTGGTTCGGGTTTCTCAGGTCCGAGAAGATTTCGCGACGTTTTTGAGTGTTATTGCTGCACGAGGTAATTTTTCCGCTTGGTAATGTAATGGCAATAATCGGATATAATTATTCGAGCTACCATGTCGATACGAATAATAGTATATTATGCCACAAGTGCGTAAAATCTTACGCACGTGTATCATATGATATTTTTTGTCGTATGCGAAAAATGCAGTTTTACGCACTGTGCGAAAAAATTCATTTTACGCAACGAAGGCAGTATGCGAAAAATGCAATTTTACGCATCGATGGTAGTCCGTAAAATTGAGTCTCATGCATACTACATCAAAATAATTGTTTTGATGCAAAACTTTGTTGTCATTGTGCTAAAGACCTCCATCAAGTGAGCAGAGAAAAGTCTCAAAAATGGATTCACGATTACCCAAATAAAGTGCTCATTATGTGCGAATTATTTGCCAAAGTTTTAGTTTTTGTGCTTTTTTAATTTCTCCAAAAATCAAATTTTGTAATTCCTCTGTTAGCTCAACGTTAAGCTAACAAAATATTCTTTCGGTTTACAAAATCGACCTTTTCGTTACACAGGAATAAAGTGCTTTTTATATGCTTTCGGGCCATATATTATTCAACCCCAAATTGTTAGCGGAAATATATATATATTTTTTTTTAAGTTTTTAAGATATGGTACCATAAAAAATGACCCAAAATGGATTCACGATAAACTGAAATTGGAGTGAAATTGAAGTGAACTTAAGTCAATAAGTGAAAACAGTTAATTTAAAGTTATGTTTTTTCCGAAAAATGTTAACTTAAAGTTATCTTTTTTCCGAAAACAGTTAACTTAAAGTTATCTTTTTTCCGAAAAAAGTTAACTTAAAGTTATCTTTTTTTGCGAAAAAAGTTAACTTAAAGTTATCTTTTTCTGCGAAAAAAGTTAACTTAAAGTTATCTTTTTTTCCGAAAAATTCATCTGTCATTGTCTCAAGTATTTACGATCGTGATCCGATAATGAAGCGCCTATTTACGCATTCTCAAGTGTGCAAACTATTTTCGCGTTTGAAGTATTAATACCGAGATACGAAGCACGCGAACGGTGTAAAGTCCTGGCGTGGATCGTTCGATTCGAGTGTGATCCGCTTACCGTAAATAGCTGATATGGACTCTCATAATTGATAACAATTACATTGTAGAGTTTGCTTCGAGCTGGAGCCGAAAAAATGTGTACCAAAGTCCTAACCACCTTTTTACGAATCGCAGTCTGAGGTTCATTTTCACATTCTCATATATCCCAATGTGATAGATCTTAAGGGGGGAAACCAGTTTAGACCGATAAAGAAATCGACTTTTTGAAACCAAAATTCGCATTATTTCCGATGTTATGAGCACTTGAGTGACCGCCCGTCGGTCGGCGCCGAAGCGCGCGGTACACCGAGAGAAAAAGTTTCCTTGATTCAATAAAATTTCCTTGAAATCTTAACCTATGAAACATTTCTTTGAGGTCAATGAAATAATATCCTTAAGTTAATATTATATTTTCTTTGAATGATGTCATCAACCAAATTATAGGTTATGTTCACCAAGTTTTTGGTTACGTACCATAGTACTTAGATATGTTCACCAATAACTTCGATGGTTTAACCAATGATTATCTTCTTGATTTGACTTGACTTAACTATAACATAACAGATCAGCTTGCGCGAGAAACACCAATACGACTTATCGCGAATGAGCCAAACGTTGACAGACCGGGTGTCGTCAGGCATATCGTTTCTTTAAATCAAGGAGATCATGTCTTTGAAATTCAAATAAGAGGAGATGCAAGCACGAAATGACGCGTACGAACAAGAAGAGGGACTGCTATATGGTGCTGGCATAGCCGATTAACCGCTGATCATTTTATATAATTAATTACTGCCATGAATGTCTTGTTTTCGCTTCATTTTATTTCAAACGCGTTTTTCTCGAAACGACTTTTTTTCAACTGGCGGGCGTTCTAGCTAAAAAAGTTATTGACCAATCGTTCTGAAATTTTTTGTGAATATTCTTTATTCGATTCCAATCTATATGAACCTAAATCTGAGATTATATTGTTATTAAAATTATTTTTTTTTATGCAAAAAAGGTGAAAAAATATGGTGTAAAACAATGATATCGTGTTCAAACTCTTCAAAAACATGATATTTTTTTTTTTTTTACCAGATTTAGGTTCATATTCTTAGAAAATATGTTGTTAACGAGAAAAAAAAAAAATTGGATGATTACAGATAAAAATTGCGATTTCAGGAGTTCCCGCCAGCAAAATACTTGGGTGGCAATCGTCCATGGACAGCACGTTCTAACGCCACTATTTCCGGGGGAAATTACTTGAAAAAATTCTAAAGTGTACTTCAAACCATAAATAAAATACCCTCCAAGTTTAAACAATTTCAGATTATTCCTTCCCTATTTAAAAAATTCACGAAAAACACCCAAATTTCGGCCTCCTAAACCGGTTTCCCCCCTTAACCACTAATCAGCGTTCACGTTGCTAATTTTTTAGGGTTTTCCTTTCGCCTTTGACCAACGAAATTTCGACTTAAAATTCAATCCGTTCTCTCGACGCGACGAAACAGCGATAGAGCGATTCAAGTGTCTCCCGACTATGTAACGCGAGCCATCCTTATCGTCGATTACGCAAAGTGCCGCGACATCTTGGCGATCCTAACGCAACTTAAACTCACCTGCATCTCACTACTTCTGTCCGGCAATCTTATCGAATACCAAACGTATATCGAAAGACAATCTGTGCAATCGAGCCTCACCATCTGGTATCGATACGTATTCGTGGGGTTGCTCCGTATATAAGCTTGAGAGCCGCGTCGACGCTCATCAGCCACGGTGGTATCATCGCGACGGTGAGTACGAAGTGGTTCAAGCGTCAACATTGAAACGCGAGCCAACGAAGAGCGATCGAAAAAATTGACACGATTTATTTTCTTCTCACGACAGATGAAGTTCTCCCTGGCGTTCCTAGTGGCCTTGGCCCTCTCAGGGGCAGTAAACATCCGAGCCAGTCCCGTCAGGCACTCGGACGAGCTCAATGAGGTGCTCGCGGAATTCTTGGCCCTCGTGCCACAGGACGAAATCACGGAGGTATTCCTGGACTACCTGGAGAACGACGACGAGGTTCAGGCTGTTGTGAAATACGTGCAGACGGATTCGTTCAAGGAACTCGTGAAGAAGGTCGAGAGCATCGAGGATGTCATCAACTTCTACGGTTACCTGCAGGAGTCCGGCCTGGACATCTACAAACTGGTAAACCAGCTGCACGACGTCATCGGACTTCCGCCTCTGGTGCCCGGAGGTCTCGCCAGGAAGGCCAGAAGAACCGGCGGCGTATCCGGCCTCATCGCCGACGTCAAGGCTCTCCTTCCGATCGAGGACATCAAGGCTCTGTACCACAAGAAACTGGAGACCTCGGTGGCTTTCGCCGAGCTCGTCGAGCGTCTGAGTTCCGAGCGATTCCAGCAGCTAATCAACGCTCTTCGCGCCAACGAGGAGTTCCAGAGAATCGTCGCTTTCGCGAAGAAGGCTGGTGTCGATGTCAATCACATCAAGGACCTTCTCGCTACTATTCTGGGTCTCGAGTTCCCCAGCCGACACGCTCGCGCGACTCAGGATCTGCACGACGACCTCGAGGACTTCCTGGAACTCCTGCCCGTCGATCAGATCGTCGAGATCGCCCTGGATTACTTGGAGAACGACCCGGAAGTCGCGGTGGCCATTGAATACCTCCAGTCCGACGCCTTCCACAAGATCGTCCAGGAGGTCGAAGCCATGAAGGAAGCGAGGGACGTTCTGGCTTTCCTTCAAGAATCCGGTCTTGATGCTTACGCCTTCTTGAATCGCATCCACGACGTTCTGGGAATCCCGTCGTTCCAACCGTACATGAACAAGAGGAGCTTGACCAAGGCCACCGGTGGAATCACCGGCCTCATCGCCGACATCAAGGCCATTCTCCCCCTCGACGACATCAAGGCTCTCTACATCCACAAGCTGGAGAATTCGCTGCCCTTCTCCAACCTCATCAAGCGTTTGAGCTCCCCGGAGTTCCAGCAATTCGTCGACGCGGTGTTGGCCAAGGAAGAGGCTCGCGTGATCATCAACAAGCTGAAAGCCCATGGAGTCGATGTCCAGGCCATCGCTGATCTCGTGTCCAGCATCCTTGGTCTTCAGTTCGCGAAACCCGCGATGCGTCTCGCTCGCAACAACCTCCAGGATGACCTCGATGACTTCCTGTCGCTCCTGCCCCTTGACGACATCACGGAAATCGCTCTGGACTACTTGGAAAACGACGCCCAAGTTCAGGAAGCTTTGACGTACATGCAGAGCGAGGCTTTCCACACGGCCGTGCAGGAGGTCGAGGCGATGAAGGAAGCCAGGGACGTCCTGGCCTTCCTGGAGGAGTCCGGACTGCCGGCTTACGATTTCTTGAACACCCTCCACGAACTTCTCGGTATCCCGGAATTCAAACCGACTTATCGTCACATCAGGAGCCTGTCGAGGGCCACCGGTGGAATCAACGGTCTCATTGCTGACATCAAGGCTATTCTTCCCATCGACGATATCAAGGCTCTCTACTACGAGAAACTCGAGAACTCGCTGGCCTTCAAGAACCTCATCAAGCGTTTGAGCTCCCCGCAGTTCCAGGAATTCGTTGACGTCGTCCTGGTGAAGGACGAGGTCCGTGTGATCATCGCCAAGCTGAAGGAGCACCAGGTCGACCTTCAAGCCATCGCCGACCTCGTCAGCACCATCCTCGGCCTTCACTTCCCGACGCCAGCAGGGCTTCGCGCTAGCAACGAGCTCATGGTGGATCTGGCTGAATTCCTCGACCTCCTGCCTCTCGAGGAGATCGTAGACATTGCCGTCGATTACGTCTTCAATGACGCCGAGGTCCAGAAGGCCGCGGTGTACGTGAAATCCGCGGAATTCCAGAAGCTCGCCACGGCCGCCCAACAGAACGACGAGTTCCGGACCTTCGTCGCCTACCTCGACAACTCCGGTCTGCCGGCCACCGCTTTCATGAACATCGTCAACGGCAAGTTGGGACTCCCGCACATCAACTCGGCCGTTAACGCGATGGCGCTGAGGGCCGGAGGCGGCGTTCGCGGAATGCTCGACGCCATGGAGGCGACTCTGCCCCGGGAGGAAATCAAAGCCCTCTTCGAGCACAAGAAGAAGACCTCCAAGGCCTTCGCCTACATGATCCAGCGTCTCGAGGCCGCAGAATTCCAGGCGATCGTTGACGACCTCGCGCTCAACAAGGACTTCCAGAACCTTGGATTCCAGGCTGCGAGCTTCGGCATCGACCTCGACGTCATCGTCGACTTCTTCAAGAGGATCTTCGGCATTGAGATTCGCAACCACCGTGTTGCGCGCGCTGCCGGATCCCTCGAGGACGACCTCAAGGAATTCGTCGCTCTTGTTCCCGCCAAGAAGATCCGCGGCATCGTCGCCCGCTACGTCCTTCTCGATAAGGAGGTCAAGGCCGCCGTGGCTTACGTGAAATCCGAAGAGTTCGTCAAGCTGATCGGCGACCTCAACGACATCCCCGAGTATCACGACCTCCTCGAGTCTCTCGAGTCGGCTGGACTCGACGTTCACCGCTACATCGAGACGGTTCACAAGGTCATCGGGATGCCCAGCGGCTTCAGATACGCGAGGAAGACCAACGGAATAGCCGGCATGGTTGCCGAGATCAAAGCCACCCTGCCCGTCGAGGACATCAAGGCTCTCTACAATCACAAAGTCGAGACCTCCGAGGAATTCGCCGCTCTCGTCGAGCTCATCAGCTCCGACAAGTTCCAGGCCGTCACCAACGCACTTTTCGCCAACGAGATCTTCCAGGACATCCTCCACCGGCTCCAGGGTCACGGAATCAACCTGCAGGCCGTGGCCGACTTCTTCCTCAGGATCTTCGGCATCACCACCCCACCCGGAGTCATCGACTTCCGTTTCAGGCTGTAAAATGGTGGCTGCGTAATCCAGAAAACGACCGGCGTGCCGGAATGAATGAAGAAAATTTTTATTGTTAACGTATGAATTATATAATTTCGTGTATATATAACATTATTTAAATATTATTGCGAATAAACGAATGATTTTCATGAATACCTCGAAATTCACGGCTTTTGGGTAGATCGCTTTTATTTCGCCTCTTCCACGACAACTTCACCTCATTTCGGCAACCTCAAAATTTAACAGGACGTCTTGAACACGGAAAAAAAATCACGTAAAACTGGGTCTTCGACGCGAATTCCATCAACCATGTACGCAATTTCGTGTCTATGACACATGACGATTGCGCAAGGTGTTGTCTTCCGATGAGACACTCGACGATAAGCTCGAATCGCGGACAGAAGTTGCATCACTTTGGTGAGTCATTGATATAGACGTTGGTACGAAGAATTGTTAATCACGGAAGGAACTCATTCATGTTTTTTTTTTTTCGCTTGTTACCGATGCATTATTATTTTTTCTAAGGATTACTATGAACGTATCGCTCGCGATTCTCGGACTCTCGACCTTATCGATGGTTATGGCGAGCTTGATACTTTACAAGCTGAGCGTGGAGCCCGACCAACCTCGTCCGGAAGCGCCGAGAAGCTGCCAACCGGATAATACGACGGTTCTGACGTCCCTGGAAGACGATTTCAAGGACATCTTGTCGCGCGTGCCGCTCGGACGGATCAACGAAATTTTCTACGACTATCTGATGTACGACCGGCAGATCGCCAACACTCGCAGCTTTATCGACGATCAGGCGGTGTTTGTGGCGCAAGAGATCGAAAATATGCCGCACATGGGTATCATGATCGGATACCTGCGCGATATGGGACTCAAGGTCGATTATTGGCACGAGGAAGTCGTGCAATTTTGGAAGAGTCTGCCGCGCTTCGAGAGGTCCGATCCCGGTATAGCCGCCGGTGGCCTCACGGTCATGATACACAAGATGATGAAGCTGCTGCCGAAGGACGAGCTCCACGCCACGCTGAGGGCCAAGGCCAGCCGCTCGGACGTCTTCAAGGTGTTCATCGTGCTGCTGCGCTCGAAATTATTCCTCGACGTGTGTCACGAGATTGGCAACAATGACGTGCTGGCTAGGCACCTGCATTGGGCCATGGAGGCCGGCATCGAGGTCATATTTGCCCTGGAGTTCCTTCGCGAATTGTACGTGTATCTCATCGAAGGGCTTGTCTGACGGACACACGGAAAATTTCCTCCGATACCCCTGATTAATCTTTTCTTAGAAAAAAATTTCTAACAGCAAAAAGGTTTGAAAAAGAAATAACAGCGTCAACCGTAGTTCAATGGGTTTTTTGATACATCCTCTATGACGACATTGAGGCAACTTGAGCGTAAAATGAATTCAACTGTTCGCGCTGATTCATCTCAGGCTGAGTCATCCTCGTCCTAAGGGCGAAGGCCGGCTATTTGAATTTATGGGTTCTTAGAAAAGCGAAAGATAGTCGGAGCTCCCCCTGCGGAGGCCCCTCGTATACAATGTCATATAAGCACTTCGGGGTGCCTTGAGCGCGGTGACGAACGAAAGTTTTGCAACTCGTTTGGGAGGACATAAAGCTTCGATCGTGTCTATTCTCACTGATAGTACGTGAGGCGTTAGTGATTTACGTCCGCCTGCCGGATTCGTTTCGCATACGGCGAGATAGAGGGAGGAAAAAGTAGGACTGGATGAAGTCATTTCGCGTGAGAATCGCGAAAGCTCGTCACCCCGTTGGTTCATCTGTTCCTGCAAACTCGTTTTGTCGCCGCAGACAGCATCTCATCGTGCAACAACATCGTCGCATCCTCCACCCGCTGCCACCCGGACGATCGTCGTCTTCGAAAAGTCTCAACGATTATAACCACCGCGAGGAGAGCTGAGTTGCCGTCATCAATTCTCTCGCTCGTTGGGCTGAGATAACGACTGGTGCGTTCGGCGCATTATCGTTAGTGAGGTACGGAAAGACGATGAGCTTGGGTATCAGATGAAAACGGGTACACCACGAGGGAATTAATTCTCCGGAATGAGATGACCGGTGCCGTACGCTGGCGGACGTGGGGAGAGGGAAGAGAGATTAAGATGAAGATAGAGGGACCTATTTACAGACTGGGATAGCATCATTTTTGAGTCCATTGTACAACGTTAACGTGGGTCATTTTATCGTAGTTTTTTGCAAAAATTAAAACAATTTATCGTAGTTTTTCGCAAAAATGCCATCAAGCTTTTCTCAGGGATTTAATATCCATTGAACGTGAAAATAATTGTTTTATCTCCTTAGTCAGCCTAGTCGAATTATGCTGTTCAATGTATAAATATAACAATGTTAATTCTCATTGATGTTCTGTATTTTACACAATTCGATTAACATTTGTTTTTCGACCTCCTGGAATCTGCATATATTTTTTCTGAATCCAGTTTTGATTGCTTCCTCTTCCGTCTGAGTAGAACTTTTTTTAGCGAGATAAAAAGCATAATGCAGCATCGCCCCATGATTTTGATTCTAAGACCTGTGTGCATTTTCCATTTCGAGAGAGAGCGAGACGGATCGAATGAATTTCCAAGGGTGACGTCGGGTCGTTGGGGTTAAAGTCGATTGGGACGGGGTCGACCACGTCGGGCTATATAGCCACGAAGAAAAGCTCGCGGCAGTGCGAGGGTCGAAGGGGTTGAGAACGACGAGTGCAAGCGGCTCGCTCGGTGTCTGCGCCAAACAATTCCAATTACCTTGCTGGAATTGAAATAGAACTCTCGTGGCGTCCCAACGACGACGCCCGGGTTTGCATCGGAAATGCCTTGATTCTCGTGGTCGAGAAAGGAGCTCGCTGATGGGATCTTCTAACTTTGCGCATTTTTTCTAAGCTCCTCGCACAGTTGAAGTTGTAGTCGCTCATGTTCACTACAAAAATCGCTGTTTATCGATTTATTGACTGCAGCCCAGAGTCATCTGTGAATTATCGATTATCGATAATGTGGATCTTCTTCTTATGTCGCGTTACAATGTCATTGTGGCTACTACAAAAATGGCCTTGCAGTACCGCGGAACTGCTGAAATATTCTTACATTTACATTTTACAACCTATCCCAGTTGCGCCCAACACCAGAGCCTAAAGTTTATTACCACTCGCCCATACGCTCGCTTCGCGCGCTTATCCAGTCGTCACTTCACTACAATCGGGGTTACTTTTTTATCGACCGAACCTGGATTTTCTTCCTTCGTTCGAGAGAAAACTCTGTAACCAAGAGAATGCCGCAAGGCGGAACGCGATATCTTCATTTCTGAATTTTTCACCGAAATTTAAAGCCGAAAGTTTGCATTGCGTTTTTTGAAAAAAAAAAAAAAAAGTTTCGGTTTTGTAAAGTTTGAAGACCATATGCGAAGGGAAATTTCCCGCTGATTCCGAAAAATACAGTTGTTTACCCGAAAATTCGACGTTGTTTACACACAGTTGTTTACCCGAAAATTCGACGTTGTTTACACACAGTTGTTTACCCGAAATGGAAAGTTCGACGAGAAAACGATTTTGCACTTTTTTCGAAATTTCGGCACTTCACTCAAATTGACTGTACTTGTTTTTGGATCGATCGAACCCGGGTTTTCTTCTTTCGCACGAGAGAAAACTCTATAACGAAGAGAATGCCGCAAAGCGGAACGCGATATCTTGATTTCTGAATTTTTTACAGGACGTTAAAGTCAGACCCTCAAAAATCGCAAATTTTTAGAAGGGGTACCTTTCGTTTTTTTGCCATTTTTGGGCGTCTGAATTTAACATTTTGTAAAAAATTAAAAAATCAAGTTATCGCATTCTGCCTTGCGGCATTATCTTCGTTATAGAGTTTTTTCTGGAACGCAAAAAGAAAATCCAGGTTTGTTCGACCGAAAAAAAAGTAACCCCGATTTTAGCGCAGTGATGAAATTTCGAAAAAAGTGAAAAATCTTTTTTTGTGTTTTTCTCGTCGAATGTTCTATTGTTCGGACCAACAACGGTGCTTTTCGGGATCAGCATGAAATCCCCTTCAGGCCCTGAAATCCCCTTCCAGGCCCTGATCAGAACTTCATTCTTCCTGAGCCGCGCAAAGCTCAAGAATTATAATCCTGCCATGAAAATAATTCCGACAACAACAATAATCAACCGTGTCGCGGTTTCGTCATCGACTGAAGCGGCGAGCGAGCGACTTGCTCGATTTCTTCGCTCAAGCCCAGACAATGACACGACAAAGAAAGCTCCGAGGGTGCTGCTCGGTGCACCGCGAATAGTCGCTCCCGACTGCCGCTGCTCGGATATTGAAGACGCCCGAGCCGTGTGTACCAATCTCGATGTGTACCCAACGTCTAGCCCGACTCTCTCCATTATTAAATCCTTCCTTCCTTAGTTCATGCCGGTCGGCCGAGCCGTGCCGGGGCTGCGCCCGCACGACGATGACGCGCGCGCCGAGCGACCGAGTCGGGCGATCAAGGTCTTCGGTAAAGTCTAAAGCGCGCATCTGTCCCACGTCGTCGTCTGATTGAATATGAACGGCGAAGCCGCTTAAGACGACGTGCCACACGGTGTCCCGGCAGCTCCGCGCCGCGGTCACGAAGGCTCAGTCGGTACGGCGGCTCTCGAGGCATATTTCATCCGGTTACGGACAGTCAGATTGCGTTCATCCGTTATTTACTTCAGGTTTCCTCGCCAATAAGGTTTTCCAAAAATACCGCATGTACCACACGTTCAACGTCTCGCGGTTATTTATTCACTCTTGTGGCGAACGTCTCGATTGTCAATTACGTTCCGAATATTTTATCATTAGTAACTGCTGTACATACATAGGTGGGGTATTCGTGTTTCGATCTCAGTTTCACCCTTGACCGTTCCGCGTTGGGTCCTCAATTTTTATTTTTCTTGTAAAAAATTTTACGAATTCTGAAAACAATTTTTCGAACATGTTTTAAAAATCGGAAAAAAATGGTGAAAAACTTTCTCGGAAAATTCAAAATTTTGGTAACCAAATTTTTTTTTGGTATTCGTGTTTCGACCTTAGTTTCACCCTTGTCCGTTCCGCGTTGGGTCCTCAATTTTTATGTTTATATTTCTTATAAATATTTTTACGATTTCTGAAAACAAATTTTCGAACATGTTTTAAAAATCGGAAAAAAATGGTGAAAAACTTTTTTGGAAAATTAAACATTTTGGTAATCAATTTTTTTTTTGTATTCGTGTTTCGACCTTAGTTTCACCCTTGACCGTTCCGCGTTGGGTCCTCAATTTTTATTTTTATATTTCTTAGAAAAATTTGTACGATTCCTGAAAACAAATTTTCGAACATATTTTAAAAATCTCGAAAAAAAATTTTTTCACGAAAACAAGGTTTCCTGTATAAGGAAGCAAAATCGGAAAAAAAATTGTGAAAAACTTTTATGGCAAATTCTAAATTTTGGTAACCAAACCGGCGATTTCTTCCATTTTTTTCGACCTCTTTTCAATAGCAAGAAAAAGTGTCAAAAATTCGAAAAATAGTAACTTTATTACGAGCAACAGCTAGAACATTTTTGCATGAAACACACGATTTTTCTCTGTCTCTCTCGAAAAACCCACAAACGTTACGGTGAAAAACGTGACACCCGTCGTCCCGCGTCTCGTACCCCCCGGTTTGCGCCGCACCTAATGAGAAGTTCAGAAGCGTCGTTAGGGTGTCAATTTAGCGCGCGGCAGCCCGGCACTTTGCATGCAGTTACATGAACATAAATATTCAGCAGTCCGCGGAGCGTCTCAGGCGGTTTCAGTTACAAATTTCGCCGCCGGCTGCCTCGTCGTACCAACGCCGACGGCGTCTTCCCGCACTCGAGGAGGCTCCGGTAGCCGGTTGACGCAGTGCAAGACAACAGCGAAACGGACCTTTTAATCCTTCGAGTACACCGCCGCGCCGTTCGCGCTCGCCAACAGTTCTCGTGTCCCTCCGCGTTAAGAGAGGAAAATCGGTCCGAGGACTCCGGGCCGAGAGCATCGGGAACTGCGAACGAAAGCACAGGTCGAGGCAGTGGGTATAGTGAGATTGAGCTGGCAGAACGACGGAGTAGACATTTAGGAGTAGGTAGACTGATCCGCTTACTGGGTTTAAAAGTCAAGTGCCAAGAGCTCAATTCACCCTGGCTGGGGGCCACCCGGCTCCCAGGGTTACCGGGGATGGTTTTCCTCTCGTCATTCCCCACTCACTCTCACCCTCTCTCTCTCACTTCGACTTGCGGCTCTTCTTTCTCTTTTCGCCTCTCACTCCCCCCTCCCCCCCCCCCCCCCCCGCCACTTCCCTCTCTTCTATCAGCAGGATTTTCCCTTCGTTCTCTCTGTCTGTTTCAGTGACTTTCCTGTGTACTTTCGTCCGCTTTCTCCGCATCCTCACCACCACCCCCCCTCCCTTCATTCCGTCTGACTCTTCACCCCCAGTCCTTTCTCAATGTCCCATGACCGGGCTACACTGTTGCCTCTTCACCACTTCATTGTTACGTTTTCCTTTCTACCTCACGAAACACGAAATAAACAGAATGGATGCCTCAAACGTGCGAAAAAAACACGTCGTCTGCTTTCAACCTCGTCATACGACTCCTCGCTTTTGTCGGCTTTCGAATGCGAGAATAGCTTTTTTTTTAACTTAAACAGTAGACACAAAAAATTAGAAGTTATCGGTACGAATTAAAGATAAATATTTGGGACGCAAATATATATTTGAGGGATAAATATCTGGGGGACATTGATAATGGTAGATGGATAAAAAGGGGACAAAATTACATTACCTTGGACATTACCTTGTGGAATGGACGAAACGTTTGGTGCACGATTGACGAAACAGGATATAAACAGAATACCGCCTGAAACGTGTGAAAAAAACACGACACCTGCAATCACAATCTTAATTCGACTCTTCGCTTTTAGTAGTCACAAAAATTGACCAGATATCGGTATCTATTAAATATTATTTATTTAGAGCCCATTAATTACAGAGAATGAGTATAAAGAATGTTTTCATTCCACTTCTCTTTTTAATTCTCAAACTCGCGAAAATGATCAGGAATATATAAAAATATCTGGGGGGCATTAATAATGGCAGATGGGTAAAGGGGGAAAAAATTGTTTACGTTGCAAAATGCAATCACAATCTAAATTCGACTCTTCGCTTTTATCAGCTCTCGAATGCGAAAATCCCTTTTTTTAACGTAAATAGTAGTCACAAAAATTGACCAGATATCGGTATCTATTAAATATTATTTATTTAGAGCCCAATAATTACAGTGAATGAGTATAAAGAATGTTTTCATTCTACTTCTCTTTTTAGTTCTCAGACTCGCGAAAATGATCAGCAATATATATAAATATCTGGGGAACATTAATAATGGCAGATGGGTAAAGGGGAAAAACATGGTTTACATTGCGAAATGCAATCACAATCTAAATTCGACTCTTCACTTTTATCAGCTCTCGAATGCGAAAATCCTTTTTTTAACGTAAATAGTAGTCACAAAAATTGACCAGATATCGGTATCTATTAAATATTATTTATCTAGAGCCCATTAATTACAGCGAATGAGTATAAAGAATGTTTTCATTCCACTTCTCTTTTTAATTCTCAGACTCGCGAAAATGATTCACACTATATATATATAAATATCTGGGGGCCATTATTAATGACAAATGGGTAAAGGGGAAAAAAATTGTTTACGTTGCGAAATGGACGGGGCGTTTGACGAACTCAATGGTTCACAGAGCTCAGCCTCGTAGACGGCTCTCAATGTGGGCCTTTGCCACGGAGCTTAAGGACGGCGAAGGTGCGACCCGGGGCGGACGCCTCGATATTCCTCGGATGGCTTCCATTACGGCATTCCAATACTTATTGTAAGAGCTGCACGCGCGAAATTCATTCATTCGTTCCGCAGAGACGAAGCAACGTCGCGACGGCTGCGCCAGTGGGCGAACACGACGCGCAGGGGGTGAGAAGGTCGAGACCGGGACGTCTTGTCGATGGCTTCGTTAGGCGCTGTATTGCCTTTTTCGCGCAGGGGTGAAAGGAGGGAATGAACCCTCCACACCTTCGCCTCTTACTTTCCTTTCACTTCTTTCTCAATTTCCGATTCACCCTTAACTCTGCGACTTCCTTCATTTTTCTGGCACCTTGATTTTTCTCAACTTTCAAATTTCCAAACTTGTCATATTTGCCTCGAAAAAAATTTACAATTTAGTGTCTCGTCACTGGAAAGTAAATTAGTGATTAAAAAAAAAGAATTGTAGTGATATATAGATTTTCTATACCGGAGGTACCGCAAGATTTTCATTTAGCAGATCGAGCACTTTTTTACTTTTACTTTTGTTTCATCTTAAAATATTTCGTCGGGGGATTAATAATGCATCGCAGCAGGTTTAGCCGGAATGGGTTTTTTTTTAAATAGCTCAGCTCTTCGATTTATTCCGCTGGCCGATAGATCGTCCCGCAGAATCCAAGGGAACCGTAGGACATTTCACCTTCTCGCAGCAGTTGAGTAAGCCTAATACCGGATAAGCTAGATAATGCAGCTGCAGAAAAAGCTTCGGATGCACCGAGAGCTCCGAACGTGTCCGTCCCGGGCAATTCGGACCGCGCCGGGTAGTCAGGAGCCAGAGAGCTCAGCTGGCTCTCGAACGTTCATGGAAATATAATCCCCGTAGCGACAAATACAGATCTTCCTCCGGTGCTGTGTATGTCTGGTCCGGATGAAGGTTCGCGGAAGTGACGTACACTGGAAACCCGATTCAGTGATACTGTAGTAAATCTTGTGGAACGTTCAGGATCATCTGTTACTATATGTTATTGCGAGAGTATGATTTTGAAACTTAATAATTACGTCAATTTTTACTCCCGGCTGTGGCCGCCGGGCATAATACGGGAGTTACGCGTTTGTATAATATATCAGAAATTCAAAAATTCCTGTTTCTAAAATTTCAAACTTTCCGTGTTTCTAAAATTCGAAAATTTCTATGTTTCCCAAATTCGAAAATTTCTATGTTTCCCAAATTCAAAAATGTCTGATGTGTTTCTAAAATTCCAAAATTTCTGATGTGTTTCTAAAATTCCAAAATTTTTGTGATTTTAAAACTCCAAAATTTCTGTATTTCTAAAATTCCAAAATTTCTGTGTTTTTAAAATTCCAAAATTTCTGTGTTTCTAAAATTCCAATATTTCTGTGTTTCTAAAATTCCAATATTTCTGTGTTTCTAAAATTCCAGTATCCGTGTTTCTAAAATTCCAGTATCCGTGTTTCTACAATTCAACATTTCCTGCGTCACGAGTCCCTTCGGGTTAAAGATTAGCAATTCAAGCAGAATATTAATTTGCACGATTGCAAGAATTCGAGATGGAAATGTGGACGATTATGCGGAGATATACAAAAAGCAAGTGCAGCTGCAAAAATCGTAACTAACATCCACACAGGCCTTATGACGTTCGCAGAACGGGATAAGAATTGAATGATAAACATGGCAATAACGGTAACAATGGTAAAAATAATAATAATACTAACAGCAGCAATAAAACGAATGAGACGACGAGGTGCACGAGTGTCGGTGAAAACGTTACAGGGAAATTCGACCGGTATCGTCGCAACGGTACAGAGCACTTCAACTTATACTTTACAGTGGAGCGCGCTACGCTCTTTGTAACTCGGTTCCCGCAATTCGTTCTCGAGCTCCCGCTCTCTTTCGCCGGTGGACTTTTCCACCGGCCAGATGTAATACCCACTTTCGGACGATACGTATCAGAGGGCGAGGATTTCGAGGCTGATCCTTTGGGTCGCGTTGCCGCTATGTACTCCCCGGGTCTCTCGCTCTCCTTCGCCCCCTCACAAAGCCTTCTCGAGAGAAGACTGCAGTGCTCCACTCACCCTCTGCGGTGCAGCGTGCACCACACTTTGCCGTAGTGGATGAGGCTAACTCCCCGCGGTTCTCTCCGCCGAATTTCAACGATACGTTTTATTTTCCTTCGGCACCGAGAGAGAGCCGGATAGCTCTGTCCTTGAGTAGTCGGAAATAAAATTGAGATAACGTTGCAACTTCATCTTCATTTTCCAGCATCGCGATGATGATAATGATAATAATAAATCCGTTCATCCGGGAAGCGCGAAACTCGATTTCCTCCGTGTAATCAAATAATCCGGTGCAGCGAGGAAATGAGAGTCGATAATTCGCGATGAAATATTGGAAGTTCGAAGTTTAATATTACGGATGTATGGATGTTTTTTTTATTTGTTACATTTTTTTTTGCGGCGAAGAAGAAAATTGTTACTTTGGCGGTGGTGAAAATGGCGAGGGTCGATCGATAGGATGGTTATGGGCGATCACCTGGTAGACGATATATTTATATATCAAATAAAAATGAGATTACAGTAGAGTAGAAGTACCGGTTTTGGCCACCTTTGGTTTAGTTGTAGCCACCGAGTTCGAAGGGACAGAATTATTTGTATTGTTAAAACGAAACAAAATTGTATCGATAATCTTGTTTACTTGTATGGATACTTTCGAAGTATCAACATAAAAATACAGAAAAGCAACAATTTGAAATAAATTACAGTGAAAATGGCCACAACTGGCACAGTGGCCACAACCGGTACTTCTACCCAGTGTTGTAAGTCCCCATTACTTTAAGAATTAAAGTTTTCACAACAGTTTATTTTCCAGTTACGATTTTATAACGATGATCTGTAGCGATTGTAAAATGATATGTGAACTTTTGAATAGCCGTAAGAAAAACCAAATTTTTTATTAAATTTTCGGAGAAATTGTGCGAAAAATGGACAAGCACAGTCCTCCATTATTTTCGCAATGCATTAATAGTATTTCTCCATTTTTTCAATAAGATTACCATGAAGTTTTATGGGAAATTTATATTTTTTGCTTCTATTTAATAGTTTACACATCACATTATAATCATTACGAAGTATTATTATAAAAACATAATTACAAAGCTAATCGTACCATCAATTTTATTTCTATAAAAATTAGGGATTTGCAACTCTGCTTCTACCCTATAATTTCATCTTCATTTTCGAGCACCGTGATGATAGTAACAAGGATAAAAATCCGCACATCCAGGAAGCGCGAAATTCGGATTCTCCTCGTAATAAAATAATCCAGTGCAGCGTAGAAATGAGAGTCGATAATTCGCGATTAAATTGGAAGTTCGAAGTTTAATTTTACTCCGCTGGGCGGACGTTTGATGAAATTCTCTTGCGTTCCATTTTTTTTTGCTGTAAAGAAGACGATCGTTACTTTGACGGTGGTGAAAATAGCGAGCGTCGATCAATAGGGTGATTGGCGGTCGTTGCATCGTCTATATATAAAATAAAAATGAGATTATTAAAATTCTGTGTTCAATTTTTTTTTTTTGCGGTATAAAAGATGATCGTTACTTTGACGGTGTTGAAAATGTCGAGAATCTATCCATCGATAGGGTGATTGGCGATCGTTGCGTCGTCGATATATAAAATAAAAATGACATTATTGAAATTCTGTGTTCAATTCTTCTTGCGGTAAAAAAGACGATCGTTACTTTGACGGTGTTGAAAATATCGAGGATCGACCCATCGATAGGGTGATTGGCGATCGTTGCGACGTCGATATATAAAATAAAAATGAGATTATTGAAATTCTGTGTTCAATTTTTCTTGCGGTAAAAAAGACGATCGTTACTTTGACGGTGTTGAAAATGTCAAGGATCGATCCATCGATAGGGTGATCGACGCTCGTTGCGTCATCGATATATAAAATAAAAATGAGATTATTGAAATTCCGTGTTCAATTTTTTTGCCTTAAAAAAGACGATCGTTACTTTGACGGTGGTGAAAATGTCGAGGGTCGATCGATGTGGTGATTGGGCGATCGTTGGGTCGTCGATATCACCCCAGCTCACTCGACGGTTCTTTCTATCTCAATCTCGAGGACTCTTCTATCAAGAAGCGCCACTCGGGATTTTACAGATGCAACGTGTAGCACGAGGCGCGAGTGCTGTCAACATCAACAAGCGCGGTTTACACGTAGTCGGTACTAGTGCACCGAGCACCGGCAGCTTCGTTGTCGTCGTCGTCGTTCTCCGACGCCTCTGCATAGCACCATCCACCAAACTGGCACTTGACTCGAGTGCCTCGGCCCTTTGCCACTCGCAAAATCTCACCATCAACGCGCCCTTCCGGCCTCCCTCTTGCTTTCACCCTTTATTCTCCCGCTCCGTCGCTCCGCGAGCTTCTTCTTGGCACGTCCGCCGTCTCTTCCGCGGGCTTCCCGCGCTCGCGGAACACAAATCAAATTTGCGAGTGTCACCTCGGGAAATAACAAAATATCCGACTGCTTCACGAGGTGGGCGAGCGATCGCGAAGGTGAAGACGCGGGTCATTTTTTTATTCATAATAAACGGGCTAACGCCGAATTACAGGTGATTGGTATTACCACCTCACCAAGACTACACGGAAAAAAATAATTAGTTGACACAACCAAGAAATTAGTTGGCACAACCAATGGATTATTCTAATTCCCTTACAACTCGGATTAGTTGTGACAACCAAAAGGAATGGGTTGCACGGACAAAGTTTCGTTGGTAGATGCCCTGTTAGTTGCGGCAACCAAACGAATGGTTGATACAACTATTCGAGTAGGCAGGAGCACAAGTTCCGGTTACTTGTCCGTACCAACCGTGTCATTGCTTTTCGAAATAGAATTGCACTACTTGTACTATCCTTATGACAAATTAACGCGAATCGCTTCACGAACGGCACAATTAAAGCTTTAATAATATCGCCTTTAGGTTATGTACAAATGCGACTCGCGCCTTGAGCAGCACAATCGTAACTTTAATAATGTCGTTTTTAGGTTATGTAGAACAAATCGTGAATAGTTACCACAACCATTCGAAGTGGTTTCGGCAATAAATGTGTAAGTTGCTGCAACTAATCGCAAAAAACTCAGATACAGCAATGTGAATGATTAGTTGGCACAACCAAACTTTTTTTTCCGTGTAGCTTGGCAGATGTGAGAGCACATGTGACTCAGAGTTTAAACAATATCAAAATATAACAATCAATAAACTTTATGTAAATATATGCGATAAGTATAAACCAAAATTAATATTAACTCTTATAAGTACAACTAAAATTTAAGAAGAAAAACACTTGTGATCTTTTACATATTCGGAAAGGTACACAAAATGAGGTTCCTAAAACTGGCGGCGGACCCATCGAAAAGGTCATTTTGCATCTATCCTGCTTTTTGAGGGCTCGTTTTGCGTCCCTTTTTGCTTTTACTAGTGACAACGTGCTCGCTTCGCGCGCACTCCTTGCTTTCCATTTATCTTTTCTTGTGGCCAATACTGGCATTCAAAACGCACGCGTGACTGCAGCGGCCATGACAGTCCGGAATCGATTTGTATCGAAACCACCGCCGACTAATAGAAACGCTCGAAAGGCGGCTTCGGTATTTCGACTTTGATGTCCTTTCTAAGAGAGGAATCCTGAAAATAAAAATTAGGTCGGGTCATTAAAAAATTAGACGCGTCATTTTGCATCCATTTCTACTTTTATACTGAAAATCAAAATTAGATCGGGCCATTTTTCAATCACATCGGGCCATTTTTAAATTACATCGGGACATTTTTAATTAGATCGGGCCATTTTTTAATTAGGTCAGGCTATTTTTTAAATTAGATCAGGCTATTTTTTAATTAGATGGATCATTTTGTATCCCTTTTTGCTTTTATTCTGATACTCAGAATTAGAGAAAAACAACAATTGGAACCAGGGAAAGAAAATACTGGCTGTCTATCAGCAGATTTTTTACAGATGCTAAGGATATTTTTATTATTTTTATTCCCCACAATGTTTTTATCATTAGACAGTAATAAAAATATTAGTCACTTCGTTGGCTATTTTAATTGGGCACAAAACGAAGCACAGTTTTTCGACTCATACCAAAAATTAAAACTTACGCTGTCACAACAAACGGAGTCACGTAGGCATAAAACTATCTGCGTATTACCACATTTTTCAAGCTTATAAATTCATATCTTTTTTACAACCTTTTGCGTAAATTTTGTGAGTCACTTTGTCGGCCGTGCGAATTGGGCATAAAATAAACGGCGTCGTCTTTGACGTCGCACGCAGTACATATTTGTCGGCTTTACGCGTGTGTGTGTGGAGGCAGTTGACACAGATGACGAGGGCAGAAATCCCGAAAAATTTTCCCTTTTTTTTGTCGGTTCGTGGGAAATATATAAAAAGAGATTGCATAGCTGATTTATGTAAATACTACGGGCCGCGAATAAGGAAGAAGAGCAGCCGCGCGTCTCCCGTGTGCGGCGAGAGGTTACAGGGGTGGCGGCAGGGAGACGCAGCTATAGGCGAGAGCGGGAAAAGCAGACAAGCCGTCTGCGTCTTTTCTGGTTTTCCTCCGAGGGGGCTGGGAAACATCTGCTGGAGGACTAAGGACTAGGTTGACGCTGTGCTGGCAAGTGGGTCCTGGAATATATCGAAGAGTCTCGAGCGCCGTACGAAATACGAACTAGACTCGTCGCGCGAACGACTCGACGCGCGCTGTCGTCGTCGTCGTCGTCGTCGCGACGTCAAGATGGAAACGAGGGAACGGGACGGATAAATATTTTTCTACGTTGTCACTCACGACGGATTCCAGGAGTTTATCGTATTTCGCGACAAGCTTACTCCGCGCAGTTGCAGATGCTGCACGGCTCTCGCCTTCCTGCTGCGGCCCCACGACTCCTTTTCTCGCGCGTCTGCTTTGCCTCTGTCCGCGTTCGCGTTTTGTGTTCCTAGGCAAAAGTCTCGTGACTTTCGAAGTGGACGCGCGGCTCCGATCGAACGGATGCGAAAAAGAAGTCTTGGCTTGGAAATAATCCGTTAGATAAACGAAATTATCACCGGTACAAGATTCGTTGCGTTAGGTTCGTTCCTTAGGCACACTGAGAAAAAGGAGCGGCTATGCCATCCAAATATCTAACTGCTAGAACTATATTGGAGTCTGCAAGCACATAAGTATTACTTTCTAGTTCCAACAGCTGAATCCTTCCGCTTTACGTCGTCCGCTTGCAAGAGCCAATCGGTATAGCTGTGGGAACTGAACGATCGCTAACTGCGAACGGAAGAAGAGCGGTTTTGCGATAGAGAACATTTTAAGGTTAGGAACGATAACTAGTGTCAATCGCAGTTAATTAATTCATTATTAATTTATGACTTATAAAAACTACTTTGCCAGTACGGCAAACCCCATGCCTGCAGTTTACGCTTCACCCACTCATCTATTAACGGAAAATTCGCTTATTAATCGTAGGATGTCACTTCCGAAAACAATGCTGCAGTGTCGTGTCGTGTATAGCTCCCACAGCTATACTGGGATGCTTACTGCACGACTACTGAAATTTCTCATGCAATTATATTCATGGCTATAATAAGAAATACGGATGTAGCAATACTTTGTTTTGTTGACGGAGCTGTTCATTTTCTCCGTGCAGGCCCCAATGAGAGCCACGTTGGCCCTGCTAGGGGCCCGAGCTGAGCTCGACCGGTGAAGGTACCGGTTTCAGTTACTCTACCGGTTTCGGCCATGTTCACTATATTTTTATTTCAAATTACTGTTTTCGGTATTTTTATGCTGATACTTCGAAAGTATTTCTTTTTAATGATACAAATAATTCTGTGCTTTCGAACTCGGTGACCGAAACTAAGTCAAATGTGACCGAAACCGGTACCTTTACCTTACATCTATATATTTTATTTCAACACGTTTTTTTAATTCTTGAAAAAAAAAACGGTGAAACGCTAACGGAAGACAAAAATACACTGGGAAAAGAGATTTGTTGATTCAACAAAACCAACGGTCACGGGCTGTTAAAAAAATTTGTTAGTCAGCTCAACAACATTTTTTTTCATCTTAACCATCGGCTGTCTGCTGAACCGAGAAACTCTTAAAGAAACAAAAAATGTCTGCTTTGCCTCTGCCCGCGTTCGCGTTTTGTGTTCCTATGCAAAAGTCTCGTGACTTTCAAAGTGGACGCGCGGTTCCGATCGAACGGATGCGAAAAAGAAGACTCGGCTTGGAAATAATCCGTTAGATAAACGAAATTATCACCGGTACAAGATTCGTGGCGTTAGGTTCGTTCCTAGGCAGGCCCCGATCGGAGCCACGTTGGCCCTGCTGGGGCCCGAGCTGAGCTCGACTGACGTAAATCCCTAATTTTTAAAGAAATAAAATTGATGGTACGATTGGCTTTGTAATAATGTGTTTATAATAATAACTCGTTATGATTATATGATATGTAAACTTTTAAATAGAGGCAACAAATATTAATTTCCCATAAAACTTCATGGTAATCTTATTGAAAAATGCTGTTAATGCATTGCGAAAATAATGGGGGAGTGTACTTGTCCATTTTTCGCACAATTTCTCCCAAAATACAATTAAAAAATTGATTTTTCTTTCGGCTATTCAAAAGTTCACATGTCACTTTATAATCGCTACAGGCCATTGTTATAAAATCGTAACTGGAAAATAAACTGTTGTGTAAACTTTAATTCTTAAAGTAATGGGGACTTACAACACTGACGTGATGGTACCGGTTTCAGTTACTGTACCGGTTTCAACCATTTTCACTATATTTTTATTTCAAATTACTTTTTTCTGTATTTTTATATTGATACTTCGAAAGTATTTCATTTTAATTATACAAATAATTCTGTGCTTTCGAACTCGGTGACCGAAACTAAGCCAAAGGTGGCCGAAACCGGTACCTTTACCTTACATCTAGATATTTTATTTCAAAACGTTTTTTTAATTCTCGAAAAAAACTGTAAAACGCTAACGGAAGACAAAAATACACTGGGAAAAGAGATTTGTTAATTCAACAAAAACAACGGTCACGGGCTGTTAAAAAAAATGTTTAGTCAGCTCAACAACATTTTCTTTCATCTTGACCATCGGCTGTCTGCTGAACCGAGAAACTCTTAAAGAAACAAAAAATGTTATTGCTTCAACTAAACATTTATTTGACAGCCAGTGACCGCTGGATTTGGTTGACCCAATCATCTTTTTTTCTGTGATAATTTACAAATGATAATTTACAGAAGAAGTAGTTAAGACTTGTACAAAGTATAGAGACTTGTTTATTTTTATTTCGCATAAGCAGTGAGAGTTGAATTGACGTACGGTACGAAAAAATAGTTGGAAGAAGTAAAATCCTGTGTAAAAAATTCAAACAATTTGAGCATCAGTGGACGGAGAGAAGGATCTGATAAAATTTCCCGGACGTGGCAGTAAAAATTACCAAGGCGCCTAGTATTGAAAAGCCATAGCCGCCACCTGACGAACAGTACGAGAACTATAAGAATTTCTGTAATATTTTTTACCATATTTCGTGGTAAAAATTCTCATCGTTCTAGTTCTTCTTGATAGGTGGCGTTATATCTCCCCTCTACCGGAAATTTACAATACTTTTTACTAGAAATATGGTAAAAAGTATCAGATCCTTCTCTCCGCGTGTAGAGTCTGCAGCGTAACGTGGTTCAAGTGTCGGCGCACTACCGTTTGGACGGATGGTTGCTAAGCCACAGCACGGAATAATTACACACGTTTAAAGTCGAGAACGAAAACGTTGGCGAGCGACGGACTGGGCGAAAGGTCGTTGAGGCAAACGACCAACCCGTGTGTTAACATAATGCATTGCGTCCCGTTGGCGGCTTTGAAGTCGCGAGTTTGTGCTACAAAATTGCCACGCGCAGCGAATAAACGTGCCCGGTTACCGGTGTGCCGATAGCAGGCCAGCCGTTCGTACTTAGACGCTGACAAACACCGATCCGGACTTTGATCCAGCTTCGAACGGGCAAAAACCGCCGCGAATGGTAATTCATATTCATAACCACGTCCAAAAAATTGACGTGTCACGCATAAATCGCCGGCTTGTCGCTTTTACAATCGCGTCGCGGCTTTACAATCGTCATCGCTTTATTCATATTTCGTTCGGTCACGATCGGGGACATCGCGACCGGAAATTTCACGCTTTGAGACTTATGTGTTTCGTGTGAAATACGGACGGAAGATAAATGTGGCGGTTGATCGCGGAAAAAAACGTAAAACGCGGTGTTTTTCGCGGTGGCTTGAAAAATGAGACGGAAAAATAACGAAGCCTTTAGATTGTAAGATTGGAATTATAAGAAATATTACGAGACGTAAATATATGGGACATTCCACCCCGTTTCGACCTGGATTTGACGTCGACGTCTCCGATTTGGCTCATGATTTTTATAGGCTTATGTTGGACCCTTAACTGCACAAAACAATTTTTTTTTATTGCCATTTTTGTTTGTTTAATACTTTTAAAAGTGACATCTGAAACCCCGTAATTTAAACATCTGATAAAATTCTGAAAAATACTTTGTGCAATAACAAAATTATCTAGCTTATAGCCAAAGAGGGGAAATGTTTTCTTCTTACAGTTTTTTAGCCTTTTTTATAAAAAAATGAAAATAAGAAATAATGAATCCACTACAGGCGATTGGTCAAATGTTTATATTTACGTAAAATCGAAGGTTTCAGAATTTTTTCAGATTTTCAGGATTTTTTTCAGATTTTTCCGAACTATGCAATTTCTTTTTTTAAATAAATTTTTAAAGTGACATTTAAAACACCATAATTAAAAATTTTTATAAAAAAGGACAAAGACGAACTTCGTTACTAGTTTTGTCCCTCATTCTCGCGCAGCCGCTACATCACAGTGTGAGCAATGCCTTTCACAGCTATCGTCAAAGTTGCAGGTACAGAGCTGGCTCTGTGCTCCCACCATAAGACACTATATTATTCATGGCACCCATAGCCTCGTATCTCGACACGCCAACTTAATTTCCCTGCACAGCTTTCCTTACCCCGATTTTTTGCATACGATGTCCCAGCGAATTCGCGGCTGGTTACACCGTGCGTCATTCACTTACGAGTTGTGCAGACGACAGAGACGACGACGCCGCGCAGCGGGGGGTATAGGTAGAGCGCGCAAAAAGTCGAAGAGTGCGAAAGAACTTTCGGTAACGAGGTTGATCGGAATCCCGGCGCGCAAAGGCAAGAGCAAAGCAGAGACGCGATGAGGGACGAGAGACAGAGAGAGAGAGAGAGAGAGAGAAAGAAATGCCTCGACTTTCGGAAACAAACTCGGCGAAAGCCGTCGTCCCATTTCCAGGCATCCCTTTGCGATCTCCTTCGTCTCTATCCCAATCCACCCCCAACCGCGCCGCGAGCTTTGATCCCGCGAGCGCGGGGGATTAAAGCTTATTTAGGGATAAAACGAAATCGCCATCGTCATTCGTCCGACTTTTCCAATTCCTGCGACGATACCGATCGTACGATTAAAACTTTTTTTTTATTTTGCTTTTTTTTGTAGATCTGTTGCGGAAAATATTTAACGTAACTCGGTGTGTTGCGCGGAGGAAAATTCACGTTTGCGTTTACCACGGATTCTGTAATGCGGTCTCGTCGAATGTTGTGAGAGACGCTTTGGAAAAAGATAGCGAATTTCCTTCGTGTTTCTCTGGGAAGCAAAACCAGAGGGGAAGCTGTGTATGATGGCGCGCGGGATGGACGAAGATATTGCCGGGGGTTTCAGCTCGCTGCCGGGGTGGAAAGGGTGCCGCAACGGCGCAGGCAGAAACGTTACCCGGACGTTACGTTTCTGGATGGCGGAGAACGAGCGCTATGCGGCAGAAGTAGCGGGCGCCCGGTCATCGTTGAGGGAAACGATTAAGGGCTGTTTCTAAAGCTTATCGAGGTCGAGTGTAGCAGCAGCAGCGGCGGCGGCAGCGGCGAGATATCCGCTGGGTTAGAGTAAAGCTGGATTCACACAGGAACGCACGGAGGATTGTGAAAACGCGAGGGGAACAAATAATCGATTTTTAATCGATTGAAAATAATCGATTTAAGTCGAAATTCGACTTTTGATCATTTCGATTCGATATTTTCGATACTTTTGATCATTCCGATTCGATATTTTCGATACTTTTGATACTTTTGATACTTTTGATACTTTCGATACTTTCGATACTTTCGATACTTTCGATATTTTCGATACATTCGATATTTTCAATACTTTCGATACTTTCGATATTTTCGATACTTTCGATATTTTCGATACTTTCGATACTTTCGACACTTTCGATACTTTCGATATTTTCGATACTTTCGATACTTTCGATATTTTCGATACTTTCGATATTTTCGATACTTTCGATACTTTCGATACTTTCGATACGGAGACTTTGAACTCCGAGACTTCACACTTCGTACGGAGAACTCAAAGAAGTATCATTTTAATCGTTACACCCTAAAGAAAACAGCCGGTGTTCACTTTTCGACGAACAATTTTTTTCAATTTTTTGACAGACTCAAGACACTTTTTTAACACAAACAAAAGCTGTTTATCGGGTGTCGATTAGGTTGAATTTCGTATCACTTTTACGGTAACCGGAAACCAAACGGTTTGCGTACCAACCACGAAGCAGCTGTGTGAATTCACCATAAGGCGGAAGCGATATAGAGTCGCCCATCCAATTGTCGTGATAACGTCGAAGACGCCTCGTGAGACAAGGACGGAGAGACGGCGAGGGAGGGGGTGGAGTTAAGACGCATCGGGTTTAGCCAGAAATGGCCTCTTCAAAGAGCTTCCTGTTCGTTTAGTCTCTCGAATACGCCGAGCTTCCGGTTACGGCCACCGACACCAGCCGGATCATCGTGCGCCGCATAGACCCGGACCGCATCTCGCGTCCCGCCGTTTTGCTCAAAGCATCCAGATCTTATATCCTCGCGACTCACCCCCGAGGATCGCCGCGACCGACGATACCACCGACTGTTCCGATCGCACCGAGAGATTCCGGATTCTCAACTGCCTTCTCAGTAGATTCACTCAGTGGACTCCGCTAACGCGCAAATAACATTCCGCGAATAATTATCTTCGATTTTACGGTGTTTTCTTAATCGCTTGAAAAACAGTCGCTTGAAAGTACTTCGATTGACATTTTTCTCCCTTCGCTTCAAGCGTTTTCCATACGGAGTTTGTAGAAAGAAAACAGTTTTTCATATGCGTGTCGCAATGACATCGAAAAGTTTCGAGTCGCCCTTTTCTGGAAAATCCATACGGGAAACGTAAAATCCTATTTAATCACTCGAGAACATTCGCTTCAAATTGTTCCACTGCACGGAGACAAAAAATAGTTGGAGAAACCAATAAATGGGTACCTATAAATACTCGAAGGAGTTGATATAGCGTTAACTACAACAGTGCGTTATAAGAACCAATCGTTGATTATGGGAACTACTCATTGGTTATACGAACCGTTAGTTGGTTATAGGCACTAACTGCTTGGTCGCGCCACCTACGGCTGTTAATTGGTCTAAACAGCTCTGCAATTGATTACAGGAACCAACTCGTGTTGGTCTTACCTACTACTTTATCATAACCAATCGCGATTTAGTTTCTGCAACTAATTCGCGGTACAGCATATGCTAGACACGGAAAGAAGGATCTGATACTTTTTACCATATTTCTAGTAAAAAGTATTGTATATTTCCGGTAGAGGGGAGAGATAACGCCATCTATCGAGAAGAACGAGAGCGATGTGAATTTTTACCACGAAATATGGTAAAAAATATTATATATATGTTAGAAATTCTCATCATTTTCGTACTGTTCGTCAGGCGACGGCTGTGGCGTTTCAATACCAGGCGCGTTGGTAATTTTTACTATCGCGTCTGGTAAATTTTATCAGACCCTTCTCTCCGTGGAGATGGTTCTCCCAACGACTTTTTTTCTCCGTGTGATATGATTTCCTTTCGTACCTCAAACGCTGAAATCTTCCATAACAAGAAAAGACGACAATAAGAAAAGTGCTTTCCGCTCGTATATTTCGCACAAAATGTGAATGCGGTAATCGCCGATGACGCTGAAAAGCATCCTTGAAATCTCGCCCTTTTGGGATTTAGCGTTTCGGCGTAAATCCCGACGAAAAAACGTGAAAAACACGGGGAGGAAAAATGGCGGTAGATCCAAAATGCCGAGTGTATCACTCGGCATTTTGGTGACTCGGACAATGCGGTATGCTGAATGCGGAAAAAGCTCATGCATAAATACGGCGTGACGATAAACGCGGTGACGACGGTGAGGTTGGACGCACGTCAGGTGGGGGGGGGGGGGGGGGGGGGGAAGAGCGGAACGCGAGGGCTCGCAATGGCTATTGAAGGACCACGCGGACGTCGCTCGCTCGCAAAGGCCCCGCGAAAAGGGGGGGGGGGGGCTTAGCACAGAAAGAGAGTCGGACAAAAACAAGAATCGAAGAAAGTTGGTCGAACGCTCGGGGATCGGAAAGCGATACGAGATTGCGGGAGGCGCGCGAGGGCTCGAATGATGTATCGACTGTGCGGCTCGCGTATATCGCGCGCCGCGCGATTCACCGAGCTTTCGCCCCGTTTTTTTCCGACGATCCCTTTCGTCTCTCACGTCGTCATCCCTCATTCGTCGAAAATCCGGGCGAGCTCACCGGATCCCCCATATTAAACGAATGGGTCGCACCGTGTATCGCGCCGCGCGGCAGCGCCCCGAGCGCGTCGAACCCTTTGACGCTCGGAAATATTGCTGCCTCGGGCGTTCCGGCCCTTTGGCGATTCGCCATTTCACGATCTGCCTCGAATTCTCGCTGCGCGAACGAGAGATCGACACGATGGAGGCGCGAAGGCGACCTTTTTTCGTTCGGACGGTCCGGCAGTTTCGCGAAAAAATTGTATATTATGCCACTAGTGCGAAAAGTACGATTTTACGCACGTGTGGCATACCATATTTTTTGACGTGGTATGCGAAAAATTCAATTTTACGCACTATACGTAAAATCTCATTTTTTGACGTACTACGCGTGAAATTCGATTGCCGATCTGTTCGAAGGCACTGCCTTCGGTGCGCAAAATGAATCTTTACGCACAGTACGTAAAACTGAATTTTTCGCATACTGCGTCGAAAAATAAGATTCTTGATCGAAACTATATTTACGGTCAGCTCGTTTTTCAGCTCGAAAATTAAAGCAGAAACAACATAAGGTTTACTTTTGGTAGAAAAAATCCCAGCATTTAACAGAATAATTTCTGCGATTAATCTAATTTAATAAAATGATCAACAAAATAAAAAACCAGATCATCAAGCAATGAGCGACGTCAACGAGCTTCAACTTTTCTTATATCACGTCCAACGTTGACGACCACAGAAGGCGGATAACAAAAGAATATGGAAACCATTTCCGGTGTAGATCGCGACACAATCGTGGCGGGAAATCGTGGCGTATGAATAGCCACCCGATGATACAGCACCGCGAGAGCCAGTTATAATTACCTTCAGAATTTCGGTTCGGAGTTGGCAATGAACGTTTCCGCTTATTCGCGGAACAGTCGGATACGATCGCGACGAACGAATTCAGCGCTGCGGATGTAATACACACGTGGACCGTGGGAGTCGTAATGTACACCGTCGTACGTATGAATAACTATGTAAAGGGGGGTAGTACATGCGGCTAGGGTTTAGGGCTGTTCGATGGGGCACTTCGGGCCATCGATTGTCGCGTATGGGCGAAAGTTTGAGTCGTTGAGGGTGAATGTCCCTCATGTTTGAGGGGTTTACCAGTAGGTTTAAATCGCGCTCCGCGCGGATTGGGCGCCACGTCGCCCTATCTCACTTTCTCGGTCCTTTCGCCGACGATCCGGCCGCCCTTCCGCCACTGCCACACTTTCGTGTCCCATTCGGGCGCCAGTCGTACAATCGAACGATTGTTCCTCCCGCACAATCGCGACGGTGGAGGCGGCCACGAATAGCGCAGGTCTTGGCTGGGCTCGGGCAGACTCGCGCTATCCAGATTCCCAGGTATAACACCAGACGTTCGAGCAGTTCGGGAACCAATAAGCTTTCCAACGGTATAACCGGCGTTAGTAGGTACCTATCGTACGGTAATGCGTATATATCGCCGGCGAGCAATCGGGCGCTATCGTTAATCCATACGGAAATATCTGCCGGGGGTACCCAGACTGCTACTTAAATGTGGATGCGCTCCAGACGGAAATTTATATCCGCGGGATATATAACGTCAGGAGGATTTGATTCCGAGCACCTTTTGCGGGGGAATTAAATGCAGATTTTTTATTGTATTGAGACAGGTTGCTTTTGAATACCCAGTTGTCACTTCACTATAATTGAGGTTACATTTTTTGGATCGGTCGAATCTGGATTTGTTTTACATTTTTCACCGAATTTTAAACCCGGAAGTTGACGTGCGTCTTTCGCGAAATTTTTTTGTTTTTTTCGGTTTCGTAAAGTTTGAAGACCCTAGCCGATGGGAAATTTCCCACTGATTCCGAAAAGCACCGATGTTTGTCCAAAAAGTAGAAAATTCGACGAGAAAAACCCGAAAAACCATTTCGCACTTTTTTCGAAATGTCGTCCCTTCACTAAACTTGGGGTTTTCTTTTTGCGTTCCAGAGAAAACTCAATAATGAAGAGAATGCCGCAAGGCGGAATCCGATATCTTGATTTTTTAAATTTTTTAAAGAATTTTTAAGTCAGACCCCCAAAAATCACAAAAAAAAACGAAAAGGTACCCCTTCTAAAAATTTGCGATTTTTGAGGGTCTGACTTTAACATCCTGTAAAAACTGGTTAAATCAAGATATCGCGTTCCGCTTTGCGGCATTCTCTTCGTTATAGAGTTTTCTCTCGAACGCAAAAAGAAAACCCAGTTTTGGTTGATCGAAAAAAAGTAATCTCGATTTTAGCGAAGTGACGAAATTTCGAAAAAAGTGAAAAATAATTTTTTGCATTTTTCTTATCGAATTTTATGTTTTTCGGACAAACAACGGTGCTTTTCGGAATCAGCGGGAAATTTCCCTCCGGATAGGGTCTTCAAACTTTACGAAATCAATTTTTTTTTTTTTCATGAAAAACCTACCCCTTGCGTTTTTTATGATTTTTTTTTTTTCGATTTCGCAAAGTCAGAAAACTCCATCCGATGGCAAATTTTCCGCTGATTCCGAAAAGCACCGTTGTTTGCGCGAAAAATAATAAATTCGATAAGAAAAACGCGAAAAATGATTTTTTGCACTTATTTTCTCTAACCACTGACGTTTTAAACGAATTAATACAAAACAGCATAAAACTACAATTTGTCTTCTTATCAATAATAATAAATTTCCATACTTTCCATCAGACGACTAGTCGCAAAATTCGCTTTTATCATTGCGCTCGCTTGGCTGTCAAAACGTCATCAGCCACGACGCCGTCGAACGTGCGAAGCGTTCGGCAAAAATTTCACAACGTTCGCCGCATCGTGCACGGTCACCGCCCCGACGTTTCACCTTTCATTTTCGGTGTCTTCGGCGTGTGTATAACGCGCGGGTGGCGTTAAAAGTGCGGTGGATGGAAATCGCGCGATGTTCCGGGGGTTGTGGAAAGGGCGCGCGCACGACGGTCACCCACAAGAGCGCGGCAAAAAGGGTGTTTCGAGCAAGTCCTTTCATGCAAGGTAATTAACTGATGCCGCCGAGCGCCGACAAACACCTCGTCCGCTTGAGCACCGCCGAGCACTCGAATTTCCCCGACCCGCCCGTCGCGCCACACTCGAACGCGTTGCCACGACGGTCCCCCCCCTCTCACCCCCCCCCCCCCTCGCCCCTTTCGCCTCGTTTCTTCCCTCAGATTTCCCGGGCCGTCGCTGTTTTTCTTTTAAATTATTTTCTGTTTTGCTTCTCTCGCTCCCGCGCGGCCTCGCTCAACGTTAATTTTGTATTTTTAATCACTGCGCTCGCTCGTTCGTCCCTTCGCTTTTTCCGTTCTCCCGGCGCTCGCGCGCGCACTTTTGGACTTTTTGCCTCGCGAAAAAACGCCGGGATTCCACTTCGGTCTGACCCACCCCGGCTACATCTACTTTGCCCCCCTCCCCCCGCCCCCCGCTCACTTTTAAAGTCGTCCCCCGTACGATCACCGCTACGGCCGTAAGACTGCGACGAACTTTCCCCGTTACCGGAATAACGCGTTTAGCAAATAATTACAAACTTGGGAACGAGCGAGACGACGTTACTGCTATTGCCGGCCCAAATGGCTCAACTTAACATCTGTCACTGCTATTTTCTCGTCGTCCCTCCCGTCCTCGCCGCGGGGGCCTCGATTCGCGTTATACCGGACGAGGGAATTATTCATACGTTCGTCGGTGTCGCCGTGAAAGATAATAATAATTAAGCTCGAACGATAAAACTCTTCGTCGCTTTTTTAAGTAGTAAATATATTTTTTTATTTATTTTAATCAGTGCAAATTTATAAACATACAAAAGTATATATACGGACGAATTTAATCGTCGCTAGTGTTTTGAATTCTTGTGGCGTCGTTGGACGTTTGTTTTTCTCGTCGCGTCGTCGCAACTAGAGATAAATGCGCGGTGGAGTCATTATTGACGAAAGCTGTTCCTTATGAGAAGCTTTACAGTCAGCGATAGAATCATCAGGAAGGCGACGAAGGCGATGGCAAGTACTATCGCTCCGTATTCTGAAAAATAAAACAGACGATTGTGAGTCAAATTATTTGACGCAAATTAAGAAGTAAAATATTTATATCGATTTCGAGAAAGATGCTGTTGAATCTCTGAAGTGTCAATATAAATATTGGGACCAAATTTATTTGTTTATTGTTCGTCGAATATAATCTAACAATATCGTAAATTTAACAGTGAAGAAAGTACTAATAGCTAATGGCCAAATGGCTGTCAGGACCAAAAAAGTCAAGGTCGATTCCCAGCTTAGAATCTGCCGCACTTCACGGTTCGAATTCTCAAGCACAACTTCGAATTTTTTAATAAGAGATTGAAGTTACTTAATTAAATACAACACTCAGAAAAAGGGATTTGCGGAAAATTCGTCTAAAACAATTCGTCTAAAACAATTCGTCTAAAACAATTCGTCTAAAACAATTCGTCTAAAATACAATTCGTCTAATGCACAATTCGTCTAAAATACAATTCGTCTAATGCACAATTCGTCTAATGCACAATTCGTCTAAAAACAATTCGTCTAATGCACAATTCGTCTAAAAACAATTCGTCTAATGCACAATTCGTCTAATAACAATTCGTCTAATGCCCAATTCGTCTAAAAACAATTCGTCTAATGCGCAATTCGTCTAATAACAATTCGTCTAATGCACAATTCGTCTAATCACAATTCGTCTAAAAACAATTCGTCTAATCACAATTCGTCTAAAAACAATTCGTCTAAAAACAATTCGTCTAATGCACAATTCGTCTAAAATACAATTCGTCTAAAACAATTCGTCTAATAACAATTCAATGTTCAATGTACAATTCGACTAATGCACAATTCGTCTAATCACAATTTGTTTAATGTACAATTCGACTAATGTACAATTCGTCTGAAACAATGTTTAAAACAATTCGTTTAATAAAAATACGTCTAAAAGACAATTCGTCTAATAAAAATACGTCTAAAAAAACAATTCATCTAATAATTCATATTTCTCAACTATAGCGGAAATCATTAGTCGATGTGGTTTATTTTGGTAGGAAATTGTGATTAGACGAATTGTTCATTAGATGAATTGTGATTAGACGAATTGTTCATTAGACGAATTGTGATTAGACAAATTGTAATTAGACGAATTGTGATTAGACGAATTGTAATTAGACGAATTGTTCATTAGACGAATTGTTCATTAGACGAATTGTTCATTAGACGAATTGTGCATTAGACGAATTGTTCATTAGACGAATTGTACATTAGACGAATTGTGATTAGACGAATTGTGCATTAGACGAATTGTTCATTAGACGAATTGTACATTAGACGAATTGTGATTAGACGAATTGTTATTAGACGAATTGTGCATTAGACGAATTGTGCATTAGACGAATTGTTATTAGACGAATTGTGCATTAGACGAATTGTGCTTTAGACGAATTGTATTTTAGACGAATTGTATTTTAGACGAATTATTTTAGACGAATTGTTTTAGACGAATTGTTTTAGACGAATTTTCCGCAGACGACCCTACCTACCTAACTACCTTACAACGCTTACGCTACCGACTGTGCTAACGAGGACTTCACATTTCAGAATATCCAAATCTCACATATAAGTTGCGGAATCAAATTGTGCACAATTTGATTCCGTAACTTATTAACAATTATCCAGACACCAAGAACGCGCACCATTTTCTCTGGGTTTCGCGGTGTGAACATCAAACATTTTTCACGTGCGAAACGGATGCCGACCTCAACGCGAGGCTCGACTCGTCCCACGTTTATCCTGCACGATAGATATCAAATAGAGACAGTATAACATTTTTGACACCGAATTGCATGTGATGCAATAACATTGGCGAATACAAAGGAAACATGGTTTTACCTCAAAATAACTTTAATTCAATCATTTGTTTCAATTAACTTCTTCAACTGTAGAATCAACCATCATTCGCTTTATGCGTAACAATGAATTCACTTGAAAAATGTAGTTAGTTGGATAATTCAATGAGCAAATATAAAGTTCCAATAAAACGTGGATTACTTGTATGAACTCCGATATAGTTCATCCAACCTGTTATGTGATCAGGTGGATATTGTAATTTTTACATGATAATGTCGTTGTTTCAACTAAACTGCCTTTATCACTTGAAACGAATCGTATTTCATACGAATAAAATTAGGTTACTTCAAGCAAAATTGCCTCAAATAAATATACATAGTTGGTATTACCAAACGTTTTTCTGAGTGAACAAAGCCCACTTTTTACCCAAGAACTTTTGACAGCATCGAACTTAGCATCGTCCTGGAGTATTTTCATTCTTTCGATACGAAGCCAATACTCACTATACGAGAAGTCATTTTGCGGCTTGATAACAGAGCGATCGCTGTCATTGTCGACTCTGTATCGAGGCCGTGGCGGCGGTGTCCTCGCAACGCGTATGTGCTGGTGAGTGTAAGCCGGTCTGCATCTGTCAGGACTGGGACTCACTGGAAAAATGAGTATTTCAAACCACGTTAAAAAAAAATCGGACTACGACACGAGTGCTGATAAAAACTCTTTCCGACCAACGTTTTTTTCTTTCTCGCTCGCCTACGGCTCGCGCTGCAAAGTCACATACGTCAGAAAAAGTTTATCCAACCAGTATTCTATAAAATTTTCCTTCACAAGGTGCGGAAACTTTTACTTTATTTTAACGTCGTTAAAATAAAAAATCGTTATAATTAATAAAATAAAGTGAATAAAGTAAATTAATAAAATAGAGCGAATAAAGTAAATTAATAAAATAAACTGGTTTAAGTAAATCAATAAAATAAAGTAAATTAAGTAAATTAATAAAATAAACTGATTTAAGTAAATTAATAAAATAAAGTAAATTAAGTGAATTAATCAAATAAAGTAAATCAAGTAAATGAATAAAATAAAGTTTTTAAAAAGTTGCAAAGTAGAACTTTGCACATTGCTTCCTCATTAATTTCCCTTTTTCACAAAGCCACCTCTATGAAGAAGCTTATTTATTCACGTTGGCTTCCTCATAGAGGAAGCTTTGTGAAAAAGGGAAATTAATGAGGAAGCAATGTGCAAAGTTCTACTTTGCAACTTTAAAAAAATTTGAACCAAAGAAAACTCCGTTACAAACACCGCTACATCTAATTGTAATTAGATACAAAATCTTGTCTTACTTTCATAACTTGTCCATAAGTTACAGCGAAAATCTATATTTTTTAAGAAATTCATAACACCGTAAAATCCCAACGACTTTACAGATTATCACCAAATTTCGTACGTAGCAGGGCTGTATGATATTTTTTTACTGTAGGACATTTCGGTTCATTTGTTGAGATTCGACGTGATTGAGAGCAAAATGTATTTTTTTCGAAAAATTCAAAATTCTGTAAAACCCGAACCGCTTTACCGATTTCGCTGAAATTCAATTAAGTAAATTAATAAGATAAAGTAAATTAAGTAGGTTAATAAAATAAAGTAAATTAATAAAAATAAAGTAAATTAATAAAAATAAAGTAAATTAATAAAAATAAAGTAAATTAATAAAAATAAAGTAAATTAATAAAAATAAAGTAAATTAATAAAAATAAAGTAAATTAATAAAAATAAAGTAAATTAATAAAAATAAAGTAACACAATAAAGTTAAGAGTCTCGACGTCCCTAGAGTTAAAAAACGGGAGACGTCGAGCCCCTCACATCCTAACGACTCCAAGTCACAAACGCCGTCATACGTACGCGAGGGTGATGTGCTTCGCATCGGCGACCTCGACTTCGAGGTGTCGAGTGACTGATACGACTTGGCCAACGGCGACAGCCCGATCGGCGGATAGGCGTCCGCCGGTGGATACGGGCACGCGCTCGACGATCCTCCGTCCGTCGGGCCGGTGGCGTAGGGCACGGGAAACGGAACCGTGGAGATGACCTCGCTCGCCCATCCGATCTGGGTCGGTGGTATCGAGGACTCGTACGACGGAGGTGCGTCGTCGTTGTCCGGTGGTCTCGAATACGTCGGACTCGCAGCGTAACCGCTTAATGGTGCCGTTGGCGCCGTTGGCGCCGTTGGCGCCGTCGCCGGCATTCTAAGCGATCCGTCCACCGTGTCGCTCGTCGAGCTGAATCCCGAGCGGTTCGTCGACGAGCTCGCGAAACGAGGTGACGTGGTCACCGAGGTGTCGCTCGCCGGGATCACCCGGGGAACTCGGCCCCTCGCAACCGGACTGCCCTCTATGTCCTCCACGAGAAATCGTTCCTCCTCCGAACTTCGTCCTCGGCCTCGCGAAATTTCCGGAGCCTGAAATCGCTCCTCCTCCGAATTTCGTCGCCGGCCTCGCACCACTGGACTCCCTGGGATTTGCTGAACTTGAAAACGTTCGTCCTCGGAATTTTGTCTCCGACCTCTCGTCACTGGACTTCCTGGGATTTGCTGAACTTGAAAACGTTCGTCCTCGGAATTTTGTCTTCGGCCTCTCGTCACCGGACTCCCCGGGATTTGCTGAACTTGAAAACGTTCGTCCTCGGAATTTTGTCTTCGGCCCCGCATCACCGGACTCCCGGGGATTTGCTGGACGAGGAAAGGCTCAGCCTCCTCATTCTGTCTTCGTCCGGAAGCGTCTGGAAAGAAATGAAAAAAATGGTAATTAAAATGGTAAACGGATTCGTATCTGCAGTTAGTTTTTGCGCTCGTGACATTTCCGAGTCACGGGTTTTTGTGCCGTTTTGAGAGGTTTTGTTTTCATCTCAGTTACGATATAGAAGTCGTGGAAAATATTAAATATGAATAATAATAAGATAAATATGAATAAAAATACGACTAACATGAATAAAAATAAGATAAATATGAATAAAAATACGACTAACATGAATAAAAATGCGATAACATGAATAATAAATAAAACAACTTTTTACTGACGATTGAAGTAAGACAAAAACAAACTCCAAAAATATTTTAGCAAGAGAAAAAATACAAGCACGATAGTAAAAATTCCGACAATGTATTTAATAAATTGTCGGAATGCTTTCGATCCTAAACGCTCGCGAAACCGTCGACGATCCTCGTGGTCTTGAACCACTAATTAATCCTCATTGACTTTCATGGCGTCGGACAATCGCGATAACCTTCTGTATTCGCGGCGGTGCGTCGCATCGCCAAGCGCGACCACCGCACGGGGTCCTCTCGTGAGAGTTCTCGCCGCGGTGTGAGCGCCGCGCTAGCGTCCCGTCGCATTCGCTGCGTAGCCGTTCTTTTCCAGCGCCAGTCTAGCCGCGCTGTGGGCGAAGCCTTAGGCACAACTCGTATGGGCACGACCGCCGCCCGATGGTCTATTTTCAGTGGCCGCTCACGCGTCTTCGACTTCCATATACCTGCGATTTCACTGCCGTCAGGGGCCCAACGTGTTCGCGCCGCGCCGACTGGGCGTTGTACAACGTCCCAAGGACGCGTCTCGCAGTAGTCACAGCCGGAGCTGATCGGACGCTATTTTCTCCGACTCTCGAAACTTTTATTCACAGCGTAACAAAAAAAAAGGAATGGTGGCAACGAAAAACGTCTATTGTCGATTGACGATTAGCAACGAATTAGTTAATTAATTATTAAATTAGTCATGTATTTATTAAATTCATTATGTATTAAATTAATTATTTATTAAATTCATTGTGTATTAAATTCATTATGTATTGAATTCATTATTTATTAAATTCATTATGTATTAAATTCATTATGTATTAAATTCATTATTTATTTATGTAATTAATTATCTTCCTTCGACCGTTATTTACATTTCGACGATCCTACTCACGTCTGTCTCTCGCCGAACCGGCGGACATCGTTCCAAGCCTCACTGGCCACCGGCGACGATTCACCACAGAGCCGACTGACTGTCCTGCGTTCCCGCGATCCGACTACTCGTAACCCAGACCCGCGGAGTCCCGTAGCGGCGCTGCTACGGCCCGGGCGGCAAGTAAAACAATCACGACTATTCACGCGTTTGACTTAGTCTCACTGGCGACGAAAATTTCAATGGCGAACCCGGTGAATAAATCACGGTGACGATGTATGTTCGTCAAGGCCGACGAACTCGCGTGTTGATATCAGTGTGTCAATGTGGTCCACGATATCGCGATTTCACCGGGTGTCGCGGTTGCCAACTGCGACGACGACGACGACGACGACTCGCAAGGAATATCGGCGAGTTAGGCGCGACTCACGCGCGACATTCGTGAGTCTACGTCGTGGAAATACTCGTGGCACTCGGCACGCACCGCGCCAGCCGACAGTCCCAACAACACTGATCGCGCTTGTGACGCGACGAAGGAGAGGGAGTGCAACTGGAATTGCCGCAACGCTTCGACGATTCATGTGTAAGCAGAGCTCGCCGCGAGTGCGGCATACGTAATCGCGCTAACTCGGCGCTGCCGAGTGTGTCAGCGAGGTTAACTGAGGTTCCAACGAGGATTCGGGGCGCGGCGCGGGAGGAATCCGAGACTGAGGGAGACGCCACGCGGATCGCATGGGAAGAATTTAATGCTTGGGTCGGTGATAAAAATTGAGAAAGACGCTACTTTTCCCGTATTATTTCGGGCGCAAAATGCAGGTTTTATAAATTATTATTTTTATTAGCGTCACACCTGGCGCGGCCGGGGTCAGTGGCTGCCAGGGCTCCAGTAGTTTGACAAATAAGTTTCTATGATTTTACTATAATTAGGGCGCCAATTAGTTTTATAGGAAACTAATAAACTTTGACAAATTTTACGGCTAGCTCTTTTATTAAACAATCGAGACGGTCTACAGGGCGGGTAGAATTGGAGGACCCGATAAGGAAGTTTGCAAGGGTGAGCAGATGCAAAGAATAAGCAGATGCACGAGCGAACAAAATCAACTTACTTGAGAATTATTTATTTGACGAGCCACAGTCACTCGACGAATCTGATGGTTCCACTCTAACGGTGGAATTTCACTTGACGAATTTTCGACAACAATCTCGTGTCGGATAATAATTGACAAATCAATATAGGTTACACACAATTAATATAAATTACACAATTAAGGATCGACAATAGTAGAGCGAGACTCCTCGAGAACCGACATGCCTCCTTACAATTCTGGACGGCAAGTCACCGACGTGCCTCCTTACAAATCTGGACGGCAAGTGATTTTCGTCTCTTGATCTTTTTGCGCTTCGTCTCGCGTAGCACGCTTCGACTTGCTCTATGGCCCTATTGGTCGATTAGGGTCGATGTGATTCGTCGCAGGGCGGTCGATATCGGCGCCCTCGCCGCACGGTTAGACGCGAGCGTTTCGACGATGATTGGCGCGCGGCTTCGATCGTTCGTGGCGCCGTTTCGACAATTATTTAAGTCGAATTTTCCCGTGAGGAGTAGCAGTCGCGTGTCGTCGATTTATAATTAACATTTGGTAATGAACGAAGCGCTCTCGAGGAGTTGGCAACGGGGTTCCGACGTCGAGGATATACGTTTTTCGGTTTTCCTGTCACAAAATTGATCTGCGCTTCGCGAAATTTGCTATATTTATCGTTCATCGTGTGTTTTGCAAATATTTCTGTGAGACAGAAGACAGACATTTGTTGTTACTGACGTTTTGATGTATGCCATTTTTTATTTACCGGTCAATTTTGACAAATTTGGATTTGTAAATTGTGACAGGATTTTGGGGATTTTTGTTCTTCGAACATGTAACTCAGGCATTTGTTATTGAGGTTAACTGAGGTTTCAACGAGGATTCGGAGCGCGGCGCAGGAGGAATCCGAGGCTGAGGGAGACGCCACGCGGATCGCATGGGAAGAATTTAATGCTTGGGTCGGTGATAAACATTGATCTGCGCTTCGCTAAATTTCCTATATTTATCGTTTATCGTGTGTTTTGCAAATATTTCTGTGAGACAGAAGTCAGACATTTGTTGCTATTGACGTTTTGATGTATGCAATTTTTTATTTGCCGATCAATTTTGACAAATTTGGATTTGTAAATTGTGACAGGATTTTGGGGATTTTTGTTCTTCGAATATGTAACTCAGGCAATGTTGTTATTGTATCATACAAAAAATCTTATAAAAAAATGAATTTTATCAGACTCATTGAATGCAGGTTTTGCAGATTTTTGCAGATTCGGATTTTGTAAAATTTTTGTTTTCTGTATGAACAACTCGGATATCTATGATTGCTGTAATGTATGTAATTTTGTATTTACTGACAGATCAGTTCTGACGGATCTAAGTTTGTAAATAATAGAATTTTGCAGATTTTTGTTCTCCGTTATGTACAACTCAGACGTCTGTAATTATTGTAATGTTTACAATTTTCTATTTACTGACAGGTCAGTTTTGACGGATCTAAGTTTCTAAATAATATAATTTTGCAGATTTTTGTTCTTCGAACGTAGATATAACGAAGACTTTATTGCTTCAATTTTAGACTCCGCGAGCAGTGGAAGGGAATTTATAGCACGCATGAACTTTTCTCCGTTCGCACACCTTGAATCCTGGGAATACCCAGGGAAATTCCAGTGATTCACCTGCCTTTGTGGCTCTTTATTATCTTCCTTTGTGGTGCCCACCTTTTATTTTATCTTTTATTTTAGCTGGTTTTTACCAGCTGTACATTTAGGATTTCCCAAGAACATATTATATGGACGCCTATCCAAAGCGTCTGTATTGCGGATACAAATTTAGAATTCGTACGCTCGCAAAAAATATAGTGTCACTCATGTGAACGCATCGTGACGGCCGCTGCAGCCAATACGCTTGAACATTCCATTTTTTTCTCGATCTTCCTGTTTCGTATCTTCGATTCCAGTTTTTACAAACCCTCGTCTTATCTAAGCTGTCGTTGATCCGCGCATAATTTGCTCGAAAAAAATGCAAGTCTACGCTATCTTAACGAGTAAGATGTAACAATAATAATAACACTGACATAACACTGACAGCGACCTTAAACGATAAGCACAGATATTTCCGCCTCTGTCGTTCGGTCCAGTAAGTTCAGTTGTCGTTAATCGACGCATAATTCGCTCAACGATCAACGATAATAATTAATAACAAAACACTAACGTGTTTATCGTTTGCTTGAAACGCCAAAACACACAGATATTTCTGCCTCCGTCGTTCGGTTCAGGCGGCCTTAATTTCCGTACACAACGGAAGAATCTTTCGCCAATCTCGTAGGATCGGAAAACGCGGGTCTCTCATTTTGCTATTTGCCCACTATTTTTCCCTCCGTGAACGCCCGACCGAGCGACAAATTCACCGCCATTATATTTACGTATTTACCTAAGGTTAGACCAAAACTCGCCACGAATTCGCCTCGCTGCCTTCCTGCTGCGCCACGGCAATGTCGGCATGTTTCACCGCCGCCCCCCCCCCCCCCCCCCTCCCGGCACCACCAACGAAACGTCGCGGCGCTTTGTCCCCAGTAATTACTTTGCCCCCGAGCTTAATGCCCGACAATTACTCGGCGGTGGTTGCCGTTAATTTTACCGCCGAAATAAAACGAAGGGTTCGCGGGGCGAACGGGGGGGGGGGGGGGGAAGAAACTCGAGATCCGCAACGGTCTCATCCTCGTTTGACTGCGCGGCGAACTTTCACGCGGCATCTTGTGGTTATCTCGACGCGCCTTTTTTTCGCCGCTATCGCCGAACAGAAATGTCGTTTCGATGGCGTCAGCCCGTTTGCTCGCTCGAGCGTCCTTCATTACCGACCGACAGTTCGCTGTGGTTGAACCGCGAATTTCAACGGAAATAAATTTCCCCTCGAATTGACGGTGCGAAACCGATTTTTTTTCGCTGAACACCGCTTCGTACGTGGGCAGTAGAAAATGTGTGACGTTACATCCAGCCCAAGTCGAGTGCTGACCGGACCAGGGCCTGACCGGGGTCTGACCGGAGCCTGACCAGGACTTGACCACTGCCTGACCAAGGCCCGAACAGGACCCCCCTGACCAGGGCCCGAACAGGACCCCCCTGACCAGGGCCCGAACAGGACCCCCCTGACCAGGGCCCGAACAGGACCCCCCTGATCAGGGCCCGTACAGGACCCTCCTGACCAGGGCCCGAACAGGACCCCCCTGACCAGGGCCCGAACAGGACCCCCCTGACCAGGGCCCGAACAGGACCCCCCTGACCAGGGCCCGAACAGGACCCCTGACCAAGGCCCGAACAGGATCCCTGACCAGGGCCCGAAAAGGACCCTTACCAGGGCCCGAACAGGACCCCTGACCAGGGCTCGAACAGGACCCCTGACCAGGGCCCGAACAGGACGCCTGACCAGGGCCTGAACGGGACCTGACCAGAGCCTGAACAGCGCTTGATATAACGCCACAGATTTTCTATTCAAGTTCCGACAGTCTCATCGCATAAAATGAAACAGCTGCCACTCGAAACGACTGGCAAAATGTACAATTACACACATTGTATGAACTCAGCAGAAGCAACAAACAGTCGACGAAGCACGAGACGTCTATGTTGCGATACAACAAACGGTAACTCGTAACTCGAGATAAATATTCAAACGTCGCAACATTCGGATTGTTTCAGCGTCCCTCCCGTGTACAGCAGTAAACCGGCGCTCGGCGCGGAAAACGCGCGACCGTAAATATTCTCTCGAATTTTACGAGCGGGGAGTCGCGGGCGCGGAGAGAGCCCGATGTTACTCCTGTTCGCCATTAGCGAACCGACAGATAGACTTCAACTTCTGTGTACGCGAGTGCTGCCCGCGCGCTGTCCGCGCCTCGCGCAGTCCACACGTGCGCGCGGATGTCTTTCAGCCAGCGCGCGAGACGACCACGACGACGACGCGTTATAACGAAAACTTTCTCAACGAACGCGCGCGCGTGACAGTCGTCGAGGAATTTATGCAAAATAATGAATTTATATTCCGTTCCACCTACCGCACTTCTTTTCCATTTATTCCGTACGCCGTCAGCCCCCGTTCGCCGAGTCGTGCACACGCGACGTGAAACACGTTTCACTTCGCGTCAGTGATACACATTGATATCACCGATTGTAAATGGTAACATCCTTTTTCTTTTTGTTTTTTTTGTGTCTCCAAGCTTGATCAATTTTGAATAGGAGACGAGACGCACGAATTTACAGACAATTTTGGCGGGCAAAGCAAGATAATTGTAATAACCGGCGACAGCACAGTCATCGCGACGTGAAACACGTTTTACTTCGCGTCAGTGATACACATTGATATCGCCGATTGTAAATGGTAACATCCTTTTTCTTTTTCTTTTTCTTTTTTGTGTCTCCAAGCTTGATCAATTTTGAATAGGAGACGAGACGCACTAATTTACAAACAATTTTGGCGGGCAAAGCGAGATAATTGTAATAACCGGCGGCAGCGCAGTCATCGCGACGTGAAACATGTTTCACTTCGCGTCAGTGATACACATTGATATCGCCGATTGTAAATGGTAACATCCTTTTTCTTTTTCTTTTTTGTGTCTCCAAGCTTGATCAATTTTGAATAGGAGACGAGACGCACGAATTTACAGACAATTTTGGCGGGCAAAGCGAGATAATTGTAATAACCGGCGGCAGCGCTGTCATCGCGACGTGAAACACGTTTCTCTTCGCGTCAGTAATACACATTGATATCGCCGATTGTAAATGGTAATATCCTTTTTCTTTTTGTTTTTTTTTTTGTGTCTTCAAGCTTGATCAATTTTGAATAGGAGACGAGACGCACGAATTTACAGACAATTTTGGCGGGCAAAGCGAGATAATTGTAATAACCGACGGCAGCGCAGTCATCGCGACGTGAAACACGTTTCACTTCGCGTCAGTGATACACATTGATATCGCCGATTGTAAATGGTAACATCCTTTTTCTTTTTCTTTTTTGTGTCTCCAAGCTTGATCAATTTTGAATAGGAGACGAGACGCACGAATTTACAGACAATTTTGGCGGGCAAAGCGAGATAATTGTAATAACCGGCGGCACCGCAGTCATCGCGACGTGAAACACGTTTCACTTCGCGTCAGTGATACACGTTGATATCGCCGATTGTAAATGGTAACATCCTTTTTCTTTTTCTTTTTCTTTTTTGTGTCTCCAAGCTTGATGAATTTTGAATAGGAGACGAGACGCACCAATTTACAAACAATTTTGGCGGGCAAAGCGAGATAATTGTAATAACCGGCGACAGCGCAGTCATCGCGACGTGAAACACGTTTCACTTCGCGTCAGTGATACACATTGATATCGCCGATTGTAAATGGTAACATCCTTTTTCTTTTTGTTTTTTTTTTGTGTCTCCAAGCTTGATCAATTTTGAATAGGAGACGAGACGCACGAATTTACAGACAATTTTGGCGGGCAAAGCGAGATAATTGTAATAACCGGCGGCAGCGCAGTCACGATAATTTGGACACCAAAGCCGGAATAATTGATACCCGCCGCAACGTGAACGCGTTTGGCGAGCTACGCAAAGGATGCGCCTATGGCGAGTTACTAACTTTGCGGTAATTGGTGGAAGATGGATGCGCGCGCGGTCGCCGTACAGCGAATCTCGTGCACGACCACTCGAGCGCACGTGCGCGCTCTGTGTGTGCACGAGCTGCCTGATATCGCGCACTGATGACTCGTTCTGCTGAGTGTATCACCCGCATTTCGCCCGTTGTGTCAGTACACACAACTTCCGTCATCAGGTACCTACCGCGTGCTCTTCCAGTTCAGTGCGCAAAGGGGTTACGCTGTCAAAGACCTCCGAAGCCTTCGCGCCACGTTTTGCTGTCTCGTCTATTGAAGGCGACGTGAATTATTTGTGGGGTTGAAAGTAGCTACGAACGACTCGGGTCTCAAATCTGTCACACGGAGAGAAATTTCTGTGTTGTGACAGCAAAGAAAAGTGACAACAAAAATCGTTTTATTAGGCTAACAAAAATATTGATCAGCTCAGCAAAAAGATTTTTTAGCCGAACAAACGATTTGTCAGCCTAGCAAAACTGATTTGACAGCCGAGCAAAAGATTGCTCAGCCTAACAAAAGAATATTTGTTGTCACTTTTCTTTGCTGTCCCAACACAGAAATTTCTCTCTGTGCAGGCTGGTTAGATGTGGTCTGTAACTTTAAAGAAACGCGAGTGGTGAATGACTTTATTCCAGAGTTGAGTTTATAATTAGGCTTGTTTTGATTATTGAATTACGCTTGTCGGGTTCTAGGTAAACTCATGGTTGGGCTATCTTCTGATGTCTTCCTTTTATTTTTAGATAATTGTGCGACGTTATCACATAATGCATTGCCTCTCTAGTGTATAGAATATTACAGAATACTTCAAAGACTGACTCTATGTTACGCGTATCGTCATTTTTTCAACCATTGACAGGGATGAGAGTCCGTCTCTAATTTTTATGATACAGGAAACAAGAAACAGGAAACACTTGACCGAATGTCTTTGCCGTAATGATTTACTGATAAGCGATGTTGACGGTCAACAAGACAGTCAATAACTGGAAAAATGGGTATGAAAGATTGCACGTTCCGTTAAACCCAGGTATCGGTTTCTAGGTATAGATAATACCGTTACTTTTATCTCATTCTTTATCTGGGCCCGTCCATACGATGTGAATGAGGAGTTTGCAAAGATTGTTTCAGTCGTGTTGTAGGTTCAGAACTGCGTTAAGCTTGGCAACTGGCGACATTTGCAAGAATGCAAAAACCGTCGATGAATTCCAGAGGTACTAATAAACAATTGACGTAATTCCATGCACTGAATTAATTTGATAATTCAACTTCACATTCATGAGAGCTATGAAAAATTAGACTGATCAACAATTAATGCAATTCCATGCACTGAATTAATTTGACAGGTCAACTTCTCAGTCTTGATAGCCATGAAAAGTTAGACTTTCTACATTTGTACTACGTTGTAACATTCTCTACGGATTTCAGCAGCGCCTTTTTGGACAAATGTCGATGTCCCACCATATTCTGCCCCAAGTACTTCGCAAGCGCACCATATTCCAGAGCGACAGGATTTACCCGGTTCTTCAGCTGCCGGATTGAGGTATCCTGATTGCGATAGATTCGTGAATCAAGGTGTCGCTCCACCGCCCTACAGCGCGGTGGACGGTGCAAACCAATTTGACAACTCGTACATACAAAGTCAACCGGAAGTTGTTCAGCATATTACTGTAATCGCTGTTGACGATACTCCCTCGCCGTGTTGCAATTGTTGCTCTTGGATGTGCTGTGAGTTATGCAAATATAAAAGCCCTCCAAACGTAATCAAAATATTTTGAAACTGCGCATCACGACAGTGAAACAATGTAAAGAAACATTTTTATTTTACAGGGAGAAAACCGCAATATGCGCTCGCTATAGTATGCGTTATTGCTGCCAGCATCAAGCTTATACTGTTCATCGTCGGTATTTAACCCGTTGAGTTAATACCAGTATTCAACCCGACAAATGGTTGGAGGTTATGCATGGAGAAAATTGAGGTTATGCACTATAAGTTGCTTTACGTGATAAACGACGACACGTTGGGTAAAAGATATACAGTATTAAAAAAAAAACGACAAAGACGTCATTAAAATGTGTGCTATTTTGTAAATATAGAAATAACAGGTACGGCTGAATGCGAGTGGCTCACATTAATAATAAAACGTGTACTGTGTTCTGTTAATATAATAAATTCTGTTCCTTTGATATTATACAAGTTTGTTACTAATGTAATTTATCAGATGAAGCAGAGTTCTTGAACAATATGTCAGATCCTGGTTCTTTACTAAACTCATAACGTTACCGACATTTCACTTCCTTGAATGTCTTTCCGCTGCGAATACTCGACAGTCGGCGCGGTATCGAAAACTGCCAATGACAATTAATATTTTCTCTGCCCTAAACGTGCGATTTTCTAGACCCTCGATCGAAACTCGGTATCGACTTCTCGGTACAGATACAAGTTTTAATTTTATCAAATTCTTATCGCGGAACGAAGATCCGATCAGCTTAAGAACCATAACGATCGGTTCAGTCGTATTAAGAGTGTAGTGCTCAGCCGGACCGGACAATCGAGAGACTTGATACCATTCAAAGCTCATTGATGGAAACCTCACCGCAATCTGGTAATTAATTCGTGGAAGCAATTTCTTGTGTTCTTGTGTTTAAACATTTCTTGTATAATCCATCGTTTAGACTTTCATTTCTCCAATTATGAAATCTTTTTTGGTTCGAACTTCCGCAGTGATTCGTCCCGCAACAGTTGCCGAAGCTTCTGATCATCGGTCGAGGACTGAACATTTCGATCATGGAAGCATCCCAAGCACCTTGCGCTCAAATCCGTCGCTTCAACGGTTGGACGGCCCTTCAGTTGCTCAATCAAATAACCTTGCCAGACAGTCGTTGATACAACATGGTGACCCTCCACCCGCCTACGGCTCATTGAATTTTGTGCACGCAGCAAACAAACCGAATACCCATGTTCAAGAGGAAGATATTGATCGGCCAACTAATATAGTATTTGTTGAAGAACCTTCCTCAGCGGGTTGCACGTGTAAGTCTTTTCAATATGAGTTAATACAGTACAACTACAATCCACGTATCGTAAACCGGTTAATCATAAAAAAGTAGTAAAAAAATAATCGTTTTTGTTTCACAGTGAGGAAGGTGTCGTTGGTGCTCTCAATAATTGCTTGTATATTGGTTGTTATCAAGATTCTGGTGTTAAGCTTGGCGCGTTGAGGCAATCCAACGAGTGGACAACCAAGAACGATCCAAGCGTGGACAACGATACAAGAGCGCATGGCCTGTAAAAATAGATAAACGGGCTGTTTGATTCGGAGTTCCATGACCGTGAAATCGCGATTCTACAGTGGGGGAACGGTGATCTCTAACGAAATCTATGCAGATAGACAATGTAGGATGCGTGTGATATTTTGGGCCTTTAGCTGTGTTAGATAACAAGACAGCCCAATTAGTAGACAAAAGAATGTTTTTGATTCTAAGTCGGGATTCCACTCAGCTTCTCAACACTAATGCATCAGCTTCTCAACACTAATATCAATGACTTGTAAAATGACGCATATTTCCAGAAATGATATTAGCTACTTTTAATTAATTGAAAAACTGAGCAAAATTACAACGTAATGTATGATGGCCGTAATTTCTGCGAAATTAAGTTTATAGCTCAAGTAATGCATAAATTACATGGAAATAAATTAACTCGCTGAAACAAAAACATGTTTAAAAGATTTTTACCTGCTCGATCCCTTAATAATATCCGCAAATCACAATCCGATATGGATATCTCGGTGCAGATAGAATTTTATCAAACTCGTATCGTGGAGCTAGCACTGCGATTAAGGCTTTGCCGGCCCATTGTTCATAATGATCGTTTCAGTCCTATTGAAGGAATAGCGTTACATTAAGCTGGACGATCGAAAGGTCGATACTATTTCAAGTTCGCCGATGGAAGGTGAACCTTGAACCTCTCTCCTGGAGATAAATAAATTGACAACACAATTTGGGTATCACCTTGGAATCTCGCGTAAGGCGAAAATAATTCATAAAAATACAATAATTCTTGCGACGCAAAAGGTTAGAAACCAATAGATTCCATTCCCTGGAGCTTATTTGACTCTCAACCAGATCTTCGGATCCAAGTGAACTTCTCGAAAAGTTAACGCGGCCGGTACCATTGTTCGGTTGGTATTGGCGAGTTCTACCGCATCGATAAACGACGGCGCATTTTTATCGCCGCATTTATCGACGGCGTGTCGCGGCGGTTCAGATTCATACGTCGCTTGGTGGCTACAGTTTTGGAGTTCATCTCGAGTGGCCAGGACCCGTCGAATCTAGATTAAACAGCTTTTCGGAGGCCGTGATAATAACACTGCCAAACAATACTTATAAAAAGTAGTGATTTTTAATATGTAACTTTCATGTTTTCATGACTCAACGTTAATTTACACAAGATACTTCTAATATGTCATTGATCAGAAGCATGTAAAAGTTGATCGACTTCAACATTAAATAAGTCCACATTTTTGCAGTGACTGATCTGGCAGGGATTGCTAAAATTCATCATCAGTCAGGAACTGAAAATATTCCGGCTCCTTTGAGTGATAACCCGAATAACGCTGTGCACCAGTCGTTCGTTAAATGCGGTTCATTGAGTTACGGAACCAACGTAAACATCCCGGCTACCCATATTGGACCGGACAATATTCATCCGTCAGATGACGTCAACATAATAGCTGTCGATGAACCTGCCACGTCACGTTGCACCATGATACGCTGTAAGTCCAAAACCATAAAAATATTCTTGACAAGTATAAATGTAACCGAAAGATCGTAGATGGAATAATGATGTTGACAAAGTAACTAAACAGTTTTTTTATCATAATTTACAGCGAATAAGATTTCTTTCGCACTCCAAATAAGTTCTTGCATAGTGGTTTTTGTCGTAATTGTGCTGCACCTCGCTATAAACGGGAACATATACTAAAAGACGGAGAAACACATAAACGGGGACACAGCATGGCAGATTCCCATGACCTTGAATAAGCGATTGCCCAACAGAAGTGGAGGAAGGACGACACGTGACCTGATCCTGCGACTATGTTGATACAGACTATAGCGAGTCTTCAATATTAAAGTTATATACTACTTTACTTTACTTTTAGTTTAGGCGCTTAGGATTTAACACGACAATAGTCTAAAGCGGTCAGTATAGTCCGATCATGCACAGAGGAACGAACCAAGGTTTTTAAAATTTTCATACTGAAAATGGCATTTGCGCAAATTTTCCTTACCATATTCGTGATTAGCAGGTCAAAATATGTTAGTATAGCAAATTTCAGACCGATCGGAGGTATGTGTCTTTCGGAAGTACACCCAAGGAGTGTGACAAAGTACACTTAATTTCGAAGATTAATGTTCGACGTAAATTACACGCTTAACTCTTCGCGGTCAAAAAAGAAAAATCAATGATCTATTATCAGACCCGATTCTGTGTCTCTTTCTGCGTTGTCACGTGTAAATGATGAAAACTCCTCTGACAATTCTACAAAAACGAGTCCAGTACCAAACAGTCCTCAGCTGTTTCGTGGAGCATTTGGAAAACCCAAGTCGAAGTCGTGCCATTTCGGCTAAACCATTAACTACTGGGAGACCCGCATTGTATGAGGTCTCAACAAAACTGTTTTAGTCATATTTAAAAATTATTCGCGTTCAATATGATTTTCCATGTCAACGTTTACACTTGTGTCAATAAATCATTACTTCAAACCGTAACACTCAATTTACTGTCAAGAGTTCAGTTTAACATTTAATAAAAAAAAAAGCTTAACAAACAAATCAACAACCTGCGACGTTTCCTGACCTTCTAGCGTCCCTCGCATGCCGTGGTTATTTCCATCAGACGGGACAGGATCGCAAAATCCGTATCCCTATACGTTGTCTTATACCTGCCTTCCTTCTCTGTTCTCCGTTTGTTTACCTCGCTTCTTGAAACCGGCATCTCGTGGTGTCTATACCACACGCAAACGTGCGTTATCGCCTTTCGTCCCCTCCACCGTTCCTGCTCTGACTGGCAGACAGAAAGCAGGGGTCCGGTTTATTAGTGTGTATTACGCACGCACACGCGGCTGCCTTATACGCGGCGACTGACGTCACTGGAATCTCCCGACTCCACCGCGCAAGGCCAGCGAGTGGATGCGCGCGCCGGCAGACAGAAAGGTTATTGGTAAGCACTGAAGTTGTTGAGCACGGCGACCTTTGGTGTTCCCCTCTCTGCAGTTTTGCGTTTCGCGTTGTCGTCTCGTTGTTGCCACAGTTCGGTGCGACAGGGAATTAACGTGAGTTTGTGGGATTGGCACGCACGTGGCGTCGCCATTGATTAACCAGTGACCGGGACGCCACCGCGTCTGTTGATAAACGAGACATGTCAGTCTTCAATAGTCAATAGTTGTTCACGTTTTATTGAAGGCGGTGTCAAACATATGTCCAGTGCTTCGCCCGGTTCTGCCGTGGGCATTGAATTTTGTTTCTAGAGTCGTGTAATGTTTTCCTCATTGTCACAACCCTTGACGTTGTGGGAGACGCCCGGCATCCTGGGTTCTTTAAAGTTCGGACAGTTTCCACTGCTTTTGGCCAGTACAACCCGTATGGAAATATATATATCTGAAATATACGCTAAAAATATATGTGACATATATGCTATATGGGTGACATATATTCCGCCAAAATGTTGCATATAGATTATATATCCCGCATATATGTCATGAATATATACGGGATATATGTTTAATATATTTTATGTATCTGTAACATAATTATGTTTTATGTAAATCGTAAGTATTATGTATATTTGTTCTGAAAATACGAAATATATATGTTTAATATATATTTCTGATATGTAACATATATTTTGAAAATAAAAATTCTATAAAAAATCATATCTGCAAAATATATTTTGAAAATATGTGACATAGTTTGCGAATATGTCTGGACAATTGAATGCGAGTAATTATGAATTTTTCTACGTGCATTTCTATATGTATATATGTGCATATATGTCGTGCATATGTGCGCCTATATATCGTGTATATGTGTGCAAATATGTCGTGTATATGTGTGCATATATGTCGTATATATGTGGGCATATATGGCGTATATAAGAAACGCGCCAAAATGTAGCATATACGACATATATGTTACGTATATTATTAATATATGGTATATATGTCAAATATATGCAACTTATAATCTGCATATATTTTTAGCGTATATTTCACATCTATTTTTTTCCATACGGGAAAACAGACGTTAATAAAGCTCGGTGGACATCAACGACCACTGGATGCTTCTTATAATTAGTTAACGCGTTCTTGTTTTGCTAACTGTACTTTTAATATCAAAAACTGTATCAAACACTGCAATGAGGTGGCGACACTTTGATTTTTCGCGAAATGTCCACAAACTTCACACAGCATTGGCTACAGTGTTCGATATGTATTGTGAATTGCGAACAATGGTACGCTCTTCAAACAATGAAAACTTTGTATATATTACATGCTTTCTGCGTCGTAAATTTGGAATTGCATAATGCAATTGCATAATGCAATTGCCTGAACTCCTTGCGCGATGTGATAGCTGCAACCTAGCCTGGTGAATGCGTTAATTAAGGTCATTAAGTCGGTTCTTGTTGATTCACAGATGTTGCAATGTACCAGGTATGTGTATTTATAGGAAATTAGAAAGATGTTGAATACAGATGTACCGACAAACTCTTGGGGATTACGCATATTTGAAAGTAATTTAATAAATACCTCAAAGCAAAGATTGTCGTATTATGTCACCATAACACACGTTCCTAAATTTTCACTGGCACAAGTTTTCTTTTTGGTTTTTCAGACACATATTCGCATCGAGAGTTTTATAGGAAGGACAGAAAAACATGGAAGACAGAAATACATTTACATCGAGCACTGCCATTCACAATACACCTCGACCTTCATCTCACACAGTGGCTGCAGATGAAATTTCACTGCAGTCCATTTCGCAAAATCATGTCTCAGATTCCATACACGGACAAAACGTCATTCTCCATTTGCTCTACGACTCTGGGAAGACACCTGACCCTGAAAATCCTATCAAAACAGAAGGTATTATTGATAATAAATTGTCACTTACGACTTGTTGCCAATCAGGCAAATTCTTTAACAGTAATATTTCATCGACCAATGAGGATCATTGGTCATCAATCACCATCACTAGCTGTCTTATAGGATTACCTTAATAATCGATCCTCCAATTGTTCAGATGCATATTTGCATTTTTGGATGTATAAAAAGTAATTAACATGCCGGTCAAAACGAGCTCACCAACTTACCTAGATTTTATATGTCAGTGTATTGACTCACTTTTACCTCTGGATCACGGTAGAGACTCTTCCATTGATAGCAACAGCGATCACTGGAGATGAGACAGGAAATAATCGGCTACACGTACCTCCAAGTGCTCCATTGATGGAAATAAAACCAATTCCGGAAGGACCTCCACCACCTTACAATCCGTATTATATGCCACGGCGGAAAAACGTCACGACCCCAAAAACCACGAGTCAGAAGAGAACAAAAATTGATCAATCCCCTAGAAAACGCGGAATATCAAATCGAGACGCTACGGCGTCTCTTGATACCAGACCAGTCAGGTCTACTACTTCCAGAATATGTGAGTTCTGAGGACCTGCGATAGATTTGATAAATGTAGAACGAACATAATTCATGGTTTTTTCGTTCGCAGATCTCTGGCCATATTGGTTACTATTAACAATGATACTAGTGATAGCCTTCGTTCTTATTTTTGCTTATAAAATTCCTTCGGTTGGATTATCGGCGGCCGATAAAACTCCAATTGATGAGGATCGACGCCAAATCGTGCTGGAGGAGTGGAAAAACGGTCGTGTGTTCAGTTCCGGAAATGAGGAGGACATGAGAGACGTTGCTATTTTATTGGGTAACCCGAACTACGTGAGTTCCAAGGAGATCATTGACTGGATCAGGCAACAGGACCTGACACGTCACTAGGGGCGAAATTGAACGTTTCACGCCTTATGAAGTACAATTTTGCAGATCACTCGCTGGAAAAGCTTTTCCTTAACTCGTGTGCTTGCAAAACTCGTAAAAAAAACCTTTACTTGTAACGTAATACTATCACTATTATCCTCCAATCTAACGAGTAACCCATTACAAGTGACAATAATCCCTTTCCCAGACATATAACATGCCTGACGTTCGTTATTGACTTTAAAGATATAAATTACACGTGAAAACATCGAAATACTCGCATATTAATACTCTATTCAACTGGGAAGCGTTTTCACTCTTCCCATATATTTAAATAAGTAACCCATAAACTTACAAACGTTTCGCATTATTTATATATGTATTTTGAGATATACGCAGCTGCTGTAGTATAAAAAATGGTTTAATAAAAAGAGGTGGTACCGTCGTGGTTCTGCTTAATTACAACATCTTTGTCTTGTAATCGCATCAAAAATGAATGCGACCTAAATTAATACATTGAAATGACAATGCGTAGCATCGATATTCAACGCAGCATTTGCGCATGTTGCGATTGGTGAACGAATTTAATAAAACAACGTTTTGGCATCGCCCGAACAGCAGCCCCGCGTTCCAGACGAAGAGAGGCGACAGGGTGGCGCGTGCGCCCTTCGGTCGATGGCTCCGCGAGCACGCACGTTGTGAGCGCGGTCCGACCCTTTCGCAGCTTCTTGTGTATCCCGTGCCATCAGCCTGGCCGCGAATCGATGACGCTGCTAACGTAGCCGTCGGTTCGCTTCGAGGAAGCGAAGGACGTCGTCACGAGGCTTTTGAGTTTTCCCAAGGAATCTTGACGGTCAGTTCGCCAGGTTCACGCACCATTGACGGTGTTACCGGGGTACAAAAGTGCGCTGAGCTCTCACGAGTCTCTTAGGTTATACACAGAGGAGTGAAAACAACATCGTATTTGGGCATGTGCAATGTGTTGTATAGATGGATCATTTCGGTTAGTGATTTATAATATGACGGGTGTGGGACGGTAGATGGTGTATTGCAATGTAAGTGCAAGAGTGTGAGCATGATGACATTCGATGTAACTGTCGACGTGACGCCCGATGGAACTCAGTTATTTTCCACCCTCTACTGACATGACTCACCGTAGCATCGCGCAGGTTTGTAAATCATAATAGACGATCCTAGACTGTAGCTAAAGGACTAACAAATTAGACGAATTGATAAATGGAAACGTAATGATAAAACAAGTCATCGCCTACTCATTGATACTATTGATGTTATCTGTTAGTTACCAATCACTGTTATTGCAGTTTTTATTCCGTCCGACCTACCGCGTGTAAACACTAGACAGTCAGTCGAACGTACCATCCTTGTTCAATTGTTCAATTACGTCTTCGTTCCGCCGTTCCTCCGTCCACATGTCGAGATACATAGACGTTCCACACATGTTGCCAACTTACTCGCGCAGTTAACGCGCATGCCGTGCACAGGGAAAGATCATATGTCGCGTTAGAACTCAGTTAAAAAAAAACATACGAAAATGAACGTCTGTTTATGTGAACATGGCGCACGCACATTCTTGAATAGCTGTCTGAGGTCCGTGGATATTGCATTTAAGATGTACGATGGAATAACGAAGTTGTGTTATAATATCCATGGAGATTTAGAAGATGTTGTCTTCAGTCATTCAGTTTTAAAGCGTTAACGGGAATGTATAAAATATGTAGTACATCGTTTACAACTGTCGTTAAATGCAAAAGTATAACTCTGTATTATCACATTGTTGCGTTGCAGTTGATCCTTCGACTCTAGGTTGATAGGGCTGACGTAAATATGGGAGATGCGGGCGCAGCGTGTGATGGTGGCGGCTGTGCTGTCATGGGGGATTGCGATGGCGGTGGATTTGACATGGGAGACATGGGAGACATGGGAGGGTGTGACGCGAGTTACGGAATTTCAAACTATCATCATGTTGATTTATTTCAATCTCATGCAGCAGGTTCGTGGAGAAAAGGAAACTTTATGCACGGAGCAAAAGGTTTGGTTGGGAGATCCGACAGAATGACTGGTGCCAACCAACCAGCGCGGTAATAGCGGCGTCGAAAAGCGATTGGGTACGATAACCATTTTCCATTAGTTGGTTTTCAAGAGGTTATGTTTCCCAAGTATTGGGACTCACTTAATACAACCAATGAAGTCGCTTGAAATTTTGATCTATCTGTAATCGGTAACGTTAACTATCTACAAATAGTTGAGAGGAGCGATGAGTGACAATAAATGAATTGTATCTGTATTACAACTAATAGACCAAGCATTTAAAAGTTTGTTCTCTTGACAAACCATTTTTCTCCATGCATAACATTTTGTTGATTTTTGTTCTAACAGATTGAAATGTGTTGGTTCGTAAGACAATCATATGTAGGATCAAACGAGTACTTGGAATTTCATTCATCCACTTCTTCCCGAATGTAACTTGTCGTCTACACGATCAACCGATTTTGAGTATCAAGAGACGCGGTAACATCTCGAGGCTAAAATTGTAACGTATCATAAATATACACCGTTGGAAATTAGATCATGGTTTCCACGTGGATTTCTGTAGGATAAAACGGTAGTGTTGCTAACCTACATAAGATCCAATCCAATTAAACTCCGTATTTCCGAAATAACATTGACACAGTTCACCAAGACTGCTGGTTTTTCACCTATATTTGTATCACTAGGGTGCGTTCTGTGTATAAGCAAACATCATTGTAAACAAACGATTCATAATGAACACATACTAACTGTATTATTTCTGGGGCTTCCCAGGAGATGTTGTTTTATTTGCAGGAGGCTTGTTCAATCGTCCTAGAGCTGGAAGCCTACAATACGTTAGTGAGACAGCGCCCAGTACTTGTAAGTGCAATGGCCAAGGGGACATAAATGTGTTCGGTAAGCGGGTAAATAAGAAGAAATAATCAACGGGCTTATGGTTCACAGGTTACCTTTTGTTCGGCGTGGTAATGATTGTCCTTGCTTTGACTCTCGGTGGAATTTACCTTATACCCCTGTTTTTGCGGTACGTTCTCGGTGTACGCTATTAGCAGCAAAAATGTCATCTTTTATAGCTATTAACGCGGTTACAACTTAATTGTGTTGACTATTTAAAGCCCAGACACTCTGATCTGTAAACCTTTTCCATACTTCTTCCGTTAATACAGCAATGCGATTGTAATCAATGTCCAAGCCGCAATGCAAAGACCCATTGCAAATTCATCACAAGGACATTGACAGCCTTTTTCAGATTTTTTATTAGACGACAACGATGTTTTCTAACAAAAATTAACTGATATTTTGAAGAAAGTAATTGCCGAAAGTCAGGTCCATATACCAATTGAATGATTCCTATGGTACGACGAAGAGATCGAAATATTGGCTACAAAATGAAAGTGCAAATGCCACCGGCTGAATGCCACGATGGATAAGTTGCGTAACGTCGACAATTTTGAGAATAATATATTTAATAGATATAGAACGAAGCCGTTTATTCCACTGCCGAATGTCCAGCAATATTTTGTAAACTGGTACAACTACATGATAATAGTACATAATAAGGGCAATAGCAGTACACGTTAAGAGCAGGATTCCAAATTAGTGGCTAGTTATTTAAAAAAAACTACCATTAACGTAACTCAGGTCTACCATCGACTTCGCGCGGACGATGCCGTCTTTTGTAGTGTCGAGAACAAGTCACTGTGATTATAATGTAAACTTAAACACAACCTTGTCTTATTCCACGGTCTTAGGATAACAGCCGATATTGACAGAGGTCAATTAGAATGTGTATTAATTTTTACACGCGATGACGAGTGTTACGAAAGGATTATATTTTCTAAGAAAACAAATTACGACTATGTACAATGTGGGTTTATTTAAACGCTGTTCCAGTTTGTACGCGTTTTTATCCAAGAATTTTTGTATCTTTACGGCAAAATACATGTATTTGGAATTATTGAACGCGAGTGCAATTTTGACTCCTCCCTTCGTCCTCTCTTCGAATCGAACGTGTTGCTTCCTATTCTGCAAGATCACTTTCCTTTCATTAGGGTCGGCAATCAATTAGTACCCAAATCTAATTATATTATTATTATTATTATTTATTGTTTGGGTGTTGCCATGAATTTTTATTTCTATGACCACATCATAAACTGACATTTAACGGACGTTCTTCAGAACTTCGCCACAATCGCTGATGCCGCTGCCATTGACTCATGACTCATCGTCTTAATGACATTTTCACTAGTCCTCTGCCGGCCTAGAGGAAGCTAAGATGAGCGCATGAGCGCGCCGGCCGGCAGCCAGGACGGTACATTGTGAACACTCAAGTTGCGAGCATGGCGGTGTCCCCCGCCGCACCTAGGCGAAACGCGTATGGTATCGATCGCTCGGTGACTTAAAACGCAGTTCCGAAAATATCGCGTTTATCTCTCGAGTCTGTGGACCAACTGAGCCTCGAGGTCTGACTTCTTCAAGTCAATTACACGGGATAAAATCGCAGGGCAAAATTCTCAAAACATGAAATCCCACGAAATTCCCATGAAATTTTAATTTAAATATTTATTTTTTCGATAAAAACGTATTTTTTCTTTAAATTTTTATCTATGGTTATTTTTCGTTTTTATTATCTTTCTTCTCCAATCGAATCATCGAGAATTCGACAGGCGCAAAAAATACAGCAGATAACCACCGTATGAAATGCTGTTTTATTCGAATAAGCCCCCATGGAAAAAAAGTATGCAAGAAAAGTGTATTTTTCGATACATCGAAAAATATATAAATAATGTACGTGGTATAATAATCACATATTTTTTTGTATAGTTTTTCTATATTCGGGAATATCACATATTTCGCGCGAACGTATATCCGGGCGAATATACGTGCAGTATACTTTTTTGTATATTCCTATGTAGTACATCTGACGAACATATGTACGTTAGATTTTTTGTATATTTTGTATATTTGTATATTTTAATATATACTTTTCATACATAAATGCATGTATAAGGAGTATATCAAATATATATATGTACAAGTATATTGCCATATATACGTACAAAGTACACTGAAAGTTATATCCTAAATATACAATTTTTCGCGCAAGTATACATGGTGTAAAAAAAAATATATTTCTCAATATATTTTCGAATATACTTTTTTCCATGGGCGAGTATAGCAATCTCGTCCCGTCGAGCGACAAACGTAGAATCCACGATCCACGCATCCACTGCGCGCAAGTCAAACGAAGTGGGGTTTAACTGCAACGCGCCTCGATTGTGAACCGGTATAATACTGAAGACCATGGTGAAAGTCCGACAGCTCGTAGTGAACACGTGTGCTGACATCATGGTTGGAGATTCCCGGCTGCAATACTCGGGAGAGCCGAGCGTGTAGATTATGCGTGCGCTGTCGTCCGAGCCACTGCTCTGACTTGTATCTTGTAGTGTATTTTGGGTGTTACTACCAGTGTTGTCCAGCGAGGTACAGTTCGTCAAGTTCTTTTTGTGTATGGAATAGCGTTAATATATGGGTAAATATACGTGAAACGTTGGTAATTCGTGCAGCTCACGATTGTGGTACTTTGTATTAACAAAGCTTAGCAAATGGCGACGCATAAACAGAAGGAAAACGTCCGGTATACTTTTGATAAAAAGTGTTTGTACGTCAATGTTTATCGAAACATTGAAATTACGTTTACTGCTGCTTCGACAACTCGTTCATGTTTATTCACGTGAAAATCATGGATAAAAATCTCATTTAAACGCAGAATATCTCAGTTATTTGTTTATTTACTTATTCATTTATTCGTTTATTTACTTATTTCTTTATTTATTTGACAGTGGATGGGGTGCACTCATGAAAATTGCTTTTTGGAAGCTTGGTTATGCTTATTATTATTATGCTAACTGTACTTATTACGGTTATTGAGAGGTACAGTGGAAATCACCTATGCCATTGGCGTTCCGTGTGATATTCACAGCAGATAAACATGCATGAGAATTTATAATAATGTTTAAAAAAAAACAATACAAATGTCATTGTCGTCCGTTCGTTCCTTTTTTTGCAATTCGTACGTCCCGAAATTCGCAGGGGACGAGAAATCGTAAAAATCTCATTTAAACGCAGAGTATCCCAGTTATTTGTTTATTTACTTATACATTTATTCGTTTATTTACTTATTTCTTTACTTATTTGACAGTGGATGGGGCGCACTCATGAAATTTGCTTTTTGGGAGCTTGTTTATGCTTATTATTATTATGCTACCTGTACTTATTACGGTTATTGAGAGGTACAGTGGAAATCACCCATGACATTGGCGTTCCGTATGATATTCACTGCTGATAAGCATGCATGAGAATCTACAATAATGTAAACAAAAAATAATTCAAATGTCATTGTCGTCCGTTCGTTCCTTTTTTCGCAATTCGTACGTCCCGAAGATTCGCAGGGAACGAGAAATCGTATGATCTCTTATCTGTTCTTTCGCTGCTGGCTTCTGATTTCTGCTGAGTCGCGAGGCTGCCTTCGTGTGACTCACGGTTCGTGTCAGCCATGCTTTGGTGTTTGATTTCCGATGGACGCTACAATGGAATTCCGGACTCGTGATTGGCCGCGTAAGTTGAGAGCGAACGCAGCCCGAGATGGTCCACGAGAAACGACGCGCGCATGAGCCACTCGCGTCTTCGTTTTCACTCACTTCTACGCTGCTCGCCACGTGCCTCTGTCCATATTAGCCGCGCATGCGCAGTTCGCGTCGCGTGTCTCCGTCGCGACGCTTCGGCTCGTGTGGCGCATGCGCAGATCGCTCGTGACCGGACTTAGCCGGCATCGACGGCCGGCTACCGCTGTCGGTAAACGCGCCGCCGTACTTACCGACGGAGACTTCCGACTCCTCGCGAAGTTGCATGACCACTTTTTGTTGTCTCGTGCTGAAGCGATGGGGCTATAAGCTATGGATGGGAATAATGATTCTCAAGAACGAGGAAATGTCTTTGCATAATTTATTGCGAATGAACATCCGAGTATTTAGTAGTCAGTTCGATTAGACAATTGCGTCTAAGCCTACTGCGCATCTTCACGCAAGTTTGGTAATGTCGAAGTGATAATCAGGCCGTAGTAAATTATGGCATTTAGTGTGGTAAAGCGTTATGGATTTTTTTTTCTTTTTTTTTCAGTTTCCCCCTTGGGTCAGGTTTATAAAAACGAGACGGAATGTCGGATTGCGGATGTGATTCGGGGGGTGGAGATACCGGCGGCTGCGACTCTGGGGGTGGAGATACCGGCGGCTGCGACTCTGGGGGTGGTGATACACATTGCGGGACCGACAACTCGCATTGTCACACCGGATGGACGAGCCGTGCGTATCTCTATATTTGTGTCCGAAAGCTGGAATTGCTATTGCATTTCAGCTCTGCATTTACGGATGTATACTAAAAATGTATCACCACTATGGATTCGTAATTGAGAAGTATTTTTCTGCAGACTCGAACGACCACGATTCGTCCATAATGCATGATCTCGCCCATAATGCAGCTCATACGGACCATATGGCAACGCATCACTACAACGCACATACCACCGGTAGAATTGGCTTTTTATGGCATTTGTGATAATTTGTTCTAAAAATGAATTTGCGATCATCCGTTTCAAAATGCAACATTTCGCAAATTAACAGACTATTTATCTATTACTTATTTTGATATTTTTTTAATTAAATAAGTACTTATTTCTTATGTTTATATTTAAAAACAAGTAATACATAAAAATTACTTATTTTTATAATGAAAATGATTATAAATTGCCATCAATCTAAAAAATTTATTTTCCAAATTAGCAGAGTGTTTGTGTAAATGAAATGATTACAATTTTCGTTACTCGCAAACTCGTAAGCGGATGTTGGAAACTCGTAACAGATGCGTATCTCGATATTTGTGTCCGAAAACTGGAACTGCTGTTGCATTTCAGCTCTGCATTTAGGGATGTATACTAAAAATGAACCACCAGAATCGATTCGTAATTGAGAAGTATTTTTCTGCAGACGGGAATGCCCACGATTCGTCAATACATATTGACGTATTGGACGATTTAACATGCCATTCCGACCATTCGGCAACGCATTGCGACGACGAATATTCCGCCGGTAGAATTGGCTTTTTGTGACATTTGTGATCACTTGTTCTAAAAATCCATTTGCGGTCTTCCGTTCTAAAATTTCATTTTTCGCAAATCAACTTTTCATTTATTATTTATTTTTATACTAAAATATAAGTACTTATTACTTATTTTTATATTCATAAATACGTAATACATAAAAAATTACTTATTTTTTATACTGAAAATGAACTCATTTTTATAATGAAAATTATTCTAAATTGCAATCATTCTAAAATCTGATTTTTCCAAATTAGCAGTGTTTGTGTAAACGAAATGATTACAATCTTCGTCACTCGGAAAGTCGTAAGCAGATGTTCTACTTGCAGGGTTGTTTTCGGATTACGGCAATGACAATTACACGTCATACACTGGCGGGGGGAATTCGAGCAACCGGAATTCTAACAAAGGCTGTTGTTATGGTGAGTTTAATGAAGAAACACAGATGATCCGACACGTCGATTGAAAATACAAATGAATTAATAATTATATTAACGTTTTATTTATACCTTACAGTGACGGTCGCAATTACAATTACATGCCTTTTGATCTTGGGCATTGTGACTTACATACTGATTCGTCATTAACTAAATGCGATAGTTAATGAGTCATTCAATTATTTTATAACGTGCATACCTTATATAAGGTATATAATAAGATATATAAGGTGTTCGTTTCCGGCAAATTAACCTTCCATATACGATTGTACTGATATTTTAGCTGCTATGCTATTCTTGTACTCAGCCATACAAAGACGATAATAAACAATAATCTTAAACTTTATTCCCAACCCATTTATTCCGCCACAAATAAAAAATAAGTACACAAATAAGCGTCGTAATTCACCTAGAGTAATTTTTTTCGCTCATTCATGTCCAAAAAATTATTTCATGCATACCAATTTTTATCTTTTAATTAACTAAATGTCGTTCCCTAAGAAATATGTACTTGATGCCACTGCACAATTTATTTGTCCATCGCACCGCAAGAGCAACGATAAAAATAGAAACCTGTAATCTTCATTTCCGTCCTGCTTATCGCATCACCAACATCTCCCGCAACAAAAAAAAAGTTAAACCAATAAACAATAAAAAAAAGATACTCGATCGACTCGATTCTCAAGCTTCGTTATCAACTGCCGAGAGAAGTCGATGGAAAAATAATAGTAGGTAAGTAGAAAATGCCAGAAGTGGTCAGACACACCACGACACTTCCTACTCTATACGCCAATCGATCGCTCATTCGTTTCGCAGTCAAAGACGTCGGCCAGGCGCTGACACGACGTGACCTACGTGCACCGACCGAAAATTCCACATTCTAGCTGTGATAGAAAATGAATTACAGCCGCGAACATCGTAAAGCGCGTTGCGCTGCTTTTGAATCTCCGCGAATCTCCAATTGGAATCTCCAATTTTCTCAAATTTGCGGAAGTTATAGCGCGAAAACGATTTTTGCCAAATTTTCAAAATGCTGTAAAATCTGAATTTCCCAACCGATTCGCGTCAACTACAATCCCATACAGTATTCTATGGTAGCGAACGTGCGTGCCAAATTTGAAGAATACTCTTCAAAAATTACGGCAGTTATCGTGTAAATAAAAAAACATGCACATACACACACACACACATACAGACATTTCGTGCAAACCACTTTCCTCGACGTTTTAGACCATTCTGAGTGTACTGACATGAAAATCTCGAAAAAAAAAAAATTTCACGAAAACAATGTTTCCTCTATGAGGAAGCAAAAAAAGATACTCGGTCGACACGATTCTCAAGCTTCGTTATCAACTGCCGAGGGAAGTCGATGGAAAAAATAATAGTCGGTAAGTAGAAAATGCCAGAAGTGGTCAGACCTACCACGACTCTTCCTACTCCATACGCCAATCGATCGCTCATCCGTTTCGCAGTCAAAGACGTCGGCCAGGAGCAGACACGACGTGACCCACGTGCACCGACCGAAAATTCCACATTCTCGCTGTGATAGAAAATGAATTACAGCCGAGAACATCGTAAGAAAATGAATTACAGCCGAGAACATCGTAAAGCGCGTTGCGCTGCTTTTGAATCTCCGCGGGACTCTCGCGGCCGCCGATTAGTCATCGCCGCCTAAGCGCCGCGGCGATAAGAACGCTGGTGGCATTGTGAAACGAAATACGTCGCTCACGAGAGCGAAAGCGCTGCGTGTGTATTAATTTGTTCAGTGTGTGGGGCGCGCTCGGGCTGTGTGTGCACACGTTCGGGCGGCCGTGAGCGGCGCGTCAGTACGTCAGTCACGACCCGTGTGTGCGTCGTGTGTGTTTTTCCCCGAGAGACATAGATACACCGGAGACGCGGAACGCCCAGCATCGCGCGCAGTCGGTTTATCGGTGTAACGCGAAAACGCACGAGGAAAGGCGATAGGTGAGTCTCGACCGTGTTCGCGATATTTTTGCCGTTCCAGTGAGGCATTTGCGGGCTCGAATTGCGGGTCGATTAGACGCGAGACGTATAACAGTGACGTGTCGCACGTGCCGCCCGCGATACTTGACTTTTCGGCCGAAAAGTCGTGAACTCGATTATCGACCGCGAGCATCGGGCGCGACGAAATTCCGACGCGAGTCGAATTTATAATTCAGCAAGAATTTGCAAATAATTGCAAATAATTTGCAAATAATTGCAAATAATTTGCAAATAATTCGTAAATAATTTCTAAATCATTGTCAAGTCATTTTTTAATTACCAATTCGCGAATTATTTTCGTAATCATTTTGTTATTAAATATTCATTAATTTTGCATTGGAATGCATTTTTTTTTTTTTTTTTCAGGATTTTGTTTTGCGTGTGTTTGAGCTTCATTATAATCAGCAGACGCGATTGACGGACGCAGCGTCGATAAGATTAGGCGGCTTTGTGTATAGATTTTAATGACAGAATCGAGAAATGACGCGTATTGCGCGATATTGTGATCGCTGCATAGGAGTCGCATGCGGAGGCGACGTGCGGAACGCGATAACGCGCGGCTCTCGCGGAGCCGCCGTCGACACGGGGCGACGGTTTGTAAATGACATATATCAGTGACGATCAACAAAATGTCACAGCCACGGCACGCGGAAACTCGGACGTAGAGCGCGCGCAGCCTATATCCGGCTTTCCGACTCCGCGCGTCGCGCGACGCGGCTGCACCTGTTGCGCCGCACACACGGCGACCGGCAAAACGCGGTCCGAGCGCGCCCGCCCGGTCTCTGTGTGTGTGCAGTTTAATCCGGAGACACACGGGAAATCCCCGCGAATATATAACTGCGCTCGAATGGAGTCTCGTTATCGGGCGTATCAAAATCTGTCTCCGCGTTGCAGTTGCGCCGCGGGTGGCCGATAGATACAACACCCGCGAATTCACACGGAGAGAACGGTTTTGCTATGCCAGCAAATCTTTTTTTTAAATAGTGACAACATCGCTTTGTCTGCAAGGCTAACAATATTTTTTGTTCGGCTAACATATTTTTTTGCCAGGCAAAGACATTTTTTTGCTCGACTAACATATTTTTTTGCCAGGCAAACAAATTTTTTTGCTCGAATAAGATATTTGTTTGCCAGGCAAACAAATTTTTTTGCTCGACTAACATATTTTTTTGCCAGGCAAACAAATTTTTTTGCTCGACTAACATATCTTTTTGACAGGCAAACAAATTTTTTTGCTGGTGCAACAAAATTGTCTGCTGGGTTAGCAGAAAACGCAATGTTGTCACTATTTTAAAAAAGGATTTACTGGTATAGCAAAACCGTTTTCTCTGTGCAGGGACGGCCGCGCTGCTGCACTTAGAGAAATCGTGCAAGTTCTGGTAACTATAAAGTGACAACTATTAAATTTTCGTTCATGCTATTATTTTTACAGTTCACGGTAATTAATTAGTAGTTATGATAACTGCGTGATAGTTACCATAACTAGAAAAATGGTAGCTGTACCTATACAAAATAATTGCCATTTTTTGGTTGTCACTTTATAGCTGGCAATACTAGATCTTTCCCTCAGTGTGCTGTTGCTGTTGGCGCGCAGCATCCGCGATTTTGTGCGTACGCGTTCGACGCGATCGATTTTGTAGCGTTCGCGAGGAAAATGAGAAAATTGAGATGAGGAAAAACACACGCGATTCGTATGACAGCAATTTGGATTTTCCTCGGTTGTCGGCCATTTTTGTGGAGCGAAAATAGTGGAAAAAATGTCGTTCTTAAAAATGCACTTTTTCACTGTTTTCACCTGTTTACGAGATCATTTTTAATTTAAACATTTTTTTATCTAAACATCCATTTTCCTCGACTGTCTTACATTCTTAGTAATCAAAGATAAGAGAAGAAATGGCGCTTGTAAAAAAAATATTTGTTTTCACTGTTTTCACCTGTATACGAGATCATTTTTTATTTTTTTATTTTTGTTAATCTAACATTGATTTTTCCTCGACTGTCGATCATTTTTGGTAATCAAAGATAGCAGACGAAATGGTACTTCGAAAAAATTAACTTTTTCACTGTTTGTACCGGTACACGAGATCATTTATTTATTGATTTTATTTTTGTTGATCTAAGATCCATTTTCGTCAACTATCGAACATTTTCGATAATCAAAAATAGCAGAAGAAATGGTACTTCGAAAAAATTATGTTTTTCACTGGTTACACCTGAAACTATGGTTCTCGTGAAAATAAAGAGCAGGATGTGTTTTCATTGGAATCTCACTGACGGGCAATTTTTTTGAAAATAGTTCGCAATCACAAGTCAAAGACAAGACTTGAAAAATATTAGCGGTTGGTTAATTATTTTGCGTTTGTAACATTTTTCGGTTTTTATTTTTCAGTGATTATTTCCCGCGAAAAGAGAGGCGAATCCGACGTGAAGTAAGAACCGTGTGACTCGAGATTTTCATTCTTGGAGAAAATGCAAGCGAGTGCGCCACCGGTTGGACAGCACAATGAGCAGCAGCCGGCGCTGCCTTCGTACGCCGAGGCGATGAGGACCGCGGGACCGCCGAACTTTTCGCAAACGTGTCCGTATCCCGTCGATCAGGGCACTTTTCCTACGCCTACATACGGACCGCAACCGGTGCCCGTCGTGCAGCAGCAGTACTACAATCAGCCGAATTACGCTCAGGCGCCTCTTCCCACGTACACGACGAACGCTTATCCTCAGTACGGGCAAACCGCGGCGGATCTGGAGGGACCAACCACCATCCACATAATCAGGCCGGTGGTTTCCACTCGAAACTCATGTTGCAGAGGCGAGTTAAAAAAACACACACACAGACAAATTACTTTTATTTCACACATCAAGGAAATTAGTAAAAAAAAAACATATTGCAAGGTCGAGTAAAGAAAAACATAAATTAGATTTATTTTAATAACGTGAGACAATTAGTATGGAAATAAATAAACATGTTGCAAAGGCGAGTTTTAAAAAACACACGAATTACATTTTTTCACACATCAAGGAAACTAGTAACAAAAAACATGTCGCAAGCGTAACGTAAAACCTACAAATAAAAAAAATGAGATTTTTTAAATAAAGTGAGGTAATTAGTGTGAAAATAAATAAACAGGTTGTAAAGACGAGTTAAAAAAATTAACAAATTATGTTTTTTATGCATCAAGGAAATTGCTTAAAATATTAATAAACATTTGCTTTTCAGGTGCACGAGGTTATCTCCTGGGTATCGTGTTAGGTTTAGTCATAATGGGTGCAATACTGCGAGTAACGGTGAACTCGCACTTTTGAGCAATCCGCGTTTGAGGAAAACTAATGACGAAAACTCGATAATATTATTATTATTAACTGGATTACGAAGTTACTATGTTGACAGTGACGTGGAAGTTGTGCTACAGCACGTTAACTATAACGCAGATTAATATAGTATAATGTAGAATAAGACACTATTGTTACCAGGGGAAAAAAAACTTACTATGGCCAGATATACCTCTCTATGAGATACCTCTCATAGCTAAGCCGAGTGAATGTTTCACTCGAAATGTGCTGTGTATAAAATATTGTATAGAGTATATATTTTCGACAGTATTTCTATGTTTTCTAAGGAAGCGACTGAACATTTTTGTACCAAAAAATGTTTTATTTTTCCTCAATAAAAAATAATCACGAAAAAGGAGCCAAATGTAAAATAATGTTCGACAGAAAAAAAAATTACGAAAAAAGAGCCAAATGTAAAATAATGTTCGAAAGAAAAAAAATTACGAAAAAAGAGCCAAATGTAAAATAATGTTCGAAAGAAAAAAAATTACGAAAAAAGAGCCAAATGTAAAATAATGTACGAAAGAGAAAAAGTTACGAAAAAAGAGCCAAATGTAAAATAATGTTCGAATGAAAAAAAATTACGATAAACGGGCCAAATGTAAAATAATGTTCGAAAAAAAAAAATTACGAAAAAAGAGCTAAATGTAAAACAATGATCGAACGAAAAAATTACGAAAAAAAACAAAATGCAAAATAATGTTCGAAAAAAAAAATTACGAACTAAGAGCCAAATGTAAAATAATGTTCGAAAAAAAAATTACGAACAAAGAGCCAAATGTAAAATAATGTTCGAAGCGCGTTATGTCTCAGGGCGGATTTTGTTCCGGCTTAAATTTCTCGTTAAATCTTTAGTGCGTGAGGCGAGTATGTGGTATTAACCGTACGAGAAACAGGCGCTTATCGTTGCTCAGGACATGGCTATATACATATATATATTTCTTAACGCGAAATGACTCGCCCGAACGGCTATTTTATTTCGCTTTCGTATCTGGGCGCGGAGGCGCATAAACGATAAGGGTGGGAGGGCGAGTCAGCCGCGCGGTTATACAGCTGGGGGATAGTAGCGAGTAGTAAAGGCGCAACGGAGAGCTCGGTACTTTTGGCGCTGGTGCCCGACGGACATTAAGAACCCTTTTCCCGCGGTATAAGAGCCGATCGTAACCTTCGAATCACCTCGAGATCCCAGGTAGAGAGACTCCGGGCCTGCATCCGCGGTGCAGTGGAACGGGAAGGGGTAGACATCTTGCGCCCGCAACGTTACACCGTGCTGGTACATTAATGGTATTAAAGTCGCGAGCGACCGCCACCCCGCTCTACTCGTTGGTCGAGACGCGAATGCATTTTACAATGCTCGATATTTACATGAACATATCAAGCATTCTAAATATCAAGCATGCTTGATATTTAGATAAAAATATCAAGCATTGTAAATATCAAACAAGCTTGATTGCATATAAATATCAAGCATGCTTGATATTTACATACAAATATCAAGCATTGTAAATATCTAATAAGCTTGATTTTATATAAATATCAAGCAAGCTTGATTTCATATAAATATCAAACAAGCTTGATATTTACATGAAAATACCAAACGTATTTTTATTTATTTAAGAGAAAGCAAAATCAGAAAAATGTTATTCGGAATTGGAGGCGACTTTTAGTGTATGGATGATTAGTCATCGAGCGCCACTGCTGTATCTACCGTAGGTAACGCGGCAACCTACGAACGCTGCGTACGCAGGATAGAAAAAAAGGAGGAATAACGACTTTCTAATTAATCTAGGTACTCGCGACTCTCATCCTTCTTCGAAAAATCAGTTGGCAAAATATGCATAAATATTGCAAAAAACGTACGCGGTACGTTTTTCGAGAATTTTTTCTTTTTTTAATTTCGTACTTTCAATTTCAAACTTTTCGAAACCGAACATTTTTTTTTCGCAAAAAATGCGACGCAACTTTGGCTTAAAAATTTCGGGAATAATTCAGATGTTGGATTAAGAAAAACACAATAATTCAGTGAATGCGAACATTTGCAGGCTGTTAGGTCAGGATATCCAAAGGGAGTATCGAACGTTCAAACACGCAAAATGATGGTGACTACTGGCCGCGGGCTCTCACTCTCTCGCCTCGCTAGGTTCAACATTTCACCCATATCTTTTACCAATAATTAATGTTTCCGATGGGGGTGAGATTGACGATCGTTCGACTCTCCTCTTCGGGATCTGGCGTTGCGTCCCGGGCAAGCGAATAAATCGGGATAAAAATGGAAGATTTTCATGCAGGTTTCGAGCCCCTCGAAGGTGCTGAAATAAGTGACAAATTCACAGCTGTTCATAATTTTGCATTGAACGATTCAAGAGGGTCATAACGTAAAATACACCCAAAAAGATAAACGCAAAAAAAATAATCACGTGCAATCCTTGAATTATCGCGTTAAAGCCAGAGTTGCAGATATTCAGACGTTTATATTTTCGTTCTATTGTTCCCATTTTTTCGTATTCGTAGATCCAGGTTTTCCAGGTTTTTGTGGACACTACACAAGAGCTGTCGACTCTCACACCAAACGAGGCTCGCGAATGGCGCCAGGGAGATCAGTAGGACTAAGTGTAATTACTCCCAGGGCCAGTGGTGCGTTCATTAATTGCGAGAAAGGACGTTCTTATAACACTTGAGTGCTGCGGCGCCGCTGGAATCTCGAGGGAATAATCGCGCAAAGCACGACGACGAAACGTACCAAGCAATATCTTAAACGTTCCGCTCTCGCTGCTTCATTAATGACACGAGAATAAAGTCCCTCTCACCAACTCAACGTTACACGCGACGCAGCTTAGGGAACTGATATTTGCGTTTCGAAATGTCGTTGATCGATTTGCGATCCCGATGAGTCTATTGATCGTCCTTTTGGAATCGAAAAAAAGAAAAATTCATGCAATGAGGCAACGTTGGGAAAATAATGAAATACTTGCTTGACATGTAATTACCAGTAAAATTAATCGCCATTCGACGATGGGATGATTCGATGTCATAAATTTCTTACACGTGTTCGAAAATGGTCGATTTGCGATCCCAATGAGTCTATTAATCGTCCTTTTGGGTTCTAAAAAAATAAAAACTCACGCAACGTGGGCAACGTTCAGAAAATAATGAAATACTCGCTTGACATTTAATTACCGGTAAAATTAATCGCCATTCGACGATGCGATGATTCGGTGTCATAAATTTCTTACACGTGTTCGAAAATGATCGATTTGCGATCCCGATGAGTCTATTAATCGTCCTTTTGGGTTCTAAAAAAATGTAAACTCACGCAACAAGGCAACGTTCATAAAATAATGAAATACTCGCTTGACATTTAATTACCGGTAAAATTAATCGCCATTCGACGATAGGATATTTCGGTGTCATATATTTTTTTAGACGTGTTCGAAAATTATGCAGCACGAAATAGCAGCAGCCACGAAGATGACGAAGCGCGACGACTGCTCTCTATTATTCAATCGTCGCATTGCGGTAAAAAGTGCGAGAGAAAAGGGGAACTCATAACCACAAAGCTGCGTGGGTTTATTAGTCTGTGTTAATCCGACAATATAACTACATGTATACAATATTTAACGCTTATTATTATTTTTATGACATTTAAAGTATCGTGCGGTCAAGTGGATATTGCCATTTCAACAAAATAATTTAGTTATTTCGATTCAATTGCATACGTCACGTGAACTAAATTTTGTTTTAAGCAAAGAAATGTGGTTTGTATGAAACAAAATAATTTCAACCATTTATAAATAGTTGGTGATACAACTATTAATTGATTATAGTTGGTAATACCAACTATTTATATATTTCTGAGTGTACATAATATTATATTATGGTAATAACAAATAGATTTTTTTAATATGGATTTTATGAAAACCACAAAAATTATATTATGTTAATAACAAATAGATTTTTTTAATGTGGATTTTATCAAAACCACAAAAATTATATTGTGTTAATAACAAATCGATTTTTTTTTATATGGATTTTATCAAAACCACTAATTTTGTGTTTGATATTTCGTCAATTGAACCAGCTTTGTTACATCGACCACCTGTTCGCGGCAGGAACCCCCGTATCGCGATTTATGCGTGACATTTCGGCGCTGCTTTGTGCAATAGTTGTGTATCTGCGAAGCATCCACGATGCGCTTGATGGTCGACGCCGCGGGACATTCCAGTTACAGAGACGGCACCGCCGGTTAAGTGTAAGCGCATTATAGGTAAGGCGCTTATCGATGAATTGTTCATCGACGCAATCACATATTGCGTATTACGATGAGTTTCCGGTGGCGGGCGGAAGTTAACCGAGGACTCCGGCGCGAATGGACTCAGCATCCAGTCGCACAACCGACAGTGATTTACAACCGTGGCCAATTTTTTATTGCCAAAATAATTGCACGATATAATTTGTGCAATTTGCAACAGTTTTTAGGTAAAAAAAATGCCTTAACAAATCGAAAATTCGTTAATGAGTTCCTAATTTGCAAAAAATAGTTTTTAAAAAATGTACCAAAATTTCTGAACACTTTTAACATTGAGAACTTAAATTTCTCGTTTTGTCAATAAAACAAATGTTTTCGGTAAATGAGAAGCTGCTTTTGAGCCGATCAACGTAATCACATGTTGCATATTACCGAGTTTCCGGTGGCGAGCGGAAGTTCACCAAGGACGCCGGTAAAAGTGGACTTCGCATCTGGGTCACACAAGAAACAGTCAATTACAGCCATGGCTTGTTTTTTTTTTTTTTTTTCAATGCTCAATCATGATCAAACTAATTTGCATAATTTCTGCAAATCTTTGGCTAATAAAAAAAATTCGCTGCTGCGAAACGACCTTTTTTTAATTGGCAAAAAGAAATTATGAAGAAAAGGTGAATTTAATACAAATATGGGTAACAAAAATATTATTCTTAATTAGAAATAAAATAATGGCGCGAATTCGCATTTCGTTCTCGGTACAACTGAAGTGTTTTTCGGTAAACGAGAAGCCGCTTTCCGTCCCCGCAATTGCGTTCGAAATTGCCTTCGACTCCCTCGAATTCGATTCCTCTTTGAATTCGGTCCATTTTCTCAAGGCGGTTTTAATCGTCGCTTCTCCCCCGTTCGAGGCAGAGACCGAGACTCTCGCGCACGGGGTAGAGGATTGAAACTGTGGGTTCCACGCCCGCACTGCGCGGTTTAATTAATTTCCTTTCCGCGGCGGCGAGCGTAAATACCATCCGAACCCCGGAGCCCGGTGAGTCTACACCGCGCTGCTCCGTCTTCGTGACGTTCGCCGGAAATCGAGAATCGTTCACCTCTCCCCGAGCGTCATCGCTCCGGGGTCCCTAACGCACTTTCACTCTATTATATATTTTTTACCCGTAACTCGATTCCCTCGCCGATCGTCGGTTGCGATTAAAATACGAAAATATTTGAGATTCAAATTTAAAAGCCCATCTTATATATATTTTGGAAAGTTGTTTGTTTGTTTGTTTGTCTGTTTGTCTGTCCCAGCCCCCTTAATTCAAGTCTGTCCCAAAATTAGAAATTTGTATTTATGTTAATCTGACCATACGCGCGCTTCGCATGCTTACCCAGTCGTCACATCACTAAAATCGAGGTTACTTTTTTTAGGCTCGATCGAACCTGCATTTTTCTCCTTCGTTCGAGATAAAACTCTATAACGAAGAGAATGCCGTAAGGCGGAACGCGATATCTTGATTTCTGAATTTTTTACAGAATTTTAAAGCCGGAAGTGGAGTTGCGTTTTCCGCGAGAAAAAGATGTTTGATTTCGCAAAGTTTGAATACCCTATCCGATGGGAAATATTCCGCTGACTCCGAAAACACCATTGTTTGCCCAAAAAAGAGAAAATTCAACGAGAAAAACGTAAAAAATGATTTTTCACTTTTTTCGAAATTTCGACTTTTCGCTAATCAAGGTGACTTTTTTTTTTATCGACCAAACCTGAATTTTCTTTTTCCGTTCCAGAGAAAACTCTATAACGAAGAGAATGCCGCAAGGCGGAATTCGATACCTTAATTTTTTAATTTTTTACCGAATTTTTAAATCAGATCCCCAAAAATCGAAAAAAGACGAAAGGGTTACTAAAACCCTTCTAAAAATTTTCGATTTTTGAGGGTCTGACTTTAAAATCCTGTAAAAAATTCAGAAATCAACATATCGCGTTCTGCTTTGCGGCATTCTCTTCGTTATAGAGTTTTCTCTCGAACGCAAAAAGAAAACTCAGGTTTGGTCGATCGAAAAAAAATAACCTCGATTTTAGCGAAGTGACGAAATTTCGAAAAAAGTGAAAAATCATTTTTTGCATTTTTCCCATCAAATTTTATGTTTTTCGGGCAAACAACGGTGCTTTTTGGAATCGGCAGAAAATTTCCCATCGGATAGGGTCTACAAACTTTACGGAATCGAAATCTTGTTTTCAGACGTTTCATTTATTTATTTGCAAATAGATCGATGCGATAGACAACAAAATCGTTATTTTTATTTTTTCGCTATTCTATTCGTGTGCGTATTTCCGAAGAACAGAAGAAAACAATAATACACAGAAATTTACATTTAAATTACCGTTATGCACTCCGCGAGGACGAATAAGAAGAAAGATCGATTTCCAATTTCGGCAGCCCTTGGAGTACAACCCGAGCGGGAGGTATTTCATTTTGCGTAAAACCAAGTCGGCTGCAGCCTCGCGATTCGCCATTCAATGTACGACTTCAATACGTAATACTATACATACGTGAGTACGTCGCGTGCGGAGGATAGACGAAGGAACGAAAGAGTTTCAGCATTTTTGCTGCTCTCATAGCCACCGGTTTATACGCCCGCCCCTCGCTCGCGTCTACCATGCATTATGCACGAGTTAGTTATTAGACGCAAGACGAGAATAAAGAAGGGGGTGAGGGCGAGGCGAGCGAGACGGGGAGAGGCGAAAAATCCGTTTCCAATAGCTCACGACGATATGTGCGCGTTTTTTGCGGCTGGAGAGTGAGAGAGAGGAACGGAGGAACGGAAACGCAGGGGAAGCCGCGTTCCAGCAACTACAGGCAGTACAGCACGACGCAGGGGCTATGGATTTCCAATTCAGCGAGATATTTTCAATATCGTTGTCGCGCCCGATTTTCGCTCTTACATATTTGTCTCATGAAGCAAAAATAAAATTCTAAGCAAACCGCACGCAAGGGGAGGGTTTACAATTTTTTTACGCGAAAAGCCACATATATATTTACTCGTAAAATTGCTTCAGTCACAAGTCAGGACCACCCCGGTGGAAATCTGTAGTTAAATCGTGAATCACCCCGGTGGAAATCTGTAGTTAAATCGTGAATCACCCCGGTGGAAAATCTGTAGTTAAATCGCATCCTGGTCAGGCCCCTGGCCAGTTCCCGACTTGGCCCGGAAGTGACGCCAAGGATTTTCCGCCAGGACCAGCAAATAGATCAAGACAGAAATGAACTCTGAGAGAAGAAAAAAAAATAGAATTCTAAGCAAACTGAACGCAAGGTAAGGCATTACAATTTTTTATTCGAAAAGACATATTTATTTACTCGTAACGATAAAATAGCTTCGTTGATAAGTCAGGACCATCCGTGAATCACTTCGGTGGAAAATCTGTAGTTAAATCGCATCCTGGTCAGGCCCGGCCAGTTCACGACTTGGCCCGGAAGTGACGCTAAGGATTTTCCACCAGGACCAGCAAATAGATCAAGACAGAAATGAACTCTGAGAGAAGAAAAAAAAATCGAATTCTAAGCAAACTGAAAGCAAGTTGAAGCATTACAATTTTTAATTCGAAAAGACACATATTTATTTACTCGTAACGATAAAATTGCTTCGTTGATAAGTCAGGAGCATCCGTGGATCATCCCGGTTGAAAATCTGTTGTTAAATGAAATCCTGATTAGGCCCAGCCCGTTCACGACTTGGCCCGGAAGTGACACTACGGATTTTCCGCCAGGACCAGCAAATAGATCAAGACAGAAATGAACTCTGAGAGACGAAAAAAAAAGAATTCTAAGCAAACTGAACGCAAGTTGAGGCATTACAATTTTTTATTCGAAAAGACACATATTTATTTACTCGTAACGATAAAATTGCTTCGTTGATAAGTCAGGACCATCCGTGGATCATCCCGGTTGAAAATCTGTTGTTAAATGAAATCCTGATCAGGCCCGGCCAGTTCACGACTTGGCCCGGAAGTGACACTACGGATTTTCCGCCAGGACCAGCAAATAGATCAAGACAGAAATGAACTCTGAGAGACGAAAAAAAAATAATTCTAAGCAAACTGAACGCAAGTTGAGGCATTACAATTTTTTATTCGAAAAGACACATATTTATTTACTCGTAAGGATAAAATTGCTTCGTTGATAAGTCAGGACTATCCGTGGATCACCCCGGTTGAAAATCTGTTGTTAAATGAAATCCTGATCAGGCCCGGCCAATTCACGACTTGGCCCGGAAGTGACACTACGGATTTTCCGCCAGGACCAGTAAATAAATCAAGACAGAAATAAGCTCTGAGAGAAAAAAAAATAGAATTCTAAGGAAACTGAACGCAAGTTGTGGCATTACAATTTTTAATTTACATTTAAATTACCGTTAACGATTACGAATTAAATTACGAATTTTCCGCACATATTTATTTACTCGTAACGATAAAATTGCTTCGTTGATAAGTCAGGACCATCCGTAGATCACCCCGGTTGAAAATCTGTTGTTAAATGAAATCCTGATCAGGGCCTGGCCAGGACCCGACCATTGCCGTAATGGCCACGCCAGGGCCCGACCAGTTCCGGACTTGGTCCGGATGTGATGCCACGGATTTTCCACTAGGAACCGGCAAATAAATCAAGACAACTTGGCCACTCCAGGGCCCGACCAGTTCCCGACTTGGTCCGGATGTGATACCACGAATTTTCCGCACCAGGAACCGGCAGCTAAATCAAGACAACTAAGAGAAACAAGTTACAAGTAGCAGCAACTGAAGTACCGGGAGGCACTAAAAGTCAAAGCCGAGAACGAAGACGGCCGACTGCGGGAAGCGAAGATCACGAACTTCGGTGTTGGCCTGTTTTACGGGGAAAATCAGCCGCGTCCGTGTGGTATCACGGCAAAGTATCCGCAATGTTGGCCGAGAGTCTGGGTTCCAGCTAGACGCGACGAGCGCAGCGAGAAGCCAGAAAAAGCCGATCGAAAATCAGGGCGACAGACGGCGCGACGCGAGAAAGGACGAGAGTGAAAGAGAGAGAGAGAGCGCGGCGATCTGTTTCGTTCGGCATGAGGTTCAATCAAGCGACGGGCCAACAAACCACGGGAGGAGACCGCAAACCGTTAATTGGAACAGACCGAGTTCCAGCTTTACGACGCAATCGAGTCGAATTATCCGACCGGCATTTCCGCCTCGCCGCGACGATATCGCGCGTCTGCTTTGCCGCGGAAAAAAATCCCCTCGAGCTCGATTCGAACCAGAGGAGCCCCGAGGATACCTGCTGACACCTGTGTTGAGTCGTTTTACGCAGAAAAAAATTGGATCCAAAGGACGAAAACACATCCCAGGTTTTGCTAATTGCGGAAGCATGAAGTCTGATTGTCATGAAAAATGCTCACCGTCCTTTGATCCAGGGAAAAGTTGGGTGTTCAAGCACAACTTTTTCTCATCCTGACCCTGACCCTTTGCCACTCATTTGCGGGGTAAATTATTAGCAATTTTTTATTTCCAAAGGCCAAAAACACATCCCAGGTTTTGCTAATTGGGGAAGCCTGAAGTCCGATTGTCATGAAAAATGCTCACCGTCCTTGGGCCAGGGAAAAGTTGGGTGTTCAAGCTCAACTTTTTTCCATCTTGGCCCTGAACCTTTGCCACTTATTAGCGGGGTAATCTGTTAGCAATTTTTTATTTCCAAAGGCCAAAAACACATCCCAGGTGTTGCTAATTGCGGAAGCTTGAAGTCCGATTGTCATGAAAATTGCTCACCGTCCTTTGGGCCAGGGAAAAGTTGGGTGTTCAAGCTCAACTTTTTCGCATCCTGACCCTGACCCTTTGCCACTCATTTGCGGGGTAATCTATTTGCAATTTTTTATTTCCAAAGGCCAAAAACACATCCCAGGTGTTGCTAATTGCGGAAGCCTGAAGTCCGATTGTCATGAAAATTGCTCACCGTCCTTTGGGCCAGGGAAAAGTTGGGTGTTCAAGCTCAACTTTTTCTCATCCTGACCCTGACCCTTTGCCACTCATTTGCGGGGTAATCTATTAGCCATTTTTAATTTACAAGCGACTCAAGTTTTGAAGTGGAAGTGGAACAAGAAGAGGAAATAACTGAAGCTTCCACCAAGACGTCGCCCATATTTTTCGTACCTATCTGTGCGGATCGCCCTTTCGCCCTTGCCGAGGGAGTATTTTACATTCGTTCGCGGATTAATTCACAAGATCCCCTTGGTGGCCTCGATTTTTCCGCCATCAGCCTGATTCGCTTTCAATTGCACAGAGTGCACCGGCTTTTTTCACGTGGATCGAACAGTTTGAGGATTTTTTTGAACGCGATGTATTTAATATCCTTAACGAAAACGTGAAACTCAATAGCTTTCGACTGTAGTGGAAAATTGCAATTTTTTTAAATGGACATTTTTTGTATACACAAAACTTGTTTTTTTAACGAGATTTAATCTGTACATACGACGCGTTTTACAGCGAGATCTCTGCGAGCTCGATTCTTATTAAAAACTTCCCGGACACTTCTGACGCGCGATACCCACGTTTAGTCGCTCCAGAACCGAAGGATAATTGGATTCGAGGACTAAGTGAAGTATGTCCCAGTTTTGCGCAGGATAATTGCAGAAGCTAAGAGTCTGATTATCATGGAAAATTCTTACTCTCCGGGGGCCAGGCGAAGTTCGCGTTTAAGGCCAACTTTTTTTTATATCCTGTCCCTGAACCTTTGCCGCACTCAGCCGCGCGGTGTAATCTACGAGTAATTTTTTAATTTACAAGCGAAATTTTTAATACCTCTGTCCAGATTGTTCTTACGCCATTGCGGAAGAAACGCTTCACATTATTCGAAGGATAAATTCATAAGATCCTCGTAATGGCTTCGATTTTTCTGCCATCAGCTTGATTTGTTTTCGATATTTTCCTCGTATAAAGTTTGCGTTACATCCGGCTCAAATCAGGCCCAACTTAGGCCGAATTCGGGCCTGACCAGGGCCCGACCAGGGCCTGACCAGGATCTGGCCAGGGTCCCCATATGGAAATAATTATATGGAAGATATGTAAAAGATGTATTCTAGATATACAAGATATATTTTGTCCGAAAACTTCTATATGTCGGATATATTTTAGAATATATACTAAATATACGCGAGCGAAAAATATATCTAAGGTATATCCAAAATACTGTTAATAATATTTTACAATATTAAAAAAATAATAAAAAATATATGCAAAATATATTTTCAAAATGTTTTTTTATTGTGTTATGGTCCGAAAAGTTCTGCATGTCAGATATATTTTTGTGTATATTTCTTTCCGTGGAGGTCACACCAAGGCCTGACCAGGGCCACAAGTAATGCCACAAATTTTCCTCTACCAATTAGAGCTCACTCTATTTATTTTCCACGTGAAACGAGATCGTTTGACTTTTTTTTGCATTTTCCCCATTTTCCCCACATGGAAATATTTATATGTAAAATATATGTCACCAAAAAATGGTATATGCAACATACATATATCTTGCATATAAAAATATATGCAACATATATGCGACATATAGAACTTTTCGTCGGCATATGTTTCACATATAAATATTTCCATGTAGGTCCCCAGCTAGCGCAATGATTTTTCAATGTCAACCGCGCAGTAGACGCCATTTTTTACCATGAACACGTGAGCCGTGTGTGTGTGTGTGTGTGTGCACAAAACTTACTTTTTGACGAGAAAAAGTCCCCCGTGGTATAATCTCATATATGGCCCGCTGTGATCCGCGCGCGTTGCGCGCATCAGACAAACGTAAAAGGAAAACTGTGTTACATGCAAACAAATCTCCGCGGGTGCTCGCGATACTCGTGCGAAAATACACGAAACTCGCTCTACCGCTCGTGTCCGAGCGATTTTTATTTCACGTTCGGATTCTCGTCCCGCGCGCTCGACGCCCGGCTATACGGTCGACTCTATACGTTGTGTGTATCCTGCGGAGGGTGGAAAATCTCCCGGTTCGTGTTCGACGCGTCCACGCGCGCACGTGCCGCGCGGCCTCTCGGCTCTCGCTCCTCTTTTTGGCGTTTTCATCGTCGCCCGCTTCTGTTTTCGTCGTTTCGAGGCCAGCCGAGCCAGCGCGCGCGATGCATTCGCGCGTGGAGTCGGCGAGCGATAAAAAAAAATAAAAGAAAAAAGAAACAAAAAAAAAACGGCGAAAAAGAATCCCTTCGGATTCTGTAATTGAAAAGTACTGTTATCACGGTTCGCGGGGGTCGAGCTGTCGATGCCAAACCCGTGAAATCCTCCGTGTAGAGCCGAGCACGGGTAATAGAGTTTCGATCGACCCGGGCGCGACGAGCGCTCGCCGAGCGTACATATAAAATAACGTAGGGCACTCCCGCACACACACACACACACACACGACGACCCTCACGCGACCCTCGTGCAACACACGCGCGCACACGTGACGAGCCGAAAGTAAAGAGTGGGCAAAAAAAAAAAAAAAACACACACACACACACACGGCGGAAGCGATACACCCGGGTCTGCCGTGCAGAAAAAAGTAAATAAATTGTAATCGACAAGTCGTTGATCGGTGGTATAAAAAAAACGAGGAGAACGTCCGATAGTTTTTTTTAACTGACCGAGTTCCGAGTTTATGGCCCCGCTCGACCGCACATTTCTTTACCCCCCGCGGCCATTCCGACCGTGAACTCGCGCTCCACGCAGTCAACGATTTTTACACCGTGAAACGCGCGCTCAAACGGGCGATGTAAAAAAAAATCAAATACGCGTTCACGCGGGAATAACATGAAACGCAATGCGAATTTTTCCGGCCGTGGAACCTTCGGAGATTTTTCGGTCGCGCGAGGAGACAGTGAGGTTTTAGTTACTGAGGAAGAGACAATTTAATGCGGTTTGAGGAAAATTATCTTTTTGCGTTGAACAATTTTTACAATTTGTAAAAAAAAAATTAATGCGCGTTGGCGCGGGAAAATAAAATGCAACTCGAATTTCGCGGTAATGCGGAGTCTCCGGCCTTCGGTGATTTTTGTGTCGTGCGAGGAGACAGTCAGCTTTTATCCACTGAGGAGACGAACATTTAATGCAATTTGAGAAAACTTCTGTCTTCACGTTCCACATTTTTTTACACCGACAGATGTAAAAAAAATAATTGCGAAATGAGCCAACGCAGACGTTTAATACGCGAAAAAGATGCTCGAAATTTTATTCGACAAGCCTCGTCTGGCGTCGAATTTTTTTTTCGCCATCCAATCCAAATAAATCAATTCGCCCATCCAATTAATTCGTCATACCAAAAATGCGATCGCTTGTTTAGCCTGTTTGACCGATCTATTTGTTTTTTTTCCTCGACGATTCGGTTATGCGAATCAACCAATTCGTTCCACCTGCGTGCGGGGGTGAAAAAGGCGTCGATGGTAATTTTCACTCTTTCCGCTCCTCGGCCAAGAAGCGCGACTCTCTCGTCGCTTCGACTCTGGAGAGGGCGGAGAATTCGGAGGAGCTGCGAGAGCAGAAGGGTGACAAATCAATGGTGGCTGGTGGGGTAGGTAACGGCATATGAGCGCCGGATCTCCTATCCTATCTTATCAACGCATTATTCAACGGGGCGGAGGCTGCTCGGGACTCTAACTGCCTGAATTTGCATAAATCCATAGATCGCTGCGTGAAGCGGACGAGCGGCGCGCGCGGTCGCATGCGGAGCGGCGGTACCGGCACTGTCTATCCATCTCTCGATGCATGTATATGCATACAGCAAATTACAGCTCGCTGCCGCTGCTACCGCTGCTGGACGAGAAACCGAATGATCCTGGCGCGAGTCGCAAGTCGGGCCGGGGCCTGCTACATCAGGAACCTTATCTGACTTGTGCGCGATACTCAGGACCTGCACGGGGGTAACTAAAACCTAAATCACTTCCCGCACACGGCGCAGCCCGGTATATTGCGGGACACGGCGAGTCGCTCGATATTTCCATAGGGGCAAAAAAATTACGTTTACGGGGTTTCGAGAGTCGTCTGCAGCGACAAAAAGGCTTTTTCGGTGGATCAAATTGTCGATACAGTGACATCACCTTTTTTGGTACGTTGACCATTTTTTAAAAATACTTTAACCATTTTTGTTGGTACGTTGACCATTTTCTTATTACTTTAACCATTTTTGTTGGTACGTTGAGCATTTTTTTGGTACGTTGACCATTTTTTTGGTACGTTGACCATTTTTTGGTACATTGACCATTTTTTTGGTACGTTGACCATTTTTTGGTACGTTGACCATCTTTTTCGTACGTTGACCATTTTTTTGGAACGTTGACCATCTTTTTCGTACGTTGAGCATTTTTTTGATACGTTGACCATTTTTTTAGTATGTTGACTATTTTTTTGGTACGTTGACCATTTTTCTTTTATACCCCGACACATTTTTTTCGTAGGGCATAACGAAAGGCACAAATGGCTAAGTCGTCATAGTCAAGCCGCTGAATATTCTCAGGAAATAATTTCATAACTCGGTTAAGACGAAGACGAAAGTTTTTTTGGAGTCTCGACTTCAATGAATGGAACGAAGTATTTTCGAGAATTACCTCGATCGTTTTCAGGGCTTCGTGGCCCTTGTGACACAATGAGAATTAATGAACTTCAATATTCCAGCAGCGGGAACATTGACTCCGCGTCGAGTGTGCCACTCGTTTGTTCCTCTCCGCGCGGCGTCAACGTTGCGCCGAGTAAACTAGCTGTTGTGTCTTTAATTGCCATGAGAAACAGGCGCGGGACGAGAGTATCGAGGGAGTTTGGGACAAATGGCGGAGGAAGTTTGCGCGCCGCGCTATACGCGAGTTGGGTCGGAAGGTAGAAACGTGCCTGGCTCGGTTCGCTCGTTGATGGGCGACGGGGAAACGCCGGGTTGTACACTATGAGATGCACCCAGTTCTCAGACTCTCACGTGTTGCAGCTGAACCCTCGGTTCGTTAGCGGTTGCGGCGCGCGCGCGCGCGGGGCAATCGGCTGCCTCCACTTCTCGGCGATAAGTCGCCCCGCAAATACCGGCTGCTACGTGTGGCTTTGAACAAATTTCACACTCTTCGGATTGCGCTGCTGCAGCCCACGAGCAGGTGAAAACAGTCTCGTCATTTTTTATTTTTTTTATAAATAAAAAATTGCAGGGTTGTTTCGTGGGTAGTGATGAAAATCGTACATAAATAATTACAAGAAATTGGTATTTTTTAGTGGAGAAATTGGTATTTTTTGGTGGAGAAATTGGTATTTTTTGGTGGAGAAATTGGTATTTTTTGGTGGAGAAATTGGTAGTTTTTGGTGGAGAAATTGGTATTTCTTGGTGGAGAAATTGGTATTTCTTGGTGGAGAAATTGGTATTTTTTGGTGGAGAAATTGGTATTTTTTGGTGGAGAAATTGGTAGTTTTTGGTGGAGAAATTGGTATTTTTTAGTGGAGAAATTGGTATTTTTTGGTGGAGAAATTGGTATTTTTCGGTGGAGAAATTGGTATTTTTTGTGGAGAAATTGGTAGTTTTTGGTGGAGAAATTGGTAGTTTTTGGTGGAGAAATTGGTGGTTTTTGGTGGAGAAATTGGTATTTTTCGGTGGAGAAATTGGTATTTTTTGGTGGAAAAATTGGTACTTTTTGGTGGAAAAATTGGTACTTTTTGGTGGAGAAATTGGTATTTTTTGTACCACGAGAGGTTAAAAACAGTCCCTAAATAAAAAAAATGAATACATAAATATAGAAATAAATAAAAAATGACGAAAAACTTATGTTGACCTGGAAAACCGCACATTCGGTGGGTAGTTGAGATCACAAACAGGATGTAATGCATGGTCGACTTTGCGACGCGAGACCGATTGGAAAATTGAGTTTGGAGGTAAATACGAGCGCGGCGTCGAATCCACACGCGCCGACCGTCAACTCGTGATACATTTTTGCACGCTTACCGATGCCGTTTGCGACGGGAATTACCCGGCGCGTCGGCCAATCAGTGGGCCCGGTTCGGGCTCTCGCCCCGTCCCGCTCTTTCGGGTCCTGCGACTCCGCATGCGAGAATACATACGGGGCACGAACCGTTCAGATGCGATTTCTACGTGCAGCTAAGCGCAGATCCGATAACGCGGATATTCGGAACCAAATGGCCGTCCGACTTCGTATTAAACGCGGGAGAGTCGGGGAGCTTTCGACACCCTTTCGATACTGCAACGAAACATCTACTCCCTTGAAAACTAGAATATTCATGCGAAAAAGGTATTTGAAAGGCTGACTTAGAAAATTGTTTATCGAGATTATTGCTTTTTGATCGATCGAACCTGTATTTTTTTTTCTTCGTTCAACAGAAAATTCCATAACGAAGACAATCCCGCAAGACGGAACGCGATATCTTGATTTCTGAATTTTTCACCGAATTTTAAAGCCGAAAGTTGACTTGTGTTTTTCGCGAATTTTTTTTTTTTTTTTTTTATTTCGGAAAGTTTGAAACCCCTATCCCATGGAAAATTTCGCGCTTTTTCCGAAAATCACCGTTGTTTGCCCGAAAAACAAAATATTCGATAAGAAAAACGCGAAGAACGATTTCGCGCTTTTTTCGAAATTTAATCACTTCACTAAACTTGAGATTACTTTTTTTTTATCGATCGAATCTGGATTTTCTTCTTTCCTTTGAAAGAAAACTCAATAACGAAGAGAATTCCGCAAGGCGAAACGCGATATCTTGATTCCTGAATTTTTCACAATATTTTAAAGTCGAACCCTCAAAAATCGCAAATTTTTCAAAGTGGTACCCCTTGCATTTTTTGCGATTTTTAGAGGTCTGGCTTTAAAATTCTGTGAAAAATTCAGAAATCAAGATATCGCGTTTCGCTTTGCGGCATTCTTTTCGTTGTAGAGTTTTCTCTGGAACGCAAAAAGAAAATCCCGATTTGATCGATCAAAAAAAAACCAACCTTAATCTCTTTCAATTGAAAAAAATTTCGAAAAAAGTGCGAAAACGTTTTTCGCCTTTCTCTCCTCGGATTTTCGATTTTTCGTTCAAACAACGGTGCTTTTCGGAATCAGCGCGAAATTACCCATCCGCTAAGCTCTTCAAACTTTACGAACCAGACAAAAAAATAATTTCTCAAAAATCCTACCCCCAGCGTTTTTTTGGAAAAATGTCTTTTCTCAATTTCGTAAATTCGAGCTATCAAAAATTCCCCAAAAACGTGTCCACCCTACCCCTTAGAGTTTTAACCCTCAACCCCGCCAGCATTCGTCGCCCCGGGTCGCTATTCATTAATCCCACCGGGATCCTTCGTCGCAGGTCCGCAACGCGGTGCGAACAACGTCCCACACCTTCGGCCATATCCCTGTCAGTTATGGTGTCACCCGATGCGGCGAACGGGTTGTGACAAAGCGCGGCCGAGAGAAGCCAAGCCGAATGGTCGAGTGGAGCCGCGACCCGCAAGCCCGGGATGAGTCAGGATGAGAAAAGTACCGAGCGACGAGTAACGCGCGTTGCCCGGTGGTCCCCTCGTCGTGTGGCGGCGGCGGCGAGCGAAATGGGGAAGACACCGGCGAAGAGGGCAACGTCGAAAGCGCGCGCGACCATCGGGCGAGCTCGAATGTCGACGAGGTTACGACGGGGGGGACGCGTAGTTAATTAACACCACCCGTCGCAGCTCTCGCACCTCCGAGTACGTCGACGTCGTCATCGTCGACGCGCGCCCGGTTGACGACGACGGCAACCGACGGCATCGCAGACACCGCTACTCGGTACACTCGAGGGTTGTTTCCCGTCAACCACTCTCGACGCTCGCCCTCAGTTTTCCAACCACGCGGATATCTGCGCTCGCTCGGGGCTCTGAGTCGCGTCCCGTTTTGCTGCGAGCCCCGAGCGTCACCCTTGCCCTTTTCCGGCGGCCCCTATCTATCCGTCTCTCTCTCTCTCTCTCTCTCTCGCCTCCTAATGCACTTTTTCCTCCACCTCGCGAAAAGAAAAAAAAGCTCGCGAGCCCTTGTCCTTCGGGCTCCGCTTTCTCGATTCCGCTTTCAAAGACGACTCGTAATTACGATGCTCTCCTTGAAATGTGAAAGGAAGTAATTGAGGGAGGGAGAGAGAGAGAGAGAGAGAGAGAGAGACGTGCGTAGCAGAAGCGACGGTACACGGAGGCTGATAAAGGACTCGTGTACTTTTAATTTAGTTAGCAGTTGGAGGATGGAGGGAGGGAAATGTAAAGTGAGCGGCCAGCTGGGCGCGCAGCTGGCGATCAAAACGCTGGAGGAGCCAATGAAATTCGATGGAGGGTCTATGAAATTTCAACTTTTTAGGTTGCACGTGGTGAAGAAAAATTGTCTTCACTCGATGACGCTGAGGCCTTTTGGGTCTCGAATTTTTTGTTGTCGCAGCAAAATCTTCAGCTACCGCAGCGATATTTTTAGCTGCCGTACACGGAGAGAAGGATCTGATACTTTTTACAATATTTTTAGTAAAAAGTATTGTAAATTTCCGGTAGAGGGGAGATATAACGCCACTTACCGAGAAGAACTAGAACGATGAGAATTTTTACCACGATATATGGTAAAAAATATTATATATATGTTAGAAATTTTCATAGTTCTCGTACTGTTCGTCAGGTGGCGGCTATGGCTTTTCAATACCAGGCACGTTGGTAATTTTTACTATCGCGTCCGGTAAATTTTATTAGATCCTTCTCTCCGTGTAGCAAAACTTTTGTTGTCACTCCGTTAATATTTTTCTCTGGGCGGACCGCAGCGTCCATTAACGACGCCCTGCAGCCTGTGGTACCCGCACTGCATTCTTCAAACATGCCGCCGTATCATAGAAATTCGTGCAACTTTTCCCTCATACTCTTGCCAATAGCTTTGATGCTTTATTGATGCCCGTCAAAATGCGCCACATTAGCGCAATATATCCGGCCCGCTCTGGTCGGCGTTAAATATTCAAAAACGTAAAATCATAAATGTTCCGGCTGGCGTGTAACACGGACTCGAAATATCATCGCGGGAGTGTTGAGTGATTGGAACACGATCGAAACACGCCGAAGGTCGCTGTGGGAAATGTTTCCGGTTAGCATATATTTAGGGCCGATTGATTAAACGGCAAAGGGCGAGCAGCGGGTGCGCACAGGTGTGGAAAGGGCGCGGCAACCAGCCAGAATGATCATCATCGAGCATTTTGATCGAGCTTTCGGCGGGGCATTGAAATGGATGTTGGCGGAGCGGACGGTAGAGCGAGGCAACGTGCAGTTAACTCGGAAGAGCTCGAGAGTGAGGGGGGAGGGGGGGGGGGGGTGAAAGGGACCGGGCGAGGGGGGACGCAAAGAGAGAGGCAAAGGGGTTGTACACGGCAGTGGCAACGGTTAATTGATCAAATTACAGGGCAGAATCGTGGCCAACGCCGTGGAATTGAAATTGCAGGGTAGTTGGATGACGAGGCCGCCGCTGCCGAAGGCTCGACGCACCCGCGCGACCAGCGTTTTGGGCATTTTGGGAATCCTGCAGAGTCGGTTAACGGCCTGAAGCCGGTTAAATGGTTTCGGAGGATGCAAACTGCAGATGTGCAGAATCACCGGTGTGAAAGGAACACGAATAATCCCGCAAATAGACTTAACGAGGCTTTACAACCGGTTCGGATCGCTTCGAACGACGTCCGGGTCTCGATGTGTCGGGCGTTAGCGTCGATTGATACATAATACTCGCGTAATTTCGTGTCTTCTGCGTTATAATTTTTATTTTTTTTATTTTTAGAGTGGAGGTGATAATAAAATCGAGGCTTTGTGACTGCAGATGCGACTCGAAATCGTGAACGGTTATTTTACGGTCATTTGACCGTCGCGTCAACGTCAATTGATATGTGCAAAACGCGCGCGTAATTTCGTCTCTCTTGTGTTATAATTTTTTTTTTTTGTTTTGAAAAGTACAGGTGAAAATCAAATCGACTTTTTATAGATTTACAAACGGATCGCTACGGACGCAGCTGAACAGGTTCGACGTTTCAGGCGGAAGCTGATTGATACGTAATACCTACGTAATATCTCGCGTATATATTGCATTATTGACGTGGTATGCGTAAAATTCGTACTTACGCACTGCCTTCGGTGCGTAAAATGAATTTTTACACACAGTGCGTAAAATGAATTTTTACACACAGTGCGTAAAATGAATTTTTACACACAGTGCGTAAAATGAATTTTTACACACAGTGCGTAAAATGAATTTTTACACACAGTGCGCAAAATGGAATTTTTACACACAGTGCGCAAAATATAATTTTTACACACAGTGTGTAAAATGAAATTTTTACACACAGTCCGTAAAATGGAATTTTTATACACAGTGCGCAAAATGGATTTTTTACACACAGTGCGCAAAATGGAATTTTTACACACAGTGAGTAAAATGGAATTTTTACACACAATGTGCAAATAGTACATTGTGTGACTAGTGCGCGAAGTAGGCGATTCACGACGAGTGTGAAGTTTGCGAATTTCATTCGCGCACTGTTCGGAGTGTGCGAATAAATTCTCAAATAACATGCGAAAATCGACTATTTCGCACCCGCTACGCAGGCACGAGAAGACGAACTTCGCACGCACATATGTCAAAAATGGAATTTTTACACACCGTACGTAAAATGTTTTTTTACGCGCTGTGCGTAAAATGGAATTTTTCACATACTTCGAAAAAATATGGTATGCCACACAAGCGTATGATTTTACGCACATGTGGCTTAATACACTGTTTTTTATACATTTTCGCAGTAGAAATGTAAATCAAACGCAGCCGCGAAGGCTTCACAAACTCTCGTCCTATTTTCATCTCGCGCTCCATCATCATCGCGTCGGTAGTTCTAACTGAGCTCTCGAGCTTCCGGGGTGAACACACTCGGCGTATTTCACGCACTTTGCTCGCCAATCGCAACACACCGCAGCTGCTATCGGTGATACGAAATGATGGCGTTATATCCCGGCGGCCGTGTGCGGCTCGTCGAAACGGCCGTCAAGTGTTCATAGCTCGGGTGGTGCGCGCCGCTCGGCCGAATACCGCTTTTAATTAATGATCGGAGCCCTCTCTGCGATCGATGGATCGGGCCGCGTGCTTCCGCACAGCCTGCAGATACCGCGCGAGGACGAGAAGGGTTGAGGCGCAGAAGTCGAGGCACTCCGGACGAGCCTGTGGAGGGCAGTGAAAATCCGCACGAGGGTTTCGGCAACGTTCGGAACTATATGAAGAGGGTCCTTCATACGTTATCATTTTTGTAGACTGTTATCTTTTCACGTCACTGGTTAACGGATTGACCATTTTTTTCTATTTGAGATAATGAGCCTTGGGCTGAAATCACGTATTGACGTTTGATTAAAAATTTAATCAGGGTGATATTGAAATAACACCATTATTAATTTTTATCAGCGGGTTATTGAAATATCACCCTGATTATATTTTCCATCACACGAAATATGAATGCAATCTAGAGAAATCGTGACTTCTGATTCTTTTTTTTATTTACGAATTTAGGGGTATAATTTTTGTTAACGATTCGTTCCGATGTATTTTTGCCGGTACACATAACGAATTCGCCATCAGTTTTTTTCTAAACGCAGTAGGTTTCATGAATTTTTTTTTAATTTGATTAATTTCAATTTTTTATGTTTTACTAGGCTAATCACACGCGCTGGCGCGCGTGCCTGAAACACTTTTCGCCAAAATTGACCTCAGAATTTTTTTTTTTCAAAATATCGACTTGAAACCTATACCATTATTCTCAAGTCGTATATTCTACCTCTAAAAACACTGGTTACTAACCTTTTTTAATCGATTTTGAAAAAAATATTTTGTTGGCGATTTTTTTTCTGTCAGAAATCGTAGATCCAGCTCCGGACCGAAAATCGCCAAAAACGTCAAAACGTCGGAAATTTTTATTTCAAAATATCACCTATAATGGGTTAATTAAATGGTTACGGTTGCTACCCCGCCTGTCCTCATATCAAATTTTTCAAATTTGACACCAAACTGATGTTGTTTATCACGGACTTTCCTTGCAGCTCTAATAGTTTGCTAACAATGCTTTCCGTTACTCATGAACCTTTTAAAAGTGGGATTTTTTAACAGTTTCAATTTTTTATTTTTTATTTTTAACTGAATAAAAAAAATTAATTCGATACCACCGCGCAAATGTGAAAAAATCTGCGTCAACTGGACAAAACTTCGAAATTTACGTTTTTTTTTTGTATTCAACGCGTTTCGTATTTTGCGGATGCAACGCGAATATATCGCGCGAGAAATACGTAGGTATAAATGTTAAATTTAAATCAACGGGAACAGTCCGAACCCTCGCCACTCATTATCACGGACAGCTTTGTCTGCCTCCGCGGCTGCCGCTGCATACAGCTGCCTAGTTCGTTCTTTTCGTTCGACCGCTCGGCAGGTTCGCCCCCTATAAAATTCGCGGTAAAATTCGTTTCACTTCGACGTTTCGCGGTTTATGTTCACCGAGCTCCGGGGCTTTTCCGGCTTGTCTCTCGGTATCCCTATGATCCTGTGACGTTTCCGATTTGAATGTATCCGCAGGGCAATAGCGGTACCCACACCCCATTTACATCCCTGTTTCACCGAGCCACTACGGGGATTATTAGCGATTTCTGATTTTCGCCATTTCCGAGCTCGTGGCACATATCGGTTGCGCGTTGCTCGCATCGACACATCAACTGCAGGGCATCGCGTTGGGGTTTTGTCAAGGATTTGATGCCCCAAAATGACGTTAGAATTTCGTCCGGAATTTCGAGTGGAATTATCGACGTTGCATCCGGGCTTTCGAAACGTCGAATCCAGGTGTTGCTCGGCGCACTGATTGGTCGACAATTATACGCTATTTTGTATTAAATACCACACGATATATTTTCCCCAAAAATGTTTTTTTTTAACACGGAATAGATCGCACAAAAATTCCGAAAAATCCTCGACGTTGTTTCTGAGAAATGAACATTTTTCGAGAATTCCTTGCGATTGGAATTATTAGCGATTTCTGATTTTCTCCATTTCGATAATGTTATAAATAATGCAGTTTCCGATTCCGCACTGATTATTGGAATCCGCACGTCGGGGAATTTTTATTATTTTTATTTCTTCTCTTTTCGGAAATAAAAAGCGACCGAATCAGACGGTAACCGAGCGGTTTCCGAGAACCGGCAGAGAAAAAGGTACAGGAAGGCGGATAGCTGCTGCGGGTAGCGAAAATCTTGCGTGGAGGAATCATCGAAATTGCAGGTTTTCGGGGGAAACGCTGGACCGGGAGAACGTGAGTGGATTCGGCAAACTCCCGCGGAGGAAACGGACGCGCGCCGCCCGAGCATCGCCAAGATAAATAGGATATTCTAGGGGGGCGGAGGGGGGTCGAACGCGCTTACGTGCTTTTCGGGGGTTATCTTCGGGTTCGTTCGCATACGTATAACGGACCGGCGACCCGGACTCCCGGGAACCGCACTCGAAATTTGCCTGCTTCAGTGACGTCACGAGTGGAGCTGACAAAAAGAATCCTCCGCGTGGATAGAAAGCTTCCCATTCTTTCGATTTTTTTTTTTTTTCAGAAAGTAAACCCGTCTTCACAGAAAATTTTGATTATTTATGGTATTCGAAAAAAAAAAATTAAACGCCCGGTTCTCCTTGTAGGCAATTAAAAAAATGTTTCGAATCATGACTCGAAATTTCTCCACTTCAACGACGTCATAAGCAGAATCCTGACGAAAAAACCTCCGCATGGACCGACAGCTTTTTTTTCGGAAAACAAAACGCAGCATTTTGATTCCGTAAGTCGTCAAAATAATTGGCCGCGACTCCCGCTTTCATCATTCGAACAAATGTATTTAAAAAGAAGATGCATCAGGTTTGAAAAAAGAAATAATAATAATAATTCATATCAATTAGCTCTGATTCCAGCATCTTTCGAGACCGCACTCGAAATTTGCCTGCTTCAGTGACGTCACGAGTGGAACTGACAAAAAGAATCCTCCGCGTGGATAGAAAGCTTCCCATTCTTTCGATTTTTTTTTCAGACAATAAACCCGTCTTCGCAGAAAATTTTGGTTATTTATAGTATTCGAAAAAAAAAATTAAACGACCGGTTCTCCTTGTAGGCAATTAAAAAAATGTTTCGAATCATGACTCGAAATTTCTCCTCTTCAACGACGTCATAAGCAGAAGCTTGACGAAAAAAACTCCGCATCGACCGACAGCTTTTTTTTGTCGGAAAACAAAACGCAGCATTCTGATTCCGTAAGTCGTCAAAATAATTGGCCGCGACTCCCGCTTTCATCATTCGAACAAAAGTAAAGAAAGATGCGTAAGGTTTGAAATGAAATGAAAAAAAAAAAAAAATGCATATCAATTAGCTCCGATTCCAGCATCCGACAGACAATGAACGTCGCGGCTCGCGAAACATCCCGCAGGTGGCTCGGAAAATCCGTGGCCGCGTGAAGCCTCAGCGTCGAGAAAATCAGCCGAACAAATATCGTCGATCAATATTTCAGTCACCGGAGAGTCGAGGCTGAGAGGAAAGCCGGAGCCGGAAAAAGCTTCCCCGCGAGTTCGGTCGGTCCGAGGGCAGAAACGGCGGTGGAGTCGGATATCACGTTTTCCAATTATTCGTTTTGCGTTGGCCTGTTACGTGGATGGAGCAAACGAACCGTGTACAGCGTGGCCGAGAGCGGCGGGAGGACACGCGTCGAGCGGTCGGACGGTTCGTGCGGCGGCAAAGTAAGTTACTCCAAGTAGTTGAGCGCCAAACTTTATATATGTTCGTTGCTGAGGGTGTAGGCACGTGATGACCCGAGAGTTGGCGCCGAGCTGTGAGAATTTCGCGATAAAAGCGAGCAACGTGCCGCCCTCGCCCCCCGCGGGGCACGCCGAGTTTATCATTTTTTTTTTCTTCAATATATATTTCGTTTATCGATGTGTGTTGGCTGAACCCGGTGAAAATATACGTCGAGTCGTGCAGATATTTTGCGACACATGGCGATGAAATCTCGTGTTATACTCAGAGTTGTAACCCAAAGTCCCAAAGGTAGCGTTAAATCTGGCCCAAGTCGGACCCTGGTCAGGCCCTGGCATGTCCATCGTGACCCTGATCAGGGCCTGACCAGGGCCGCACTTAACGCCGCGGATTTCCTACCAGGGAAATTCCCAATTATTTTAAGAAACAAATGTCATAATACGGTTTATTTCATAGGTGAAATTTAATAATAACTTAAACGTGAACTTTTGAATAGTTGCATAGATACCTCATTTTCAATGGAAAATTGCGAGTAATTTCGTTACTCGCAATTTTTCATAGATACCTCATTGAAAATTTTCATTGAAAATGAGGTACATAGATACCTCATTTTCAATGAAAAATTGCGAGTGCCGCCCTCGCCCCCCGCGGGCCACGCCGAGTTTATCATTTTTTTTTTTTCAATATATATTTCGTTAATCGATGTGTGTTGGCTGAACCCGGTGAAAATATACGTCGAGTCGTGCAGACATTTTGCGACACATGGCGATGAAATCTCGTATTTTGCGCAATCGGCGACCCCTCGTGTTATACTCAGAGTTGTAACCCAAAGTCGGTAGCGTTAAATCTGGCCCAAGTCGGACCCTGGTCAGGCCCTGGCATGTCCATCGTGACCCTGATCAGGGCCTGACCAGGGCCGCACTTAACGCCGCGGATTTCCTACCAGGGAAATTCCCAATTATTTTAAGAAACAAATGTCATAATACGGTTTATTTCGTAGGTGAAATTTAATAAGAACTTAAACGTGAACTTTTGAATAGTTGCATAGATACCTCGTTTTCAATGAAAAATTGCGATTCATTTCGAGAAACATGGAACTGCACGGTCGAACATTACTTTCGTAATGCGTTGACCGCATTTCTTCATTTTTTCAAAAAAATTACCGTGAAATTTTGTTGCGAATAAATATTCTTTTCAGCCATTTAAAAGTGTACATATTACATTGTAATTACTCCGTGTTAATATTTTTGTTAATAATTACAAAACCAATTGTAACATCGACTTATTTTTTTTTTTTTAAGGATATACAACTCTGATTTTACTCCTCGCTGTATCTTTTTTGTCTTCGAAGATCAACTTAATGCACTGTTAAAAATATACGGTGTCAAACGCTGCTGGTGTGGACTTTTTCCTAGTGTTACTTGTTACAGTGTTAATAGTAACACTTTTTACGGTGTATAATTAACACCAGCCGTTTCGTTAAATTTATTCCTATGTTATCGACAAAACGTCGTAACACTTTTCGCTATAAGGGCATGAATGCACGTATCCTGTGTGATTTTTTATTATCTCGTGAATGAATTAGTCGCTTTTCTCAGTTTTTATCGAAAAATTGAAAAAGAAATCGAATTTTTCATTACAGATTCCCTCTGCGGGTAATTAATCTGTAATTTTTTTGTTCGGAAATCAAAATTCTGACTACTTCACTAACGAGATTCACATTACTGCCGTCTGTATTTCAATTTTCGCTTCGATCCGTTCATAATTCACGAAAAACGGCAGTTCCGAACTTTTGAGGTGCAAAGTCGGTGTTTTACACTGTCTTAACACCGCTCGTTATCACCGTGATTGGTGTGGACCTATATAGACACCGTCTTAGTGTAGTTTTTAACACCACATTTTTAACAGTGTGGTGAAAATATTCCCTCGTGTATTATATATGAAGTGTGAAGTTTGTGTGCGTGTGTGTAGTGTGAAGTAGGAGTTGAAGAGCTTATATGTTAAAGTTGAACTCTGCTCGCTATGTGCGAGATCGGAACGGAATGCCGCGATAATGCCAATCAATGACAATTGGTAACAAGCCGCCTTCCCATCGCGTCATCCTTTTACGCGCAAACAGGGACCCCATTGATGAACCTTCGTCGCGTGACTACCACGTGGGTATTTGTATCATGGTTACTGAGAAAAAAATGTCTGAAGACGTTGCATTCGTTCATTTTTCTTTTTTCTAGAAATTACATCCCAAGGGAGTCCGTTCGTCGGGCTGATCAGTAAACCTTAAAAATAAGATAAAATAATAATAATTTTGTGTCAAATAAAAACAAAAATACGTTTTTACTACACAAAAACAAAAATAAATTTGGAAACAAATAAAAGAAAAAAATAAATAAATGTGTGTCATGACCCTGACGATTACTCGTGGAACGCCCCATACAAAACATAATAACTATCGTTGCACATCGAAGCGCGATAACTTCTAGGGCGCCCGACGCTTGACTGACGTGTGACAGCTATATAGATGTACCGCAGATATCTCTGAGTGTGTAAACAGAGTATTTACCGTAAATCACGTATAGTGGGGAAAATGTAGTTGACCTCGCCTGTCGGGAATAAGATGGACTTTCGCACTTGTAACGCGTTAGTCTGAGCTCGAACGTGGTACCGATGCTTTGTCATCGTTGAGCGAGACAAAATATTTCGTAACACTTGGAAGCTCCGTTGTTGCTAATTTCAAATCAGCAGCAGTCAGTACATCAGTCAACGTTGGTTAAGTGAATTCGATGTTCGGTTTGTATACCGAAGTCGACGTGACGAGAAACTGATCGCTGTTCAATCAACTGACTGAAAATAGTTTTATCACCAACTTGACAATGCAGAGAGATACGAATTATTGTTACAAGGTGACAGTTGGATATTTTTTCGAATGGATCAATTTTCTTTTTTCGACGTCCTTGGACACTAATAACATAATAATTACACATAATTATGTACCATGAACGGCCTGACACTTTTATCATTAGCAGCTGCCTGATAAATTTTCGTACCTGGCAATAAATGTTCGTACCTGCACAGGGCTCGGATGGCTTCGTCATCGATAATGGTATCCTGATTGGTCCCAAGGGTTCGTTCGTCATGAAGCACAACAGTTTCGGAGAGTATGTCCTCGAGCGAATGAGATCTGCGCCAGAGTTCGCCGGACAGGCACGTAAAGTTTATCGTACTCCTTATCTTATCCACATTTACACATGTTCATTTATTCATCCATGCACTGGTAGCCTCATCTCATCGTATCAGCCGTGAAGCCATTTTAACGAACGAGAAAATTAATGACTGAAATCATCAGGTGGACGGTTTAACAGGAAGGGAGGAAAACTTCGCCTGGATGACGGAGAAAAGTGTCAAGTGCGCTATGTGGCTGAGGGATCAGAACATCAAGCCCGGTGACGTTATTGGCATTTGCACCTACAACCAGATGGACACTTACGTTCCCTGCCTGGCCTCGCTGTACGTAGGGGCTGTTTTCAATCCATGGTGGAATGTTGGAATTACCGAAGGTAAACACGAGAAATATTTGTACGTCGAATTACCATTGCATTGCTCTTGATGGAGGCCAATGTGGTATTTCACAGAATTTTAAAGCCGGAAGTTGAGTTGCGTTTTTCGCGAAAAAAAAATGTTGGATTTCGCAATGTTCGAAAACCTTATCTGATGCGAAATTTCGCGCTGATTCCGAAAAACACCGTTGTTTGCCCGAAAAACAATAAATTCGATGAGAAAACAGCAAAAAATGATTTTTCACGTTTTTCGAAATTTCGACACTTCGCTAAAATCGAGGTTACTTTTTTTCGATCGACCAAACCTGGATTTTCCTTTTGCGTTCCAGAAAAAACTCTGTAACGAAGAGAATGCAGCAAGACGGAATGCGATATCTTGATTTTTTAAATTTTTTACAGAATCTTGAATTCAGACCCCCAAAAATTGCAAAAAAACGAAAGACCCCCTTCTACAAATTTGCAATTTTTGCGGACTGACTTTATTATTCTCTAAAAAATGCAGAAATCAGGATATCGCGTTTCACTTTGCGGCATTCTCTTCGTTATAGAGTTTTCTCTCGAACGCAAAAAGAAAACCCAGGTTTGGTCGATAAAAAAAAGTAACCTCGATTTTAGCGAAGTGACAAAAATTCGAAAAAAGTAAAAAATCATTTTTTGCATTTTTCTCATCGGATTTGATGTTTTTCGGGCAAACAACGGTGCTTTTCGGAATCAGCAGGAAATTTCCCATCGAATAGGGTCTTCAAACTTTATGAAATCGAAATTTTTTCTATTCGATTTCGTAAAGTTTGAACGTGTATTTCACGTTAATTTACTTAACGTTCTAATTTTTATTCCAGCATGTAGCGAGCACGCGAGCCACTACAACTAGCTAGTTCTTGATCATTAAAGAAATCATTTTGAATTGCAGTATTTTTTGTATTATTACAGAACTTATGAGATACTTTCTCACTCTGACGAGTCCCAAAATAGTCTTCGCCGACGAAGCCTCCGCAGGGCTGATTGCCGAAGTGGCCAAGAAACTCGAGTTGCCCTTGAAAGTCGTCGTATTCGGAAGCATGACCGGCCTTCAATCACTGAACGATATTCTCGCGACCCAGAAAGCAAAAATCGTTTCTGACTTTCGGTGCACTAAGTTATCGAGTCTCGATGACCCAGCTGCAATTGTCTACACCTCGGGGTCCACTGGACTGCCCAAGGGTGCCCTGTACTCTCAGAAATCGCTGTTCGCCAATGTCGAGACTTTCAATGTCATGGGCGAAATTGAAGGCGTCAGAATATCGCTGATGTTCTCGACACTCGCCTGGCTCACCGGACTACTTGTCCTGCTGAGAGGCGCCGTGGCGCCAGAAACCAGAATTATTTATCCAGATTTTTCGGAAGAAATTGCTCTACAAGCTATCGAAAAATTTAAGGTACGTGTTTAGCATTTTCTACAGTAAATGTTTAAAGCATTTTTTTACAGTTTTACGGTCCTCGTTCAGAAGAATCCTAGTTTAGAAAAATCCTAGTTCAGAAAAATCCTAGTTTAGAAAAATCCTAGTTCAGAAGAGTCCTAGTTTAGAGAAAAATCCTAGTTTAGAAAAATCCTAGTTCAGAAGAGTCCTAGTTTAGAGAAAAATCCTAGTTTAGAAAAATCCATTTAATACTGAAATTTGTGTATTTTAATCGAAAAAAATGTCGTGCAATCATATTACACATCCATCTAAACAATTGTTATGCAGTACCAAAGTTGCAAGCTCATTCATCATTTAACAAAAATAAATTAACGTTTAACATAAACCAAAATGATCAAAAACCAATCAGGTAAATTGGACGCTCATGGGAACGAGCCCGGCCGTCAGGATTCTAAAATCACCGGCATTGTCGACCTACGATTTGTCGTCGCTCAAGTACCTCTTCGTTGGTGGAAGCGTCATAAAAAAGGAGACACAAAAGGCACTAACCGTGAGCTTTCCAAAGGCCAAGGTTATCCAGGTTTACGGTACGACTGAGTCAATGCGAAACGCACACATATTCCCTGACGTGACCAATCTTAATAATTTACCATGACTTCTTATTGACGTAGTTAAAATGACAATTTTTTTTATTCTCAGGATCCACCGAGATGGGCGGTGTGGTACTTCAACAGAGCATGGAGAATCCCAAGTTCGGTTCTTGCGGCACAGTCAGGAAGGGCATAACGATGAAAGTGATTGACGTTGACAGTGGAACGATATTAGGTCCAAATCAGGAGGGCGAGGCTTGTTTCAAGTTTCCATATATGATGCTCGGTTATTACAAAAATCCTAAAGCCACGAGCGAAGCCGTCGATGCTGAAGGTATATAACGCCGTATTATTTCAACACGTACTGTATTATTCTGAAATAATAAATTAATAATAATATGACTGGCGCTGGGGTCTCAGGGTGGCTGCACAGCGGTGACATCGTGCATTACGACGAAGAGGGTGACGTCTACATCAGTGACAGAATGAAGGAGATGATCAAGTACAGAGGTTATCAGGTTTCGCCTGCGATGGTCGAGGAGGTCCTGCAGGCACATCCGGAGATCTATGAAGTCGCAGTCGTGGCCACCCCGCACTCTGTAGACGATGAACACCCAATCGCGTTTGTGGCCAGGACGCCGAATGCTCGAGTAAGAATACAGTTTTTTTTCTAGTAATTCATTGCACTGAAGTAGTAATATAAATTATTATTACAATAATGGTAGACAGAGTCACAGAAGTTGTGCGAATAATTGTAACTTTTGCGACACTCATTAATTGGCCCATCGATCATTTCCTGCAACGAACGTAGGTCACAGAGGAGGACATTCAGAAACTGGTGGCGGACAAGCTGCCGGATTACATGAAGCTCCGAGGAGGCGTTCGGTTCCTGAAGGAGTTGCCTCACACGACGTCGGGAAAAGTTGCCAGGCGTGAATTAAGGCAGATGGCGCAGTCTGGCAGAGCCAGTTAAGGGTGGCCCTTAGCAATTAGTGTGACTTTAATTTATTTTGTATCCTAGTTTAGACAAATCCTAGTTTAGAAAAATACTAGTTCAGAAAAATCCTAATTTAGAATAATCCTAGTTTAGGAAAATCGTAGTTCAGAAAAATCGTACTTCAGAAAAATCGTAGTTCAGAAAAATCGTAGTTCAGAAAAATCGTAGTTCAGAAAAATCGTAGTTCAGAAAAATCGTAGTTCAGAAAAATCCTAGTACAGAGAAGTCCGAGTTCTGAAAAATCCTAGTTAAGAAAAATTCTAGTTCAGAAAAATCCTAGTTTAGAAAAATCCTAGTTCAGAAAAATTCTAGTTCAGAAAAATCCTAGTTTAGAAAAATCCTAGTTCAGAAAAATACTATTTCAGAAAAAAGTGCTCGGTGCATATTTTTGCTCTAACGCGACAAATCGTCACATTTACTTTCGTCCCCTACTCGAGAAGTGAAATTTTCTCTTCCATTCTTCTCGCCTAGCCTTCATCTCAACCGATCGATGGGTGGCGATGCACCGGTGCCGGGTAATGGAATGTCGTTGACGGTAATTTGACGACGATATTGAAGGATCGAGGAGGCATTTTTACGTCAGTCTCCGTTGGTTTTTCCCGATCGACCAATTAGGCTCACTCGGACGTGTAGTCTCGTCGCTATATGTTTCAGAACACGTAGTTTCGTGGCCAATCGTGACGTCCACTGTTCTCCCAATCGTCCATCGATCGATATATGCAATATGTACACTTCAATTCCGAGCAAGAGGACCATCGCTGTGACTTTCTGAGATGCATGCAGCTGTGTCAATCTGGCTGATACGACGTATTAAAGGCATCTCTGTCGTTTGCAGTGAAATTCAATTGACCCGACGCCACGAATAGACGTGAAAATAGCTCCAAAGTCGATTTTGCCGATTCTCCTAAATCTGCAACAGATTAACAAAAATTGACAATCAGGCTGAAGCAAAGGAATTCCGTAATTTCACTAAAGTATCGATATTTGCTGCAGCAAACTAAACAAAAAATAATAATCAAGCTAAAGCACAGGAGTTTCATGCTTCCAAAAAAATATCAATATTTATTGTAAATTCGTTTACAATTGACATACCAAATATTCGATATTTGTGATACCGTTTATACGTTTGCATGCCACGTCGTTCAAAAAAATCCGTCAAAATAACGGGACGTCCCGCGAGCGTGTCCGACGAATCAGCAGTCCGGCCCCGTAGCACAATTGCCAAATGATGGACGAGAGACGAATATAAGACCCGGACGACGGTGTTTTTTTCCCCCCTGTCAAGGGACTCCGCGGGTCTGTAGCGGGTACGCCGCGAGCCTTGCTAGGGGCTCTCGGAGATTGGATCGTTTGATTAATGTCGTCCCGACCTTTGTCAAGTATCTCGCCGGGGAGAAAAATCGTGGCACCGATAGCCCCGAAACCCCCGCGTCGATGGACTGCGGAAGAAAATTTCGAGTAGTTTCGTCCATCAATCCAACGACGGCCCGAGACCCGAGCGACAAACTCCCCCCTGTCCCCAAACTCTTGTACTTTATCAAAAATATCAGTGTGTCACTTATAACATCCACGCCGATTTCTCAATTTTCCGTCACCCCTACGACGCTATGTGGAACCGATAAGAACAACTTGTTTCCGGTTTGCGCGGTCGAAGCCAGCAATGTTTGACGATTTTTATCGTCAGCAATGTTCGACGATTTTTATCGCCAGCAATGTTTAACGATTTTTATCGTCAAACATTGCAGGCGTCGTTTTCGATGAACAAACGTGGTCATTACGTACAGTGGACTCTCCGATAAGTTAAGGTCGCGGGACCGAAAGCCGATTAGGCCATTCCAATAAGTTAAGATCTCCACTACTTGCGCAAACCGTTCTCGGGCGCCCGAAACGACGAGAGGGGAAAAATCCGTCTTTCATCGGTCCTTGTCTCGCACGAAACTAGCTGCCGCGTTACCTCTCGGTCACAATGTGTTCGACCGCAGGTAGTGTGACGTAGAAAGGGTAATCCGCTTCCCCGCCAGCAGGTAGAAAGAGCTCAGAAAAGGGTTGATCTTATCTTACCAGAGCGTTAATCCTTAACTTATCGGAGTGCCTTAATTTTTCGGAACTTAACTTATCGGAGAGTTCACTGTAGTCATTTTTACTGACGCTTCCACCACAAGACAAACGAGCGTTTTGTGAGTTGGTAATCACTGTAAGGTCACTGCATTTTCGTTGTCCCGAACCAGTTTGTAGCAGGATTATTAAAGTCGTTCACGAAAAATTCTGCTTGACAGTGGAAACGGCAGTCACTTTGGAAGACATTCCGGTTATCAAGGAGAAAATCCACTAAAAATTCGAATAACAGAAACATGGTCATCACCAATCTAACGAAGTGGTAATTTTTTTACCAAAGTTTCCTCCGCAATACCAACGAAACTTTCATGACTTAGTAACCATTAAAAGGCCACCTAATGTTTCGTTGTTTCCAGTCAGTTTGTTGTGCTATCATCGAATCCACACTTCAAAAACTCCGCTTGACATACCAAACGATAACACATTTCAGATTCCCATCACGAAGAAACAAAAAATAATCACTTACTCGCCAACATACCTAAAGCAAGACGCAAGTATCAAACCCGCGCAAAAAAAAGTATTAAAAGAGTATGATAATGGTATGAAGCTGGAAGTGTGAGAAGTATGTCGTATTGGACGAAATCATACTCAAATTATACTCTACCAATTTTTAATCTGAATATGAAGTATGAAAGTATTATACAATCAAATACTCTAATATGAGATATAAAAAAAACGTATTGAAAGAGTATGATAACGGTATGAAGATGGAAAGTATGAGAAGTATCTCATATTGGAGTATTTGATTGTATAGTACTTTCATACTGCATACTCCGATAAATAATTGGTAGAGTATAATTTGAGTATGATTTCGTCCAATACGACATACTTCTCAAACTTTCACCTTCATACCATTATTATACTCTTTTAATACTTTTTTTGCACGGGAAGTAACCGCTTGACCATTAACGTCGTCGCCGTGTACACAGAATACATTGACCCTTTATTGCCCTGGCTTACCAAAAGTCCCTTCCACCTGTCCCCTGTGATGCCTCAAAATTGCCCGCAACGTTTCCGGTTCACCGTCGAGTGGCCGTTATATACCCTCCCGTTTGTTTACAATGTACAAGATTTAACGGAGTGTGGCGGCTGTGACGAGAGTGGCACAGGGAGGCCATGGCAAAGGGGGGGGGGGGGGGGGCAAGGGGGACAAGGTAGAAGTAGCGTGTTCACGTTTCAGTGCGGGTCGTCCCCGGACTTTGTCAGCAGAAGGAGAGCAGAGCGCGCGCGGAGGGCGAGGATGCGCTCTAAAGTTGGTTGCGCGTTCCGAGGCCATCAAACTCAGCGCCGGAGATCCCGGGGCCCCTGGAATAGCATCGCAGTGCCGCCGCCGCGACGCCGTCTTTCCCACGTTTCACCGACGACGAGACGTGACTCAATCTTACTTACTTTGCTTCTCTTGCCGCGGCGAAGCCCGACGCCCTTATTCGGCGACGCCGCCGCCGCCGCGCACCACCTGACTCCGCTAATCCATCAGTGTCCCAGGAAGCTTATAACGCCCGGGGGTGCGACCCGTCTTCCAAGGTGGGCGCCGGACTTGTCCCCCCCCCCCCGCCCCCTCCCGGCCCCCTCGTGTCTCGCCTTCCGCTGATTAACCACCGGTATGCATCGCTCCTATTCCGCGAGCATCCGACACGTAGTGCGAGCTACGCCTTTGGCATCGGCGCTTTTTCTTCGACTCTCTCTCTCTCTTTTTTAAGACACTCCGGGAAACCGCGACGCTCTCGGCCGTGACTATCAATCGCGGTGCTTCGTGCGAGGGAATATATTGTAACGGCCGAGCGAATGAACAGCACGCGTATTTGTTGTTGGGGCGGATATTATTATTTATAACAGTTTCTAGAAATCCCGATCGCGATCTTGAGCACGTCAGCTCGCTGTCAATCTCTAGCCATGACTCTCGTTTGTCACGCGCGATGAAAAGTCAGTCATCTATTCGTTTGTCTATTGTCATACCCTGTGTCCTCGTAATAGTAAGCTAAATCCGTTGCAATATACATATTTTTTCTCCCGACTCCGCTAAAATTAATCAATTAAACGAACTTACCTGTAAGTGAAGTTCTATTGTAATTGTATGTAGCGCCTCTTCCGAAAAGATCATCGTGTAGTACCCCCACTCTACGCCAGTGATGCCACATGTTAAAAGGTAAAACTAGAAACTTTTTCTCCCGAACGATGGTACGACGTACGACCCTGAATACTCATTTCTTCAAAGCCTTGTCGTAATATTCTGGGTTTATCCTATGTACAGTACAACATAGAGATGGGTTTTAATTAAGGGCGGGACTGATCTTTTCGGAAGAGGCGCTACATACAATTACAATAGAACTTCACTTACAGGTAAGTTCGTTTAATTGATTAATTGTATTTCGCGCCTCTTCCTCAAGATCATCGTGTAGATGTTTAAAGATCATTACGACAAGAAACATGGTGAGTAGTCGAGAGAATATATTTCTCCAGCGTAAACTTTAGCGTGAACTTACATGAAATGAATAACAATCAAATATTTCAAACTGTAACATTCCGCAACAGAAACGTCGAACTCGACTGTTACTTATTTAACACCGCCTTTGCAAATGCCTCGTTATCATTGCAAACGGGTAGACGATAAAATTTTGCGAATGTCTGCGACGTTTCTGTCCAACCTGCGGCTCTCCTTATACTATCTATATTAACCCCTTTACTCTCCGCGGTGGATGTCGAAGCATGACGAGTACTATGTGCTGAAAACATATTCGTATCCACACCGCTTTTGGTGAGCATATTTTTAACCCAGCGGCTCAACGTCTGCGATGAGACTGCCTTATGCGGCTTTTTAAGTGCGATAAATAGAGATTGCTCAGATCCCCGTAATTGTTGTGTGCGTAACATGTACGTATCTAAAGCTGCGGCGGCGCAAACGCCAACGTTCTCGCGGTAAAAAGGTATGATCAGTAACGGTTGCTTTCGGTTTGCAACTGAAGTCTTAACTTTATCTGGAATTCTGATCTGTATAGAATTATCTTAACGTTGAATATTCGGAATCTTGATTAAAGACAGCGTTTGCATTCTCTGCCCCGTAACTAGCGCGAGTAAGGTGACTAGCTTTATCGACAACATTTCAAGCGAAATACTTTCATTAGACGACAAATTAGCTGCATGATTCAACACGACTTGGGGATCCCAAGTGTGATCATATTTTGCCTTCGAATGCCGTAATTCAGACACTCCTTTAAACAATCTTTTAATCCTGACATCCTGACCTATGTGCGGGCCTACGATTAAAGATACAGCAGACCGCAAACAATTCAAGGTCCCGTGTGAAGCTCCATTATTATACTCCTCTGTAAGGAAAGTCAAGACATTCTCTACCGAGTCATCGAATGGACTGAAAGCCCTTGCCAAGCAAAAATACCACTATTTCTTTAATGCCCTATTATGTTGTCTGAGCGACGAGTCTCGGATCGATGCCATCATTAATTCCGCTGCTTCTTTTGGAACGTTTTTGCTCTCGAAGGATCTCCGGATAAGACTCCGGCCACCAGGGTAGTTCTCCTCCAAAGGGGATGAGGCTCCCTATTAGAAGAAAATAATAATTTCGCGTTAGGTGTAAACCGGATCGGTTCCGAGACAAGGAGAGCCTGAAAAAGCGGATACCAAGCCTGTGTTGGCCATTCGGGCACTACAAGTACACCTATTGCTTTATCGTCTCTGATTTTCCTCAACACACGCGGAATCACTATAAAGGGTGGAAAAGCGTAAAAGAAAAAAAATTTCCACGAAATCGTGAACGCGTCAATTGCGACGCTACCCGGGTCCGGCAGCCACGAGACATAATCTTTGCACTTGGCGTTAACGCGACTTGCAAAAATATCGACTTCGGGCTCTCCAAATTCGTGCACTATTCGGCGAAACGCTGTGTCCGACAGCTCGTACTCGGTCTCGGGTTCTAATCTGCGAGATTCAAAATCGGCCTCGGCATTATCTTTCGTGCTAATAAATGACGCGAAAACCCAAATGTTTCGCTCTTCGCACCAATCCCACAAAGACCGAGCCAGGTTGTTGAGATTCGTGAACCTAACGCCACCCATTCTATTTACATACGACACGGCCGTGGTATTATCAATACGCAACAGCACATCACAATCTCGCAAGTCGTTAGCGAAACACTGCAAGCCAAAAAGGGCTGTCTTGAGTTCGAGAACATTAATATGTTCTTCTTTTTCCTCGCTATTCCAGAACCCATGGGATCTCTCATTTGCACACGCAACGCCCCATTCCGTTAGGGACGCATCCGTGAATATTTCTCGACGATAACTAGGCGTTCTAATTGAATTTTCAGTAGAAAAAATTACGCGGTTCCACCAATCCATATCTGCTTGGAGCTCCTTGGGCACGATCATGACGCTATCATAATTTTCCTTACTCCTTTCAAGCGCTAAATATCGAGCTCTTTCGAAAGCCTTCGTATGTCCCAAGCCATACTTAACCGCCGGACAATATGACACAAGCGTTCCGATGAATTCCGAAAATTCGCGAATTTTTACACGTTCGACAGCCTGATATTTCGCTACTAATTGTTTAACTCTTTCTCTTTTGTCGCTGGGAAGCTCGATCGACATCTTTTGGGAGTCGAGCCAGAACCCGAGGAATTTGCATCGTCTTTCCGGAGATAACTGACATTTCTTATCATTAATAGTGAATCCCAACTCCTGCAAGAGTGCGTAAGAAACACAAGCGTTCTCGCGGCATTCGTCAAAAGATCCACCAATGAGCAACAAATCGTCAAGATAAATAACGGACATATATCCCTGTTGTCTCAACTTGGCAACTACCGGTTTCAATAATTTAGTGAAAACGTAAGGTGCAGTTGTAAGGCCAAACGGCATGCACGTAAACTCGTAAAGCCGATTTTCGAACTCGAACCGTAAATATTTTCTATCGGGCTCCGCGACAGAGATCGAGTAGTACGCGTACCTTAGATCTATTGTCGCCATAAAACAGCCTTCGCTTAAGAGATTTATAGCAGTCTTTCGGTCCTCTAATTTGAAATGCTCCGTTTTAACAAATTCATTTAGATTCTTTAAATTAAGAATCAAACGAAAACTGCCATGGAGTTTGGAACTAAAAAAATTCCGGAAATAAATTGGCCTTGGGTACTCTCACACGCAACGACAGCGCCCTTTTGCAGCAGTTCTGCTATTAACTTGGTCATTTCCGCCCTCTCTTTTTTTTAACTGCATTTTTCCCTTGGCGATATCAATTGATAAGGCCGAGACTCGAAAGGCAATCTGTAGCCCTTAACCCACGATAATACTAGAGGGTCAGAGGTTATCTCTTCCCATTTGCGTACGAAGAATCTCAGTCTTCCCGCAATGGAACTTACAGGTGCTAACGCTTCCGGTAATTGCTCCTCTCGTTCTTCTGTCCGCTCGTGCTCTCGTTCTTGTGACTGTCCCAGCGGTTCGACGAAAATTGGGCTTTCGTTTCCTTCTTCCCGCTCGACGTCGTTGAACATTTCTTCTGGTATTGAAAATTGCCCTGTGAACGACGTGGCGGAGCCCTCGAGTTTTTTTTAACTCTTCTGATCTTGAGATTTGTGAACTGGCTTTAGCTCTTTCCGTGACGTCTCCAGTGCCTTTGCCGCCTTGAGTTTGTCCTCGAGATCCTTCCCGAAAAGCAATTCGTCCGGAACGGTAGCATTTAAAACATCTTTGGGCGTTGCGTTCAGGTTTGCCAGTATCAGGCTCTTTCGTATAACGGACTCGTCGTGTTGCAGATCAGACAACAGTCTTCCTACATCGCTCAATTGCTCGAGAATAAGCAGCTTTTCACCGCCTCCTTCCAAAACTTTTGAGAAGTTTTTCCCGATAGCCGCGAGGCAAGCCGAGATTTTTGTCTGTTTAGCGAGAATACGTTCGTCCCTCTTAGCCACCGACTCTTGCAGACACGCGAGAACCTCCGGATTCACACGCGGTGGGTCGATAATCAGACAGTTAGACGGCGGCGGATATTTCTTAATCAGACCGACTCTGTCCTCCGTCGGCAAACCGTTCGTGACAATCTGTTCCCAACGAACGCCCATATCTTTTGGAATAATCGCGCCGAGGACTCGTTCTTCTAAGAATCGTTTTCCCAGGATCTCCAAAATTTCTGGGTCAAGCGAAATTTCGCTTTGAGCTTGTTGATCCGACGAAATGGTCTGAGACCCCTGTTGTCCATCAAGTGGTCCCAGCGCAGTGTGCTGAACATTCAACTGTGACAGTAGACCCAATGGATCTGCTGCGGTGGAGCTCTGCGAAGGCTGATCCTGCGAACCCTGGTCCTGCGTACCCTGGTCCTGCGAACCCTAGTCCTGCGTACCCTGGTCCTGCGAACACTGGCCTTGCGTACCCTAGTTCTGCGAACCATGGGTCGCCGAAGACTGAGTCTGCGAACCCTGATCCTGCGAAGACTGAGTCTGCGAACCCTGGGCCTGCTTACGCTGGCTCTGAGACGAAGTCTGTTTGACAACTGTGTTGCCTGCGGTGACTCCCAGCGGAGCCTGTGACTGTGGTGGCAAACTTCCCTCCTTCGACGAGTTGGATGAGCTGCTGCGACGTCCTGACAAACACAATTCGAAGAATTCAGTTTCCATCCAGATGTCTGTTTAGCTGAATATCATCACATTTCTCAATTGTACAGGTTAGAGCCTGACAAGAGAAATCGTTGCTTTAACGCCGAGTTAAAACCCCTCGTGCAGGTTAGCGCCTGCGGGGCGGCTTCGAGTTATTCATTAGAATAAAAATCGACGCCGTGCAGGTTAGGGCCTGCACGCGTGCGATCTCGAAATTTCGGTCAGAGTAATAACTCCCTCGAACTAGGTTAGCGCCTAGTCGATCGACCTACTGGAAGCGTATCGTTCCAAATATCACTTTGGTCCAATTATCGATGCATTCTGTAACATAACAAAAAAAAACCGTTACTTACGGCGTCACTTTTTATGACGCTTATTGTCCCGTTGATTGAGAATCGCCTTCTCTAATCGCTTGAGTCGCTTCTCCAAACGATTCTCTTTATCATCGTCGTCGATTGACCGACTCCTACGCTTGTTTTTACCCATAACAATTAATCTTTGGAAAAACACATGTGGTTACACCGGCACAACGAAGAAGAATGAGTATTCAGGGTCGTACGTCGTACCATCGTTCGGGAGAAAAAGTTTCTAGTTTTACCTTTTAACATGTGGCATCACTGGCGTAGAGTGGGGGTACTACACGATGTTCTTGAGGAAGAGGCGCGAAATACAATAACCCCATTTCGTGTCCGCAACGCGGGCGGAAACTCGCTCATTTTTTGACAACTGACTCACGCATGCGCAGTCCGGTTTCATTACCTCCCTAGGGAGGAAATCAGCTTATTCCTGCCCGCGCGGGAGTAATGGAAACCGTACTACGCATGCGTGTCGTCATTTGTCAAAAATGAGCTTATTTTCCGTCCTCGTTGCACACACGAAATGTGGTTATTTTTTAGCAAAATCGGGAGAAAAGTATAGTACGTTACATGGGAGGAATGCAACTTTTCACCTCGTGTGAATTTCTGCCCTCGCTTCGCTCGGGCATCAAACTTCACACTCGGTGAAAAGTTGCACTTTCCTCCCTTGTAACGTAATGTACTATTTTAGGGACGAGACGTTGGGAATGTTTGACTGTTGTCGAGACCATGGTTGATTCTGTAATAAATTTGAGGTTATTGGATGTTGAGTTTTTGGGAGGGTGAGTGTTTTTGTAGGATGTCAGGGATATTCGATCTTGGGATATGATGGATTTTTTATATGGGTCATGCGATAATTTCTGACCTTGACCTTAGCTTAATAACCTTCATTAAATCATCAGGATTGCTACCACTGTTTGGGTGTCACGAAAAAATTGTCTCCCTCTGCGTATCAGAAAACATCAGTAAATAAGTAGTGTTTTTCTTTTAGTTCTCCCTTTTTCGAAAATATTTAAACAGCGTCAAAACAATCGCTGACTGTTGGAACTTTGACAAGACGTCGTGACTGTTTTCATGTGACGTTAAAAAATTCGACCAGTGTCAAAACAAGTTTTTATCAGATTGTAATAAATCCAGTCACGTGGCCTTTAAAATAGAATGATATCTATTACTCTATTTTAAAGAATAGTATCTATTATTCTTTTTTAAAGAATAATATCTATTATTCTATTAAAATAGAATAGAATCGAGAATAATTACCTTATTAATAGCCAGGATTGCGATTCCTGTTGGGTGCAGAGAGCATCAATAAATAAGTTTTTTTTTACTCTCTCCCATTTTCCAGAATTCGTCATAAATAGCAAACGCGAGGAATCGAGAATGATATATCCACGATGAATGAGGCTCTCAGCGCGGAATCACTTCCAGCAGATTGCATATCGGGATTAGGGAATCGATACGATGTACATAAATAAGTTTTGCCTGGTGGTAGACGCGGAGGTGCACCGAGCAGCTGCAGTTGCAGGTGTAGCCCGAGCCACCGAGCCTCCTCGTTCGTTCCTTTGAAATATTTACAAACAGGAAGTGCATCTACATCCTCGAGATCCGGCTGCAACGGGAGACGCGCCGCGTCGTTCGGTACCGCCGCACTCGAATATTTAGAAACGATGCGGGGCTCTTACGCAAGGTTTCCAAGCGCCACTTTTGAGTCGTCGTAGCGCGTGTTGCTTTTCCGCCGCGGAGCTCGCCGGGAAACTGCAACAATCCATGGAAAAATCCATTCGGCAAACTGCTTAATATATCAGTCCGCAGTGCAACATATCCATGACGGCGGAATATTCCATTATCGTATTGAGGCTCCGGTTTCACTGATAAAAATTGAAATCGCATATTTTTTTCAATCTGCGAGTAAAAAAATTGCAAAAATTGTTGGAAAAATTCACAAAAATCGGGTGTTCAGTACAAAAATGTTCCGACTGCTGCCCATCGTTAAGTTACCACTTTTACAAACGGAAAAAAAAAATTGGCGCTGAAAAAACGTTCGATTGCCAAAAATATTAATTAAAAAAAATATATATTTTCAGAATTTTTCAAATTTTCAAAAAACGTCATTCGAAAATTCGTTTTGAAAAATCGTAAATTATGAATCAAAACTGCGTGAAAAAAATTAATTTTTGCGATCTTTCGCAAATTAAACGAATCCTGGGCTACCAAATTCGCAGTTCCCGAATCGTGGAGCTCGCCGAGAGAGCTGCGGAACGATTTCCCGGTTGCCCGGTTGGAGGGCATCTTTGGTTACAGAGACACGTCAACCGTGACGGAGAACAAAGTCTGAGCAACGGAGACTGACGAAGATCCGTGGGACAACATCGCCGTCGTGGAAAACGCGAACGAAGAAGAAACCAAGAGAGGAGAAGAGGCGACGGAGTGAGAAAGCGAGAGGGAGAGAACTGAAAGGGAAGTTAAGCTCCGCGGACTGTTGGGCTCTTCGTCCTCGGTCCCCGACTCTTCGCAGCTTCGTCTTCCCCCCCGCCGCCCCTCCGTCCCCTTCAGCCCAAAGCTTCTCGTGCTTCGGCTCGTCCTACCGAGCGAGCTCCAAAAGTTTTGTATACCCACGCCGGAACGAAACTAATCGAAGACCGCGACGCGGAAGCTTCACATCCGAAGCTTCTATTGACTTGGCAAAGTTTAGATTGCCGTGAGGATAAGACGCGGAGGACGAACGGGGGACGGTGGGAAGGGGGAAGGGGGGAGTGGGGAGGGGGGTTCTGGATGGCACACAGCACGCGCCCTTTGCCGTGTACAGCCAGCAGTAAGCAATAGGGGGGGGGGGGGGGGCAAAGGGGGGAGGGGGGCAAAGGTTCCCGCTCACTTGTATATATAGTACATACGAGTGGACGCCGCGATTCGCTTCCGGAAACACTTCGGCGATGTAACTTCCGGGCTAAGCTAAATCGCGACTGTTCGCGTCTCTTGGCTGCCCCCTACCCCCTTCCCTCCCCTCCCCCCACGGCCCCGCCGTTCGAGAATTACATGCGCGGGGCCTGTTTCAACATCCCGAGAGTCCGTCCCGTGGACCGCGGTGAACGGGGGCCGCGCGACCGCGACCGGAAACGATCGCGAACGAGGTGGAAGCTGGTCGCAGTAGTAAAGTCCGGCAGTAGTCAGACGCGAGATCCTCCTCGTTGTAGTTAAAGTTGCCAAAGGCGCGCTTCGGGAGAGACGTTTCGAATTAAACCCCGAACCGTTTATTAAGGACTTTTTAGTGTGGTGTTCTCTGATTTGGCGTGGAAATTTCGTGGCGAAGTTGGAGGCGGTGAGAAACCGAGGCCGAGACTCTCGGGGGCTGAGTCTGTGTATGTCAGTACTTAAAGTAATGAATGGGTGAAGCGGGGTTGAAACGCATGTGCGACTGGCGATAAGACACGCGTCGAGTGTCTTCTGACTCTTCTGACTCAGCGACGATTTTCGCAAGCCTCGTTTTATTGTCAGAGTTTGGACGTGAACGACGAAAGATGACTGTGTTTGGCAGCCAAGTGTACCGAATTATGTTTACTGTTAAACAGCGTCTGTTTGACTCGCGACGGAGAACGGAGAGCATTGCGAAGTAGTGAAATTATTCGCGGTAATTGTTTCCGACTCTCATATATGCGGACACGAACTGATTCGGCTTCAACTTGTAAAAAGTTGGGGGAAAAAATTCTATTGAAAAAGATGACGATACATTTTTATTTTTCTGGAATCCTTGTTCAAAAAATCTCGCGTTGTTCGTTCTCTGATTGGCTGTCGAAAAACAGAGAAAAAAAAAAGTTTTCGCGTCGAATTTTCTATTTTTCGGTCGAACAGCGGTGCTTTTCGGAATCAGCGGGAAATGTCCGATTGGATACTCTTTTCAAACTTTACGAAATGAAGAAAAAAAAAATTTCGCAAATAACGCAAGGGGTACGTTTTTCGCGAAAAAAAAGTTTCGAAAAAAGCTCCATAGCGTTTCGTCCAGTGCATACGTAACGCTACACTGAGAGAAAAACACATGGGTGAAACAACAATACTATATTTTTACTATACAGTATAATTCCCAGGGGGAACGTTTATATTTTATAGTTACGACAATGAGAAAAAATAATAGCTGCAAACGTAACAATAGCTGAACTAATCAAATACATAATATCCAGTACCAGTCGACATGATCGTTCCTCCTGCGAATTATATCGATATAGTTCGACCAACTATTTTACTACATTTTTCTCTGAGTGTATGGACCAGCGATGCAGCCTTTTAAAGGTACTATATATACACTGCATATACATATATTCGCAACAAGAAGCAGCAAGAAGCCAGAACGGGAAACGAAGGAACGAGACAGCGCGAGAGGCTCCATAGGCGGGCTGCACGTGCGATATATGTGTATGCAGTTGACGAGGCAGCGGGAGGTCGGTGCGGGCGAGCCCTGGAGATGAGGATGCCTAAAGCAACCGCGATGGGTTCGTTAGCGGAACACTACAGCCGACGCTAACGCACCCACACATTAAGCCCTGGCTGAGCGTTTCATCCTTTTGTGCCGTCATCCCCCCCCCCCCCCCCCCTCTCTTCACCCCTGCTACTGCAGTTTCGTAGAACACTCGGCATCCCGGGGCTACGCTGTTAAGATGGTCTTACTGGTTTGTGGGCCACCGCAGAGAGAAATGGCGCTCGAGGATACTCGAAATTCGTCATCGAAATTTACGCGGTGTGTGAAAAATTGTTTGAAAAATACGATCGGGCTTGGCAAAAGAAAGGTGGCCTCACATCGCGCTGGAAAATCCGCCAAACGTGAATTTCAGAGAGTATTTCGAACACTTCTGAATGGGATAAAAGTCTGAAAAAATCAGTCACTTTGAAGGTGCTGAAAAGATTGATTTTGCATGATAATAATTCCAAAATGTTATTAATAAATAAATGTGAAAATAAATTGTTCAACTATTTACCCGGTAACCCAACTTTTTTTCTGATGAAAATCATTCCTTCATTTTTCTGAATACGTATGAATTTTTTCAGAATTTTGTCTAATTTTTCAAAATTGCGTTGTTTTCAAGAAAAATTATGGGCGAAAACAGCATTTTAAAAAATGTAGACAAAATTCTGAAAAAATACATACATATTCAGAAAAATTAATAAATAATTTTCAACAGAAAAAAGGTTGGGTTGCCGGGTAAATTGTTGAACAATTCATTTTTTCATTCATTTGTTAATGACATTTTGGAATTAGTATTATGCAAAATAAATCTTTTCAGCGCCTTCAACGTGCTTGATTTTTTTCAGATTTTTATCCCATTGAGAAATGTTCGAAATATTCTTTGAAACTCACGTTTGGCGGGACTGTACCGCTCGTACTACCTTAACGCCATGGATTTTCCATACGAGTGAAATATTCTATCGCAGCCACGAAAAGTCGCGCGCGGACTCTGCAGTCTCGTTGATACCTACGACACTCGACGAAATTCTCGCACTTGGTGACATCAGACGCAGGCGAAACATTCGCGCGGCGCACGACGACGTTTCGCAGCAGATGCCGCGCATCGGGTCTGCAGCCGAATATTGGATAAAAGTTTTGCAACGAGGCTCGCGCGAAAATAATTTTGCGCCACGCGGAACATAAGCCGAGCGAGGAAGCCGGCCTAGCGCGAGACATCCTGCTGCCTGGACGACTACGGACGGCCCCCATTCCGCCTCTGTCCGACTCTCGTGGTCCCTCCGGGCGTAGCGCGCGCAACGACGGCAAAGTTTTACACTGTACAACGGTATCTTCTGCTTTCGATCGTCCCACCGTCGTGTTCCGCGCTTGATAAGAAACAGGACGGAGAGGCAGGAAGGACACGAAGAAACAAACACGTCGCCGTTCCACAGGACGTCGACTTACTAGCAGCCGGCGTACTTCGCGCGTTCTGTTTTTTTTATAAATTGAATCACGACCTTTTGCTCGGCTTTCATCTCATTCCGATACCGCGTGCCGATCGATGAAAAAAAAGTAACCTCGATTTTAATGAAGTGACAAAATTCCTAAAAAAGTGAGATTTTTTTTTTTTTCAAACAAATTTTTAACGCTTTTTTCGATTTTTTTTTATCCGTTTTCTTTTTTGTAAACCCAAAAGTTTTCATGAGAAATGCAAAAAACTTGATTATTTACGATCTTTTTTTTTGCATCAACTACTTTCTGTAAAAAAGCTGTAAAAAAGATAAATAAATAAAACAAATAAATAAATAAAATTATTTGCTATCTTTTATTTTGCATCAACTATTTTCTGTAAAAAAAGGTCGAGCGTCACGAAATCCCAAAGTTTTCTGTCTCCCTCGATATTTCCTCACTTTTCGTCCTTCCACGATTTCTGTGCGTCTTGAACGTCCGATATACTCACTGCCAGTCCCACGTTCGTTCGAGGCTCGAGCGCTGTAAAACCGCGTCCTCGCCCTCGTTATACCTTTTCCAGGTCTCCCGCCGCTCGCGACGCGTCGCACTCGCACGGTGCGCAGTTCGCCCGCTGCGCGGCGCGACGATATCGTTTCATGGCGTTGCATTTAGCAGACTGTAAACTGCAACTTTATACCTTTTACTTTTTACAGCGAGTGAACCCCGTGCGACGGTTGCACGAGGTGGACCGTAAATCAATGTTTTATCGTCCGTGCGGGCTTGTAACGCACGTCCGAGCGCCGCTGCGCGTCGCCACCGTCGCGCGTCGCGCGAGACAAAGAAAACGACCAGCGCCCTCTGCACGCGCTGCCACCGAACTCCGCCGTTCGTGCAGCAGCGAGAAACGCCAAGTGGACATGCGGCCAATATCTCGGCCTCCGCAGCTCCCGGGGGTGCAATGATCGTTCGAGACGAGCGCGAGTCGTCTCCAGCTCTCGCGACCGAAGCACATGGATATATTCTTTATTTCCCACCGGGTTCGTTAAATCGCGCTGTATATCAGTTTTCGGACGTTACTTCGGTAAACACGGAAGCGAGAACGAAAACAAAATCGGATCGATTGTCGAGAGAAATATTTTCAGTTTTTTTTTCAATAATTGATTAACGAATTTTTAGTAATTTTATTCGTTCAATAATTGATCATCGAATTTTTAGTAATGTTATTTTTTCAATAATTGATTATTGAATTTTTTGTAATTTTATTTTTTCAATAACTGCTTATCGAATTTTTAGTAATTTTATTTTTTCAATAATTGATTAACGAATTTTTAGTAATTTTATTCGTTCAATAATTGATCATCGAATTTTTAGTAATGTTATTTTTTCAATAATTGATTATTGAATTTTTTGTAATTTTATTTTTTCAATAACTGCTTACCGAATTTTTAGTAATTTTATTTTTTCAATAACTGTTTATCGAATTTTTAGTAATTTTATTTTTTCAATAACTGGGAATCGAATTTTCAGTAATTTCATTTTTTCATCAATTGATTATCGAATTTTTAGTAATTTTGTTTTTTCAACAATTGATTATCAAACTTTTAGTATTTTTATTTTTTCAATAACTGATCATCGAATTTTTAGGAATTTTATTTTTTCAATAATGGATTATCGAATTTTTAGTGATTTTAGGAATTATGAAGTAATTACGCGTATATTGACATTTGAATGATTATGGTTCTATATTAAGTTCAGTTTTTAGTTATTTAAAGTAAAAATATGAAATAGCTGTTCGAAGGCTCTTCGAGGTATTCGGTGAAAAAAAAAAAAAATTAACGCGTCGCCGCACTTCGATCTGAGCAATAAAGTAATCCGGATATATTTTCACCCGCGAGCCGCGGGAAGCAAGCTGAATTAATTTGCGGCGCACGTGTGTGCGTCGCCTACCGCGTCCCGGTGCAGCAAAAATCGTTACCAGCTGCTGCAAACTGGGCCGAAAGAGCTTTTTACAACGGGTCTCAAACACCGCCGCCGGCGGCCCCGACGAACCGGTACAGCGATGCAATTTTTTTATTTCCCCAACAGGCGTCGCGCGAGCATTTTTCAGTCCTCGACTCCCGCGTGTCGACTCGTTTGTCCGTTCGGCGCGGGTCGCGGGTTCTTCTCGCGCTCGGCAAAAGAGCTCAGCTCGTACGCGTGACTAACGGCACAATAACCCCGACCTTTCGCGATACACAGTCGACGGCCGAAGAAAAATCACTTGCGTCCTGTTGCTCTCGTCCTCGTTCCCCACGTTCATCGGCATAACCGTTCGCCCCGAGCACTTCCTGTCGCGACACTAAAAAAAAAAATGCGTTGTGTTGCTGAAAAAAAAATTGCAAAAGAAAATATAGCACGATTATTCGTGGTTGTTTAAAAAATAAATCCCTAGACCCCAAAATTCCGATTTCAGCATCCCCAAGCATCTCGTGTCGCAACATAAAAAATAGGCGTCTTGTCGTTGAAAAAAATTGCAAAAAAAACACGTTTATTCGTTGTTTAAAAAATAAATCCTTAGACCCTAAAATTCCGATTTCAGCATCCCCAATCATCTCGTGTCGCAACATAAAAAATAGGCGTCTTGTCGTTGAAAAAAAATTGCAAAAAAAAAACACACGATTATTCGTTGTTTAAAAAAGAATCCCAGACCCCAAATTTCCGATTTCAGAAAAAAATCCCGTGCGTTTTGCCGTAGTTAAACAAATTCTGTAAAAAAAAATTTGCAAAAACGATTATTTGTCACAGATAAAAAAATACCGTAATAAAAAAAAATTGATGACCCAACATGAAATGAAACTTCATTCGTCCACCGGATACTCTAGCGTCGCGAAACGATCGCAATCCACGTGCCGATTTTTTTCGGTACGACCACCAAGGTGGACGTACCGATCGTCTTTGTCGTTCCGCGCGCGACGTCGAAGTCGCGGATGCCGGCGCGACGAAGTTCGCTCGCCCCGAAAGTCCTTTTCAATTTCGGGCTGTCCCGTCTCGTGTAGTTTCGACTCGAGAGCCGACGGCGGCCCCCTCGCCGCGCAGACCGAGACCCTCGCGAGACTCGAGCTGGGGTTTCGGGCGGCTCGTGCGGTCACATTGAATTTACAAATATACGAGAGCGTGGCAGACGCGCGAGACGGCGGAAGGGCGGGAAGGCAGAGAGCAACGTTATAGTGCCGGGAAGTCTAGGCGAGGGCGTGAGAGCCGCGCCGAGAGAAATAAAGCGACCGGAGTGACTTCGTCAAGACAGAAAAGCACCTTTCGCGAACTCTCGGTGGATCCTCGTTTGCTCTACTTTGCCCGTCTTTGCTTCGTCCTTTCCCGACTGCAGAAGGAAGACCGGATGTTCGGCTAAAGAGAGAAAGAGAGAAAGAGAGAGAGAGAGAGAGAGAGAAATTGAAGTCTATATCGGATGAAGCCAAGGAGGAGCGGAGAGGCAGAGAGGCTTAAATAATCAATCGAAGCTGCAGCGTCGGCCAGAGGCGAGAATTTATCCCGCGGATGGGAACGCGGGGAGGTCCGCACGCGGTGTTTGCAAACCCTTTGCGCTTCTTTGCCGTCATAGCTGCCACGATCTTTTCCAACGTGGACTCTCGACGTTGCTCAATTTTTTTTTTAAACTCGTTATGGTTCATTCCTGAGAATTATTTTTTAGTGTGTTTACAAGATTTATTCGAATTTAAATTCATTTCTTTACTTTGTGTTATTATATTTTTTAACTGATGAGCAACTTTTTTTTGTGTCGCATTTTTTTTTTAGGCTGAGCAACTTTTTTTAATGCCGTAATTTTGTTTACCTGAGCTACTTTTTTATTGTCAAACTTTTTTTTATATCGCAGCTTTTTTTAGCTGAGCAACTTTAAAAAATTCCGCAACTTTTTTTAGCTGAGCAACTTTTAAAAATTTTGCAACTTTTTTAAATATCGCAACTTTTTTAGTTGAGCAACTTTTTTGTTGTCAAACTTTTTTTTAATATCGCAACTTTTTATAAATATCGCAACTTTTTTTTTCAGCTGAGCAACTTTAAGCTGGGGACGATCAGCAGTCGCTGCCGAGTAGGTTGAATAATCGTTCTGAAACACCATATATACGCCGCGAGCGTCCGGCGCGCGTTTATTTTTCAATAAGCGATGTTGACAGCGAGAACAGCGGGGGTTGTAAAAAAAAACTCGTGGCAGAGCAAAAGGCGGTGCAAGCGGAGTTGTTACCATATGCGATAAAAGCAGCACTTTATTATAAAAGATATATACGAGCATCGGGTGGATGCGGGTTATACGACGATGTGCGCCAGTTGTAAAATGTGTAGAGCGACCCCGTTGAGGGGGAGGGGAGGGGGGCTGGTTGTGATTGTCGTTTTCGTCGTCGAAGACGCGTCTAGACGCCGTTTACGCGACGGGACGCTAATAAAGTAGATAGAGTCGCTACTAGACGGACGCATATAGGACTGAGAACCAGAATTGGGCGGCCAATTACTATACGAACTCAACGAAAGGAGCCTTAAATATTTAATTACACGTATCTGAGGTTCGCTCAGTGGAATTATAATCAACGGAACGTTAACATTAATATGCATTAAAATGTAAATAAAATAATTATTGTGGCGCTCAAGCGACTTGGGGAAAAAAATGACCGTCATTTCCGTTCTCTTTTACACACCGATTTTCTCTCTTATTTAATTTCTTTTTTAAAATTGTGTTTTAATTTTATTTTTTTATTGTTATTTAATTTTATTTTTTTATTGTTATTTAATTTTATTTTTTTATTGTTATTTAATTTTATTTTTTAAAATGATTATTGCTTCCTCATAGAGGAAGCTTTGTTTCCATGAAACATTTTTTTTCGAGATTTTCATGCCAGTATGCTTAGAATCGCCTAAAACGTCGAGAAAAATGATTTAGAAAAAATGTCCGTATGTGTGTGCGTGTGTCCTGGGCTTCGAAAATTCAATCGCCTCTCACTCGGTAATCGTTCGACCGATCGAGCTCAAATTTGGCACGCAAGTAGAGTAGTTGCCCCTCTTTGAATGGCGCGATTTTTTACAAAATATATATAGTCATTAAGATTTTATGTGGTTTTTAATTTGTTGAAAAAAAGGCGTGGTCGCTCTAACTTTCGTAAAAGTTCGACGATTTGGCTAAATAGTTCTTCATAACTGAAGATACGTTCAATGTTGTATGGTATTGAATTTCGACGAAATCGGTAAAGCAGTTCGGATTTTGTTGAATTTTGAATTTTTCGAAAACAAGACGCGTTTAAATAATTTTTCACGATTTTTAAGGCGTTTTCACGATATTTTGAGCTGTTTTCAAGACATTTCTTGCGACTGTGAGCCGAGGCATTTTGCTGAATTTTTTTCCCGATACTGCGATGAGAGTTCACAATGTCCCGAATATTTTTTTTTTTTTTTTTTTTTTTTCAAACGCATTAATTTTTACGAAAAACTAAAAAAAACTTGAGAATGTCATGGATATTTTAAATACTTTGTTTACATTTTCTGTAAGTTGTAAAATAAAAATATAAGCTATACAAAACGTGACAATTTTGGAGCATTCGGGCGTGTTTATCGTCGTTCACCGGGTCGTAATATCGGCGCCGCAATTAAATCGCCTCGCGCGCGGTGGAGATATCAATGAACCGGACGTGTCGCGCGAGTTGAAGTGCATCGAGAATTCGGTGCGAAGTGCATAGGCGAGGACGCACACGCGCGCGGCCCACGCGCAGACGGCTCGAATCGAGAGGAGAGCTCGGTCGAGAAGCGCAATGGCCCGGCCGGCATCGAGACAGTAATTACATTATCGCCGTAGCCGCAGAGCGGGAGATGGACCGAACGCCGCGGAGCGCGCGCGCGAGGGTAAAACGCGCGGGCGACCATTACCGACATTTTAGGTGCTCGTAACGACGCTCGCAACGACGAGACAAGTGCCACTGGGTCGTCGTTACCGCGCGCGACACGGCCCGCCACGAACTCTCGTCCCGCCGATGCTGTGCAAAGCTCACGCGCTCCTCGTTCACTCGCGCTATTCCGATTCGCGCCCGCTGTGTTGCAATCCGCGCCGCAGACATCGAGCGCAACGTTATAAATGCCCGCGTGTTACACGGAAAAACCGGTCCCGGGCAAGCAGGAAAAATCGATTTAAAAAAAACCATTCCGACAATGCAAACCTGTTTGGGTGACCTTGAAAATGAGACACACGGAAGCAACCACGCGATAATCCCAATTGAGACAAAGCGACGGATAGAAAGAAGGAAAAATTATGACGAATTTCTACAGCTGTAAGTCCCTAATTTTTATTATGTTTTTGTAATGATAACTCGTAACGATTATAATATGATGTGTCAACTTTTGAATACAGGTAACAAGTATTAATTTCCCATAAAACTTTATGGTAATGTTATTGAAAAATCGTAACTGGAATTATAAAATCGTAACTAGAATTATAAAATCGTAACTATATAATTATAGAATCGTAACTAGAATTATAAAATCGTAACTAGAATTATAAAATCGTAACTAGAATTATAAAATCGTAACTAGAATTATAGAATCGTAACTAGAATTATAAAATCGTAACTAGAATTATAAAATCATAACTAGAAACTAAACGGTTACACGGAGAGAAATCTGCCTGTTGTTGTAGCAAAACTTCGTTTGCTATTCCTTTACCTGCTGTCGTAGCAATTCAAAATGCTATTGTAGCAAAAATTACGTTCCGATAGCAGAAACATGTATGCTATGGCGACAAAAAGTGTAAAATTTCAAATAGATTGCTAATGTAGCATTGGAATTGCTGACATAACAAACTATATGCTATCGTTGCATATTTGATTTGCTGTCGCAACAAAAACGGTTCGTAAAGTTAGCGAATCGTATATTTGCTGTGGGTCTAACCTAAAAATATCATGAGGTGCAGTAGTGTCTCATCGACAAGTATTAAAAGAAAATTTGTCGACCTCCGTACGACGTTCCACGTCTCGAAGCGTTTCCGCGATGTATACAAACAACGCGTTCAGACACGAAACAGTGCACGTGCGCTCTCTCTCTCTCCCTCTTTCCCTTCCTCTCTAATGATGCGCTTACGATTTTTCGTCCCGGGAAATAAATGTATGCTCTCTGAACCCCCATCTTTCTCTATCTATCTCTCACTATTCTCTGCTTCCTCTCCGCTACTGTTATGCCATTTCGATATACTTAATCACCAAGTACTCGGTAGCACAGTCGGTAGCGACAGCGTTGTTAGGAAGTTAGGTAGGTAGGTCGTAGGTTCGAATCTCGGTGTAGGCAGGAAAAATTTTCTTCGACAGAAACCGTTACTCCCCAACCACTACTACTGACAATGTCTCAAGAACTAATACTTGAGACGAAAAATATTTATTATTATTTTTATTTTTAATTCCACAAACGTCTTCATTAATGATTCTGCTTTGGCTTACGCGAAAAACAGTAACGTAAGGATTGCAGAGGTCATGAGTTATGCTAGCAAACCAAGTATACTTGCTGGGCAACATATTGTTTTGCTGGGATAACAAACCAAACGGTAGCAAACCAAATTTGCTACGGCAACAAAAACTTATGTTGTCACTATTTCAGCAAACAAAATTTGCTGCAGTAACATGGGGCACGTTGTGGTAACACAAGTTTTTCGCTCCGTGTATGTAAACTTTAATTCTTAAAGTAACGAGGACTTATAACACTGTAACGAATACTGTGAAACCGGAGCTACAAATCGGGTACCAATCAGGCCCCCGAAAAATAGTCATTCCGTGAGCTAAAAAATCCGGACCCGGGAATTTTAGGGAATTTCATGAAATGACTTTTTTCGGAAAAAAGTAATTCCATGAGGTAAAAAATCCGGACCCGGGAATTTTAGCTCACGGAATGACTTTTTTCGGAAAAATAGTCATTCCGTGAGTTAAAAAATCCGGACCCGGGAATTTTAGCTCATGGAATGACTTTTTTCGAAAAAATAGTCATTCCATGAGCTAAAAAATCCAGACCCGGGAATTTTAGCTCATGGAATGACTTTTTTCGGAAAAGTAGTCATTCCATGAGCTAAAAATCCAGCACTTGGAAATTTTAGCTCATGGAATGACTTTTTTCGGAAAAATCGGGCGACCATTTTTCCGAACCAGGGCCCGACTCGGGCCAAACGTAACGCCACAAATATTTTCACCAGTGAAGGCGCTTTGCGACTCTCGATTTCGTCATGTTAATACTGTGTAATAAAAAATACTCTACCAACATCGAACGCGACATTATAAATTCGATGAAAAAAAAAAAAAAAAAAAAAAAAAAAACAATTCCGATCACCTCGAGCTCCAACACACTACAAACCCGTCTCGTTGATCTTGAAAACGCGTCTGCCAAGGACACGCGGAAGCGATTACGCAAAATATTGTGGACTCAAATTGAGCGATAAAAAAGCAACAAAAGAAAAAAAATTACGACAAACACGTTGAATTGCGCCACAAGGTGGCAATTATGGTCGATGTGTCCCGAGGAGCCGGAGCGCGAACGGCAACGTACGTACATACATATTCGTCGCGAGACTCGCGCGGTGCAGGCGGACAATTAACGTTCGCGCGGCGATTGCGCGACGGCGTTCACGACGATCGATATTGAGACAGAGAACGAGATCTCGTTAAATTATATGCAAGCGCGCGGGTGGAGGGGGCAGGGGGAGGGGGGAGCCCCGTTACCAATAATAAATTGGCTCACAATGGGCTCGCCGTGAGCGCGCGCGGGCCCCGCGCGCGCGCTATCCGGGCGCTGCACCCGCGACCCGGCTAGCAATCACGTTCGAATTTCATTGTTTGCAAACGTACAATCGGCGGCGTTGTACAGCGCCCGAGTACGCCAATAATTAATGTCGTCGCGGGTTGCTCTCCGCGCTCTCTCACTCTCTCTCTCTCCCTCTGTGCGCGCGGCTCATGGTTTATACTGCATTGGAGGGGAGGGGGTTACGTACATAGCCGCGCGATTAGCATTATTAATGCCCGATTGCCGCTCGTGCGCGCCGCGCCCGCGACTCGCGCGAGCGCAACGCCAATAAACGATTGTCCGACGCGCTCGCTCTCGCTGCGGATATCGCGCGCCGCAGAATTTACCGCGCGCGCCGCGGAGTCGTTTTTGCGACACCGGAAATAGGTTAGTCGGGGACGAAAATTGCGTCGAACAATCGTGCGTATCGTTGGTCGGGCCTTGGTTAGGCCCTGGTCGGGCCTTGGTCAAGCCCTGGTCGGGCAAAAAAAAATGTTTTTTTCGGAAAATAGTCAGTCCATGAGCTAAAAATCACTGGTGCTGAATTTATAGCTCACGGAATGACTATTTAAAAAAAAATGTTTTTTTTTCGGAAAAAGTCATTCCATGAGCTAAAATACCCAGGTGCTGAATTTTTAGCTCATGGAATTACTATTTAAAAAAAAAATTGTTTCGGAAAAAAATCATTCCATGAGCTAAAATTCCCAGGTGCTGAATTTTTAGCTCATGGAATTACTTTTTTCCAAAAAAAAAATTTTTTTTTGGAAAAACAGTCATTCCATGAGCTTGATCAGGCCCTGGTCGGGCCTTGGTCAGGTCCTGGCCAGAGTACGACTTAGGTATCGAATGTAACACAACAAATTGTCTACGACGGGAATTAGCGTTACCACTTTCACATTAGCCAGTACTTACTACGCAATAAGATATTGTCTACCAATTGAAAAAATCTGAAAAATTGTTGTCCAAAGAATCGAATAAATTCACATCAGAACACACGGAAAAAAGGCTTGTTTGAATCTACCAAGCGCTTGGTTAGATATGCGCCAGACGATTAATTGGTTAGGTCAACCAAATTGTAGGTTATGACAACCAAGTTTTTGGTGACGTACCAGATCACTTAGTTATCGTTCCAGATTACGTGTTAATTTTTACCGTGGATCCTTGCAAGGAGCCACGGTAAAAACGTTACGTAGCCTTTTGCCTTTGCTCGTTCCGGAAGTGCAGCTCACCGTAGAGTCAGAACCTCGATCCAACCGACCATCCGAGCGCGCACAAAACGATACAACTGCGCAAAGCACCCCAAAGTTTCACCAACGACGAATCGATATATCGATTGCCCGTGTAACACCATGAGAAAAATATCGAACGGCCCAAATTGCCGAATCGGTCCATGCGACAAAACTGCGAGCCGCTATTATAATGCGCACCGTATTTTCAAATTAAATCGACGCACTTCGACGCGGGCGTGTCGTGTGTCACCTGACGGGGTGCAACGCCAGGCACACAAGGAACGCCGAAACTGCAGGGCGCGCCGAGCTCTTTGCAGCCGGTGTGTCGGCGTCGAGTCGACGATCGTTGTTTCGCGAAATAATTAACTCCGGCCCCACGAGTGTGTACGACACATGTACAGTGTACAATGTATGCAGAATATACTATGCACACGGGGAAAAGCGCTCGCGACCCCGCGGTGGTCGTATAACAGTGGTAGTTGATAAGCATTGTCCCGTAGTAATATGCGCACCAGGTACAGCGCGCCGAGTATCATAATAGTGATGTGAGCCGTGCCGTGGCGGTAACTCGACCTTTCGCCGCTCGACGCGGCGCGGGTGGAAAATGTAATGCGCGACGCAACTCCAGTGAAACCGCGACGACGAGTTACATTGTTATTACGGTCCCGCTTGACGCGGGACCGAAAATCGTCAAGCGCTTACAATGGTCCGTCGGCCGTCCTCCTAGGTGGGAAATCGGTGAAGTTACAGTCGGCCCTGCCCGGGCCCAACCAGGACCCGATTTGGTCCCGATGTAACGCTACGGATTTTTCGACTATCGATTTTTTTTGTTTTTTCTTGATCACTTCTACAATTCTTTCTGACTGCTAAATAATTTTTAACAATTTTTTTTTTATGATTTCAAGTCGATTCTTAAAATCTTTAAAATTTTATTAAAATCTTATTAAAAATTTTATTAAAAAATAAAAAGTTTCTTAAAATCATTAAATTAACGTGCCGTGGCGTAACTCAACCTTTCGCCGCTCGACGCGGCGCGGGTGGAGAATGTAATGCGCGACGCAACTCCGGTGCAACCGCGACGACGAGTTACATTGTTATTACGGTCCCGCTTGACGCGGGAACGAAAATCGTCAAGCGCTTACAATGGTCCGTCGGCCGTCCTCCTAGGTGGGAAATCGGTGAAGTTACAGTCGGCCCTGCCTGGGCCCCACCAGGACCCGACTTGACCCCGATGTAACGCTACGGATTTTTCGACTGTCGAATTTTTGCGATCATTTTTTTGTTTTTTCTTTATCACTTCTCCAATTCTTTCTGGCTGCTAAATAATTTTTAACAATTTTTTTGTATGATTTTAAGACGTTTCTTAAAATCATTAAAATTTTATTAAAATCTTATTAAACATTTTATTAAAAAATAAAAAGTTTCTTAAAATCATTAAATTAACGTGCCGTGGCGTAACTCGACCTTTCGCCGCTCGACGCGGCGCGGGTGGAAAATGTAATGCGCGACGCAACTCCAGTGCAACCGCGACGACGAGTTACATTGTTATTACGGTCTCGCTTGACGCGGGAACGAAAATCGTCAAGCGCTTACAATGGTCCGTCGGCCGTCCTCCTAGGTGGGAAATCGGTGAAGTTACAGTCGGCCCTGCCTGGGCCCCACCAGGGCCCGACTTGACCCCGATGTAACGCTACGGATTTTTCGACTGTCGAATTTTTGCGATCATTTTTTTGTTTTTTCTTTATCACTTCTCCAATTCTTTCTGGCTGCTAAATAATTTTTAACAATTTTTTTGTATGATTTTAAGACGTTTCTTAAAATCATTAAAATTTTATTAAAATCTTATTAAACATTTTATTAAAAAATAAAAAGTTTCTTAAAATCATTAAATTAACGTGCCGTAGCGTAACTCGACCTTTCGCCGCTCGACGCGGCGCGGGTGGAAAATGTAATGCGCGACGCAACTCCGGTGCAACCGCGATGACGAGTTACATTGTTATTACGGTCCCGCTTGACGCGGGAACGAAAATCGTCGAGCGCTTACAATGGTCCGTCGGCCGTCCTCCTAGGTGGGAAATCGGTGAAGTTACAGTCGGCCCTGCCCGGGCCCAACCAGGACCCGACTTGGTCCCGATTTTTCGACTGTCGAATTTTTGCGATAATTTTTTTGTTTTTTCTTGATCACTTCTCCAATTTTTTCTAGCTGCTAAATAATTTTTAACAATTTTTTTTATGATTTTAAGACGTTTCTTGCCACAGAAGAATCGAGGCGCGTTTTGATGAATTTTTGTTGCAGATGCCATAATAAAATTTCATAGTTTCCCGAGTATCCAGAACGCAACGATAGGAGGGGACGAGATTTTACAATAATGTTTGATGATTTTTTTCAGACGTTTTTAAGGTGTCTCGTATGACGTTGAAGTTTGCATCGTTGCAATGCAACGAAATTAAAACCAAAATGCGAATCCCATAAAAATGTACATTATACACCCCCATGAGGAGGTGAATTAATTTTGTTTTGTCGTTAATAACTCTTAGTCGTTATAATCACTTTTTACAGCCGGTATAATAATTCACGCTCATTAATATTTTATTATTTTTAATTAGTTAGTATCCAGAACGCAACGATAGGAGGGGACGAGACGTTACAATAATGTTTAATGATTTCTTTTCAGACGTCTTTAAGTTGTCTCGTATGACGTTGAATCGTGACGTTGAAGTTCGCATCGTTGCAATGCAACGAAAATAAAACCAAAATACGAATCCCATAAAAATGTACATAATTCACCCCCATGAGGAGGTGAAATAAGTTTGATTCGTCGTTAATAACTCTCAGTCGTTATAACAACTTTTTACAGCCGCTATAATAATTCAAGCTCATTAATATTTTATTGTTTTTAATTTCGCAGCATTGCATAAGGATGCATAACTTAAACGTCATCGCTGCGAGGGCGGCGCCCGTGGAAATTAACGCCGCCCGGAAGATCCCATATCGAGATGACGGAGCCGCCGTACACGTCGGTCGGACTCGCGGCTGCCGGATAGCCGAAGAGCGAAAGGTCCGACGGTCGCACATCCGAGGTGGACCAAGTGGGCCCCGTTGATAGGCCAAGCGGTTGTAATATCCTGAATGAGAAGATCCCGGTGGCCGGTGGTGCCACTTCAATGGGCTATACGGCCGGCGTCACTGCGCTCGCCGTGCACAGGCTGCAGCTGCAGGTTCGCCACTCGCGCGCGGCCCAACGCGCGTATCTACATAATATGCATGGGATATGCACTGTGCGAGGCTCCGCGCGCGCGGGGGGCGAGAGTGGCGGGCAACCCTCTCGGTATGCAGCCTCGTGCACACCGGGCGAGGACCGAAATCGTTATCGATCGCGCGCGGACCGTAGGTGGCTCGACGACGACCGTAATTAATTGAGACACACTCCCTTCGGGTAGTCCGCAGGTACCACAGGCACTTTGGCCTCCCGAGGCCATCGATCGGCCCTGCCGAGAACCGCAAGGGAATACCGCGACGTCTTATATCTATATTGCGGGCCACCGTTGCACACGACGCTCCCGCTTCGGCCTCGGAGTTCTCCACCTCGCGGCTCTCTCGCCGACGCGACGATACTCGCGAAACTGTCGCCGGATGCGCATCGACGTTCGCGTCTTCGCCGAACGGCAGTCGATACCGATAATGGCTCGGGGAATGCCGAGAAACTGCTTTTCGGAGCTATGGAAGGATTTTTTTTTTTTTTTTCCAAAAATGTATATGGTGGGAGGTGATTCTTTTGTGTATGAGCGAAAAAATAGGTATTTCGATCTACATTTTTTGCTATCCGAAAAACTCGAGAACAGGGTTTGCGGTTTGAGTTTTTTGTATGATGATTTTTTTTATATGTGCGAAAAAATGCACTGAGATAATGGCTCGGGGGATGCCGAGAAACTGCTTTTCGGAGCTATGGAAGGATTTTTTTTTTTTTTTTTTTTTTTTTTTTTTTTTTTCCGTTCCATAAATGTATAAGGGGGGGGGTGATTTTTTCGTATATGAGCGAAAAAATAGTTATTTCGATCTACATTTTTTGCTATCCGAAAAACTCGAGAACAGGGGTTGCGGTTTGCTTTTCATGTATGATGAATTTTTTTATATGTGCAAAAAAAATGTACTCAGAGAAATCGTGTAAGTTCTGGTAACGATAAAGTGACAACTACCGAATTTTTATAGTTCATGGTAATTAATTAATAGTTATGATGACTGCGTCATCGTTACCATAACTAGAAAAATAGTTGCTGCACTTATAAAAAATAATTTCTACTTTATGGTTGTCACTTTATAGTTGCCAATATTAGATTTTTCTCTCAGTGTGCTTATTTTGATCTGCATTTTGGCTGTCCGAAATTTCTTTTTTTTTGTCGTGGGTAAAGTAGATATAAAAATTCCACGACTTTCGTCGTATTTTTTATTCCGGGCGATGCGATCGAATCTCTGATTTTGATAACAAAAAATAATCTGTTTTTCATTTTCTCGGACGGGGAATTTATATTCGTAAATTGCATATTCGGCATTTCGCGAAACAAAAGAATTTGTATTTTGTTTTACGGTAGAGTCAGCGAAAACCTTCTTACGGTTTTCCCGTCAATTTTTGGCGTCGATTTAGAGCGCCAAATATCCCGTTTACGGCCCAACTGTTGCGTACTTTTGAGTAAAAAGAAAAAGACTGACCCGAGAGACGAATACGACGTACGAAAATACGATATTTTTTGCAGCCGCGTTCGAGCGATCGCAACGTCGATGGAGTTTCACCCGGGTATCGACGATTTTGCAATTAAAGTGCCCGGTTTCCGCGTTGCCATAAAAATTGAGAGGCTCGCGACGCGGCCGGGAGAGGAAAATTCAACCACACGTTTTTTCGTACCTTTTTGCCTTCGTTTTATTTTCAGCGACTGCAGCCGCCGGTGTACGGCGCATTCCCCGCAAAGTGACGTGGCGGGCCATTAATTTTACTCATCCGCGGGTATCGCGACTGGTAGCGCGCGGTAACTCCGCGAGTAATAACGAACGAGCAACGATATGAGAAAAGTTGAAATACGTATATAACCCCCCGCCCCTCCGGCCGCGGCACATCCTCCGGGCACAGCGATGCTGCAGCCTCCCCCTCGTCCGCGCCGCATCGCACGCACCTTTCTCGACTATTGCATGAAAAGCGTTTGCGCAAAACCCTCTCGATCGTCATGTCGATTTTACATTACATTATTTATTTATTTTACATTATTGATTTATTTATTTGACATTATTTATTTATTTATTTGACATTATTTATTTATTTATTTGACATTATTTATTTATTTATTTGACATTATTTATTTATTTATTTTACATTATTTATTTATTTATTAGGGCCTCGATAACGAGGCCCGAATTTTTCTTTTAGCGCGCGAAAGCTGGAGAAAAGTCGAAGTTCGAACATACGATCGATCTTAAGATTGAAAAATAAGTGATGACGAACAAATTTCGTCCCAAGTTCGGCGATAAAAATTTATATTGTGCCACAAGTGCGTAAAACACGATTTTACGCACGTGTGGCATATCATATTTTTGACGTGATATGCGAAAAAATTAATTTTACACACCGTGCCGTGCGTAAAAATTCGATTTTACGCACCGAAGGCAGTGCGTAAAATCGAATTTTATGCATACTAAGTACAAAATGTACGTTTTCGAACCTCCTCGCGACATTCGTCAGCTGTCGACTTATATCGTTGGTAATTTTTGTGTTGCAAATACAGCTCGTCAACTTTTCGGTCGACGGTGCATTTTTCACAAAAACTACGAAATGGACGAGACGATAAATATGACAATTTCGTGAATATTCGATTTCGAGTCCCCGCTGCTTGTTTGAGTGACTGTGGACGATAGCGCGATGCGCGGCGACACGGGTCGTTCGTTTCGGAGTACTTAGACGTTCGGGTCTGAAGGGCTTGCGGTTCGATTGACGATCGAAATTGATGTACTACTTCCATCAACGACGCGGCACTCACGGGCGGATTTTCGTCTTGGAGACGTCGAGCGCCGCGCACTCACTCCCGGTCAATTTGTGTAACGAAGCGGCGAGGCACGAGCAGCGAGCACTACGGAAGCAGCCCCGGAATCACAGAGTCGAGCTTGCAGTCAGTCAATTACGGTCAAAGGGCTGCGAGTCCTAATTCACGAGCTACTGTGTTTCGCTTGTAACGCCGGGGCTCTCGAAACGGAAAAATATATGGGTATCCCATCGATATATAGGTTCGACGTGCTGTGCTTTACCGACGAAAGCAGCTTTTTCAACAACACCGAGAAAAAAAAGTCATGCGTTTCGTGTGTCACGAATTCGACTTTTGACTCGCATCATCCCTTAATAGAAAATACGTTTCATTATAGCATTACATTCGGCCCTGGTCAGGCCCTAGACGGGAACCAGGTCCTGATCAGGCCTTGATCAGGGTCTGACCAGGACCGAAATTAACGCCACAGACTTTATACCAAGGTCGTTCTCAAATCTTTCAGAAATTACAGTTAACGGCACGATTGGTTCTGGTGGTTGGTGGTTGGTTAATTAATTAATAATACGAACCTGTAGTAATGACGATCTAATGTGTACATTTTTTAATTGCTGAGAAGAACATTTATCGTCAATAAAATTGTATGGTAAGTTTCCTGAAAAAATGGAGAAATGCGGTTACTGTATTACAAAAATAATGGAGGACTCTTCAATTTTTTTTTTTTCGTAATTGCTCATAATTTTTCTTTGAAATATTAGGCAACCTAGAAGAAAATTAGTATAGTGTTTCATTCGGCCCTGGTCAGGCCCTTATCAGGCCTTGGTCAGGCCAACGTGACCCTGATCGGGGACTGACCAGGGCCGAATGTACCGCTAAAGATTTCCCACTAGGGTATCTATGCAGCTGTTCAAAAAGTTCACACGTCATTTTACAATCCACTCCGAAGGTACCACGTATTATTAAATCACACCTGCAGATCCTAAACCGTGCTGTACCACATTTATTCCCCAACCTAACGAGCACTCGCAATTCTCCCCTCCCGCTGCCATCCAAACGGCCGTCTCGTCAGTGCGGCCCGAAACAAGTTCCAATTATCGCGAAATTAATTACACACGCAGCCCGCGACACGACGAGTATGTCCTCAGCCTAATACACCGTGCGCGCCGCAAATTAACAGCGAGTATCTAACGCGTAGTCGCGCAGATTTAACTGCATATCACGCGACACTCAGCGCCCCGTGATAAAATTCTCGCGTGTCCCGCGTGCGCGCTGGACGAGCGCAATCATATTGTTCGGTTGCTGCGCCGCACGCATTATCGCATTATGCGTACGCATTACCTACAGCGGCTCGCTTTAAAAAAAACCGGGTATATCCCAAAATATATAGGGGAGACCGGGGTAACCCCCATGGGAAAAAAGTATGCAAGAAAACTGTATTTTTCGATATATCGAAAAATATATAAATAATGTACGTGGTATAATAATCACATATTTTTTGTATACTTTTTATATATTCGGCAATATCACATATTTCGCGCGAACGTATATCCGGGCGAATATACGTGCAGTATACTTTTTTGTATATTCCTATGTATATCTGACGAACATACGTACGTTAGATTTTTTGTACATTGTACGTACATCCAGCGAATATACGTGCAGTGTACTTTTTTGTATATTCGTGCGTATATCTATCGAATATACGTACGGTATATTTTCTGTATATATACATAAATTCATACATCAATGCATGTATAAGGAGTATATCAAATATATATATGTACAAGTATATTGCCATATATACTTATAAAGTATACTGAAAGTTGTATCCTAAATATACCATATTTTCGAATATACTTTTTTTCCATGGGGGAAAAGGGGCCCCTAAGCAAAAAATGGCTCTATGACAAAACTTAAAGTGTTTTTTTATCGCTTTTCACTCAAAAATTCGAAACCAATCATCAATTTTGAGCGTCGGCAAAAAAAAAATTCCGGGGTAAAACGGGCCCCCTCAGAATCCGACACAAATATGAATAACTACACAAAACGCTACCGATCGGCACGAGTGTTGATCATTTGGGTCTTTTACTAAAATGTGACACAAAAGTACATTTTAGTCATGACAGGTCGCCATACAGGCAAGAATTGATGGAGAAAAAAAATGTCGCCGAAGAAGCCCGCGAATAAAAAAAAATCACGGAAGACCCCGGGAAAAAAGGTTTTGACGAAGAAAGAAGCCTCAAAACTTACGACGGAGGCGGGAGCCCATTTTACCCAAATACATATATTTTTTTTCGATGATAAAAAAAGGGGGGCCCGTTTTACCCCGGTCTCCCCTGCTCGGCGCTCCGTATGTGCAACACGCGCGCGCGAAACGTACGCGTGTGCGGAATATATCGAGCATTGGGAAAACTCGCGGATGTTGTATGGATTACTCGAAATAAATCCTCCATCGACACGAAGTTGTACTCGCGGATGCAGGGGGGTCGAGGGATCGGTAGGGGGCGATCGGGGAGAGGGGAAGGGGTGGTCGGGGGTTGGGGGTCGGGGGTTGGGGGTCGGGGGTAGGGGGGAGGGGGGGGGGGGGGTCAGCGCGTCGACTCGGCCAGGCGCGTCGGGAAATCGAGAGCGATTTTGCCGATTGTTTGTCGTCGATCTAGTTCGCTGGGCGCCGTGCAGGGAACGCGATATCTCGTTGCGCGCGCGAAGCGACGAGAAATTCCCGCGCGCGTTCGGAACGCGCGCGCGTGGGGCTATAATTACGCGTCGGAAGTATCGAAACGCCCGGTTAGTCGCGCGACTCACACACACTCATACACAGACAGGCATGCGAACGAACCCCCCGCGCGCGCGCTCCGCACACTCGGGCACAACAGCGGTTAGCAATTTCCATTTATTTATGCAGCTTGTAAATACGAGCGCGATCTCGCTCGTTGTTATCGATGCTGGGAGCGCGGCGGAGGTGCGACGCGTCGGTGCGTATGAGGCGAGCGCGGAACCCGGGCCAAGCGCGAAAGGTTACCACCGGCAACCAGGGTCCCCCTCACGCCACCCTTGCGCCTATCCCCTCCCCCCCCCCCCCCCCCCCCCGCCCCCCGGATTTATACCACGGCGATACTAACGCGTGATATAGTCCTCGGTGTCCTCGGTAGCGTGGAGCACACACAAACCCGACAACCCGGAAACGCGATATTTCGGATCAGGTCCCCCCACTCCCCCCCCCCCCCCCCCCACCCAACGCGCCACCCCCCGGACGGGTTTTCCACTCTTATTCGCAGTTCGCACTCGCTCGCGCAGTTGTTTTCGCGACGTGCGATTATAACTCGTGGACCTGTAGTTGATTTCTGAATTTTTCACCGAATTTTATAAGGCCGGAAGTTGAATGGCGGTTTGCGCGGAAAAAAAAAATTCGGTTTCGTGATGCTTGAAGACGCTATCCGATGGGAAATTTCGCGCCGATTCCGGAAAAGAATCGTTGTTTGCCTGAAAAATGAAAATTTCTGTGAGAAAAAGGCGAAAAACGATTTCGCACTTTTTTCGAAATTTCGTCACTTCGCTGAAGTTGAGGTTACTTTTTTTTATTCGGTTTCGTGATGTTTGAAGACCCTATCCGATGGAAAATTTCGCGCCGATTCCGAAAAGCACCGTCGTTTGCTCGAAAAATGAAAATTTCGATGAGAAAAAGTCGAAAAACGATTTCGCACTTTTTTCGAAATTTCGTCACTTCACTGAAGTTGAGGTTACTTTTTTATGGATCAGTTGAACCTGGATTTTTTTCTTTCGTTCGAGAGAAAACACTATAACGAAGAGAATACCGCAAGGAGGAACGCGATATCTTGATTTCTGACATTATCACAGAATTTTAAAGTCGAACCCTCAAAAATAGCAATTTTTTCAAAGGGGTACCCATTGCGTTTTTTGCGATTGTTGGGGGTCTGACTTTAAAATTCTGTGAAAAATTCAGAAATCAAGATATCGCGTTTGGCCTTGCCTCATTCTCTTCGTTATACAGTTTTGTCTCGAACGCAAAAAGAAAATCCAAGTTCGATCGATTCAAAAAAAAGTAACCCAAACTTTTGTGAAGTGTCGAAATTTCGAAAAGTGCGAAAGTCGAATTTTCTATTTTTCGGGCAAACAACGGTGCTTGTCGGAATCAGCGGGAAACTTCCCATCAGACAGGCTCTTCAAACTTTACAAAATCGAAAAAAAATGTTCGCCAAAAATCCCTTTCTTTATTTGCGGAACGTTTTTTGCGATATTTTACCCACTCATTTTTTTAAGAAAAATTTCACAGTGTCAGTCTGTTCCATATTTCCTATGTCTTGTCGACATTATAAAAAAAATACTTTGAAAAATGTCAAAGTGACTTCGAAAAAAAAAAAAAAAAAAAAAAAAAAAAAAAAAAAAAAAATAGCTTCTTCACTCATTTTTTTAAGAAAAATTTCACAGAGCCAGTCTGTTCCTTATTTCCTATGTCTTGTCGACATTATAAAAAAAATACTTTGAAAAATGTCAAAGTGACTTTGAAAAAAAAAAAAAAATAGATTCCTCTTCTATTGAGAGAATCGTCGATGTGGCTCGTCGAATGGTCGACACAGGTGAAGCGACGCGCCTTGTCTTCGTTGTTGTGCCCTTTCTGTGAACTCCGCGCGCGCTCCGGGCTGCCTGGCTGCTCCGTACACACCGTGACTACTGCCGCTTCGCCGTATCCGCCGTGCAGCGTATCGAGAGTTGTTCCGGAACAGCTCCGAGCTTTGCGACTTTGAAGCCGTTTACGGGCTGCTTGTCACGGCATTAGCAGCGTCAAAACAGTTCGCGGAGTCCCCGGGCTCGTCTACGACTCGGCACGACGAGTCGAACGGAGCACAGAACGACGACTACGTATTTGCGCGTGCAAACATCGACGAGCGTTTGTCGGATGCTCCGACCGGGCTGCCTGCGCTTCGCTCGTCAGGCAGCCTCGCAGACGTTCTTGTCGCGCGTTCGCGTTTCACCCGAGGAGCACGCGGCGCACTCGTGATTCCCTCAAGCCGCTTGGCACCTTGTGATTCGAATTCCGAATTTCCGGATCGACCGACTCCGCGAGGACGAGAAGAGACGAGCAAAAACTTTCGGCGGAATTTTTTGCGTCTCGCTCGCTGTACGTCGACGACTTTGTGATCTCTCCTGCTGTTCCTGGAAATATTTGCGTTTGTATTGCGCCCTCCCGTTCTCGCTTTTTTTTGCGTTTGGGTTTTCACGTGTCGAGGCACTCGGAATGTTGCGAAACGTGTGGAGAAGCCTCCTTGGTGGGGAGGTGACAATTGCGAAAATGGGAATTAAGGAGGAATTTCGCAAATTCCCGCGAAATTAAATGAAATTTTTGAATTTAAATAAAAAGAAATTAATTTAAATTAAAAAAATGTCATTTAAATAGAGAAATATAATTTAAATAAAATCTGTGATTCAAATTAAAAAATGTAATTCAAATGTATGTATGCATGTAATTAAATTAGAATGTAATTTAATAAAAATGTAATTTAAATTTAAAAAATGTCATTTAAAAGAATCTAATTTAAATTAAAAAAAAATGTAATACAAACATTATAATAAAACTAGGCTCATCACACGCGCTGGCGCGCGTGCCTGAAAAACTTGCAAAAATCGACCTCAGAAATTTGTTCTTTTCAAAATATCGACTTTTAACCTATACCATCATTCTCAAATCGCATATTCTACCTCCCGACAACATTGGTTATTAACCTTTTTTAATCGTTCATGAAAAAAATATTTTTTTGCGACGATAAAAATCACCAAAATCGACCTCAGAAATTCTTATTTCAAAATATCACCTATAATAGGTTAATCAATTCCGCGCTGCTGCGCTCTTATAAAGCTTTAAAAGATTACGGGTGCTGCCCCGCCTGTCCTCTTATGAAACTTTTCAAATTTGACACCAAACTGATTTTGTTTATCACGGACTTTCCTGGCAACCAATCACAGCTCTAATAGTTTGCTAACAATGCTTTCCGTTACCCATGAACTTTTTAAAAAAGAGATTATAAATTTTAAGATGTAAATTTTGCAATTTCTCGCAAATTCTTATCCTGCGACTTTTATTTCGTCCTGACGTATATTTTTTCATCTCAAAGTGTCCGAATGAAAGACGATGTATATTTTCTTTTCTGTCGCTCGTTTCGCGCGTGGAGTCGCCGTATACGTATATTGCGGTGCTTCCGCAGGTTGTCGAATTGCCGACACCATTGACATTCCCGGCTTACATAAATTCACAGCGAAATAGGGCGCGACACGTGAGACTGCGAGATACGAGAGGCGTAAACGCGTTTTTACGTTCCACACTCGGAGTCGCTGAATAAAAACCGGGACGTCTCTCCGTTTCATCGTAGTCCACGGCGGTCGAGACGGCGAGGGTGGGGGTCAAAATAGCGAATAGCTAAAATAGCAAATTTCAAAATAATGAATGGTCTGAATATAGAATGGCCATCATTATGAAATTCGCTATTTCAGCCATTCGCTATTTTGATCATTCACCATTTTAACCCACATATTTATTAAAATGGAATCAAAATAGCGAATGATCAAAACAGTGAATGGCTGAAATTACGAATTTCATAATGATGGACATTCTAAATTGAAACCGTTCATTATTTTTAAATTTGCTATTTTAGCCATTCGCTATTTTGGTCATTACCTATTTTGATCCCCACTCGACGGCGAAATGATCGATCGAAGGCACCGTGGATAAACACGCGTTACGCGAACGAGTTGCGAGACGGCGGGAGTCGCGGAATCGCGTCAAGACGTCATAGAGATTGCGGACGCGACTTTTGCAACGTCGCAGTGTCGATCGACGAATCGGCGCGGCAGCACCGAACGCGCGTGACCCGAGATACCAAAGTGCGCTCGGCGCGATGAAACGCGGAAGACACGCATTATTTTCTCTCCTCATTGCTTCGACAGATTGACTCCAATCGATATGGAGTTAAATCGTTGGAGGGGAAAAACCGCCGTGGTGACCGGCGCGGCCTCCGGTATCGGTGCGGCGATAACGCGGGCGCTGATCCAAAACGGAATAAACGTCGCGGGTCTGGACGTCCAGGTGGAAAGCCTGGAAAAAATGAGGTGTCTAAATCGGACCGGATCCACCTGTGGCCAATTTCGTCCCATTCGTTGCGACGTCTCGCGTGAAGTCGACATCGCGGCTGCCTTCAACACTGTGGAGACGGAGCTCAATGGGGTCGATATTATGGTGAACAACGCCGGGGTCGTCGATTACGGAAGGATAATCGGTGACTATTTTGTCTTCTCGTAATAATTATCACACCAAGAGAAATCGTTCGGATGGACTCTATTCGAAACAAATAAAATTTGTTTGAATGAAATAAAAATGTATTTGAATGAAATAAAAAATTATTTGAATGAAATAAAAATGTATTTGAATGAAATAAAAAATTATTTGAATGAAATAAAAATTTATTTGAATGAAATAAACATTTATTTGAATGAAATAAACATTTATTTGAATGAAATAGAAATTTATTTGAATGAAATAAAAATTTATTTGAATGAAATAAAAATGTATTTGAATGAAATAAAAATTTATTTGAATGAAATAAAAATTTATTTGAATGAAATAAACATTTATTTGAATGAAATAAACATTTATTTGAATGAAATAAATGTTACTTGATCCAAATAAATCCTATTAGGCTCGCCATTAAATAGATTAATTTATTTCATTCAAATACATTTTTATTTCGTTCAAATAAATTTTATTTGTTTCGAATACATCCCATCAGAACGATTTCTCTGAGTGTAGGGACCATTTTGTGGTATTACGACCGGCCCAAGTCGGGCCTAAGTCAGGCCCTGGCAGGGCCACCGAGGCTCCGATCAGTAGGGCCTGACCAGGGCTGGATGTAACGCCACGGAATGTCTATCAGGCATCTGACGAACGATAAATACACACAAACGATTCGTCAGACGTAAATATATGTTTTTCAGAGAGTGACAGATCGACCTTCGAGAAACTGGTGAACACTAATGTTCTCGGTGTCGCCACGTGCACGAGGGAAGCTGTGGGATCGATGAGAGCGAGGAACGTGGAAGGTCACATATTTAATATAAACAGGTATGACTGACGTTCAATGTAATAAAAATAAATATCGCGTGAACAAAAAAAATATTGAGTTCGATAGACTTTGGACAATCGTCGGTTGTGGTGATAAATAAATTGGTTGAAAAATTAATCGGCCGAGCCCATTAATTGTTCGACACTGAGCACCACTTGCGCGATCGACAGGGAGAGATTTTACATTTTATATTCATACTTGTAGCAACATTTGACGATAAAAATATCCGTCGTCCCTTTGTCATCGACAATCGTTAATTACTCGGTTGATCTGTTGTCCCCGTTAGTTATCCGCTGCCTCTCGATTGTATTTTATCGGCGCTCGAATTGCCAGGATTTTGCTAATTATCGATTCGATTATTCGCTCCAGTCTACTGGGACACGAGATTCCGGAATTGCCGCTGTGCGATGTCGAGGGTCAGAATGGTTTCAATTTGTATCCAAGTTGCAAACACGCCACAGTGGCTATGACACATTCGATTCGTCGGGAGCTCGTGGCCGCGAGGCTACCAATTAGAATCACGGTGAGCTCACTCGATATGTCGGAAAAATTCCATCGTCGAATGATTTTTTGCACGTGAAGTCCGATTTTTTTTTTTTTTTTTGCAGAGCATAAGTCCGGGTATCGTGAAAACGGGAATAGCAGGTGCGGCTGGTTTGCACAATATGTTTGACAAAATTTCCGCACTCGAGCCGGAAGACATTGCCGACAGCCTGCTTTATGCTCTGGGAACTCGACCCGAAGTGCAGGTATGAAAAAAATCATCTTAATGACATCACGATATTTATTTACTTATTTATTTATTTATTTATTTATTTATTTATTTATTTATGTATTTATTTATTTATTTATTTATCTATTTATTTATTTATTGATTTGTTGACGAAAAAAATAATTCAGCGATTGTTTTCATACAAATTAATATAAAACATGTAGAAATAACAATAATAGAAGTTGGATTATAACATTTTTGTTAAAATATTGAATATTCGCTTAATCGATTGCCTGCAGGTCACGGAAATTACGATACGTCGTACTGGAGAACCTTAAATCCTCGAAAACAACAATTTTAACACACTAGGGGAACAGTAACGCGCGCTCACGCGCGCGGACGGTTTAGTCGCGCTGCAGCGCTTATGTCAAATTGCGACAAACTGTCAAATTTCGCGCTGTTAAACAACGAACTGTCGGCCCTCGACCAATGAGAGGCCGAGTTATATCGACAACAATGTTGGCTCATGCACTTTTTAATAGAGGACAAGGAAAACCTGAATAATTTAGGAGTGACATGATGATAAGAGATTATACATTTTTTAGTTTCTGAAAATAATACATTTTTTAAATGTATCGAATTGTGTCATTGTTATGTCAAATACGGTTATAATCTTTATAAAGTGCTTTTTTTTTGTAACAAGCAATCAACGATGATTGGATGAAAATTGGCAACTGTAACTCGTCTGTCGAAGGGAACCCTTAAATATGACGAACCCACGGCCAAGATTCTTGCTATGTACGAAACGTAACATTTGTGTAAGCACAGCTTTGTGTGCCTTCCATTATCGGCTCCGCCACCCTTTGTTTGATTTACCCTCGACATTCCGGTCCCGTTTCTCTTTTTCCCATAGATTATATCGCGTTTCAGAAATTATAGCCCAAGACGTCTCCGCGCAAAGAGCTTCTCGCGTGGGGTTGTAAATCGCCTCACTGAAAAGACAAAAATAATTTCCTCCCGTTCGATTTTTTTTTCTTTTCATGACTAAAAACATAACACAATCTGTTTTTCTCAGTCTTCTCGTCGTCGACAGTTTATTTTATTTGAAAACCAATCGAAAAGTTAGTGACGGGTTCATGAAAAAATTGATTGTGCATTAATTTACCCGGCTAGCTAACTTTTTTTAAAGTGCAAATGATTCATTAATTTTTCTGCAAATGTTGCAAATGTTTTTTTTATGCAAATGTAACAATTGCTATTGAGCATCAATTGGTTTGTGGATTATTTATTTGATTCAATTTCCCAAGAAACTGCATCGAAATTTGACATCGCACTTCATCGTACGAGCGTGGAATAAATTAATGTCTCCCATTCTGGCTCGAGTTGCGCGGTGAAATTTACGTCCCGCACCGAGAGCTGCAATATCGCGCTGCGCTCTCCAGTACACGTACTACAATTCTAAACCTGGATTCTTGAGATGCGTCATCGGAGACCGGCGGATGTCACGTATAGTCGTGCCCGGCAGTCGAAACCGTTCTCGCCGTGAGCAAAGAGTCTGGGAGACGACGTTTACGGTGTCAAACGCTAATATGTCGAGCTACGGGATGTTCAACAGTGGGGCAACCCGAGATCCGCGAGACGTTTGTCTGTCTCGCGTTGTACTCGCGTTATAGGATTTCGGTGTACTCGCTCCGATCTCACGTTGCTCGCTTGATCTGAGAAATTACGACAAGTGCAAGAAGATCGTATAAATTACCACAGAGTCGAGTGGAAAAACATTATATAAATAAACAAACAAGCAAACAAATCAATAAATAAATAAATAGATAAATAGATAAATAGATAAATAGATAAATAGATAAATAGATAAATAGATAAATAGATAAATAGATAAATAGATAAATAGATAAATAGATAAATAGATAAATAGATAAATAGATAAATAGATAAATAGATAAATAGATAAATAGATAAATAGATAAATAGATAAATAGATAAATAGATAAATAGATAAATAGATAAATAGATAAATAGATAAATAGATAAATAGATAAATAGATAGTTAAATAAATAAATATATAGATATATAAATAAATAAATAAAAAGTTGCAAAGTAGAACTTTGCACACTGCTTCCTCATTAATTCCCCTTTTTCACAAAGCCACCTCTATGAAGAAGCTTATTTATTAACTTTGGCTTCCTCATAGAGGAAGCTTTGTGAAAAAGGGGAATTAATGAGGAAGCAGTGTGCAAAGTTCTACTTTGCAACTTTTTTTTAATCTGAACAAAAGAAAACTCCGTTACAAACACCGTTACATCTAATTTTGATTAGATACAAAGTTTTGACTTACTTTAATAACTTTTCCATAAGTTACAACGAAAATCTTAATTTTTAAAAAAATTCATAACAGCGTAAAATCCGAACGACTTTACCGATCGTCACCAAATTTTATACGTGGCAGCGCTGTATGTTATTTTTTGACTGTTGAATATTTTGGTTCATTTGATGAGATTCGACGTGATTTAGAGCAAAATTTATTTTTTTCGAAAAATTCAAAATTCTATAAAACCGGAACCGCTTTACCGATTTCGCTGAAATTCAATACCAAACAACATTAACCGTGTCTTTATTTATGATGAAGTATATAGCTGAATCGTCGAACTTTTACGAAAGTTAGAGCGATCACGCCATTTTTTTGAAAAATTTAAAATTCGATAAAATTTGTATACATGGATATATTTAATTTTAAAAATATGTGAATTACAGAGGATTTAATACTCTACTTGCGTGCCAATTTTTAGCTCGATCCATCATGCCATTCCTGAGTTATGAACAATTGAATGTTCGGTGCCTGGACCATACATACACACACACACACACACACACACACACACACACACACACACACACACACACACACACACACACACACACACACACACACACACACACACACACACACACACACACACACACACACACACACACACACACACACACACACACACACACATACACACATACAGACATATTTTCTAGACCTCTTTTCTCGACGTTTTAGGTGATTCTAAGTATGTTAACATGAAAATCTCGAAAAAAAAAATTTTCACGAAAACAAAGCTTCCTCTATGAGGAAGCAAAAATAAATAAATAAATAAATAAATAAATAAATAAATAAATAAATAAATAAATAAATAAATAAATAAATAAATAAATAAATAAATAAATAAATAAATAAATAAATAAATAAATAAATAAATAAATAAATAAATAAATAAATAAATAAATAAATAAATAAATAAATAAATAAATAAATAACACAGTTTATATAAAAATACGGTAGGGCCTCGAGATTCATAGGGGAGGAAAAAGCCATCCAAGTGCGCGGCGACCGAGCTTCCTGTAAATAACCCGATAATTTATTATCGTTGCACAATGAGCGTAATAAATATCAGGCGTGGAAGTTTGCTGGTGCACCTCTCTCTCTCTCTCTCTCTCTCTCTCTCTCTCTCTATGACTATAACGCTCGCAGTGCAAACAGGACGCCGCGGCGAACGGCCGCGTGTACACCACGCGTTATTCGAGGCGACTCGCGCTTCGTCGACGATGCGTACCACTCTCGGTGGCCGATATATTTTATCCCTTGGCACATGCAGGACGTTGCACCGCGCGCGTTGGTCGCGGTGCACTCAGCGCTCGCGCGCTATGGGGTTGCATAAAAGGAATATATGTGGCGCGCGCGCGCCTCGCGTGCTTAAGAGGACAGCGGTGGAGCAAATAAGGGAAGGGCGATCGCCCTCCGACTTGCAGCGCGCGTAAGCCACGCGTAATTTATGCCCTCTCGAATATGCACATTGTCGACCGGAGTGTTATTTCCAGGCTCTAAACATAAATTCCTTAATGCCCGGTCGCTTTATAATCGAACGAGCTCGACGGGATCTACGGTGAACAATCCGGGGCGTTAAGTCGGGCCCTGGCGGGGCCAATGTGTGGGCCTGGTTCGGGCCTGACCCGGACTCCAGATCTTTTCAGATCTAAATTTTTATTTTTTTTATTATTTGAATTTTTACTTTTTGTGATTATTTGAATTTTTACTTTTTGTGATTATTTGCATTTTTACTTTTTATAATTATTTGAATTTTTACATTTTGTAATTATTTGAATTTTTACTTTTTGTGATTATTCGAATTTTTACTTTTTGTGATTATTTGAGTTTTTACTTTTTGTAATTATTTGAATTTTTACTTTTTGTGATTATTTGAATTTTTACTTTTTGTGATTATTTGAATTTTTACTTTTTGTAATTATTTGAATCTTTACTTTTTGTAATAATTTGAATTTTTACTTTTTGTGAATATTTGAATTTTTACTTTTTGTGATTATTTGAATTTTTACTTTTTTTTACTTTCTTTTCAAGTATTTACTTTTTGTGATTATTTAAATTTTTACTTTTTGTAATTATTTGAATTTTTACTTTCTGATTCTTTAAATTTTTACTTTTTTGTATTTTTTTAATTTTTACTTTTTCCAATTATTTGCATTCTTTCCATTACTTTTTGTTTACAAAAAAAAATCATGCGCGACGCTATCGGAATGTTTTCTCTCACCCCGAATTCGGCGCTCCGCAGGCTCGATCGGAAATTCCCCGGCAGAGGCTACGAGCCCGAGAAAAGCCGCGCGACGTTCAGATCAGAGCCAGGATCGAGAGACGCAGTCGGGGGGGGGGTGGCACACGGAAGACCCGGAGAATTTTCGGGCACTCGGGATGGAGAGACGAGAGGGCGCAACTTCTCCGGGGATTAAACAGAGAAACGAGGGAAAAGTTGTTTAATTCGTAACTCGTTGGCGAGGCGAACGAGCGGAACCTTTGAAATTCCGCAGGAGGTGGAAAGGTGGGGAGGGGATGGAAGGGGGTGAACGACGTGGTGTGTACCAGAAGCGAAGAAAAGCCGGAGCGCGAAGGGGTGAAAACCTGGGATATCACGTCCTGTCGAAAATACTCGTGGCAAGTCTATCACGACCGAGCGAGTAAGCGACGTGCTGTACTCTTCACCCCCACCCCCTTCTCCTCGTCCCCCTCTTTCGCCCCTGTTGGGTGAGAGCCTGGGAATTGGATTAACGCGATACGTTTTCTTGGCCGACAGAACTCTCGCTCCTTCTCACCCTCTTCGCCTCGCGACGCTTTCCGAGATATAAGGGAGGTGCGGGCAAAATGGGACGCATAAGCGAAAAATGGTTTTATGACGAAAACAAAAGTGTACTTCGATTGCTTTTGATCCAAAAATTCGATTCCAACCATCAATTTTGAGCGTCGGCAAAAAAAAAGTGCGGACAAAATGGGACGGACCTCCAAAATCGGAAATTCGTGTTTTTTTGTACTCGGTGATACTCCTTAATGCTTATTTCGCAAAATAAAGTGTAAAAAAAAAATAAAATTCAAAGTGATTTTTCAAAAGCCGGTTTGCTTAAAACACTCAAAATTGTTAAAAATCGTTATATTCCGCTCACATGCGTGGAATTGTGTCGTATAGACGCGATTTTCACGAAATAGGGGTCCGTCCCATTTTGCCCGCACATATATCTGGAACTGAAAAAATAGGTGTCCCATTTTGCCCGCGCGTCCCATTTTGCCCGCACCTCCCTTATAGAACGCCGAGGGTGCATCGGAGTGCCAGAAGGGGTGCGCAAGCACGAGCTTCTCCTCGTCCTGGCGGCTCTGGGCGCGTTCAACTTCGGCCTTCTTTCCTGGCAGTAACGGCCGCAGCTTCGTGAGACCCAACTCCGGACTCACCGCTCATCTCGAATTCCGCGTTCCGGGTCTATATGAGGGTCGAATTTTTTTATTTGTAAGGCAGTCGGATTAGTGCAGACCGGCTAAACGTGGGATTTTGAGGGAATTCCGAGGACTTCTCGGCGACATAAAAATCTGAAAAAAATTAGGAACAGTTTAATTAAAAATGAGGAAATATATTAAGAACAAAATATGCAGCAAACATTTATTGATGGATTGGTTTCGAAGTCAAAAGTTAGTGACGAATTAATGAAAAAATTGATTGTGCATTAAATTACCCGGCTAGCCAACTTTTTTTAAGTGCAAATGATTCATTAATTTTTCTGGGTACGAATGGATTATTTCAATTTTTTTTCGATCTTCTTTAAATCGCGTTTTTTTAAATTGTTTACAAAAGTTTATACGAAATTATGAACGAATTCATACTCGTCCGAGAAAATTAATGAATCATATGAAATTTAAAATAAGTTCGATTTCCGTTTAATTTGTTGAATAAATTCGTTTTCATTAATTTGTTAATAAAATGTTTACATTATTATTGCGTGAAATCAATTTTTGCGGCACCTTCCATATGCCTAATTTTTGTTCATTTTTATGCCATTTAGAACTGTTTGAATTTCTCTTTCAATTCCACGTTTAGCCCGTCTGCAATGAGACGACCACCTTTAATATTATTTTTCTCAACATTATCGTCGGCAACCTACAAATTTTGCAACTGGATTCAGAATTACGAAGTCCATACAGTGTAAAATTTTCAGACGTGATTTTCCAGCAGGCAGCGTCGACGGTACGTGGTTGAAAAAAAAACGGCGGGAAATCAAACGAGGACTGCTCCGCAATTTCAAATTTCACAAATTTTGCAACTGGATTCAAAATTGTGTAGTCCATACAGTGCAAAATTTACAAACGTGATTTTCAAGCAGGCAGCGTCGACGGTACGTGGTTGAAAAAAAAAACGGCGGGAAATCAAACGAGGACTGTGCGCCGCAATTTGAAATTTTACAAATTTTGCACCTGGATTCAAAATTGTGTAGTCCATACAGTGTAAAATTTTCAAACGTGACTTTCAAGCAGGCAGCGTCGACGGTACGTGGTTGAAAAAAAACGGCGGGAAATCAAACGAGGACTGTGCGCCGCAATTTCGAGACATGCGCAATGACCGCCTCGGCCCTGATTGGCGGAGACCCACGCGAGACCCGACAGACGACATATCGACACCGTAATGTAAACAGCTGATCGTTTATTTTTACAACGCGTACGTGCAACTCAACATGACACAACGCTGCAAAGATTAATGCACACATCTCGATTGTTGCGAAGGGTGCGACGATCGTGGTGCGACGTTCCCCGGGAATTGAGAAAAATGGCGCAAATATTTCGTCGTCGTTAATCGTCGTCACAGAAAATTCGTGAGTTGAAAAGTCCGCGACGCTTTTGCGTGGCTCCGTCTCTCGTCTCCCGAGTCACCCGAAAAATTCTCGTCATGTCCTTCACGAACGAAAATATCGCCGCGAAGCAGCCCATAAGAAGACTCGAGATTCCGATAAACAAATTCAACGATGTCGCGATTCCCCACCACTTGGATCTCCTGCGACGTCACAAAAACAACATCAAACGAGTGAGCGAAAAAAACACTACGAATTCTCGAAATCGGGGGTGGAAATTTCATTCATTTATTTTTATCTTTATTTTTTTTTTGTTGCAGTATCAGAAAATGCGGGACTGGGAACTCGTAAGGAGGGAACAAATTAATGCGGCAAGACTCGTCAGGCAGCTCGAGCAGTTGCTCTACGAAATGGACACACTGAGAGCGCAGGTGGAGGACGACGATATAGCCAAGTTCGATAAACTCACCGCTAAATCCAGGGCCAGCACAATCGCAGCCATAAAGGAATATCTTGGTAATTGTTAGTAGCGGCTGTAGCAGAATTTTTATTTCATGTTGGGACAAAATCGCTGAGATGCGAAGTTGCCAGGGAAACAAAAATGCAAAATATGGAGGGAGTTTTGAGATTACAGGGGGCGATGCGCAAGTAAAAACAATGATACACGTATTGCGATGAGTAATTACTGGTAGCAAATAGTGGGAGAATAAACAATCAGTGCTGCAGTTTTTGTTGTTGCGAAAGTCCATAAGCTGCTGATTGTTGTTTATTTGTCTTGAGGAGTAAATTCACTATTTTGCATAGGATGAAATTGGGAACTTTTTTATTTGTGGAAATAAATTGTAAAACATGAACATTGGGAACCATTGAGATTCCTAATAATTATCGATGTAGAAGTTTGCATCGTTGCGGTACAACAAAATTAAAAACAAGAAAATATTAATTAACCTGGATAATTAAACCGGCTGTAAAAAGTTATTATAACGACTAAGAGCGTGACAGGAAAATATTGTTTCACCCCCCGATGGTGAAACATTTGAATTTTTCCGAAATCAATATTTGTTGAATCAATATTTTGTTGTTTTTAATTTCGTTGCATCGCAACATTGCAGATTTCAAAGTCGTAATAATTACGCAAATTTTTAATCGTGAAAGTAGCTTAGGAGGAATGTAGGAAATAATAATTATGACCCATTGAAGATTTCTAAAGATAGACATTTGTTATATTATATTTGCGATGATATATTTCCCTTTGTACAATGCTAGTTCCAAAACCATGTAAATAATATTTCCAGAATTGAGATTCGAGCCACCCTCGGCAGTGAGCTCGACGCCGACATCACCCGAAGACGAGGATCAGTCCGCCAAACACCCACTTCAGGAACGTCAGATCCAGCTGCACGCAGAAGAGCAGGAACTGCAGAGGCAGCAGGCCTGCCTGCATGCCTGGAATTTGCTGCAACACGATTTGCAGCAGTTGCATCAACTCTTCGTAGACTTCAATCAAATGATACTCGTGAGTCTGACGATTCTACGCGCGTGAAAATTTGAATAAACGCGCGTGCAAATATTTCGTTTACAAATATATGGGATCATCGAAAAGTTGCGCAAAAAATTAATTTATTAACATTTACGCTAAAAGTGGTATCATTTTTAATCAGACGACTTTTAGTTTGTACTTATGAACTTTTTATAGGAGGACAGATATATCGGATCGAAAAATTAAAATTAAATTAAATTATTTTTTAGCGCGAAAATTAACTTAACATCCGCGCTAAAAGACGTATTATATAAATCAGATGACTTTTAGCATGAACTCATGAACTTTTTATCGAAGGATATTAAATTAATTTCCTAGTATATTATACTATAACGTGAATAACTAGTATATTATTAATTATAATACGATGCTAATTATTACAGGATCAACGCGAGCGCGTCGACAAGGCGGAAGACGACGTCGTCGAGTCGCAAATAAACGTCGAAGTAGGCACGAAATATTTGCAAAAAGCCTCGAGGTACAAAGCAGCGGCTTATCCGATCGCCGGAGCGCTGATTGGTACTTGTCTCGGTGGTCCGGTGGGTCTGATCGCGGGTCTGAAGCTCGGCGGCCTCACGGCTATCGGCGGCGGCCTTTTAGGCAAGTATCCGATCGTCCTTCCCTGATTAAAAGATCCTTTGGTTATAACCAACGAAACGGACAAAAATCCGATTGAAATCGATTATTTTTCGATCGGAATTTTATCCATTTGGTCGGTTTCTATCAGTGTCGATCGGAATTACTAAGCAGGGTTCGCAATAATCGTTAAATACGTAAGCGATGCAGCAACTTTTTGGCTTGCCGTGGTTGTCCCCCCTGTTTAAAAGATCCGATTGGAATCAGTAAAACGGACAAAAATCCGTTTGAAACCGGTTCGAACCAATTATTTTTCAATCGGAATGTTGTCCATTTGGTCGGATTCTATCAGTGTCGATCGGAATTACTAAGTAAGCAGGGTTCGCAATAATCGTTAAATACGTAAGCGACGCAGCGACGTTTTTGCTTGCCGTGGTTGTCCCCCTGTTAAAAAGGTCCAATTAGAACCAATAAAACAAACAAAAATCCGATTGAAACCGGTTTGAACCGATTATTTTTCAATCGGAATTTTGTCCATTTGGTCGGATTCTATCAGTGTCGATCGGAATTACTAAGCAGGGTTCGCAATAATCGTTAAATACGTAAGCGATGCAGCAAGTTTTTGGCTTGCCGTGGTTGTCCCCCCTGCTTAAAAGATCCGATTAGAACCAATGAAACGGACAAAAATCCGATTGAAACCTGCTTGAACCGATTATTTTTCAATCGGAATTTTGTCCGTTTGATCGGTTTCTATCGGTGTCAATGGGAATTACTAAGCAGGGCCGCGCTTTATTGGCTTTACGTTGGGTTGACAGGCTTCACCGGCGCGACGTTGCTCAAGAAACGTCAAATTCAACAGGTCAACGAACTGGAGATGACGAGATCGCGGGACGACGGCGAGCGGCGGAGCCTCGGCGGTTCCGTCACGAGTCTGCAGCAGGATGAGTCGAAGGACTTGAAGAAGAGGTTGTGACAAACGGCCGAGGCGGCGGGCCCCACGAAAAGCGCGAAGCTCGATAAGTGCGACGTGCTCTGAAAAAGCCGTGAAATCGCGGAGCGTTTGAGCTGTTTTTCGTTTGTTTTGTATAATCGCTTATCGCTGTGATTCACGAGCTATGCCTACACACGACAGAACGCTGTTCATATATTTTATATACAAATAAAAAATGAGAAAGTGGAGGAAACATCGGGACGAAATCCACCGTGCAACGCGCGGCGTTGGACCAACATTATCGCTGCTTTGATAAACGATTCGGTCCCTATTGTCCCGGCAAAAGTACTGGTTGTGTAGTTTTTTTTTATTTTCATGCACTATAAAATAATCGAAAATGAATAAATCCTGTGATACGTAATATACCGATTGAAAATAAATTGAGAAAAGTGAGGATCGATGCGTTTCTTCTTTCGCGATTTCGGATTTTCGCGATCGGGGCAGAGAATTTTTTGTAATACGATCGATAACCGAATGTCGGTAAGGAAGAAATCGAGCTAAAGAAGAAACATTACTGTGAGCAGGTATTTTGACTTGTCCCGGAAATTTTACTTACCGACGGCAGGTAAATCTCGATGCGCGGTATTGTCGGTCCAATTTCGCTCGTTCCCTCGATTCATCCCGATAATCACGCGCCTTGCTCAAAAGCCCGAGTGTTTCGCACCAAAAATCACATCGTAGTGGTTCCAGAATCAATCGCGCTATTTTCCGCTTTCCCGGTGCGTTTTAACAAACGACACAATCGCATATTTATCGGTTCGTCGTTCCGGATTCCGCGTTCCCGCGGAACGTGGCCGCCTCTGACGGCCCGGGTTCGCGGCGTTCCATGTGCCGTGTAACCTCAGTCATCAATTCGTCCGAGTCGTGTGGTAATATACTGATTGAAAATAAATTGAGAAAAGTGTGGATCGATGCGTTTCTTCTTTCGCGATTTCGAATTTTCGCGATCGGGGCTGAGCATTTTTTGTAATACGATCGATAACCGAATGTCGGTAAGGAAGAAATCGAGCTAAAGAAACTACTGTAAACAGGTGTTTTTATTGTGGAAATTTTACTTACCGACGGCAGGTAAGTCTCGATGCGCGGTATTGTCGGTCCAATTTCGCTCGTTCCCTCGATTCATCCCGATAATCGCGCGCCTTGCTCAAAAGCCTAAGTGTTTCGCACCAAAAATCACATCGTAGTGGTTCCAAAATTAATCGCGCTATTTTCCGCTTTCCCGGTGCGTTTTAACAAACGACACAATCGCATATTTATCGGCACGTCGTTCCGGATTCCGGCGTTCCCGCGGAACGTGGCCGCCTCTGACGGCCCGGATTCGCGGCGTTCCATGCGCCGTGTAACCTCAGTCATCAATTCGTCCGAGTCGTGTGTTGTACGGCCTGTCGGGTACGCGAGGGACGAAAAAAACGGCCCGAAAGATCGAAGAAAACGCGTCGCACCGAGTGCCAAACAATTCGAAGTTACGCGTGACAACCGGTGGAACGTCCAGCTGTGCGTCCCGCGCGTTATGTGACGTTTTCACGATCGACGACGAGACAAAATCGAGCGGAAAATGGAATATAAATTTCGCGTTCTTCGCCTGATCTGCGCGTTGCTGATACTCGGCGGGGTCTCCGCGAGAATCCACAAACTCGAGATACGGGTGAGTCGCGCACGCAGATCGATCGAGGCTTCGCCGCCGATCTCGATCGGCGTTGCAATCATTTTTTTTTTTTTCCGATCGCGACACTCGACGTCGTTGCAACGACGTCGAATTCCAACGATGACGTTTGATCGATTGCTTATCAACGCGTCGTCATCGGCACGATTTTTGTGCTCTGCGACGGTCCGTCACCTTTTTTTTTTTTTTACCGTTAATCGCGGTACCCACGACGTCGGTTTTGGTCATCGTTTTCGCAGGGTCAACGAAATTTCAGTCTGGCGACGCACGAAAAAATCGACGCGGGACGTGGAAATGATTGTCGAGAAAATTTACGGAAAAACGGATCTTTTTTTTTACTTTCGGAGATTTACGGCTCTTTTTACGACAATTAGAAAGATTTTTTTTTTTTAGCTAAGTCACATCAGCTAAAATTTTGTTGTTCTCAACAAAATTTTGTCCGTGACATTTTTTTTCCTTATGAGCAATTTTTGTCCTTGAAACATTTTTTCCTTATAAGCAATTTTTGTTCTTATAAACAATGAAAATGGAGTTTTATAAATGTAGCTGCAGTTTCAATAATTGTAGAAAAAAAAAAGCTAAAAATGATGGTGTAAGATATTCACACTCATGTTTTTTTTTTTTTTTTGCAATTCCGTGGACATTTTCATGAATTACAAATGCAGATTTATTCCCGAATCTTATCGTTCCTCGAAATTAATGCTTTCCGTGGTGTTTCAGAACGATGTCAGGCGTTACATAGCGCTGACAACATTTGGATTCTACAAAGGCGGCATTCTCAATGTTAATCTCACGAATTTCAAGGCCGTTCCATTCAACGAAAATGCTGTGGTAAGAGTCGCTCATGTGGCTTTGATATTAATGCCTCGTGTGGCTTTAAAACGCACACAAAATTGTGCAATTTATGTTACATCAATAACATAGATTCGTTTAGATATTGATCACAATTTATTTATTTATTTACCATGAGAAAGGAAATAAGTAAATAAATAATAATTATTATATTTATTTATTATTACAATTATTATTAATAATTTTTTATTTATTTCCTGTGAGAAAAGAAATAAACAAATAAAATAACAAATAAATTTTACATTTCTCTTTGCTCCAGTTTGGATTCAGCTTGGACAGGACTTTGAGTGACGCAATGAATCCCTACTTGGACAGTCATCAGGACAAATGTCTCCTTCAGGGTGTCTCGAGTCCTCGTTCCGAGTTGGATCCCAAAGACGACAGCGCAGTTATTTATTTCACCATGGATCTCAAGAATCTGGCGTGAGTTTTGGTCCTGCTCAAACCTGGAAAATATTTGTCGCGACTGGAATTTTTTATCCTTTGTCTCTTTGGCTCCCGCAGATTGAAGGTCAACTGCAGCAGGAACGTTCGGTCTATCCACATTTACAAGGACTCGAGCAAATTGTCCTTCCTGAGACAAAAACGCGGCTCGGCCGCGACGCGTTTCAGCGACACCGCGCTCTTTCCGCGAAAGAAGCGCCACGTAATGCCTGAAGGTGAGAAACGCTGATATTGCATTAATTGCTGAAGCAGCGAGCGACGTTGCAGCTAATTGCGAAAAAATATCAATCAACGCGACAATTTTTTTTTTATTCGAATCGTAATTGAAATAACTTTATCGTCGAAAAAAAAATAAAATTGCTCGGGGTGCGAAAATTATTTTAAGCCAGCTCGAATCTATTTATCGTGTCTCGTGTCGCAATCATCGTCGGATCAAAATGTTCTCGAAATATCGCGTATCGCCTAATTAAGTCGGCAACCAGACGGCCGACCGTTTTACGCAGCATCGAACATTCGTCCGCGACATCATCGATGCACTTTGCTCGCGCGATTCCTCGCGCGTCCGGAAATAAGTCACGAGAAACGTGTATATCGGCGCGGCTGACACAACCGGAGCGACGTTCGATGACGACTCCTATTTTAAAAAATACTATTTACAATTTCCTCGTCCAAAAAAATTAAATCACCGCTACGGGTCGCTTAATTCAGTTTGAAAGCCTCGATGCACTCTGCAAAAAAAAAAATTAATTAAAAATATTAGAAAAATATTGATTTAAAAAAAATATATTAATTAAAGAAAAGATATTAATTAAAAATATCAGAAAAATATTCATTAAAGAAGAGATAGTAATTAAAAATATCAAAAAAATATTCATTAAAGAAAAGATAGTAATTAAAAATATCAGAAAAATATTGATTTAAGAAAAGATAGTAATTAAAAATATCTGAAAAATATCTGAGGACTCGTTGACGACTCCTATTTAAAATCACTATTTACAATTTCATCATCCAAACAAAATTAAATTATTGCTACCGGTCGCTCAATTCAATCCAAAGGCCTCAATGCACTCTGCGAAAAAAAAAATTAATTGAAAAATACACTCGATCTATCGGCACAAAATTCGCTCCGTCGATTCCTCACCACCGAAAATAAATCACGAGAGAAACCGCTCTACATCGAACCAGCTGGCAGACCCATCGACGGTTTCGTTCGATTGCAATTTCTATTTACAAAATATTCCGCGCCACGCTGCCCGGATTTAATTGCTCCGTTTCCTGCTCGTTTCAATGCTCGATTCGCTCGCTTCACCGAAAATAATCAAAGTTATTGGATACGCAAAGGGGATAAAGACTACTTTGGAAATATCGTGCGGACGATCAGCCGTCGCAATTCCGCGTCAAGCGGAAATAAGGCGAGTGTCTCGGAGTGCCAGGTGTAAAGTTTGTACAGCGTGATCAGCAGCCTTTGGCGACGGTCCAGCTCGATCGAGCGACGTTTTCTAACGAGCGACACCGAGAAAACAAGCAATTAACCGAGCGCGCTGAGGTCGCAAGCCACGAGTTCCTAAACTGCAGGCCGGGGAAACAGCTGAAATTCGCGCTCTCGCGAATTCGCGTCTCGCGTGGGCGATGCACTTCGGCGGATTCGTTGACACTCGGGGCCGTTGCCAGCCGCAAGCGCAATGCCACGGCGATGCTCCAAATATAAGTTGATACTGCATCCGCGTATTATTTCCGTACGGTCCAGTGAATATTATTAGATCGGTCGTCGGGTTGATCGACTGCGCGGGGGACCAACAGGTGGACGAACCACCGCGACACTGGCTTTGGCCGCTTTGCCCCGCGTTGTGACTCGTCCGCCGCGTTTTCGCGGCCTCGTTCTTCACGCCCGATAAACCTCGCCGCGCGCGAGAAGCGCGTTTCACTTAATTCCCTCGCGACAGATGCGTAAATTTCGCCGGCACGCCGCTCGTAAATGTCGGGCTGAATCGGGGCTGATGTTGGGATGTCGTTTTCGTTACATTGAGAAGGTGATTCATGGTGGGAAGTAAATCAATAAATGGGTAGTAAAAAAATACATAAATAAATTAAGGGCGAATCTAAATAAATTTACGATTTATTTAACGTAAATAAATAAATAAATCGCGAATCTAAACAAAGTCGCGATTTATTTAACGTAAATAAATAAATCGCGAATCTAAACAAACTCGCGATTTATTTAACGTAAATAAATAAATCGCGTATCCAAATAAATTCGCGATTGATTTAACGTAAATAAATAAGTCGCGAATCTAAACAAATTCGCGATTTATTTAACGTAAATAAATAAATCGCATATCTAAACAAATTCGCGATTTATTTAACGTAAATAAATAAATTGCGTATCTAAATAAATTCGCGATTTATTTATTTAACGTAAATCACGAATAAAATATAAATAAACAAATCGCGAATTTGAATAATTTCGTGATTTATTTATTTATGTTTTTTTTGCTAGTTTCGCCAGTAATTTTACAAAATTGAATAACGACATTTGATCAGCACTGCCTAATCTTAATTTGTCGATGGTCCCACGATTTCTATAAGAGCAAAGCTTCGTTTCGTCTTCTTTGGGAATTTTGCCAAAATACTATTTACTCGATAACCACAGAAGATGAATGAATTCCCGTGTGGATCTCCGTCGAGTAAGTCGATCTTTTGGAATATAGTCGACAGAAACAGAAGGAGTTTACTGAACTTTTACGTGTTCCTCAAGTTTCTTTTGCCATCTTAGGCATTTCGTTTCGAATTTCGACGCGCTGCGTTCTGAAACGACAGACGGAATTCACACACCTTTAACTCCAATTCCAGTTTTGCTTCGTTCACAGGCCAAAACCTTATTTTGCTTTATCGAAACAAAAACTCAAACAAAAACACGAAATTTGGACGACACATCGCAAATTCCTTCGGTTCCACTGAATTGCTTTACAAGCCAAAAGTGCACTTCGAAAAATCGTCCCAACGTTTTCCCGTCGTTACCGAAGAATCGCGATGAATGATTTCACGGAATCCCCGCGACTCTTGGCATCCGTAGTCGGATTTTCTTTATCGGTATGCACGTCGCTTGATGAATGATCCTCCGTACACGTGTTCCGAGTAATCGATCGTCGTCGGCCCGTAAATCGGAACTTCCAAGCACGTGTGTCCCGCGTTGCGGACGGGGGTGCTAAAAATATTGGGCAACGTCCCCGTTTTTATAAATAACGATGGGAGAGCTGCGGAGATATTTTCGAGCGCGCGTTACGCGTTGGGCAATCGGCGTTGAGTCGCGAGTTCTCGCGAATCGAATTGACCCGCAAACCGAGCGACGACCGAACGTTTTTCCGCGATTAACAAACAAAAACCTACCTGTGGTACCGATGCAAAGGAACCACGGAATTGGCATCGGCTAAGTATGAATGCAATTTATTTCACAGAAGCTAAACCGCTCGTCGACGCCGCGGTGGACAGCAAACCGAGCATCAACGCCGTGGGCGGACTTTGCACGAACTTTAAGCTGCCGATGACCGTGGAAACGATCAAGGGCGAGAAATACTACAACGCGAGTTTCTCGATGCGGGTGCTGAAGGAGGAGGAGGAGGGTCTCTACAATCTCTACTTTCACAGCTGCCCGAATTACGGATGGCCCACGCCGACTCAGGTGGCCATCGATTTCACGGTGAGAATTCTCGCTATTCTTCGATCCAAATTCACGATCAGTCCGCGAGGCTGCCTCGTGACCACAGATGTCGAGCGTTCGTTACTTCAAAATACACACGTTTTTTCTCTTTACCCTATAATTTGTTTATGATTAAATGTTTAGTGAACGCGGCCTACACGTTAATAACTCAATGTTTCAACTTTATGAAAAATCCTTAAAACACATTTTTGGCAATAAATTTCATGAAAAAATGATAATAACAAGTAAATGTAACGAAGAAAAGTAACGATCGCTACTCTTGTCGTTACTCGTTTCATTTGCTTTTTACGATTTTTCGTATGAAATGTATTATTTTACATTGAGTTAAAACCTTGAGTTGTATAACGTGTAGGCCACGGTTACCAAAAGTTTAATAATAGGCAAATTATAAGTTACATAGGAATAAGTATGTATTTAAAAGTAACGAATCTTAACATCTCTACTCGTGACGATCAAAACGTTCCCTCGTCCCGCGATCGTCGAATAAAAACCCCGGCAAAATCGACAGATGCAAATCGCCGAGGAGAACCAGGGAAATTTCCTGAGCGCGGGCGAGATGCCGCTGCCGGCGTTGTATTTCATGATGGCTCTGCTCTTCTTCCTCTCCGGATGCTTCTGGGTCTTCATTCTGAAGAAAAGCAAGTGAGTCATCAGCCCCGTTGGAATCCACGAGGCTTCGGGCTTCCCCGAAATCGCGAGCCTCGGATTTCCCCCCTGAGTGTTCCACATCGCGCGATCCTAATGGATGTACTGAAATACATTTTATTTATTCCCCGATGTATCGATGAAAATAGGCATCAGGTCTTCAAGATCCACATTCTGATGGCCGTGCTCGTTTATCTGAAGTCGCTGTCGCTGCTGTTTCACGGCATAAACTATCACTTCATACAAACGAAGGGCGAACACGTGGCCGCTTGGGCGATTCTGTACTACATAACGCATCTCCTGAAGGGAGCCGTGCTATTCATAACGATCGTCCTCGTGGGCACCGGATGGGACTTTATCAAACATATTCTGGCCGATAAGGACAAGAAGCTGTTCATGATAGTCATACCACTGCAGGTGCGGTAGCTGAAGTATTAATTAAGTAAAGGTGGATCGTTCCACTGTATGTCACGCGGCAAAAATCCGCCGATCTCCAATTTTCTCTTAATTTTTTTATGTCGTTGATCATGGCAAACGAAACAACAGTGATTTTTTAAAAGAATTTTACTCAGATATTTGTTTGATCCTGAAAATGAGAAAAATCTGACGTCGAGTGGAAAAATCATATCGACGAAGATAACTAGATCAATATTTTCGTAATTCAACACAGTTCACGATAAAAATACCCCAAATTAAAAATAAAAAAATGGTATTTTATTTACGCCTTTTGCATTAAAAAGATATCATTTCACTAATTTCGACCCCTTCGATTTCAATGCAAATAGTCACCAAAATACTACATTTCATTATTTATTTTATGGATCGAATAAATACCTGAATAAAATAATTAGAAGAAGATTGGAGTCCGTGGGGTTTTTTGCTGCGTGAAGTACCGTGAAATGACCCACGTATTTCTCGCTCGAAAACTCGTTTCCTCGACTTTCCTCCTCGACGCCCGCAGGTCTTGGCCAACGTGGCGGAGATAATAATCGAGGAGAGCGAGGAGGGCGACGTCGAGCACAAAACCTGGCGGGACGTCTTCATCCTCGTCGATCTGCTCTGCTGCGGCGCCATCCTCTTCCCCGTCGTCTGGAGCATCAGGCATCTTCAGGAGTCCGCCAACACGGACGGCAAAGCCGCGGTCAACCTGCGCAAGCTCAAGCTCTTCAGGCACTTCTATATCATGATCGTCTGCTACATTTACTTCACGCGGATCATCGTCTACTTGCTTAAGGTACATTTTTCGCAAAAAAATATCACTGCCAATATTATTCCAATATGTTTTCCGACAAAGGTCACTTTAACGCTAACAGATTTCATTCTCGGTCAGGAAAATGTGAATTCTTGAACGAAATTGATTTAACTTAACGCAAATAGAATCTGTCGCGAAATCGTAAATTCATAAATTTATCAAAATAGTAATTAATTCAATACAAATAAAAATGAAAATCAATAGATTTTCTTTTAACAAAACCTAATCAAAAGAAAATGAATAGATTTTCTTTTAATAAAACGTAACCAATAGAAAATCAATAGATTTTCTTGAATCTCCGCCACGAATTATCGAATTATCTCTCGTTCGCGAAACCTCGCACAGATGACCGTACCATTCCAATACGAGTGGCTGGACGAGATGTTCCGGGAGATGGCCACTTACGTGTTCTTCGTCCTCACGGGCTACAAGTTCCGTCCGGCGTCCGCGAATCCGTATTTCACGGTGACAAACGAGGACGATCTCGGCCGGGGTGACGAGGACGACGACATGGACGTGGTGTGAGTAGCAAAATTACAGCCTCGGCGAAACCTTGCGCTTTGAGAATATAATTCCTCGCTGTCCGATTGTCTTGTGAAACCCGGCCGACTGCTCGCTGTCCGATTGTTCGCTCTCTTCCTTCCTCTTTTTTTTGTTATAAAAGTACATAAAAATATGGTTTTGGGAACACAGCCCATCGAACCGCTCGTTTAATCACAGAGTTGTCTCTCTTATCGACTAACAAGATAAATTCTGTGTACATTTTCCTCGTATTCTTCTTCTTCTTCTCCTTTAACCCTGGCTATCGCCATCTATGGCTCTTGAAACGGATCTCTAGACTTCTCTTCGTTGCCCGCTTTCCCTCTCTCTCGCTTTCTCTCCATCCAGGGTTGTGAATCCCGCGACTCGCGCGTCCTCCGCCTTCCTTGTTGTTTTCTAACGTGACGACCCTAGTTCCTTTTCCAGAGTTTCGGGGAGCAGCGAACGGAAGAAGAAGAAGAGTGCGAAGCCTTCGTTCTCTTCTTCCTCTTCTTCTCCTTTACCCCTGACTATCGCCATGTATGGCTCTCGAAACGGATCTCTAGACTTCTCTTCATCGCCCGCTTTCCCTCTCTCTCTCGCTTTCTCTCCATCCAGGGTTGTGAATCCCGCGACTCGCGCGTCCTCCGCCTTCCTTGTTGTTTTCTAACGTGACGACCCCAGTTGCTTTTCCAGAGTTTCGGGGAGCAGCGGACGGAAGAAGAAGAAGAGTGCGAAGCCTTCGTTCTCTTCTTCCTCTTCTTCTCCTTTACCCCTGACTATCGCCATGTATGGCTCTCGAAACGGATCTCTAGACTTCTCTTCATCGCCCGCTTTCCCTCTCTCTCTTTCACTCCATCCAGGGTTCTGAATCCCGCGACTCGCGCGTCCTCCGCCTTCCTTGTTGTTTTCTAACGTGACGACCCCAGCCGATATTCCAGAGTTTCGGGGAGCACCGAACGGAAGAAGAAGAAGAGTGCGAAACCTTCGTTCTCTTCTTCTCCTTCTTCTTCTTCTTCTTCTTCTCCTTTACCCCTGGCTATCGCCACCTATGGCTCTCGAAACGAATCTCTAGACTTCTCTTGATCGCCCGCTTTCCCTCTCTCTATCTCCATCCAGGGTTCTGAATCCCGCGACTCGCGCGTCCGACACCTTCCTTGTTGTTTTCTAACGTGACGACCCTAGTTGCTTTTCCAGAGTTTCGGGGAGCAGCGGACGGAAGGAGAAGAAGAGTGCGAAACCTTCGTTCTCTTCTTGCTCTTCTTCTCCTATACCCCTGACTATCGCCATGTATGGCTCTCGAAATGGATCTCTAGACTTCTCTTCATCGCCCGCTTTCCCTCTCTCTCTTTCTCTCCATCCAGGGTTGTGAATCCCGCGACTCGCGCGTCCTCCGCCTTCCTTGTTGTTTTCTCACGTGACGATCCTAGTTGCATTTCCATAGTTTCGGGGAGCAGCGGACGGAAGAAGAAGAAGAGTGCGAAACCTTCGTTCTCTTCTTCTTCTTCCTCTTCTTCTTCTTCTTCTCCTTTACCCCTGGTTATCGCCATCTATGGCTCTCGAAACGGATCTCTAGACTTCTCTTCGTCGCCTGCTTTCCCTCTCTCTCGCTTTCTCTCCATCCAGGGTTGTGAATCCCGCGACTCGCGCGTCCTCCGCCTTCCTTGTTGTTTTCTAACGTGACGACCCTAGTCGCTTTTCCAGAGTTTCGGGGAGCAGCGGACGGAAGAAGAAGAAGAGTGCGAAACTTTCGTTCTCTTCTTCTCCTTCTATACTTCTCCTTTACCCCTGCCTTTCGCCATCTATGGCTCTCGAAACGGATTTCTAGACTTCTCTTCATCGCCCGCTTTCCCTCTCTCTCTCTCACCATCCAGGGTTGTGAATCCCGCGACTCTCGCGTCCTCCGCCTTCCTTGTTGTTTTCTAACGTGACGACCCTAGTTGCTTTTCCAGAGTTTCGGGGAGCAGCGGACTCACCGAGGGTCTCAACAAGACCAAAGCCACGAAGATCGTGCGGCCGATGACCTCCGAGCTCATCGTCAACGACGAGGAGCGCGAGGGCCTCATCGGCAAACGGGAATCTTCGCACGAGTACGATTGAACGCGCACGCCGTAAAAATCTGTTGCATCGTACACATCTCACTCATCTCCCTCTAATGCGATCGTGGCGAGAAGATCTAGCGACGAAAAAAAAACAAAAAAAATAGCAAATGGATATCGTCAGCAGGAAGAGATTCACGCAAATCCGAATATCGACGTCCCGAACACCTCGGGACGGCCACGTTCAAGACTGTTTTCACCGCCGTCGTTACTTCCGTTGTTATTTCCGCAAACTTTCCCCGACGGAATCGACACTGTTCGATTTCGCGAACTACCGAGAACACAAAAAAAAACCGGGTTACTTCGTACGTTCAACGATAGTATTATTGTCGCTGTAAGAGATGTCGGCGCGCGGCGGTCGTCGAAAAGGAAAGGAAAAAAAAACACACACACATTCTCACTGAAATTTGGCCGATGAAATTAAAATTGAAACTTTTCGTTGCGCCGCGTGGTTATCGAAAATCTCCGATTCTTCGTCGCTCCTTCGTTCGGCGTGGGTCGATTTTTTTTATTCTCTCTCGAGTCGCTCGAGGAGGAACGAAGTTTCGTTGGCTGTTAAACGCTGAATAATGGCGCGCAGAATTTGACTGTCGTCGTGGATAATCGAAAGAAGAAACTGAGACACACAATTTCCGACATTTTCCTCGTTAGGGCTCTTCGAGCACGCGCTGACTTGTATACTCGCGAAAAAAAAACGTCGCTCGTATGGCTGTAGCTAGGCTTCCGTAGGCATTTAGAATTGTACATTTCCATGTTTTCTTTCGATCCCTCTCTCACCCTCTCAATTCATTCAGTTTGCGTTGCGCGCGTCTTCGATCTCGTTTCTGCGTACAAGTAAATCGCCGCGAATCAACGGGATTGAAGAGCGGCTGCGCTCGCTGGAATGGAATTTCTCTGGAGGGACGGGAAGACCTTATTTTTTTGTGATAAATAAAGTGGTACATCGAGGCACAGAGCTTCTGAACAGTGAAACGAAAGCGTAAACGTGGGCTCGTTCGTTCTCTTCTCTCGTCTCCGTGGTCAGCCCAATGAACCAAGTGATCTTATCTGCGAATGTTACGTCCGAATCGTAACCAGAGATGTCAAGCGTTCGTTACTTTCAAATACACACTTATTTTTATTTATCATATCATTTGTTTATCATTAAACGTTTGGTAAACGTGGCCTACACGTTATGTAACACAAGATTTTGACTCAATTTAAAATCCTTAATACACATTTTTGGCAATAAATTTCATATGAAAAATCGTAAAAAGCAAATGTAACGAGAAACGAGTGACGACGAAAGTAACGATCGTTACATTTACTTTTTATTATCTTTTTTCAGGAAATGTATTGCCAAAAATGGGTTTTAAGGATTTTTCCATAAAGTTTAAACATTGAGTTGCATAACGTGTAAGCCATGTTCACTAAACATTTATTGATAAACAAATTGTAGGGGAAAGAGAAAAAAGTGTGTATTTAAAAGTAACGAACGCTTGACATTTCTGATCGTAACACAATATTTTACTCAATCTATCGTTAATTGAAGCGGCGTCTCGCATAAATCGGCCAGGCTTTTCGGCCAAGCGCAGCTGCGTCGGGAATTCCGCGTTCGAAGCGAGAAGCCCTAAAAGTGAGGCCAATGAAAATATTATTTCGGATCGTCTTACTTGCTTTTTAAATGTTTTGGCTTCTCGTTTCCAACGTAAACGCGGAAATTTCTAAAATTTCGCTGGACGAAGCCGCCCGAATTGTGCGAAACTCCGTCTCAATTATTTCTGGAGCACACGACGTGGGAATCTCGGTGCTTCGCGTTTTCTTCGTTGGTAAAAAAAAGAAGGAACAAATTCGTTTCAGCAATAAATGTCTCTCGTCAGTTTGCTGTGATTCGTACATCCGAATTTATCCGAGACCCTCGAAGCGCGCACGACTCGATCGTGGTTACCAATCGCGCAATGAGAAGCGAAAAAAACAAACGTAAAGAAAGGAAAACCGATCACGTAATAATAAAAAGAAGCAAATAATCGTGTAATGTTAACTGAATTAAAAACAAATATTATTATGTGTTTATATATTTGCGTATATACACACATTACGTGTAACACACCCGTAGATATCATGATGAAAATGAATAAAGAGAAAGGAAAACTCAACCGTCATCGCATTACCGTTGATATAACGTACTGATTGTCATATATTGGCCACCGTTGTACAATGTTGCACCACGCATGTCGCAAACGTACCGCTGTATATCCATCGTGTGTAAACGTGTATAACGACGAGAGCAAAGAATATAGTGGATATTTTTATGAAAATTCAGAGCTTGATAGTTTTATTCACTTGAACCTCGTTCGATTTAGTTGAAACCACAATTTTTTTTCAAGCCGATCAAGCTTCTAAATCATGCTTGGTTTATTTAGGTCTGATTTTTTTAAGTCTACGGATTTTTATTAGCCAAAATATAAACTTCTCGCCTCTTTTTTGCATTCACAGCCTTTCCAGTTTTTCCTGGCGTTTTTAAAGAGCGCGGATTATAAGTAATGTTTTTTCTGGCAAGTTAAAAAATTCTACTTTACATCGTAGAGAAAGGAAGTTTCAGGTTTTTATAAAATTATCAGTTGGAAAAAACGTTCTTATTTATTTATTTATAAAAAATGATCAGTTAAAAAAACTTAATTATTTATTGAATATTTATTTATTTATTTATTTATTTATCTTGTTTCATTGAAGCCCGTTTTACACTGACAATTTATCATCATCGTGTCCCACAGACGCAGCTGCAAGTTTAACAACAACCGCGCGTCCTTTCACTCGTGATGGATTGAAAGACCGAATCGAAAAGCTTCTTCGCCCCGTTTCGGAAAAATTTTCTATTTACTCCTGAGGTCTCCACGGCGAGGAATTGGTCCTCGAGTCGGTTCTACTAACGCGATCGCGTCGCTGATCCCGCGAGCTCATATCCCGACCGCCTTCTCACCTGCTACCCCCGGCTGCCTCGGCTGTACCTGCTGTCTATCCGGCTTTTCCACCAATCTACCGTCTGCCCCGCGGTACGTGAGGGAAATTTCAATGAATGTTATCGGCGCGAGCCTCACCTGACGGCGAAACTCCCGTCACGTTCTTGCATGGAACGAGAGTTCCTGGGCGAGGCGCAGGGTCCTCTTTTTCCCCGGTGGATCTTGGCGATATGCCGAGGGACGCTTCGCATAACGCCACCTTTTCCCTGACCCTTCCGATCGTCCTTTTGCTAAAAGAAAAATAAACTCCAATGGAGATTCGGAGTTCCAACCATCGTACTTACAAAACACGTCCTCTATCTCGTTATTATAGGTACGGCGAGGCCGGTGTGCGGCCTTCAATAGTGACTCGGTCGTCCTCTTTCAATTATTTTTTTCTTTTTTTTTTCTTTTTTTTCCAAGTCAAACTACATTTTCTTTTTCGACAAATTGTGTTTGCCACTTCGTTCGTGGCATTCGTAATCCGCATTGCCCTCGTTAATACTGTTTATTGGCGAGAAATTAGTCACTGTAGATTAGAATTGTTTATAATTTATTATGATTATTATTTTTTTATTATGAATTTAGATTATAGTAGACTAGCAGGTTGTAGTGGCTCGCGTAAAGTATAGAGACCCTATCCGATGGGAAATTTCGAGCTGATTCCGAAAAGACTCGTGTGATTGCAGCCCTCGCTTCGCTCGGGCAGCAAACCTCACACTCGCCGCAATTGCCAACTTTCGACCCTTGTTGCACAATATACTATTTCACTTTTATCGAAATTTCGTCCCTTCGCTAAAGTCGAAGTTACCTTTTTTCGATCGACCAAACCTGGGTTTTCTTTTTGCGTTCGAGAGAAAACTCTATAACGAAGAGAATGCGGCAAAGGGGAACGCGATATCTTAATTTTTTTTATTTTTTACAGGATATTAAATTCAGATCCTCAAAAGTTGCAAGTTTTTAGAAGGGTACCCCTTTCGTTTTTTTTTGCGATTCTTGAGGGGTCTGACTATAAAATTCTGTAAAAAATTAAAATATTAAGATATCGCATTCCGCCTTGCGGCATTCTCTTCGTTATAGAGTTTTCTCTGGAACGCAAAAAGAAAATCCAGGTTTGGTCGATCGAAAAAAAGTAACCTCGATTTTAGCGAAGTGACGAAATTTCGAAAGAAGTGAACAACTATTTTTTGCATTTTTCTCGTCGAATTTTCCCTTTTTTGGGCAAACAACGATGTTTTTCAAAATCAGCGGGAAACTTCCCATCGGATAGGGTTTTCGAACTTTGCGAAATCAAAAAAAAAAATTTTGCGAAAAACGCAACTCAACCCGGCTTTAAAATTCTGTGAAAAATTCTGAAATCAAGATATCGCGTTCCGCCTTGCGACATTCTCTTCCTTATAGAGTTTTATCTCGAACGATGGAAGAAAATCCAGGTTCGATCGAACCAAAAAAAAGTAACCTCGATTCTACTGATGTGTCAACTGGGTAAGCGTGCGAAGCGCCGCGAACAAATCAAACAAATCAATTTGTCTGAATCTATTTTTCTTTAATTCGTTCATCGGTTATCAAAAATAAATATCGCAATTTCAATTCTCCTCTGGACACTAAAAATTCCACATGAGATTGAAATAACAAATTTTCTCTTGTCCCTCTTTCTTTATTGCTTCAATCTCACACGGAATAATCCGAATTACAAGCAGAGCAGAAACGACAAGTCTTTTTTTCTTTCAAATCAAGAGGAATTGAAACCTAATTCGATTCCGTTTTCCAGCCAAAGAAATCTCGAAAAAAAAGGAAGCATCGGTCACATCGCGTTTATCCGTGGCGCAATCAATCAGTAACGCGAAAAGACTCGTCGGCGACCCCGTCGGTGTTTTCCCTTCATTCGTTCCGACGAGCGAGGAGATCCTTTGAGCCTCCACTCGACCGCCTCGCCGCCCGGATTAATCCCGACAACTGGTCACGCGTTACGCTGGAAGGGAATTAAACGAGTACGACTTGGAATTTACAGAAATTCCGTGAGTTCCGGCGGCTGTGTGCGGATCTCTCGGCGCACCCGGGTTACCCGTGGCAACGACGAGGACCATTCCTCGCGGCGCACTTGCAGGAGGCAGAGAGAGCCGGCCCGACCGTCTGGATCCTCGAGAGAAGATCGACTCGATTCCATCGTCTCTACTTTCCTTTTCCTTTTTCCACTCGCGACCTTCTCTCTCTCTCTCTTTTTGCCCTGGCTTCCCGCCGGCCTCGCGACTCGCCCCTCTGTCCCCTCGCTTTTTATCCTTTCCGCACCTTTCTTGCCCGATCCATCCATCCGACCCGTCCAACCTGGCCGCGCGCACACGGTTTTCTTACGCCAGGCCAACGTATACGCTTACTGTGTGTAGGTAGGGAATACCGGGGTAAAACGATCCCCCTACGCAAAAAAAGGCTCTGTGACAAAACCCAAAGTGTTTTTTTTAAATTACTTTTCACTAAAAAATTCAATATCAATCATCAATTTTGAGCTTCGGCAAAACAAAACAATCCGGGGTAAAACGGGCCCCGTAAGCAAAAAATGGCTCTATGACAAAACCTAAAGTGTTTTTTTTATTGCTTTTCACTAAAAAATTCGATATCAATCATCAATTTTGAGCTTCGGCAAAAATAAACAATCCGGGGTAAAACGGGCCCCCTAAGCAAAAAATGGCTCTATGACAAAACCCAAAGTGTTTTTTTTTATTGCTTTTCACTAAAAAATTCGATATCAATCATCAATTTTGAGCTTTGGCAAAAAAAAAGAAACAATCCGAGGTAAAACGGGCCCTCTAAGCAAAAAATGGCTCCATGACAATACCCAAAGTATTTTTTTTATTGCTTTTCACTAAAAAGTTCGATATCAATCATCAATTTTGAGCGTCGGCAAAAGAACAATTATCTGGGTAAAACGGGTAAACCCCTGGGTAAAACGGGCCTGAAAATTAAAAGCCTAAAAATTACCTGGGTAAAGCAGGCTCCCGAAGCAAAAAATGGCTCTATGAGAAAACCCAAAGGGTTTTTTTAATTGCTTTTCACTTAAAAATTCGATACAAATCATCAATTTTGAGCGCCGGCAAAAAAAAGTGTTGATTCTTTGGGTTTTTTTTTACAAAAATGCGACGCAAAAGCACATATCTGTCGTGATGGATTCGCCGTACAGGCAAGGATTAATGGAGGAAAGAAAACTGTTGCCGAAGAAGCCCGCGAAGAAAAAAAATTTCGGTGGACGGCGGGAAAAAAAGTTTGGACGAACAAAGAAACCTCAAAACTTACGACGGAGACGGAAGCCCATTTTACGTTAATTTTTTTTTTTTTTTTTTTTTTTTTTCGATGATCACAAAAAAGGGGGACCCGTTTTACCCCAGAGGCCCGTTTTACCCCGGCTTCCCCTACTTCTGCAATACTTGAATTCACTCTGAACTTCTTCCCGTCCTCTCTTTTTTTTCTTTTTTTTCTTTTCGTTTGTTCTGTTTCTTCTATTCTATTTACTGCGAAAGGGTGAGAAAGCCGGAAAGGGAAGCCGGCAAGACTGATCACCCGTTGAGCTCGGAAGCAACTAGTCTCGGGGACTGAGGAAACTGGGAACTGCGGTATTTTGATAAGGCGAGAGAGGGAGAGACGAATGTGGAGGGGTCATCGTACACATAAGCTTATTGCAGCCCCGCAATGCACTGGTGATAATTCTTGTGGTATTCTATGGTTGCAGTGCAGAATGAAATTAAGTCATCTTGGGAGTGAATTGAGAACTCGTGATATACCCTGCAATTAAGCATTCGCAGTCATTTTCTCGGATAGAAATATCCGAGTGTCTGTCTGACACAGTACGTCGTTTACTACTGCTGCCGTCCAGCGTCGGACTAATCTACACTCGTACTACTGGCGCCCAACGGCCGAAACTGCAGAACTTCCGCCACCATTCTGGTTAAAGTTCAAATATTAGAAATATTTGAACTTATTTGAAAATTATTTGACTTGTAGTAACCACAAAAACGACTGTCACTTCACACTCAAAAACCTCTATTTCTCCCTCTCAGTTCATGAAACGTTTCAGCTGTTACGAATTGACTAACTGAATTTTTTAAATAATTAATATTCATTAATAATAGCATTATTCAATCATTATTTTCTTTAATTTTTTTAAATCATTAATTTTTTTAATTACATTTTTAGTAATTTTTTTTATTACATTTTTTAAAATAATTAATTTTTTTTCAATAATTCGATTTGTAAAAAGAATTAAATATAAAGACGGATAAATGTCCAGTACGTAAAATCAGCTTAAAAAAAAAACAATTTTAATCAGCTAGTCCGCCATCGTCCGCAGTATTTTCTTATTATTACCCAGAAAATTGCTTCAAAATCCACAAAAAAAAAAAAAAAAAAAAACGCAGCGCAAAGTCCCCGTGAAATCACGGTGTCACGTAGCCGCTGAGCCGGGGGGTCGAGCGCGCGATATTCGGGTTTAATCCGGGGATAGGAATATTACATTTTCTACGCCTGGATATCCGAGGCCCACCTAATGCTTTTAACTTTGTTTTATCGTGCAAAGTGCACCAGTGGGTGTCGGCGTTTCTCGTCGCCCGGGCCGAGTGTATTGGCGCTCGTGCATCGTTGATAACATTCGCCATAGTCACCCTCCAACTCCACCACCCTCTTCCTCCCCTCGCGCCTCGTCTATCTATCGGGGATCGGGGGATGTGTTTACCTCATCGAAAGCATCGGCGCAGCGTCACCCGCTGTGCTTCTGGCGTGTATCTTGCCGCGTTGCTCCTCGTCGCTCTCGCGACGAGCTTCCCAACCCCGGGAAAACTTGTTTACCGCGATCACGAACTGATCCTGGAATGCTGGCGAAGCTACTCGTGTTGCTTAGACGCCTAGGAGGTCTAAGCACCACCCGAAGCAATAATTCCACGCTAAAGACGCCCGCGGGCGTTCGACTCGTTAGCCCCGGGACCCTCAGCGAAAGACAAATTTGATTTTCACTGCGGAATATCAACGTTGATTTCAAGGCTTTTCTTCAAAATGTTGACCGTGCTGAAATGTGTAACCAGTCGTTTCCTCGATTTTTTTATGTCGAAAATTCGTTCATTGGTTAATATGGGCTGCGTTATAATTGCGTCAATGAATTCGTAATTATTCACAAATATCAGTAATTAGACATTTTTCTATTGTGATCGCAGTCACGGAAAATCGGGAAAGTCTGGGGAAAAAATTGGTAAGGGATCAGGGAAAAGTCAAGGAATTAAAAAATTGGCCAGGGAAAAAGTTAATTGTTGCCGAACCTCCCATAAGGAGAAAAAGAAAGTTTAAAAGATGTTATTATACCATTATAATAAGTGTAATATAACTTGAATTATCACAACAGTGTTTAATGTGATTCATCGTTGGTCGACAACAAAATAATGTATCGAAGACGTGCACCGGTTTTGGATACATTTTCATCGGCATCATTCATTTTTAAATTAATCACTTAATCTTTAATTAAAAAATTAATTCACAGGTTAATTCTTGATTAATAATTTTTATTATTATTTTTGATTATTCTTTAATTAATCTGTGGTCAGGGAAAAATCAGGGAAAAGTCGGGGGATTTTTTGCGGCGAAAAAAAACAGCCACCATCAAACACCAGTATAATTAATCATTTTTCACAAACGTGAGAAACGTCGGTAATTAAAAATGTAAGGATTTGCAATGATTAACACGCGACATTGTAAAATGAAATGAGTTCAGAAAATGGTCACTGCGATCCGCATCCTTAAATTGGATATGTCGGTGGGCATATTCGATGCACCGTGAAAGTGCAACGGTGACATGCACCGGTTTTGGATACATTTTCATTGGCATTATTATTTTTTAAATTAATCACTTAATCTTTAATTAAAAAAATTAATTCACAGGTTAATTCTTGATTAATACATTTTATTATTATGTTTGATTATTCTTTAATTAATCTGTGGTCAGGGAAAAATCAGGGAAAAGTCGGGGGATTTTTTGCGGCGAAAAAAACTGCCAACATCAGACACCAGTACAATTAATCATTTTTCACAAACGTGAGAAACGTCAGTGATTAAAAATGTAAGGATTTGCAATTATTAAAACGCGACATTGTAAAATGAAATACGAGTTCAGAAAATGGTCATTGCGATCCGCACCCTTAAATTGGATATGTCGGTGGGCATATTCGATGCACCGTGAAGGTGCAACGGTGATTTTGGGGACGAGGCCGTGAAACGTGACCGAGGGCCGCGCGCGCACACAGGACTTTCCCTGTGGATAGTTAGGGAGTAAAGGGACAATCGACGGGGAGGACGAGAAGGGCGTAACCAACAGTTGGAGCACGGGGCAACGGAGCGGTCGTCGCGCGCTCGCGATCCCTAATGAAGCAGCGTAGCGTGCGGGGATGGCAAACGACGTGCACGCGCCATATAATTCGGTGTCACGGGAACCTGTGGCCGCAAGAACGTGCAAGTATACCGGGTGAATACGACGATGCGACGCCGACAATTTGCAATAAACGCGAGAAACGAACTTTCGTCGACCGACCGCGTGCAAATAATAATCATTATAAATTATCGCGACGCATCGACGAGCGCAAAAACGTAATTGAATTAATTAATTTTCATTCCCAAGCATCTGCGAATATCATTTCGCCTGTCCGAGTTTGGTAATGCGAATTCGGCGTCAAGTTTCAACTGCCCGGTCTTTACGACTTAAAAATTCTGATTGGTTTCTCTCCAAATTAATTTCATAAATTTTATAAATTTCTAAAGTCGTAAATACGACAATTTTGTTGGTTACCAATTTTTTATTTTTTTATTTATAGGTCGATTGTTAATCAGAAAGTCGTCCTGTATGGGATATGTGTAGAAAATTATGTGAATTTTAACGTTAATAAATACGGTCAATTTATTGTTTACCGATTCATCGAATTAATCCATCGGTCAGTTGTTAATCAGAAACGTTAACGTTAATAAATACGGTAAAGTTATTGTTTACCGATTCATCGAATTAATCCATCATTCAGTTGTTAATTAGAAAGTCACCCTATACGGGATATGTATAGAAAATCATGCGCCCACGCAGAACACACGACGGACTCGTGTGTGAGGCGAATGCGAACGAGAATGCGATTACACACCGCCGAATCCTCGGCCCCGTTGCATTGTTTGTACCTGACGTTTCGCCGTTAATATCTTCTCGATGCGTGATGTCCGCAGTTCTCGCCGATGCAGATGCATAGCGCGGACACAGTCGGGGTGTGTGATATATATATTTTGGTGTAATAGTAACGGCGGTGGCTTCCAGTTGGCCTGATACGTCGCGCAGCTGCTTGGTTGGTGAGTACTGTGCTTACGGTACGTCTGCTGTTATCGTCGCTCACGACACCTAGTAGTACGAGTGTAGATTAGTCCGGCACAGGACCGCCGGTGGGATCGGACAGTGGCAGTAGTAGGTGATGGATTGGGTCAGACATGTGTTGGTCGAGTATACGCAAATTGTCGTCGTGTCTAAGAAACTTTGGATGTCAGCGTGAATTCTTCATTTTATTTGGAATTGCTCAATTTTCATTTGATGCTCAATCGGAATGCTGTGACTTGTTGTCGTGCGGAACTAGTAGTACGAGTGTAGGTTAGTCCGGCAGAGGAAAGTAGTGGAAGTAGTATGTGATGTATTGGGTCAGGCATAAGTTGGTTGAGTACGTAAATTGTCGTCGTGTCTAAGAAAGTTTGAATGTCAGCGTGAATTCTTAATTTTATTTGACGCTCAATCGGAATGCTGTGAGTTATTGTCGTGCGGAACTAGTAGTACGAGTGTAGATTAGTCTGGCAGAGGAAAGTAGTAGAAATAGTAGATGATGTATTGGGTCAGACATAAGTTGGTCGAGTACGTAAATTGTCGTCGTGTCTAAGAAACTTTGGATGTCAGCGTGAATTCTTAATTTTATTTGGAATTGTTCAATTTTTATTTGACGCTCAATTGGAATGCTGTGAGTTATTGTCATGCGGAACTAGTAGTACGAGTGTAGATTAGCCCGGCAGAGGAAAGTAGTGGAAGTAGTAGGTGATGTATTGGGTCAGACATAAGTTGGTCGAATACGTAAATTGTCGTCGTGTCTAAGAAAGTTTGGATGTCAGCGAGAATTCTTAATTTTATTTGGCATCGCTCAATTTTTATTTGACGCTCAATCGGAATGCTGTGAGTTATTGTCGTGCGGAACTAGTAGTATGAGTGTAGATTAGTCCAGCAGAGGAAAGTAGTGGAAGTAGTAGGTGATGGATTGGGTCAGACATGTGTTGGTCGAGTATACGTAAATTGTCGTCGTGTCTAAGAAAGTTTGGATGTCAGCGTGAATTCTTAATTTTATTTGGAATTGTTCAATTTTTATTTGACGCTCAATCGGAATGCTGTGAGTTATTGTCGTGCGGAACTAGTAGTACGAGTGTAGATTAGCCCGGCAGAGGAAAGTAGTGGAAGTAGTAGGTGATGTATTGGGTCAGACATAAGTTGGTCGAGTACGTAAATTGTCGTCGTGTCTAAGAAAGTTTGGATGTCAGCGTGAATTCTTAATTTTATTTGAAATTGTTCAATTTTTATTTGACGCTCAATCGGAATGCTGTGAGTTATTGTCGTGCGAAACTAGTAGTACGAGTGTAGATTAGTCCGGCAGAGGAAAGTAGTGGAAGTAGTAGGTGATGGATTGGGTCAAACATACATTGGTCGAGTACGTAAATTGTCGTCGTGTCTAAGAAAGTTTGGATGTCAGCGTGAACTCTTAATTTTATTTGGAATTGCTCAATTTTTATTTGCAATGCTGCAAATAAAAATTGCATATAATTATTGCAATATAATAATTTCAATAAAGATTTATTTGGAATGCTGCGATTGTTATTGTCATGTTGCACTAGTAGTACGAGTGTCATTAGTCCGGCACAGGCGTAGCAGTAGTAGGTGATGGATTGGGTCAGACATATGTTCGTCGAGTTATGTGCTGTTCAATCGGGCACTAGTAGATCAGACAGTAGCAGTTAGTATATGATGAATTATGTCAGACATACATGGATGAATAATGTCGCGAAAATTTGTGCAAGCTAGTGTGAATTATCAATTATAATTACCACGATTCCTCAAAACGCAATACTATGCATTTTATTGCCATTAAGTAAGACGGCTGGTACAAAGTTGATATATGTCAACAAGAGCCAGCGACATTCGACGATTTTTTTTAGCTTCGCCGGGTGTTCGATCGCGACGCGGGTCAGACATATGTCGGTCGAGTTATATGCTGTTCAATCGGACACTAGTAGATCAGACAATAGCAATAATAGATCAGACAGTAGCAGTAGTATATGATGAATTATGTCAGACATACATGGAGAAATATGTATAATGTCGCGAAAATTTATAGAAGCAGGTAGTGAGAATTCGTAATTATCATTACCACACCGAGAGAAAAACTTTCTTTGATTCAATGAAATTTCCTTGAAATTTCAACCTATGAAACATCTCTTTAACGTCAATGAAATAGTATCGTTAAGTTAATATTATATTTTCTTTGAATTATCACATCAACCAAATTATTGGTTATGTCAACCAAGTTCTTGTTTATATACCATAGTATACTTTGATAGGTTAACCAATAACTTGAATGATTTAACCAATGATTATCTTCTTGATTTCACATGACTTGACCGTAACATAACAAACCAGCTTGCGCGAGAAACACCAATAAGACTTATCGCAAATGCGCCAACCGTTGGCGAACTGGGTGCCGTCAAGTATATCGTTTCTTTGAATCAATGAGATCGTGTCTTCGAAATTCAATGAAACATTTCATTGAAATCATTGAAAAAAATGCAATCCACCTATTTCTTTGGCATCAAAGAAACTTTTTCTCTCGGTGCACGATTTCTCAGAACGCAATTTTATGCATTTTATTGCCATTAAGTAAGACGGCTGGTTCAAAGTTGATATATGTCAACAAGAGCCAGCGACATTCGACCAAGTTTTTTAGCTTCGCCGGGTGTTCGATTGCAATGCTATTTGCAGCTAATTCGTCGGGTTCATCAGCAATCCCGGAAGTACAGAACGATAGGGAGATCCGACCCGCGATACTCCCGACAGCGTGAAGAGGGTTAAGCCGGAGAGGAAGGGGGAGGGGGAGCTCAATATCGCCAGACACTTCTATTCGCTCGACGGGATGTACCCGACGTGGAGCTCGGTGCGAATTGTCAGCCTTCCCCGTTGTCGCTCGATATATGGGCGCGAGATATTTTGGTGGGACGCCGAAAGATGGATTGGATTGCTTTGGGTGTTCTCCAAGACAACAAGAGGCTGAAGGAGGATCGAAAGTTCGGAGGCTGAACGACGTTTCGCCGGCCAAATGTTGGGGGTTTGAAAAATCGAGCGTCTCGCGTGGATAAATAGGGCGTTAAACGCGGAGCGAAATCTGCGTGATAATTCTCAGACGCGCGTTGTAATCGTGGGACAAGTCTGTGATATTCATTGCCAGATATTTTTTTAGAAGATTTCTAGTTCCACAGCGCTAGAGTAACAAATCTTTGACAAACCTTTTGTTGCGCATATGGCGAAATAAATACTTATTTATTATTGCCATATTTAATTTGAGTCACGTAAGATTTGAATGGAAAATTAAATGATTTGGTATAACAGTTAAATAATATGATTTGGCATCAATAACAAACTATTGACCTAAGCCATAAGTTCCAACTCGCATATATTCAAATCCTGAAAACCCCTAAAAACCCATTTTACTTGATTTTGAAAAAGAAAAAATCGACGTTGTCTCCGCCAGAAACCGTAGATCCGGCTTCGAACCGAAAATCGCAAAAAATCCAACTCACCATTTTTTTCCCTGCCAAAATACCGACCTCTAACCCCCCATCGTTTCAACCCTTTTAAAAGCGACAAACAATTTTTTTTTTCATTCATTTTTTTATCTCAAAACTCAGTTCCGAATCCGTCCATCGCTCCAAATATCGCTCTCGTACACCGCAGATTATTTTTCAACGTTATTTTCCGAAAAAAAAAACAAAAAAATCCCCAACCAGCGTGAAGAGTGGAAACGTCCTTAATCCACCCGATATATATTTTGTATCAGTTTACCTGCGCCGAGATCGCGATATCATGATCGAGTGGGATGCGTGCAGAAGCCGCGGCGAATTCTCCCCCTGCGTCGCGATAATTTATCTTTCCCCTCTCGATGCTCGTAAAGTGTTCAAAAATTCAAAGTGTTATAAAATTTGCATAATTCAAAGTGTCACAAAATGTCTATAATTCAAAGTGTTACCAAATTTGTATAATTCAAAGTGTTACAAAATTTGCATAATTCAAAGTGTTACAAAATTTGTAGAACTCAAAGTGTTACAAAATTTGTAGAACTCAAAGTGTTACAAAATTTGTATAATTCAAAGTGTTACAAAATTTCCATAATTCAAAGTGTTACAAAATTTGTATAATTCAAAGTGTTACAAAATTTCCATAATTCGAAGTGTTACAAAATTTGTACAATTCAAAGTGTTACGAAGATTCTATAATTCAAAGTGTTACAAAATTTGTATAATTCAAAGTGTTACGAAGTTTCCATAATTCAAAGTGTTACAAAATTTGTATAATTTAAAGTGTCACAAAATTTGTATAATTCGAAGTGTTACAAAATGTCTACAATCCAAAGTGTCACGAAATTTATACAATCCAAAGTGTCACAAAATTTCTTTAATTCAAAGTGTCACGAAATGTCTATAATTCAAACTGCCCCAAAATGTCTATAATCCAAAGTGTCACCTAATTTCTATAATCCAAAGTGTTACCAAATTACACCCGACCGATGTAAGGGCTGAAAATACGGAGGGATGAAAAAATAAGGGAGTTACGCGTGGGGCCTTGATCCACCCGATATATATTTTGTATCAGTTTACCTGCGCCGAGATCGCGATATCATGATCGAGTGGGATGCGTGCAGCAGCCGCGGCGAAATTCTCACCCCGCGCCGCGATAATTTATCTTTCCCCTCTCGATGCTCGCCCCGGGGGGGGGGGGGGGGGCGAGTGGGGCGAGTGGGGGGGAGGGTGTCGACCGTCCCGCAGGTACATATTTCAAAGCGTCGCGTCGTCGTCGCCGAGTCGCGCGCACAACTCAAGAGGTAATCGAGTCTCCAGACGCGCGAGGCGACCTGCGAGTCTCGCGGCCGGCGGTCCCTCTCGCCTTCCGGTCCCGAAGGTGCGCTCGGTCATCGTTTCGGGGTCCATGTGCCGGCGACCTTGACACTGTACTTTGTTCCCCGGCGCCCTCCCCACGCGCGAATCCTCCTCGCATCACGGATCGCCGTGTCCCACGATCTGATCCCTCGGCGCCCTCCGGGCGGGCGTCGATATCATCGCTATTGCATTTTACAGGCCGCGATTTTCCCGAGAGCGGCTTTTTCGCCGCGGCGGAGAGCCGCGCGAACCCGGATATTATACGAGGGCGAAGCCCCCGGCGCGGCGGCCGCGCGCGAAAAATAAATAAAAACGGCGATAAACCCGCGGCAGACGATATCGAGGCGGACGCGGTCGGCCACCTCGGTGCGGATGAAGGAGAGAGAGAGAGAGAGAGAGAGAGAGAGAGAGAGAGAGAGAGAGAGAGAGAGAGAGAGAGAGAGAGAGAGACAAAAAAAATTGCGTGAAGCGTTGATCTCGTGGATTTCGATGTATTCAATGTCGCGAGGGAGCGGATTTCGCGCTCGGCGCGTAAGACACACTAGTCGCACCTTTTTCTTCCTCATACGCGCGGAGTCAATTTCCCTCGTGTGCCATTTAATTTGCCTCTCGTGACGGGGACGTGGATGTACGTTGCGCCTTTTTCGAAGAGACGTTTTCTCGTTTATCTTCTTTTTTTATTCGTTTCGCTTCTCGTTCTCGTGACACGCGATCGGATCGTCTTTGGAAATCATTTCGATTTCAGGTATGGAGATTTTTGTGCTGGTTTTATTTCGAATGATTTGCTGACGTCGAAATTTGTAGACTCGACTTTGGCGAGAAAGCTACCAATGCCGACTATACGAAATTGTTTCGTTGTTACACAAATTGTTGGCAAAAATAAAAGTTATCTAAAGTTAACTTTTTCCATCATTTTTTTCGTTTTTTCCATAATAATAAAATAATAATATAATATAATAATAATATGTAATATGTAATAATATTTAATATATAATAATAAACATTATTCTAATATATAATAATGATATTATAATAATATTTTCCATAATATTTTTCCGTTTTTTCCATTTTTTTAAACAATAATAATAATTCGCAGATTCGTTTTGTGGTAAAAAAGTGCTGAATTCCGCTCACGAAATTTTTCTTCCCGTTACATAAACTTTTCTGCTACATCATCGTGTTCTCAAAGTCGCATAATGTACCCCGGAAAACGCGTACCGCACGGGCTATAAATGCGGAATCGGCGGAAAATAATAATAACGATAACAATAAAGCGCAAATAAAACAGTAGTTAGGTACATACCCACTTTCCTCTCTCGCTCGCATTCGCGCGTCAATCGTTCCATCCTTGGGATCGATATTCCACCCGCATGGTCGTTCGTGCGCGGCGTGTAGACTTCTTCAACTCTCGCTCGCCTCGTTTGCGCAACTTTTGAATTCTCGATAAATCGCCGACGGTGAACCGCGGCGGCCACTATCGTAAGTGAACGGTGAACGAGAATGTGCTTCAAAGATTTTCGCGTGTATAAAGATCACGCGCGTCCCCCGCGTTGTACTCTCCGCTCCACGTGGGTGTTAGGTGTCTCATCAACGTTGGAAATGATTTTAGGAAAATTAATATTCGGGATAGGAAGATTTTTTTTTAATTCGAATCAAAAAGATATTATGGAAACGTATAAATCGAATGTTTAAATATAATATTTATACGTTTAATTGACAGCGAATAAAAAAACGGCAAGCTGAACATTTTACCGAACCTCTGCAACACGTTGATATACGCTCAATAAATAGTTTTCACAAAATAAAGTAGTTCCTGAGGGCAGAAAAAAATGTTGAACGATATTTCCTTTCATTTTTCAGGCAGTAAATATTTGTTTACGAATCCATTCTATACATGCTTTATATGGAAAAGAACCATTTACTTTTTTTGTTGTTGAAAACTGACGGTCAACTTTTTTTGTCCCATCAACGCCAAAGATCAAAGTCACCGATTTTTTTTCTCTTTTTTTTCGAAATTCTTCGGACTCAAGAAAAGCAATTTTTTCGGGATTCATGACTATGTGAGGGTCTTTTTATATACACGATACAAGGAAAAGCGATATCCATGACCAGCGAAAAAAAAATAGTTTTCACAAAATAAAGTAGTTCCTGAGGGCAGAAAAAAATTTAAAACGATATTTCCTTTCATTTTTCAGGCAGCGAATATTTTTTTTACGAATCCATTCTACCTGCTTTACATGGAAAAGAACCTTTTATTTTATTTTTTTATGAAAACTGACGGTCACCTTTTTTTTGTCCCATCAACACCAAAGATCAAAGTCACCGATTTTTTTCTCTTTTTTTTCGAAATTCTTTGGACTCAAGAAAAACCATTTTTTCGGGATTCATGACTATGTGAGGGTCTTTTTATATACACGATACAAGGAAAAGCGATATCCATGACCAGCGAAAAAAAATAGTTTTCACAAAATAAAGTAGTTCCTGAGGGCAGAAAAAAATGTAAAACGATATTTCCTTTCATTTTTCAGGCAGCGAATATTTTTTTTACGAATCCATTCTACCTGCTTTACATGGAAAAGAACCTTTTATTTTATTTTTTTATGAAAACTGACGGTCATCGTTTTTTTTTGTCCCATCAACACCAAAGATCAAAGTCACCGATTTTTTTCTCTTTTTTTTTCGAAATTCTTTGGACTCAAGAAAAACCATTTTTTCGGGATTCATGACTATGTGAGGGTCTTTTTATATACACGATACAAGGAAAAGCGATATCCATGACCAGCGAAAAAAAAAAAAAAATGCCAGAAAGGGTGGAAAAACCGATATATATTAATGTTACAAATATTGTTGAACATTGCGTCGTTTTCGTGCGGCGATCGCGAGGGACGAGGAAGCCGGGCGCGAGGGCGAGAGGGACACGTAAACCGTTTCGCGGTGGCGTGTGCGACCGACGCGATAAGCTCATCAAGCGCTACGCGCGCGAAAGCTCGAGCGACGTCGCGGGGATACGTATCGTCGCATTTGGCTGCGAGCGCGAGCGCCGGACGCCGGGAAGAAACGAGTCGAGCCGTCGACACGCGTGTCACGCACGCGTTTACAACCCGCGTGACAACGCGGTAAATCCCAAGCGGCTGTACGCGCCGCGTTACGTCCACCCTCGGCTACTTTACGAGAACGTGCCGAGCGCGAGACGCGCTCGGCCAACGCGCCGTGTGAGGTGCAATAAGCGCCGCCGTCGCTGCCCGCCCGACTGTTATTTACCTTGAAATCACCGCGGTCACTGCCCGAGGCAATTTATGCGATTATATCAAATTACCCCACCGCGCTACGATTATTGCATATTTTTCGTGGCGAATTTACCTTTTTTTTTTCTTTTTTTTTGGGAATAGGAGGGAAAGTTGGACTCATCGGTTTATGTGTGGGAAAAAAAAAAACAGACTGTTGCATTGTTTAACATAGATGGAAGGGGATAAAGCGGCTTTACTTTTTGAAGGATTTTATGCTCCATTTCGCGAAATTGCCAGAAGGGCAACGGAGTTTGTTTTGGAAAATTGCTGGAAATTGTCGAGGATGTTTGAGGATCGCCTGGTCCGCGCTTTATCTACACATTTTTCGGCCAGGACGCAAAGCTTCTTGAGGACAGTTTGCTCCTTTTGGGTTTTTTTAAGGTTCGTGAGGTTTCTTTTGTGGACACTTTGCTGCTCCGTTTTGCATATTTTTCAGCGCAATCGAGGCGCTTCCTGAGGTCGCTTTGCTCTGTTTTACGATACTTTTTCGGGACGGTCGTAATGTTTTTTCGGAACAATCTGCTTCATTTTACTAATTTCTCAGGAGGGTCGTGAGTTTTTTTTTTCAAGGAGATTTGCTCCGTTTTACAAATTTTTTGGGAGGATCGTAATTTCTTTTTTAAGGTAGTCGCCCTGCTTGCGTTCAATTTCGCATAAATTCGAGAAAATTGAGAGAGAATCGCAAGCACTTCTCGATGGTCTAAAAATCTGAAAAAATTCATGCACATTAAAGGTACTGAAAAGATTAACTTGGCATAATAATAATTCTAAAATGTTATTAACAAATTGATGAAAAAAAAAATTGTTTAACAAATATTTCGGTGACCCAAGTTTTTTTTTCACTGAAAATGATTCTTTCATGTTTCTGAATACGTATGAATTTTTTCCGATTTTTAAGTAATCTTTGAATTTTGGAATTTTCCATATAAAAAAACACCAAAATTCAAAGATTACTTAAAAATCTGAAAAAATTCGTGCGTATTCAGAAAAACGAAAGAATCAATTTCATCGAAAAAAAACTTGGGTCACCGAAATATTTGTTAAACAATTTTTTTTTCGTCAATTTATTAATAACATTTTAGAATTATTATTATGTCAAATTAATATTTTCAGTACCTTTAATGTGCATGAATTTTTTCAGATTTTTAGACCATCGAGAAGTGCTTGCAATTCTCTCTCAATTTTCTCGAATTTATGCGAAATTGAACGCAAGCAGGGGGACTACCTTAAGACAATTCTCTCCGTTTTACAAATTTTTCACGAGTACCGTAATTTTTTTTTTTTTTTTTTTTTCAGGACTATATGCTCCGTTTTACAAATTTTTCGGGAGGGTCGTAATTTTTTTCAGGACAATTTGTTCCGTTTTACACATTTTTCAAGAGTATCGTAATTTTTTTCAGGACAATTTGCTCCGTTTTACAATTTTTTCAGGAGGTTCGTAATTTGTTTAGGGCGATTTTTTCCATTTCACATATTTTCCAGCTGAATCGCAACGCCTTTCAAAGCACCTTTCACTCGAAAAGTCGCCCCGACGATGTTTCCAGATGAAAAAATTTCAACAGGAAAAGTCGACATTTAAGCTTAAGAATTTTTTTTTTAAGTTACATTTCCCGCCCGAGAGTTCGCGACGCAATTTTGACACCGAGAACAAAGATCTCGCGAGTGCGAGACGCGCCGTGTTCTCTCACGCCCTCGAAATTCCTCGTAAACTCCGTAGAATCGCAATTCCGACACTCGAGAAAATCAACCCGAAGACATAATTGTGTTCGACGAGACACAATACCGAGGCGCGCGAATTCGCGAATTCTTGGCGAAGATTCCATCGCCGCGAGAATTCCCGAGCCTGGCGATTTCCACGGCGGACTGTGTCGAGCGGGGTCGAGAAATTATCGTCGCGTCGCCGGGTAAACGTCAGAAGGGCAGAATCGAAAGTCCACGATCAAGCGCGATAAAAAAAATTGAAAGCTCGACACCGTAAGAATATTCGAATTTACAGAATATTCGAACCCATTATATTTTATTCAAAGTTACCGCAATTAGTGGTCTGTCAGTTCGTTCGCTCATCCACACATTTTTTTTCAAGCGTTACAACTTACAATTTTTTTAAATTTAACGTGACGCACATTTTTTTAAATTTAACGTATCGCACATTTTTTATATTCAAAGTGTTACAAGATTTGTATAATTCAAAGTATTACAAGATTCGTATAATTCAAAGTAATTTTTTTAAATTTGATTCCTACGTATACCTTCTTCAGGTTTTTACGTTTTTTTCTCCCCACTCCCCTTGATCCCCTTTCATTCCTTGTATTCCCCTCCGTGTCATTTATTGAGTTCCCCCCCAGAGTGTTACCCGCAGCCACTCTTTCCTAATGCACTAATGTATCGCATTTGCACGAGGGCACAGGGAAACTGCGAAAAACCTGTGCCGATACAGGCGGCTATATTTTTCTGAGTGTCTGTTGCATGAGATTACATCAGAAACTCAGAAAAACTGCCTCCCGCTCAACAGTTGTAGTGCAAATCAGTGCACGGCTAAGCGGTCACCCATCCAAGTAGCGACCGTGAGTCGAGCTGCTTAACATGGGAGATCGCCGAAGCCATGCACCGACCGCACGCCCACTGCTGTCGGTCGTATAATTCAAAGTATTACAAGATTTGTATAATTCAAAGTGTTACAAAATTTGCATAATTCAAAGTGTTATCAAATTTGCATAATTCAAAGTGTCACAAAATGTCTATAATCCAAAGTGTTACCAAATTTGTATAATTCAAAGTGTTACAAAATTTCTATAATTCAAAGTGTTACAAAATTTCTATAATTCGAAGTGTTACAAAATTTGTATAATTCAAAGTGTTACGAAGTTTCCATAATTCAAAGTTTAAAATTTGTATAACTTAAAGTGTCACAAAATTTGTATAATTCGAAGTGTTACAAAATTTGTATAATTCAAAGTGTTACGAAGTTTCCATAATTCAAAGTTTAAAATTTGTATAACTTAAAGTGTCACAAAATTTGTATAATTCGAAGTGTTACAAAATGTCTATAATCCAAAGTGTCACGAAATTTATACAATCCAAAGTGTCGCAACATTTTTATAATTCAAAGTGTCACGAAATGTCTATAATTCAAACTGCCCCAAAATGTCTATAATTTAAAGTGTCACCTAATTTCTATAATCCAAAGTGCTACCAAATTTCTATAATCCAAAGTGTCGCGAAATAATAGCCGCGTCACCGGGTGTCGTGCTCGGGGGTCACCCGACCGATGTAAGGGCGATACGGAGGGATGAAAAAAATAAGGGAGTTACGCGTGGGGCCGGTGGCGAACGCGGGGTACAAGGGAGAAAGCACAGCGAAGGTGTTTCGCAAGTTTCTCAATTACACCGCGGGCGCGAGAGTCAGAAAAGGACGAAAAGAGCCGCGTACGGAATTAGCGAGGGAAACGCGAATCAAGCTGTGCACGCATGCGTGGCGCGCGAGCACTCGGGCCTCCCGTATATACGTATCGGCCCCGCAGCCGCCGTCGCGCGGCGGCCCCCCTCGTTGGTCTCGCGATCGCGAGAGTCAGGACGTGGCGACGGGAAGCCACGGCCAGTCGACGCCGCGACGCGACGCGTTTTGTTTCCCCACGGACGACGCAGGACCTCGCGACGTTTATTTATACGCGGTCGCGATGCCACCTGTAATCGCGATTCTCGTTCACTCGAGTCGGTGGTGGAAATTCGCGAGCGCTCGTGATTAACAAGCGACAACAGCCGGACACGTTCGACGACGATGGGCGAACAAGTGTTGATGGTATATTTTATGTAAAAATTTGAGCGCAATATGGAACTGATAACGACGAGTTGACGAGCTGATAAGCTGGCCCCGGGATATTTGATCAACAGGCAGGTGGAAAATCTGACGCCTCGAGCGTTGATCCTTGATCCTTGATCCTTGATCAATGTGTTGCTGATAACGCTGGAAGGACTTTGGCAAATTCGAGATTGGGAGACGAACGTATGTAACACTTGATGTGTCGAGGGGAATTGAGGGGATTTGTTGCTGATTTGTCTGTGTGTTGTTTTTTTTTTTATAGTTTTGTTTTTCGATTTTTTTGTGGAGTGATTCAAACTTGGGGAAGGTAGAGATAAAATGTTCACATGGTGTTTGATGGATATTGAATGTTGTGAATAGATGAGAGAATAATTGAAATATTGTGCGATTGAAAATCGAATTCATCGCAGACGAATTATAATTTATTGTTGATTCGGCACTGGGAAATTAGTAGGATAATTTTTTAGACAATGGAACATCACAAAAAGCACAGAATTCTTGATTATTGTTGCTGAGTATTTTACGAAAAATACATTTTGACGGGAAAATTGATTAATTGCTGATAATAAATAGAAAAAGAAACGTAAATAAAGATTACAGATCGACGTGATCCACGTTTAAATTGCCGTCCAATTAATTTCGCGAATAAAACACGAGTGAAATTGTAATTTTGCGAGAAATTGCGGTATAAAAACCGGTGATTAATTTTCAGTAGGAATGAAACTGAGAATACTAATTTTATTTCCCCTTTTCCAATTCACGCCGAAGCGATTAAACCGGGGACTCGGCTTAACGCGAGATTTCGCCGCTAGGGCGGCGACGGTCGCGAGCTACGTGCTCGGCGTGCAGATACAACGTTGATATCGGTTTTCGGTTAATTCGCGAAAGGCGGAAAAGTTGATGCGAACATCTGCAGACGATGCGATCACGTTGGTTTATCTCATTTCTTAGAGCGCGGCATTACGGTATTATAATTTCTCTCGAGAGACCCGATGGCATCCGGCGTTGACACTTGACGAAGAATGATGAATTGAACGGTGACAGAAGTTGAACGAAAGCGCACGAGTCAGGACGCGACTTCCTCGAAGTTTGTATTTTTATCGGAAACCGATCGACAGGCCTGGAAATAATCAACAACCGTCTTTATTGATGACGACACAATTGTGTTGCTCAGCAAAAAAAATCAGCACATTTTTATATCAACGAGTTTTCATCAACTTTACACGAAGCGACTAAATACGAAAGTCATAACGAAATTTAACATATTACCTTTTAGTAATTGCCTTTTAGTCAAGGTAAAAAATATAACTTTCACCGCGATTTTTTTTTGTAAAAGATAATACGAAATTTTTTAAAAAAGTGTCTGCGCATCCACCGTTAACATATTTTATTTTTTATTTTTATAACTTTTCGAAGTTTGTATTTTTATCAGAAAGCGGTCAGCAGGTCTGAGAATTACCAGCGATCATCTTCATCGATAATGACAAAAATGTGTTGCTGAGATCACGAAAAAAGAACCAGCACATTTTTATATCCACAAGTTTTCATCAATTTTTAGTACACACGACGCGACCAAATATCAAACTCGTAACTGCGCGTAAAACAAAAGATAACGTGTAGCGTCTCGTTTTTTGGTCGGGGTGAAAAAAAAATCGGGTAAACGAAGTTAATACGAAAAGTTGAAAAATTTAATTAGAGATCCAGGGGGCGAGGATGTTCTCGTCTCAATATCCCGCAAAGTTGTAAACATGGCTTCATAAACGTTTACGAGAATAGTGAACGGAGCTTTTTCGGTGCAGCCGGGAGAAACGTAGGGAAAAAAATGGAGGCGGAGAGGATAAGCGAATGAGTTAGACGAAACAAGGAATGAAAAAAATAGCCAGGGGGTGTGACAAAGCTGGGAGGAAGAGTCGGAGCACCGCGATAGGACTCAAGTGTATCTCGCTCCTTTCGAGATTTCCACGGCTCTCGAGGTGAATTGGGTACAATGACAAATGATCCGCAGTCGCCGAGATTCCCAACGAAGGCGACGAGGCTTCGTTTTTCTCTCATGGCCGCGGGGTGTATTATGGTATTCGCTGAAGGGACCGCGAAGCACGAGAATTGCTTTAAACGGCTCGCCACAAGTGGAACATGGAGAAAAATCATCCTCGGACGAAATTTCAAGGAGGGTGAAAACACTGCGCGAAAACCATTCGTCGCAATTTACGACGCTCAAGGAGCCCGAGTATCCGGCTCATGGAGGTGAATAATTCGGCAATAATTTCGTCGTGTCGGGAATCGCGGAGAGAAACATCGTGGGCATAAAAGAGATTTCCTTGCAAATGGACACAATAGGGTCGATCCGTATACGAGCACCGAGGTCCATAGGAATTCGTCGAGCGTATCCGAAAAATGTTCCAGATTTATCGCAACTCGTAGCCATATTCGATGTGTGCAGGAGAGCGAAAAGTACGCGGGGACGCAGCTAACCGTCGGCCGTCTTCGTCTTATCCACGACAGAAGCGACTTTGAAAAGTTCGGACCGTGCGCGACGCTTTTTGTAGTTACACTATAACGGATTATCGTGGCTCGAGCGCTTCGCATCCTTGCAATGGTTGGCGAACTCTTGAGACTCAGAAGAGAGAGAGAGAGGAGTCTGGTTGAGGGGCTCTTAGGAGGGCTTGAAGTAATCCGGATCTGTAGAAGAGGTTCTTGTCAATGATTACTGATCATGGAGACATGGAATGATTTAAGGGTTACCGCAGTCATGGGGGTCACCAATCCAAGCCTGATGACCCCTTCTATAAAAGTCGAATTTTTAAAATTAAGTTCAAAGTCGATCCCAAGGTCGATCATTAGCCGGAAGTTCGATCTCAAGTTCACATTCAAGACCGAAAATTATCAACCCTAATTATAGACCCCAATCCGACACAAAAAAACAAGTATCTACCTAAAATATATAAACGGGTCAGTCTGACGTGGGGCTTCTAGGAAAAGACTCAAAACTCAAAATAATCCGGATGTAGAAGAGGTTCTTGCGAATGATTACTGATCACGCAAAGATGGAATAAGTTAAGTATTTCCGTAGCCATGGGGGTCATCAGGGGGGGGGGGGGGGGGGCAAATCTGATGACACCTTCTATAAAAGTCGAATTTCTCGAATTAAGTCCAAACTCAATCCCGAGATCGATCTTCAGCTCGAAAATCGATCTCAAGTTCGCATTTTATTCCGGAAATCATCAACCCTCATTATAGACCCCGATCCGACACAAAAAAACAAGTATCTTCCTAAAATATATAAACAGATCAGTCTGACGTGGGGCTTCTAGGAAAAGACTCAAAACTCAAAATAATCCGGATGTAGAAGAGGTTCTTGCGAATGATTACTGATCACGGAGAGATGGAATAAGTTAAGTATTTCCGTAGTCATGGGGGTCATCGATACAAATCTGATGACCCCTTCTATAAAAGTCGAATTTTTCGAATGAAGTCCAAACTCAATCCCAAGATCGATCTTCAGCTCGTAATTCGATCTCAAGTTTGCATTTAAGTCCGGAAATCATCAACCCTCATTATACACCCCGATCCGACACAAAAAAACAAGCATCTTCCCAAAATATATAAACGGATCAACCACCGTCACCGATGCGACGATTAATCGACGCAATTAAGCGACTGATGAGCCAGCGCGAAATTGTGTCGTGTAAGAATTGTCGTGCCGCGGCCAGTGAAATATGTAGCACAGCGAGAGTCACGGTGCGTTTGCCGTCATCACTGCAGCACTTTCCACGGGTCCGGTCGCTCTTCATCCCCCCATGTATTTATTGCTGGCACCGAGTACACCGCGAGTTTCCCAGAGGTTTCATTCCCTCTCTCTCGTTATTTTTCTCCCTTTCCCTCTCTCTCTCTCTCTCTCTCGCTCGGCTTCGGCCCGATACTCTCCGTCCTCCTTGTCTCGTATCAAAATCTCGAGCTTCGCGGTCTCTCGTTTTCTGTTTCCACCGCGGCGTCGCGAAACAGGGCGACGCAACTGTAGCCCGTCTCGGACGCATAACTCAGGGGACTCGCGCGCTTCTCTGGCCTTCGCGCAGGGTATAAAGTTTCGCGGTGCCGGTATCTATCCACGTCAGTTGTAACAACGCGAGCGTCGCCGGGCTATATGACAAGTTGTAAGGGAGAAACCGAGCGAACGCGGGTCTTCCTTGCGCCGGAGAACAGCGCTGAACTTTACTCTCTCGGCTCTCGGTTGCAACGGATACCGCGATGACAGACGATAGGGGCAGCGTGGGAAAACGAAAGTCTCGCACCGTCGCGCGCGCGCTAATTCAAAAGGTGATATAATAATCGTTCTGCTGTTTCTCGCTCCTCGATCTTTGGCACGTCGACAGTTAAATCATACTTAATTCGTTGAGCCGTATTGCTTCAGTCTTTATGAGCGATAAAAATACGGCAAAATGCTTTCTATTCCTGGTGTCCTACTTTTTTTTTACGACTTCAAGAAATGTATTTGAGGTAAAAGCAGAAATAAATGGCGGGCATTTCGTGGTCTTTATTTCGTTGACCCTTAAACGCGACCACCCTGTTTCGTACGTTAAGCGACACGAGATAAATTATTTTCCCCGGTAATCGAGTTCCGATAACGACCCGATTTTTTCGTCGACAAATCGATTACCACGAGATTTCTAAAAAAAAAAATTCTACAAGCACCCGATTTTTTTAGGCTAATAAATTTCTAGTCGATTCTTCGAAAAATCTGTAAGACACTCGATTAGCCACGTGGAGTACGAAATTCGCAAGTGGGATGTGGGAAGACGCTCGAAGATTTTCCAAAAGAGAACGAAGGAAAAAGAAGCGAAGGGAAAGAGTCACGAGAATGTGACGTCGCGAATTTCAGGCGGGGTGGAGGAAGGGAACGGGGAGGGGGGTGAAGGGGGGCAACGACGGGAAATGCAGTTTCGGTAGGGCGATGGAGGGGACGAAAAGCGAGTTACGCGAAAATGAGACAGATAGAAGAGGAATAGGGCGCGGTATAAAAGTTGCTGGTGGTATACGGGGGGGAGGGGGGGGGGGTCCTATAGCGGACAGCGCGGGGTCATAGTGCGCATGGGACCCGCGACACTGATTAAATTGATGTTGCATAATAAAGCTCGCCGGGTTGCACGTTTTAGCGATAAAAACGTGTTAACGACGGGAAGCGACTCGCCCGACTTTATATTGGCTTATCGGGTCAGCGGTATATATTACGGCGCGACGAAAGGTTCTAAAACGCTGCGCGAAAGCAGCGCGAACGACCGGCGGGCGATGGATGCAAGTTGCTGCATTTCCAGGCTCCATGGCAGGAGACCGAGGGACGCGGCCGAGATAGACGCGCGGCTGTGTCATGCACCGAGGTTTTCCCACCATAAGGCAAATGGGGTTTTGCCGTATATGACGTATACGGGGCGTTCCGATCGACAAAAGAATTGTCGATTTCGTAAAGTTTAAAGACCCCATCCGATGGGAAATTTCGCGCTGATTGTCACCCTTGTTTGTTAGAAAAATAGAAAATTCGACGAGAAAAACGCGAAAAACGATTTCCCATTTTTTTCGAAATTTCGTAATTTCACTAAAGTTGGGGTTACTTTTTTTCGATCGGTTGAACTTGGATTTTCTTTTTGCGTTCGAAAGAAAACTCTATAACGAACAGAAGGCCGTAAGGCAGAATGCGATATCTTGATTTCTGAGTGTTGTACAGTAGTGATGCCGTCGAGACGAGACGAGACGAGAAATAGCGAATTCTCGTCTCGTCTCGTCTCGACAAGTTCAAGTTCTCGTCTCGTCTCGAACCGACGAGATCAAGTTCTCGTCTCGTCTCGGAAACAATGGCGAGACATATTTCTCGTCTCGGTTCTCGGAAATCTCGACAAATTCTCGAGACTCTCGACAAATTCTCGAGACTCTCGACAAATTCTCGAGACTCTCTACAAGTTCTCGAGAATCTCGAAAAAAACCCGAGAATCTCGACAAATTATCGAGAATCGAGAACGCGAGAATTTCGAGAAACGTGAGAATTTCGAGGAACGCGAGAATTTCGAGAAACGCGAGAATTTCGAACATTTTACGAGAATCAAGAACATTTTTTGAGAATCTCGAACAATTCTCGAGATAAGACGAGTAGTTTTTACTTCTCGTCTCGTTTCGTGAAAATAACGCTTGGTTCGTTGCAGTGGCGCAACGAAGATTTGGGGGCGGTTAGGGTGGGAGAACTGTTTTTGATCGGACACGAGCCCTCGGGCAAACTCGTTCCCAAATTTGGCGCGAATGGCGCGAGACTTCTTGAGTACTCCGGCGACAAGTGTTCCGGCCGAACGTCTCTTTTCCACTGCTGGATTAACCATCAGAAAGCACCGAAACCGGCTGAACAATCAATCTGCGCGAAGTCTTCTGTGCATTCACGGATGGGTAACGTGCAGCCTCAAGTCACGAATTCAGAAGAATCTGAATCAATAAAATTGTGGAACCCGAAATTATAACATTATTGAAATAAATAAAAAGTGTTATTATACGAGACTATTTTTATATAATACATCCTATAAAAACTGCAAAATTATGTTAAAACACTTGTTTACTTCAAATTTCATTAGTTTCGCCGAAAGTCTCGTCGAGAATCTCGCCGAGAGTCTCGTCGCGTTCTCGCTGAGACGAGAAATATTTCTCGTCTCGTCTCGACTTTTCGAGACGAGAATTTTTTTGGTCGAGACGAGAAATTTCTCGTTCTCGTCTCGTCTCGCCGAGAATTTCTCGTCTCGAACGGCATCACTATTGTACAGAACTTTAAAGTCTCACCCTCAAAAATCGCTAAAAAAACCAAAGGCAAAAACCCCATCTAAAAATTTGCGATTTTTGAGGTTCTGAGTTTAAAGTTCTGAAAAACATTCAGAAATCAAGACATCGTATTCCGCCTTGCGGTCTTCTCTTCGTTATAGAGTTTTCTTTCGGACGCAAAAATAAAATCCAAGTTCGACCGATCAAAAAAAAAGTCACCCCATCTTGATGCACCGAGGTTTTCCCACCATAAGGTAAATGGGGTTTTGCCATATATGACGTATACGGGGCGTTCCATGTCAAATTCGACCGTTCCAGCTGTCACTTTAACGACGAGATTGCGAGATCGAAAAAATGAAGAGGCTAATTAATGGAAAACGATGAACGCGTGTTTATTGTAATCAAAAATCACCTGAGACGTTTTGTGAATTTTATCAGATCTTCTGGCAAAAAATGATACACCTTTCAATTTTCGTCAAACTGCTGCACGAAAGAAGAAGTTTTAAAAAGTTGAGGAATTTTTTTTTTTAGCCCGCAAGGTTATTTTTTAATCAACGACAATTTGACCCCACATTTTGTCTACCTGTAAAACGACACATTATCCTATTTCCGTCAGATGGAAAAAAACAACTAAAATAGTCGGAACTTGTTTTCTTTTGCCTACGAAAAAAATTGTTTTTTTTTTCACTGGTAATTTTTTTAGTGCTCGTGGACATTTTTTCTAGTAACTTTTCAATTTTTGTGAAACGGAAATAAGCAACTAAAATAATTGAAAATCGTTTTTTATCTACGAAAAAAAAGCTTTTTTATCACTGATAATTTTTTTAGTGCTCGTGGAAATTTTTCCTAGTAACTTTTCTCCCTGTGGTAAAACGACTTTTGGGCGAGACTCGTATTTTTTTGGCTCCCGGCGCCGACATTAAACAAAGCGACCTACATAATGCGGACTCGGTTCGCGCTCGTATTTCGGATTGCATGCCGACGAAAGACGAAGCCAAGAGGCGGGCTGTACGCGCGCGTGGATACGTGAACGTTAAATTCGCGTGTATGGGGCGTGGCGAAGGTACCTCGTCGTTCTCCCTATCTCGTCAGAGTCCAATCGTTCCCCAGTTTTACGGCCCCACGAGCGCCGCACTGCTTCATGCGATAATGCGGGATCTCGAAATGTTAATCGGATTTCAAGTTAACGTCGAAGCGGCGAACGGCGTAACGGAAATACAGCCACGTCGCTCGAATCACTCGAATACGTAACAAACGGTAACCGTTTGACCGACGAAAATGTCGAAGTTGAAATCATAAAACTTGGCGACACTTTAAACGAGGGACGTACACAAACCTCGCGCGGGCGTGGCAAGAATTTCGTTGCCACGGCTAATTTGCATACTTAATGCTGGGACAACGAGGCGACCTTGTTACGATGACAAAAATCTTGCTGAGTCACCAGTCTTTTTAATCCGCATATTTTTTTTCCTCGGCTACACGTGGACGAGGGGGACGAGATAATTAGAAGGAAAACACATTTTTTTCGGGTTTGCAAATCTGTTTTACGTTGTTTTACTTTTTTCATTTCGCGGTCGAAAGTCTCAACAGAATTTTTTTTTTTTTTTTTTTCTTTCAGGTTGCCGCACGATTAATGCAACTTTGTTGCGGACAAATTGTTATTCACTTCCGTCCGCATTGACCGCGGCACCGATAGACTCCACTCAATAACCTAATGAAGGATTTACCAAAGTTAATGGGAAACGGAACGACGGGAGAGCGGAAACTGTGTTAGCAGATAGTCGCGTCGCTCAAATTACCCGATACGAAAATTTACGACAACCAGTAATTACCGATATCGCGGGCAAGTTACGCGCCACAGACACGGCCGTTTTCGGTTAATTGCAACGAATGGCGTCAAATTCGGAAGATTGTACGGTCGCTCGGTAAACGGTTGGAATTTATGCGTCGTATGTATTTTCGTGTGCAGCGCGTTGGGCGGTCCAAACTAAAACCGGACGTGTTCGTAATTTTCGTTTTTCTTTTATATTTTATATAAAAGAAAATATATTTATTTTATATTCTTTTTTTTTATATATATTCTTTAAAAATATATTTCTTTTATATTCTTTTTTTTTTCTATATATTCTTTAAAAATATATTTCTTTTATATTCTTTTTTTTTCTATATATTCTTTAAAAATATATTTCTTTTATATTTTTATGTACAAAAAAATAATAATAACACTTTTTTTTTAAATTAAATTTTTTTTGTATTTTCCTATTTTAAAAACATAAAAAGACTTTGCGTAAGAAAATACTTTTCGAAAACTAATCGTAAAAACCGAATACTTCTAGTATTTTGATGTATAAAAAAACAAAAATATTTTGCGCAATTCGATTTGGTTTTTTTTTGCGGAATTGCTTTCTGGTCGTATATGAGAATTGCTGAGGTACCACGACTCATTAGTGTTGGATGTGTCGTCGTACATCAGCAATACGACCGTTTCTGCATCATTCAGCGTGGCGGAAACAGACGGAGGTTAAACCAGGAAAAATAGTGCGGACGATCAAAACGAAACAGAGGGACCGTCTGTTCTGGTACGACGTTAATGCATTAACTATATTGACCGAAGGGTCGGAGCGTCACGTAGGGGTGTCGGATGTCGCCCGCTACCCCTTTCAGCTCGTTCGCCGGCTACCTCGCTCAAGAGTTTCTGTACGGCAATAATACTGTTTGCCGTCCAGTGTTATACCCGGCCACGTCATCGAGAGAGGGAGCTATTCCCACGCGCCACGGTCGGAATGAACGACCCAAGGGTCGCCGCATCCCTCACGGCAAATCCTTTGAATGCCTGAAGACCCGACTGAGCTTAGTCCTTTATTCCACATGTCTTCATATATGCTAATGACCCCCAGAGCAAAAGAGATGGAAAAACATAATTTCAGAGTGCAATAAATAAAAACAAAACTGAACTGCAGTATGTTTTGTCGATGGCAAAGAAAGTCCTTTGTTTGCATCCGTGCAGACAATATGGGAAACCAATTTTTCGATTTCACTTAAGCTTAAAGTACAGTCTTGCTAAGAACCCATTAGACCCGTTTGAAAAAGCGGTGTCGTTTTTTTTTATTGATTTTTCTAAATTTCAAAATTTACGAAATCGAAACAAACAAAAATCGCAAAAAACGCAAACATTTTCGTGAAAAAAGAATTGACGATTTCGTAAAGTTTAAAGACCCTAGCCGATGGGAAATTGCGCGCTAATTGTCACTCTTGGATGTTAGAAAAATAGATAATTCGACGAGAAAAACGCGAAAAACAATTTCGCATTTTTTTCGAAATTCCGTCATTTCACTAAAGTTGGGGTTACTTTTTTGTCGATCGGTCGAACTTGGATTTTCTTTTTGCATTCGAAGGAAAACTCTATAACGAACAGAAGGCCGTAAGGCGGAATGCGATATCTTGATTTCTGAGTGTTGTACAGAACTTTAAATTCTGACCCTCAAAAATCGAAAAAAAAACCAGAGGCAAAAACCCCTTCTAAAAATTTGCGATTTTTGAGGTTCTGAGTTTAAAGTTCTGTAAAACATTCAGACATTCTTCTCTTCGTTATAGAGTTTTCTTTCGGACGCACAAATAAAATCCAAGTTCGACCGATCCAAAAAAAAGTTGCCCCATCTTTAGAAAAATGATGTGATGAAATTTCGAAAAAAATGAAAAATCATTTTTCGCGTTTTTTTTTCGCGAAAAACGCAACGCAACTTTCGGTTTTAAAATTCTGTGAAAAATTCAGAAACCAAGATATCGCTTTCCGCCTTGTGACATTCTCTTCGTTATAGCGTTTTCACTCGAACGAAGAAAGAAAATCCAGGTTTGTTCGAACAAAAAAAAGATAACCTCAAATTTAGCAAAGAATAATCGCGCGTATGGGTATATTAAAACATTTTTAAAAATTCTAGAAGACAAATCTTTCTCCACGAGGAAGCAAAAAAAAACTTGCTCACTTAGCGCACTCTTCGACCATCACGCGCCGTGTCGCATCGGGAGTGCAAAATTAATTTCGAAATTTCCCCGCGAACGACGCGATAAATTGCTCTCGAAGTGCAGCCACAGCCCCCCGCAAAAGCCAACTACTTCGCTTTCCGTTTCTTGCGTTCTTCGGTTTTAACTCCGCAGGTATATTGCATAATGGAGCAGCGACTCCCCCTTCTACCGCTGCAACGACTTTGTACACGCACACCCGCTCGGATTCCACCCCTCCCCCCTGCCCCCCCTGCCCCTTCTCACTGAATTACGAGACCAAACTGAGAAAACAGTTACCAGTCATTCGTTTCCTTTCTCCGCATCCGGAAATAACCAGCGCGAATCGCAATTCGCTTCTTCGTTACGCGGGACATTAATTTCTGGGGCGACTGGCGGACCGCCGGGGGGGGGGGGGCTGGAGGGAGAGGCGAGTGACGAGGGGGGCGGGGGGGGCACAAGTGAGCAAAGAGTGCAACGCGGTAGAAGTTTCCAAGGGTTCGGAATCAAGGGGGGCAAAGGGGGGGGGGGCTTGGGGGTTGGGGAGGTGCAACAGCCGTGTTACGGTCTCCGTGTGTTGCGAAACCATAATTTATCGTTGCGGCGAAACACGGGGAGGCCGCGCGCGCGGCGCGGCGTAGCGGAAACCGGCGCTTGAGAAGCGAGAAGTAATCACGGAACAAAGTTGCAAGACTCTCTAATCGAATTCCGGAGATTGCGGCCTCGTAGCCCGCGCGCGCTGAGTGAGGCAGAGACAATTGTAGGGGGGCGCGGGGGGTCAGGCGGGGGCAGAGGGGGGGCAGGAATAAAAGGGCCAAAGGTGGAGAGGGGGGTCGAGGTAACGAAGAAGTGAAAAGAAAAAGTATAAATGTCGGATAGAGAGCCGACCCATCTGCGGTTCGTGAGCCGAATAATGAATCGGCGACAGAGCTTTGTTCCTGCTCCCTCGTGGCGTAGAATTGAAAAGATAGTCGCCTCCATTCTCCCCGCTTCATATCCGACTCTCCGAGTCGCCGCGCGCTCAATTTTGCGGCCAAACGCGTTCCAATGAATTTTCGGACGCGCGCTTTTTGCGACGACTCGCGTCGATCTTTGTTTTTTTTTTTTTTTGTTTTTTTTGTTTCTCTGTTTCGTGAGGCTCTCGTGGCAGGGAAAATTTTCGGGCTGGCTCGCGTCGGCGCGAAAGGATGAACGATTCGAGGTTTTTATTCGCACGGTCTTCGCGTTGGGCTCTGAGTCGGGAAGCTGTAATCGATGGAACCGGTTTCGTGATTTTTCAGCGTGGGAAATTGATGGGGTCGCTGGGATGGACGAGCGAAACGCACTTCAATCGCAGCCCTGGGTACGGGAAATGGTGAACAAAATTTGAAAAGCGGTTGCGGTTATAAGTAGTTGGAGATAAAGATGTCGGGGTCCGTATTTATTCGGCGGTAGCGTGGAAATTGAAATACCGTAATGCCTTCTGGTCCGGAAGAATCGCCTGACCAACGTATGGAGCAAACTCGGAAAATCTATAAAAATCTTCGAAATCTTCGAAAATAGGAAAATAATAAATATGAAAATAATCACTATATAACTATATAACTAAATAAATATGAAAAATGTAAATATAACTAAATAAATATGAAAATTGTAAATATAACTAAATAAATATGAAAAATGTAAATATAACTAAATAAATATGAAAAATGTAAATATAACTAAATAAATATGAAAACAATAAATATAAAAATACCTATAGAAATATGGATTAGAAAGATCGAAATAACTCAGGCGCTAAATTTGAGACTCCAAATTTCAACCGGAATTACACAATTCGAATTATCCATCATCGATACATCTTCAATACGTTCACCGCAGGATTCCATATTTCGTTCAGCAGCCCCGCAACTTGGTTGAACCTCATAAAAATCAGAGCTGAGCCGAACGACGGCTTGCTCGACGGCGGAAAAAAACGAGAAAAATCTTGACCATCCTCGCTTAACCGCAGATTTCCAGTGACGACGATAAAGCGGCGAACTTCGGTGATATTATCGACCAAAACGGAACGCCAGATGTTCCGAGTCGTCCGCGAGAGCTGCCGATGGACTCGCGGCTGCTCTTCGCCTCGTACGTCGAATAAGCCACCCGAAGTTACGTACTGCGCGAGACTTCACAAAACGCGCTCGATGCCCTCAACGGATAAGTGGAGAAGTGGTGAATTATAGCCGGACGAAATTGGCTGCAGGCAAAGCCGGCTCTCGGTTTTTAGTACCCGCGCGCATCCTACGTTGTACACGTAGGTTTCGCGATCGCCGTAGGGGATGTGCGGGTAAAATGGGACGCATAAGCGAAAAATGGTTTTAGGACGATGACCAAAGTGGACTTTCGTTACTTTTTGCCGCGAAAATTCGATACCAATCATCAATTTTGAGCGATGGAAAAATTATACTGAGAAAAAAACAATTTATAACAAAAAATATATATAATATATTCCGTTAAAAAAAAGAAAAATATATGTTCTTCGAAAAAAGAATATATATATGTTCCGCTAAAAAAATAAAAATATAATATATTCCGCTAAAAAATAAAAATATAAAATATAATATAAAACGGAATATATTTTATAAAAACGATTACACAGATATTCCCGAAATAATTGCGGTTTGTCCCATTTTGCCCGCAAAAAAGCCACCACAAATTTTCCCTCCAAAAACCCGGAACGGCCCCGCGCAAAAATGGAAAAATTAAAACAGTATTGCTTAAGTAATAAAAGAGTCTTGAATTAAAGTATTCCAAGATTGGCGTTTTGGAATAATACATACCGAACAATACTTTGAGAACTATTAGAACTATTAATAAGTATTAATGAGGTTTTGCGAGTATTTCTGAGTTCTTATTTGTGTTCGTATTTACCCGTGATATAACTACTAAAAAAACTGATCAGAACTGAAAAAAAAAAAACGCTGTCCCATTTTGCACGCATGTCCCATTTTGCCCCCGCACATCCCATACATCCGCTCCCCGAAGTGCGGCGGTACATAAAACAGCGGAGAATTCGCGTCGGGTTAAACGTAAAATCAGGATTCCCGGGGCTTCTGGTCGCGGCGACACCGGGGAGCGCGATAACGTCGCGCGGAGGATATGAGAATCGCCAGAGGGTTGCGGGGGATGAAAGAAAGGAGAGAATTTTCCGCGCCCCGAGACTGTGCGTCGTTCGTCGCGGTAGCTGTAACGCTGTAATAACACGGCCGGCCCGCCGATATCCCGCGTAGACGTGGCGCGGGCTTCGCCCTGGAGCCAAGTAGATAAGGTCGGACTTCGCTCGGACAGCCACTTGCCGCGCTGGGTCCTCGAGAATCCGGTACGTGCCGAATGGGACAAACGAACCAACTCGCGCGTATCTCCGACTTGGAGGACTCTGCATCGTCGTTTACAAGCGTCGTGCTAAAAACGTGCGCGTTCGAATGAGTCGCATAGAGACGAAAAGTGTTGGCCGCAATCGCGACGACCGTAAATGGGTAAAGAACGAATGTTGAATGAAAAGCTGTCCAGTGACGAAGTTAACTTGAGGATTGAAATCACGTGGATCAGATCGGAGAACTTGGAAAAAAACGTGCACTGAGAAAAAAAATTGGTTGAGCCAACTAAACGAGGGTTTGCGGGCCGCGAAGTAAATATATGGTGAATTGGACTGTATATTTGGTTGAACGAACCAACGCCTAGTTGAATCAAATTTTTCTTAATTCACAATATCTATTATTTCGTTCACGGTACGAAATATTTACTTCGCGGCCCGCAAACCCTCGTTTAGTTGGCTCAACCAATTTTTTTTCTCAGTGTGGAGTCCAGGAAATGATTAATTATTAATGATTAATTAGTAATTATTAAGTGACATCTGTTAAACGTTGAGAGAAATCGTGGCGGTTCAGGCAACAATAAAGCCATGACTACTTCTCTTTTTTTTCTCAGTGCGCGACTACGTTCATTATTTATAACTATTTACGCTCTCAGGCTGACTTTAAACAAATAATAATAAGCCCAAAAATATTCAACGCCCTCGCGACCGAATTTTTCGCTGCAATTCGCCCAACGCGAATTTTCCCTCGAAAATCCGGCGACGCGTCTTCCTGGTTCGAAAAACATGAAAAAAAAATTCAACGCCCTCGCGATCGAATTTTTTTCGCTGTAATTCAGCCACCACAAATATAAAGATCTGAAAAAATTCATGGACATTAAAGATACTGAAAAGATTAATTTTGCATAATAATAATTCGAAAATGTTATTAACAAATTGAAGAAAAAAAGAATTGTTTAACAAATATTTCGATGACCCAAGATTTTTTTTTTTTTTCATGAAAATGATTTCTTCGTTTTTCCGAATACTTACGAATTTTTTCAGATTTTAGAGTTCACATTGAATTTTCACGTATTTTTTCCCTATAAAAAACGCACAAAATTCAATGTGAACTCTAACCTCTGAAAAAATTCATACGTATTCGGAAAAACGAAGGAATCAATTTCATGAAAAAAAAAATCTTGGGTCATCGAAATATTTGTTAAACAATTATTTTTTTCACCAATTTGTTAATAACATTTTCGAATTATTATTATGCAAAATTAATCTTTTCAGTACCTTTAATGCGCATGAATTTTTTCAGATTTTTGTACCATCGAGAAGTGTCTGCAATTCTCTCCCAAATTCCTCGAATTTATGCGACATGAATACTTCCGTTTTAGCGCGGGGCGTCTTCCCGGTTCGAAACCCGCCAGACCCGACAGTACAAACAATTACGTCAGTGGGGAGAAATTCGTCAGCTCGTCACCGACGAGGCCCGGAGCGGAAGAGGCCGTGAGACTCGGCGCTCGGCTAGTAGATAGTGTCGACTAGGTGGTCAGACACGGCGGCCAGTGTGTAGTTAGTCGTCGAGTTAACCCGCGTCGCACAGGGCGGACCGCGCACGGGGTTCTACTACTGCGGCAGCGCCTCCTATGTACTCTCGAGCCTCGCGCGCGCGCCTCCCCTGTACTCTCGAGTCTCTCGCGCGCGAAGCGCGTCGAGCACTCGCGACCACCACCACCACCATCACGCCTAATCGCGCCTAACCAAAAGCAACCGGCTATAAATTCGTTTAATTAACGGCTGCGCCGCCGCCGCCGGCCGCATCGAGCGCGGCACGCGGGGAATCTCGTTCCGCGTGCGCTCGAGAGTCGTGACAGTTTCTCGTTATTAGTCGCGCGGGGGTCCCTCCCGCATTTTCCACTCTCGTAGGGGAGACCGGGGTAAAACGGGCCCCCTAAGCAAAAAATGGCTGTATGACAAAACCCAAAGTTTTTTTTTTTATTGCTTTTCACTAAAAAATTCGAAACCAATCATCAATTTTGAGCATTGGCAAAAACAAAATTTTCGGGATAAAACGGCCCCCCTCAGAATCCGGCACAAATATGAATTACAACACAAAACGCTACCGATCGGCACGAGTGTTGATTATTTGGGTCTTTTACTAAAATGTGACACAAAAGCACATTTTAGTCATGACAGATCGCCGTACAGGCAAGAATTGGTGGAGAAAAAAATGTTTTGACGAAGAAAGAAGCCTCAAAACTTACGACGGAGACTGGAGGCCATTTTACCCAATTTTTGCTTCCTCATAGAGGAAGCCTTGTTTTCGTGAAAATTTTTTTTTTCGAGATTTTCATGTCAGTACACTCAGCATGGTCCAAAACGTCGAGAAAAGTGGTTTGTGCGAAATGTCTGTATGTGTGTGTGTGTGTGTGTGTGTGTGTGTGTGTGTGTGTATGTGTGTGTGTGTGTGTGTGTATGTGCACGTTTTTTTGTTTACACGATAACTGCCGTAATTTTTTAAGAATGTTCTTCAAATTTGGCACGCACGTTCGCTATCATAAAATACTGTATGGGATTGTAGTTGGCGCGAATCGGTTAGGAAATTCAGATTTTACAGCATTTTGAAAATTTGGCAAAAATCGTTTTCGCGCTATAACTTCCGCAAATTGAGAGATATCGGGATGAAATTTTGTACGACAATAGACCACCTTAAAACCATGACTTGTATCAAATTTGGCGAAAATCGATAAAGCAGTTCTCATGTTATTGCAATTTCATTATTTTTTCAAATGTCTGTAAGTACTATAGCTCCTGTAAATTATGAGACATCCGATTGCAATTTCGAACATGTCATTACGTTCATTGATTATTAACGATGAGTTTCGTCGAGGAAACTGCCATTGTGTCGGTAAATTTGGATTTTGCTGCATGAAAAACAAAAAAAAGCCGGCACCTAAAAAAAAATCGGAAAAAAATTTTTGCAGAATTTTCTCAAATTTGATTCACGTATGGACAACCATGGACCACGTTTCGAGTACAAATTTGACGCGGATCTGAAAAGCCGTTCAAATTTTATGGCATTTAGAACATTTTGAAAAATCTCGTTATCACGCTGGATCATGCAAATTACAAGGTACCGGCTTCTAATTTGGTCCACACATTCACTATCATGAACCAAGGGTTGGGTACAAATTTGAGGGAAATCGGTTCGGTGGTTAAAATCTTACATTTTTATTTATTAAAAAAAACAGCCGAAAAAACCTGCAAAGTAGAACCTTGCAAATTGCTTCCTCAGTATTCTACACTTTTGACGATGCTTCCTCTATGAGGAAGCCAAAATTGATCAACATACTTCCTCATAGAGGTAGCATCGTCAAAAGTGTAGAATACTGAGGAAGCAATTTGCAAGGTTCTACTTTTTTTTTTTCGATGATCGAAAAAAATGGGGGCCCGTTTTACCCCGGTCTCCCCTATCTTTATCTGCTTTCTGCCTGGGTCTTTGCATATCCCTCCCCCCCTTCTTTCCCTCATACAGGGAAAGAGGGGAGGGGGGGGGGTGTAATACCCCCCACCTTTCGTCCCTCCGGCAGGGGGGGGGGGGTAAAATGTCGCATTTACGGCGATGGATTATACGGGGCGAGAGTGAGGGAAAATGTTTTCACCGGTCTGGCACCTTTTTTGAGATCGATGTAAATTTAATTTCACCGCGGTGGCATCGCCGAGACGATTTAACTCGCCCTCGTAAGCCGTGGTGGTATAGATTATTGGCGTGCTAGTAAATCACTATTGTGGGAGGGAAAATGTTTCTCACCGTGGTTCGGTGGATTTTTTTCGAGATCAGTGTAAATTTTACTCTTTTTATGAATTTTGCATTGTAATCTTCGCAACCTCTTACAGGATTTTGCAGTCTTTTGCAGAATTTTCCAGTCTTTTGCAGAATTTTGCAATCTTTAGCAGAATTTTGCAATCTTTAGAAGAATTTTCCAGTCTTTTGCAGAATTTTGCAATCTTTAGAAGAATTTTCCAGTCTTTTGCAGAATTTTGCAATCTTTAGCAGAATTTTGCAATCTTTAGAAGAATTTTCCAGTCTTTTGCAGAATTTTGCAATCTTTAGCAGAATTTTCCAATCTTTTGCAGAATTTTCCAGTCTTTTGCAGAATTTTGCAGTCTCCTCTGCTTTTCCCCGGCTCAATATCATCGGAGGGGCTGCTGTATGTAGCGCACGGTGCGCAGTTAGCCTGATCGCAGTACGCCCAAGATCGTAGATGGACCGGATTACATTATGGACACAAGCTCCACTGGCTTAACCAGTTGGGGATGCAGCGAGAGAGAAACCAACGGAATAGATATAGAGCTGCGTCGTGTACCAGGCGCACCTTGAACCCGCTCGCTGCTCGCGCAGGGTTTCCAGTGCGGTCATATTGGTGCGGAGCCACCGCCGGAGCCGAAGTCTCGTCTGCAGGCGAAACACGCGTGGCCGACGTAAATGACAAAGTTCCACCTGAAGCTAATCCCAGAGCGGAAGCAGCGCGGGTCTCTTTGGCACAACGTTCTACATACCTTGAGGCCCGCACTCGCTGCAGTGTCTTGACGTTTGCTTCCGAAAAAAAAACTAAACAAATTCTCCACCGAAAAAAGTCGAAAAATCCAAATACCAGGATCGTCGAAATTGCACCACGAAGCTAAGTAAAGTGAAGCCAAGGTTTAACCGGGCGACTCTCTTGTTTCACTTGGAGGTCGTGAGCAGTGTTGGAAGTCCCCATTACTTTAAGAATTAAAGTTTACAGAACAGTTTATTTTCTAGTTACGATTTTAGAATGATAGCCTGTAGCGATTATAAAATGATATGTGAACTTTTGAATAGTCGTAAGAAAAATCGAATTTTTCATTAACATTTCAGAGAAATTGTGAGAAAAATGGACAAGCAAAGTCCTCCATTATTTTCGCAATGCGTTAACAGTATTTTTTCATTTTTCCAATGAAATCTCCATCAAGTTTTATGGGAAATTAATATTTCTTGCCTCCACTCAAAAGTTTACACATCGTATTATAATCATTATGAGTTATTATTACAAAAACATAACTAAAAAGCCAATCGCTCCGTAAATTTTATTTCTATAAAAAATCGAGATTTATGTTTCTGGCCGTGAGCGTGATCGTTTGCACGCGTGCGACTGACGAAGAGTGGAAAATTGGCCTCGTAATATCCGCGGGGTCAGCGTCAGCAAAGGCGAAATTACGCAAGAGACCCGAGAGACGCGGGGAAAAAAGATGTGGAGCAAGGAGGGCGAGAGAAAAAAGAGGGGCTGGGGAAAAACGTGGGCGGGGGAAAAAGAAATGCAACTTGCCTTATGCAAACTCGATGGCTTCATAATGGAGTAGCGAGAGGGACGATTTATAAGCGACCTGCAGCTCGAACTCTCACGGTCTTCCTTCGTCCTATGTCGCCTCGTCCTTTTTCTCTTACTCGCCCGCCTCGCGTCTTATAATTCCGCGGAGTCACCTGTCCCCGAGTTTCAGCATACCGCACCGAGTTCCGCTGTGTTGCTCTTACCGCACTCTATCTCACTTTCCTTCTCCTCGCTCGTCCCTCTCGTCGTCGCGTTTTCGTCGTCGTTTTCCCTCAGCGGTATTACTCACTACTTTTACTAGTCCACCTCCGCTATCAACGACTCAACTCTCTTGAACGGCGGGTTTCTTCGCTGGAAATTGATGATCGCCGAGCGACGAACGCGCTCCGAGGTTGCAAAATTACATTCTCACCGAAAGACTTTATATCTCTCATCCTCGTGGATTACGACGACGCGCCGCGAGTATTCGGTGGCGGAAAATGGAATCCGAATTTCTGTTACCAACGACGTGTCGAAAAATGTGGGGTAGGAAGATTGGTTGGATGTCACTTACACCTATGCGTTACATGGATGAAAGAGTATTTCACATCGGTTTCTGCAGGATGTTCCAAAGACTCCTGGATTGGATCCTACATTGAATCACCATTCCCGTCTATCTAGGGTAGGGAGAAAGATATGCGTGTACGACGTATTAGGAAGCAGCGTTCCGGTTCCAGTGCGGATATCTGTGAATGTTTTTTATTACGTGTTCCACATTTTTTATTTTATGTATGCTGCACTTGTTCTACCCAAATGACATCAGCTCCCGTGTCGCATTACTTACAGAATACTGAAGACTCAAGACCCACGTGATACTATATATGGGATCTCCATTCCCATCTACGATAGATCCTGTTTATTGGGTACGAAATAAAACGTGGATGACAGCTAAATATTAGAACAAAATGTGCCAATTCCACTGCCATTTTCTGCATGCCCCAAAACCATTTTTGCCATGTCCATACGACCTCATCCTCAGTGTCGCATGACCAGCAGGAAAGCTTTCCACGTCTGATATTATACAGGACATTCAAAAGACTCACCTGATACCACATTAGATCTCCATTCCCATCTACGACAGATCCTGTTTATTGGGCACGAAATAAAACGTGGATGACAGCTAAATATTAGAACAAAATGTGCCAATTCCACTGCCATTTTCTGCATGCCCCAAAACCATGTTTGCCATGTCCATACGACCTCATCCTGAGTGTCGCATGACCAGCTGGTAAGCTTCCCACGTCTGATATTCTACAGGACATTCAGAAGACTTACCTGATCCCACATTAGATCTCCATTCCCATCTACGACAGATCCTGTTTATTGGCTACGAAATAAAACGGGGATGACAGCTAAATATTAGAACAAAATGTGCCAATTCCACTGCCATTTTCTGTATGCCCCAAAACCATTTTCGCCATGTCCATACGACCTCATCCACATTGTCGCATGACCAGCTGGAAAGCTTCCCACGTCTGATATTCTACAGGACGTTCAGAAGACTCACCTGATCCCACATTAGATCTCCATTCCCATCCGCGCTGGATCCCGCTGATCAGACAGGAACTTAGACGCAAACAAATAAGTATCGAAAAGCAACGCGCCGTAATTCCATCGTCGTACACATATTTATTATTTACGAATGCCACTTTTTTACGTGCTCCATAAACTTGTTCTGCCCATCCAAATGACCTCATCCCGGGTCTCCCTCATTGTCGTTGTCAGCGCCCACTCCAGCACGTACGAACCCCCGGATTCTACTCAAACTTTGGTAATGCGGTGAATGCTTACGACCCGAATACAGATATCCCCGCCTCCCCCATCCCCCCCGACTGGGCTTCCTTCTTCCTGCCGTTTCCCCCGCGACTACTTTTCGTGCACTTTCTTCCTTATCCCAATGCGGAACCTTCGATCTATCGAAATAGGGTTTTGCACTTGGACCGTTTCCGAGTCCCCGGCGAGTCGAGATAAAGGAACGAAGCCGGAGGATATTTTGCAAAGAGCTTGTACACTGATTCCCCAGAGTTCCAATTTTCTTCATTCCCCGACGCAAGAGACACTCGCACTCTACGCTCGGTTCTCCCCCACCAGCCCCCCCGTTTTTTATTTCCCTCCCCTCTGCCTCCTGCTCTCGCTTTTCTCGTTTTACACCGTCGCAGCTCGCCTCGCGCTCGTTCCCCGCGCGCCGAGTCGACCTCCACTTAGAGGAAATCCGTTCGCTGTAAATTCTCGATATCGCTTTTCGATTGAGATTCGATACACCGAGCCGCGAGCAACACCACCCCTTCTGTCTTTAACTCCCGTCTCCGCGCCGGGCGAAAGACACGCGGCGGCCACTTTATTTTCATCCCCCTCTTCGTTTCCTCTTTGTTCCCGCGCGATTCCAGGTGTTCGGTGTCCCTTTGCCGTGCTTACTTGACCCTTGCACTTTCCTTTCCATCGGCTCGATCCGGACGCTGAGCCAATGTGCATCAATGAACCTTGTGCGTTGGAATCAACTATGGTCACCATTGGACGATAAAATATTTTGATACTCTGACGATGGTTATGAAGAAAAAAAAAAAAAAAAAAAAAAATCGCAAGAAACGCAAGGGGTTCGTTTTTCGCGAAAAAGAAAATTCGGTTTCGTAAAGCTTGAAGACCCTATCCGATGGGAAATTTCCTACGAATTCCGAAAAGCACCGTTGTTTGTCCGAAAAATAAAAAATTCGGCGAGAAAAACGCGGAAAACATTTTCGCAGTTTTTTCGAAATTTCGTCACTTGAAAGAAATTGGGGTTGCTTTTTTTGGATCGATCGAACCTGGATTTTCTTCTTGCATTCGAAAGATAACGAAAAGAATGCCGCAAGGCGGAATGCGATATCTTAATTTATGAATGTTTCACAGAATTTTAAAGTCAGACCCCCGAAAATCGCAAAAAAATGAATGGCCACCCTCCTAAAAATTCACGACTTTTGAGGGTCTGACTTTAACATTCTGTAAAAAATGCAGAAATCAAGATATCGCGTTCCGCTTTGCAGCATTCTCTTCGTTATAGAGTTTTCTCTCGAACGCAAAAAGAAAACCCAGGCTTAGTCGATAAAAAAAAAGTAACCTCGTTTTTAGCGAAGTGACGAAATTTCGAAAAAAGTGATAAATCATTTTTTGCATTTTTCTCATCGAATTTGATGTTTTGCGGGAAAACAACGGTGCTTCTCGGAATCAGCAGGAAATTTCCCATTGGATACAGTTTTCAAACTTTACGAAATCGATTTTTTTTTTTTTTTTTTTTTTTTTTTTCGAAAAAAAAAAAACGCAAGGCGACTCTGATTTTTAATTTTGCAAAAAATTGCAACATTCTCTTCGTTATAGAGTTTTCCCTCAAACGAAGGAAGAAACACCAGGTTCGATCGATCAACGGTTGCTATTTAGTTCAAAAACTGCTTGTAATTCCGTTTCACCGAAACGTTGTTCGTCCCTGACTTGGGACGCAAAATCTTCACACTCCGAATTCCGATTGACTTCAGACGCGTTTTAATCAAAACCTGATTTTTCCCTCCTCGAGTTCGCGATCATCTGCAGGACGACGTCGTGTTCCCTTTCGATTGTTCCTCGAGCATCTCCGCACCCGGCTTCTTAACCCCTTTCGCCGTTTCGCCTCCCCCCGCGCGTTTTTCCATTCCATCTCTCGGTTGTCTATTAAAACTGCGCGCCGGCATCGAATGTCGAACGCGCGGCGCGTGACTCGGTTACCGGATGGTCGGGCACCGAAGAGGCACGCGAATGCACACCGCGCGCGCAACGCACCCCCCTGCACATCCCATAACGCATTGTGTATTGTTCACCGCTGTCACCAGCGTCTTCGGATGCTTACACGGCGCCGCATGCTATATCCCCCCGGGCTCTCCGGGCTCTTCGTAAATCATATTCATGGAAATGGAGGTTGCGGCCAGGTGGCGATAAATCGAGCGATGGGAGCTGCGAAAACGGGCGCGAGAGGTCAAGTTAAAAAAAAAGGAGAATAATGGGTTGGAGTGAAATACGCCAAAGATTGCGTGAAATTGCAAATATCGTGGAATTAAATCACAGTTAAACAGATCTCTTATTAAATTAACATAAAATATAACAAATAGATTTTACTAGGGTAATCTCAAACTGTTCGCCAAAATCGACCTCAGAAGTACTTTCTTTTTTCAAAATATCGACTTTTAACCTATACCATTGTTCTCAAGTCGCATATTCTACCCCCAAAAACACTGATTATCAACCTTTTTTAATCGATTTTGAAAAAAATAATTTTTAGCGACGTTCTTTTTGTCAGAAATCATAGATCCGGCCCCGGATTGAAAATCGCCAAAATCGACCTCAGAAATATTTTTTCTCAAAATATCGACTTTTAACCTATACCATTGTTCTCAAGTCGCATATTCTACCCCCGAAAATACTGGTTAACAACCTTTTGCTTCCTCATAGAGGAAGCTTTGTTTTGATGAAAATTTTTTTTTTCGAGATTTTCATGCCAGTATGCTTAGAATCACCTAAAATGTCGAGAAAAGTGGTTTAGAAAAAATGTCCGTATGTATGTGTGTGTGTGTGTGCTGGGCCTCGAAAATTCAATCGCCTCTCACTCAGAAACCGTTCGAGCGATCTGGCTCAAATTTGGCACCCAAGTAGAGTAGTTGCCCCTCTTCCAATGGCGAGATTTTTGATAACATATATACAGTCATTAAGATTTTATGTAGTTTTTAATTTGTTGAAAAAAGGGCGTGGTCGCTCTAACTTTCGTAAAAGTTCGACGATTTGGCTAAATAGTTCTTCATAATGGAAGATACGTTTAATGTTGTATGGTATTGAATTTCGACAAAATCGGTAAAGCGGTTCAGATTTTATAGAATTTTGAATTTTTCGGAAAAAAAATATTTTACTCTAAATCACTTCGTATTTTAACAAATGAACCGAATTGTTGTATAGTGGAAAAACAACATACAGGCCTGCTACGTACGAAATTTGGTGATGATCGGTAAAGTCGTCCGGATTTTATACCATTTTGAATTTTTCAAAAAATTTAGATTTTCGCGATAACTTCCGTAAAAGTTAAGAAAGTAGGCCAAAACTTTGTATCTAATGAAAATGAGATGTAACAGTGTTTGTGACGGAGTTTTCTTTTGTTCAAATTAAAAAAAGTTGCAAAGTGGAACTTTGCACATTGCTTCCACATTAATTTTCGTTTTTCACAAAGCTTCCTCTATGAGGAAGCCAAAATGTTAAATAAACAAGCTTCTTCATAGAGGTGGCTTTGTGAAAAACGAAAATGAATGAGGAAGCAATGTGCAAAGTTCTACTTTGCAACTTTTTTTTAATCGATTTTGAAATCGATAAAAAAAAGAATTTCGAGCAAAATAATCAAATGATTTTTCACGTCCATCAGCAAAATAATCGAATGATTTTTCACATCCATCTGCAAAATAATCGAATGATTATTTTGCAGATCGACGTGAAAATACGTGAGGAATAACAATTTTCGTCAATTACGTCGCCAGAAATATAAGTAAGAGTAACGAAGCCGTTTCTCCCGCAGATCTGAAAATACCTCACGTACGCGGGGCTGGATCTCTCTGAATTTGCGGATTCGGTCGACTTCCGTTCAATTCCTTCGTCTGGTTGAAAAGCTCGTGACCGAGAGGGGGTCGGTGAGCGGGGGGGCGACGTAGCCACCTTCCGGCGCGGGGGATTCATCGTGTCGACGTCGTCGTCGCCGTCGTCGTCGTCGTCGTCGTCGCGGAAGGCGCGACGATGCATTCGATTGCTGCCTCGGCTGGAGTGGAGGATCCTCGTCCCGTCGACGGTGCGGCGGTTCCGCTTCCCACTGCGAGACTCCCGGCAGGAAACGAAATCGGTATGCAAAGCGAGTCGCGGCGCTCGTCGCCGGCGCCGCCATGAAGTGCACCGCCAGGTTGGTCCGGGCGAGCCATCAGAGGGATAAGAAGCGACGCTGTCGACGAGCAGCCGGGCGGAGGAGGCGGACGTCGCGCTCGAGAGCGAAGCAACGAATCGAGAGACCCGAGTCGGGACGATGTGCGAGAAGCCTAACGAGACCATTGACGAACCCGGAAGACCGGGGAGACGACGGGGAGTCGACTGGAAATCAACGAAAATCTTCTGAGATTTTCCAGATCGGTTTTTTTATTTGCCAAAAAAGGGGGGAAAAAATCGACACGGGTTTTATTGCCACAAGTGAATTTGCTAAAAAAGTCGACGCGGGTTTTATTGCAACAAGTGAATTTGCTAAAAAAAGGGGGGAAAAACCGACACGGGTTTTGTTGCCACAAGTGATATGAAGTGTGAGTGAAAAAAAAATAATAATAATAATAAGGGTTGGAAATTGAGGGGACGAAAAGAAAAAGTTGGGAACAAAATATCGCTGCGGACAAGATGACCGACAGTCCGAACGCGAGTGACTTCGATATACCGCGCTTGTGCAGGACACCGGAAGACCTCGAGATCCTCGAGGACCCCCGAACGGCCTCGCTGAGACGCGTCAGCTACGGCATTGTGCTTCCGGCCATCTGTTGCTTGGGAATAATCGGCAATGTCCTCAATCTCGTGGTGCTCACCAGGCGAAATATGAGGGGCACCGCGTACATCTATATGAGAGGTGAGTGGTGGTTACATCTGTAATTCGTGATTGTAAAACTTACATAATTATCTTTTTTTGCATTAAAAAAAGATTCTAATGGTGGTGAATATTGGTGACAGTTGAATTTTTAATTCGTGCTAGAAAAACTTATATCATTATATATATTTTTAATTTAAAAAAGACTAATGGTGGTAAATATTAGTAGTAGTTAAACCTGTATAATTAACTTTTAATTTCTTTTTTAAGATTATCCGTTTTAGTGATGTTTAAATGGTGTTGAACACCCAACTCCCACAATTCGATTGATTAAATCTATATTCGGGTGGTATCTACAGATTGGTCAGGTTATAACGTAAAACGTAGGAAACACAATAGTCCGTTGTCTCGCGTAAATGAGAACGTCTGTCTGGGCCGGCGCCTGGGCGAGAAGCAGTCGGTGTGGGGGGGGGGGGGGGGGGCTGGTAACTAGAATGAGTGGATAAGCCCCGGTGTATCCGGGACGCGTGCGGCGGGCGCGCTGCGCCGTTAACGAGCTCGTTTCGATAAAGACTGCGAGGCGCAGCCGGGAGGGATCGTGCAACGCCGGTGACGGCGCGGTGCTGGGTGTATCGTTTCGCCGACTAACGATTAACGGGGGCGAATCGAGGGGAAAAGACTCAAACAAGACGCGCGCGATATATCACAATTTGTCGTGGAAAAACGGATTTTTCGCTGGAAACGAAAAAAAAAAAAAATGGTCTGAGTCTGCGATTAACAGTTTTCAAAAAATAGGCAGGGAACTCGCGAAGCATTGAAAAAAAAATGTGATCACAAAGGTAGAAATAAAATGTAAGAAAAGATAACAAGAAAAATAAAATAAAGATGGCAACAAGAATCTTTTTTTTATGATATCAAAAATATAAAAAATAATAACAAAAATATTTTTGTAAATGATAACACAAATATAAAAAATAATAACAAAAATATTTTTTGTAAATGATAACACAAATATCAAAAATAATGACAACAAAAATATTTTTTGTACATGATAACAAAAATACATTTTTTTAAAATGATAATAACAAAAATAAGTTTTTAAAAATGATAATAACAAAAATAAGTTTTTAAAAATGATAATGACAAAAATAAGTTTTTAAAAATGATAATAACAAAAATAAGTTTTTAAAAATGATAATAACAAAAATAAGTTTTTAAAAATGATAATAACAAAAATAAGTTTTTAAAAATGATAATAAAAGATATTTTAAAAAAGATAACGACAAAAATAATGTTTTTTTTATGATAACAACAAACATTTTTGTTACAAAAATAGGGGTCGACTTTTGATTCCCATTTTCGCAAAGGTGAATCGCGAAATTGGCTCGTCCGACCGGCGGCAAATTGGGGGACGAGTAGATAAGACCAAAGTCGCGTTGTGTTCGCGAAATTCCGGGTGTATTGGGAAAGGACAGGTGTAAAAAATCGATGGTACGCCCAGCGAAATCGAGAGGGTGGCCAGATGTTGACCCGGAGCGATATCAACGGCGGATTGATCGGGGGGTTCAGGGGGGATTACGTTGTAATTAGAGTCTCGGAGCCTCGAGTCTCCGATAAGACTGACGTAAGCCGACACCAGGGCGGTTCGACGTACGCCGAGCACGTCTCGATGTGCGAATAAGCAACGATCGCACGTCGCGTATGGCATTAGCTGTCTATTCCCGCGCAGTCCGCAAAGACGTAGGCAGAAGTTATTGGTAGGCGGTGGCCGCGCCGATAAACAACGCGACTATTGCTCGCGGCGAAGGTGCAGGTTGTACAACCCGAGTTGAAATTTCTGGCCTCCCTGGAATCCGTTTTTTTTTTAGTACGAAAAGGCTGTAGGGTGAAGTCACCTGTAAATGAACAGTTACGGTAGTCCTTGCGACCAATATTCATTTCGCATAAAATCGAGGAATTTGGGACAGAATTGCAAACACTTCTCGGTGGTATAAAAATCTGAAAAAATGCATGCACGTTCAAGGTACTGAAAAGATTAATTTTGCATAATAATAATTCGTAAATGTTATTAACAAAGTTAAGATTAAGACTTTAGAGAGTTAAGATTTTTTTTTTTTTCATGAAAATGATTCCTTCGTTTTTCCGAATATGTATGAATTTTTTCACATTTTAGAGTTCACATTGAATTTTCACATATTTTCCCTATAAAAAACGCACAAAAGTCAATGTGAACTCTAAAATCTGAAAAAATTCATACGTATTCGGAAAAACGAAGGAATAATTTTCATGAAAAAAAAAAAATTTTGGGTCATTGAAATATTTGTTAAACAATTGTTTTTTTCATCAATTTGTTAATAACATTTTCGAATTATTATTATGCAAAATTAATCTTTTCAGTTCCTTTAATGTGCATGAATTTTTTGAGATTTTTATACCACCGAGAAGTGTTTGCAATTCTCTCCCAAATTCCTCGAATTTATGCGAAATGAATATTATTCGCAAGGACTACCTTAAAAGCAGAACCATCTCATTATTATGGATTTTTATCAAATCTAATGTTTTCAGACCGTTCGCAAAAATTTCATTGATTGCCCAAAGCGTTGAATTATGTGATGCAGCTAAAAAAATGTCGTATTTTTACCGCGAAATGTACAAAAAAAAATACGAAAAGCGAAAAATCCAAAAACACCAGTAAATGAACGGGCCAATCTAACCTACACTTTTAGTCGAAAATGGGCGTCTGCGACAAAATAATCGCCGTGGATAGCTAAATAATAAACAAATTGAGAATCTAATGTTAATCCATGTCGTCGTAATTTCTCATGAATTCTCAAAAAGCTGTTGTTCATTCACTGGTGACTGTTCAATTAATGGTGCATTCACCTTATCAGGCTGTATCAAGAGATTGGAGCCTTCGTTCAACCTCCAGACATGGCACATATTACCCATTTGAAGTGAACGAAGGTTAGAGGAAGGCTTGAAAATAATTCCACAGACCCTCAGATGAATCTCCTGAAACTATACAGGATCAAGCGAGACTTCACGGCATGCATAGAACCTCCGAAAGTGGCATTTATTACCCATTTTCATTATACAGTGGACTCTCCGATAAGTTAAGTTCCGAAAAGTTAAGGCACTCCGATAAGTTAAGGATTAACGCTCTGGTAAGTTAAGATCGACCTTTTCTGAGCTCTTTCTACCTGCTGGCGAGGAAGCGGATTACCCTTTCTACGTCACACTACACCGAGAGAAAAAGTTTCCTTGAATCAATGAAATTTCCTTGAAATCTCAACCTATGAAACATTTCTTTGACGTCAATGAAACAGTATCCTTAAGTTAATATTATATTTTCTTTAAATGATCTCATCAACCAAATTATAGGTTATGTCGACCATGTTCTCGGTTACGTACCATAGTGCTTAGATATGTTAACCAATAACTTGAATGATTTAACCAATGATTATCTTTTTGAATTTACTTGACTTGACCATAACATAACAGACCGCAGCTCGCCCGAGAAACGTCAATACGACTTATCGCGAATGCGCCAAACGTTGACAGACCAGGTGCCGTCAAGTATAAAACCAAAAAATGTTTTTTCAAAACAAAAATTGTACGCCAAGTATTAAAAGAGTAGCCGTCTCTCACAAAAAACAACTCCCAAAAAAAAATCTCTCACCAAAAAAAACTCTCTCACCAAAAAAAACTCCCAAAAAATATCTTACAAAAATATTAACGAATCAATATATTAGCCAAGTAAAACTCCTCGGTAAAAAAAAAAAAAAAACTTGGTGTACCAGCGTTTTGCTTCCGCACATAGTTCATTGAAATAAGGACGAGAAGTAAAATGCTGGTACACCAAGTTTTTTTTTTTTTTTACCGAGGAGTTTTACTTGGCTAATATATTGATTCGTTAATATTTTTGTAAGATATTTTTTGGGAGTTTTTTTTGGTGAGAGATTTTTTTTTGGGAGTTTTTTTTTGTGAGAGACGGCTACTCTTTTAATACTTGGCGTACAATTTTTGTTTTGAAAAAACATTTTTTGGTTTATTTCACATCTTTTTGAAAACCATCTTCAATACATGCATGCAACGACAGGGCTCATTGGGCGTATGGTCAGATCGCCCTTCTTGCAATTGACGTTGTTCACTGTTATGCTCCGCCAGTGGACAAACCATTTTCACCACGTCTATCCTCTGCATTCTTTATGTCTACAAGACACCAAATAGTTAGTGCTCTATCACGGATAAGTAATGGAAAGGTCTAAAAATACTACAATAAATTATTCCAACATGACAATTAGTCCAAATTAACCCAAAATATAACCTCAAAAAATCGATCTTTCATGGACAGGATAAAGTATCCTCCACATGATGATTTTTGTTGCTTTGTAAAGACACTTTTGCGTTAAGACGCGAGATTATTATTAATCACGCACGATCTTCTCACTTTTTGTCACACGTCGGGAGTAGCCGGTCCGCTCAGGCGATTCACGATCATCACGATCTCATGACTTTGGGGCCGTCGCTCCTGTGTGCGCGTCTTTCCTTCACATCGATTATTTTTATTGATATGATAGACAAACCATTACACTAGAGTCCTCATTACACTACAGTAGAGTGTACGACCCTGTCACTTTTTTACTGTCAGACGACGATTATGTCAGACGACGAGAGCGAGCTGGTCGATAGACGATCGTTGCCGCAACTTCTTCAGGCTACCGCTGCGGGCGCCATTTGTTATGTTATGTGTGCGTTGTTCGTTTACACGGATGCACACGTATATGCAATCGGACAAATCTGTCTCGATGTGTGAGTTCAGACAAAAGTGACATTTTGCCAGATATCAGCACTTCGGGAACCGATTATATCGAAATAGGTCTCATTAATAAGGCGGAAAAAGATAAAAAAATATTGGCGCTGACACATTTAGCGCCCGCGATGTATTGCCTGAGATAATCAGAGTTACAGACGAAGTGAGAGTGTGCTGGTACACGCCATGCACGTATACGGATCGGACAAATTCGCATCGATGTTGTGTGAGTGCGGACGAAAAGTTTTTGACAGAATCGAAATCGTAAGTGGCCAGATATTAGCGTTGCGGTCACCGATTTGATTGAAATAGGGTTCATTGGAAAGAAAAAATAAAATAAAAAATATTGAACCTGACACATTTGGCGTTCGCGACGTGTTGACTCAGATAATTCCAGTTAGAATTTCGTAGCAGACGAAAAAGGACGAACGTGCTGTAAAGTAAGAGTAGCGCTAGCGTCTCGTCGTGAGAGTCTCGTGAGGCGGCATTATAGATTTCTTTTAATACTTGGCGTCGAGACGCTACCGCGTCTCTTGATCCTTTCTTTGAATCAAGGAGACCGTTTCTTTGAAATTCAAAGAAATATTTCATTGAAATCAATGAGAAAAAATCAATCCACCCATTTCTTTGAAATCAAGGAAACTTTTTTCTCTCGGTGTACCTGCGCTCGAACGCAGTGTGACAGAGAGGTAACGCGGCAGCTAGTTTCGTGCGCGACAAGGACCGATGAAAAACCGATTTTTCCCCTCTCGTCGTTTCGGGCGTCCGGGAACGGTTTGTGCAAGCAGTGGGGATCTTAACTTATCGGAATGGCCTAATCGGATTTCGGTCCCGCGACCTTAACTTATCGGAGAGTCTACTGTACGAAGATTTTTCGCGGTGCGGAAAACCGGCGAACCGGCGAGCCGATTTCTCAGTAAACAGGCGCAGCTCGAGTTTGCCGAGATTCGAAAATCAACGTACGGAAACGCGGCCGCCGCCTCGCACGTTCCGCCGAACAATTAATTTTTACCGCGAAATCGCGCGCTTCAATTAAATTTCCGGGAATCGGTGATTCGCGCGCGAACGACGCGCGGCTTCTGGTTTTGGATGAAACACGTCGCGATTCCGAGTAAAACAAAAAAAATGGGGAATAAATCGTGTAGCCGACTGTCAAAAGCACAACCGTGAAAACAGAAACGCAAAGATTAACCGAATGTGATAAACAGATAGCGATTCTTCTGACTTGAAAAATTATGAACGACCTGTCATTCGCACGAATCGCGTCATTATTTCCGCGTTCCCGGAATCCGGCCAACTGCGTGACTACGGATCGTAAAATCGAGAACGAGATTCGCGTTCGTCGGTTTAATTAACTCAGCTCGAGACCGCAGCCGAACCACCAGACGGAAAATATATCGGAGATCGTCGAAATGTATCGAATACAAAAAAATTAATCGTCCGTGCATAAAATAAACGATCGATCCGCGCGGGCGGCGATCGAAAGTGCGTCTAGACTGGTCGTACGAAAATCATAGCTGCGAAATGTTCACGACAGCCGCGCTCGCGATGCGATGTGTTGCAATATCGCAATCCCGGAATGATCAAGTGGGCTACACGAGGAGGTGGCGGGGGGTGCGGATGAAGGGGGGGGGGGGGGGTCGGGTCGTCACGTTCCCCGCACGTCGAATATCGAACAGTTGGCGGTGACGTCTGTTCTCGCTTCGGCACATCGGCATAATCGCGCTTACACGTCGCACACTCGGTATACACGGACGCTATAATACATTGTTTGACGGACGCGGTGTATCATAAAACGGCGACCTTCGATATGCGAAACGCAGCCGAAGCGCGCGACGCCCGGCAGGTGGAAAAACGCACGGCGCGGGATTTCGACCCCGCAGGATATGCTGATGCCACGACTGGAAAAAAGAAAGCGACGAAAAAAAGTCCGCCGTAGCGATATTGACGAGCTTGGCCGTTTCGCTATACGGTCAAAGTGCCTCCGGCTATCCGGTACATCGACGGTTTCTACCCTGATATATAAGTATATTGTCACGGCGTCGGGGAAAAAAAAAACTGGCGGCGCGAACGCGATTTCGGAACCCTCGTAAATCTTCGTGAAAACGCGACGATCCGTTCAACGTCTGGCGAGCCGGGATAAAAATTTCCAGAAGGAACGCGAGACGTGTGCGAAAAGAACACCTGCGGGAATATAAATATGTAGGAGGGAGGATATATCAATATTGAAGTAACAGGGCGTCCCGGTTGGTAGCGAATGAAAAATCAAAATTCGCAAAGCGGCTTTATGTCGCCTCGACGAAGGAACGACAGGTCGAACCGAATGTCACCTCGTGGTTGGGGAGGTCATAATTCCATGAAGCGTCACTTCGTGTGAATTGGATTTCAATATAAATCGTGGACCATTCATGAATAAAGTGTGTATATAGGCTTCCTTTGATGGCCACGAATATCAGGTCTCAAGTTAACACAGAAGCATCTTTCAACTCTGATGCCTCTTAGACGTCTCTCTGTCCGCACATCTTCCACGTCCGACAGTCCCAAAAATGGTCCATCCCGTCGTCACGTTTAAACCCGAGTAAGAAACGAGTGTGGATCACAATTCCAACGAGATATCCCTTCGCGTAAATTGGATTTCATTGAATGGGACACCTACACCAAATCCTGTAAAATTTATGAATACAGCGTAGGCTTCCTTTGATAGCCACGAATACCATGCATAAACTTGACGAGCACACCACTCGACTCCGATGCCTCTCAGACGTGTCTCCGGGTCCGAATATCTTCCATCCCCGACATCTCCAAAAATGGTCCATCCTGTCGGCATGTTTGAACCAGAGCAAGAAACTAAAGTGGGTCCACCCGGGTACCGCGGCCTTTATATACGTATACGTACCGTGTGTACTCTGTTCGTAAAGAGCACTTCCGTTGCACCACTCCAGTAAAGCACGAAACGAGAGCAAAACCCCGATGTAGCCTTCGCCACGTACTACGGAGACGCTACACAGCAAAGCAAGAAACGAGGGGTGAATATACGGTACTGGATCACCACGTACTTTACCCTCGCCTCTCTCTCTCTCTCTCTCTTTCTCTCTATCTCTCTCTCTCTCTGTCACTCCTTCTCACTCCCTTCTCACTCTTTCTCACTCTTTCATCACTCCTCACTCCTTTTCACTCCTTCTCACTCCTGCTCACTCCGTCTCACTCCTGCTCACTCCGTCTCACTCCTTTTCACTCTTTCTCACTCCTGTTCACTCCGTCTCACTCCTTCTCACTCCTTTGTGACTCCTTCTCACTCCTTCATGACTCCTTCTCACTCCTTCATGACTCCTTCTCACTCCTTCTCACTCCTTCTCACTCCTTCTCACTCCTTCTCATTCCCTCTCACTCCCTCTCACTCCTTCTCACTCCTTCTCACCCCCCTCTCACTTCTTCTCACCCCCCTCTCACCCCCTTCTCACCTCGTCTCTTTCGCTTCTCGGCTGAGAGAGGATGAGCAGCACCGCGCAAGAAGGCATTCGAGTCGAGGATGGGGCATGATACATAATGGATGTGTCTGCTGGTTGCATCGCGACGTCGCTCTCATCGTCGACGCGTCTTTCCTCGTTCCTTCTCTCGTTCCGCGCGGCCCAGCTCTCGACGCTGTTGCCGCGGCTACGTAGCCAATTAGATGGAATTTCAAATCCCTATGACGCAGCCCCAAGGGAACTTTGAGATACCGTCGCGCGGCGCGACGAGGACGTCGGGAACACGTTACCCCGGGTACCACGACACGGTCGGAGCGATGGGAGGCCGCACGGGCTCACTTATGGCGTGTATCCCAGGTGCACCGTGATACGGCGGCGAGGCGAGACTCGAAAGATTCAAAGACAACCACGAGATTCGCGCCGAGAGGCTGACGACCCCCCGGCTTCTCGTCGCGCATATCTCGAATACCAATACATTTGTCCCCTACCCCCTACCCTCCGACTCACCCCCGACTCACCCCCCGCACCATTCGTATCGACCTTCTTCTCTCGCACATTTTGAATACGTAGATATGTAAATTCGAATGACGCTGGTAACCAACTTTACATATCTATAACGCCCGGGGGTACATCTTGCACCTCGACGACGATGGACGTGCTCATCGGCGCGGCCCGCCGGCGGTTTTTCCCCGAATGGGCACTGAATACGAGAAAAAGGTAGTCGCGTCGATATTGGCTTGTTGTAGAATATTGGAAAATTGCGCCGCGAGGAGGAAAAAATTGCGCTGGGCGAGGACGTTTCCATGCCCAGGGGCAACGTGACGTAAGCTGGTTCTTGGTTCGGTTGGTGCTGGACATAAAAATGTTTTCTTATTCTGTCCCATTTTGCCCGCACTTTTTTTTTTTGCCGATGCTCAAAACTGATGATTGGAATCGAATTTTTGGGTGAAAAGTAATAAAAATACACTTTGGTCATCGTCGTCAAACCATTTTACGCTTACAGGTCCCATTTTGCCCTCAGATCCCCTACCAGTCATCCATCAACCTTCACTTCGCAAAATTTACTTCGCACTTCTCGTTAAAATTAACTTTCCGCGACCATCCCAAAAACTTGACATTATTCCAACATCGACGTCTCATAAAAATATTTTCTTATTCTGCCCCATTTTGCCCGCACTTTTTTTCGGCGATGCTCAAAACTGATGATTGGAATCGAATTTTTGGGTGAAAAGTACTAAAAATACACTTTGGTCATCGTCGTCAAACCATTTTTCGCTTACGCGTCCCATTTTGCCCTCACATCCCCTACCAGTCATCCATCAACCTTCACTTCGCAAAATTTACTTCGCACTTCTCGTTAAAATGAACTTTCCGCAACCATCCCAAAAACTTGACACTATTCCAAAATCGACGTCTCATAAAAATGTTTTTTCATTCTGTCCCATTTTGCCAGCACTTTTTTTCGCCGATGCTCAAAACTGATGATTGGAATCGAATTTTTGAGTGGAAAGTACGAAAAATAGACTTTGGTCATCGTCGTCAAACCATTTTTCGCTTACGCGTCCCATTTTGTCCTCACATCCCCTACCAGTCATTCATCAACCTTCACTTCGCGAAAATTGACTTCGCACTTCTCGTTAAAACTAACTTTCCGCGACCATCCCAAAATCTTGACGCTATTCCAACATCGACGTCTCATAACCGCGAAAAGAATCAAACGAAGGAAAATTGCGCTCCGTTCGACTGAAATCACAGCCATCGCGTGGCTCGTAGAAAGCAACGGGCGGCTGCTGCTTCCCCGAGCCAAAACTCGGTTAGAATTTCCAGCCACCCCGAGAGTGCGGTTCCTCTCGGGATCCCTGAGTGCCGCCCGCGCGCGGGGTTTTCGCGGTACCGAATTCGTCGCTGTGTGCTTCCGGTTGGCGGGGTGTCTAACGGCAGCAGCAGCAGCGGCGGCGACTCGAGCTCGTTGGTCGTCGGTGGACCGCGACCGCCGCACTGCATTAGGAGGAAATTACTATCGGTAATTCGATTTCGAATTTTCGCCCATCTTGGCCCGCGCCGCCGCCGCCGTTCCTTTCGCCTCTTCGCCTTGCGCTCGCCTCGTCGAATTCGGTCCCACACGAAAATCTCTGGATAATCCGGGAGCACAGCGCACGGGGTCCCCGTGCGCCAATTTCCAACCGCTCCATTTCTCCATTTGCACCGCGGACGTAACCCCCTCGAGCATTGGCGTCGCTGCTCGCGCGCCCCATTGTCTGTGGGGTACGGCGAGATTCTATATTGGATTCCAGCGCGATGAAATCAGGAGCTGCACTATCGTTAACCATGGCTGGTTCGGCCGCCGCCGCCGCGCAGCGTTAAAGCCACAATCTGCACCCCGAATCGTCCTCATCCTCGTTATCTAATGCTGCCGGTATTGCTTTCCAGCGGCGACCACCGCCGCAGCTGGACCACGCAGTCCTGCATGCAGCCGTGCAGACACCGCGACTGTCAGGCCGCGTGCACCGCCAGCGGCTGTTCCGCGCAACCGTTCGGCTGTTATCTGGATTGACTGCCGGATCTGCGGGCACTTTTGGGCGCAACCGAATTATAAACGAGGTCAATTAGTCAGTTTTGGAAGTTTCGGGTTGGACTCCGTGAAACACGTTGTATTTGGGGGGACACGCGGAGAAAAGATGGTTGCGATCAACTAAATCCAGCGGTCACGGGATATCAAAAATATGTTTAGTTGAAGCAATGACATGTTTCGTTTCTTTAAAAGTTTCTCGGTTCAGCAGACCAACCGAAATGAGAAACAAGGTTGAGATGAAAAAGAAATTTTGTTGAGCTAAATAAAGAACATCTTCTTGACAGCCCGCGACCGCTGGATTTGTTGAATCAACAAATTTCTTTTCCCAGTGCATGGAAGCTCTGACGCGTTGATGATTAGGAAGGAACATGGTATTTTTTTGGAAGGGAGCCGGAGGGACGGAGATGATTTTTTATTGGCGACAGCGAGTTACTTTTATGAGACTAACTTAGTTTAGACAGTGGCGTGACTTTTGGTACATAACTCGCGCAAAAAAAAGTATTAAAAGTGTATGATAATGGTATGAAGATGGAAGTATGAGAAGTATGTCGTATTGGACGAAATCATACTCAAATTATACTCTACCAATTTTTTTATCGGAGTATGAAGTATGAAAGTACTATACAATCAAATACTCCAATAAGTTCATGTTCATTAAAAGAGTATGACAATGGTATGAAGATGGAAGTATGAGAAGTATGTTGTATTGGATGAAATGATACTCAAATTATACTCTACCAATTTTTTATCGGAGTATGAAGTATGAAAGTACTATACAATCAAATACTCCAATATGAGATCCCTCTTTTAAAAAGTTCATGAGTAACGGAAAGCATTGTTAGCAAACTATTAGAGATGTGATTGGTTGCCAGGAAAGTCCGTGATAAACAAAATCAGTTTGGTGTCAAATTTGAAAAATGTCATAAGAGGACAGGCGGGGCAGCACCCGTAACCTTTTAAAGCTTTATAAGAGCGCAGCGGCGCAAAATAGATTAACCTATTATAGGTGATATTTTGAAATAAGAATTTCCGAGGTCGATTTTGGCGATTTTCGGTCCGGAGCTGAATCTACGATTTCTGACAGAAAAAATATTTTTTTCGTCGCCAAAAAAATATTTTTTTCAAAATCGATTAAAAAAGGTTAATAACCAGTGTTTTCGGGGGTAGAATATGCGACTTGAGAATGATGGTATAGGTTAAAAGTCGATATTTTGAAAAGAACAAATTCCTGAGGTCTATTTTTGCAAGTTTTTCATGCATGCGTATTTGATTATTTGATTGTATAGTACTTTCATACCTCATACTCCGATAAATAATTGGTAGAGTATAATTTGAGTATAATTTCGTACACTACGACATATTCCTCATACTTCCATCTTCATACCATTATCATACTCTTTTAATACTTTTTTGCGCGGGTAGCCACGTGCGCTCGGCTTGGATACTTGCGGGAAAGAGCGAGTGGGGCGACTCGCCATCTCGTGGCGCAGCGAAAGTGATGCGGAATTCCAGAGGTCGCCTCGAAGCCAAATTCGGTCAGTGTATCGGGTGTTTTGTACGTGGCCTAGTTTCATGGTCTTGGCCTACTAACCTCGGGCTGGTGAAATGCCTCTTCGAAAAATTAGTGGGTATAAAATATCTCGCATTTTCGATGTAAGTATTTTTGTCGGGTTATTCGTACTCTGATTCGCTGACGCGCAGTCTGCGAATAGCAAAAAAAAAAAGAAAAAATCGTTTTCGTAAGTCCTATCCGATGGGACATTTTCTGCTAATTCTGAAAAAAAAAAACACCGTTGATTGCCCGAAAAATGGAAAATTCGACGAGAAAAAGGCGAAAAACTTCTTCGCGCATTTTCGAAATTTCGTTTTTATTTTGACGGCGAACAAAAATTTAAAAAAATTCTTTAACTTAATGATTCGCAAAAACAAAAATGTATCTTAAAAAAGCAAAAAACGCTATAGACGATCTTTAATTAAACGACGTCGTATTTCATTCTCCTCTTATCACGAAAACCAGGAGGAGAAAATGTTGGCATAATGTACTAAACCGACGCGTTCGTCAGCCAATGGATCCCTCTTCAATGTGCCAAAATAAAAAAGTGCCCGTAACACCGGCGCCAAGAGCAGTCGCCGCAGGATTTTAGATTCCCGGCGAGAGGCAGAGATTCATCGTTTCGCGGTGAATACTAATGAAATCGCGAAGGCGTCGGGGGTTCGTCGTGATATCTGACGCCCCAGACGGGTGGAATGAGGGCGCTCAGCCTGGACCCCCGTTTCTTTGGTCCTTTCTCTCTCTCTCTCTCTCTTCCCGTCCCGACCAATCGAGTGGAGGGCAGCAACCTTTATTCCGGTGGCACAACGGCCGACCAGAAGCCACACGATAAATGCTTGATCCCTCGAGTTTGAGTCTCGGAAATGTTACGTAAATATATAATGCGGTATATATATATAATATATATATAGCCGCACATCTTCCAAACTTTTCGCAGTGTAGGAGATGGTGGGGTAAAATGGGCGCCCTGTACAAAAAATGACTTTATGACAAAGCCCAACATTTTTTTTTTATTGCTTTTTACCCAAAAACTCGACATCAATTAATTTATTAAGTTTGAGCATCGGGAAAAAAAAGACTTTGTGGGTCCATTTTACCCAGAGGCCACACGATAAATGCTTGATCCCTCGAGTTTGAGTCTCGGAAATGTTACGTAAATATATAATGCGGTACATATATATAATATATATAGCCGCACAGCCTCCAAACTTCATCAATTAATTTATTAAGTTTGAGCATCGGGAAAAAAAAGAGTTTGTGAGGGGGGATCCATTTTACCCCACCATACCCTGTATATAACGCGGGTCGACATATAGAAATATGGAAGCTCGTGAGGACACCCGACTTCCTCTCTCACCCGGGGATCGAGAGTAAAATGTCGCACGACAAAAAGAAAAAAGAAAAAAAGAAAGAAAAAGGTCTTGGCTGGCCGCCGCGTCGTGGGAGATTTTGCCGGAGGGCTGATCGGGTAATTCGTATGCGACGACGACCCTTCGCTCCTTCGAAGGGGGTTAACGTTGGGTCCGAGATCGTGGCGCAACCTGCCGGGAGGCGCGACACGCGGTTTCCGTCTCTGTCTGTCGTTTTATCGGACGACAGGCCGGTCGCGGAGAGTCGCGGTGAAAGCGAAATATGTAGAGGAGCTAAAGTGAGGGAGAGGCAGAAATAGGCTGACGCTGAATATAAAACGATACGATTCAGTTCGCGGGTTCCGAATGAAAAAGCGGTCGTCGAAATCCTTGACACATTCGTGCAGCGGATGGGGGAGGAAAAAATTATTTATTCGCATACGACAAGCCCGCAGCTTGCTTCGCATAATCACTTGCAGGACCTTTCAGAACTGATTTTTTCAAGTGATCCTGTCTGCCGATGCTAATCCAAAAATTCGTCACGGTTGACACGGAAATTGGAGGGAACATCCTGACCGAGAAACAAAAAATTCACGAACAAGGGCACGTGAATTTTTTTTTTGCATGATTTTTTAACGTGTTTACGTGATTTTTGTTTTACGTGTTCACGTTTTTTTTTACGTGTTTCCGACGGGAATAACAGATCATCAGATGCTCTAAAAATAAGCCAAGAAATTTTTTTTTTTTGTTGCATTTCTCTTGTAGAAAATCTGTAGCCTTAAATCCGGCCCAAGTTAGGCCTAACCCGGGCCCTGGCAGGGCCTGCCCAGGGCCGAATGTAACGCCACGTATTTCCTACCAGTTCAGTCGTCGCGTCTCTCGATAATAAAAATACATATTCCCGCCACTCCTGTAAATTTATATGCACAACCGATTAAATTACAAGTGCACGCGTTTTGTTTGTCGCTTCGCATAATCACTTGCAGGACTTTTCGGAGCTGCTTTTTTGACGTGATCCTGTCTGCCGATGCTAATCCAAAAATTCGTCACGGTTGACACGGAAATTGGAGGGAACATCCTGACCGAGAAACAAAAAATTTAGGAACAAGGGCACGTGAATTTTTTTTTACGTGATTTTTTTACACGTTCACGTCATTTTTTTACGTGTTTACGTGATTTTTTTTTACATGTTCACGTATTTTTTTATTTACGTGTTTCCGACGGGAATAACAGGTCATCAGATGCTCTAAAAATAAGCCAAGAAAATTAATTTTTTGTTGTTGCATTTCTCTTGTAGAAAATCTGTAGCCTTAAATCCGGCCCAAGTTAGGCCTAACCCGGGCCCTGGCAGGGCCTGCCCAGGGCCGAATGTAACGCCACGTATTTTCTACCAGTTCAGTCGTCGCGTCTCTCGATAATAAAAATACATATTCCCGCCACTCCTGTAAATTTCTATGCACAACCGATTAAATTACAAATGCACGCGTTTTGTTTGTCGCTTTTCAACTTGGCTACGTGCGCGCGTTACATGGTGGCGCAGGAAGAAGCAGGACGAGGACGAGACAAAAGGACGAAGGAGGAAAAGAAGCGAAGGGAAGAAAGGCGCCCGGGAATCGCCGGAGTCTTCGATCGCTCTCGTGGGAATATCGAGACTGCGTCTCTCTGCCTTCTCAGGGTCGATAAGAACGCAGCGAGACGAGCGCGTCTCTCCTTCGAGCTGCTCGCGAATCCCGGGTTCACTTGGCTCGCGTAAGGAGGATAATACCTCGGAGACTTCGGGACTCTGCCGGGGCTGTCTGATGCACTTTGTATGCAAACGCACAGCCAATCGTTGTAAATACGCAGATCTCGAGATGAGGATAAAGCGGAATAAGGGCCGGAGGACTTTGTCGCGGGAAAGGTGAAAGATTCCTGGGAGTCCCCGCGGCGCAATAAACGGGGATACGTAGCTTTGACGAAAAGCAATACCGGATATCCTTATGCCGGATGCAACTGCGCCTTTAAGACGGTCCATATGGCGCGGAAAAGTTTTGCCACTGATTCGAATCAATCGTGTCTGCTTCGGGTTTATCCGATAAAAGTCTGGCAAACTGGAAGTTGGAGGGCCGAATATTTGGAAACTTGAAGTTTGGTACCGGTTAAAAAGATAAAAATATTTTCAAGATTCATTTTTTGAACCTCCGGGCCTGATAGGATTAAATTGGTCAGGATTGAATTCGTAGCGTCGAAAAAAAGTAACGAGTCGACTTAAGGTGATACAACGGGTACAGTACCGCCAAACATGAGTTTCAGAGAATATTTCGAATACTTCTCAATGGGATAAAAATCTGAAAAAAAACCAAGCATGTTGTAGGTATCGAAAAGATTGATTTTGCATAATGATAATTCCAAAATGTTATTGACAAATAAATGAAAAATGAATTGTTCGACAATTTACCTGGTAACTCAACTTTTTTTTCAGATGAAAATTATTCATTCATTTTTCTGAATACGTATGAATTTTTTCAGAATTTTGTCTACATTTTTTAAAATGCGGTTTTCGCCCCTCATTTTTCTTGAAAAAAAAACGGAATTTTGAAAAATTAGAGAAAATTCTGAAAAAATTCATACGTATTCAGAAAGATGAATGAATAATTTTCATCAGAAAAAAAGTTCGGTTACCAGGTAATTTGTCGAACAATTCATTTTTTATTTATTTGTTAATAACATTTTGGAATTATTATTACGCAAAATCAATGTTTTCGGTACCTACAACGTGCTTGATTTTTTTCAGATTTTTATCCCATTAAGAAGTGTTCGAAATATTCTCTGAAACTCACGTTTGGCGGGACTGTACCCATCATATTACCTTAAGGTACACTCAAAGAAATCGTGTAAATTCTGATAACTATAAAGTGACAACAATCAAATTTTCGTTCATGTTATTATTTTAATAGTTCACGGTAATTAATTAATAGTTATGATAATTGCGTCACAGTTATCACAACTAGAAAAGTAGTTGGTGTACCTAGAAAAAAAAAGAATCGCCACTTTGTAGTTGCCAATAGTAAATTTTTCTCTCGGTGTATCAAAAAGATGACTCAAAGCAACCTGGACGCTTTTTCAGGAAGCACCGGCGACATTTCCGAAATTACAGACGAGGATTCGTGCTTATTCTCAAAGCCACTTTTTTCGGAATAAAATCTCTAAAAATAGCTCGGCATAAAAAAACGTACGATCAACTTCCAAGCCTCAACTGCGCAGATGTTTCCGCTTATCGGGCGAATTTATGGCCGACGGGAAGTGCGCACGAATTCTTCCTCATTGGTTCGGATAGGTCGGATTAAGATATTGTCCGGGCAATAAAGCAAATTGGGATGGGAGAGCCGTAAAACTTATGGCTATAACCGTAAAAATCCATAAACAGCGCTTTCGCTCGTCTGCGTCCCTCCCACCTACTCCGTTTGATTTTTGTTCGCCACGGTTCGATCACCGCGATGAAGGGAATTCCAAACACGTCCGTATCAGGGCTTGTCATGTAGGTTACGGGCCAGAGATCACTCGGTGGTGGCTCTGAAAGCCTTCAAAGCCCGAGTGCGCCGGGACAACGTGGAAGTTGAGAGTCTGCTAAGGGGGCGAGGGAGGGGGGGGGAGGGGGGTTGGAGGGAGGGTTATGGAGGTTCGTTATCACCCGTTTCTCAACGAAGCTCGTCGATAGATGAAATTAAGCTGTCAGGGTCGTCCAGCTGGACGAGCACCGAGCTCTCCGCATCGAGCTGGTAATCAACGGGGCAAACTTTGTTCTTTATTGCGGGGAAAAAAAGTGAAAGACCTTCGTCTCGGTCTGGTTTATTTTTCTTCTCGCCCTCACATCGATGACGGCGTCGGTGCTAAGTTAAAAAAAAATAATAAAAAAAAAAACAGGGAAGCGTCAGAAGGAAAGTTGCAGGTAGCGCGAAAGATTCTTTTTATTTATTTCCCGCGCTCTCGTAACGCGACTCTCGTAGCGCGCGCGCGCCAATCGCAAAGGGACCCGTGGAGCGAGAAATAAAAATATCACGCACACATAGCGGGAAGAAGAAAAAAAAACGCGAAGCTGTTATATCAAGCATCGTAAAAGGATTTATAAAGCGACCTGAAAGGAAGACATTTCTATCGCCGAGAAAGCTTCCAACACGTCAGCGACACTCCGCGAAGTTATATTTTCTTGCACGCTCTCCTCTCTCTCTCTCTCTTCTATCTCGCGCTGAATGGCCACGTCAGTTTCACGCGGCCCGCGCCGAGAAATCTCGCCGCGTTTTTCCATCTCCGCGGCCCGCGAATTTTGGCCGGCCCGCCGATTGTCGCGCGGCTGACGGTTTAATAGTAATTGCGTTTCGAATGCGGTTTTCCGCGCAATCCGAGAGCCGAAGCGGTGGACGTTAATAACGAATAAATAAATGTAATTCCTGTGAAATTCGCGTATTCGAGTGTAAAAATATTTTATGAAATCGCGCCAACTATTAATACTATATTAAACTATATTATATTTAAATTTTAAGTAACTGTTTTTTTATTTCAATTTTATATTTAAAGTAACTAGTTTTCGAATTACGAATTACTTAACTTTGAGATTTAGTTAGCCACATTAAAAATAAAAAAATAAAATTAATTCCTGTGAAATTCGGATGCGGATAGAAATTCTCTCATGGTAAGTTCGAGTTTTAGTTGTCATAGCAATGAAATAATTATCGTGAGCTATAAAAGCCGTAACACGAACTAAACCTTGATAGGTGTCACTTCACAGTTGCCAGGATTATCGCAATTTCTGCGAGTGCGAGGGTCATTAAAGCGTGGCATTAAAGTGTCGACTCTCACGTGTGCCAAATCGTCTGTCCACATAGCCGAAGCATTTCCGGAGTTACGGGGCGTCGAACTTTGGCCGCCTCATCGCTTACACGGAGAAAAATAGTTTCGTTGGAGTAAAAAAAAAAGTGATAACAAACGCGGTTTTTCATCATTCAATACAAATATATTTTTTTCATCCTTTGTTGGTTATACCAAAACATATTATAGCTAATCTATAATAAACAACCACGTTTATCGTCACTATATTTCGTCAAACCAAACCAGACATTTTTTTTTTTCACAAATCACAAAAAAAATATTAATAAAAATATATTATAAATAAAATGAATACAAATTTATTATATTTCGCTCTATTCCGTCAATCCAAAGCAGACATTTTTTTCACAAACCACCCGAAAAAAAAAAACTAATAAAAATGTACACAACTATTTTCCAAAAATATTATTGCTAATCTATATTTCCCTATATTTCGTCATTCCAAACCAATACGAACAACTTTTATATACATCACCCGGCTCGACAAAAAAAACACATTTTTCATAAAACCCAGTTTTCGCTCCGTAGCGGCAGAGAATCATATGAATCGCAGGAAAAAGTAGAAATTTTTTTCACAAATCGCAGAAAAAAATATTAACAAAAATATATTATAAATAAAATTAATACAAATTTATTACATTTCGCTCTATTCCGTCAACCCAAAGCAGACATTTTTTTTCACAAATCACCCGAAAAAAAATATATTAATAAAAATGTACACAACTATTTTCCCAAAATATTATTGCTAATCTATATTTCCCTATATTTCGTCACTCCAAACCAATACGAACAACTTTTATATAAATCACCCGGCTCGACAAAAAAAAACACATTTTTCATAAAGCCCAGTTTTGCTCCGCAGCGGCAGAGAATCATATGAATCGAGACAGACGCGGTTTTATTTCGCCTCGACGGGTTTCCTCGTCACTCATCCCGCTATTTTCGGCACTTCGGACACGCGTAGTCGTCAACGCGGCCCCCGGCGGCGACGCGCGATTATTCCGAAACGGACGTGGCCTGGCGAGTAGGATGATGGAGAGTGCGGAAGAAAAGCGCGAAGGGTGGTTGTCGCGGCGTATGGGGTTTATTGCTTCAGCAGCGATATTGCTCTGGCCGGCCTGAGCGGCCTCTGGCCTTTCCACAGTTTCAACAGGTTTCTCCCTCGCGCTTTCCGCGCTTTGCTTCCCGGATTCGCGCGGCGGGGCGAGAGGTGAGCGAACGCTTTCCGGGCCGGCCCCGGGACTCCCCGTGTGGGAGTCGCGCGGGTCGTTACCTATCCCCCGGCGCCGTAGCCGGCAAACTCACTCGTTCACTCACCGACTCGTTTACCCTCCCGACGCTGGGACATCCCGACTGAATAGTTGGACAGTTGAATCGTCACCTCTTCGCGTTTCAACGTGTCCCCCGTGATCACGCGCGCTTTGCGCCCTGTCCCCCCCCCCCCTCCGCCCTCCTCCTTCCCTCCCCCCGGTCCCCGGGGTCTCCTCAACCCCAGCGAATAGCTTCCCGCTTGCCCGACCTTCTCGAGAGCTTTGGGATTTTTCATCTCGCCCTTGCGGCCGCCATCGAGAGATCCCATGACACTATGGGACGCCCCCCTCCCCCCCCCCCCCCCTTCGCAGATTTCGCATTATCATTATGTGAGACTTTGGGGCAGGAAGTCGACAAATCTGCGTTGAACATTTCACGTGATTTTGCGCGTAGGAATATAATAATGCGTAATGCGCACGATTCGTCGTGGTCACTCATACGGAAATAAAATGTATGCGAGGTATATACAAAATCCATTCCAGATATAAAAGATCTATTTTTCCGAAAAATTGTATATGTCAGATCTATTTTAGGATGTATACGAAATCTATGCGAGCAAAAAATAGATCTAAGATATATCCAAAATGTATTTTTATCGTATTATCGTCCGGAAAGTTGTGTATTCCAGATACATTTTCGTGTATACTTATTTTCCGTGGGGGGCACACCAGGTACTGAGGGTGAATTTAACCCTGGAACCCAAGACTTATTTTCACAATGTATGTAAGTTGCGGGTCGCGTGGGGTTCCTCCGGACCCCAGTTATTAGTTGTTGGCAGAGTTGTAAATCCCTAATTTTTATAGAAATAAAATTGATGGTACGAATGGCTTTGTTATTATGTTTTTATAATAATAACTCGTAATGATTATAATATGACATGTCAACTTTTAAATAGCGGCAAGACATATTAATTTCCCATAAAACTTCATGGTAATCTTATCGAAAAAATTGAGAAATGTTCTTAATGCATTGCGAAAATAATGGAGAACTGTATTCGTCCATTTTTCGCACAATTTCTCCCAAAATGTAATTAAAAAATGGATTTCTCTTTCGGCTATTCAAAAGTTCACGTATCACTTTATAATTGCTACAGGTCATTGTCATAAAATCGTAACTGCAAAATAAACTGTTGTGTAAAGTTTAATTCTTAAAGTAATGGGGACTTACAACGCTGGTTGTTGACAGTTAAAGTTGGAGGGTCAACGATTACGAAGAAAAAAGGCCTGTTTTAATTAGTTGGTGTTAAAAGAAGGATTGAAGTGTTAAGCAGTGGATTCGGTGCAGTGCTGGTCTGACGATTTGGAAAAGGATTCCGAATCCGAGTCTAATTGCCCTAGTAGAAAATCCGTAGTGTTGCATTCAGCTCTGGTCAGGCCCTGGCTGGGCCACCTTAGCCCTGACCAGGGCCTGACAAGGGCGCTATTGATTTTCTAGCAGGGTGAGGAGATTAATTTTCGATATTATTCATTATTGCATATTTTGTGTTTCTTCATTTATTTACGTTCCTTTGCTCTGTTCGGCCGCTTTAATACATCGCAAAATCATTTAATACAGCATTTTATCGAAAGACAACATTTCAGATACCCGACAGGTGCATTTGAAAATTAAGCAACGTTTACGTCGCAAAACGTAACCGTCGGAGAAAAAACATTTTAGCGAAATGAATTTTTGAAATATCCATTAAACACAGACAGCGGGGGGGGGGGGGGGGGGGGGTAAAGAAAGAGAGAGAGAGAAATGTCTGCAAGTATCTTTTTTACGACGAGGGGGTGGCGAGAATGCTTCATTTTTACGAGGCTCTGCAAGTCGAGTGGAAGTAAAAAAAAAGAGAGGCTCAAAGTGCGATGAGTATGCGAAACGTTAATGGTTCAGAGAACGAGCTTCACGATGTCTATATCTGTACGTGCGAATGCGTGGTATACATAGGCCGTTAGGAGGGCCTCGAAATTCTCGAGTCGTCGCGGGAGAGGGTTGAAAGCTCTGTCGTCGGACGAGAGAAGCCCCGGGACTAGGCGGCGCGAACAGACGGTGGAAATGGCCGGGGTATCGTAATTTAAATGTTTCCAACCCTCGCCAAACTCCATCGCTCGCACAGGTCAGGGCAATTTCGTTCTAATGGGGCAGAGACCGTGGAGCCATCGGGGGGGATTTTAGGAGCGTAAAACTTTTACGAGATCAACATTGGCCCGGGTTTTCAGCTCGGGTTTCCCGCCACCCACTCTGTTAAGCTTTTTCCCTCGTCTCCCTTATTCCCGGTGTTTCACCCGTTCGCCACCCTCCCCGCACGCCTCTTTGCTCTTTGGCCATTTTCATTGCGGTTCAAACTAACGGACAGACCGACGCGATTTTTTTACTGTACAGCGCGAAAGCTCGCGAGATTTCCCTGGAGACAAAATCGCGAGCTGGGTCGAGGTCCCGTCGATTCGGGCAAATTTCGTCATTATCGGGGTATAATATCGAACATGGGTGAAAAGAGGGATTACACGGGGTGAGGAAGGGCGCACGGCGAAGCTCGCAAGCTTCGGGCTCCGCCAGTAAATCTTCGGGGACCTGTTGCGGGCTCTGGGTGATGTGTTTAAAGTTTCCGCTGATAAAGCTGGGTGGAAACGAGAGTGAGAATCTGCTTTACAGACGGAGGAGCCGTAGGGATGGAAAGCGATTGCAGAGCTCTTAGGTCGGTATTCGCAAGCTCGGTCGAGCTTTCGTGCCTGTCGGTAAAGTAGGTAGCTTGGAATGATGTCCGACTGTCGGTAAAATCAATGTTAAGCTCTCAATTGAGAGCTTTTCGTTTCGGTCGGTATGAAGAAAAACTTCTTTTCCGACAATGCGACGAGGGACCGAAAAAGCGCACGAAACACGAAGTTTGTGACTAATCTTTGAAAAGATAAAACGGATTTATTTAGTTTAACTGCAATGAAACTATCTTTTTCTGTGTTAATATCAATTGCGGAAGGATTCATTTTTTCGGTTATAAATTTATAGTTGAGCAGAAATTTATTATTTTTAATAAGAAAAAATAATATTTTTAATAAGAATAAAAAATAAATGTATGGCTTAAAAAAACATTTTCTTAACATTCTCTTGTTATTCGATGAATACGATATTTTTACTGATGTGGCTGAGCAGAAAAATGTACAAAATTATGACCTTCGGCAATTACAATTTCCACCCCTGTTTGCACTGCGTCGCGCTTAATCATCGGAATTTATTCGCGAAGATTCGTATCCGCCGCAAACATTGAATCAATCACATCAATTTTTCGTACCCAAGAGAAATTCCACGAGAACCCGCGGCGATAACAGGGGAAAAGCTTCGGACGACTTTTGCCCGCCGTTTTTAAAAGCTTCCCCGGCTGGGTCCCCCCGGTATTTGCACTAGTGAAAAAAGTTTCACGAGGCTAAATTAGTTTTCCTCCCTCGACAACGGTCGGCAAAAACGCTTTTTCTTCCGCGCGCGATGAGTGTTTTTTGCACCCGGCCAGAGCTAGACAACAAAATCGATGCAAGAAGAGCGTGTAAAACTTTAATTCCCACCACTTGGCCTTCCTCCGCGGAACCGCGCGGGGTGGCTCAGCTCGAGCATTTCGGCACTTGAGAATTTAATTAATTTTCGGTGATAACGATCGTCCCCTTTTGAAGCGCATTAAATAAACGAGGGCTACAAGCACAAAGAGTCTTGTCGACACTCTGACCTTAGCAACTGCATCAACGAGATCCGGGACCGGAGATAAATTATTCGAGTTTATGGAACGGATTAAATCTCCTCAGGATTTGCCGATTGACACCGTTGGCTGCTGATCAGATTACAAGGCACACACGGTCGATTTATGTTTGTCTATAAATTCAGACGAGAGTATCACGCAAATATGGGATAGATACTTCATGCATATTTGACTATAAATTGTGGAGGAAAATAGGCTATGTTTATTCTATTCTATTATATGTTTAATATGGGAATTGTGAGTGGTTTTTATCAACTTTGCGAAATAAAAAAAAAAATCGCAAAAAATGCAAGGGGTACGTTTCTCGCGAATTTTTTTTTTTTTTCGATTTCATAAAATTTGAAGACCCTGTCCGATGAGAAATTTCCTGCTTTCCGAAAAGCACCGTTGTTTGCCCGAAAAATAAAATATTCGACGTGAAAAAGGCAAAAAAAATCTTTGCACGTTTTTTCGAAATTTCGTCGCTTGAAAAAAATTGGGGTTACGAACTTGAGAGTTCGAAGTGGGACGAAAAAAATGTTTTAGCTATTCCGTGATTTATACGATTGACCTCGCAATACCGTGTTGCGATTCCGCAGGACCTTCGTTGCACCCCGGGAGTTTTCAGCTTAATCTCCAGAAGCTTTTGTGACATCTCCGCGGAAATCCGCGAATAAGTCGATACAATGGGGTGCCGCGAACCGCGAGATCATCGCTGCCTAGTCCCGATATTTTATGTGTATCTCCCGCTATACCTGTGGATACCACCCGACGACCTTTTTTCCCAGTCCTTTGCATTCGGCTTCATTTTCACCGATCCCAGCGGAGATGAAAAGAAATGAACCGAATGTTACGCTGGTAAAAAGTGTGCGTGTCGCGTCAATGAGTCACACCGACGCTCTCGTTCTCGCAGCTTTGATCAAATTTGGCGCTGATAAAAAATTGAATAAAAATTCAACGCTTGTCTATCTTATCCGAATCTTTGACTACACTGTGATATTTACGAATTTCCTCTCGGATTACATCGACACAGGATACGCCGCCGCTGCCTTGCTGGCCATTGTATTCTGCATACCGTTCGCCCTCCGAGTTCTCATTCACAAAGAAACGGGACGATGGAGCAACTGGCCTCAGGCGTTCTACCACGCTCATCTCGAGCTCTTCCTCGGCAACGGCTGTCTGGGTAATTGTATCTGGATATTGCCCAAGTAAATCGATCCTGCCCGTCGATACGTCGACTTGTCCTTCACCGTTCGTCATTGCTCCACGATTTTCTGGTGGTTCAACGACGTATTCTTACAATTCAATTTTGCTTCTGTACAATTGAGAACATTGCAGCTTTGGATGTTATAATTCATCAATGGTGATCTGATTCTATTAATTCCCAAGAGAAGAAATCCATAACTTTAATAAAAATTGTTAGAAATTGCATTTTTATAATGATTGATTTTTCTGGTGGTTCATCGACATATCTTTACAATTCGATTTGACTTCTATTCAATCAAAAACATTGTAGCTTTAAAGGTTACAATCAATGTTGATCCGATTTTATTCATTTCTAAGAGAAGAAATCCATACATTTCTTAAAAATGGTTAGAAATTGCATTTTTATAATCATTGATTTTTCTGGTGGTTCAACGATGTATCCTTACAATTCAATTTTGCTTCTGTACAATCAAGAACATTGCAGCTTTGGATGTTATAATTAATCAATGGTGATCTGATTCTATTAATTCCCAAGAGAAGAAATCCATAACTTTATTAAAAATTGTTAGAAATTGCATTTTTATAACGATTGATTTTTCTGGTGGTTCACCGATATGTCTTTACAATTCGATTTTGCTTCTATTCAATCAAAAACATTGTAGTTTTAAAGGTTACAATCAATGTTTATCTGATTTTATTAATTTCTAAGAGAAGAAATCCATACATTTCTTAAAAATGGTTAGAAATTGCATTTTTATAATCATTGATTTTTCTGGTGGTTCAACGATGTATCCTTACAATTCAATTTTGCTTCTGTACAATCAAGAACATTGCAGCTTTGGATGTTATAATTAATCAATGGTGATCTGATTCTATTAATTCCCAAGAGAAGAAATCCATAACTTTATTAAAAATTGTTAGAAATTGCATTTTTATAACGATTGATTTTTCTGGTGGTTCACCGATATGTCTTTACAATTCGATTTTGCTTCTATTCAATCAAAAACATTGTAGTTTTAAAGGTTACAATCAATGTTTATCTGATTTTATTAATTTCTAAGAGAAGAAATCCATACATTTCTTAAAAATGGTTAGAAATTGCATTTTTATAATCATTGATTTTTCTGGTGGTTCAACGATGTATCCTTACAATTCAATTTTGCTTCTGTACAATCAAGAACATTGCAGCTTTGGATGTTATAATTAATCAATGGTGATCTGATTCTATTAATTCCCAAGAGAAGAAATCCATAACTTTATTAAAAATTGTTAGAAATTGCATTTTTATAACGATTGATTTTTCTGGTGGTTCACCGATATGTCTTTACAATTCGATTTTGCTTCTATTCAATCAAAAACATTGTAGTTTTAAAGGTTACAATCAATGTTTATCTGATTTTATTAATTTCTAAGAGAAGAAATCCATACATTTCTTAAAAATGGTTAGAAATTGCATTTTTATAATCATTGATTTTTCTGGTGGTTCACCTACATATCTTTACAATTCGATTTTGCTTCTATACAATCAAAAACCCTGCAGCTTTTGATGTTGCAATCAGTGTTGATCTGATGCAACTAACTTTCAAGAGAAAAAATCCGTAAATTCCTTAAAAATTGTGAGAAATGCATTTTCATAATCATTGAACAATTCGGAAAAAGTGATCAAGACTATAAAAAATACATAACAATAAAATCGCCGCATGAGTGTCATAGAAAGTACCGTTTTATTCGACGGACTCACAACCGTCACGCCGAATTAATTGATAACACTTTGTCATCAGGCGTCGGAGTGATGATGCTGCTGGCGCTGACGGTGGAGCGTTACGTGAGCGTCTGTCACCCGGGACAACACACGAGGCCGCTGTGCGGTCCTCCCCACATAACGGTCACCCTCATACCCCTCGTGACGTTTTTGGTCTACCTACCGTGCGTTTTCCGCGGCGAGGTGACGACCTGCCTCGAACCTCCAGGTGGCCCGTTGATCTATCAGAAGCGCGACAACGAGAGGTTCCTCAATTCGGTGTTTCATCAGGTGAGCAAAAAAAAATTCCCACCAGAGATACCCCGAAGAACGAGAAACACCGAAGCTCCGCTATAAAACAAAAAACGTTGTCGCTGTATCGTCGCTCTGATTGCAGATTTATAAAGTAGTTCTCGAAGTGGTGTTCAAGGTGGCCCCGACGATTCTCCTCGCCGGCTTCAACCTTCGTATCATGATAGTGTACAGAAAGTCCTGCGAGCGTCGTCGCCGGATGACCCTGTCGAGGACGGTGAGCAGCGACGAGGATCCCCGAACTTTCGCCGAGGAGCGCCGTCTGGTGCTGTTGCTGGGCAGCACGAGTATTTTGTTTCTCGTTTGCGTCAGCCCGATGGTCATTCTCAACGTGACACTGAGCGAGGGCAACCTGATCCTCTATCCCTACCAGGTGAGTGTTTATCCATTAAGCAAGATAAATCCGATCTCGTCGCGTCCCGCGTAAACTCCACCTTCCCCTCCTCCTCCCCCCCGTCTAAACCCCCTCACCCCTTCACCCCTTCATCCTGGGGGGGGGCTTACTAACCATAAGCGCTTTCGAGCTACATGAGGCGCCAAACTACCATCAGACCATCACGCTAGCCACAACAAGTTGTTGGCCAGTTCACGTCTGGTACCCGCAGCGTAGGCAGCTCGTACGTTGCGGAATTTCGAAACCTCAAGGCGCGTTCACAAATCACAGGGCAAGCTAATTCTTGCCCCACGCTTTCGTCACGTCAGCTTCAATATTACCGCGGGACAGAGTTTTGGTCGCCAGAAATAGAACTTGGCGAAAAACCCGCAGCAACGGCTCCAATGTTGCGGGGACTCTAAACCTTAAGGCGCGTTCGCAAATCATAAGAACCTAATTCTTGCTCGACGCTTTCGTCACGTCAACGTCGACGTTGTACCGCGGACCAATGTTTTGTTTGCCAGAAAAAAAACTTGAAGAAGAAACCTGTAGCAAAGGCTCGTGCGGGACCTCGAAACCTTAAGGCGGATTCACAAATCACACGATAAGCTAATTCTTGTCCGACGCTTTCGCGTCACGTCAGCTTCAATATTAACGCGGGCCAGAGTTTTGTTCGCCAAAAAAATACGTGTAGAACAAACCCACAGTAACGACTCCTACGTTGCGGGAACTCGAAACCTTAAGGCGCGTTCGCAAATCATAAGAACCTAATTCTTGCTCGATGCTTTCGTCACGTCAACGTCGACTTTATACCGCGGACCAATGCTTTGTTTGCCAGAAAAAAAAACTTGCAGAAGAAACCTGCAGCAAAGGCTCGTGCGGGACCTCGAAACCTTACGGCGCGTTCACAAATTACACGATAAGCTAATTCTTGCCCAACGCTTTCGCGTCACGTCAGCTTCAATATTACCGCGGGCCAGAGTTTTGTTCGCCAAGAAAATACTTGCAGAACAAACCCACAGCAAAGGGTCCTACGTTGCGGGAACTCGAAACCTTAAGGCGCGTTTGCAAATCATAAGAACCTAATTCTTGCTCGATGCTTTCGTCACGTCAACGTCGACGTTATACCGCGGACCAATGCTTTCTTTGCCAGAAAAAAAACTTGCAGAAGAAACCAGCAGCAAAGGCTCGTGCGGAACCTCGAAACCTTAAGGCAGATTCACAAATCACACGATAAGCTACTTCTTGTTAAACGCTTTCGCGTCACGTCAGCTTCAATATTAACGCGAGCCAGAGTTTTGTTCGCCAAAAAAATACTTGTAGAACAAACCCACAGCAACGGCTCCTACGTTGCGGGAACTCGAAACCTCGAGGCGCGTTCGCAAATCATAAGAAGCTAATAATTCTTGCTCATCGCTTTCATCGCGTCAGCGTCGACGTTACCGCGGCGCAAAGTTTTGTTTGCCGGAAAACCAAAAAACTAGGCTGCAGGTTTGCAGAACAAACCTGCAGCGAAGGCTCGTGCGGGAACTCGAAAACCTCAAGGCGCGTTTGCAAATCATAAGAAGCTAATTCCTGCTCGACGCTCTCGTCACGTCAGCGTCGACGTTACCGCGGGCCAAAGTTTTCCTTGCCAGAAAAAAGCGAAGGTCAAAATCACTGCTATAAAATAAGCCCCCCCCTTTTTACCCCCCTAAGCACAAACCCGCTTACGTGTATCCTAACCGCCGGTGAATGGAATGCGCTCGATGCAGCCAAGTGGAAGGCCACGTCACGCATGAAACGGCCGGCGCGTGAGCAGACGACGTGGATTCCACGACCCGGAGACCCGAGAGAGCCGGACATAATTCCACCACCGTAGCCCGTATAAACTGTCTCCATTTTGGTTGCCCCCCCGCCGCCGCCGCCGCCGTCGTCCCCTCAGCCTCTTCCCTCATCGACCCATTACGGCTCGAACCTATCGGCGGTTCTGGAATCGTTTTCTTTTTTTTTCTTCTCTCCGCTCTCCTCCTTCCTCCTCCGTCCTCTCGGTGTATTTTCGTCAATGTTCCTTCACCCTCGCACGTGTCGCCTTCTCTAGTTTTCACTCCCTCTGATTTTCCTACCGGGCGACTTCCTCCTCCTCTCTCGTTTCGTTTTATCTCTTCGTCTCCGGCTCCCCCGGGTTATTCCCCCCACGATCTTCCGCGAGATCGATTGAGGAGCGACGGAAGAAACGAACGGAGCAGCTCAGCAATAAAGCCACTCACACGCTCCGTTTACTTTCAATCTTTCTCGGCGTCTTTTCCTCCCTTTCCTGTATCGCTCTCTGTCTCTGTCGCTTTTCCCTTCATCCCGCAACTGCGATATTAGTATTATACATCATTCCGCGTCGTCTCACTGGTTCTCTCGTTCTCTCTCTCTCTTGCTCTCTCTCTCCCTCTCTGTCTGTCTCTCGTTTCGCCCCGCAGGTCTTTCGTGCCCTCGCCAATCTACTCGAGGTCATAAATTACTCGATAACGTTCTACATCTACTGCCTCTTCTCCGAGGACTTTCGTAACACCCTCATACGCACGGTGCAGTGGCCGTGGGCCGGCGGGAAAACGGGCGCCGGCGGTGACAGCAGACGCGCCCCGATGAAGAGATCACCGATTCCGAGGCCGACGACGACCACCACGCCGCCCACCACCACCGTTGCCACTCCTGGTCACGCGGCGCCACGTGCCAGTGTCTAGCGTCGCTTGTTATTGATATAACGCAATTTCGTGTACAGTGATATGTCGACACAATCGAGGTGAGACACGTGGTTTCCTTGTCGCGTCGACTTCCCGACGAGTTTTCGTACGAAAACAAATTTTTCCTTCTGTTTTTATGTCACTCGATATACGAGTGGACGTCGAATTTTTTTGTATGTTGATCGACCTTCTGTTGTTGTTGGAAAATCGATAGCGTCGTATTCGATCCAAGTCGGGAACTGGCCAGGCCCCGACCAGGCGCCACGTCAGCCCTGCCAGGGCCCGACCAGTTCACGACTTGGTCCGGATATTGATCCAACCTTCTGTGCAACGCCATCGACTTTCCGCCATGACAACAGAAGGTTGGATCAATATCCGACCGAAGTTGGGAACTGGTCGGGCCCTGGCAGGGCTGACGTGGCCATGGTCGGGGCCTGGCCAGTTACCGACTTGGGCCCGATAAAACGCTATCGATGTTCCACCATGACGACAGAAGGTTCACGGAGAAAACAGAAGAGTTTGGCGGACTCAAAAATTGGTTGCACGGACTCACTTTTCGTTAGTCCATATAACCACTCGTTTGTGAGTTAAGACAGCCATTTATTAGTTGTCTCACAAGTAATAAGTGGTTGTTAAAACTCACAAAATGGTTATAGGCATGAAGGGAATCCTTCTGCAACTCATTTTTAGCCAACTCATAAAAGGGGAGTTGTCCCAACTAACCTTTTTTTCTCCGTGTGGATAAATATCCGGCCCAAGTCGGGAACTGATCGGGCCCTGGCAGGGCTGACGTAGCCCTGGTCAGGGCCTGGCCAGTTCCCGACTTGGGTCGGTTTTCATTTGACAGTCGTCCTTCGTTTCTCCCAAAATGTACAAATGTCACTGGAGTGGTTGCAACTGCTCGGTAATCGAAATCTGTGAAAAATGAATTTCAGCGCGTAAATGACATTTAGTTTGCCGGTTCTTTTTTTTTAATAATTAATATTTTCGGCACGACGAAAACCAAGTGTTTCATCTCAATAGCATTGTACTGATGTTTAGCTCTAAAATCCTACGGATAAACGTGTACCTATTACTATACTGATTACCGATAAGTGTAATGAAATAATGTAAGCCGGAAAAAACGATAGACAAGAAAGATTATTCTGATAAACCGCGAGGTCTCGGGAAGCCCCCCGAGTAATGTAAAACTAAAATTAACGAGAACCAAAAAAATTGTATCCGCCGAGGACGAGTCCGCGTGAAAATTGTTCGGACGACGTCTTCGACGTGACCCCCCAAGAAAAACTGCCACATGCGAGATGTAATAAACGAAGTGTGATACAAACGATGAAAAACGCCGCCTGAGAGTAGAGCGACGGACAAACAAGAATATATAGCGTTACATACGTCGTGTAGAATTTTATTTGCGAAAAACGACGACGGATTGAGACGGATGCATTATTCAATGGGCTCGAAGCTACATTTCTCCCCCCCCCCCCCCCCCCCCAGCCACCGCCGATGGCAGCCCCGGTGTGGGAGTAATATTTGCGAACGAAAATAAGGCTCGCGAGAAAAAAGTCGTCCGGTACATCAGGGCTGCACACCGGGTTTGTGGACGGAGGCGACATTATTTATGAAGGAAAATAAGAGCCGCGCGAGCGAGACGCTGCTGCGCCGGGCCACTGAGTAGACGACATGATGATGATGATGATGATGACGACGAAGACGACGACGATGCGCCTCATTTCGGAAGAATTGCCGACGTAAACGGGGTCATCACGAGGAAATAGGTGAGGTGTGGTCTCGAGAGGGGGGGAAAAAGTTAAAGAGATATCTTCGCGTCACCGAGCGTTATGTACAACCTCCATTTTTATTTTATATTTTTTCTTCTTCTTACGCTCCATAAACATCGCAATTTTCAGTCTGACGACGCTTTCGCCCGGGCGATAAATTGAATCGGAAAATAATTTAACGCGGCCCGGGCGAATATTTCGTCGCAGATTCGCTCGAAGGGCGTCGTAAATCCGTCATTTGTGGCTCAGTGATGACGTAACAAAATTACACTTTACAGAACAAGACCGGAAAACCAAAAAAAAATCAACGTTATCATTTTTATAGCTAATCATTTCTCACCAGTTTTCTTCATCGACCTCAGCGCCAAGTCCGCAAAATCTGGTCAACGTTCAGTCGGACCTGCGTCACCCGGGATACCAGAAATCACCTGTCTGAATTTCAGGGCAAAAAAGTAAGGAAGGCAACCCAAGGAAATCCCACAGCCGCGGACCAGGTGGTCCACACTGACGTCTTCCATCCCTGCGACGTGTAATCTGCGCCACCGAACCACCCGGGAAAGGTAAAAAAAAAAAAGAAAGAAGCAAAACTCTTCCACCTTTCTTTAAAGAAGGAAAGGTTGATCCCATTCACTACTCCGTCGTGGTGGGTCGAAGTCCGCCGACTACGAGGCGCGCAGCAGCCGCGGACTCGGCGCGGATGGCTGGCACAGCTTCCGCTATGGTTCGCCACGCCGCGAGGGTTAGAGGAGGTACCTTCGAATTCTCGAGGCACTACGGTCGGTGGGTGTCGGAGGGTGAGAGAAGAAGAAGTCGTAGACCGGCGGCGAGCGGAACGGGGGGCACGAAACGACGCTCGGCGAGCTAGGAGGACGCCGTCGGGGGTTGGGGAAGGGGGGGGGGGGGGCGGGGGTGCGAGAGGCTGATGCTCTCTCGCTCACTTTGGGTGGGCGTCGCTGCTCTGGGTCGATACAGGATGGTGGCTTTGCCGACAGCCGCAGGGAAAGCCCCGAGGGCCAACGATTCCCGACTCCGAGACCTTCTGGCCGTTTCACTCGGGCTCGCGGCCGATTCGTTCGGGCTGTCTCGTTTCCACTCGCGCGACCCTTAACGCCCGGCCGCCACTCTCTTGACAATTTCATCTATTAGTTGGAGCCTTGTATGTAGCCTCGCGCTGTTGTGCCGAGAGACCCGCTGGCCGCCTGCTTATAGACAATCCTGTGGAATCCAATTCAACGAAAATGTATTGAGGCCTCGATCGGATTTCTGTACTTGGTCGTTTCTGATCCATGGACCCCTCTGCGACACAACACGTCTTGTTGGGTGGAAAAAGTAATGAGGACGTGGATGAGGTGGCGATTGAACGCGGATTTCCTTAGTGAGTGGCGAATTTCTTGATGATTTTGATTTATTAGTGACTCTTCTGGACTGCTTTGACTATCATGATGACGAAATCCAGTTGGACGAAGATTTATCAGGTTTGTGGCCGCCTGCTTGTAAACAATCCTGTGGATTCCAATTCAACGAAAATGTATTGAGGTCTCGATCAGATTTCTGTACTTGGTCGTTTCTGATCCATGGACCCCTCTGCGACACAACACGTCTTGTTGGGTGGAAAACGTAATGAGGACGTGGATGAGGTGGCGATTGAACGCGGATTTCCTTAGTGAGTGGCGAATTTCTTGATGATTTTGATTTATTAGCGATTCTCCTGGACTGCTTTGACTATCATGATGACGAAATCCAGTTCGACGAAGATTTATCAGGTGTGTCTTGATCAGGTTTGTGTCTAGGTGTTATAGTCGATTGTTGGTGTATAGTCGAAGCTGACGATTGTTCGAGGATTTGGGTGAGTTAAATTGGATTGCAGGGTTCATACATCGCGCGTCGCACATGGGAGGCTGTTTCTAAGCTATGCTGACGCCGGCTTGAGGGATGTGGGCTGGCAGCAACGTGGTGGAGGTCCAGGTTGATGTTTTCATTGTTTTTGGTATCCAGGTTTATAGCTTCACTGTTTTTGGTGTCCAGGTTGATGTCTTCATTGTTTTTGGTATCTAGATTGATGTCTTCATTGTTTTTAATATTCAGGTTGATGTCTTCATTGTTTTTGGTGTCCAGATTGATGTCTTCATTCTTTTTGGTATCCAGATTGATGTCTTCATTATTTTTGGTATCCAGATTGATGTTTTCAGTGTTTTTGGCGATCAGATCGATGTTTTCACTGTTTTTGGTATCCAGATTAATGTCTTCATTGTTTTTGGTATTCAGTTTGATGTCTTTATTATTTTTGGTGTCCGGATTCATGTCTTCATTGTTTTTGCTATTCAAGTTTATGTCTTCATTTCTTTTGGTCTCCAGGTCGATGTTTTCATTCTTTTTGCTGTTCAGCTCGACGTCTTCATTGTGTTTGGTGTTGTGTTTTATCCAGCTCGATGTCTTCACCGTTTTCGGTATCTCTACTAAAAAAACATCGATATGAGTCGCAAACCCAACGAAGAGAACGGTCAGAACTCCGAAAATTCCCTAAAGTTCGATCCGAGCCCCAAAAACCGTGGAGACGTCGACCAGGACACTGAAACGAACGGAGCTATCAATTATATATCAATCTGTTCAAGCAAAACTACGAGGACTCGTGTCTAATTACCGAAGCTGCACAAAACCCGCCAATTACGTTACGTCGCTCACACATCTCCCGTGTTCGGGAGCCGCCCGCGAGTATAACGTACGCGGCGCGGTTATCCAATCCTGTTCCCATGTTTTTACACTCCGTCGCTGAGGGAATCCGCGTGTACACCTCGTCGAAGCGCGACCACTCGCGTTCCACTCCGCGCCTCCCACGGCTCCTCTGACGATCGAAAAATAGACTAAGCCGCACGTATAACGACTCGAGGATTCGCCGTGAAATGGAAAATTCAACCGATGTGTTCAACACGATGCGAACCCCCATGGATAAAAAGTATGCAAGAAAAGTGTATTTTTCGATATATCGAAAAATATATAAATAATGTACGTGGTATAATAATCACATATTTTTTGTATACTTTTTATATATTCGACAATATCACATTTCGCGCGAACGTATATCCGGGCTAATATACGTGCAGTATACTTTTTTGTATATTCCTATGTATATCTGACGAACATACGTACGTTAGATTTCCGCGCAGCTACATTTTAATATATATTTTTCATTCATAAATGCATGTATAAGGAGTACATCAATAGTACATTATGCTACAAGGGAGGGAAGAGCGCTATTTTCACCGAGTGCGAGGTTTGCTGCCCGAGCGGAGCGAGGGCAGCACGAGCACGAGGTGAAAATGGCGCTCCCTCCCGCGTAGCATACGATACTTTTTTTCCGACTAAGCTGAAATGCGGGAACCGGTGGCGGAGGGCGGCCGGGGGGGGGGGGGGGGGTCCAGGGGCGAAGCCCCTGGTGGGGTCCAGGGGCGAAGCCCCTGGTGGGGTCCGGGGCGAAGCCCCGGTGGGGGGTTGGGGGGGCGAAGCCCCCCCACTGAAGACACAACAATTTTTTTAATGACACTTAACCTCCAGTCGCTCAATCATACACGTCTAAGCGTTTCCCGCCCGTTGCCTAATGGCGTCTCTCTTAGTCGTTGCGAGCGCTGCGGTGGTCACGCTGAGAACTGTGAGCGGGTCAAAAAAAGTGGGCAAGATGCCCTAGGGAGCTTTGGCCGCTATTTCTGCCCGCTGCGCATGCGCACTGCTCGAAGTCAGAAATCGACTATTTTCCTCCCGCTTTTCAGGGGAGAAAACACGCCATTTCAGCGCAGTCGGGAAAAAATATATATATGTACAAGTATATTGCCATATATACTTGTAAAGTATACTGAAAGTTATATCCCAAATATACCATTTTTCGCGCAAGTGTACATGGTGTAAAAAAATATACTTTTCAATATATTTTCGAATATACTTTTTTTCCATGGGGGAAATGAACGCAGGGGGTGAGAGGGGGGAGTGGGGGGGGGGGGGGGGGGGCGAGTATGGCGAACGGGTGCGACGGAAGGTCCGGCGAATATCTCGACGTTCGTCACCATAAACGATCGTGGCGATCCTTCCAACGTCCTCGTGCGAAATGTACACGTGAGCTGGCGGTCGTAAAACCCCGCAAATTGATTGCACCTTGTCGCGGAGTCGACGTCGCGGGGCTGATGGTTGCTTCCGGTCACGCGAACCTTACGCGGACTCCTCGCGCCGCTCCCGTTGAAACGTCGAACGTTCGGAAGGACGCGTTTCGACGGTCGTGACCACTGTTGCTTTAAGGCATTAGCGTCAACGCGAACGTTGGCATTAGCGTTAGCACGAGATTGCCCGCGGTGACTTATTGTGCTGGCGGCCAATGAGAACGGCACGAAAGCTGCGGTCGTGAGAAAAAGAAAAAAATTAAGTGGGCTACAATGTGGAAATTATGGAAATTATCATTAGCACCGTGTCCATATCCACTTGGACTGTTCAAAATGTCAGAAATAAGTTTCCGTTACGAGTAAATGAATTTTCCATAGACTAAAATTTAATCTATAATTGATGTGAAAAATTACCGTAGTTATTAATGAATCCTACAAAAATACGGAAATTTAATATACAAAAAATTCGAATTTTCCAATTTCCAATCAATTTCCGTGCAACGAATTTAGTACATCGTTTGATATTTATAATATTTCCGGTAACGAAGGCATTCTTAACATTATGGAACAAGTTGAAAATGTTCGCCTAACATTAACAACTTCATAGAATTGCATAAAAAATGTTCATTCAATTGTTAATATTATTGCAATGGCAAACCTGACACGGAATGTCTTATATGCAAGCCGCGATTCATCCTCACGATGGTGGCTCGGCTATGTGGCGACAGACTCACCATTCTCACAGCGTGACATCTCGACTTTTGCCTCAACTTTAGCAACAACACCGCGTGAGCAAAACGTACAACACCCTCCAGGGTGTGCGAGACTAAATCAAATCATTGCAAATTGGCGGTAGATTTTTACGCCGAGAACAGGGCGAGGTGTCGAGTGCCGGCAGAGTAGCCAAGGGTTTCCGGTCACGCGTGGAGATTTACTCCGTCTTATTGCTTTTTCGCTGAACCGCAGCTACATCTATACCATACACACAGCTCCGACTATATCGTTCAAGGCCTACGCTCCAGCGATTCTTGGAATTCCGCCGAACGTTTGCCAAAAAGGGGACGGAGTGCTCGATCGCGGGCGAACGAATCGCCGAGAGCACAAGCGACGTGCGAGACGCGCGGCAGTAGCAAAGTGTCGTGGAATTTTAGTCGGTCTCGCCGCCCGCGCGCGCTGAAGCGGCGAGCGCGGCGAGTGGCAGACACGAAACGTGCGGTTCGAAAAAGCGCCGAGCGCGCTCGGTTCGCCCGTGGCGATTCGCACTTTTCGCCAGGGGCTGCGCGAATCTGCGACCGAGTGCGACGAGCGGGTGGCGGCGACGCGACGTCAGCTGCGTCGGCACCGCGAGAGCAATTTGCGCGCCAATTAGCGCGAGCGAGCCATTAAAGTGCACAGCGCTTCCCCACTGGCTCGCCGCCCGGCTCCACGGCTGTGAAAAGGTACCTATTACGTGGTACCTTCGTGCCGGGGATATAACAGGGGACGTACGCAGAGCGGTGCGTGTCGTGTGGCGCACACACACGGACGCTGACGTGGCGACTTACCAGACTTCTGCATTTACTCGATTTTCGCGCCCGACTGTGCGAAGTATGACGTGCGGTCTCTTCGGAAAGTTCGCGCCGCGCTGGCGCTGCTTTGGCTAATGGAATTTTCGAACCAGTCATTCCGCTAACCATAGTGGGAAACAAGCTGCCTACCGCGGTAGAAAATCTGTAGCGTTACATCGAACCCAAATCAGGCCCAGCCGGGGCCCCAGCAGGGCCAACGTGAGCCTGATCAGGGCCTGTCCAGGGAAGATTGTAACACTGTGGATTTTTTACCAGGGTGATGGAAAGTTTGACACTACTCTAGCGCAAGTCAGGCCCTGGTCAGGCACTGACCAGGCCCTGGTTAGGCCTTCGTTAGGCCCTGATCAGACCCTGGTTAAGCCCAGGTTAGGCCCTCATTAGGCCCTGGTCAGTCCCTCGTTAGGCCCAGGTTAGCCCCTAATTAGGCCCTAGTTAGGCCCTGATGAGGCCCTAGTTAGGCCCTGATGAGGGCCTAGTTAGGCCTTGGTTAGGCCCTAGTTAGGCCCTGGTCAGGCCCTTATTAGGCTCTCGTTAGGCCTGGTGTGGTCCTGGTTAGGCCTTGGTTAGGCCCTAGTTAGGCCCTGGTCAGGTCCTGATTAAGCCCTGGTCAGGCCCTTCTTAGGCCCTGGCCAGGCCTTGGTTAGGCCCTGGTTAGGCCTTCGTTAGGTCCTGATCAGGCCCTGGTTAGGCCCTGGTCAGGGACTTGTTAGACTCTGAAAGTGCTTTCCGCACGCATAAAGGTTGCCGCAAGTGCGAGACGGATAGAGCACATTTCTCACGCATTTTTCACAGACCCGGATTTTCCGAGAATCGTCGGAACTGCGGATCTCATACGTGCCAAGTTCGCGCAATGAGCTTCGCGCTCTTCGCTCCAGCGCGCCATTCGTTTCACCCCGTCCGAGCGGACAACGGCGATAATTACTTTTTCAGCCGTAATTTTTCGTTAACCGGATATCCGATATCATATAAATTCACGGATAAGGTGAGAGCTGTGGGCGGAACGGGGGAGCAGCGCGCTGTCTGCGCCCACGTGCAGGGTCTCCATTACAATCACGGGCCATCCGCCTACTTGGAGGCGAATCGATCTTATTCCAATAATTTATGAAAACTTGTCCGAACGTCATCGCATCGGCGCGAATCAGAGGCGACGACTCGTGGCGCACGATTCGCGCGTGTCGCTTTCTAACAATGTGTTATATATTGTCCAAGTATAAGAAATGAAAATTGGTATTCGACCCTCGCAGTCTCTTGTATCGAACGGTACATCAATCATTCGTCGACTCGCCTCCCCGAGGTGCTGGCAAATCCATTACTCAAACTTTTACGTGATTGGAATCCGTAAAAATGTGCAGCGGTAAATCAAACGCAGCTTGAAAATTTAATCGCCACGCATGGCGAAATCTCGGTAGGCACGACAAGTGTGTAACCCTTTGAAGCGAAGACTAAAATCTGGGTCGAACGACGACCCAGATTTTTGGCCATCGTTTTTAATGTTTCAGACATCATTTTTTACTACAAAGGTTTTGCTTAACTTTACTTTACTTTATTCAATCACGGTAAGTATGAAAAACATTATGTGAAAACCAAGATAGTGGAATTGTTACACGATTTCTGTGGTTGCAGCGACGGAAATTTCAAAATCTGACTGTCACGAAGGCTGGAAATAAAATATTTGTCTTTTTAAAAATTCAGATTGAGCGAACTCCGACTACGGTGATGAGATCCTTATGTATAATCCAATAAATAAGCTTCATAAATGTAGAGCACAGTGTCACAGAATGCAGAAACGGACAAGAATCAATCCGTACTCGCGTAGTAGGTCATCGAGAGTTGGCGTCGTATCCATTAAGCGTGTGCTGTTTTTTTTTCTCCCCCGTTTTCCTCCTTTATTGCTTGGCCGAGGTTCAGACCGAGGAATCCCCCCGACGAATATCCGGGCGAGATAAGTTTAGCCTCTCGCGTGGAGAGAAAGGGATACAAATCGAACGATAAAACGACGAAGACTCTGGAAGAAAGAGAAAACGACCTTCGCTCAAGACAAACGAAAAGTAAAATTCAATGTCACGACTATCCCGATATTCCGATCTACGAATTCCGACGTAAAAAATGTCGAAACCTTCTTTTTCTTATCACTCATAAAAGAATCAAGCCACCTGTTTCCAGAGTGTCACGCGACTCGAGAATGTGGAGACCAAAAGTCAATACAACTTAATTTAAAAAATGTAAAAACTTTTTTTTTTCTTATCACTTATAAAACTATCAAACCACGCGACTCAAGAAAGAGGAGACCAAAAGTCAATGCAACTTAATTTTAAAAAATGTCAAAACTTTTTTTTCTTATCACTTATAAAACTATCAAACCACGCGACTCAAGAAAGTGGAGACCAAAAGTCAATGCAACTGAATTAAAAAAAATGTCGAAACTTTTTTCTCTTATCACTTATAAAACTATCAAACCACGCGACTCGTAGTCGATGGAGACCAAAACTCAATACAACTTAACTAAAAAAAAAATGTGGAAACTTTTTTTTCTTATCACTCGCGAAACTATCAGAACACTCGTCAAACGACTTCAGAAAAATATAGACCGAAAGTCGATAACTTAAATTAAAAAAAAAGCACACCCGGTTTCCACGAACCCTTCGACACATCTCGCTCAAATATAACACTTTCGACAGGAGATCGAAGCCGATACGACGTAACACGTATCGCGACCTACTGGGGGGCGAACAAAAAAACTTTTCCACAAGACCCGAGACCGGATATCCAGTGTGTTCGGGACCGGAGAAATCTGGTCAGCCGGCTGGGTTTTGCTCGCTCGACCCTGAAACGATCCCGGGGTGGCGAAGGGGGGCGAAGGGGTGACCCCCTTGAAGGGGGGGCCGGGCGATTGATTGCGTTATAATGTTGTCAGAAGCTGGCGGTGCCGTCGGTTTTCGCGAGCGCGCGAATAAGCCACCGGGTCGTCTCACGACGACGACCCGGTGGCGGCAATTCCGGTCTTTCGTGCCCTGAAATCGTAAGAGCGAGATAAGGGGGATCCCGCACGCACCGTAATCCACCGGCCGTTTCACCTCCACCCCCCCTCCCCCCCCCCCCCCCCCCCCGTCCGGCTCGCTTTGGGGGCCAAAGAGTGATAGGTGGATAACTGGTTGGACCGACCTCGTCGCCCAATCGGTGCTTTCGATCGGACTCGGTGACCTAGACAGAGGGAAAGGCGCTCGCTCGCTCTCGCTTTCCGTCCCTGACTCCGTCCGTCTCCCTCGCCGCGTCCACGCTCTATATATCTCTCACTCGCTTTCATCCCCTTTGCAGTCAGTCGAGTGCTCGTGTATCTCTTCGTCCCTCTTTCTCTTTCTCTCTCTCTCTCTCGTCGTCCTCCTCTACCCCCCCCCCCCCCCCTCTTTGTCCAACGTTTCGCGTTTCCATCCGCGTATCTCTCCGCATTCCTCTGCGCCTTCTTCTTCCTCCTCCTCCTGCCCCCTGCCTCCCCCCTTCGCCCCCTCTCCCCCGCGCGTGCCTGTGTATCCGATACTCATCTACTGGCCGAGTACGTTGCCACCTATAGGTATATACGTGTATATATATGGCTACTAATATAGCTCGCTCTCGAAACGTATCGACCTTCTGCCCTATCTCGATATCCGCGGAGCGGGAAGGGGGGCGGCGGGGGGCACGAGCTTCGCCCCCGCGAGATATTACCCGATAGGGAGCACGCACGAGACTCGTACCCGGATTCTTCGCTATGACTCGCGGCCTACCCGGGTTTTTTGTCTCGCACTTTTTCAATTATCTTTGCGGTTTCTGGTACGAATTTAAAAAAATTGATTACAATACTTTTTATTTTTTATTTATCATGGATTTGTAATTTGTTTATAATTTTTTTGTTTGTGATTGATTTATATTTTTTAAATTATAATTCGTTTTATTTTTATTTATAATTAATTTATCATTTTTTTATTTGTGATTGATTTATAATTTTTTAATTATGATTAGCTTATCGTTTTTTAAATGTTATCTATTCATAACTGTCTCAAATCGTCATGATGAAGATGTCACACGTTAAGGTCAACCGTGGTTACAATGAGGGAAGATTTTTTTTTCTAGAGCACGCGGATTCCATTTGCTTTCATTGCACTCGTGAATGCGTACTCGATCTACTTTGATGTGTAAACGGGGAGAGAGGAAGAGCGTCCGGAAAAATAATTAATTCAGTGCGAAAGGCATTCACGGAATTTATTTGACATCCCGTGATCTGCGTGGGTCAAGAGAGGCTCGAGAGTATGACAAATGAATGCGAGGAGTGAGACGAAGGCTGTGTGGCTCTATCAAGAAAAAAAGAGAAAAAAAACCCAGAACCTTGCACATTGCTTCCTCATTATTTTTCATCATCTACAGATTCAACCTCAAAAGTGCGCTGATGGATTTTCGTTTCCTCTCGCGGGTTGGGAAGCTTTGTGAGAGGTGAAAAATAATGAGGGAGCAATTTGCGAGGCTTTGCGGCGGCTCGTTTAATCACTCTGTAAATTTATCTCCCGGAAATTCGCTAAAGCCACGCGGAATCGACAATTAATCAAATTGAACTCATTAGACTCATTAGACGCGAAGAAAAGCAATCCGTTCAATCAAATCCACCGCGATCAAAGGGCAGCGGTTGCTCCTTCCCCGAAACAAATTTACGCTCGAGAGTTTCGTCTCTTCGCATCGATGAACAATTAATTTTCAGCAACCCGAAACATCCTTTCATCCCCCGAAGCCAAAGCAAAACACAAGTCGTTAAAAACAAACCCTGAGGTTCCCAGCCGCAACCGGATACCACACGATTATAATAACGCAACAATTTTATCCTCAGAAACTGGCGAACATAAACCGAACGGTTCCAGCTCACATTTTCCTCCACCTTCGAGGGTGCGGCCCGACGTTCATTCATCGCGCGGCTGCATCCAGGTGCACCAAGTCATCAGCAGCCTCCACGTGTGAACGTGCCGCACGTACCAGGAGCGCAAAAGTCTCAGCAGCCCCTCCGACAGGGTCTGCAGTGTCTCAACTATTTTCGTGCGCCACCCCGATAGGATCCACCCTGTCTGTCAAAGCAAAATTGAACGTCACGTCTATTCCGATCCACAAATTCTGACGATAGAAAATTGCAAGACCTGCAGGCAAAAAAAAAGGATTTGCGTGGGACACGAGTCGTGAAAAAAACAAATTGCATACCGGGAGGGGGTCACAATAGCTTATGACCAAAATAACGAATCGCTAAAATAGAACATTTCAAAATAATGAACGATCTGAAACTAGAATGGTAATTATTATGAAATTCGCAATTTCAGCCATTCGCTATTTTCATCATTCGCTATTATGATTCCATTTTAATAAAGATGTGGGTCAAAATAGTGAACGATCAAAACAGCGAATGGCCGAATTAGCGAATTTCATAATAATGGCCATTCTAGATTCAGACCGTTCATTATTTTGAAATTTGCTATTTTAGCCATTCGCTATTTTGGTCATTAGCTATTTTGACCCGCACCCTGCATACCATGCAATTGTGATCGCATTACAATTTTACTCCCAGAAATTGGTGGCTGCGTTTGGATACACAAACGTCTCGACGTCTCATATTTTTCTTCGCGCTCCGAGTGTTCATTCATCGCCACCGCATCCAGATGCACCGGGTCCAAGTCATCAGCGGCTTCCACGCGCGAACGTGCCGCACGTGCCGGTATGATAGAAGCCAGGCGGTGTGTCTCGACGATTCTCCTGCGCTCTAACCCCGTGGGATCTCCACCGTGGCGTCTAGTCGTCATCCCAGCCGCATTTCTCATCCACCTACGCTCCAGCCAACCCGAGACCCGCCCGCCTTTCATCCACGTCGTGTAGTTCCATGCATACCGCGTGTTCCTTGGTTCCACAGGAAGTACGTACCCTGAATACGTCTATTATTATCACTGTATATACTTACCGTGCGATGTGCCAACGCGGTACATAACACCTTCTATACATTTACCGAGACGTTGTAGTTGGGTGTAGCGTATAGACACAGAGAGCAAGGCGTAACGGCGCAGCCTCGACTGGATGAGGTAAATACGAAATTATGTGCCACATCAGCCTGGGTAGTCGCGGCTCTCGCGTATGCAGACAGTGTAAACACGTGGTGCACGCTGGGAAGACGACAGGGTGGCGTACAATAACGAGCCGCACGGAAAGAGCCTGCATCCTACTTCAGATCCGCGACGTCTCCAACGCCTCCACGGGCGGAGCAGGTGGTGGGTGTTGGATAAAGCCCAACGCTGAGCCGCCACGGTTCTCGAGTGCCTTCGACCTGAAGGTGTTGTGCATTGAGCGAGCGTTGCAGGACTCGTTTATCGATGTTGCGACGATGCGATAAGAGTTTGCGATGTGGAATATGACAACGGGACCCGTTTGACTTCTGATGACAGCAAAGGATCACATTGGTTGTGCGGGGGTTCAGATGATTCACGTGGAATAAAGGCGTACAATTTGTTAAATGAAAATGAACACGATATATTGAAACGATTACAAAAATAACTTGAAATACAACATATGTAAAAGACAAAAGAGTCAACTCGTAGACAGAGTGTAGACTGAGCGAATGGTCGGTTGAGTTGTAACCGCTACGCTGGTTCGTTATGAACTGACTTTTCTTGAAGGAAAAATCCCGACGCTTCGCTCGTCGACAAAGACAAAACGAAAAGGGAAAAGGAGACGGAAAGTTTACAAAATACTGGATGGAAAACGAGAGTACAAGTAGGTCCTTTAGGCCGCCAAATGTGACTTACAATGAACAGCCTTGTCTCAGAGCGGAGACTCGGCTTGGGCCCTAAAGGCCCTTGACATTATTGCAGAGAAAACCGTGAGGCGGTTATTCGTTTTCGTAAACAGAAAATCGGAAAAAAGGAATGCTGAGAAAAAATCGAATGGCTGAGAAAAATGTTGGGGACGTGAAAGTTTGGAAATAGTAAAATTAATATTTGTTATTAATCAGCAGCAAGAGCGTAGTGGAGACGTGGTCACCACAGTTGTTTCCACTTTCAGACTTGGGACGTCCAAAAAGCATTCGTTATGGAATGATATAGTCTTGATATTTAGATCGCACGATCAAAGCGCAATTATGGAATCTTGGATGGTAACAGGCAGAGCAGGAGGGTGTTGGATAAACCCCAACGTTGAGCTGCCACGTTTCTTGACCTGGAGATGTTGGGCATTGAAGAGCGTTGCAGGACTCGTTTATCAAAGCTGCAGCGATGCGATAAGACTTCAAGATGTAGAATATGACAACGGGACGCGTTTGACTCATGATGACAGCGAAGGCTCTGAAGAGACATTGGTGAGCATTTAGTGGAAACTGTGTGGGTAAGTATGGAGTCCTGTATGAGAACATTATTTTAAGTGTCTTCGACCTGGCGGTGTCGCACATTGAACAGCGTTTCAGGCCACGTTTATCAAAATTGCAACGGTGCTATAAGAATTTATGATGCACCCTATGACATATCAGGCCCGCATTTGACGTTAGTTCGCGGCATCGCCGCAGCCATATCCGAGGTCAATCCGAATTGCGGTTTGGGTTATGCGCGCGCGGTACGATGTGATTTGCAATGGAAATAGCGATACATACGGGATCCTCGTGGTGTCACGCCCGATCCCCGGTGGGTTTCCTAAGTGGCTCTTCCCGTCCCCCGACGGTTTCGATTCAGTCAGAGACGGCGCAGGGATTTGTTCGCAGGGCCTGACCGAAATCGCTGTCAATTGTGCCTATATCGATGCGCGCTTAGTATTCCGACACGGTTGCCCGGGAGGGAAGACCCGGGATCGAAAGTGCCATATTATAGTATATTGGAAGTTTGGCGGAATGGCCGAAAAAATCGTATCGGTCGTGTGGCGAATTGAACGACGCGGTCGCAATACAAGCGTCCACAAAAATGTCACCCCTTTGCGGTCCTTCGTCATCGAAAAATGGCCAACATTTTTTTTTGCCATTTCACTATTTATTCGACTCTCACAAAATTCCAAATTAGTAAACCTACGTGACGCTACCAGTAATTACCATTTTCCTCGGGTTATCCCATTTTCCTGCGGTTATCCCATTTTCCTCCGGTTATCCCATTTTCCTCCGGTTATCCCATTATTCTCCGGTTATCCCATTTTCCTCCGGTCATCCCATTGTCCTCCGGACATCCCATTTTCCTCCAGTTATCCCGTTTTCCTCCGGTTATCCCATTTTCCTCCGGTTATCCCAGTATCCTCCGGTTATCCCATTTTCCTCCGGTTATCCCATTTTCCTCCGGTTATCCCATTTTCCTCCGGTTATCCCATTTTTCTCCGGTTATCCAGTTTTTCTCCGGTTACGCCATTTTCCTCCGGTTATCCCATTTTCCTCCGATTATCCCATTTTCCCCCGGTTATCCCATTGTCCTCCGGTTATCCCATTGTCCTCCGATTATCCCATTTTCCTCCGGTTATCCCATTTTTCTCCGGTTATCCAGTTTTTCTCCGGTTACGCCATTTTCCTCTGGTTATCCCATTTTCCTCTGGTTATCCCATTTTTCTCCAGTTATCCCATTTTCCTCCCGTCATCCCATATACCATTGGCCCATATTTAAAAAACGGCCACTTCCGAACATGCAGCATCGATCGCGCCCGAATTTCCACGCAAGTTTTACACACCCGACCTGTTCGCACAAAAGCGCACATGTCGCGCCCATTCATTCGCCCATGGTGATAAGCACTTGGGGCATAAACAGGCGCGTGTGGGACGCGCGCTTGTGGAGTTGGGGAGCGCGATAGCGAGCGAGAGAAAGCCGGGGCGCGCTACACACGCCGTTCCACATTTCCCTCTCACTTTTGCCGCCCGCCTCTCGCTCGCAGTCATAATCATAGCCCGTGTAACGCGCGCAGGGCGCACCAGAGGCACCGGTCGGTGTCTTTTCGTGAGACTGGCGCGCGAGGCGCTTGCGTGGCTCGCTGATGCCGAGGGACGACGCCGGTGTCGCCACCCCCGCGCGCTCACCCAACCCCCGCAGAGATACCAATCCCCCTCCCCCCCCCCCCTTCCTCCCTTCGCCACCGACCCTCCGCTAGCGCGGGGTATAGCGAGAACCGAGCGTCGTGAGCCAGTCCGACGCCGGGGCCCGTAACGCCATGACGTCACCGTGTCCCGTCGCGTCCGCCGCTGCTACCAGAAATACCAGAGGCAACGCCAGCAACCACCATCTACGACTGTCGTAGCCGGGAGTTTGCGCGAGTCTTGTACGCGACGTTCGCACCGTCCGTGTCGTCGTTTTTTTGTCGCTCACGTCCTCTCAGCTCTCTCAACCCGCGTGACTCGCTCTCCACGTGAATGAAAAGTAAATCCGTAGAAAGTATACCTTGGGGTGATTCGCAACCACCAACGAGTCGGTCGCTAATTTTGTTTCGCTGATTTTGGTCAAAAGTCGATGTGTCATTTTTCGTTTTTTTTTTTGCTGATGCTAGAAGATTTTTTTTTTTTCGTACTGAGAAGTCGATATTTTTTTGTGATGCACGAGATTTCTGTGATGTTGGACTGGTGCAAGTGAGACTGAATTTGGGACGTTGCTGTCGTGTACTACGTGGATGGGAATTGAAACGCTGGGGCACCGAGATTTATTTGCTTTATTTTGTCAGTGGATAACGTCGAGGGTCGACGGCGAGAGAATTTTATTTTATCTCGTACGCGTGATTGATTTTGTTATTTTTAATTTTTGTTTTTTTACGGTCACTCGTTTTCGTTTGACGTATATTTCCGTTGTTTCGTTGATAAATCTTCGGGTTTCACGCACCCGTCGTGCCCACGTTGTGAAGTTACCCGGTGTGCCAGTGCATACGAGCTGTGGTAGCGAGGCAGGAGCTGCGCGAGCCTGCGACCGCATCGTCGTTTATGCAGCGCGCGTACGAAACCGTATGTGACTGAAAGTTGGTCGTTGAAAAACGCTCAGGGGAATTATTCGACGGATAACTCCGGCCGGGATCGCAACAGATTTTCGCTCGCCGCGAGAGGAATATTTCACGTCCCATCGCTGAAATGAGATTTTTTTTTGCATAATTTTTTTTTGTCGCACCATTTTTTAATAAACATTATTCACTGTTTATTTTCACGACGATGAGTTGTAGAATAAATTTAGTAATTAATAAAGTACAGAGGACACCCAAATGTGGCTTATGTGTTTATTATAATATTATGTCGTTTTCTTTTTTTTTCGCTATTTGCATTAATTATTTTTATTATAACGAAACGCATGCGTGTTTTATGCACGGCCAGTTCTGCACGTAAAAAAAAAAATTAGTCGCTGAAACCATTAATTTTGTGGAGAGGATTTAATTAGTCAGTGTGCCTTGTGGACTTGTAATTTATTACTTGTGTTATTTTTGTTTTATTGGTGTTGCCGAGTAACGCTGGGTTATATACGCTCGTCGTAAATCTGTGCGAAGTTATTCCGAGCCCGGCGTCAAGTCGATACATTTTCGAGAGGGTGGAAGGAGATCCACAGTGGGAAAAGAGTCGAACGGGTCTGGGTCACGAAGCTTATACTACTAGAGATTTTCTCTGTCAGCCGAAAACCCCAGAGGGCTTAATGGAAACGCGCGTTTCCCGTGTGCCAGTGTATTTTGTCAGGGATACAGCGAGGCAGAGGAGGATTTCGCCTGGTTGTGCGCCGTGTCGATTGAATTTTCACGTTTATGCGATTTCGGTGCCCACTTAAGCCCCGGAGTGAATGCGGAATGAGGTTATTTCGTTTCGCGTAATTTTTCGACAATTACGCACCAGTATTTGATTTTACTGCCTCGTAAAGTTGACGCAATGTCATTTTTATTTTTTTATTTTTCGAGTTGGTGACAATTACAGGTTGGAATGTCAATAAGCGTCCGGCATTTTTAAATTGGGGTTAAAGATTATAATCAGTGTTGATCATAATCGTATTGATAATAACAATCAGTGTTGATTGTAATCTTTAACAATCGATTAATTTAATAATGTAATAACTACATGAATGCTTAAATATTTACCCTCTTTATTTTTGAATATATTGAGGTAATGCGAATGATTTTGTGGTAAATATTGATGATCATCAATACACTTAATATTTATTGCATACGCCTCGTTAAATCTTTATTTACAAAATTGCAAACGAGCTTTCGTTATGCGTCCGTGCGCTTATATTAAATACCAGGTGGTATTCAACTCGACGTGCCTTTCATTCCGTAAACCATTTACCAGTCACTAATGAGTTGCTTCACTCGGTGCCGTAGTTAATCAATATTCTAATGTTTATCGAAGCGAAATTATTAGCGAGTTCATCAATAAGTTTGTAAATTAAATGAGTTCGGTCATTTTCACGGTTTAATGGACCATTTCCATTCCGCGAATGGGTGTTTTCAACCCTTCCTAATGGTGCACGGTACACGTAGAGCGAACAACCCTCATTCACCGTTTACTTGTTATTATCTATCAATTAAGCTTGATTTACACCTTTTTTTTTACATAACAAACATAAAATTCTATCTAAAATATAAATAAAAATATAAATCTTTTCTTCAAAACAAAAATGAAAATAACAAAAAGACGTTCAAATATTTGCTGTCTGAAAAAGCAATTCGTTCAAATCAATTTCATACACTTATATAAAAAAAAATATTCGCCGGGAAATTCATAATAATTATTCCATCAATCAAGCTCAATTTAGAACATTATTTTTTACATAACATACATACAATTTTATCCAAAATATAAATAAAAATATAAATCATTTATTTTAAATAAAAATTAAAATAACAAATAGACGTTCACGTATTTGCTGTGTGAAAAATCAATTCGTTCCATTCAATTTTATTCATTTATATGAAAAAAAAAAATTCGCAGCACAATTAAATTATTATTCATTTCACATGTCTCGCAAATCCACGTACAATAAATGTTGTACATCTGCCGTATAACGTCATTCGCGTTTTGTATGTCGTACATCTCGAGCAGACGATCCGGTCGTCGAGGGGGAGGGGGGTTGGGGGTGGTTTGTGCCAAAAGCTGGGATAGCGATGCACAACTCGTTCGGGCAATAAAGCTCCGTGGACTCCTTGACAAAAACCCCGGCGCGCCTCCCCCTCTCACTCACTTTCTCGTTACGAAGATTTATCACCGTCAATGCGACGGCGGCGGCGGTGGCTTACCCGCGACGATGAATTCTCGCGGGATGAAGGCCACGGGGCGCGAAAACCGGGGAGGGTCGGACGCGGGTACCGTGAACACGCCGCGCGCTGCACTCTTCTGACCCGGAAGGGCGGAAAATGAAGATTCTAAAGTTCGCGCGGTTCGCTCGTCTCACGGATTCTGGTCCCCCTCGCTTCCCTCGCCCCTCCTCGCCGGTCCACCTTCAATTTTGCATAATTGTTGAATCTGTACAAATAACGAATGCCACAGCGGTGCTACCGACGTCGTTCATTTTCGAATCCGCACAACCCGGTCTTATTGCCCCGCAGCGCTCTGGCCTCTCCGTTCTACCGAATTTTCCTGCTTTCGTGAATTTTCGTCCCCTCGCCGTCTTACTCGGTAAACATTTGCTTTACGCTGTTTTTATAGTAATCCGGCGCCGGCAGATTCGTCCCAACTTCGCGGATTTTTTTATTTTTATTTTTATTTTTGACGTAGTGTGCGTAAAATGAGTTTTTACGCACAGTGCGTAAAGTGGAGTTTTTACGCACAGTGCGTAAAGTGGAGTTTTTCGCATACTACGTACAAAAAATATGATACGCCACACGTGCATAAAGTCGTATTTTACGCACTTGTGGCATAATATGCTATTTTTTACGTTTGCACTCTTCCGACCCGGAAGGGCGGAAAATGAAGATTCTAAAGTTCGCGCGGTTCGCTCGTCTCACGGATTCTGGTCCCCCTCGCTTCCCTCGCCTCCTCGCCGGTCCACCTTCAATTTTGCATAATTGTTGAATCTGTACAAATAACGAATGCCACAGCGGCGCTACCGACGTCGTTCATTTTCGAATCCGCACAACCCGGTCTTATTGCCCCGCAGCGCTCTGGCCTCAACGCTCTACCGAATTTTCCTGCTCTCGCGAATTTTCGTCCCCTCGCCGTCTCACTCGGTAAACATTCGCTTTACGCTGTTTTTATAATAATCCGGCGCCGGCAGATTCGTCCCAACTTCGCGAATTTTTTTTTTTTTTTTTTTTCAATTTAGTTAGTACAGTTAAATAACTCGAATACCCAGATGGACGCGAAAAAGCTTCCCCTTTAACCACTTTTCAATTACTCGGCCACGCCCCGGCTGATACACCCCGGGTGAGAAAAATAGGGGATGTATTCCCTCCCATAACTTTTATCGCTCTTTTTCCGACAAGTTGAAATGGCTTTTTGTCAAAATAAACGCGGTGAAATGCAAATTTGGGATTTGCGTGAGTGGCTCTGCATACTCGAACTTTTTTATGACTTGCAAAAATAATGTTAGGCTTATTGCTGAAATAATAAACCAGTTTTTTTTCACCGTTGTTTCTAGGACAAAATCTGTTTATCGCATTTATTAATTATTAATATGAACCACGTGGTAAATGATTTTTCGCTCTCCCACCATTTTTGCATAAATCTTCAACTGGAAGTGTAAAAAATTCGACAAGAAAATAGACAGTGACTACTCGAAGAGTCGCTGCACAGGAGCCACTTGAAACGGCGAAAAACTCGTAAACCCCCGCGAGGAGCTTCATAAGGCTCATCAAGATTGCGAAACGGCCCAAAGCAACTTGTCCTACGTCGCGAAATAAACGAGAACTCTCGGAGCGAAAGCTGGAGCTGAACAATTTTACTTCTATCTTTCCGCCTTTATTTTCCCCCTTCTCACCCTTGACTCAACTTCGTATTCCCCCAAGGGCTTTTTCTTTTTTCCTGGAAGAATTTCACTTCTCTTTGCTCGTCATCATCGTCGTCGTTGTCGTCTCATCTACGTCTTCACTTTCCGTTGCATTTTTTCTTCGTTTTTTTTTTTCACTCGCTCACCCTCAGTGCTCACCGCCCACGTGCATAGCCGAGTGGCTCGCCAGCCACGGTAAAAATTGAAACGCGCGCTGCAGCACTTATTCTTCTTCTCGTCTTTCTCGTCTTTTTCTTTCTCCGCGTCGTTCTTTTTTCACTCTGTGTATACAGATCTCGGTTTCGAATCCATTTTAAAGTTTCGCACGGGCGCGAGAGGCAGCACAATAAAAGTAGCCTGTTCATCCGTCGTTGTTCCCGACTTGAAAAGTCGGAAATTCCCCGAGCTTTCGCGAGCTTAGCGCTCCGACTCTCGAAGAGCGCGTTTCCACCTCCTCGCGTTTTTCCTTTCTTCCACTTTTGATCCTACAACTCAATATTTGAAGCAACCCGCCCTATTTTTCTTCTGCACTCGGCCACTGTGATGTATATCTCGAATCGCACCGATGTCACTCGGGGAATACGCGACGGATTCAAAGGATTCACCCTCCTGTCGGCAGTAATATAGTATCGTGGCCATTTTTCTGTTTTTCTCAACGTTTCAGTCGCTTCAGCCGTGAACATTGGAGACAGACCTGCGATTTTTACTTTTATTTTTATATTTTTACATTCGCAACGGTAATTTTAATTTCAATTTCAATTTTAATTTCCATTTTTCATTATAATATCAATTTTAATTTCAGTTTCAATTTCAATTTTAATTTCAATTTCAATTTCAATTTCAATTTTAATTTCAATTTCAACTTTAATTCCAATTTTAATTTCAATTTTAATTTCAATTTTGATTTTAGTTTCAATTTCAATTTCAATTTCAGTTTTAATTTTCATTTCAAATTCAATATTATTGTGACAATCGTTGATATCGTTTTCGGCGAATCAACGATATCTATTTTTCGATGTCGTCGCGTTTACGTGCCGTTCGAGAAACACGTGATATCGATTTTCAGTCACAACCAGATGTAGCTTTTCGTTTGCTCTCTTCGCGAAAATGTCGAGAGCGAACTCGCGATAGTTGTACATCAAAGTTTCCTGAAAGTCCCGCACCCACACTTACGTGTCTCTAAATTCATTTCTGACACGAGATTACAGTGCACGCCCGAGGGTATCGGAAGCGCCCGCGAATAACGTTCATATTTATCCCGCAACCATAAAAAAATGTAATGACGATTTGGAAAATAGCGAAACGTTTATCCAAGATCCTCTCGAGTTTGCAGTGCGTCCCGACTCCGTTTTCGTCGGAATTATGAGCGAAACGCTTCGCCTCTCGCGATCGTCCATACCCATTTCCGCGGTTTACACAGAGCTCCTTCGTTCGAAATTTATTTCCCATCCGCGGGAAACTATCGAGGAGCCTCGCACAGACGAAAAGCTTTGAGTCTGCGAAATTGAAAGCTCGAATTTTCCGAGACCCGAACCCAATCGGCCGAGACGATGAATAGACATTTATATTCATTGCGTGACTATAAAAAACGGGGGTAAGAAGGGAGAAACACCATACACACTCTCGACTCCGTGCGGCTATAGCGGTGAGAGAGAAAAACTTTTTAGACGCCCTCGCGCGCTTCGGCTATTTCCATTCTTCACGCGGATTATATCTTCGTCGGAAGAGGGGTGGATATATTTTTCTCGGACAATAAAACAGAGCAGGGGTTGGAAGTTTTTTTTTTCTCGAAATTTATGCGATAAACAGAGAGGAAGCCCAATTCCCATTTTCGTGCCGCACTAAAAGGGCCGGTTCATTCGAATTTCAAAATTGACTCGATATCGCCGTCCCTTCTGCAAAAGTGTTTGGCGTAAAACGTCAACGTCCGGATCCGACGAGAAACGGTTAGTGCGCAGCGAGCAAACTTTTTTGGAGCCCGAGAAACGTTGACATTTATCACGGCCGCCGCCACATCCGATCCCTGCCCTCGGATATTTCAGTCGGCATAACCAATCAGTTGGTCCGTCGTACCAATCAAAGCTTGATTGCTTCCACTAACAACCGCGGTGAGTGGAGGCGTCGCGATTGGCTGGTTAACCTAACCTCTTTAAAACTCACCGTGGGAATTGCTTCTCACTATTACCCCATATGTCATTTGCTATCATGCAGGCTGGTTGGAACTCAACATTTCGTTGGCTCTTTTCTCATCTTCCAAGCGAGCTTTTACTCTTCCTACATTTATTTCCTTCGCGCCCAAAGCTATACGACGTGGTACAAATTTCTCGTCCCCCGTAAACGACGCCCCTGAGCTTCTACCAACAGCCGCGGTGAGTGGATGAGTGGCGATTGGCTGGTTACCCTAACCTCTTTAAAACTCACCGCGAAAATTGTTTCCCACCGTCACCACATGCGCCATTTGATATCATACAGGTTGGTTGGAACTGATCATTTCGTCTTCCCTCGTCTTCCACAAAAAAATCTTATTTTGTTCCTGCACTTCTTTCCACGCCCAAAGCTACGACATGCCACACACGTTTCTCACCCCCCAAACACGGCGTTCCTGCAGGGAGAAAACTGGTTAGTTGAGGGCACAATCTTTTAGATGGTTGGAGGCAGTTAGTTGCAGAAAAGATAAGATTGTTTGTGGCAACTACGTCGCAGTGGTAACTTCAACAATTTTTGGTTAGTTGAGACAAATAGAACAGTCGGTTGGCTTTACCAATTAATTGGTTGGCGTTACCAATCTTTAAAACTCACCGCGAAAATTGTTTCCCACCGTCACCACATACGCCATTTGCTGTCATACAGGTTGGTTGGAACTGATCATTTCGTCTTCCCTCATCTCCCAAAAAAACCTTATTTTCTTCCTGCATTTATTTTCACGCCCAAAGCTGCGACATGCCACACGTTTCTCACCCCCCAAACACGGCGTTCTTGTAGGGAGAAAACTGGTTAGTTGAGGGCACAATCTTTTAGAAGGTTGGAGGCAGTTAGTTGCAGAAAAGATAAGATTATTTGTGGCAACTACGTCGCAGTGGTAACTTCAACCATTTTTGGTTACTTGAGACAAATAGAACAGTTGGTTGGCTTTACCAATGAATTGGTTGGCGTTACCAATCTTTAAAACTCACCGCGAAAATTGTTTCCCACCGTCACCACATACGCCATTTGATGTCATACAGGTTGGATGGAACTGATAATTTCGTCTTCCCTCATCTTCCACAAAAAACCTTATTTTCTTCCTGCACTTCTTTCCACCCCCAAAGCTACGACATGCCACACACGTTTCTCACCCCCCAATCGCGGCGTTCCTGCAGGAGGAAAACTGGTTAGTTGAGAACACAATCTTTTAGATGGTTGGAGGCAGTTAGTTGCAGAAAAGATAAGATTGTTTGTGGCAACTACGTCGCAGTGGTAACTTCAACCATTTTTGGTTACTTGAGACAAATAGAACAGTTGGATGGCTTTACCAATGAATTGGTTGGCGTTACCAATCTTTAAAACTCACCGCGAAAATTGTTTCCCACCGTCACCACATACGCCATTTGATGTCATACAGGTTGGATGGAACTGATAATTTCGTCTTCCCTCATCTTCCACAAAAAACCTTATTTTCTTCCTGCACTTCTTTCCACGCCCAAAGCTACGACATGCCACACACGTTTCTCACCCCCCAATCGCGGCGTTCCTGCAGGAGGAAAACTGGTTAGTTGAGAACACAATCTTTTAGATGGTTGGAGGCAGTTAGTTGCAGAAAAGATAAGATTGTTTGTGGCAACTACGTCGCAGTGGTAACTTCAACCATTTTTGGTTACTTGAGACAAATAGAACAGTTGGTTGCCTTTACCAATGAATTGGTTGGCGTTACCAATCTTTAAAACTCATCGCGAAAATTGTTTCCCACCGTCACTACATACGCCACTTGCTGTCATACAGGTTGGTTGGAACTGATCATTTCGTCTTCCCTCATCTTCCACAAAAAACCTTATTTTCTTCCTGCACTTCTTTCCACGCCCAAAGCTACGACATGCCACACACGTTTCTCACCCCCCAAACGCGGCGTTCCTGCAGGAGGAAAACTGGTTAGTTGAGGACACAATCTTTTAGATGGTTGGAGGCAGTTAGTTGGAGAAAAGATAAGATTATTTGTGGCAACTACGTCGCAGTGGTAACTTCAACCATTTTTGGTTACTTGAGACAAATAGAATATTTGGTTGGCTTTACCAATGAGTTGGTTGGCGTTACCAAGGCAACATTAATTGGTCGTACCAACCAACCGAGATGATGAATAGATGCGATTAGTTGATTGACACAACTCCTGTTCATCTACTAACGATGATTGGTTCTGATTGGAAGTTACACAATAACTTCCTAATATCATATTCCACCATACCGGTTGGTTGGCACCTATCAATTTCCTGGTTCTCCCAACTACACCTTTTTCTCCGTGTGAGCGCGAATCCCACTCGCTTAACGGACTCCAAGTTCCGTAGATTCAAACAGTCCCCAGGGCTGCAACAGAAAGAGCGCAGAGATCGAAGAAAAAAGAAGTGCCACCCCTTCTTCGGGTTCTTCGGGCCCCGACGAGGGGAAAAGTAACCCGAAGTCTGAAAGTAACGTAGGCCAGAGCCACGACGTTGGCTCGATTCTGTTTACCAGCGAAAGAACCAAACTAGATTTAACGACACTTCCGAAAAATTTACCTCGTAAGTCTGCCAGCCGAAAGAGTCGCAGTGAAGGAGGAAGGCGTAGAAGGGGGGTGGGGGGAGGGGGGGTTGCGTGGGTGTCAGCTACACATAGCTATGTAGAGCCACTCGTGGCAATTCTACTCTACACACGTGTCCGTTTCACGTACACCATTGACCATTTTCGCTGAGAGTGAGGCTGGAAGCGAATTTGAGGCGAAAGCCGAGAGATCGGGAGGGGCGGCTGTGCGACAACGCGGAGCGAAACGAAAACTTTTCGGCGCTCCGCGATAAAGTTTCGCCGTCGCGGGGGTAGAAAGGCCCTCAGCAACAGCAGCAGCAGCGGCAACAGCAGCGGCAGTAACAACCTCTGACGCGCCATGTTCTGCTCATCTCGCTCACCTCGCTTCCCTCACGACTCACTCCTCAGCAGCAGCAGCAACGGAACACCCACTGTGTTTCAGCTTTCAGGGACACGAGAAATCCTCGAGCAACGTTCACCTTTTTTCTCCAGCCCAGGAAATTTCGAGTCGTGAGACGCAAGCGGACATTCCCAGGATTGCAGGTTTCCCAAGAGCGCGCGGCAATTGGATACCAGAGTGTTTCCAGCTTCCCTCCACCGCAGAGACTGAGGGTCGGATCGAGGGGAATTCTTGAGGAGATTTACTAAGTGATTTGTGAGACATTCGTGCGTTATGCTCGCTCCATCGATCGGCAATTAGAAGGTTGTTGGATCTGGTTCAAGCGCTGAGTTTCGGTGGTTAAGTTGGAATGAATGTCGCATGGCGCATGAGGCTAGGGAAATGACTATGTGGGAGGATCGAGTCGTCTGTATCCGAATGACAGTCTGTATGGATGTCCGTGGGCGTAATTACCCTATTTTTTGCTTATTTATGTAGAGCTTTGTGCTGGCTTTGAGGCTTTTGGTGAAAATCGGGATTCAACACAATTGAATTGGACCTCTCGTATTCTTAAGGAGATATAGTGTGATGATCAAGAATTCATCGATTAGCAATTAGAAGCGTGCGGATGATTTAAGGACTCTGGGTTTTTCTGTAATTACGTTCGACTTACCGTAGTGTGGGATGAGGTCGAATAGAATAGCAGCTACGAAGGGGTCCAAGTGATATGTATCAGGCTGATAATGCGCTTCCTTCTGCCTGCCTTCATTGTAAATTGCCTGTGAGCGCAATGTTATATTTTTTGCTGTATTATTATGGAGCAACTCTTATTGTCCGCCTTTGTTAAGTCACAACTTTATTTTTGACGTAGTGTGCGTAAAATGAATTTTTACGCACAACGCGTAAAGTGCACAGAGAAAAAAATCAATGGATCAACCAAACCCAGCGGTGACCGGCTGTCAAATAAATGTTAAGTTAGAGCAATGACATTTTTTTGTTTCTTCAACAATCTCTCGGTTCAGTTGACCAAACGATGGTTAAGGTGAAAAAAAATATTGTCAAGCTGACTAAATGATTTATTTGACAGCCGGTGAACGCTGGATTTGTTGAATCAACAAATCTCTTTTCCCAGTGTGGAGTTTTTCGCATACTACGTACAAAAAATATGTTATGCCACACGTGCATAAAGTCGTATTTTACGCACTTATGGCATAATATGCTATTTTCTACCTTCGAATTTGCGTGGCAACTCGCATGCTGTTGTACGATTTCGAATCCACCTAAGATGAATTTCTTCTTGCAGGAGGATCGTCGCGATTTTCTCGGACGACCGCAGGAAGCCGTGGAGAAGCCATTACGTCCCGCCCGGCGCTGCGCATCGAGTGTGTGGAAATTTAATTTGATAAGGGTAGAAACGAGCCGGGTATTGCACAAGTCCGTGGTGGTTGAAGCGCGGCGGAAGGAATTTCGTATAAATTCCAGGCGGAAGATAAGAGCGAGCCGGACCGAGGAGGAGGCGGCGAGGAGGTAGCGAGGGTGAAACCCGACGAAATAGTGGAGAGGACCGGCGAGGAGACTCTAAATTCGCTACAATCGTGCAGAAGAAGCGGCCGGGAGTCTCGGGGAGCCGGCGTATAAATCTCGAAAAATGTTGCACGGGGTGGAACGCGGTGAATGGTGGCCGTGAGGCGGTTGCCGAGTCTCCGTGTGCAGCCTGTGTGTTGGTACTTTGGTTAGAGGGAGAGCGGTCGGGTGATTCACGTGCGTGGAAAAGTCGGACATCGCTTGGGAGGCCGCGAAATCAACTTGGCGCGCGGAAGTTCGAGAGCTCGGCGTACGCTCAACTCGACCGAGAGCCTCGAGTTTAAAAAACCCGACCTCGGTGTTTGTGCCTCGTGTACGAGTTTTTTGAGTGTCCGTGCGAGATATTCGCCGTGTGCCCGCGAGAAAATTCGCCTCAGCGCCCGCCGTTCGAGGGTTGAACGCTGCAGACGCGCGCGGAAGTCGAGGAACGACGAGGAGCAGAAGCGGGAGGCGGAAGAGCGGCTCAAGAGCTCGAGTAAATCTCATCCAGCTCGAAAATGGGAAAGAAAAATAGCAAACTAAAGCAAGACACCATCGACCGGCTGATGACGGATACTTACTGTGAGTATTTCAACCTTACGCTATACAGACATCTGTTCATCCTTTATAGGATGAAGTCACCAGTAAATGAACAGTTAAGCAGAGCCATTTGATTCTTATGGGTTTTGATAAAATCTAATGTTTTCAGACTGTTCGCGAAAATTTCAACGATTGACCGAAGCGTTGAATTATGTGATGCAGCTAAAAAAATCTCGTATTTTTATCGCGAAATGTATAAAAATAAATATTAAAAGCGAAAAATTCAAAAACACCAGTAAATGAACGGGCCAATCTAACCTACACTTTTATCCGAAAATAGGCGTCTGCGACAAAGTAATCGCCGTAGATAGCTAAATAATAAACGTATTAAGAGTCTAATGTTAATCCATGTCGTCTTAATATTTCATAAATTCTCAAAAAGCTGTTGTTCATTCACTGGTGACTGTTCAATTACTGGTGCATGCACCCTACCTAGTATAGTAATCATCTCTCTATATCTCTCTCTATATTATAACAATACTAGCAGGTTGTAGTGGCTCGCGCGCTTCGCGCGCTCGCTATATGCTCGAATCAAAATTAGATCGTTAAGGAAATTTAACGTGAAATGAACGTCTAACTTTATGAAATCGAGAAAAAAAAATTCGATTTCGTAAAGTTTGAAGACCCTGCCCAATAGGAAATTTCACGCTGATTCTGAAAAGCATCATTGTTAGCCCGAAAAACATAAAATTCGATGTGTAAAATGCAAAAAATGATTTTTAACTTTTTTCGAAATTACGTTACTTCGCTAAAATCGAGGTTACTTTTTTTTCGATCGACCAAATCTGGATTTTCTTTTTGCGTTTCAGAGAAAATTCTATAGCGAAGAGAATGCCGGAAGGCGGAATGCGATATCTTGATTTTTTTATTTTTTACAGAATGTTAAAGTCAGACCCCCAAAAACCGCACAAAAAATGAAAGGGGTATCCCTTCTAAAAATTTACGATTTTTGAGGGTCTGCGTTTAACATCTTGTAAAAAATTCAGTAATCAGGATATCGCGTTCCGCCTTGCTGCATTCTCTTCGTTATCGAGTTGTATCTCGATCGAAGAAAGAAAATCCAGATTCGATCGAGCCAAAAAAAGTAACCTCGATTTTAGTGATGTTACAACTGGGTAAGTGTGCGAAGCGCGCGTGGCCTATGGCCAGGTTAACATAAATATCTATGGCCAGGTTATGTTAACCTATGGCCAGGTTAACATAAATACAGATTTCTCATTTTGGGACAGACTTGAATTAAGGGGGAGGGCAAGGTTTTATTATTTAGGGCAGACTTTAATTAAGAGTGCTGATTCAGACAAACCGACAAACAGGCAAACAACTTTCCAAAATATATATAAGATTTCGCCACAGCTGCAACTGTGTATATACAGGATACACATATACTGAACATTACGTTTCAAGCACATTTTTTTACAGTGCTGGCTTGGGATCTATGTAGTATAAAGGGTGGGGATCGAAATATCTAATGACCAAAATAGCGTATGGCTAAAATAGCAAATTTCAAAATAATGAACGGTCTGAATCTAATATTACCATCATTATGAAATTCGCAATTTCAGTCATTCGCTGTTTGACCATTCACTATTTTGACCTGCATCTCAGTTAAAATGAAATCGAAATAGCGAATGGCTGATATTGTGAATTTCATAATGATAACAATACTACATTCAGACCGTTCATTATTTTGAAATTCACTATTTTATCCTTTCGCTATTTTGGTAATTAGCTATTTTTACCCCCACCCCACCAAGTTAATCAGCGTTTTGCGTTGCCATTACTCGATTGGGTGACCCCTGATTAGTGTTCGATCCCTCAACTTGGTTACGCGGGCAGCCGGATCGTAAAGCGAGAGATCATTTTTCCCGAACGAGGTTCCAAGTGCCTGGCGCAAACTTTCCGCAGTTTTCCTCTCCCCGCTAGCCCCGCACGTGGCTGTAAATATATAATACCACTTGTGTCTCGAGCCAATCCCTCAAAGTGTATTCCGGATCAACGTCGAACGTGGCGGGAAACGACGGGCTGAGTGATGGCCACTCGATGAGAAGATTCTTCGTCATTGAAGAATTCAGGGTGGATTTAAGGTGCGGACGTCCAGTATCGTGATGTAAAAATTCGCGTCTCGCTATTGGCTTCGACGTGGGAGAAATTTCACGCCAGGGAAATCGTTTTATCGTCTCGAATCCCGTCCCGCAACCCATTTTCCGATTGGATAAGAAAGACCGGAAGATTTCCGCCGCGGGGAAATCCGCTCGAGAGCCCGTCGAGGGTTTCGCGCTACTCGAACCTCGGATAATTTGAGACACCGTGGGAACCACCGTGCGGCGCGCTTCGTCGCAGATGCTGCGCGTTCAAAGCGCTCAAAGCGTTCCCCACATTCTCAACGCAAACTGCGGCATCGAACTCGCCCACATTTCGCGATCAATTTGCGTGTACGCAAGTTCATTACACATGCGAACACGCGCGGCTCTGTACTCGACTTCCGCTTTTTTTTCTCGAACTCTCACCTTCGTTTTTTAACTTTGCACTTTGCACTCCTTCACTTCCTAACCACCCATTCGCGAGCCGGGTTGCCTTCGTTCCTTGCATTACGACCCGGTACAACCGCATTCCGTGTTTAATCTGATGATTAACCGCGCATGTAATTTATTCAGGTCTGTGGAATGCATTTACATAATCCAACTTCCGCACATTCGGTCCCATTTTCTTTTCACTTTCGTCGACGATTTATTAGCGAGACATTTTCGCACACACGTGGCTCCCATTTTACGTACGATCGAGCAACCCTGGTAGAAAATCTGTAGCATTTAATTCGGACTTGGTCAGGCCCTGGTCAATGCTACGTTGGCCTGACCAGGGCCTGACTAAGGCCTGACTAGGACCTGACTAAGACCTGACTAGGGCCTGACCATGGTCAGACTAAGGCCTGACCAGGGCCTGACTAGGGCTTAACTGAGGCCTGACCAGAGCCTGACTAGGGCTTGACTAAGGCCTGACCAGGGCCTGACTAGGGCTTGACTAAGGTCTGACTAGGGCCTGACCATGGCCAAACTAAGGCCTGACTAGGGCCTGACTATAGCCGAATGTGACGCTACAGATTTTCTAGTGGGGAAGACCTGCATGTGAGGTACATGTAGGTCTTGCGAGATAGCTGTCAACCTGTAGCCGGCACAAAATGACCCGGGAACTCGGGAGATGGATTCTCACGTATTCTATATAGCGTAGCGTTGGTCCCTATGTACTGCGTACTACACGACTACGCGGTCAACTGTATGGTGTGAGGCGCCGGGTTTCTGTTCTCCCTCGGGGATAAAACCGGACGACTCGATTCCACGCCACTCCACTGGTTCTTTCACGATTGACCCGCGTGCTGGTGGAGCAGCAACTCTTATGGCCTCTCTTGCTTCCCCGAGACTCTTACACGCTTGTAACAAGACGTAAAAGACGGTGGGCGGAAAAAGAGAGGAAAAACAACTGGACGCAGTGAAAGAAAAGAGCGGGAAAGCCCCCCGGGGCTGGATCCTGCGAAAACCCGGGGAAGACCCGGGGAAAACGGGGTGAAAAGGCCTTTGCCACTCTGCAGTGGAAACACTGCGGCTAACCCGAAATTACAAGCTCGTTAGTACCTGCGTCACCTTCTTGCGTCGGTTCTTCTCTGGTTACACACAGCCTCAAACGACTCAAGAATTCGGGTCCCACGTGCGGTGTGAAGCCGTCTGACGACGGTGAAAACATTTGGTACAGAGATCAAATTAGAGAAAAAGATAAAGCTACACCGAGAGAAAAAGTTTCCTTGATTCAATGAAATTTCCTTGAAATCTCAACCTATGAACCATTTCTTTGAGGTCAATGAAATAATATCCTTAAGTTAATATTATATTTTCTTTGAATGATGTCATCAACCAAATTATAGGTTGTGTCCACCAAGTTTTTGGTTACGTACCACAGTACTTAGATATGTTCACCAATAACTTCGATGGTTTAACCAATGATTATCTTCTTGATTTGACTTGACTTAACTATAACATAACAGATCAGCTTGCGCGAGAAACACTACTACGAGAAATACGACTTATCGCGAATGAGCCAAACGTTGACAGACCGGGTGCCGTCTGTCAAGGAGATCATGTCTTTGAAATTCAAAGAAATATTTCATTGAAATCAATGAAAAAAATTCAATCCACATATTTCTTTGGAATCAAGGACATTTTTTCTCACGGTGTAAGCATGTGGCCTAATATTTGCATATTTGCAGAGATAAAAAATCATTTTTTGCGTTTTTCTCGACGATTTTTCTATTTTTCGGACAAACAACGGATAAGATTTTCGAACTTTACGAAAACGAACATTTTTTTCGCGCAAAACGCAAGGCATCTTTCGGCTTTAAAATTTTGTAAAGAAATCAGAAATCAAGATATCGCGTTCCGCCTTCCGGCATTCTCTTCGTTACAGAGTTTTTTCTGGAACGAAGGAAGAAAATCTAGGTTGATTCGATCAAAAAAAAGTAACGACGATTTTAGCGAAGTGACAACTGTATGGTCTGGTCTTGTTTGAAAAATGTCAAGCACAGAACTTTTCTTGAGAACCTTTCCCAATCAAATTTAATTCTTCCGCGAAGACCTCGGTCCTCGGCAAGGCTGCAGGCGCGAGCCCCATAAATGTGACGTGTTATGGCTTTATCCCCGTAGCATTTCATGCCTCTAAGACTGCTTAAACACGGCTAAGTCGGAATTACGAGCACCCATATACAGCCGCCGCGAAGTTAGCGCGCGTTAATTAACACAAGGATGTTTGTGGCCTCGGAGACGTCAGGTTGCGCTTTAATTTCCCCAGCCGCTGTATTCCCGCACGGAATTGCTATATAACGCGGCGCCATTTTCCGACCCTTCCGCGGCAGCAAAGTGAAAGAAAGCGAGCAAGGATGTCTGGGGGGAGAAAAAAAGGCGGTGGAAAAAGGAGAGCGAAGGAGAGTCGCACAAAGAAAAACGCTGAAGTCTCGGACGAGACGCGGGGAGGGAGCGAGGAGCAGCGCGACCGTCGTTCCCTTCATCCGCAACCCCTCGCTGAGTCCAGACTGCGGCTAACGCGAAATTACAAGCTCGTTAAGGCGCCGTTGATGCCCCCGCCAGCTTTTCTGTCCCTCACTCTGTCGCCTCTCAGGGCTTCGCCTCGCTTCCGCTGGGTTCCCGCCAATTTGCCGTCCACCTAGAGCCGCTGCTGCGCACCATTCGAGGAAAGTGGGAACACTGCGGGCTGCAGGCGCACCCAGCGACAACCTCGTCCTGATCCTCGTTGTCTCGTAATAACTGAGCAAAGATGAAATTTAACGGGTGTTAAGGACCGGGCGGACGTTGAATCGGACGCCGAAGAAAGTCGAGGGTGAAACGAGGGGTTTGCCCGGAGGACAAGACGAGTCCGGACGCGGCGTCGAAGGAATAAAGGGAGAATACGAGGCCAATAAGCACCCCATCATCAAATCTCTCGTCGTTTTCCAACTCCTCGTTATGTTCAACTGGCTCGTCAACGGGAAGTCAAGGTTTTTGCATTCCTCGTCCTGGTGTCCTGGAGTCGGAACGATGGGACTTGTTGCCGGTTCGTTATGCCTATGCTGAAAAGGTAGCTTCATATTGGGTCAACTAAATCTGTGAAACATGGGTTGAGGAAAACACTGCGAGGTCGTCTTAATCCTCGTTGAGTCGCGATAAGTGTGCAAGGATGAAATCTGACGGGTGTTAAGGACCGGATGATGAATCCGATGCCGAAGAAAGTGGAGGGTGAAGCGGGATTTGTCCGAAGGATAAGACGTCCGGATGGAATTGAAGATAAAAAGGGAATACATGAAGCCAATAAACATCCCATCATCAAATCTCTCGTCGTTTTCCAACTCCTCGTTATGTTCAACTGGCTCGTCAACGGGAAGTCAAGGTTTTGCATTCCTCGTCCTGGTGTCCTGGAGTCGGAACGATGGGACTTGTTGCCGGTTCGTTATGCCTGTGCTGAAAAGGTAGCTTCATATTGGGTCAACTAAATCTGTAAAGCTTGGGTTGAGGAAAACACTGCGAGGTCGTCTTAATCCTCGTTGAGTCGTGATAAGTGTGCAAGGATGAAATCTGACGGGTGTCAAGGACCGGATGATGAATCCGATGCCGAAGAAAGTGGAGGGTGAAACGGGTTTTGTCCGGAGGACAAGACGTCCGTATCGAGTCGAAGGAATGAAGGGAAAACATGAAGCCAATAAACATCCCATCATGAAATCTCGACGTTCGCCAACTCCTCGTTACGTTCAACTGGCTCGTCAACGGGAAATCAAGGTTTTGCATTCCTCGTCCTGGTGTCCTGGAGTGGGAACGATGAGACTTGTTGCCGGTTCGTTATGTCTATGCTAAAAAGGTAGCTTCATATTGGGTCAACTAAATCTGTAGAACTCGGGTTGAGGAAGACACTGCGAGGCCGTCTTAATCCTCGTTGATTCGTGATAAGTGTGCAAGAATGAAATCTGACGGGTGTTAAGGACCGGATGATGAATCCGATGCCGAAGAAGGTGGAGGGTGAAACGGGGTTTGTCCGGAGGACAAGACGTCCGTATCGAGTCGAAGGAATGAAGGGAAAACATGAAGCCAATAAACATCCCATCATGAAATCTCAACGTTTGCCAACTCCTCGTTACGTTCAACTGGCTCGTCAACGGGAAATCAAGGTCTTGCATTCCTCGTCCTGTTGTCTTGAAGTCGGAACGACGAGACAACAAGGTAGCTTGATTAGATCATCCAGATCGTAACACGTAAGCGTAATGACGTTACTGCTCATCCCAAACACGCGTTGATCCGTTAAACCAACTGACTTTCGAAGACAAACAAGATAAGTCATTGACGACGCTGCAACCAAACGTTGACGTGTTTTGCGCATTAAACGAGCTCCGTGTCCACCGGATTTGGTTGAACCAACCAATCTGTTACCTCATTTCCGGCTTTTCAAGTGTCCAGGACGCGTAACGCGGTTCACCGGGTCCGATTCCCGCGAACGACAGCTGCAACTTTCAACACCTGCACAACCCCACAAGATCCTTTGCCATTCCCGCATTCCAGTGCATATTCGCGAATCACGCTGAACGCGCGATTCGTCCGGGGTTACGTCAGCTCCGCTTTATCACCTTCGGCTCATATCTGACAGTTGCTATAACAGCCGCCACAGAAGCGTCGCTTTCGTTATTTCAAAAGCGCACAGAGACTGGGTCACTCTTTGTCGCAAGTCCGGCATTCAGCTTTTGCGCTGAATAGATGCATTTTTTTTTATTCTCCCGCAGTCTCAGTCGCCGTTCGCGCCTCCATCGACGGAAAGCGCGGCCATTGTCCACTTAAGCAGCCGCTAAAACCAGTTATATATACTTTTATCTCTCGTCCAACGGTGCGCCGCTCACAAAAGCCGCCCGTCAATCACGAACGGCACGTGACAAACAACCGCCGTCATTCAAACTGACGAACGCGTTGCCGAGTTCAGATCGTAATATCGAATGATGCTTCGCTTCGCTTTGCCCAACATAGTCTCATTCCGTTTACACTCGTCCGCATTCGTACGTCGCCTTCCTCCTCAGAGCTCCCTCTCATCCTCCACACATGCGGCGAATCGGTGCTGGTCGAGTCTCTCTCTCTCTCTCTCTCTCTCTCTCTCTCTCTCTCTCTCTCTCGATATTCACGTACAGCGTGCAGCACAACCGATCGTAACTAAGGACAAGCAACGAAACGCTTTGTCTCGGACTTATTGTGGCAGCACACGAGAGAAATTCCAGACGAACGTCGACGTGCTCGGACTATCCGTTTTCAGTCCCCCCTGCGAACGCCCTCTTTTTCCACGTCCACCGCGTCGGGCACAAGTTGTCTCCTCCATCGTCGCTCCCTTTTACCCCACCCCCACCACACGTGCTCAGATATCAACGTTACGTGGTGACTATATGCGTTTTATTATTCATCCCATTGACTACCCCCGGTGTACCGGGGAAAACGAGACTACGTGTATTGTCTGTCGTGTACGCGCGGCGCGGCCGCCGAGTGTGCGTGGACTGTGATGTACGTGCAGCACACGAGGCTCGCGGGAGGCGCAGAATTCGCAGTGACAAACCAACGGATCGATCGGCACACGTCGCGTTTTAACGCCGAAGCGCCATTGGCACATTCGCCTCGCGTTCGCCCCCGCTGCATATGCCGACACTTTTTATACGCAGCACAATGTACGTCGACTTGTGCTGCACACACACACACACACGGGGAGCGCCCGTCCCACGCTCACGCAGGTGGCTCAGCCCACGCGTCTCCGGTCTTGTCAGGTCGCCGTTTTTTTTCCCTTCCCTTTTTTCCACTCCCGATGTTCGTTCTTTTCGCATTCGCCGCGCAGACAACACGGCGACAGGTGCAGCCGGCACAAATGTGTGCTGGCCGCCCGGCCGCGTCGCAGTCGTTGGCTGGTAGACGGTAATTAGCAGGCTCCACGCGGCGGATCGTGAGGGACACGAGGATGCCAATAATTGTGGTGTACGAACGCCGTCTTCGTGGGCTCGTCACATGTGTTGCGTTGTGCTGTCCTCGAAAACGCGTGTGGCGACCCCCCGCTAGTCGAAACGAGGATGCGTGTGCGAGTCACGAACGGTTTAACAAGCCGGGGTTTTGTTCTGGAAATACATCGCTAAATTCGCGGGGACGCCGGAAATAGAGAGGCGGTTACGCAATTGCGATGATGTCGCTGTTGCTGCGTGCTGTTGGGAATAAATGACGCGGGTGAAAAATGTACGTGTCGGAAGAATCGTGATGTGCACTGAGACACGTATGACGGGTATAGTAGAATGTGGCGAGTTTTGCAGTGTTTTTGATTATATGGAAATTGTGTTGGTTTTGGTCGGGCGGAAGATTTTGTGGTGTTGGTTTCCAACACAATTTTTGTAATTGGATTAAATTTTCTGCAGCTGCTGTTAAACCACACATTTCTCTTCATTTTGCGTTTCGATGATATAACTTATTACGCTTCGTTGTGTTTCTCTGTGGTGCCTTTTGTGGTGTTAGTTTCCACCACAGTTTTTGTAATCGGTTCCAGTTTTCTACAGCTGCTGTTAAGCCACACATTTTTCTTCAATTTGCGTTTCAACGATATAATTTATTACACCTCGTCGTCGATCCTCTGTGATGCCTTTTGTAGTGTTGGTTTCCACCACAATTTTTGTAATTGGATTAAGTTTTCTGCAGCTGCTGTTAAACCACACATTTTTCTTCATTTTGCGTTTCGTTGATATAACTTATTACGCTTCGTTGTATTTCTGTGGTGCCTTTTGTGGTGTTAGTTTCCACCACAATTTTTGTAATCGGTTCCAGTTTTCTACAGCTGCTGTCAAGCCACACATTTTTCTTCAATTTGCGATTCAACGATATAATTTATTACACCTCGTCGTCGATCCTCTGTGATGCCTTTTGTAGTGTTGGTTTCCACCACAATTTTTGTAATTGGATTAAGTTTTCTGCAGCTGCTGTTGAACCTCACATTTTTCTTCATTTTGCGTTTCGTTGATATAACTTATTACGCTTCGTTGTATTTCTATGTGGTGCCTTTTGTGGTGTTAGTTTCCACCACAATTTTTGTAATCGGTTCCAGTTTTCTACAGCTGCTGTCAAGCCACACGTTTTTCTTCAATTTGCGTTTCAGCGATATAATTTATTGCACCTCGTCGTCGTTCCTCTGTGATGCCTTTTGTGGTGTTGGTTTCCACCAGAATTGTTGTAATTGGATTAAATTTTCTGCAGCTGCTGTTAAACCACACATTTTTCTTCATTTTGCGTTTCGATGATATAACTTATTACGCTTCGTTGTGTTTCTCTGTGGTGCCTTTTGTGGTGTTAGTTTCCACCGCAATTTTTGTAATCGGTTCCAGTTTTCTACAGCTGCTGTTAAGCCACACATTTTTCTTCAATTTGCGTTTCACCGATGTACTTTATTACGCCTCGTCGTCTTCCTCTGTGATGCAGCTGGCGATTGTTCGAAATATCAGCACACAATTTGGTCGGCTTTCTGCGAAAAAGTGAGTCTCCCCTAAATGATGCGAATATAATAGAAGGGAGATCGAATAAAGCGGAACAAAAATTGTTTTTTTTTGTGAAGTGTACAGCGAGGGAATAGGATGCGTGTTGCAATCGTAAATCGCACGACCAAAGCTTTGATCACACGAGTTGCAGTGCTGTACACAAAATGGCCCATAGCTCTCGTGCTTTGTGGCATAACTGTGAATCGTCTGCCCGTTAAAATAGCGCCCGACGAACGTGCCACGCTGGAGAGCAAAATTCCTGAAATAACTGCAACAATCCTGAGGGTTTATAGAGTGGAAAGAGGAATAAAGCTAATGGAGAATGCGCGAAAAAAAAAACACGACAGCCGTGAATCCTGACGGCCCACGAAGGGCAACACGAAGGACGTAAATTAATTAGCCGACGTTTTCGCAATTTCCTTTTGGGCCTCCTGATTCCATCGCAGCTTTCCAATTTTATTATCTCACAATCCGAAAAACGGCGCGGGGACGAAAAGCACAAATGAAATAAAAGTTGATCTTCAAAGCGAATGCGGGTCAGAGTGCGGAACGCGAGGTGGGCGCGAAACTGTTCGAGATTTGTAGACCGTTCGCCAGATGGAAATTTCATCCGGTGGCTGAATCCGTCCCCGTGGGCTACGCGATATTTTATAAACTGCACGCGGTGTGCAACGCGCGCACCGAGCAATGGTGTGCTCGCCGCATCACACCCGCAGTTTTATCTCCTTTGCACTCTCAGCGTGATTAAGAGCACCTACGACCTATGCGGGTTTGTTTTATATCAATGATCTGTATTCAAACATTTGCGAACCACGTTACACGCGGTCTCGCCGTGCTTTAAACTCGTCTTGTTTATAGTTTTATTCCGGGTTTGCGCAGCAATTGCACAAACATATCCCGTAAATACCGCACCGGAACCAGAGGCAAATCCCAGTGTGGGTTATCAAAATGTTGCTGAGTTTCGGCGTTTCGGCTGACCCACATCTGTGATGCGCGAGAATTATTGAGCCGCGGTTGCCGCGAACAAGACGACTGCGGTGACGTCTGGTTTCACACCAGTATTTCTAACAATTGCTTAAACTTTTTTTTATTGTTCAGACGTCTCGTCCCCTCCTAATTTTGCACCCTGTACACGGAGAGAAGGATCTGATAAAATTTACCTGACGCGGCAGTAATAATTACCAAGGCGCCTGGTATTAAAAAGCCATAGCCGCCACCTGACGAACAGTACGAGAACTATAAGAATTTCTAACATATATATAATATTTTTTACCATATTTTGTGGTAAAAATTCTCATCGTTCTAGTTCTTCTCGATAGATGGCGAGAAGAACTAGATATCTCCCCTCTACCGGAAATTTCCAATACTTTTTACTAGAAATATGGCAAAAAGTATCAGATCCTTCTCTCTGTGTATATTCAGGACATTGTGAACTCTCATTGCGCTATCTGAAAAAATCTGGCAAAATGCCTCGATTCACTGTCGCAAAAGACATCGTAAAAAATCATTAAAAATTATTTAAACGTCTCTCGCCATCTGAAACAAAACCTAGCAAAACGCGTCAATTCACTCTTGCAAAAGGCACCTCAAAAACCCCTCGTAAATACCACAAAAAAACCAAAAAATCGTTAGAAATTATGTAAACGTCTCTCGCCATCTGAAACAAAATCTAGCAAAACGCGTCAATTCACTCTCGCAAAAGGCACCTCAAAAACCCCTCGTAAATCCACAAAAAACAAAAAAAATCGTTAGAAATGATTTAAACGTCTCTCGCCACTTAAAAAAAAATCTGGCATAATGCCTCAATTCACCCTCGCAAAAGACATAAAAAATCGTCAAAAATTATTTAAACGTCTCTCGCCACCCGAAAAAAAATCTATCAAAATGCCTCAAATTCAGTGTCACAAAAAACACCTTAAAGCCCCCCTTAAATACCAGCAAAACCAGATAAATCCAAGGCTATCAAAACCTTTTTACATCTCGACTGACCTACATCTGCGATGCACCAGAGTCTCGATGGTCCTCGCGAACAAGACCACTGCCGTGCAAAAGTCCGGTGACAAAAACGCAAAATAAATTAACCGGAAATTGAAGCACGTTGTCGCAGTTCGACACCTGGGTGGAAACGGGTCTCTTCCGATTGTCCCCCGTCGCTGGCATCGCGCCGCGATCAGCCGGCAGCCGTAATTAAAACACCGAAAGCTCCCACCACGTTCGTAGCGCGCCGCAAGTTAGTTGGACGCAGAGTTCGGGGGGGAAGCGGTAGAGACTGCAGCAACTCCTACCGTTACAAAACGAATTGCTCGTTATACGAAGCAGCATCCAGTTACCCCCGAGTCATCACACGAGCATCCGCGCTTCTCCCGCTCGCCCAACGAAATAACCGTCAAACGAAGGCAAACGTCCCTCTCTCCTCCCTCTTCAGCCCTCGTCATAATCGAATCGCGCGCGCGCTCGCAGTCGACGTTCGGAAACAACGCGACGTGAGATTGGTTTCCAGTTATTCGCAGTTACCATGCCAGCAGCCGGTAGCCCCGCAACGAAATTGACCAATAGTTCGCGAGTTAAGCTCCTCTCGCGCGAGGCTCCTCGTTCTTTGCTTCCGGCGCAGCTGCGCCTCTTCGTCGTCCTCCTCCTCCTCCTCCTTTATTATTCCACCCAGGCACTTTTCTCGATTCAATTAACCGGCACAATGCCACGCTCGAACGGATCCACCGGGCCAAGTGCGCGCGCTAAAATTCCGCGTTATTTCTAACGAGAGACGCTCGCTTTTTTCAGCTTGACGCGAAATTACGTGTCGGTCGACCGGGATTACTCGGATGATCCGGCAAACTTGCGGCGTAATCGTGACATCGAGAATGGCACGAATGGCTTTTGGTAGGACGAAGAGTCAGTCCAGTGGATGTGAAGCTGTAACGTGACCGACGTGTGACCGTCATGTGACCTGTCATATGACGGATGCAGTAATGAATGTTATACGACGGATGCAATAATGACTGTCATATGACGGATGCAATAATGACGTCAATTACGAAAACGACCAATTTAATCATTTTGTGACCGAAAAAAGTGACCGAAAAAATCGTGACGGTCATTTCCCATCTATGTAGACATCAGGCTGGTCTTGTCAGGTGACGAAAATAAAAGTCACCGTCATTTTCACCTAGAAAATTGTGTGAAACGAAAATTGCGTCACGTGACGGTCAGGTGACCCAAACTCAAAATGACGGTAATTTCGCATCACTGAAAGAGTCGCGTGGTCGACTGAGCCAGAAACAGCAGAGACATAATCCAACGGCTCATCGGCAATGAAAGTGAAATCACACGTCAAAGTTATATTATATCCGAAGGTCGAAGGTCCTCGTATAAGAAGTGAACATGGATTCACTTCGCTTCTCTTCGAGTTTCAGTTATTTCAGGATGACGTCCTTGAGCGCCCATGAAGCTCTCGATATGTCCTCGGCTCATCCCAGCTCATGGCTTATATCGGCGGATTGGAGTCGCGTTTGAAACTGCGAAGGTCCGCAATGAGATCGGTGCGCGGAGAACTTGGCAACGGGGATCTCGAAACTTGGTGATCAGCCGGGAGCACCGGTCGCGAACTTCGGACATAAGAGTCCCTCTTTATTTACGCGTTAAGACCGTCCGTGAATTCAATGGCTTAATCAAGCCATCGCAACTTCCAGCGTCTCTCTCTGTGTTTGCTCGGCCAACCCGTTTTACGTTTGTCGGCGGGTTCGGTCGCCAAGATAAATACAAACCGAGTCCCCGTTTCATTATCAACTCTTTCTTTTCACTCAACGATAACGTAATAATATTTTTAACCGTGATTGACGACCCGCCGCGGCGATCACGAAGCCTGCGGCCGGCAATTTGAAGCCACGCTGGTTGCGCTTGTTTGATAAGATTTTCAGTCCAGTGGCCCCCTCGATCGCCGCGCTCGCGCGGCAATAAAACGGCACTTCGTGAGCCTCACGAGCGAACGACGGTGAACGAGTGAGCAAGCACAGAGCCAACCCTTCCGCTGTAATTAGCACGCGAAGCCACCGACGCGAATTACCCAACTCGGGTTTGTTTTACTTACCGTCCTTCTTGAGACGCTAATTGCTGACTTACGTGGGTTGTTTTCCAGCTTCGACGAGATCCGATCGCGCTTGGATCGCGGCGAGACGTTCTGACTTTTGGTCGTTGGGAATCGGTGATCGAGGATTCTTGTTGGCTTCTTATTCTCGTTACTTGACGTTACCAAACGAAAATGCAGGAAACAACTTCGTAGTCAATTTATGGAAAACGTGGCGTTTAATTAAAGAAAATATATAATAACAATTTTTTAAAATCAATTTTCTGAATTTTATAATTAAAAAAAAAATAATAATAACAACATTTTTAATTAAAGAAAATAATAATAATGTCTTAAATTTAAAATATAATGATAATAATTTTTTACATTAAAAAGATAATAATACTAATTTTCTAAATAAAAATAATAATAACAATAATTTTTTAATTAAAAATAATAATAATAATTTTTAAATTAAAGAAATAATCCCTCTTTTAAAAAGTTCATGAGTAACGAAAAGCATTGTTAGCAAACTATTAGAGATGTGATTGGTTGTCAGGAAAGTCCGTGATAAACAAAATTAGTTTGGTGTCAAATTTGAAAAATGTCATAAGAGGACAGGCGGGGCAGCACCCGTAACCTTTTAAAGCTTTATAAGAGCACAGCAGCGCAAAATTGATTAACCTATTATAGGTATTTTGAAATAAGAATTTCCGAGGTCGATTTTGGCGATTTTCGGTCCGGAGCCGGATCTACGATTTCTGACAGAAAGATCGTCGCCAAATTTTTTTTTTTTTTTTTTCAAAACCGATTAAAAAAGGTTAGTAAGCAGTGTTTTCGGGGGTAGAATATGCGACTTGAGAATGATGGTATAGGTTAAAAGTCGATATTTTGAAAAGAAAAAATGTCTGAGGTCGATTTTTGCAAGTTTTTCAGGCACGCGCGCCAGCGCGTGTGATTAGCCTAGTACTAATATATTTTTTTAAATAATACTTTCGGCTGAATAACTCTTAAGAAAATAATTATTCAGCGAACATCTAGTATCAAAGCCAAATAGGTTTTTCAAATTTCCAAATAGGCTGCAGTCCATTATGGATTTTTTGCGCCTTAATCCAAAGTACTAGTAAACGTCTGGCACATACGACCCCTCGCACTGCCATCTGCATACGAACTGCCTACACAATGCATAATGTATACACAAGACGTCGTATAATTTTCATTCGTCTTGGAAACTGAAGTTTGACTCTTCTTGTTCCTCGGAAACTTAGCCTACTTGGAGTTCGCAGGCTATAACCACGCGAACTTCATCCCTTTGTTCCACTTATCCCTTCGCGCGCGGGTCTTCAGCGTTTTGCCGCGCACAAACTCCTAATATAATCTTGACGTCTCCTGGCCCCAAGTCTTTTTCATGCATATTAAAAGGGTAACCTTTACAATTTCGTGTGATTTGCAACCGGGGAGCCGTACAAGTGGGACGACGACGAAACGTTTCTTCCACGTTTTTTACCCCTGCAATTCCGTTCGGCCACGCAGCCCGCGAGAATACTTAATCAACACGCAATCGCCGCGAGCTCAGGACGTTCAACTCCGATCTCTCGTTGATTTCGGTTTACGTCGTGTGCCGTGTGTATCGAGCCCCGGGTGCACCAGTCATTGGCCGCGTTCCAATTTGTCGTCGCTGTGTGTTTGCTTTCCCTGTATCAATATTTGCGGGATTGCAACACGCGAATCGCGATCACTGCATCCAGAGAAAAGATTTATTAGGTTTTAATAAAATTTTGTTAAAATAAATAGAAAAATTGATTCGCTCGTAGCTAAAATCTAATAAATATTTATTCTCCTCGAATAAAATTGATTTTCGTTTAAATAAACGGAACTCTAATATGAATTTTTTGTCAAAGGTTTTAATAAAATGTAAAAATATTTTTTTACAATATTCGCTCATAGCTAAAATCTAATCAATATTTATTCTCCTCAAATAAAAATTGATTTCATTTAAGTAAACAAAATTCTAACATTCATTTTTTAGTCAAAGGTTGCAATAAAATGTAAAAATAATTTTTTAAATAGTATTCGCTCGTAGCTAAAATCTAAAAAATATTTATTCTCCTCAAATAAAATTGATTTTCATTTAAATAAACAGAATTCTGATATGAATTTTTAGTTAAACCTACTAAATCGTTTCTCTGGGTGCGGTGCACGGCCAACGACTGGTTCGGACCACTTTGCGCGCTCTTTCTCGACGTTCAAACCTGTTGGGGACGGTGATTTGGCTCCGTGGCTCGCGGTGTCGTGACGCAGACGACTTGGCTGCGTGCGTACAGCTTGTAAAATACTACCCAAAGCGCGCGGGGGAAGATCGAAGTCTCCCTGCGTGTCTTTGAAGGCTCCACCGAGCTTGTCAACCGTCTCGCGGCTTCAACACCGCCGGAACCACACCGAGCGCTCGCGCGACTCAAAGGAAAGACGCGGAGGGAGTCAGAAGTGTGTCAAAATTTTTACGAGCATCGAGATAAACTGTCGCCCTCCGCTTTCCGGCCCATTCCACCCGGCAAACACGATCCTATCGGCGTCTCAAGTGTGACATAACTTGTCTATGTGTATATCCAACCATCGCGCGAGTCATGCATATATACATTATATGTTGTGTACGGAACGCATACATACGGGACATTCCGCGCCACATCAAGCTCAGTCCGAGCTTGATCGAATTCTCGTTTTTCGATATTTGAGTCTTCTTCACGCGCGTTCGAATGTCGCCTTACGTCTTGTTTGTTTTATTTTTATTTATTGCTTGTCCACCCGAGCGGTGTTTCGATATTTTTTTCTTTCGATTTCGAGAATTATGAAAACTTTATCCGATGGGAAATTTCCCGATGATTCCAAAAAGCACCGTTGATTGCCCGAAAAACCGAAAATTCGACGAGAAAAACGCGAAAAATACTTTTCAGTGTTATCGCATGTTTTTTTCTCGAAATTTCGGTATTTCACTAAAATCAAGGTTACTTTTTTTGGGGTCGAGTGAACCTGGATTTTTTTTCCTTCGTTCGAGAGAATATTCAATGACGATGAGAATGCAGCAAAGCGGAACGCGATATCTTGATTTCTGAATTGTTCACAGAATGTTAAAGCCGAACCCTCAAAAATCGCAAGTTTTTCCATACAACCCCCTTGCATTTTTTTGCGAAAAAAAATGTCAATTTCGGAAAATTCGAAAACGCTGCCCGATGGGAAATTTTCCGCTGATTCCGAAAAGCTCCGTCGTTTGCCCTAAAAGTAGAAAATTCGACGAGATAAACGCGAAACATGATTATTGTTTTCCGCAAATATAATAATATTAATATATTATCAATGGGGTAGGTGCGGGCAAAATGCGACGCGTGGGCAAAATGGGACACCTATATTTTTTCAGTTCCAACTATTTGTGCGGGCAAAATTGGACGGACCCCCATTTCGTGAAAATCGCGTCTATATGACGCAATTCAACGCATGTAAGCAGAATATGAAGATTTTTGACAATTTTGAGTGTTTTAAGCAATCTGGCTTTTGGAAAGTCACTTTGAAAAAAAAAAAAAAGTTTACAAAATTTGTTTTTTTCTTCAATATAACCGTTAAGAAGTATCACCGAGTAAAAAAAAACACGAATTTACGATTTTGGGGGTCTGTCCCATTTTGCCCGCACTTTTTTTTTGCCGACGCCCAAAATTGATGGTTGGAATCGAATTTTTTAATCAAAAGCAATCGAAGTACACTTTTGTTTTCGTCATAAAACCATTTTTTGCTTGTGCCTCCCATTTTGCCCGCATCTCCCCTATAATTAATATAATATTATAATACAGTTGACAGGATTAGGTAGAGTCAGATTAAGTGCCCAACGACGAGAATCAGACAGCAAACGACTTGACGTCGAACGCCCCATGCGTATCGTTCTCCTTGCCCCGCTGGGCGTGCAGCAGCCTGCGACGTCAGACGCGTCGCGAGGGTCGATCACTCTATAGGTAGAGACGTAAACACATGTGTAAAATATCCTAAATCAACACTCATACACAACGCGGGAACGCGGATGAGACATCGGGAAAGCAGCGATGGTCGCGGCGAAGTCGAATTGCCCGATGTATCAATCCCATTACCGCGTCGTGCCGCGGGGGACCAACGGGGGGCGAAACTCGCTCGCATCGCATCGGGACGTCCGCCACTCGCGATACGTTCCGCGGTTGAAGCCCTCAGCGCGATTGGATTAGCGAACGGCCGCAGTGTTGTAAAGTGCCCATCACTATTCACGCTAACGAAGAGTGGCTACCTCTGTATTCTTCAGCATATATACACGCGACATACGTCGGGTGTGTCACCTGCGTTCGTGTAATGAAGTGGCCGGTCGAACGTTCAGCGGGGTATAACGAAGTGTGCGCGCCGCGTCGGCGGTCGCGGCGCATAGGAAATACACGCGGTTAAGAATTCATGACGACGTTATAAACGAAGTGGATCGTTTCTGCGTTTACGCGGCGGATTGCATAAATGCGCACCGCGGTGATGTACTGCGCCATTTGGAGGGAGCTTCGTGCGGGGGGGACTGGGAATTGCGTAACGAAGGATTTGCGGCGATATTGAACACGGGAAACGTGTTACGTCGAAAGGGGTTTTACGGCGGCGCAGCGCGGTCATGGGTTCCGTTGCCACCGAATCGGTCGATACGCGAGGATGTTGCGCGCGTAACTCGCGATCTTTCCAGGTTCGCAATGAGGAGAATTCTTGTGGTTTGCGCTTTTGAGTTGACGTGCTGCTTCTTGATGTCTTTGCTGTGCCGAGTTGACATTGCTGGCCTCTTTTTTGGAGTATGAAAAAGCTGTATCGAGGGCTTAGATCTTTCGTGAAAGCTATGGTGTTGAAGTTTGCATCGTTGGAATGCAAGGAAAATCAGAAATAGTAGCTTGTGATACTAGTGCGTGAAAGCGGCCGTTATCGCGCGGAGGTTAGGAAGCGACGCACTCGCCAAATCGAGTGCTACAACTACACGAGGCGAAGCCGAGTGTTGTTTGTAGCACGAGAGGAGGCGAGTGCACCCGCTTCCTAATCTCCGCGGGACGGCCGCTTTCTCGCACAAGTATCACATACTACTTTTTGTAACGAATGTCAACGTAATGTCGCACATCTTCGTGCCTGCAAAGCGTTGCGTGAAATTATCTTGTAGATTGTTTCACACACGCCAATGTGTGCGTGAAGTTATCTACAGAATTCTAGATAACTTCACGCACCAGATGGCGTACGTAAAATTATCTATGTTTATCTGAATATAATACTCAATTTCACGCACGCTTTGCAGGCACACGGAGAGAAAAAACTAGCAATCACACACAAAAATGTTTGGGTATTATCCACAGACAGTTTAGTAATTGAAAGATAAGTCGGCAGTCTGGGGTTGTGTCCTATGCTGTTGATAGAAACGAAATAATTGGCGCATCTATACAGTCGTGAGTTCCCGCAATACTGTCTGGGGCTCAGCCACAAACTCTCGTTTGTAATGTCAGCGCAGATTGTGCTTATAGCGGGCTACACGTAAGTGTTACGCCGTGCACCGTTTTCTGGCCCCCCAAAGGCGTATAGCCAATAAACAGCAAAACTCGAGGAATACACGAGGAAAACATATAGTTTTGCGACATAAAAGTGTTCAATCGTAACCTAAACAATATAGGGAATTCAGACTATTCAAATGTGAGATCCCGAGACGGTCTGTGTATCATCCCTCGACTGTCGTATGCTACGCTACGCACTATGTAGCCGTATGCTATAGACGCATAATTTTCATAATTGGAATATGTGGGACTAGGAATAATAATAAATATAACAATTATTTGTCTTTGAGATCATACCATTTATTTCCGCATTATATCCAGTTTTTATTAATATAATGAAAACCGTTACTTATTTTATTGACGTAACTGATCGTTGCGGAAGCCAAGTCATTCCGAAATATTAATTTTGTTTCGAAATTTGTAATATCCCAGACTTTAAAAGCTTGGGCGTGCGCGTCGAAGTAACATTCACTTATCGCTTTGCTTAGAATAACGAATGCATTTTTATCGCCCAATCGGTCGTGTGCTCGATCGATGTCGATCGAGCACACGACAACAACAAGTCACAACACCGCAGCGTCTCACGAGCGACTAACGGTTTTATTTTCTTCTCCGGTAATGACGCGTCAGTCGAAAATCGCTATGCTCTATCGGCTAGGAGCTCGCGCGAAATCGTCTAGGGCTCAGCCATCAACTGCTGGAGCGCACCAACGAACCGCCGGCGGTAGAGCGCCGCACAAAGTCTGGCGCAGTTCGACCCCTGTGCCCGCTGGACTAAACCCCGACATATAAGAAACAACTCTCGAAATGACGGTGTATCCTCATTGCCGAGTAGCTGTTTTTATTATCACTCGCATATAGCAAGAAACTGCGAACTTTATATAAGCTGCAAGTAAATTTTGTGTTGTCTGTAAGAAATTATGTTTATGTATATAATATGCGTTGGCCGATAACTCCTAGCATTTGTGTGTGCGAATTATGGTAATAATTAATATTCTCGTCTGTAGTACAGCGAGATACGCATTTTAATGCTCCACAAATATTTAGGCCTGAATCGCAGTTTTACAACATAGCTTTCGATTACTAAATAAATTTGGGGGAGAACCCCAAATTTTTCTCTCCGTGCACGAAATGTGCGACATTACGTGCATGAGTTACAAAAAAAAATTAATTCTCATTAATTCACATAGTGAAATTGGGTATAAAAAGTCACCATAGCAAGTAATTGTTATGATGACTTTTTATACCTAATTTCATCATTTGGGTTCACCAGAATTATTTTTTTTTCCTGAATTTCGTTGCATTCCAACGATGCAAACTTCAACATGATTGAAAGCTTTGGACGTGGTACTTATTACATTTGAAGTCAACGGAGGTTCCATTTGTAGTCAAAGGAGATTGAGAATGATCCACAGGCTCTCTGATGAATCTTCATATAGAACATACAGGTTGAAGTGAGAGCATAGAATCCTGCATAGAACCTCCAAAAATGGCAGTCATTACTCATTTTCGTCATACGAAGGTTTTTCGAAGGTTCTACATTTCCACTCGGGATTGGGTTGGTTTCTAAAATGACCGGAAACGCCGGAGCAAACGTCAACATTTCGCGTTAATGCGGGAGGCGATAAACAGGACCAGTAAAATCGTTTGCAGCGACGTCATGAGTTACGGAAGACAAGAAATCGTTTCACCAGGAGTTCCAGGCTCACAAGAACGTGCGGTTTACCTATGGCCGGTCCGATCTTTTCAAGTCCAACGAGTGTTTCTCGTGCTTCGTTTGAATTGACGTTCAACGTCTTGTCTTCCCTGGTAGAAAATCTGTAGCTTTGAATCCGGCCCAAGTTGGGCCCTGGTAAGGCCAACGTGGCCCTGATCAGGGTCTGGCCAGGGTCGAATGTAACGCCACAGATTTTCTACCGGGGTTGATGTGTTCGCCATTGGGTTTCTTTCCCAAAATGATCGGCAACGCCGTAGCAAACGTCAATGACTCGTGTTAATACAGGAAGCGATAAACAGAACCAATAAAATCTCTGCGCACCGACATCATGAGTTAAGACCGAAAAGAGATCGTTTCGTAAGGAGTAGCTCCAGGTCTCCAAGAACGTGCAGTTTACCTATGGCCGGACCGATCTTTTCAAGTCCAACGAGTGCTTCTCGTGCTTTGTTTGAATTGACGTACAGCGTCTTGTCTTCCCTGGTAGAAAATCTGTAGCGTTGAATCCGGCCCAAGTTGGGCCCTGGTAAGGCCAACGTGGCCCTGATCAGGGTCTGGCCAGGGCCGAATGTAACGCCACAGATTTTCTACCAGGGTTGATGTGTTCGCCATTGGGTTCTTTCCCAAAATGACCGGCAACGCCGTAGCAAACGTCAACGACTCGCGTTAATACAGGAAGCGATAAACCAAATCAATAAAATCTCTGCGCACCGACATCATGAGTTACGACCGAAAAGAGATCGTTTCGCAAGGAGTAGTTCCAGGTCCCGAAGAACGTGTGCGGTATACCTACGGCCAGAGCCCATTCGATTGTTGTGCCGTAATGTACAACCGCAGCCGCGGGGAAAGTTGCGATCGTAAAGGACCTCGCGGGACCCTCGAACGGAGAGACAATAAAGTGCTATGTCCACAGGATATTAGATCCCCCGCCCGAGGAAATATCGACGATTACTTTTCAGCTGCGCGGCGTGCGGCGACTGCGGCCAAACGGAAGAGGGAAAAGACAGAAGTTGGGGGATTGGGATCCACACGGCGCACGGACCGGGGATGTATAGCATCGGCGCATCCTCGACTTTATTATTTGTCAGCGATGCTGAGGAAGGCGACGCGAGCGCGCGACGTGATTTCGGGATTAGCCGGAGGAGCGAAAGACGCCAGCGTCGTTTCACGAGCGCTGAGCGAGAGGGCGGAAGATATATAAGACGGAAGAGGAGGAGGAGGACGACGATGAGGCTGCTGGGGGGTTGAAGGTCTGGTTTGGTCCCCCCCGGTTTCCCGTCCCGAGAACGTCGAACGGGTGAGCTTATATTGCTTTCGCTAAATCGCCGCAGCGTAAGACTCGCGAGGTGGAAGAGTGAAAGACGGGAAAAAAACGCGGGAGGATCGGAAAGTAGTAGGAGGAGGAGGAGGAGGAGGAAGAACGAGAAGCGGTTGGCGTGTCTCCTCACCGGCACCGAAGGCACCCGGAGTTGAAGTATTCGTTCGGCGAACTTCCGTAACGCGCGACGACGAAAGAAGTCGGGAGGAAAAACAATAATATGGGAAAACGCAGCAGGGGCTGCGGGAAGCAATGTCTTCAATCTCCAATTACGAATCTTCCCGCCTGCTGTTTTGTTATTGTGATTGTTTCAAAATTGCACCGCCGTGCGAGTTACTTTCCCGCGGATGCGGAAACGCTTTGGGGATTTTCAGAGGCATGAGAAACTTTGTTTAATTAAGGCATCGGTGGCAGCCGGTCGTCTCGGACTCGAGTCTCGCAATTCCGGGTCTTCGACGCGAATACGCGTTTGCAATTTTGACTCGTGGTACCGAAGTCGCGTCATCTTCCGAAATGTGTGTTTCAATTCGACGTGGAGACCTGGATGTTGATGTGGTTTGGGGCGGCCGAGCAGCCTGACCAATGGACCAAGTGCACACGGAGAGAAGGATCTGATACTTTTGACCATATTTCTAGTAAAAAGTATTGTAATTTTCCGGTAGAGGGGAGATATAACGCTGTTACGTCCGAACGTACTCTGAAAGAATACGTTCTACCGGAACACGTAACTGTGGTCTCTCTTATGAAGTCAAGGCGTTGGCCCTTTACTTCGGGGACGGAGACCTCGCCGTGGAACCACCGATGAGACGTTGAAGATGAGGAGTCGAGAGACGAACGATGTGTTGAAACGAATTCTTACCATGCAGAAATAACATTTTTAAGTCCGATGATTTTTACTTACAAGTTTTCGTTGAATATATTTATTTTAAATTATTTTCTTTGGTCAGGTTTTACAAATTTCGTTGAACAGAATTTAAGACAGGAGCCTCGCTCGCTCCTGGTAACGCAGTTACAATGTTGGTCGATGTAGTGCTCGCAGTTCGGCGGTCGTAGAATAACTGAATTTAGTAGATGATGGTCTGTGCTTTTATACTGATTTTTCTAGCTTGAAATAGAAAAAATGCCATAGTGGGGTGTAGCTATTTAGAGTTTTGCCGCCTAGCACTCGGCGTTCCAAGAAAGGGGTTAGCGCTCGCGAGCGGTGACCCTTGTTTATGTTACGCGCGGCAGTGAAGGGACCGCGGTGTGACTGACTATGATATGGATATCGAGGCGAGCTGACAGCTGCTTTCGGTGAGCTCCAGATGTGAGCACCCGGTGTCTTCTCTATCGTTAATAATTTTTATTATTAATTAATTGTTAAGATAATGCGAGTTACGTAAGACGTAACAACGCCACCTATCGAGAAGAACTAGAACGATGAGAATTTTTACCATGAAATATGGTCAAAAATATTATATATATGTTAGAAATTCATATAGTTCTCGTACTGTTCGTCAGGTGGCGGCTGTGGCTTTTCAATACCAGGCGCTTTGGTAATTTTTACTGCCGCGTCCGGTCAATTTTATCGGATCCTTCTCTCCGTGCACCCTTCGCATCTTTAAAAACTTCGTGGACCACATGGACCAACCCCTCGAGTGGACAGACGATTCTTCATCATCGAGTTGTCCAATTTTTAACAGATGGACGCGGACGGCAGTCAAACGCAAAATATGATGACAGGGCGCAGCGGCAACCCAATTTTTTCCGGGCAGAAAAACAACCGTAAATCAAGAAGGAAAAACGAGTGAACGCAATCCGAGTAATATGGGAATCTCCGGGGTTACATCGAGTGAAATGACGCTGCGTAGTGTTACGAAGGGGGAGATTACGGGACACAATATGCATACACTATCTGTGGCATTATCCGATAACTGCCGGTTGTACTGAATTTCATGACGACCGTTTCCAGAGGGTTTAAGTACACCAAAGGATATATACATATACAAAGGCGATGCGCGCAAGGGGTCGCTGCGAATCGGAAGCATCAGATAGCGGATACACATGCCGAGCGGGATATCGGATGTCTGAGCATTCCTGCATAGGGCGCGCGGCATCTATATACCTATTTTCTTATATACCGATGCCAACGAAATGCCTATAAAATTCGTACTCGCTAAACAAACACGTGTAGTAGTGTTTTTCTCCGCCCATTCCGCCCACAACCCTCACGATTCAAGTCCGTCTTAAATCGCATCACACCACTTTTTCTCTTCTTCACAAATTAACCAAATCGTTAACAAGATGTCCAAATAATGATAGAGGATAAAAAGCTAATTCATGCTCTATAAAAAAATGTCCACGTATAATCTTTTTTCTTCCATTCATTCCGTCCACAATCCTCATAATTCAAGATCGCATCACACCACTTTTTCTCCTCTTCACAAATTAACCAAATCGTTGACAAAATGTCCAAATAGTGATAGAGGATAAAAAGCTAATTCATGCTCTATAAAAAAATGTCCACGTATAATCGTTTTTTCTTCCATCCATTCCGTCCACAATCCTCATAATTCAAGTTCGTCTTAAATCGCATTACACCACTTCATCTCCTCTCCAAAATGAACCAAAATGTCTCCGAAACTCGCCGACAAGTCGCAGAGACACGAAGGCATCATCGACGAAATGAATTTGAGGCGACCGAATAATTCACCGGAACAAAATAACAATTGATAATAAAAACCTAATTCATGCTCGATAAAAAACATTTCCACATATAATCAGGATTTCGTCCGCCCATTCCATCCACAATCCTCACAATTCAAGTTCGTCTTACACATCACATTACACCACCTTTTCTCCTCCTCACAATTAACCAAATTGTCTGAAACCCTCCGACAAATCCCCGAGCCACCGAGGTATAATCGACGAAATGAATTGTAAGGCCACGGCGTAATTTACAGGAATAAAATAACAATAAAGAGCCGACGTAAAGCTCGAGCGGCGTCGGCACATCCTCTCCATTCGAATTTCGCCGTGGCCCGCGAGGCCGTCACTGGTACGAAAGCTTTCGCGAACTCATAATGGCAATTTCAGCCGGGCGAGCTCTATATAGTGTCCCACGCGTACCACTCGCGGGAATATGAGGGAGCGTAGAGAGAGAGAGAGAGAGAGTCAGCTGAAACCCGAGGAAGCGAGGGCGACCCAACTGTATTACGAGGGCGCAGTCGGCAGTAATGGCCGTAACAGTCGTACTGGCAGTGAAAAAAGTTTACGAGGACGAGGAAGAGCAAACAGGCCTGGCGAGAGAGAGGGAGAGAGAAGTCGTGGAAAGACCTCCTCTGGGTCTCGTAAATGTTTGCTCCATCGATCTCCACCCGCTCGACGCTCCTGCACGGTGTGCAACACGCGCCATTCGCGTTTACCGCTGCCACTGGGCCATATTCACCTCACCTGACCCTAACCAGCCGCATCGAACTGCGTCGAGTCCGAACATTCCTCGACCCCCTCGCAGCTTATCGGACGTCGAAGTCGTTTTCGTGCCCATCCGGGTCTGTCGGTCTATGGCGAGACCGAAGTGGACTCCTCGTGCTGATGAAATTTATTCGTTTGGTTCTCCAGTCGGACGAGAAACGAGCGACACGCGAGGCTGCTGGTGCCGCTTCGCTCTTTCCATTTGGGCGAAATGATGGTCGAAACGCGCGCGAGCGGAAAAGGTCGAAGGTTCGCGGAAAGAGTCGATGAGAAGTAAAGAGAATGGGCGGCGGGGGAGACGCCAAATTGAAAGGAGGGAAAACGAGGAGAAACGTGATTGTGAGCTATGACGACGGTGCTTTCATGCTCCGGGCTAATTGCTTCCCGCCGCTTTCACGGCCACTTGATCGAACGATGATTATCGTCTATTAAATTGAAGGATGTGGATGGGATGATAGCGGATGGAAGTGTTCGGATGACGTTGGCCAGGCGTCGCGAATCAGTTGATGGAAGGCTTGATGCTTCCGTTCCGCGGGCGTCCTTTATTGTGGCGAGGATTGCAGCTGGAAGACACGTAGCCTCCCCGCTTTCCCTTCGGTCCCGTCGGCTCCGAGGCTCCCGAATGACGAATGAAACACCCAACAGGCAGTTGTGGCAACGCCGACGAAGAGTTCCGCACTCGTAATAAAGCACACGGCGTCACGCGATAACCGAAAGCTCCTCGATTTGCAGGCCCTCCAGTGCGCAAGGGTTGCCGGCGCTTCGGTCTCGAGACACTTGATTCCGCTGTACATATATGTATATGTATATACAGACGCTATGTGTGCAGACATCCGTGTACACTGTTCAAGAATTCACGTCTCGGGTCTCTTTGCTTTACGTCTACATAGGTATGCTGGATCCGCTGGATTTGCTAATTCCGGAAACCTCTTCATGTCTTTCAGACCGGGTTGATCGATCCCGGCCGACCGATGTGCAAGCACTACGGTGAGGAAATATTGCACGGGTTGTATGTAATACCCGCCCCGTTTGGTGGATCGCGGTGCTTGAACCTTGTCGGGAAAGTTCTTGGTTGCGGTGCAGTTGATAGTCTGTTTTCGTCAATCCGACTTGGATGCAGTTGGAGAAGTCGTGGGGGATGTGGAAACTATGACGACTGTCGATTGTTAATACGCGTGACGGCTTTTTGAAGTGAAGCCTTTTCTATCTTTATCGTGAATGACATCCTTCTTAGTTGGATTTGCTAATTCCGAAAACGTCTTCATGTCTTTCAAGCCGGGTATCACACGGGTTGTAATACCCGCCTTCATGTTGGATTGCAGTCCTTGAACCTTGTTGGGAAACTTCTTGGCTGCAGTGGTTGATAGACTGTTTTGTCAATCCCACTTGGATGCAGTTGGAGAAGTCGTGGGGGATGTGGAAACTATGACGACTGTCGATTGTTAATACGCGCGACGGCTTTTTCAAGTGAAGCCTTTTCTATCTTTATCATGAGTGACATCCTTCTTAGTTGGATTTGCCAATTCCGAAAACGTCTTCATGTCTTTCAAGCCGCGTATTACACGGGTTGTAATACCCGCCGCCATGTTGGATTGCAATCCTTGAATCTTGTTGGGAAACTTGTTGGTTGCAATGGTTGATAGACTGTTTTGTCAATCCGACTCGGATGCAGTTGGAGAAGTCGTGGAGGATCTGGAAACTATGACGACTGTCGGTTGTTAATACGCGTGACGGCTTTTTCAAGTGAAGCCTTTTCTATCGTTATCGTGAGTGACATCCTTCTTAGTTGGATTTGCTAGTTCCGAAAACGTCTTCATGTCTTTCAAGCCGGGTATTACACGGGTTGTAGTACCCGCCGTCTTGTTGGAATGCAGTCCTTGAACCTTGTTGGGAAACTTGTTGGTTGCAGTGGTTGATAGACTGCTTTGTCAATCCAACTCGGAGTAGGGAATGCATTTGTCATTGCGGTTGGAGAAGTCGTGGAGGACCTGGGAACTATGAAATGACGACTATCAATTGTTGATACACGTGACAGCTTTTTCTACCTTTGTCGCGAATGCCATTAAACAGGCTCCAACTGTTCTTGCAGTCAATTAACCAAAAGCAATCTTGCTATTCCCTCAAGTTTCTTCACATCATTTGCTGGGAACATTGTTGATGCCCTCAGGGGCTGTACACATCGTCGTGACATAAGATGACCTGAATTACGTCCTGTGGGAAGTAACGACCAAATGGCTATGATTAAAGCTATCGATCACGGTGTACCAAAGGCGGAAATTAATGCGACCATAATGATAGTTCCATTGGACTAATAACCAGTAGTTGTCAATATATCTCCAGTACGGTCATTAAAGTTGCCCGCGACCAAAATGTACGAACGTCGATCAAACTCGGTTTCACTCCATCCGGCGTCCCGTAGTGTGTTTCTCGATTCCGGAAACCTTGCTCATTAGACGAGGTCGTAAATTTGCGTGGCCATTTGAATCAAGATTGCAAGAGGTCCTCGAACCTCACCTCCCCACCGCGGTGCCAGTTTCGCAGGGTGCCACACTCGACTCGAGTGGGTCCTGAACATTCGTGCGTATTATATCTATAGGCACTCAAGTACATTAGCAACTACAGCAGTGTGTATATCTTGCGTAATTAATCGAGCCCACGCAGAAAGGACAGATCGAGGAGTCCGGAAACCCAGAACTATGAAGAATAGTAGATGTATAGATTAAGCGCGTTAGAAAGAAAAATGAGAATCAAGTGTCGGCCGCGGTTCCCTCGTTTCGTTTTCCCTTCTCCGCTCCAATTTCGCCCTCTAAATTAATTTTACTTTTTTTTTTACTATTCACATCTCCCACTCTCGCACATTAACCGTATCTCCGGTGCTTCCGGCGAAGCTCCGGATAAGCCAAGCCAGGATACTTAAAAAAAAGGTCTCTTGGTCCCAGTGTGTGTGTGTGCCGGATCTCCGAGGATTACGATCCTCGGGACGGGGGGAGGAAAAAGCTCGTCGCCGTCCGTCAGTCCAGCGGATATGACGCGTGGTGTGGGGGGAGGGGGGGGGGGGGGTAAGGGGGGACGAGTCGCCTCAAAATTACCATATAAAGCACAAAGTTTCGCAGCCATGCCGGGTGGTTTATCCTCCTGTACACCGATGCTCGAGGGGGGCAGGTGGGGGGCAGGGGGGGCTGGCTAGGGTGGTTTGGCTGGTAGGACTGGTGAGCACTATGGCTTACGTTCTACTTTCTAGTCAGTTGGGCGCCCTGGCAAATTGAAATGTTTACACGTGGGCGGCCTATATACTGCCCCCCCCCCCTTCCCGCCCCCTCGTTTTCACCCTTGTCCGACTGCTGTCCTGATACCAGCCGCCCCTATCACAGAGCACACGGAATAACCCTCAACATACACAGCAGGAACTACTGTACCTTCCATACGGAAAACCCACAAAGACTCTTTCTGTGTTCCTGTTTCTCTTTCTCTCTTTCTCTCTCTCCCTCTCTCTCTCTGTTTTCATCCGCGTTCGGATCATTAAGTCGGATGGAATTGATCGTCCTGTATGAACTACGTCGGCGACGTCTGGTACCCCCGCTGTACGCACGGAAAGTCGTATTAACAGTTGTTTTCCCAATTTTTTCTTCCCCTCCCCGTCGTTTCCGATAAATCAGATCGCTTTTTGTTCTCCACGCCAGCTCGCGCTTTGCCTGTTGTGCTTGCGAGAGGCGATTTCGGAGAACTTGATATATCGTCCGGGATATGGGGTTATTACTGTTTGCTCGCAGTTCTCCATCTTGCTGTTGTTCGGTCCCTCTTTCCAGCCCCCCCTGAAGTTATCTTTGTATATCTGCGCGGCTGTATGTGGTGCGGAGGGTGATTCAGAATTATTTTTCAACTTTTTCAGGGTGGTTCATGGTGGGGAATAATAATTGTTATCTTTTTATATCTGCTGTTATTTGTGACGTAGAGGGTGATTCAGAATTTTTTTTGCAACTTTTTGAGGGTGGTTCATGATGGTGAATAATAATTGTTATCTTTTTATATCTGCGGTTATTTGTGACGTAGAGAGTGATTCAGAATTTTTTTTTTTTTTTCAACTTTTTGAGGGTGGTTTATGGTGGGTTATAATAATTATAATTTTTTTTTATATCTGCGGCTATCTGCGGTGTAGATAGTGATTCGGAATTATTTTTTAACTTATTGAGGGTGGTTTATGGTGGGGTATAATAATTGTTATCTTTCTTATATCTGTGACTATCTGTGGTTTAGAGGGTGATTCAGAATTATTTTTCAACTTTTTCAGGATGGTTCATGGTGGGGAATAATAATTAACTTTGTATCTGCGGCAATCTGTGGTGTAGAGGATGATTCAGAATTATTTTTCAACTTTCTGAGGGTGGTTCATAGTGGGGAATAATAATTGGTCGTTCATCGAAGAAAGTTACTGGGGTTTTTGGCCCTGAGGGGCTGAGAACCAGGAACGAGATCGGAAGTCGGAAAGTTCGAAAAATAACGTTTTCTTAATCACGCGGAAAATCTTTATAACTAGTTTCTTTTTTTAATTTCAAGAAACGTGCGACTTGGCACCGATGGTAAAGGCCGAAAGTCGATATTTTGGAACTCGGTTCGTACAATACAACTCGGATATTTTTTAACAGGATTTATTTTCTCGTACGGGATCCGCCGTACACAACTGAATTTCTGTGTCCCAGCGCGTTGAACCGATCCCTCATCCCTGGTACCCAGTAACATCGACGTTTTTTTTTTACAGCTTTGTAAACTACCGACAGACCCGAATTCACGATAATAATTCTTCGACGTTTTTTTTTTTTTCTTTTTCTTCATCTGTTACACGCAGTCACGGAAAAGGAGATCCGGCAGTGGTGAGTCGACAAATTTATATCGATGGCACGAACTGTGCTTTATACACCGTTCACAAGGTATAACCGTATTGTTCACGTGATTAATAACAATTCGACGCATCGTTTGCCCCGTCGATTTTCCTACCATTATTTACTTCCTCGTGTTTCACTTTTCCTCCCTCGTCGTTATTTCACTCTACGGCTATAAATTCACGGTATTATTATGCTGATGGTTGGTAATTTGTCTTCCGGAACGCTCGCCAAGGCACAAGGGATTCCTCAAGGACTGTCCCGACGGTCTGCTGACGGAACAGGTGAATATTTTCCAGCAGTTCGCTCACGAATACAGTTTGCTCCTCGTAGTTTTTTCCTCTTGTGAAAAGTTCGCGAGCGACGAATGCGAAATCCGTTGTTAGCGATCTAGTCGTGATTTGATTGGTCGCCGGTGTCATCAGACACACTGAAATGATTATTTATTATTATTATTAATCAGGAGCAACCTCGTGCAATTTTTTATTTATTTATGCCAAATGTCAAAAATGGTATAAAGTCGTTTTTTCCTGGTTTGAAGAAAAATAGAGCTCGGGAAATCTCGCGGGATTCGCCGACGGATTACGCAAACGTTCTCGACTTGGCCTAGAAGCCGCGGAGTCCGACTACATTACGATGTAACTGAACTCCCTGAGAACATGTAACTCACACTCGTTTCGTCTTTATACAGGGTTTTATCAAGATTTACAAGCAGTTCTTTCCACAAGGCGATCCGTCGAAATTTGCCACCCTCGTCTTCAGGGTCTTCGATGAGAACAACGTGAGAATAAATATTTATTTATCTGTCAACGCATGACGCAATATTCCAAAAAAAGTTCATTTTCGTAATGCAACAATGTAACGCACTTTCATGCATGTTTTTGCCATGCAAAAATTATATAAATTTTCGGTATAAAATTTATTTCCCATATAACATTTTCCATACAAAAATGTATTTCCCATATAACATTTTCCATACAAAAATTTATTTCCCATATACAATTTACCATACAAAAATATATATCCCATCTAAAAATTACCCTCCTATTTCTTATTCCATCGAAAAGCTAATTATTCTTTTTTCCCTGGCAAAAGATTGAAATTTAAATATAAATTTTTGCATGCTATGAATTACAGGACGGCACGATAGAGTTTGAAGAATTCATAAGGGCGCTGTCGGTGACGTCGAGGGGTAACTTGGACGAAAAGCTGCACTGTGAGTCGAAAAAAAAAAAAAAAAAAAAAACGAAAGTATGATGAATTCGTCGCAAATTCATAGCCTCCCGGGTTTAATATTTATAATTTTGCATTTCGCACAGCCGAGCTTGGTACAATCGAGCAGCCGGGTTTTCCTAACCGCGCGCGCGAATTACACCGCACGATAAACTGTTCGGCATTTTTTGTTTCAACGACGATAAAATAAACGAGATTCGCGTAGGGTGCTCAAGCGCGAGGATAAATGACAGTCATTTCTCTCGTCCGCCGGGACATATGCATATTAAACGCTCGAGCTATCAACCCGCCCCTCCCCGCGGTTCGGGGCTTCGAGTATCCGAACCGCAGGTTGAATCAAGCGCGGCTATGTAGAATCGCGATAGTGATTCTCATTCCGGTGGCCACGATTCGAGTCGTAACTAACGTCGCGCGCTTACGACCCTCGCGCGCCGCGGCGCCTCGGCCGAACCCTCCGAAAATTAATATAAATTAAATTTGACCAACACCATCAATTTCGAAACACCGCGTCGCTGCTGAATGATAACAATTGGCGCGGCCGCACGATTGCGTTCCGGTAAATCGTTACGCGCACTTAAATGACCGTCATTGCCGGGTTCATTCAGCTATTATTTTTCATTTTGAATAATGGATGCCAAAATTCAAATATACACGAAAATATTTTTTCGCGAAATCACGATTTTCCATTGTTATGCATTATTTAATACAAATTGGGACGCCAAAAATGAACAAACATTTATTTTTGAATTTTTATTTGATAAATATTTTTTTAAATATATTACAAAAAAATTATTTTTTATTTTTTATTTAATAAATATTCAAAAAAATGTTACAGGAAATTAATATAAATTAAATTTGACCAACACCATCAATTTCGAAACGCCGCGTCGCTGCTGAATGATAACAATTGGCGCGGCCGCACGATTGCGTTCCGGTAAATCGTTACGGGCACTTAAATGACCGCCATTGCCGGGTTTATTCAGCTATTATTTTTCATTTTGAACAATGGATGCCAAAATTCAAATATACACGAAAATATTTTTTCACGAAATCACGATTTTCCATTGTTATGCATTATTTAATACAAATTGGGACGCCAAAAATGAATAAACATTAATTTTTGAATTTTTATTTGGTAAATATTTTTTTAAATATATTACAAAAAAAATTATTTCTTAATTTTTATTTAATAAATATTCAAAAAAATGTTACAGGAAATTATTTTTTTTTATGTTCATTATATAAATATTTTAAAAAGATGACTAAAAATTCGAACACTCGTGTAATGAAAATTCACGTAATATTTATTCCCACGACATTTTCACATTTTCCCCCTCCGCGCGTTATGAAATATTCGCGATTGAAGCTTCCCTGAAATATCGTCCGCGTCGATGACGAACGCGCGCGTGGCTTATATTCCGCGCGAGGGGGGTTTATAAATTTCGTCGCGTCGCCAGCGCGGCGCTTAATAATCTCCGGCCCCCGAGCGCGCGCGTTGCCGATGATCGTTGAATATCTTTTATTAACCGGATTTCGCGTGATTAATCTGTTCGCAGGGGCGTTTAGACTTTACGACGTGGACAACGATGGCTTCATCACGAGGGACGAGATGTACAACATCGTCGACGCGATATACCAGATGGTGGTTAGTCCTCTAATTTCACGATTAAACTATAAGTTCCAACGGGAGTTTAAATGGGTTTGCCCCCCCCCCCCCCTCCCCTGGGGGTGCGGATCGTGGATGACGGTTACGACGGGGTTACGTGACCGGTAGGAACCGCCGCGGGAGCACCGGACGCGACGCCACCCCGAAGGCCGTCCCGCTTTCGAGGCGAAAGTGTCAGAGGAGATCGTGAGACCCGCCCGGGGCCGCTCGAGGCGTCCGGGACGTCCTTACACGTGCCACTGCCATGCACTACGTATAAATGACCGCTCCGCCGGTTCTGTCTCGCACGTGTTTCTCTCCCTTCTTCCTCGTCTTCTTACTCGTGCCCCAGACAGCACCCGGTCTAGTAGGAATGCACGTAACCCATGTGTTACGGTATCCGTTGCAATAACCCTGCCCTGTATATACTGCGGTTTTGCCGCGCTGTCTTACTTGTGTGGGTATATATGAGCTTCCTGAAATGCGGCGTATGGTGTACGCGACGTGTAATCAATTATGACTCATGCGGAATACGAAATTGCAATCATGAAGTCCTTGGTGCCTTGTCATTGTAGGTCCAATTTTTATGAAAATCGTTTACTCGTTAATTAATTATATTTCGTGAAAGGATGGAGATTGATTTGCTTATTTGTTTATTGGGAATCGCAAAATCGAGAAAAAGAATCGCAAAAAACGTAGGTGGTTTTTTGCCAAAAAAAAACACTTCATTTTTGGAAAGTTTGAAGATCCTATATGAATGGAAATTTCCCGCTGATTCGCGAAAAACGCGAAAAACGATTTCGCGCGTTTTTTTTCGAAATTTCGTCACTTCAGTAGAATTGAGGTTACTTTTTGTTTAATCGAACAAACCTGGATTTTTGTCTTTCCGACGGAAATCTTAATTGTCATCGAACGGATGAAATAATTTGCTGATTAGTTCACTGTAAATTTCAACCAATAAATTCGTGTGCCACGGTATCCGTTGCAATAACCCTGCCCCGTGTACTGCGGTTCAGCCATGCTGTCTGAAGTGCACTCCCTTGTATCGGTGAGCACCCTGAAATGCGGTCCACGCGTCGTGAAATCAATTATGCATCACGGGGAGTACGAAAATGCAATCCCCAAGTCCTCTTGGTACCTTCATAATATAGGTCATCAAATAAGACGACAAAAATCACTTATCAATTATCATCGAACGGCTGAATGAATTTGCCGATTAATTTATTACAAATCACACCTAATCTCCACAAATAAAACAAAAATCGTTGCAAATAATTATCTTACTCGAATCGCCACTAACAACCCCAATCAAATATGGGGTGGGGGTAAAAATGGCTAATGACGAAAAATAGCAAATGGCTAAAATAGCAAATTGCAAAATAATGAACGGTGTAAATCCAGAATGTTCATCATTATGGAATTCGCAAGTTCAGCCATTCGTTATTTTGATCATTCGCTATTTTAATTCCATTTTAATAAAGATATTGGTCAGAATAGCGAATGGCTGAAACAGCGAATTTCATAATGATGGTTATTTTAGATTCAGACAATTGATTATTTCGAAGTTTGCTTATTTTAACCATTCGCTATTTTGATCATTAGCTATTTCAATCCCTACCCCAAATACGAACCAAAGACAACCCCAACATCTTCCTCCGCAATAACAATAAAATTAATTTCACTGAACTGATTCCAAACAACCATCGACTCCGTGAAACCCCGCGACCGAAAAATCTCACTAACAAAACCCACGACGACTTTACCCCTTCGCTCGGTGCGTCCCAACCACCGCGTGAGAAGCACTAAAATCGCAAACCAAACCTTCAACCGCAGCTGGAAATTTCGTGTCAACTGCACACGAGAAATTCCCCCGTCGTCGACGATGACCCATTTAATGTCTCGACGTTGATTGACGAATTAAGCTCGCGGTCTAATCAGTCCCTTGATTAAGTCTCTTAGCGGATCGGTGTTTAAACTGACGAATTAGCCCCGCAGCTGCCGCCGCCGTCGGTGAAGCCTCCTCCTGCCTCCTCGATACCGTCGTCGTTGTCGTCGTCTTGCACATACAACCCGCACATATTTCCACCCTCCGCCGCCGTACATGCGGCGCACTCGCTCCGTGTGTATCTCCCGAACTCGGTACGCGCGGGTCGTAATATGCGCTGCGCCCCGGGTTGGTTAGACGCGACGGCGAGTCCGGATAACTATGTGCCCTGTGGGCTGCATGTGCGGCGCTCGGTATATGACGGATGCAAGTGGGTATAATCTTCATTTTGATACGCGCCTCTGGGCTCCGAGGCTCGTATATTGCGGCCGTTCATGACGACGTTATCCCCTCGCGCTTCCAGCCCCCCATCGTCCCACTGCTTATTTCCCTCGTCCCGTCGTGCTGCACGAGCTCCGTAACTCCGGTGAATTATTGCGGCGCCGTTGCTCCACATACTCCGCGACTGCGTGCGCCGCGCATTGTGTACCTCTACGTATCGTAACCCCCGAGATGTAACGCAAAGAGTCGAGGCCGACGGTACGTTGGGAAATCTGCATGCGTGAATCTGTAATGCGCGCATTAGCCTCACGTTTATTGTGTATCGAGCCGCCAAGTTTGGCCTCGCTAAAGCGGTAAGTTGCGACGCAGGATGTTTCGAGGTCGTGGACATTTTCGCGAATTGGGGTTTCACAAAGTTGATGAAGAAAAATGAGGTTATTTATTTATTTATTTATTTTCTTATTTATTTATTTATTTTCTTATTTATTTATTTATTTATTCATTTATTTATTTATTTATTCATTAATTTATTTATTTATTCATTTATTTATTTATTTATTTATTTATTTATTTATTCATTTATTTATTTATTTATTCATTCACGGGACATGCCCTTATTACATATAATTATTTGCTAGTATAGTTGTAGATATACAGGGTGTCCCATTTTAATCTTACACCCGATTTATCTCGAAAAATAGGGCTCCGATCGAAAAATGAGTTATATGAAAGTTGTAGGGTTCGAAGGGGGACGTTTTTCTAAAAGAAGAAATACGGTTCAACATTAAAAATGGCGGAGATACGACGGCCGACATGTTTTTTAAAAATGGAACCATGACTTTTCTTTTCGACCAAAATGTTCGGCATGTTAAATCTAACAACTTTCGTATAAAACTTTTTTCGATAGAGTCCATAATACATTTAACAACAATACAATATAACATGTATAAAAAGATAGAGAATTTGTATATGTATAATTTTGTATTTTTTATTTAGTCTATAATTTCCTTTTTTTGTTTCTTTTTTTTTAATTGTAGTTCGTTTGCGAATGAATCATAAGCGCAAAATGTAGATAGCTAAATATATTTCATGCCTGCATTGTGGATTGCATGAACTACATGAAGCGAGATGTAATGCGAAGAGTCGGCCTTCCGGTTTCATTGGCAAATCTGCATGCGTGAATCTGTAATGCGCGTTAGGCTCACGTTTGTTGCGCATCGAGCCGCAAATTTGGCCTCGCGAATGCGGTAAATTGCGACGGGGGGCATTTCGAGGTCATGGAAATTGTCGCGAATCGGTTTTTCACAATGTTGTTAAAGAAAAATGCGTTTCTTTTTTTCTTTGAAAATTATGTTAGTTTCCTCTACGAACGAATCGTAAACGTAATAAAACGTAGACATTGTATTTCATGTCGCAAATTTGGCCTCGCGAATGCGGTCAATTGCGACGGGGGACATTTCGAGGTCATGGAAATTGTCGCGAATTGGTTTTTCACAATGTTGTTAAAGAAAAATTAGTTTCTTTTTTTTTCTTTGAAAATTATGTTGGTTTCCTCTACGAACGAATCGTGAGCGTAAAACGTAGACATTGTATTTCATGTCTACATTGTTCATTGCGTACCCACATATCAAGCGAGATATCATGCGAAGAGTCAATCTTGTTTCGTCGTAAATCTGCATGCGTGACAAGGCTCACGTTTATTACGTATCGAACCGTAAATTTCGCTCCGCTTTTGCGTTAAATTGCGACGGAAGGTAAATGTCAAGGTGGTGGAAAACATTGCCGTTCAGTTTCTCACCAACGTTGAAGAAGAAAAATTAAGGAGATTTTTTCTTTTTTTTTCATCCACGCAATTTCCTTCTCCGAGCGAACCATAAACATAAAACGCAGACGTCTAAATTGTATCCTACATCTGACGCATCGGTAAAAAAAAATCAGGATCGTCGAACAGTGTCCCAAAATTAGTTTCTCACAAACTCGAACAAGGATAAACTTTAAACCGTCTTTCCTGCTAAAACTTAGAGTCCCACCTCGCCGCGAGCGAATCGCAAGCGAAACGCGAATCTCCATAGTCATTTTACGTCCTCTGTTACTTAGCGCAAGACTCTTCCCTTGCGGCAAAAAAAACTTCTAAATTAGGTTTGACATCGATTTTTGCATACAACCGCGTAAAACCGACGGTCGGGCTCTCGGCTCGCGATAAAACCCATCGCCCATAGTATATAAGATTTTACGGCGAGGTGGGATAATTTTAGTACTAAAATCCACGAGGAGGTCACAGCTGGTCACGAATCGATGAAGTGAAATGCCTTCAGCCCCGTCGTCGTTCGGGCCGCGGCTATTAACCGGTGATTTTCTTATATTAATGCGCCCTCGGAGGGCTTTTTGCCTCGGAACTGCAGGGGCGGTACACGTGCCCTGCGCGTGTACACACCGTGCATATATATTGGAAAGGTGAAGAGTCCAAACGGGGGTGGCTTGCCGGGGGGGTTCGGCCAGATAGTCGCTTTTCCCCCAAGAGAGTAATCGAGAGGTCGACGTCTCGAACTCACTCGCTCCCGTCGCGATCCCGACGCCGCTTCTCGGAGCTCCCAACACACCACTCGAGAGATGTCGAGACGCGAGCGATGGGTCGTCCGATCGATCGGCAGTGGGGAAGCAATTTGAGCGTGAGCATAAGCCGGCGTCGCTCCTGCCGGGTCCTCCCTAACCTTCTCTCTGTCAGTCTCCCAATCCTTCTCCGTCTCGTATCGTGCGCTTCCTCCCCCCCCCCCCCCCCCCGCCCCCTCCTCAGTTGGGGGCCCAACTAACCTTAGACCCCTCGGACGTCGAGCCCGCACGTTCGCCCCGTCCTCCCCGTCATCCGGCTCATTCAAAAGACCCGCCGCCACGGCCTCTTTTCAGCTCTCGCGAGTTCGAAACGCGCGCGTCGCGCGAGCGGCTCTAATGAACCGGAAATACACGGACAGAAGGATCTGATACTTTTTACCATATTTCTAGTAGAGAGTGTTGTAAATTTCCGGTAGAGGGGAGATATAAAGCCATGTATCGAGAAGAACTAGAACGATGAGAATTTTTACCAGGAAATATGGTAAAAAATATTATATAGATGTCAGAAATTCTCATAGTTCTCGTACTGTTTGTCAGGTGGTGGCTATGGCTTTTCAATACCAGGCGCATTGGTAATTTTTACTATCGCATCCGGTATATTATATCAGATCCTTTTCTCCGTGTAAAGCGATGTCAGTGTCGAACATTTGAAAATGAGAGCTGCTTCTTGTTTTGGTGGAAAACCTGCGATAATCCGGTCCTGGTGCTGGTAGACCTGGCCCTAGTCGGGGCCTGACCAGTTCCCGACTAGGGTCGGCTTAACGCGGATTTTTCACCAGCGTCCATCCGGCCGTATACCCAGAGAAATCGTTCTGATGGGATCTATTTGAAACAAATAAAATTCTGTTTCAATCAAATACATTTTTGTTTCATTCAAATAAATGTTTGATTCATTAAAAAAAAAATGTTTCGTTCATAAAAAAAAATGTTTCGTTCAAATAAATTTTTGTTTCATTCAAATAAATTGTTTTTCGTTCAAATATATTTTTGATTCATTAAAATAAATGTTTGTTTCATTCAAATAAATTTTCGTTTCATTCAAATAAATTTTTGTTTCATTCAAATAAATGTTTGTTTCATTCAAATAAATGTTTGTTTCATTCAAATAAACTTTTATTTCATTCAAATAACTTTTATTTGTTTCGAATAGATCCCATGAGAACGATTTCTCTGGGTGTAGTTGGAAACTGGTCAAGCCCCGCTCAGGGCCAGGGTGGCCCTGCCAGAGCCTGACCAGTTCCCGACCAGGGACGGATTTTCGCTGAAATCTTTGGGAAAAAAGCGAGCCTTTTTTTGTGTTCTCACTTGCGGGATGAGAACACGGTGATGCGGACGGAAAATGAATATTTTTACTCGGGTAACTTGATCGAGTTTGCTCGATGTTTCAGGGTCAGCAGCCACACGCGGAAGACGAGAACACGCCGCAGAAGAGGGTGGACAAGATATTCGACCAGATGGACAAGAATCACGACGACAAACTCACGCTCGAGGAGTTCAGGGAGGGTAGCAAGGCCGATCCAAGAATCGTTCAAGCACTCTCGCTCGGTGGCGAGTAGCCCTCGCTGGGCCAGCGGCAGCCCCGGCATCAGCAGCAGCAGCAGCAACAAGAAGACGAAGAACCATCCTCGACAGGAGCCTGCTAACTAATTCTCTTAATTGACGAAAAGAAAAATAAGTCAGCAATCGGCCGTAACACCAGCGATCTCGGTTCAACGAAACCGAGAGGAATGTAAAAAATGATTAACGGAAGTAAAAAAAAAACGAAAAACGAATTTCAGAAAACCCAAGATTTTTATCTCGCTTTTCGTGAGCGACAAAGAGGAGGGAAAGATTATTACAAAAATTGAATTGCAATTCGACTCAAAGTTCTTGATTTTTAAGTAGCTCCTCTCGTTTTTGTGTATTTGCAGTTTTGGCGGACTGCAAATGACGTTATTGAAAATATGAAAAATCGATTTTTCTACGTAAATTCGTGCCTGACACATGGAGAGGTGAAGGAAGGTAAAGATGTGAACGAGAAACACCGAGCATAAAAATTGAAAAAAAAAAACGCGTTTCACCGAGTGTTGATCTTGAGCCCCGGTCGACGATACGTTTTGGCCCTGGAATCTCGACGCGCACTTCGAGCTTTTACCATTGCCATCTCCATCTTTGTCTGTCTTACTGCTCTTTCCGTCGAAGCCCCCCGATACACCCCAGGGTGCTCCGTTAATTCACGGTAATGAAATTCCGCCGAGTCGAAACGAACGAACGAGCGAACGATGAAGTCCCGGGGGGTCGTTGGGTGGCGAAAATAAGCGAGGAGAAAAATATTCGAGGGTGCCAGAGTCCGAGATCGGCAATAAAGTGCTGATTCAGTTGTATTTAATCGACGCCGCGCTTCACCCGAAGATGTTGCCCCGGCCGAGTCTCTTCGAATTAATCTAAATTACTCGATCTTCATCTCGAGCAATTTGCCACAAATCCAATTGAACTTTGAGAGCGCGGGGGAAGCACAAATAAATCGCGAATAAATTACAGACAATATTCCGGGTTTCTCTTTACTGAAAAAAAAAATTCGTCATCTTTTTTCGACCTCAAAACGCTGTCCAAGGTCAAAGTAACGAATGTCCCGTGACTTTCCGAACGGCCCTCCAAGCACTAAAATGTTATAATTAGGGATGTGCGAATTTCATTTGAATTGAATTTATTATAATTGAATAATGATATTCACTTAAAAATTTGAATTGAGTATTCAGAAGTTTGAATGGTACGAATATTCATGAATAATCTAAATATTTATGAATAATCTGAATATTTATGAATAATACGAATATTCATGAATAATATTAATATTTATGAATAATACTAATATTCATGAATAATAAGAATATTTATGAATAATACGAATATTCATGAATAATATGAATATTTATGAATAATACCAATATTCATGAATAATATGAATATTTATGAATAATATTAATATTCATGAATAATGTGAATATTTATGAATAATACGAATATTCACAAATATACGAATTATTCAAAAATTCATGAATAATTCGGATATTCATGAATATTCGTAAATTTCGGAATTATTCGATTGATTCGAACATTCAATACAAAATGTGAATTGAATTATCCATATTCAATTGGCAATGATTTATTCAAATTTTTTAGTATTCGCACATCCCTAGTTATTATGTTTACGATTAAACGCGACAGATTGGATATCGGCGGGCAAAACGTCCCGGATACGCGGAATTCACTTTCCGGCGCGAAGGAAAGTCGATCGCGTCGAATCGCGGAATATCGAGCAGCTATTCGAATATGTCGCGCCTTGCATTCGTTTCGCGGATTTACGATCGGCGTGACCGTTGATCGGTATATCTATGTGCGGCTCGTTATCGTCGTATGGATACTTCGGGAATCGCACGTAACGCGCCGTATTCGTGGCGAGCGTAATGCCGCAGTAACTTCTCGCCCGAAGGGGTTTTACGGCCGCACCCGAGCAACTTCGCACTCGTCCGGTCCGGGGCGTCTGTTATGACGGGCGTAAATTCGCGAACGAGCCGCGCCAGACGCGAATTGCGAGCCGGAACGGGACGAGTTGCCGGTGCAGCGCGGCCGGGCGCGTTTAGGGTCCCTTCGTTTCCCATAATAATTTATTCAACTGTGATGCCCCCGCGTTGGCCCGATAAATATCGCGTCGCTGCTGCTGCTGCTGCATATTACGAACGTTTGCCACTGTTGGTATTGCGGATATCCCGGCTGCCGTATGCGTCCGTCTTCCCTCACCGAGAATTCCGCCCCACGCCAATTGGCTATATTCCGTTGCTTCTGTTTGCTTAACGAATTACAATTTGACCCTTCGACGAGGGGGACGCTCGATGGGATAGTCGATGTTGCGGCTGCGGCGGACGCGACGGAAATGAAAAAAATGTCACGACAGAGTTTTTAAAAAATTTCGTTCGAAGCGGTTTTTTTAAGCGCAGACGTATTTGAGAAAGCAAAATAATATATTTTACCACAAGTGCGTAAAATCTTACGCACGTGTGGCGTACTATTTGTTTGACGTAGTATACGAAAAATTCCATTTTACGCACTGTGCGAAAAATTCCATTTTACGCACTGTGCGAAAAATTCAGTTTTACGCACTGTGTAAAAAATTCAATTTTACGTATTGTGAGAAAAATTCAGTTTTACGCACTGTGTAAAAAATTCAATTTTACGTATTGTCCGAAAAATGCCATTTTACGCACTGTGCGAAAATTCAATTTTACGCACTGTGCGAAAAATCAATTTTACGCACTGTGCGAAAAATCAATTTTACGCACTGTGCGAAAAATTCAGTTTTACGCACTATGCGAAAAATTCAGTTTTACGCACTATGCGAAAAATTCAGTTTTACGCACTGTGCAAAAAACTCCATTTTACGCACTGTGCAAAAAACTCCATTTTACGCACTGTGCAAAAAAATCCATTTTACGCACTGTGCAAAAAACTCCATTTTAAGCACTGTGCGTACAAATTCATTTCACGCACTAAATGCAGTGAATAAAATGAAATTTTACGCACTGAAGACTGAATACAGTGCGTAAAATCGGATTTTATGCACACTACGTCAAAAAATAAACTGTATGCGCGAACTGATTAGTCGACAAATTAATGAGAAGGCGCAACTTTTGTGTCGTTCGAAATTTTTTTTTTTATCGCGAGAGAAAGTCACTTTTTTATCGTCGTCATTTCTTATTTCCATACTAAAAAACAGCCAGTCATCGTGACTGGTAATTTTTTAATCGCACTTCGTAACTCCTCTTTCATAAACGATCACAATCGTGCGTTCCCTTTGATTATTTCACTCGTCGCTTCGTTCGTCCGCGCTTCGCGATTATATTGCTAATTTCATTCTGTTTCGCATCGGCAAGAAACGCGTTTTATTAATCGTCAGAGTCCGCAGCGAAACTTCAAAGGACTTCGCTCGCTCGCTTAAGCTGAATATCGGCGGACGAAATTTCATCGGGAAATTTCGCGCCACGACGATAGATTAGCTTTTAATAATAACGAGCAATAAAGAAAAAGGGGAGGGGGAGACGGATCGAAGATACAATATATAAGTAACGTACTTGTTGAATTTCGCGTCTCATGCTTATCAAGAATGCATAATATAATTATAACTGATACGTTGTGTCTGAGAAATTTATTGACATCGACGATATCGTGCGAGAGGTCGAGATAATGTTATCATTTGATGCCCGATACGATGTGTGTCGAGTGTATAATTGACGACGAGAACATAAAAAGTGGGGGGGAAGCGAGAAAGTAAAATCGCGGTGGGTTTTTTAATTAAAGCAATAAGCAATAATTGTGCCTCATGGCTTCCTGCTGCAGCTGATGCTTCCGCCGCCAGAGCGTAAAAGGTATTTTCGTTTATTCGTAAGCGCGCGAATCTTTATCAATTTTACTTATCTAAATTACGTGAACTTTACGAGTTTTTGCTGCCCGGTTGGCACGGCAGCCTCTGCGGGCGTCGAGAAAAGAACGACGTTAAGAAATTCCGGATGACCTATATGTACTGTGGACGGACGTTCCGAATAAAAAATCGATATATATATATACATATATATATACATGGGAATATTGTATATATATATATATGTACGAGTGTGACGTATCCGATGGCATCTGAAGGCGTTTGGGGTAGTTCGATTTATTCCGGGGCATTACACAACCGCAGGTCGAGTCTGAAAATAAAAAGTTAAAATATTCATGAAATAAGAAAGACGAAACTATTCGAGGTATATCGAAGCGGTGTGCGGCAAAGAATTATATGGCGACGTCGAGAGATACTGAAATTAATTAAAAACACTAAAAAAAAAAACAAAAAACAAGCGAGCGAGAAAAATAAAACTGAGAGAAACGACGAAATCGCCGGTTGCGACTGACGAACTGAAGATTTACTTGATTGAAACAAATATTTGGCCGAGCGAACTGAACGTTACTCTAAATTTCATATTTTGCGTTGATCCGAAGAAGATGTCGCTCGATTAATTGGATACTCGGTTCGACATCGCCGACCGCCGATTTCGTTGACACAACTGATTTTCTCGCCGCGCGAAGAAATCATGAATAAATCTTAAACCTTACGTAAACGGAGATGATAAGATTTAGCGTTTAAGTAATTTTTACAATTTTCAGATAAAACTATTAATTAACTGAGTAATCGTAATGACGCCAGTAATTGTTATGTGCTAGGCTATGAATACCGAGTCCTTAAGTAGCGTTGTCTCTATCTCTCTTCGCGTTTGTAGTCGAGTTTTTCGTAGACTGCGCTTTTCGTGTGAATTGCCTTCGAGTTTGTAGCGTGTTAAAACAGCCGAAGTGGGAGCGAAGAATAAGAGATCCTCTTTGTGCAATTGTGTGTCTGTATCTAGTCGAGGAAAGCCAAGAGTCACGCGATCACTGATAATAGTACTGTTTACATCGTAGTATATAGTTTAGCCGATGTATATGTAGGCAATTCGGTATGTTGCGAGAATTTCTCACGCTTATCAAGTCACTCAACTCGTCTCATTTTTTCAACGTCTTATATAAACATCCGCGATCTATTTTTAGATTTAACGACAATGTTACACTAATCGCAATTTGCGTTTCGTTCATTAATCACGAATACAAATTCATTGCGACAATTGGTTTTCACGAATTCGAGTAATACGAGGCAAAACAATTTGGACTAACGTCTGGCATGATTAATTATCCTTCGGGCAGCTAAATACGTTGGCGTCAATCAATTAAACAACTCATTTGTTGGCCCAACGTATTTCACCGCCTGCAACCTGTTCAATCAATTAAGATTTTCTCGCGAATACTGACCAAAAATGGGCAAAACATAATTATCGTATGACTAAAAACAAAAGAAGATTCAACTGATATTTTTGTCGTTTGCTAAATTGACGATTAAAAGCTTTAGCTAAAAAAACTGAAAATTAATAGACTCAATTAGTCGGACCTAACTTGACTTTATAGAGGACAATACATAAATGAGATTTCGCCCATCTCTGGTTACGAAACTCGCGAATGTCGTTCCCGACGATCATGATTAACAAACTTGATTCCACGTCTACTTCTACTAAATATACTTATCGCTAGACACTTGAAAAGAAAAGGAAAAACAAACTACTATCGCTACTACTACTATTATTACAACAATACTTCAACTACTACTACGATTACCCACAGGCTGCGATTCTCAATTTCTCCGTCTATACTAGAAACTAAATACTTGATTGATTATGCAAAATAATTAAAACAATTATAATATTAACTGTAAGTATAATAATCGTCACGGTCATTGTTTAACAAACTTTCTGTGATAATTATTAACAATCAATAATTACTTGCTGCGTGAGTCGAAGGCTGTTTGACAGATGTGCCGAGACGGGGTTAATCGCGAGAGGTGCACTCGATAAATTAATTTATTCTAGTGCAGTCATTAAAAAAGAAGAAGAAAAAAAAAGAAAAGAAAATCATTCACAGGCGATTGACGAGGCAGGGAGCGCGGAGACGTGTGCGAGAGGGCGATGACTAAAACCCGAGATGCGTGGAGGAGATGTGGAAGGAAGTAATTAGCGTACATTGTCGTGTCTTGCTAGGGATAATTGTAGGGAGGAATGAGCGTGTTGTAGTTTGTTACGCCGATACGCCGAGTGTTTGGCGAGCTCCCGCAATCGTCGACGTTCGATTGCACCGTATCGTCGTCGCCGTTTACGTGTGACGCGAGCGCGTTTTTTCACGTGCGGCTCGTAATGTGTGTATGTCCTACGCGCGCGACCCCCACTGAGCGCCTTGTTATTTTGTATGGGTGACATGCGTTTTTTGTAAAAAGAAAAACGAGACGGAACCACGTCGACGTGAAAAAAAAAAGAAATCATGGAGGTGAATGAAAATTATAAAATAACTCGAAGCACCCAGTGACTAATTTCTTTCATTGTACCTACCAATCGACGATTCCGTTTTATTAATTTTTTATTTTATTTTATAAAGGCTTAATAAAAATGAGCCTGAAATTATACTTCCTGAATTGCCCACAAAATATTTAAGGTAGCCCTTGCGAATAATATCCATTTCGCATAAATTCGAGGAATTTGGGAGAGAATTGCAAACACTTCTCGGTGGTATAAAATTCTGAAAAAATTCATGCACATTAAAGGTACTGAAAAGATTAATTTTGCATAATAATAATTCGAAAATGTTATTAACAAATTCATGAAAAAAACAATCGTTTAACAAATATTTCGATGACCCAAGATTTTTTTTTCATGAAAATGATTCCTTCGTTTTTCCGAATACGTATGAATTCTTTCAGATTTTAGAGTTCACATTGAATTTTGTGCGTTTTTTATAGGGAAAATATGTGAAAATTCAATGTGAACTCTAAAATCTGAAAAAATTCATACGTATTCGGAAAAATGAAGGAATCATTTTCATAAAAAAAAAAATCTTGGGTCATCGAAATATTTGTTAAACAACATTTTCGAATTATTATTATGCAAAATGAATCTTTTCAGTACCTTTAATGTGCATGCATTTTTTCAGATTTTTATACCACCGAGAAGTGTTTGCAATTCTATCCCAAATTCCTCGAATTTATGCGAAATGAATATTGGTCGCAAGGACTACCTTAAGGTCCGATATTTTTTTGGTTTTTTTGTCTCTTGAATGCGACCTGCTGCAGTAAAATTGGTTTCTGCAATACTGACGTCTGGCAAATCGTCATTTTGGGCCATAATATTTCAAAAGCGAATTATCGATCGCATGTTCGGAAGGGTCCTGTAAAGCCTTACATATTGGTTCTTCATTGCTTTCCACATTTAACGAAGCTACCTCGACGAGAAATTGCGGCGATCGGTTTCGGGTTTCTCGTAGAGGAAGCTTCGTTAAAGGTGGAAAATAATGAGGGAGGTTTTACTCCACGCGCAATGCTGTATTGGCAATGCTGGCCAATATTATCGACATTTATATTTCATTACTCTTGATATAACTCATCGTCAACAATTAATACAACTCGTCGGTTTTAATTAATTTCTCTGCAACGCTCGGATAATTAGTACTTCACTTGCTCGACCAGTTACTGTCTGATGAAGTAGACAACCGAAAAAGAACTGACTACAGCTGAACAAGAGTTGGCGGTGTTGATGCCGAGATCGCCAAAAGTTATTTTTTATACCTGGCGTCTAGACGCTACACTGAGAGAAAAACACATTGTTGAAACAACAATACTATATTTTTAATATACAGTATAATTTGTGGAAACGTTAATATTTTATAATTACGACAATGAGAAAAAATAATAGCAATACTAAATAATAAGCAAAAATAACAGCAATACTTTTTAATAACAATACTATATTTTTACTATACAGTATAATTTGGGGAACGTTAATATTTTTAAATTACGACAATGAGAAAAAATAATAGCTGCAAACGTCATAATAGCTGAACTAATCAAATACATAGTATCCAGCACCAATCGATATGATCGTTCCTCCTGCGAATTATATCGGTATAGTTCGACCAACTATTCTGCTATATTTTTCTCTGGGTGTATCGCGCCTCTTGATAATTTTATGACATGCAAAACATATGCGTTAAAACTTTGCCCTATTTTTGTCGTCACTCTAAAGCTACGATAACACAACAATGCGACACGTCGCAAAAAAAAATCCTGCTGCATGTCACGTAAATCTATTTAATGATACGTGACAAACCAATAAATTAGGACTCTCCACATGTAATCTAGAGTTCCATATAAACACAATATAGATAAGTCAAAACGATTAAGAAGTACGTGTGTTATTTTTATCTCGACAGTGACATTCAACGAACTGCAAGGCATACAAGAAAATGTTTGCATGATACGGCAGTAAAAATATACACTGATCGATCCACTTTCATTGGCATCGTCACTGATTTGTAAAAAATCGCATTTGTAAACAAAAGGAAGTGCAAGAGATTCGCGAAAAATTGTTCAAAATCTTCTGACGCGTTTACACGTTCATAAAAAGTATAAGTTGCCTGTGATTCGAGAGTGTGAAAACAACTTCGGGTTTGACTGTCGAAATAGAAGAGATACCATTGGGTCTGAAGTGGGGATATCAGGTTTGTGGGCTGGTAACCTTTTGGACTCACTCGTCACGGCGGGGGGTTACCATTGTTCTCACCAGTCATCGTCGTGATATCAATCGTCGGTCCACACATCAAAGATATTGTGGAGCAGAACGCTGGCCCGTACGCTTCAATTTCAAACTGCTCCGCGTGCTTTCAATTTGAAAATGAAGCTTGACACGAATTTCTGCTACAAGGTAGGAGAGTGAAGGCTTTTCCCTTTTGAAGCGACTCTAGCTTATCGACATTCTTAGGTACTTGTAACACGAGAATTTATTTGTCGCAAATGAAGATAAAATCATCTTGACAGTTTGGATCCATGTATACAAACCAACAGTTTCACTATAATTTCATTTACTCGTTTGGACAAAATATAGTCTAAGTGATTCCATTTGTATTGAATACCTTAATTAGAAAACAAACATGATTTACCAACTAATTAATTTTAAATCATAACATTTATTCAAAAGAATGTGAATTAAATGAGTTTTTGATATATTAAATTAATTTATGTATTATCGATTTATAAGAATTTGATTTTCATACATGTTAACATTTTAAGTCGATTAAATGAAACGACGCTTTTAGCGATTAATAATAAATTGCGAATTTGTCACAGGGCTCGGAGGACTTTGTTATCGAAAATGGAGTTCATCGAGGCGCCGAGGTTCCGTACACCATCAAGCACAATAGTTGCGGAGAATACGTTCTCGAGGGATTGAGAGCTCACCCGGAAGTCGTTGGACAGGTAGGTGTGACGGCTCCATGTCAAAATAACTTCGACAATATATTTTTAACAAAAATAACTTGGCAAAAAGAACTCCGACAAAAATAACTTCGCGACAAAAGAACTTTGACAAACATAACTTCGCGACAAAAGAACTTTGGCAAAAATTACTTCGCGACAAATGAACTTTGACAAAAATAACTCGGTAAAAAATATAATTAAAATTGAAATCATTCCACTTAGTAGAATTTATTTAAGGAAAAAATCGACAAAGTCCTTACTAAAGCGGAAAATTTCCGCTTAGTAGATTTTATTTAAAGGAAAAAATCGACGAAATTCTTTACTAAAGCGGAAATTTTCCGTTTAGTAGATTTTTCTTGAAGGAAAAAATCGTCGAAATTGCTTTCTAGAGCGGACATTTTCCGCTTAGTTGAATTTTTCACCGAACCACTTTTCTCGACGTACAACAATCTGTGATTCCAAGTAATTTCACTTAAAGTTCTTTTGCCGCGAAGTTATTTTTGTTAAGGTTCTTTTGTCGCGAAGTTATTTTCCCCAAAGTTCTTTTTCCCAAGTTCTTTTTGACAAGATTATTTGTCGAAGTTATTTAGACGTGCTACCAGGTGTGACACTTCCATGGTCCTTATCAATGCGAGCGCATTCTCATCTAGCAATTACGAAATCGAACAGGTAGATGGCTTGACTGGCAGGAAGGAAACTTTTGCCGAAATGGCGGAAAAAAGTGTAAAGTGCGCAATGTGGATGAAAGAACAGAATGTCAAGCCCGGTGACATTGTAGGCCTTTGCTCCTACGCTCAAATGGATATATACGTGCCCTATTTTGCCTCGTTCTATACAGGAGCTGTGGTTAATCCGTGGTGGAGTACTGGACTTACCAAAGGTAACATAACAGAAAGTATACAAAAAGTACACATTTTTGTTATTTGATATCGCATAAAATACCAATCATGGAATTTAACATGACATCAACGAAATTTGTATCACTTGGTTCTCATTACATTTTAGTGGTAACTAAACATTTATATATGGCAATATTTATATTTATGGTAATTAAATTTTTAATATTTTCATAGTGCTAATTAAATATGATTGTGACGACCCTGAATGTTTTTATTCATACAACGACTGCTTTACAGAAATGGCGAAGTACATCCTAACGTTGACAGGCTGCAACATTGTTTTCGCTGATGTCGACACGGCGGAGTTGATTCTCGAAGTGGCCAAGGAAATGAAGCTGCCGTTAAAAATTTGCGTTTTTGGAAGTCTGCCTGGTTTTCAGTCGCTTGACGACATTCTTGCGACCCAGGACTCCAACCTCGCTTCTGAATTTCGGTGCACGAAATTATCTCCCAGGGATCCCGCCTTCATGCTGTTCACGTCGGGCAGCACCGGACTGCCAAAGGCCGCTGTGTCCTCGCACATAGCTGTTTTAAAAAACGCAGAAGCCTTCATGACATTAGGCGATGTCAAAGGACCTGGAGTGTTGTTGACCTTTGCACCGCTTGCTTGGGGCACCACCGCAGTCACCGCGGTAGGAGTGATCGGTGTATGTCGGACGAGAGTCATACATCCGGAATTTTCGGAAGAATCGACTCTGCAACTTATTGAAAAATTCAAGGTACACCACAAAGGTCGGATAGTTCGAACGACAAGCGCCAAATTACTGCCCTACCCTGACTCTAAAAACCTAGCGTGTTGCAAGTGTCCCAGTAAACACAAAAATTGGTTTCGTTGCTGCTCAATTACAGTTTCCTACTCAGCAACGTAACTGTTATGTCACTCCAGTGGTATGTGACAGTTACATTACTGAGTAGGAAATTGTAATTGAGCATCAACGAAACCATTTTTTGTGTTTACTGGGATGTTGTTTCTCTTGTCTTTTACATTCTCACGAGTTTTTACACATTTAAAGCGTGTTGGTATTTACATAGTACATGATATCTGAAAGGATGCCGCCTGTAAATGTGTAAAAACTCGTCAATGTAAACCAGTGTAAAAGATAGAAGAAACAAGTAATTTGAAACACGCTGGGTTTTGCATCTTTTTACGACGAAATTCGGCACAAACGCAAAATCGTGTCCCAAATTCATTAGAGATTGAAAGTGATCATCATCACTTTTCGTAACGAGAATGTTACTAATTTTCTTTTCTATTCGTTAAATTGTGAACCCCGTCGATCAGGTAAACTGGATGCTTCTGGGAACGAGCGCTGCTGTTAGGATTCAACAATCACCGGCGATACAAAACTATGATGTGTCCTCGCTGCAGTACCTTTACGTTTGTGGAGGTGTGCTCAAGGAAACGGCACACAGAGCTTTGGCAGCGAGTTTTCCTCTTGCCAGTGTGCGCCAACTATTTGGTAAGGCTATATAATTAATAACAAGAAGTAAACATGTTTTTATTTGTACTCATATAAATTATGACCGCAATAGGGATGGGCGATGTTCGGAAAAAAACATCGATGTTGAAATAATCGATTATTTAAAACATTGATGATTATGAATATCGATGTTTAAAAGAAAACATCGAAACATCGATTGTTTTCATCGAGCAAAGAATATGCAATTACCGGGTAAAACAAACACAATTTGTAACATTATTATATACATGATTTCGGGATAAATTCATCATTTACGACCATTTTTATCGCAAAGTCATATACTTGAAGTCGGCCGTTCCATTCAGAGCTGCGCAATATTTTCTTAAACATTTTTTGAGTTTCATCTGCGGTAGAGAGTTGTACTCAACAGAGCTATTTCATAATTAGACGAGGCTAAAAAATCGTCATCGATGTTCGGGGGGAAAAACATCGGCAATCGATTAATCGGGTTAAAGAAACATCGACAAAATGATTCGATTATTCGAGAAAAAAACATCGATGTTTAATTAATCGGCAAACATCGCCCATCCCTAGACCGCAATCAGAAGTATGCCTGCTGGCCACCTTCATAGGGTCCATAAGGGCCGATTTAACTCTGTTCATTTTACACAATTTTTAATGTCACTAAAGTTTTATCGTTGATTTGTCGCTCCCAAAAGGCATGACTGAACTGGGTTTGGGTCTTGATCAATACTCCGAACCTCCCGAGCCGGGTTCAAGTGGGAAAATCGTTAAGAATGTAATGATGAAAGTGGTCGATACGGACACTGGAGCAGTGTTGGGTCCCAACCAGATGGGCGAGCTTTTCTTCAAGAGTGCATACATATTTGATCATTATTACAAAAATCCTGAAGCCACAAACGAATTCATCGACGCTGAAGGTATGACACAGTTTAACGCAGCTTGAAGTTAGCGCTAATGAGGGATCATAACGTGCTGATGAAAACGGTTATAGGCTGGTTGCACACCGGTGATCTGGGCCACTACGACGAAAAGGGCAACGTCTTTATCACAGGTAGATTCAAGGATTTGATCAAGTACAGAGGGAATCCTATGTCGCCTGCGATGATCGAGCAGGTCCTGCAGACACATCCCGAGGTCTCTGAGGCTGCAGTTGTGCCTTTGCCGGACGCCGTCGATGATGAACATCCGGTCGCTTTCGTGACAAAGAAGCCAAATGCTCAAGTGAGTAAGGTAGAAGTACCGGTTTTGGCCACCTTTGGTCCAGTTGTGGCCACCGAGTTCGAAAGAACATAATTATTTGTATTGTTAAAATGAAACAAAATTGTATCGATAATCTTGTTAACTTGTATGAATACTTTCGAAGTATCAACATGAAAATACAGAAAAGCAACAATTTGATATAAATTATAGAGAAAATGGCCACAACTGGTACAGTGGCCATAACCGGTGCTTCTACCCTATGCAAATATCTTTGGAATTTATTGCACTGAAATCAAGATGAACTTTCAAGAGTCCTGCAACTTTGTCTATACAAAATAATCAATCAAACATTTACCGTTCTCGACGCAGGTCACGAAGGAGGAACTGGAAAAACTGGTGGCTGACACGCTGCCGGATTACATGAAACTCCGAGGAGGTGTCCATTTCCTGTCAGAATTGCCGCGCACAGCAAATGGAAAAGTTCGCAAAGCCGATTTAAAAAAGTTGTGCCTGAGTCTGTCAAAGGCCGTTGAAACTAGTCATTCGGAATAGAGCGCAATTTAATATTTTAAGTGTACCGAATTCAAGCACCGCAAATATGTATTTTCTAAGTTCATTTTTCCGATGTGTCTTATGTAAAATGAGATGTTTCTGCTTGGGAATAAAAATGAGTCTGAATCCCCTTAACGAAAATAAAAATACAGCGAATGAAAAATAAGATATGCCGAGACACCAGACAGTTGTTTTTTTCTTCATATTTAGCCCGCAGTGACGAGAAATCTCGTATCAACTTTTTTCTGCGTTCATGCGTTGCGATACGCGTTAATCTTGAATACTGGAGACAGAAGGCGTTTATTTGTCGCGATACCCAGAAATTGAATATCATTGCATCCTCCCGTGACCTTCAAAGAAAGTCAAAACATTGAATAATATTTCGATTCCGCGTTATCGTTAATGCGATAACGGTAGGAGAAACGGTTATCTTTGAGTTGTACGACACGTTGGGTGACTTCGCGCGTCAGTCGGCGTGCCGAAGATTCCGCGAAGCGAGGATAATCGCTGTTCAGTTAACTAACTGGAAACTGGCTTGCGCTGTGTAACGTTAACGATGCTGGGGAATACGAATTACAGCTACAAGGTGAGAGTGGGAGCATTTCTTTACCGGAACAAAACGTCTTTTTCATCTTTCTTATAAACTTAAATTATTAACATCAGATTCAGTGATACTAGATTATATGAAACAGAGAGACAAATATGTATTACTGTGATACTAAATGTAAGAAGAGGATATATGTAAGGCTGGGCGTGCAGAAAGTTGAAGAAACTGTGTACAGGAAATAAATAAATATTAACATCAGATTCTAAAAAAAGGATATATTCTGCGGGTGATATGACAGATTCATTCGTAAATAATCCAAATGGTAATTGGAAAAAGTCGAGGTTAAAAATTGTCGTTTATAAATAATACCATTTGAATATGAGAATGTATTCAAAAAGAAACATTGATTTACCCTATCAAGTCCGATCACGACAAAAATCACTACGTTACCACGGTGGTTTTCACCGCAGTGGTTATTTTTGAAAAAGCGACGACAATCTTTAGCGAAGCACGTACCAAATCAAGGTGAGAGTGGGAGCATTTCTTTACCGGAACAAAACGTCTTTTTCATCTTTCTTATAAACTTACATTATTAACATCAGATTCTAAAAAAAGGATATATTCTGCGGGTGATGTGACAGATTCATTCGTAAATAATCCAAATGGTAACTGGAAAAAGTCGAGGTTAAAAATTGTCGTTTATAAATAATACCATTTGAATATGAGAATGTATTCAAAAAGAAACATTGATTTACCCTATCAAGTCCGATCACGACAAAAATCACTACGTTACCACGGTGGTTTTCACCGCATTGGTTATTTTCGAAAAAGCGACGACAATCTTTAGCGAACCACGTACCAAATCACCATAGCAAATTAAACAATAAACTTGGAGCTGGTGGTTTCGCCGGTGATTTGACAGAGGTACAACGCGAAAACCACTATGCGAGAGAAGAATGTCCCAGTGGCGGAGCCTTTTTGAGGTAAAGAGACATTTGGTCGTGCAAATTTACTGTTTATTTTTCTACCATGATTTCGTCCGTTGTTTGTTAAAGATTACCGACGCTTTTTTGAAAATACAGTGGAACCTCTCATAGCGTACACTCTCATAGCGTACGAGGGCGGAGCGTGTAGGTTGGTTGGGTGGGATTATTCAGGACCGTAACACGTGCACGTTAGACGGGCGCTTAAGAGAGGGCGACCATCTAACGAGCAAAATCTAGTCACGGCACTGCACGAGGTGTCAGGGAAGGGGAAGCTAGAACCGGTTTTGGCTCGTGATTGGTTCTTCACATAGCGTACATTGTCTCCCTATTTCGTACGCTATGAGAGGTTCCACTGTAACTACTGCGGTGGTTACGATAGTGGTTCGGTCAATGGTTGGGTATGCTAAGGTATATTCGAAAACATTGATTTATTTTTTAAAACATTCATTTTTTTTTAACATTCATTTTTTTTTTTAAACATTCATTTATTTTTTAAAACATTGATTTTTTTTTAAACATTGAATTATTTTTTAAAACATTGATTTTTTTTAAACATTGATTTTTGTTTAAACATTGATTTACTCGTTATCCGCGTTATTAATTTATTCACCTGCGACAGGGCCGGGAAAATGTTGTGATTGAAAATGGTATTTTAATCGGTGCCAAGGAACCATACGTCACCACACACAACAATTATGGACAGCTCGTCCTCGACCGGATGAGAGCTTTTCCAGAATTTGTTGGACAGGCACGTGCAATTCTGCATATAAATATTAATATTATTAGCTTACAATGTGAAACATAAAACGACAATGAAAAAAAAAAAAAAATTACCAAAACAACCAGGTGGATGGATTGACAGAAAAGGAAGAGACTTTCGCCGAAATGACGGACAAGAGTGTGAAATGCGCAATGTGGCTGAGAGAACAGAACATTAAGCCCGGTGACGTTATAGCCATTTGTACCCACAATCAAATGGACATGTACGTGCCATTTCTAGCGTCGTTGTATACAGGGGTCATAGTTAATCCATGGTGGAGCGTTGGAATTAATAGAGGCAAGAACATAAAATATTTATTCCTTGTTTCCTATCGCATTGACATTGACATAAATTTGCATGACGTTAAAGAACATCAAATCACCTTATACCGATTAACTCCTGATAATTAACAAACATCAACGGAAAACATTTAACTTCGAGAGCTTTCTTGTGTTGGTAAATTACATTTTTTGTATACATTGCAGAGATGACGAGGTATTTTCTCACTTTGACGCGTCCCAAAATGTTTTTTGGCGACGAAGCCGCCGCAAGATTAGCTGTCGAAGTAGCCAAAGAGATCGACCTACCCTTGAAAATCTTGGTGATCGGAAGTCTTCCTGGTCTCCAATCTTTGGACGACATTCTTGCTTCGCAGGCAACCAAAATTGTTTCCGACTTTCAATGTACACAATTATCGAGTCTCGACAGTCCCGCCGCGATCCTGTGTACCTCGGGAACTGGCGGACTGCCAAAGAGCGCACTGTACTCTCACCGATCTCTGTTTGGAAATATCGAGACTTTTAAAGCGATGGAAAAAGTTGAAGGCACCACAATATCGATGACCTTCGCGACACTTGGCTGGATAACCGGTATACTCTTCCTGCTAAGAGGACTCGTGGCACCTGATACCAGAATCATTCCTCCGGAATTCACGGAAGAAATCTGTTGTCAACTGATAGAGAAATTTAAGGTGCGCTCACGCATTTCCACACTGTTAAAAATGTGGTGTTAAAAACTACACCAAGACGGTGTCTATATAGGTTGACACCAATCACGGTGATAACGAGCGGTATTAAGGTAGTCCCCCTGCTTGCGTTCAATTTCGCATAAATTCGAGAAAATTGAGAGAGAATTGCAAACACTTCTCGATGGTCTAAAAATCTGAAAAAATTCATGCACATTAAAGGTACTGAAAATATTAATTTGACATAATAATAATTCTAAAATGTTATTAACAAATTGATGAAAAAAAAATTGCTTAACAAATATTTCGGTGACCCAAGTTTTTTTTTCGATGAAATTGATTCTTTCGTTTTTCTGAATACGCACGAATTTTTTCAGATTTTTAAGTAATCTTTGAATTTTGGTGTTTTTTTATATGGAAAATATTTGAAAATTCAAAGATTACTTAAAAATCGGAAAAAATTCATACGTATTCAGAAACATGAAAGAATCATTTTCATCGAAAAAAAAACTTGGGTCACCGAAATATTTGTTAAACAATTTTTTTTTCATCTATTTGTTAATAACATTTTAGAATTATATTATGCCAAATTAATCTTTTCAGTACCTTTAATGTGCATGAATTTTTTCAGATTTTTAGACCATCGAGAAGTGCTTGCAATTCTCTCTCAATTTTCTCGAATTTATGCGAAATTGAACGCAAGCAGGGTGACTACCTTAAGGGAGTGTGAAACACCGACTTTGCACCTCAAAAGTTCGGAACTGCCGTTTTTCGCGAATTATGAACGGATCGAAGCGAAAATTGAAATACAGACGCCAGTAATGTGAATCTCGTTAATGAATTAGTCAGAACTTTGATTTTCGAACAAAAAAATTACAGATCAATTACCCGCAGAGGGAATCTGTAATGAAAAATTCGATTTTTTTTTTTTTTTTTTTTCGTTAAAAACTGAGAAAAGCGACTAATTCATTCACGAAATAATAAAAAATCACACACGATACGTGCATTCGTTCCCTCAAAGCGAAAAGTGTTACAATGTTTCGTCGGTAACACAGGAATAAATTTAACGAAACCGGTGGTGTTAATTATACACCGTAAAAAGTGTTACTACTAACACTGTAATAAGTAACACTAGGAAAAAGTCCACACTAGCAGCGTTTTACACCATATATTTTTAACAGTGCATGGCAAATTAAACCCGCACGTTTACGGAAATTTGGAAAGCAATTGTTATGAAGTATCGATATCAGTAACATTTACTAAGTGATTTAATAACCCAACTAGGTGAACTGGATGCTCACTGTAGCAACCCACATCATAATGATTCAAAATTCAGAAGCGTCGTCGAAGTACGATTTGTCCCCGTTGAAATACCTTTACACTGGTGGAAATGTGTTGAAAGCAGAGACACAAAAAGCGATGTCGATGAGTTTTCCTCACGCCAAAGTCCTGCAAGTTTACGGTACGATCAGTCATTGTTAATATAACTGAATAAAATAATCTTTATGCAGCAATCAAACGCAGCTAAAATAACAATTGACGCAATTGTGTCCCCACATGAATTTTTGCAAATCAGTTTAGATTGAAATTTGTTCCTAAGGCTCCACCGAACTGGGCGGTGTGGCAGTCCAACAAAGTAGCGAACAAATGAAGCTTGGTTCCAGCGGAAATGTCGTAAGAAACATAATGATGAAAGTGGTCGATCTGGAGAGTGGAAGAGTGTTGGGTCCCAATCAGACGGGTGAGGCTTGTTTGAAGTCTCCATATATGATGATCGGTTACTATGACTGTCCTGGGGACACGAAAAATATCATCGATGCTGAAGGTATCAACAGTCTTAAACGATACCAAAACGATTGTAGATCTATAACCAAATGACGGTCATGTCGGTCGTAGGTTGGTTTTACTCTGGTGATGTGATTTACTATGACGAAGAGGGCGAGGTCTTCGTTACTGATAGAGTGAAGGAGATGATCAAGTATCGAGGGCACCAGGTTTCGCCTGCAATGATTGAACTGGTCCTGCTGGAACATCCCGAGGTCTACGAGGCTGCAGTTGTCGGCTTACCGAACGATCTCGATGACACACATCCGATCGCGTACGTGGCAAGGACGCCGAATGCTCAAGTCAGTAAATTAATTGAAATGAGTAAAAATATTAGTTGTATGGAGAATCATCCCCTACGGAAAAAATATAGGGGAGAGTGGGCAAGAGTGGGCCACTTTTTTTCTTAAATTCGTCTGTCGTTTTATTAAATTCACAGTATGACCGGAAAGGTGTTCAGTCGGTTTTATTCAACCTTTGGTCATACTCTGAGGTTGCGAAAACACGCTTAAAACTATTAAATATGTATGAAAACTTAGTTTGAAAGTACATCGGAAAATTGCTCATTGTGCCCCACAGGTAGGGTACAATGAGCCATGCAGAAGGGAACAGTGAGCCATTACCTGAAAACCATGGGGCAGATTGAGCCAACAGGGAAAATACTCAATGTTTTATTCTCATGTTCTTTAATTGAATTATTGCCGCTCAAACATATTAGAAAACTGTCAATATTGCATTTGGCTCAATGTTCCCCACATCCCGATGGCTCATTGTACCCCACTAGCACTTGATCACATTTTTTATAAAAAAATAATATTTCCCTAACTGAAAATCAAATAAAACGGACATATATCGATACATAAGAATGTAACGAATCATCTAAGTCGAGCAACATCAGCGATTAAGGAAAGTGCGGTTAGATATAAAACTTTTCCGCGAAGCGAAATATTTGTTTTCATGGGGCCGAAATAAACTTTAATTTTGTACGTTTTAAGGGATAAAGTAACTTAACGCTAACTAGGAGGGGTGACTTCCAATCAAACGTACGATTTCACAGAAAAAAAACCGAAAGTTTTGGCGAGCTGTATTCTCTGACAGCCGCCGTTGCTCACTGTGGCCAACGTCTCACTGTTGCCCACTCTCCCCTACACGAAAATATATCTGACATATAGAACTTTTCGGACGATAATACAATAAAAATACATTTTGAATATATTTTAGATATATCTTAGATATATTTTTCGCTCGTGTATATTTCGTATGTATCCTAAAATATATCCGACATATACAAATTTTCGGACGAAATATATCTTGTATATCTGGAATACATCTTTTATATATTTTGCATATACTTTATTTGCATTTGGGATGACACACGCAAGAAATAAATTATGTACTTATCGAATACGCTCTGCAACGAACTTAGGTGACGGCAGAAGACCTGCAGAAACTGGTGACGGACAAGCTGCCGGATTACATGAAACTTCGAGGCGGTGTTCAGTTCCTGAAAGAATTACCTCACACAACGTCGGGAAAAATTTCCAGAGGGGAATTAAAAAAGATGGCACACTCCATCAAAGTATAATAATTACGTTGACCGGAAATAGTGTGTACTTGATTGTTTTTCAATTGGTGTAATATTTGTAACATTTTACAATAGCTGCGCAATTTTTTTTTAATTCAGAAACAGTGGCTATTTGCTTCTTTATAGAAGCAGCTCTGTTTTTCGGAACATTTTTCTAGATTTTCGTGTCAGAATACTCAAAACGGGCTTGACTGTAGATAAAACTGGATTAAATAAAGTATCGCTATGTGGAATTTCCCGATTAAGAGATTTTATTTTATTTAGTATCTCATTTTTTACCATTTCAGAGAACAAATCATAGCGGTAATCTGAAAATCCGCGGAATGCGTGACTCGTATCTTATCGTCAAGTAGACCAATAATAGGTACACAATTGACTGTTATCAGTCGTACAGTTTGACCTGGACCATTCACGCACGTGTCTGATGTACGACGAGTCGATGAGAAGGCAATTTCGGCGCAGAAGTCGCTAAAAAAAGTTCATCAAATCATTATGAGAAGAACAATTGGATCGTTTTAACATACATTGCTGACTCGCGACTGTCATAATTCTAATGATAATTCAAAGGAGACCGAGGTTAATTGACATACGTGACATTTCAATATTATTGTTTTTATTGAAACGCAGAGGGCTGCAATTTTCTAGTATTAGCTCGATTATTTTTTTTTTTTTTGCGTGTGGCCCATCTTACGGCACCGGCGAGCATTCATCCTTATGCCAAATTGTATAATTATTGTTTGTGGGCAAACAACGATCGCTAAAAAAAGTTCATCAAATCATTATGAGAAGAACAATTGGATCGTTTTAACATACATTGCTGACTTGCGACTGTCATAATTCTAATGACAATTCAAAGGAGACCGAGGTTAATTGACATACGTGACATTTCAATATTATTGTTTTTATTGAAACGCAGAGGGCTGCAATTTTCTAGTATTAGCTCGATTATTTTTTTTTTTTTTTTGCGTGTGGCCCATCTTACGGCGCCGGCGCGCATTCATCCTTATGCCAAATTGTATAATTATTGTTTGTGGACAAACAACGATCGCTAAAAAAAGTTCATCAAATCATTATGAGAAGAACAATTGGATCGTTTTAACATACATTGCTGACTTGCGACTGTCATAATTCTAATGACAATTCAAAGGAGACCGAGGTTAATTGACATACGTGACATTTCAACATTATTGTTTTTACTGAAACGCAGAGGGCTGCAATTTTCTAGTATTAGCTCGATTTTTTTTTTTTGCGTGTGGCCCATCTTACGGCGACGGCGCGCATTCATCCTTATGCCAAATTGTATAATTATTGTTTGTGGACAAACAACGATCGCTAAAAAAAGTTCATCAAATCATTATGAGAAGAACAATTGGATCGTTTTAACATACATTGCTGACTTGCGACTGCCATAATTCTAATGACAATTCAAAGGAGACCGAGGTTAATTGACATACGTGACATTTCAACATTATTGTTTTTATTGAAACGTAGAGGGCTGCAATTTTCTAGTATTAGCTCGATTATTTTTTTTTTTTTTGCGTGTGGCCCATCTTACGGCGCCGGCGCGCATTCATCCTTATGCCAAATTGTATAATTATTGTTTGTGGACAAACAACGATGTGCCGCGTGTCATTACAGGTCGCATGACGCAGGGATTAGTACCATCCGAATGCACCGATACTGACACATACACGTAGCAGAATGAATGGAAACTGTTGAGTCATTCTGTTGGCTGGAACCCCTGATTATATTAGCACTGCCGTCGGTGCACGAGTTGCGAATCTGAAACGACGGATAAAATAAAATATTGGTACACGAAAAAAAAATCATTGACTCAATAAAACCGTGGATTGCGGCTGTCAAAAACAAGTGTAGTCAAATCAATGTCACTTCCAGTTCCTACAATTACGTATAATATTGGGACGATAACTCCAAAATAGGCAAAAGAATATTGTATTGTTTCAATGTTAAGTCGGATTGTGACAACGATAACTGGAGTTAATTTTAAAACATTGTTTTTGGCAGCCCGCAATCCACGGTTTTATCGAATCAATGATATTTTTATTTCCGTGTAGTACGTAAATCTACAGTTATGTGACAAATTAAGACGGTCTGAAAAAAGGTTTTTGTAACTAACGTCTCAGAAATCCATTTCCGAAAATGTAAAAAAAAATTGATAAGCAATACGCAATTATTTTCGAGTACTCTCTCAACTTCCCACGTGCCGTGGTTTCACCTGTTTCTAAGAACAAATCAGATATAAATTGTAAAACTTGTACATTCGCCAACTTCGGTGGTCTTGAACCGATTCGATAGACACAGAAGAACGAGTGACTGGCAATCTCGTGTTGTTTCTATGCGGCGGCATGGAAGCGTGTTACAACTTCGGTGGGGGTAATTGCTGGAGGTACGTTGAAGTAATATAAGGACGCACGCTCAACTTGAGAACCGATATTAGTGTCGGTCCAGAGACCAGATAGTCATAAACTACGCTACTGCGCAGTGTAAATTCTAGATCGAATTTATTTCGTATCAGTGTATCAGTTTATCGCTTTAAAGTAGTGAAGAAGTTTCGAGTTTACGAGTTTCGAGTGTTTGATTGAAAACCGAGTATAGTTGACGGACGTAAAAATGGCGGGGGACTCTACGTACTGTTTTTCGGTGAGAATGGAGAGACATTGTCTGAATTCGAAAACGCTTAACACTTTAAGTGACACCATGGCATGTTTATTATATTCAAGGAATGAATTGATAAAAACTTTTTTTTTCAATCGTAATGCAATAATAACAAGAAAAAATGGATAAAGTGTGCACGTAAATCTTGCAGGGCACTGGCGATTTTGTGATCGAAAATGGGATCTTGAAAGGACGCGAAGAGCCTTATATCGCTGAGCACAGCAGTTATGGAGAATTGCTCCTGGATCGACTGAAGGCTGATCCCAAATTCGTGGGCCAGGTATGTATTTTTATTAATACTAACCCTTCCTGGTCACACGTTCGTGGAATTCCGTGTTAAATTGCTACTATCAGTCTGACCCCATGTAACCACGAAGGGTTAAGGGGGACTTCTACCCTGGAGCACCGTTTTTCATTATATTTTTTATTAATAAACGAATAATATGTAGACGACTGCGGTTTTTTTCTACTTGTTACTTACGTTTTAAAGTATACAATGGAATTTTTTTTTTTTTTAAGTTAAAAATTGTTGCGTCCCAAGTCCTCAAACACGATCATCCAAAATAAATGGCTACCACTCCCCTGACCACTGCAATTATGCAATCGGCCCGCAATTGTGCATACATACTCGAGAAACATGTTTTCATGGAATGACGGAGGTTTTTTTCGATTACTGCAAAATTAAGAAAATTGCGGCGTTTAAAAGATTTTCCCCTATGTTTTTCGTATAAAACATAAATAAAAAATCGAAAAATTAAGATATCGAAAAAAAAACTCCGTCATTCCATGAAGACATGTTTCCCGAGTATGTATGCACAATTTCAGGCCGGTCGCATAATTACAGTGGTCAGGAGAGTGGTAGCCATTTATTTTGGATGACCGTGTTTGAGGACCTGGGACGCCGATAATTTTTAACTAAAAAAATTCCATTGTATACAATAAAACGTAAACAACAAGTACAAAAAAACCACAGTCGTCTACTATTATTCGTTATTCCACAAAAAATAAAATGAAAAAATGGTGCTCCAGGGTAGAAGTCCCCCTTAAGCATTCGCGCAAAACGAGTCGTCTCAAGGCATTACAAAGTGTGCAAAAAGTGACATCGAGACGTCTTGAATCGTACTACGTTTTTGCAGTGCCCTTTTAACGTCTGAATGAACGTTTCCGAAATTATAGATAAACGGAGTCACAGGTGAGGAAGAGACCTTTGAACAAATGATGATGAAGAGTGTCAAGTGTGCAATGTGGCTGAAGAAACAAAATGTCCAGCCCGGTGACGTTGTAGCCGTTTGTAGCGGCATCTGTATGGACGCCTATGTGCCCGTTTTGTCCTCATTATACGTTGGAGCAGTGTTCAATGCTTGGTGGGACTCCGGAGTTACAAAAGGTAACTAATAAAAACTAATAAAACTATAAAACTAAATAAACGAATAAAAACGAATAAAACTATAAAACTAAATAAACTAATAAAAACTAATAAAATTATAAAACTAAATAAACTAATAAAAACTAATAAAACTATAAAACTAAATAAAAGAATAAAAACTAATAAAACTATAAAACTATAAAACTAAATAAACTAATAAACACGAATAAAACTATAAAACTAAATAAACTAATATAAACTAATAAAACTATAAAACTAAATAAACTAATAAAAACGAATAAAACTATAAAACTAAATAACTAATAAAAACTAATAAAACTATAAAACTAAATAAACTAATAAAAACTAATAAAAAAGTCACTAATAAAAATTATTAAACGTATCCGTTTCATTGATGGCTTAGTTTTCGTGAAAATCCCAATGAATCATTTTCATTCGATCTCATAATATTTCACAGACGTGGCGAGACACTTTTTCAAGCTAACAGAGCCCAAAATTCTGTTCGCTGATGTCACGTCCGCCGGTATGGCTCAGGAAGTGGCTCAGGAAATGGGCGTGGATGTAAAAATTGTTGTCTTCGAGAAATTACCGGGATTCCAGTCGTTGGAGGAGATTCTTGCGACCCAGGACGACAATCTCGTGTCCGAGTTTCGTTGCACAAAATTACCGAGTCTCGACGCACCTGCCGTCCTTGTTTACACCTCGGGAACCACCGGAATGCCGAAGGGCGCTCTTCACTCACACCGCTCGCTCTTTGGAAATCTGAATCTCATTTCCAAACTCGGTACCACGACGGGCACCAAAGTCGTCACGATGTTGCTGTTCTCACCGCTCTCTTGGGTCACCGGACTCCTGTGTTTGCTCCGGGGTGTCGCTGCGCATCAGAGGAAAATTGTCTATCCGGAGTTTGACGAGGAAACGACGTTAAAGCTCATCGAGAAGTTTAAGGTACGCATCCAACGGTTTCAATGCGTTCAAACGACATTTTGTTCATCGCATTTCTAACCAGTCCTTTCGGAAATTCGAAGGTCGACTGGTTGTTCGTGGGAACCAGTCCAGCCGTAAGACTCGTAAAGTGCGAGGCTCTAGGAAAGTACGACATCTCCAGCCTGGAATTTGTCTTCTCGGGTGGCGCCGCATTGAAGGCAGACACGCAAAAGGCTCTGTCTAACGCGTTTCCACATGCGATCATCTTCCAAGCTTACGGTATGAACTTTGAACATAAATTGCTTTTCATCGCAAGATTTTTGCTTGTGCAGAAATTCAGATGACCTACACGGAGAGAAGAATCTGATACTTTTTACCATATTTCTAGTAAAAAGTATTGCAAATTTCTGGTAGAGGGGAGACATAACGCCATCTATCGAGAAAAACTAGAACGATGAGAATTTTTACCACGAAATACGATAAAAAATATTATATATATGTTAGAAATTCTCATAGTTCTCGTACTGTTCCTCAGGTGGCGGCTATGGCTTTTCAATACCAGGCGCGTTGGTAATTTTTACTATCGCGTCCGGTAAATTTTATCAGATCCTTCTCTCCGTGTAGAACGTCTATGGAGATTGGTTAACTATGATGTGTCTCTGTTTCTACGCGAAGGCGCTTCGGAGATGGGAGGTGTGATAGCTCAACAATCAGCCAATTACAAGCCAGGTTCCTGTGGAAGAATCGTGAAGAATGTTTCGATGAAAATTGTCGATCCGGAAACAAACAGAATCCTGGGCCCCAATGAGACTGGTGAGGCTTGTTTGAAGTCTCCTTTCATGATGACACATTACTACAAGAATCCAGAAGCGACCAGCAAAGCAGTCGATTCCGAAGGTACCATTATTGTGCTTGAGTCACGTATGCGGATTTTGGTTATTCGTGGGAAGGTAGAATACGAAAGAGGTTGATGTCCCCGCTTGTATCGATAACGCAGGTTGGTACCACACCGGTGATCTCGTTCACTACGACGAGGAGGGACACATCTTCATCACCGATCGAATGAAGGAAATGATTAAGTACAGAGGACACCATGTTTCACCTGCGATGGTCGAACAGGTTCTCCAAAATCATCCCGGGGTGTCGGAAGCTGCTGTGCTTGGGTTACCTTATGAAATTGATGACGAGCATCCGATCGCCTTCGTAGCTAAGACGAAGACCTCAAACGTGAGTACATGGGTTGACCATTTTTTCTCTTTTTCTTACCATACGTCGACAGTAAAACGTGCCAATAATTTTCGTCAAATAATTTGAAACGTCTCTCTCATATTCGATGTAACGAAAAATAATAATTTTTCATTTACTGTTGTTTTTCGAGATATCGTAGCACGAAATGACCACGTTGAAGGTCCTCGTGCGGGTAATTAACAGAAATTGGTACGATGATTGATACGATGACGGTTCAAACTAGGATGTCGTGTACCGTGACAAAAAGTTCGGCCCACGTGGCTGTCGTACAAATCATGCGACTGTTGTATTGGCACGCCAGCTGGTATTAACTCGTCGAAGTCACGCACAGTATCACTTGGTAATGACACGTTTTGTCTCTTAACGCAGGTTACGAAAGAGGAGCTGATGCAGTTGGTGGCCGATTCACTGCCGGATTACATGAGACTTCGGGGCGGTGTCATGTTCCTGGACGAACTGCCTCATACATCATCGGGAAAAGTGGCTCGAACGGATTTGAGAAATTTGGCGCGGTCTTATGGATCTCCATGATGGTGCAATTTCCAAGTTTCGACGTAGATAAATTTTAAACATCATGTAAACAGAATTAATCTTAGTGACGTATCATTTAGTTTTAAAGACAGTCGTACACTCTTACTGTTCGTGAGCTCGGTGTGATTATGTTATGTACACACCTAAAATTTATATACACACTGCACTTACGAAACTGCGAATATGAGATAACAGAGTGACGAGACATTTGTATGCTATCGCAATTGCGTAAACATGAATTGATTAAATAAAGACGAGAGTAGGTAAGAAGAGGACTTTTGGAGCATGTGTGTTATTGCTTTAAGACGAGGCGACACCTGCTCAGTCGGTAATACAAACTGTAACCAATTATTCCGACGATGCCCAAAGTTTCCGGAAAAAATCCAAGTTTTACACCATTTCTTTTTCGATTTTGTTTGGTGTAAAACTTTTATTTTTCGAGGCATGTGTCTAGTTTCCCTGTATTGTTGGTCCGAAAATTATTTTTTGTATGTACGTGCGTAAAACTCGACTTTTCGAGGCGGTTTTGCGTGCGTAAAGTGCTCGTTTTCCGCACTAGTGCGTAAAGTGCTTGTTTTCCACACTTGTGCGTAAAGTGCTCGTTTTCCGCACTAGTGCGTAAAGTGCTCGTTTTCCGCACTAGTGCGTAAAGTGTTCGTTTTCCGCACTAGTGCGTAAAGTGACCACTCGTGTGTAAAGTTTCACTTTACGCACTGAAAACCGCCTCGAAAAGTCGAGTTTTACGCACGTAGTTACAAAAAATAGTATGTGCAACTCGTGCGGAAATTACCTTTAGGCACTTGTTGCACAATATACTATTCTATCTTTCTCGCACTCACGGTGGTTTCGCCTCAGCTTAAGGGCTGCCCCGGAGTCGTTGCATTCTCTCCGTCGTTATCTGTCTACATCAGTATCGCGCCAGACAACGACGACTGTACAGCCGTCGCAAATTAGTCAACATCATCAAGAGTGTACAAATATGTAACGATGAGTATGTACTTCAAAACTAAAGATTGCCATTTGTCTCGCTACCACTTATCGGGCAATGACCATGCTTATTGTAAGAAGAGACTTCGTGTAAACAATGATTAAGGAAATATTCTCAAAACAACAATTAGAAATTATCTGACCTTCAAAATCCAATGACAGCATTTTGTCATAATAGAACAAAATTAATCACGCTTAAATAATCCAAGAATTATCAGAGGGTAGATTACAAATCTCGTGCGTGCAGACTAATAAGCCAATCATATTTTTTGATTAAAGTCAACGATACGAAAACAGAAAAGTATATTAATCCCGAATATGTTATGCTTCGGGCACTACAAATATACTAAGGAATGTGAATTATGAAGGGAGCACCTGGCCTGTTTGAATTCGCAGCTTTGCTTTCTAGATATAATCCATCCTGCTATGAACGATAACACTCAGCGAGGCGATAGGGTGTCTTGTGTAATAAATCTCGCTAAGTGGGGATGAACCGTTTTATGATCAGGCAATATAAATTGCTTCGACATCGGTCGTACTTTAGTAACTCAGAGTATCGATTTAATTACTGAAGCTCGTGTTCACTGAAATTAATCTTGTTTATTTGACTGTCTGAAAAATATTCATTCAGTTAGCAGATTAACAATGCAGCGCGATACCACATATTGTTACAAGGTAAGAGAGACATTTTTTATGTTGATTCATATTTGCGCCATAAAACTAATTCATTAAAATAATAACTTGTCAACTTAGTTAATAATAACTAATATTAATATTTAATCATTCATTTGTCTACATTCGATATTTTCATGACAGGGCTCGGGTGGTTTTACGATCGAAAATGGAATCATGAAGGGTGCCGTCGAACCCTTCGTTACCGAGCACAACAGCTACGGAGAGTTTATCCTCGAGCGGTTAAGGGCTTCTCCAGAATTCATTGGACAGGTACGTTGAATTATTCATATTCATTATCCACATATTAGCATTCTCATTTTATTACAATCGGCGAGGAGGAAACAGTTTTAACGAGTCAATCAACAATGCTAAAACGAGCAGATCAGCGGCTTCACCGGAAAGGGACAGACCTTCGCCGAAATGACGGAAAAGAGTGTGAAGTGTGCAATGTGGCTGAGGCAACAGGATGTCAAACCAGGCGACATTATAGGAATTTGTACCCACAATCAAATGGACATGTATGTGCCCTGCTTGGCATCATTGTTCATAGGAGCTGTATTCAATCCCTGGTGGAACGATGGAATCACCAGCGGTAAGAGCACAAAAGTTGAAATTTCTTGGTTTTGATCAACTTTTTAATTTATATTTAAGAGGTTTGGTGAAAAACGGCAATCCAAGATAAAAATCTGAAATTTTTTCAAGATGTAGGGAAAGCCTTCATAAATGCGTATGCAAAATTTGCGATGGATTTACCGCACAGTTTCCGAGATATTAAATGGTAAAGTCAGTGAATTTTATACGTGTTTAGTGGATCAGAGGCATGATATCTCATATTTCGATTTTTTTCTAATACTTAAATCCAAGATATAGTTATATAAAACACATGATTGTGTTCGTTAGATATTCCCGCATATTTAGTCGATGTATTTTTTTATTGGTTCAATAAAAAAAAATAAAAAATACAAAATAAAAAAAATAAAAAAGCCTGGTATTTCACGTTTTCTTAATCACCGGGAATATCTAACGAACACAATCATGTGTTTTATATAACTATATCTTGGATTTAAGTATTACAAAAAATCGAAATATGAGATATCATGCCTCTGATCCACTAAACACGTATAAAATTCACTGACTTTACCATTTAATATCTCGGAAACTGTGCGGTAAATCCATCGCAAATTTTGCATACGCATCTATGAAGGCTTTCCCTACATCTTGAAAAAATTTCAGATTTTTATCTTGGATTGCCGTTTTTCACCGAACCTCCTTAATAGAGGATCAAAATTAGCCCAAAATGTAATCTCAAAAATCGATCATTTATGGACAGGATAAAGTGTCCTCCACATTATTATTTTTTGTTGTTTTGAAAAGACACCTTCGCGTTAAGACGCGACATTATTATTAAATCATTACACTCGATAGGAAATGTTAAAGTAATAATCACGCACGATCTTCTCACTTTTTGTCACACGACGGGAGCAAACCGGTTTGCTCGGACGATTCACGATCATCGCGATCTCAAGACTTTGCGGCTGTCGCTCCTGTGTGCGCGTCTTTCCTTCACATGGATTATTTTATCATGATCCCTCTTTTAAAAAGTTCATGAGTAACGGAAAACATTGTTAGCAAAGTCCGTTTTAAACAAAATCAGTTTCATGTCAAATTTGTCATAAGATTTCAATGACTTGTCTGGCTTGCAGTGGTGATAAGACACTTTGTCGCCGTGACGAATCCCAAAATGCTTTTCGTCGACGAAGCCACAGCAGAATTGGCTCTCGAAGTCGCCAAAGAAATGGAACAACCGTTTAAAATTGTCGTAATCGGAAATCTATCTGGTTTTCTATCACTGGATGATATCCTTGCATCACAGGACAACAACTGCGTCTCGGAATTTCGGTGTACGAAATTATTGAGTCTCGACGAGCCCGTTTTAATCTTGTTCACTTCGGGATCTACCGGCTTGCCAAAGGGCGCTGTGCACTCGCACAAAAGTCTGTTTGGAAATATCAAAATCTTCAGCGAAATCGGAAAAATTGAAGGCCCTGGAACGTTGATGATCTTTACGCCACTTGCTTGGGCCACTGGTATTAGCGGCTTGTTCAGATCAATTTTAAGTCGTGAAACGAGAATCGTATATCCCGAGTTCGCCGAGCGAACTGCTTTCCATCTTATCGAAAAATTCAAGGTACGCTATATTTGGTCCTAAACTGTTCGATATAATTTAGGTCACCGTCCGATCTTGTTACATATCCCACATGGAAATATTTATATGTGAAATATATGTCGACGAAAAGTTCTATATGTCGCATATATGTTGCATATATTTTTATATGCAACATATATGCGATATATATGTTGCATATATGCATATATTTTTATATGCAACATATATGTTGCATACACAACTTTTTGGTGACATATATTTTACATATAAATATTTCCATGTGGGGTACTCAACGACAATATTTTAATCAAGGTTTTATTCACTTGCCAATTAGGTAAACTGGATGCTGTTGGGTTATACTCCTACCATCAGAATTTTAAAGTCATCGAAGTCGACAAACTACGATTTATCCTCGCTGAAGTACTTGTTTCTTACTGGAGCTACGTTCAACAAAGACACATACCAAGCGGTGGCTTCAAAATTCCCTCAGACTCAGGTCATCCAAGCCTTTGGTACGCCTAGCTATTATTGACACCATAAGGAAATTGTATAAAAAAGTGAATCAATGCTAAACGAATTTATTAACTTCACCCAGATTCATTGTTTTTTTTTTTTTTTCAAAACATATTGATAGCATTTTAATTACGATTTATTACCCTAAAGGCATGACCGAATTGGGCGGTGTGACAATTTATCAACAATCTGGCGAGAAAATCAAGCCTGGTTCTTGCGGGCAAGTCGTGAAGAATATTTCGGTCAAGGTGGTTGATACCGAGACCGGAAGAGCATTGGGTCCCAATGAGAAGGGTGAGGCTTGCTTCAAGTCTCCACATATGATGAGTTGTTACTACAAAAGTCCCAAGGAAACGAAAGAAGTAATCGATGATGAAGGTACATACAGTAATGGAAAAATCTTGAAAAAAACAAAGCAAAGAAAAAGCAAAGACAAAGCAAAGAAAAAGCAAAGAAAAAGTAAAGAAAAAGCTTGATCAAATATGCACTGGCCGATTAATTGCTCAAACCAATCATGTTATTGGTTATATGATAACCAAGTTCCTGATGGTATTACAGAGAGCTTGATAAGGCTAACCAACAAGATTGGTCTAATCTATTAAGAGACAGTGGCACTTCCCCCACTCCAGCTCGAATTTTTGAAAGCTAGCTTCTCCTAAACTACTCGACAGATAGAGCTCAGATTTTGATAGAATGTGCGGAAGTATTGCATAACTGGGCTCCTAGATAGATCAAGCCGGTTCGTCAGGAGACTCGATAAACAAAAAGGTGCGAGAGAGACAGCCCTATAGGCGTTTAGTACCGGCAAAGAAGTTCCGAGCGAAGTATCACTGTCTCTTAAGGTAGTTCTAGCGCCTAGAGTCCATTTCGCATAAATTCGAGAAAAGTGAGAGAGAATTGCAAAGACTTCTCAATGGTCTAAAAATCTGAAAAAATTCATGCACATTAGAGGTACTGAAAATATTAATTTTGCGTAATAATAATTCTAAGATGTTATTAACAAATAGATGAAAAAAAAATGGTTCAACAAATATTTCGATGACCCAAGGTTTTCTTTATGAAAATGATTTCTTAGTTTTTCTGAATACGTATGAATTTTTTCAGATTTTTAAGTACTCTTTGAAATTTGTGTTTTTTTATATGGAAAATATGTACAAATTTCAAAGAGTACTTAAAAATCTGAAAAATTCATACGTATTTCAATTTCGTAAACAATTTCTTTTTCATCAATTTGTTAATAACATTTTAGAAATATTAATATGCTAAATGAATATTTTATGTACCTTTAATGTGCATGCATTTTTTCAGATTTTTAGACCATCGAGAAGTATTTGCAATTCTCTCCCAAATTCCTCGAATTTATGCGAAATGACTATTATCCGCAAGGACTACCTTAACCAAGCTTTATTTCGTGTAGCTTCAAAATTATGAAAACCCGATTGAAGAATAATAATAACATTATTATCACACTAATCATAGGCTGGCTGCACAGCGGTGATCTTGTCTACTACGACGAGGAGGGCAGCATATTTATCACTGATAGAATCAAGGAGCTGATCAAATGCAAGGATCGTCATATTTCACCTCTGGTGATTGAACAGCTTCTGCAAACACATCCCGCGATCTTGGAGATCGCCGTGGTGAGCGTGCCGCATCCTGAAGACAACGAGCATCCAATAGCGTTTGTGGTAAAGACGCCAGACGCTGAAGTGAGTATATGGATCTTTATGGAATGCGATATCGTTTCGTTGGAAATGGGGTTTCGTATGTCTCGGGCGTCGCGTATCCTCTCATGGAAAGGACTGAACACTGAAATCGACCTTTTAACATTATTTTTTGCACGACATCGACTCTTGGCCTACATCGTCGTTCTCATGTCTCAGGGGTTACAACTGTGTTTACTGTAATTTTAGTTGTCGTCACGGCCAATCACTGGGACATTCCGAAATTTTTCAAGACAAACAATCGCAACTTACGCATCACCAGACAATGAATTGAACATTTTTCCGTTATCATCACAGGTTACAGCGGAGGAACTCCACAAATCGGTGACAGACAAGCTGCCGTATTACATGCATCTCCGAGGTGGTATCGAGTTTATAACGGAAATGCCTCACACATCGACGGGAAAAATACGCAGAAGTGATTTGAGAAAGATGGCGCGGTCTTACTGAACCGATTACAATGTTACAGTTCGAAATAAACAATGGAAGATTCAAATAAATGAATATTTCATCAACGCAATAAATTGAAATTTTTACAAAAAACTAGGATAATCATACGGGCTGGCGCGAATGCTTGAAAGACTTCGCCTGAATCAACCTCAGTTTTTTTTTTTTTTCTTCAAAATATCGTCTTTTAACCTATACCATAGTTCTCAAGTCGCATATTCTACCACTGAAAACAATGCTTAAGAAACTTTTTTAATCGATTTTGAAAAAATAATTTTTGGCGACGTTCTTTTCGTCAGAAATCATAGATGCGGCTCTGGACCGAAAATCGCCAAAATCGACCTCAGCATTTTTTTTCTTAAAAAATATCGACTTTCAACCTATACCATTGTTCTCAAGTCGCATATTCTACCCCCGAAAACACTGGTTAAGAAACCTTTTTTAATCGATTTTGAAAAAATAATTTTTGGCGACGTTCTTTTCGTCAGAAATCATAGATCCGGCTCCGGACCGAAAATCGCCAAAATCGACCTCAGACATTTTTTTGTCAAAATATGGACTTTCAACCTATACCATTGTTCTCAAGTCGCATATTCTAACCCCGAAAACACTGGTTAAGAAATATTTTTTTATCGTTTTTGAAAAAATAATTTTTGGCGACGTTCTTTTCGTCAGAAATCATAGATCGGGCTCCGAACCGAAAATCGCCAAAATCGACCTCAGACATTTTTTTTCAAAATTTTCACGTATAATAGGCAAATCATTTTTGCACTACCGCACTCTTGTAAAGCTTTAAAAGGTTACGGGCGCTACCGCGCCTGTCTTCGTATGTCAAATTTGACATCAAACTGATTTCGTTTACGACGGACTTTCCTGGCAACCAATCACAGCTTCAATAGAATGCCAACAATGCTTTCCGTTTCTCATGAATTTTTCAAAAGCGGGATGTAAGCAACATCCGAAACGCTCAATCTATAAGGAGCGTATTCCATGCCCTTGAATTTAAAGCTTGCACCCGATTTGTAATTCAACGCTTTATTTACAATTCTCATTACATCGCAGTAAGAAAATAATGACAAACGGATTGATCACGAGGCTCAAAGTATCATTCGCAATAACAATGTTTAATTTCTCTTCGGAATACCACGTTCCGCCGCTGCCTTGAAGAGACCGACGAGGGAATCGAGGGTCTCTTGGCCCGTGGGGATGATTTGGCTGGCCGGTAGAAGAAATCCATATCTTCCGGTGTCGCGAAGCTCGTAAGTGTAGGCGATTGGAGTCTTGAAGGTGCCCTTTACCCAGTCTAGAGAGCTTCCGGTCGCGATATCTGGGTTCCAATGACGTCATTAATTACCATCCCTTTGAAATTACATAAATCATGGCAGTGGCTACACTTACAGATCGCTTCGGCAATGTTTCCGGTTACGTATTTGGTACCGTATCTCTCGGACAGTGCAGCGATTGTCTTCTTACCGATTGCGAGCTAAACAAGAAGACAACAACTAGAGTTAAGATTTCTTTTTTTTTCTAAAATATATAAATAAGGTAGCTTCTAATTGTGCTACTTCTAATTGAAGTAGCACAATGAAGTAGCTTCTAAGACGATTAGAAGCTGCACAAGAGATGCAGCAAAACAATTAGAAGCTGCGTAAGAAATGCACCAAAGAATTAGAAGCTAAACAAGAAGTGCAGCAAAATAATTAGAAGCTGCACAGGAAATGCAACAAATCAATTAGAAGTTGCACAAGAAATGCAGCAAAACAATTAGAAGCTGCATAAGAAATGCAGCAAAACAATTAGAAGCTGCACAAGTCGGCTGCGGACGCATTGAAAGTTAGGTAGCTTAGCGAAGTGCGGGTAGGGAGTGATAGGGACGGGTTGAAAGGGATGGGTTACGTAAAAACCCGCAAGGGTATACGTTGGAACACAGAAAAAAAAAAAAAAAAAAAATTAGAAGCTGCACAAGAAGTGCAGCAAAACAATTAGAAGCTGCGTAAGAAATGCAGCAAAACAATTAGAAGCTGCACAAGAAATGCAGCAAAATAATTAGAAGCTGCACAAGAAATGCAGCAAAACAATTAGAAGCTGCACAAGAAATGCAGCAAAACAATTAGAAGCTGCACAAGAAATGCAGCAAAACAATTAGAAGCTGCACAAGAAATGCAGCAAAACAATTAGAAGCTGCACAAGAAATGCAGCAAAACAATTAGAAGCTGCCTAAGAAATGCAGCAAAACAATTAGAAGCTGCACAAGAAATGCAGCAAAACAATTAGAAGCTGCACAAGAAGTGCAGCTTCTAATTGTTTGTTTCTGATGTAACATTGGTCAATTTGTAGGATCCATGTCTAACGTACCAGCTCGTCGTAGTTATCTAGATGAGCAGTCGTGTGTCCATAGGGGAACAGAAGAAGCTGCGAATAACTGTGGAAGGCGATGTAGGCGTAAAACTTGTCGGATATCGACTTGATGTACTCGGACAGAGTTGCCGTTTCGATGTCAGAGAAGGGACTGGATCCGGCGTAGGTTTCGGCGCAGGGGTTGCTGCTTGCTCCACCCTCTGAACGTCAAATTGACAAACAAGAATGACTTTTAGCAAACTGGTATCCACATTGAAACCCTTCAATCATACGTCATATTCTGCAACGACTATCGTCTCATTTTAACTCGACTTACGCATCCATTTGAAGTCCCAGTTGCGGTTGGGATCGGACCCGAAACAGGACGAGCCATATGGCTTTCTTGTCTTGCGCCAGAGCCGGTTCTAAGTCCCAAAAAAAAAAAAAAAATTCCGAATGTACTATTGCTACATATTTAGGCATCGCGTTAGGATAAATTAATTAACGTAGTTATTAATTTATCCTTAAATCTTCGACAATCTACGATAATTAATTAGCGTAGATTGTCGAAGATTTGATAAACCCAAGTATATCGTTTTTTGTGGCTACACAGAGAAAAATATCAACGGAGTGATAACAACATTTTTGCTGTGGTAGATGAAGATTTTGTCGTGGTAGCTGGACATTTTGCTGTGACAACAAAAACTTCGTTAATACATCAATCGATTTGTTGTCACCCCCTGATTATTTTTCTCCGTGTTTTGGAATTTCTGGTTTTAAAAGACTCATCGCCACTTTGTTAAATCTACGCAAAACAATCGTCCAACAATAGTGTTACCGAGGTATGAGTGTAGACATAGCCGTCCGGGTTGAACGACGGGAAGATGTACCAATCGTTGCTCTCGGCGAGTTTCCTGACCTCGGTGTCGTTGCTGGTGAGGAATTGGTTGAGGATGTAAGTCACGGTGGCGGGTGTGATCCACTCGCGTGCGTGAATTCCACCCTCGATGAAGACACCGGGATTGCCGGTCTTGAAGGACAGCTTGACGCCCCTGATGAGGCGGCCCTCGTAGGTCTTGCCACCGACCAGCGGCTCCACCTTGTCGGGATAGGCTTTGACGAGCGAGTCCAGATACGCGTAGATCTCCTCCAGAGTGTGATAACTCGTCCAGTCGAAACCGGCCGTGCCGACTCTGCTGTCCAGAGGATTCTCGTTCTCCACGAGCGTCTGCACGTTCTCCACAAAGCTGTGATACGCGATGCCCGATGCTTTCATCAAAACGTCGAATTCCTCCAGCTTGTCGGGTCCGACCATCAGGTCGACAGGCTCGTTCACGTAGCTCGGACCTTTCCAGAAAGTGTACTGGAATTGAGAATGGAAAAGACGACACATCAAGATACATTTTCTCAATGCAATTTATTAATTTATCGTTAGATAAATAAACTCGGTAGATTTGAATTAATAATTTGCATAACATAAATATTAATTTTTAATTACCTTTGTTTAATGATCGTTTTTTAAATTATATTTTGTAGTTATCTTTTTTAAATTATATTTAACAGTTATCTTTTTTAATCACAATAAAAAATTTCATTTCAAGAATAATAAAACAAATGCAATATATTAGCCAAGTAAAATTTACCATGAGTAGATCATCAGTGGATGATTCGGTACAAAAAACTTGGCATGCCAGTGACTTAGTGTGTCATTAAAAACTTGACGTGCCTCTAGAATGCCAAGTTTTTTATACCGAATGATCCACTGATGATCTGCTCATGGTAAATTTTACTTGGCTAATATATTGCATTTGTTTTATTATTTTTTAAAGGAAATTTTTTATTGTGAATTTTCTTTACAAGGGATGGCTACTCTTCTAATTATTTTTTAAAGGAAATTTTTTATTGTGTATTTTTTTACAAGGGATTATATTTTAGTTATATTTTTTAATTATATATTATAATTATCTTTTTTAAAATATGGTTTAATTATTATTTAGTTACCTATCGTCTGTACACGATAAATCATAACTGAGACAGAAGAGACGTACCTCATTGTCGCGAAATTCGTCGAATTTTCGCAAGAACTCGACCTGCCGTTCATCAGTGGGAACGACTCTGAAGACCTTGTAATTCTCGTAGTTTCTCTTCTCGGCCGCGACCAAGACCAGGAACGCCAAAACCACGGTAAACTTGAGCATCGTGCGGCTGCAACGAGAGTCGGATTGAGACTGAGAACTCGCGGCTCCTAAACTCAAGTAAATATATAGAAACTTCGTGAAAGTCGGGATTTATTAATTTTTTCTCGTTTATAATAGGAAGAAACTGTTCCGGTCTTGGGAAGCCTCGGTGGCAACGATATCACTTTACAATGCGCACGTTTTTCCTGATTTGGTATCGAGGCAGTTGGCACGTGAGAAATAGGCTGCGCGTCTGTGTCGCAAGGCACTTTGCACGTGGCCCGACTTACCCTTTGCCGTTGGTCACGAGCGTGTAGTGAGTTACCGTTTGGATCTGGTCTATTTATCCTTGATTCTGTCATCTTCTCGCACGATAAGCGCAACGTTATCCGGTCGTAAATAGAAATGCAGACGCGCATCGAGCGTTATCGATTAATTGACGGCGAGGAAAAATCAGACAGATGACAGATACTGCACATTTTATCACACAAGATGTTGCGACGAAAAAAAATAAATCTTCTGCGACGGTCTCGACTGATAATTTCTTGGAATGAATCTGGCGAGAAAAACTTGACAGACTCGTCAGATAATCGGTACAAAGTGCCCGTCGCGATTGTTCAGTGATAGTTCGGTGATAACGCATCACCGCGATGGGATCTTGTAGTGAAGAAATTTAACGGTAGTGGAAAAACGAGACTGGTATTGACAAATATCGAGATAAAGGTCGTCGAACTATCGCGATGAAAAAAGTCTGATAGTTACATTTTTTTTACTTTTGTTTAAAAAATAAATAAAAATAAATAAAATAGAAAATAATAATATTAGAACTCGTACATTACATTACATTATATTTTTTAATTATAGTTTTAATGTAATGTACGCGTTTAATATTTTTTTTAACTTACATTATATTTTTTTAAACTGTTATTTTAAAAAATTATAATGTTTAAACTATTGTAAAATGTAATGTAGGAATTTTAATATTATAATTTTGTGTTTAATTCACAAACACCAATTAATAAATTGACATCAGCTTTCTTATTTTCATTGATTTAATCGCAAATCACAACAATACGTTCTAGAGTCGCAAAGCATCTGCGTATAACGGCGCAGTAGGCTGACGATCTAGTTCATTGATAATCACTGATGAACGCTCAGCCAGAGAATTCTTTGCCCCGCACATAATACCGGTAATTGTATCGCTAGACAAGTCAGACGGTCGCTAGGTGCGCGTTTGAAAGTTTCACTGACACTGCTAAATAGCGAGACACTGGCGTGCGAATTGCGATATTCCTGCTGAGAAAAGAGAGACAGGGCGATTCCTCTACAAGAGTTTTATGCAACTCCAATCTAATTGGCATCGGCTTCTGGAACGCTGAGTCGACAACTTTTCGGAGAAGTTTAGACAACGAATGGAACGGCACCAAGGATACGACTTTCGACTAACTAAATGATCTTGAACCTTTTGCTGAGTCCGAATATGCAGACAATTGTCATTAGTACATGAACATAATAATATTACGGCTCGATAACTTCTCCTTTAGCACATATATTTTAGGTCTTAAGCATTCAACAATGTGTTTAGATTTTTCTAGACAATTTTTGAATCCCTTTAAAAGCAATAATAAATTATTCGAGGACAGCACTTTACCATCAGCTTCTGTGGACGTCCAAGTTTTCACTCGAGACTCCGACGCTCCGGAGTTCATATATAAGCGAGCCGAGGCGTCGATGTAACGGAACACGCAGATAGGTCACCAGCAAACGGGGATTCCGATAAGAAAATAGGAGGTCTAGGAGATGTAACGTTTCTTGATTTTTATGATCTATGCAGGATCTACCTCGACGCAACGAACGAATGACCCAATGGCATAATTTGTTTCGATTTGCTTTACAAATATTTCGCATTCTTTTGCTTCCTCATAGAACAAGCTTTATTTTCGCAAAAAAAAAATTCGAAATTTTCATGTCAGAACACTCAAAATGCATCCTGTACATTCGGGACACTATGAACTCTGATTGTGCCAAGCGAAAAAAATTTAGCAAAATGCTTCGTTTTACTGTCGCCAAGAAAGTTTTAAGTACATTTTTTTAAATCTTTAAAAAATACTGAAACAACTCGTCCCCTCATAATTTCTGGGGAGGAACTAGTGCTACCGCTGGGAATACACAAGACCCTATCAAGAATTTTTTGCCGAATTTTAAAGTTGACCCTTCAAAAATGGGAAAAATTGATACTACCCCCCCCCCCCCTCCTTGCGTTTTTGCGATTTTCAGCAAAAAATTGAAGGGTCCACTTTAAAGTCATCTTTTTTCCCGAAAAAAGACGTCTTTAAGACATCTTTTTCCCGAAAAAGACATCTTTAAGACGTCTTTAAGACATCTTTTTCCCGAAAAAGACATCTTTAAGACCTCTTTAAGACATCTTTTTCCCGAAAAAAGACATCTTTAAGACGTCTTTTGCGCATCATTACATTAATGCCGCTGCAGATCTTTAAGACAACTTAAAGACATCCTTTTTACCGAAAAAAAGATGTCTTAAAGACCTCTTTTGTAGGGGAAAAAAACTGTAATGAACGTTTTTTCCGCATATTTGCATCGTCTCAAAGACGTCTTTTTTCGGGAAAAAAGACGTCTTAAAGATATCTTTTTTAGGGAAAAAAGACGTCTTAAAGATATCTTTTTTAGGGAAAAAAGACGTCTTAAAGATGTCTTTTTTAGGGAAAAAAAGACGTCTTAAAGATGTCTTTTTTAGGGCAAAAAAGACGTCTTAAAGATGTCTTCTTTAGGGCAAAAAAGACGTCTTAAAGATGTCTTTTTTAGGGCAAAAAAGACGTCTTAAAGATGTCTTTTTTAGGGCAAAAAAGACGTCTTAAAGATGTCTTTTTTAGGGCAAAAAAGACGTCTTAAAGATGTCTTTTTTAGGGCAAAAAAGACGTCTTAAAGATGTCTTTTTTAGGGAATAAAAGCCGTCTTAAAGATGTCTTTTTTAGGGAAAAAAAGACGTCTTAAAGATGTCTTTTTTAGGGAAAAAAGACGTCTTAAAGATGTCTTTTTTAGGGAAAAAAGACGTCTTAAAGACGTCTTTTTTAGGGCAAAAAGACGTCTTAAAGACGTCTTTTTTAGGGCAAAAAGACGTCTTAAAGATGTCTTTTTTAGGGAAAAAAGACGTCTTAAGGACGTCTTTTTTAGGGGAAGAAAGACGTCTTAAGGACGTCTTTTTTAGGGGAAAAAAGACGTCTTTAAGACATCTTTTTCCCGAAAAAAGACATCTTTAAGACGTCTTTTTTCCCTAAAAAAGACGTCCCGAAAAGAGACATCTTTAAGACGTCTTTTTTTCCCTAAAAAATACATCTTTAAGACGTCTTTTTTCCCTAAAAAAGACATCTTTAAGACGTCTTTTTTTCCCTAAAAAAGACATCTTTAAGACGTCTTTTTTCCCTAAAACGACATCTTTAAGACGTCTTTTTTCCCTAAAACGACATCTTTAAGACGTCTTTTTTCCCTAAAAAAGACATTTTTAAGACGTCTTTTTTGCCCTAAAAAAAACATCTTTAAGACGTCTTTTTTCCCTAAACAAGACATCTTTAAGACGTCTTTTTCCCGAAAAAAGACGTCTTTGAGACGATGCAAATATGTGGAAAAAACGTTCATTACAGTTTTTTTTTCCTACAAAAGAGGTCTTTAAGACATCTTTTTTTCGGTAAAAAAGATGTCTTTAAGTTGTCTTTTTTCGGAAAAAAAAGATGTCTTTAAGTTGTCTTAAAGATCTGCAGCGGCATTAATGTAATGGTGCACAAATTTTTGTGGTATTCGGCACATAACCAAATTTTTCCCGCCGCTGGAGGGCGTAACAATAAAAAATATCTTATTTATTGTAGGCATAAACATGCTACTTCATGTGTTGATTCAACGAGTATTGACTAGGAGAGAAAGCGCGTGAGAGAGACAAAGTGGGGAGCAGAGATGTACATAAACACCAACGCCAAATTATGCATTTTCGTTTTCCATTAATAACATTACACACAAATATTTTATTTCGTTGAGCACCACTCGTCTCGGCCTTTCTGTATCACTGCCCTCTTGTGGCACAACACCAAACAACTGAATCTCATAGGGTAAAACAGTTTTCGGGTTTTTGCGTGTTTTCGAGACATTGCTAGTCGGCAATACAGCGGTTCTACAGAACCCAATTCTACACATCACCACCTCTACACCGAATGAATGTGCGTTGGTAAAGTAGGAACGACTATACTTTTGACCGACTGAACCAACAAATCGTGTGACTTTTGTATATAAAGTATAGTCGTTCCTACTTTACCGACGTACGTTAATTCGGTGTTAAGTTGGTGATGTGTTGAATTGGGGCTGTGGTGAATCGGGGCGTGTAGAGTCTCGCCGTGGTGAATACGGCGCGTGTACAGTCTCGCCGTTGTGAGTTTGGCCCGTGACAGTTATAGCGCTGTGAATATCGGGGATTTGTGAATTGGGGATGTGTTGAATTGGTGATGTGGTGAATTGATTTTGTGTTGAATTGCGCCTTGTGTAGAATTGGTGGTGTGTTGAATTGGTGGTGTAGAGTTGGTGGAGTAGAGTTGGTGATGTGTAGAATTGGGTACTGTAGAACCGCTGTATTGCCTGCTAGTCAACCCTTTATCTCTGTGCAGCCAGCGCTACCGTGCCGACAGTTGGTACGTTCGATTTCCCGCGCAAAATTCGTCGAGCAGCTGAGACTCTCGCGCCCTTTACACTCAGCTGTCCACCAGTCCGTCAGTCGACAACGTTATGCTTTCTGCACCTCGCAGTGTAATGTGTAATACACGAGATCCCCCTTTTACGCTCTGGTGATCCGTTAATATTATAGTTGCGCGCGCTCGCATGCTTGTAAAACAAAAGTTGTGAATTACGTCGCGATCGGCAAATTCAAAGTTCGCGAAAAAAATAATAAAAATAATATTACTAATGTCTGCACAATGCTAACGATTCAGTTCGGTCAGTGCGGAAATCAACTCGGCCACGAGTTGTTCGGCAAAATATCGCGGGACATCGAGTCCCGAAACCCGGGGGTCTCGTTCGACTCGAATTACGAGTACAGCGAGACGAGCTGCGAGCGTTGGTTCTCCGGGATTACGAAGGACGGACGAAGAACCGCGAGGGCGATTCTCGTGGACACCGAGCGAAAAGTCATCAACAAGATCATAAGCGACTCGGCCAACGCGAGCTGGCGTTACGCGCCGAAAAATCTGATTTACCAGTCGACCGGGGGCGGATCGGGAAACAACTGGGCCTACGGATACTCGGTGAAGTCGCGCGAGCTCGAGACCGAGATCGTCGAGGCGGTGCGAGTGGAGACCGAGCGTGCCGATCGGCTCGACGGTTTCCTCGGGATCCTCGGATGCGCCGGGGGAACCGGATCGGGCGTCGGCAGCAAAACCCTCCAGGTTCTCCGCGACGAGCACCCGACGAAAACCCTGCTGGCCAATCTGGTCATGCCGTTCGCGAGCGGCGAGGTCGGCACGCAGAACTACAACAGCCTGCTGACCCTGGCGAAGCTCTCGGACGTCTGCGACGCGATGATACTGATGGAAAACGATCAGCTGCTGAGAATCAGCAGGAGCGTCGGGGGGGCGCTGCGATCGAACGACGCGAGAACCCTGCGCGACATGAACGAAGTCGCGTGCGAGAAACTCGCGGCGGTTTTTCAGCCCCTGAAGGGGGTTAGGAACGAGGCGAATCACTTCGCCAGCAAGATGGCGCCGCATCCGGGCTACAAAATGGCGACGATAAAATGCACGGCGCCATTGAGGTAGTGTTTTTTTCGTGAGTTTCGTCCAACTAACGACGATTCTCGGCCTCTAAATACTGTGAAATTGCTTTACCGACATGAAATTTCGTGCCCAACCCATATGGAAATATATCTATATATTTATGTAGATATATAACCAGCAAGATATCTTTTATATATCTTGCATATGTATATGCAAGATATATAAAATCTATATATATATATATTCTATAATCTGGATATATAAGATATATTTTGTCTGAAAACTTCTATATGTCGGATGTGCTTTAGGATATATGCGAAATATACGCGAGCGAAAAATATATCTAAGATATATCGAAAACATATTCAAAATGAATTTTTATTGTATTATCGTCCGAAACGTTAACGTCACGAAAATATACCATTCAAATGACTGCAAGATTTGGTTGAATTACAAACATATATTTGCTTATTTCGAATGAATTTATTTTCTGTCCGAAATAGCACAGAGTTATATCGACTATGTTTTGATTGTTCTCAAAACTAATTATATATTTATAACGCCGTATATTTTAACGCCAAAACGTTACGTTACATTATAACGTCAAAAGTCGTTTCGTGAACAAAATATACCATTCAAATGACTGCAAGATGTGGTTGAATTACAAACGTATATTTGCTTATTTCAAATGAATTTATTTTCCGTCCGAAATAGCACACAGTTATTTCGACTATGTTGTCATTGTTCTCAAACCTAATTATATATTTTTAACGGCGTATATATTAACGCCAAAACGTTACGTTACGTTGTATCGTCAAAAGTCATATGTCAGATATATTTTCGTATATATTTCTTTTCTATGGGGGACGAAGCGACTTATCGACCTCAACGTTTCTTTTAGGTTAGCCGGCGAGCCCGAAAAGACCGTCAGAGCGTTCGAATCCGGTTCTCTCAGGTGGCAGGTTCACGTGCGACAATTGAAGCACACTCTGAGGCTCTCCGGAGGCTCGGGTAATCACGAGGTGACGAGCGACGCGACGGAGAACTCGAGAGGCGCCGCGGATCGCGCGGGCAAAGCCGAGAGCCCTCATTACGCGTACAGACGCTCGATAGCGAACGTTTTAATAACGCGAGGCCACTCGAGCAATTGTAACGCGAGGGACGCGCTTCAACGGGCCGACGGTGATCCGATTAACTGGGAGCTCCTCGCCGACGACGCGCTTCATCCCTCGTGGGTGCCCCGCGACCACAGGCTCGCTCATCTGCACCAGAAGAGGCGGCTGCTCGAACGCGAGAAATTCGCCGCTCTGGTGACGAACAATTCGCAAATTTCCGAGCCGCTCGACGCGCTCGTGAACAAAGCGTGGAACTGCTACACGAACGCGGCGTTTCTGCATCGGTACAAGGAGTGCGGCCTCGAGGACGACGATTTTTTGCGAGCGTTCGCGAGGGTGGAAAACGTGATCAAATTGTACGGGGAGTTGGACGGGAAATCGTGATATTGAGGGAATTGTATTTGTGTTGTCTGTGTAATGTAATGGAATTTTTTGTACATCTTGTAGGGTTTCATTTTTATTTTTTAGGTCCTCATAACTTGTGAATATCCTAAAGAAAAATGTGTTAATCATATAATGGAGTTGTGAAAAAATTATATTATATCGGTAGGTAGTTTTATTTTTTTTTCCTACCACACTGGATATTATTTCACAATGTTTAGGAAGCAAAAGTGTCATTAATAACATTCGAGCGATGATTAAAAAATTGAATTAACGAAAATCATCAACGGTTCAAGTAAAAAAATAATAAAAGTAATAATGTGATGAAAATGTACGGGGAGTTGGACGGGAAATCGTGATATTGATAGAATTGTATATGTGTTGTCTGTGTAATCTAATAGCATTTTTTGTACTACTTGTAAGGTTTCATTTTTATTTTTTAGGTCCTCATAACTTGTGAATATCCTAAAAAAAATGTTTTAATCATATAATGGAGTTATGAAAAAATTATATTATATCGGTAGGTGGTTTTATTATTTTTTTCGTCCTACTACACTGGACATTTCACAATGTTTAAGAAGCAAAAGTGCCATTAATAACATTCGAGCGATAATTAAAATATTGAATTAACGAAAATCATCAACGGTCCAAGTAAAAAAATACTCTCGATCCCAGATCTTCACGTGCGTTTGCATAACGAATCGTCTACATGCGAGAAGAACATAGAAACGAGATTGTCCGTTCTTTCTTCTTTTTTTGTCCATCAAGACGTCGGCGGCGAGTAACGCGTGGAGTAGAGCGAAAAACTTGTTCTTATCGCCGACTCAGCTAGCGTTCGGCGGCTCCCCACCCAAGACGCGCGATGCGGAGGTTGCTTTTCCAAGAACTCGGCTCTCGCCCGGTAACGATCGCGGGATAAAACTCGGGGGGCTCGGTGGACCCCGAAAGCGCGCGCGTGCGGCTTGCGGGAAACGAGAATTCGTGGAATTCGGGGTGGGTTTCGCCTCGGGAGTTTGGCGATGAGCCAACGGTTACTTCACGTATTACTCCCTCGCGCACATAGACCAACCCCCCCTCCCCCCTTCCCCTCCCCTCGCCCTCTTTTTCCATCATTTCCCAAACACCCCTTCGCCCTCTTTTCTACCATTTCCCAACACACAGCCCCCCCCCCCCCCTCTCCCCTTTTGCGACTATCCTGCTCGTCTTCGCCGAACGACCTCTAAATCTTCGAACTTCCGGGAAACGAATTCCACGAACGTATACGCAGCGTACGATATCGCACCACCACAGCGCTGGGCCCTTGAACAGACACTCGTTGAGGGTGGCTTCCCGGCGAGCTCTGTGTGTGACGTCACGCGGGGCCAATCGACCTGACACTGTGAGCGCGCACGGCTGAAGGTGGAATGAATGGATTTTTCGCGGAAGGAGGTGAAAATAGATTTTTGTTTGTGGTCGTGTGTACGGACTGGGATTGTGTTTTGCGACGTTTTTCGGAGAGTATTCGACTGTTAATCGCTGGGAAACTATTGTATTAATTAATGTATAATAATAAATAAAATAAATAAAATAAAAATTAAAAATAAATAAGAATGTATTAAGCGTTACGGAAAGAAAAATCACGGGATTTCGAGCCACATTCTGCTTATTTATTTGTCGATTTATTTTTGCATATTCTTTTCTCTATTGGTCGGCCTGAAATGAGAAAAAAGGCGTAGAATAAACAATTCTGGTGTAGTCAAGATTGAATTTCTTTGAACTAAGTTTTACACGAATTATAAATATTTACTGCAATTAATGTCATTTTTTATTTTTTCATTTCAAGACCTCAAAACAGGATAAGATTTTTTAAGTCCGAAACTAATAATTCAAATTCAGCATAAAAGTTCCTTCCACGTAAAATTGTTCGAAAAATTCCGGCAGTTCAGAATCAAACAAAACAATAAATTCCCATCAGCCCCAGAAATAAATCAACATTCTGTTTATTTATTTGTCGATTTATTTTTGTATATTCTTTTCTCTATTAGTCGGCTTGAAATGACAAAAAAGGCATAGAATAAACGATTCTGGTGTAGTCAAGATTGAATTTCTTTGAGCTAAGTTTTACACGAATTATAAATATTTACTGCAATTAATGTCATTTTTTATTTTACATTTCAAGACCTCAAAACAGGATAAGATTTTTTAAGTCCGAAACTAATAATTCAAATTCAGCATAAAAGTTCCTTCCACGTAAAATTGTTCAAAAAATTCCGACAGTTCAGAATCAAACAAAACAATAAATTCCCACCAGCCCCTTATAAACCTAATCAATCCCAAAAAAAAATCATGTTCATAATTTCAGTAATAGATTAAGTGTGTTTTCATGTATCAATAAGAGAAATATTTGTGTGGTAAGGGGTTTTGTTTTTGTAAAAGCCCGAAAGGGTGTACATTGGAATAAATAAACGCGCTCGAATATTCATGTCCATAATTTCCCCGATTTCCGCGTCAGTCCCAACAACGGCTCTTCGTGCCCCTCAAAAGCGGGGGCGTCGTGGGAACGCTCGTACGCTTCGGCCCTGGCCGTCGATCTCCCTCTCTTCTCGCGCCGGTGTCTCTCCCCCTTTCGTCGGCGGAGCCGCCGCGCGCGAGTCGCAGAGCGTCGAGAGCGCAGCGCCGAAGCGGGTAGGACGACGACGCCAGCGACGCCAGCGTCGTCGCCGCCACCCCTAGACTGTTCGACGGCAGCTTGTCTCCTGCCCCCGCGGCGAGGTAGATATAGAGACGTCGCGAGGAGAGCCAGCTGAAAACGGTGCATATAAATTTCGAGGGGTGCGAGAGAAGAATCCCCTCCCCCCCCCCCGAAAAACCGACTCCGCAGTGTTGCAAGATCGGCGCGAATATCCGCGGAAAGCCATTAAAAAAAAATCATAAAACAATAAAAAGAATAAAAATAAAATACACATCCACTGTCGCTCGCGTTTTCCACGCAGCCGAGGCCGGAGTGACGCGCGCGCGTTCGACTCGCGCCACCGTCTCTCTCTCTTTCTCTCTTTTTCTTCGTGTTGTTTTTATTTTTATATTTCTTTAATTTTTATCTTTATCTTTATTTTTATTTCCTTAAGTTTGTTATTTTTATTTGAAATTCTGTTATTATTTGTAGTTAATTCCTCAGTCTTAGCTTAAGTATTCAGCATTTGTTATTATATTCTTTCTTGCTTGTTTATTTCATTTATGTTATTTCTTTGCATTATTTTTCTTTGTAAACCATCTTTTGTATTACGTTTTGCCCCGAAGGTAACTAGGGCATAATAAGCCATCTATCTATCTATCTATCTTCACCCACCACCGCAGCAGCGACGAACCTCCCCCCGAAAAACCGACTCCGCAGTGTTGCAAGATCGGCGCGAATATCCGCGGAAAGCCATTTAAAAAAAAATCATAAAATAATAAAAAGAATAAAAATAAAATACGCATCCACTGTCGGTCGCGTTTTCCACGCAGCCGAGGCCGGAGTGACGCGCGCGCGTTCGACTCGCGCCACCGTCTCTCTCTCTCTCTCTTCACCCACCACCGCAGCAGCGACGAACCGGACCACCAGCAGCCGAAGCCGCGCAGGCCGCAGAGAGACGAGAGAGGCGAAGCCACCAGCGGGCGAGCGGCGCGCGCGAGGCTCGGGGCTACCGCAGTACAACCTGCTCGAACCAGCAGCGAGCAACGAGGAACGAGCCGATGACGCCCGCGCCATTTTGTGCAGGGGACCAGTGAAACACGCGCGCGTGTGTTTGACTCGCGTTTGTGTTGTTGACTCTCGCTCCTACGGCCAGTGCATGTGCATCGCGTCTCTGAGCGAGGGACCCGAACAATCCGTGCTCGCTCCTCGTCCGCGGACACCGCGGACCTTTAATCGATCGCTACGGCAACGCTGCGCTCGCGTTTTATTCCCCAGCCCGGCTTTTCTCGCGCTGCTAAAGTGTCAGCCGCGAGTAAACTGTGCGACCCGGGATTCTTTTTGACGCTGCGAATGCAGCGAGACAAGTGGCAGTAGAAGGATTATCGAAGGAGGGGCGAATTCGGTTTGAGAAACACCCGCGACGTCGTCCACGTGAGTTTGTTTATAGTTATGTGCGAGTGTCGAGCGGCGCTGGGAAAAGGCGACGAGGTGGACGCGTTGAGTTCGTAACGGCAGATCCGACGGGGGATCGAAGGATCGCAAGGAGGAAAGATTTTTCTCTCCGTCGTTCGGGAGACTCGAGCGGGTTTCGGTGAATCCCCTGCCTTTTTGGTGCCGCCTACAGGAAGGTAGGAAAGATGATTTTGTTATCGGTTTGTGTCTGTGTGTTTTTTTTTTTTTTTTTTTTTTTTTTTTTTTTTTTTTTTTTTGTAATTATGATTGGACGGAGACCTCGGGCGTTGCTGGACGGATGAAACTCGAAGGACGAGCGTCCTTCGAGCGGAGTTTATGTGCCACGATACACCGCGAGCTATTACGACCGCGGGGCCGACCGGACGGCGGACGCAAAATTCGAATAGAGCGAAAATATATATCGGCGGCGTTTTATGTTTTATCGAGCCGCATAGTCGCCGCCGCTCCGCAAGGATCGAGTTGTGCAAGGTGTGCGCGAAAGTGAAAGCCCAACGGAGCCAAGTACGAACTCGCGTTCGCCGTGTTTGCACGTTAGTGTAATATCGGGGCTTCGTTGGCTTGTTTAGTTTTGATATGGACTAGTAGCTACGTGTACCATTGACCCTCCGGCCCGACCGGTGGGGTATGACGGACCCCCCGGTCCACGGACGATTGTTTTGAATGATGTTGAAGTTTGCATCGTTGGATGCAACGAAATTGAGAAAAAAAAAATTAATTCCAATTAACCCAAGTGATGAAATTAGGTATAAAAAGTTATCATACCAATTAGTGCCTGTGATGATTTTTTATAGCTAATTTCTTCATTTGGGTTAATCAGAATTAATTTTTTATCTCGATTTCGTTGCATTCCAACGATGCAAACTTTAACATCATTGTTTTGAAGAGCGTGCGATAATTCGTTGTGCATTTTTTTTTTTGTTGATGTTGAATGTCCCGAAACTTCGTTTGAAAAATGTCATAATTTTGCGGTGTGAGTAATTCGTGGTGTTTGTTTTGTTTGGAGCTTAGAGATTTTGTAAGGATTTTTTGTATTATTTTTATATTTTTAACCCTTTTGTGTGCCATGTATTTTTAACGTACTTTCTGTTGAACTTTGAATAATCGGAAATGGCAATTGAGGGTCCGCACAAGGTTGACTAGATAATTGAAGATCGCGTTAATTTTGTGCATTGTTTTCTTTTCAATATTCACGTAAGCAAATTAGATTGTATATAGGTGGTTGATTAAATGTTTTGTATTTAAGTAAAGCACTCATATTTTTTCACGCTGACCAACAATTTTAATTACAGTGGTTTCGAAAATCGGAAAGAAAACTAGTATTTATAAAAATAAATAGCGTGACAAATCTAAAAAAAAAAGATTTATTCCACTGAAGAATGACGCCACAGTTTCGTAGAAAAAGGTCCAATCTGAGCCTACGAACAGTTTCAGATCTTCGTTCAAGATAGCCCGGCGACCGTTCGTTGAAAATATTTCTGCCCAAAATTTCGACCAATTTCCTTTTAACTAAAATTATTTCAAAGCTTTCAAGATACACAATGAAAAATCAAACCGACCTAAAAAAAAACATCAAGCCTAAACAGAACACCACAGTCTCCAGCACAAAAAAGTGTTTATTTTTTCATTTACCAAAACAATTGGTTACACCATAACAACTATAAAAATTCCCCCTCACTTCTTCAAGCAAAACCCGAAAATAATTCACTTTCAGTGAAGAAATAAATCGCCATCAAGACTGAATGTCAATTAAATGAGAAAGCAAAAAAGTGTTTATTTTTTAATTTAACAAAACAATTGGTTACACCATAACAACTATAAAATTCCCCCTCTCTTCCTCAAGCAAAACCCGAAAATAATTCTCTTTCAGAGAAAAAATAAATCGCCATCAAGACCGAATATCAATTAAATGAGAAAGTGGCACGAAAAGCGCTCGCTACGTCCCTGACGCCCGAGTCTCGCACCGAAAACCGAGGACTCCTCGTCCTTCCCTCGCCCCCGTCGTTCCCTCCGTCTCTCTCACTCGCTCCTCGCTCGATCCTCGTTCCGCCGCTCTCATCCTGCATCTCGACTCCCTCTCCTCGGGCCTCCACGCGCCCGTTCACAAAGCCGGCGGGCGGGCGAGCGAGCGAGAGCGAGCGAGAGCGAGAGAGAGAGCAGGGAACCCTGGCACAGGGCAATAAAAACAAGAGAATCCTCGCGGCGCCGAAGTGGGAAAGCGAATGATGGAAGGGGCCCGGGGTATAGATAATGGGGAATAGGACGTAGCGCGAAAAGCGAGCGCGCAACGTATAGACAAAGAGAGAGAGAGAGAGAGAGAGAGAGAGAGAGAGAGAGAGAGAGAGAAAGCGAGACGTACACAATTCGATTCCGCCCTTTCATTCCGCCGCTAGCGGGGAGGGATGTTTTCGCCGAAAGTACCGCCGGCCTCCGTAGAACAAATAATATACCTATATACACACACACATACATATACATATATATAAACGTGAACCCTCGTCGAACAAGCGTCCCACGCGTCCTCTGTCCACCGGTCTACATATTATATTTATAGAATCTCCTCTCTCTCCTGCTCTTCCTCTATTTCTCATTCGCCCTCCCCCCTCTCGCCCCTCCGCCGTTTTTTCCTCTCAATCCCCCCCGCCGGTTTAAGTCTTCCTCTTAGTTCTCTCGCCCGCCGTTCCCGATTGCAGTTTATTTTCGCGCCGGAATCGCAACGCCGTTTCTTTCTTTCTTTCCCTTCCCTCTCTCGCCCTTGATTCCTTTTTTCTCCCGTTTCCTTCCTTCCGTTCTTCTTTTTTCCTTCTCTTCTGTTTTTCTCTCGTTTTTCCCTCGCATCGCCCGTTCGTTTATCGCCCCGCGAATCTTTTCGCCGGGTGCAGTGAACTGTCACGACTACGGGGCGCCGGCAAGAGCCGGCGGCACTCTCTCGCGTTCTCCGCGCGCTATCTTTGGAACGCTAGATACAGTGATATATACGGCGCGGCGGCGGCAGCAGCAACGACACTTTTAGTGTGTCGTGCGGTGTGCGCGTCGCGCATGCAGGACAGTTGACGCTCTCGGTTTTATCGCCGCGCTCGGAGGGTGCCGCGCGCGCGTCTCTCTCTCTCTCTGTCTCTCGCTCTGGCCTCGTGAGCCTCTGATCGATATTTCGTACTACACACCCTCGTTCGCAAGCTGCCGTTCGTTGATGGATGCAGAGTGCAAAGGTGCCTCTTAGCAGGGTCAACAGCGTCGGGCGGGCGGGCGACGCGCGCGGAGCCCACGCGATGTTACGCCTATGGCGCGTTCCCGCTTCGCCTATAGTAGACACCACCACTACCTGCCTACGCCGGACCCCGGTGCACGCGCTCGCTCTCAACAAAGACCCGCGTTCAACCCCGTAGCGCGCGCTCGCCGCGCGGGTGGCACCCGTCACGGGGCGTTTTGGAGACACCCGGCCGCCCGCTGACCTGAATGCCCGGCTCTACGCCGCTGCCGCACGCCACACGGACGGCGCAGCGCTGACGCCGCGTACTTACTTTGTGAGGTGCGCGCGGTAAAAGTGTTCGTACATTTTGGAATTTTTGTATTTTTTTTGTTTTTCTTTTTTGGTGCTGGTTTTTGGGTTTTGTTTTAGGAACTGAGTTTAGCGTCGTTGCGAATTTATGTTGACAAAAATGAATTACATTTAGATAGATTTAAATTTAGGTGAGAAATAGAATTACAGAGTTTTGTATTTGAATCCCTAATTTTCTTGGGAAAGTGTTCGTACATTTTGGAATTTTTGTTTTTTTTTATTTCTTTTTTGGTGCTGGTTTTTGGGTTTTGTTTTAGGAATTGAGTTTAGCGTCGTTGCGAACTTATGTTGGCGCAAATTAATTACATTTAGATAGACTTAAATTTAGGTGAGAAATAGAATTACAAACTTTTGTATGTAACTCCCTAATTTTCTTGGGAAAGTGTTCGTACATTTTGGGATTCTTGTTTTTTTTTCTTTTTTTGGTGCTGGAATGTTTTTGGGGTTGTTTTAGTCACTGAGTCTAGGGTTGTTGCGAATTTATGTTGGTGCAAATTAATTACATTTAGATAGATTTAAATTTGGGTGAGAAATAGAATTACAAACTTTTGTATGTAACTCCCTAATTTTCTTGGGAAAGTGTTCGTACATTTTGGAATTTTGTTTTTTTTTTATTTCTTTTTTGGTGCTGGAATGTTTTTGGGGTTTTTTTTAGGAACTGAGTTTAGCGTTGTTGCGAATTTATGTTGGCGCAAATTAATTACATTTTGATAGATTTAAATTTAGGTGAGAAATAGAATTACAGAGTTTTGTATTTGAATCCCTAATTTTCTTGGGGTTTCCAGGAAAGTTTAGAGAGAGAAGTTTACGCTGAATGTTTTAACAGCGTGTGAATCAAATGTTTGATTAGTTTTTACCAAAATTCTTTCTTCTTTGGTGTTGGAATGTTTATGGGTTTTGTTTTAGGAACTGAGTTTAGCGTTGCTGCGAATTTATGTTGGCGCAATTTAATTACATTTAGATAGATTTAAATTGAGGTGAGAAATAAAATTACAGAGTTTTGTATTTAAATCCCTAATTTTCTTGGGGTTTTCAGGAAAGAGAAGTTTACGCTGAATGTTTTAACAGCGCGTGAATCAAATGTTTGATTAGTTTTTACCAAAATATTTGTGGTTCATGCGGAAATATTGTAAATGTTTTTTGGGTCATTTTTTACTGAATTGGCTTAACGCGGTAATTCAACAGATCGCGATATAAGTAGAAAGCAGATTTTTTTTTTCGTGGATAAAGTGATAAAATTTATTGGCGCCGGAACGTTAATTGAATGCCCGACTATTTTTCATTACCCGATTATACGGAGAGGTGCAAACTGTACCTAATTGTCCACAAACACTTGAACGGCTTGCCGGCGACTATTTTTTTTTTTTTGCGCTTTGTCGCCGATTCTCCACACTTCGACCGGTGACTTCAATGCCTGGGATTGCGCAACGGTGCGGTAACTTTATCGCGCTCGATAGATCCTCCTGAGAAATTCTTTTGACGAGAATCTTCCTGGTTTTGCGGTCGCGCGCGAGATTCTCGGAGGATATGTTTACTCGAGGCTTCTGGGCTACCGGCGGGACTGTAAGATCAATATTTTCACTGCAGTTATTTGCCAAGTATTTTTAGTGCGAAAAAACAACATTCGTCCTGGTGACTGAAATTACGAAATTGCGCAAAAATTCGAAGTTTCGAATCATGTTTTACACTTTGACTAAAAGTGCTTTTTATTCAAATTCTTACACCCGTAATTCTTCCACTCGTAAATCATGAAAAAAAAATCCAATCTGATCCGCAATTGGCAATTCGTAAAAAAAGAAAATTAGGTATACCGAGCAAATACTCAGTCGATACAAAAAAACTAATCCCATTTTCTTAGAAACTTCTTACGCTAACCCAATAGTAGGGCGAGCGAACCGTGTTAAAAGTATATCTATACCGGTCACTAATTGGGACTTTCACCTTGTACCGAGCAGAAGCGTCGAAACTCCGTCTGCGAAATTCCGCTACTCGCGGTTCTCAGCTTTTTCTCCAAAATTCCAATCGTCCGAGTCCAAAGATCATCGAATTTATCTTTGGCCAATTTCTTTTTATCCAAACATAAATACATTCATCTTTAGACCATTTTTTTTATCCAAACACAAATTCATTCATCTTTAGACCATTTTTTCATTCAAACAAATTCATTTATCTTTGGACAATTTTGTATTCAAACAAATACATTCATCTTTGGACAATTTTGTATCCAAACAAATTCAGTCATCATTAGACCACTTTTTATAAAAACAATTCATTCATCTTTGGACCACTTTTTATTAAAAAAAATGAATAATCTTTGGACCACTTCTTATTTTAAAAAATGAATCATCTTTGGACAGTTTCTTTATTTAAAAAGAAACCATTCATTCATGTTTGTACAATTTTTTATCGAAACCTAAATTAATTATTGTATTGTATTCTATTTATTCAGCCATTCTTGCAATTACAGCTTTAGAGTAGTAGTAATCGTTCTTTATTGGGTAACTGTATATTACAAGTTTTTTTTGGGTATACTGGAGAATTGGCGTTTTTGTATAATTTGTGAACCCAATGGGCCATCGACCGAGGTCCTTCAGCTCGTTTCTTTTCTTGTCTAGCTCGCTTTTCTTAATTCTTTACGCATAATTATGAATAGATGCATTTTACATTTATTACATTCAGGCGTTTACAAAAACGATAGGGGTGTGAGTTATTCAGTACATTCTAGTGTTGACAGGATTTCTAGAATTGTGTTAGTTGGGAATTTGATCTTTGGAGCGTAGTTTTGTGGAATTTACAGCTTTAGAATTAACCCAAATTAATTAATCTTCAGATAAAAATTCAGTTCACTTCAACCCACCATTTAAATTCAATTAACCCACAATTAAAATCATCCCACAAATATAACATCCCTCCTGACATCCCGTTGGCTGTTTACGTTGCATAATCTCCGCTGAAATCTGCGACGCGGTTGGCTCAACACGGCGCGCGCGACCCTTGCGGCTGCCGCAGATGCTACAATAAACACATAATATCCGCGCGGTATCTGTGAGTACGTCGGGTGACGTGCGCGACGGTCGGGTTGAATCCTGTCCCCCCGTTGTACGTCGGAGGAGTGACGCATTCGGGTCTTACGTGAGGAAACCCCTCCCTGCGTGCGAAATACACATTCGTAGTGCCCTACGCTACCCACGGGCCGTAGTGAGCAGCGTACGGCGAACGACAGAGCCGAGAGGCAGCGGCAGCCTCTACACCCTCTAGCCGGTCTGGTGGACGGAGAGCTCTTACGTTTCGTGTGACGCGTGGAGGGGACTGGAGGGGTCGATCGATCGTGAACCTCGTCGCGGCCATGACAGTGGCTAAGGAGGCACTGGCTGTACGGTAAACCCGAGGTGTAGCCACTCCGAGGAATAGGAACATGCACCTTCGCCGCGTCGTGACTCAACTCCCCGGCTCGAAGACTCGTTCCACCTTTTTCTTTTTCCTCTCTATATCTCTCTTCTCGTCTCCTTCCCCCAAACGCCCCTTTCCACGTCGTTGCGCAATTAACTTCCACGCTTTCAGGAATATTAGATTAATCAGCTCGATAAGCGGATCAGTCATGGGTGTGATTAGCGAATTATTCATAAATTATTTTTAAATGTGTAATTAGTGTTTTGGGGAATATTAATTTTTTTTTTTTTTAGGCTCTCGGAAGTTGGGAATGATGATAATTTTGGGGGTAATATGTATTTTTATTTGTGATGTTGAAGTTTGCATCGTTGGAATGCAACGAAATTTAAAAAAAATGAATAAGAGATGAGGCCGTTTCTGATATGATTGAAATTATTGGTGAATTAAATCATGGTGGCCGCGGTCAGGGAAAACCGGGAAAACCGGGAAAAGTCAGGGGAAAAAATATTGGTCAGGGAATCAGGGAAAAGTCAGGGAATTTCAAAATTGGTCAGGGGAAAAAGTGATTTGGCGCTGAACCTTCCATAATAAGCAGATAAAAAGTTTACAAAATGTTATATATTATTATATAAGTATAAAATAACATGAATTTTTATAAAAGTGTTTTATAAAAATTAATGTGATTCATCGTCGAGCGGCAAAATAAATCATTTATCGAAGGCCCTGCACCGATTTTGAATACATTTTCATTGGCATCGTAATTTAAAAAAATAGTAAGCGTCAGAACTGTGGTCAGGGAAAAATCAGGGCAAAATCAGGGAAAAATCAGGGAAGAATCAGGGAAGAATCAGGGAAAAGTCAGGGAATTTTTTTCGGCGAAGAAAACGGCCACCATGTAAATGTTAAAAAAATGTATGCTTAATTTACGACTTAATTTGGGACTTTTTGTGGTTGAAATATTTCTTTACATTTTAAAAAAATTATAAATGTTAAAAGGGTTCATTGAAACGTCAAAGCTAGATTAATTCATTTTTATTTATATTCACGTAAATCAATTTTTGTTTTGCTGCTAGGATTTCAGCGATACAAATTAAAATTCCATCTGCACTATAATAACAGCTCGTTGTTCCTGATACGTTTTCAGTGGTATCAGATTTCGCGGCACGATAAACAGATTGATTATGGCCGGAGCTGCTTATATAGTTATTATCCTCTGCGATGAGAATCGCATTCCACCGCGGAGGATCGAAAATTATGCCGCCCATCCGCGGATCGGAATTCGCAGCGAAAAAATAAAGCGAAAGGGTCGCAGTTCGTTAAACCACATACCGAGCCCCTTACTAGACCATCCGACATTCCGTCTTGCGAACCCGTTTCGCAGCCGTGTAAAAATATCGGCATTCCAATCGAGTCTCTATACACATTTTACGTATGTATATATTTTTTCAAGGTGCCCTTGGAATGTCCATTCTGTCCATATCGTGGGGCCTCGCGAGTTTCGTAACAACAGGCGAAAATAATGCACGTCGCACGGTAGAAAAAATAGGGATCGTCAAGACGAGGATAAATTCCTGAATAACGATTCGAGAACCAAAAAAAAAAATTAACGAATTTGAACCGTTTGTTATTTTTTTTATTAACGAATTAAAATCATTTGTTATTTTTTTACCGAACTTAAATCATTTGTTATTTTTTTATTAACGAATTTAAATCGTTTGTTAATTTTTTTAATTAACGAATTTAAACCGTTTGTCAATTTTTTTCTTATTATCGAATTTAAACCATTCGTTAATTTTTTTAATTAACGAATTTAAACCGTTTGTCAATTTTTTTCTTATTATCGAATTTAAACCATTCGTTAATTTTTTTCTTATTATCGAATTTAAACCATTCGTTAATTTTTTAATTAACGGATTAAAAACGTTTGTTAATTCTTTTTAATTAACGAATTTAAATCGTTTGTTAATTTTTTTTAATTAACGTATTTAAATCATTTGTCAAATTTCAGTCAATTATCGAATTTAAAACGTTTGTTAATTTTTTTAATTAACGAATTTAAATCGTTTGTTAATTTTTTTAATTAATGAATTTAAACCATTTGTCAATTTTCTGTTAATTATCGAATTTAAACCATTTGTCAATTTTCTGTTAATTAACGAATTTAAACCATTTGTCAATTTTCTGTTAATTATCGAATTTAAACCGTTTGTTATTTTTTTTAACTAACGAATTGAAACCGTTTGTGTTGCAGCCCGGTGGATCGTCGATCCGCTGGAAATTGAGGAGCGATGCGAACCCCGGCGGAGACGGAAGTCAGCCTGGCCCATGGGGAGAGTTACAAGTTCGAGGCCCAGGAGACCGGGAGCTCGTCGTCGCCGGCCTCCGCGACTCGGGTCGTCGTCAACCAGATGGTTCTGTCCGCCTCTCAGCCGGAGACCCACATATTTACCAACAGGTGAGAGAGAGCGCAGAGTCTCTCGGTGTACCGTGCAAATAGCCGCGGCAAGTGTGAGTAGACCGAGAGGCATTCGAGATATTCCGAGTAGAGGGGAACCTCGAGACGCGAGTCGGGCCAACGAATGCGACACCTGCTCGGCTTGTCGATCCTTTCGATGGCTTCCTGGCTATGCGAGATAAATTGAATTACAACAAGAGTTTTTTCTGAAGTATTTTTTCTGAAACAAAACAAAGAAACTAAAAAATCAATTTTTACCCTTCTCAACAAGAAAATTCCGAACAAAACGGAACAAAACATAATGAAATATGCAATCCCGTTACATCATTGTCTCCACTCGTCACAATTCAATTCCTCGTCGCCGCCACGCAAAAAAGCGAAATCACGAAAATCAATAACGCAATCAAAAAGTTGCAAAGTAGAACTTTGCACACTGCTTCCTCATTAATTCCCCTTTTTCACAAAGCCACCTCTATGAAGAAGCTTATTTATTAACTTTGGCTTCCTCATAGAGGAAGCTTTGTGAAAAAGGGGAATTAATGAGGAAGCAGTGTGCAAAGTTCTACTTTGCAACTTTTTTTTAATCTGAACAAAAGAAAACTCCGTTACAAACACCGTTACATCTAATTTTGATTAGATACAAAGTTTTGACTTACTTTAATAACTTTTCCATAAGTTACAACGGAAATCTTAATTTTTTCAAAAATTCATAACAGCGTAGAATCCGAACGACTTTACCGATCGTCACCAAATTTTATACGTGGTAGAGCTGTATGTTATTTTTTGACTGTTGAATATTTTGGTTCATTTGATGAGATTCGACGTGATTTAGAGCAAAATTTATTTTTTTCGAAAAATTCAAAATTCTATAAAACCGGAACCGCTTTACCGATTTCGCTGAAATTCAATACCAAACAACATTGAACGTGTCTTTATTTATGATGAAGTATATAGCTGAATCGTCGAACTTTTACGAAAGTTAGAGCGATCACGCCATTTTTTTGAAAAATTTAAAATTCGATAAAATTTGTATACATGGATATATTTAATTTTTAAAATATGTGAATTACAGAGGATTTAATACTCTACTTGCGTGCCAATTTTTAGCTCGATCCATCATGCCATTCCTGAGTTATGAACAATTGAATGTTCGGTGCCTGGACCATACATACATACACACACACATACCCACATACAGACATATTTTCTAGACCACTTTTGTCGACGTTTTAGGTGATTCTAAGTATGTTAACATGAAAATCTCGAAAAAAAAAAATTTCACGAAAACAAAGCTTCCTCTATGAGGAAGCAATAAAATAAAAATCAATAAAATAAACAAATTTAAAACTCAATGTTTACTTTGTTCAGAATAAGAAAATTCCGAACAAAACAGAACAAAACATAATGAAACATGCAATCCCGTTACATCATTATCTCCACTTTTCACAATTCCTCGTCGCGGCTACACGAATAAGCGAAATCACGAAAATCAATAACGCAATCGATAAAATAAACAAATTTAAAACTCCGTTTTTAATTTGTTCAGAATAAGAAAATTCCGAACAAAACAGAACAAAACATAATGAAACATGCAATCCCCTTACATCATTATCTCCACTTGTCACAATTCAATTCCTCGTCGCCGCCACACGATTAAGCGAGAAATCACGAAAATCAATAACGCATCAATAAAATAAAAATCAATAAAATAAACAAATTTAAAACTAAATTTTTGCTTTATTCAGAATAAGAAAATTCCGAACAAAACAGAACAAAACATAAAGAAACATGCAATCCCGTTACATCATTATCTCCACTTTTCACAATTCCTCGTCGCGGCCACACGAATAAGCGAAATCACGAAAATCACTAACGCGATCAATAAAATAAACAAATTTAAAACTCCATTTTTACTTTGTTCAGAATAAGAAAATTCCGAACAAAACAGAACAAAACAGAATGAAACATGCAATTCAGTTACATCATTATCTCCACTCGTCACAATTCAATTCCTCGTCGCCGCCACACGAATAGGCGAGAAATCACGAAAATCAATAACGCCATCTAATGAACGTTGCCAAACCCGCCAACGGCGGGGGCCGCGTGTTGCCCATCTCTCTCGCTACATTCCCAATGGCTCGCTCGCGTCGTCCGAGCATAATGTGTACATATCTCCGATAGCGCTGTAGTCGCGTGGAAAATACGTGCGGGACGTGCGCGAACACGCTTACGCCGCTCGCGCGACGACGACGACGACGACGCTGTGTGCGCGCCGAGTGCTGTGTATGTTGCCATGTTCGTCGCGCGAGACGTGCGCGAGATTCAGGTAAAACGCGACAAGTGCCCGTCGTAGCTGGCCGCAAGCCGATCGCGAGACCGTGAAATCCGCGCGCGCGTCCGACTCGCCTCTGTCCCCCCGGAGTGCTGCCGACCACAGCGTCTCAGGAGAGCCCACCGAGAATTCGTACTAATTGGAGCGAGGACGGAGACGAATGATAAGAAACGATAACGACTCGGAGAGGAGAGAAAACCCGCACGAGTCGGAGCGTGGATCCGGCGCTGCTGTGCAATCGTTTATTGCACGTTTCCTTTGTTTATCGACGTCGCGTTGGCCCGACAAAAAATCATCCTCGAGTAATAATAATAATAACAACAACAGTCGGAATAATAAAAATACGAATAGCGGCGTCGGCGTGAGGCGAGGCGGGACTAACGGTAAAACCGTGAAAAAATCGCACAAAAATAGTCCGTATGTTCGATCCGGGAAAATGGTGCTCGCACGATTTTTCGTCAGGAAGACGCAGGACGAGGAGGTCGTGCCAGCTCCCACGGTGTCGGCGAACGTCGCTACGAGGTGAGAGAGAAAAAGAGAGAGAGAGAGAAAAGGGAAAAAAATACTGTGGGTGAAAATAGCGTTTGGGAAAAACCGGGCGCGAGGGGGATGCGAAGGTCGGGGGCGTCCAATGGAATGCGTCGAAGATAACACACGACACACTCGTCACGGCGACGCGATACACAATTTTCTATATATATATACGATGCATACTTGGGTGTATTATAGATATATGGCTATAAGTGTTTATTACGTTTTTATTCGTTTTCGTGCACGCGACGTGGATGATAATTAATTTTTGTCGCATTCCGGGCTGTTCTTAGCATGCTGTGCATCCAGGACGAGCTGGGCCAGCTGAGCGGAATAGCCGTGGGACCGACGGTGGGAAATGCCCGGGATGGCCAATCGGCGCCGAAAGTCCGGGTCGCGAGCAGCCGGAGCGAGTCCGAGAGCAACACGAATTCCAGCGACTCGGCCACCAAGTGCGGAGGACCGACGTCCGGGACTCTGGACACACCGAAGCCGAGCTGGCTGGACGGCGTTCTCGGCTGCATGCGGCCGGTTTTCACGTTTCTCTACAAGGCCGGGGTTAACGAGAAAATCAAGGGGAATCAGTGTAAGTCATATATTTATTTTGTATCTTGTCTTAACGAAGGTTTCTGACTGGGAGAAACGATTTTTAGTATCGTTTGAGTGATGATTCTCCCCGCGATGTTTCTGACTGACTCTAGGCAAAATAATGTTTTGTTTCCAATTTTTCGTAATTGAGGAATTTCATAAAATCGTTTATTAAATTAATTAAAAAAATATATACATTTAGTTTCAAGATTAGGCTGAATCATTTTCAACTTTTATTAAAAAGAAAGAATAATAGAGAATTATAACGAAAATAGAGAATAATTTACGTCAGGTATTGCATGAGTTGGAATAACTGCTTTTTTTTCGTCGTGGACCGATTTTTTTATTTCTTAATTATGCGTGTTTTTTTTTTATAGTTATGCGTACTCAATTTTTGTTTACTCGACTCTCCGCCCAATCGTTCGATTGGCGCCTTCGATAAACGTTTTTCAATCTTCCGATTTGTAATTGTGCAACCGCGAACGTCTGTTCACAGGCAACGACTGGGAGATACCCTTTGAGGCAATCAGCGAACTCCAGTGGCTTGGGTCAGGTGCACAGGGCGCTGTGTTCAGTGGGATGCTCAACAAGGAGATAGTGGCTGTGAAAAAAGTGCGAGAACCGCGGGAGACCGATATACGGCACTTGAGGAAGCTCAATCATCCGAACATCGTCAGATTCAAGTGAGCACCGCGACAAACGATTTTCGCTCTGAACATCGCGAACAATCGATCGAAAAAAACTATTATTGCATTGTATTTTTTCTTGTTCTCAAGGGGAGTGTGCACGCAAGCACCGTGTTACTGTATAATCATGGAATACTGTCCCAACGGACCGTTGTACGATATACTTCGAGCCGGCGAGCCCATCCCACCGACTCGTCTCGTCTCGTGGTCCCAGCAGATAGCAGCTGGCATGAGTTATCTTCACGCCCGCAAAATTATTCACAGGGATCTGAAAAGTCCAAAGTGAGCGCTTTACAAATTTTCTCCGGTTACATCGTAAATTCAGTGACATTGAAGTTTGCATCGTTGCAGTAGAACAAAATTAAAAATAACAAAATATTCATGAACACAAATGATTATACTGGCTATAAAAAGTTATTATAACGACTAACAGCATGAAAAAACAAAATTATTTGTAACATATAATATTGAACTTTTTATGGAATTCATATTTTGTTTTTAATTTCGTTGCCTCGCAACGATGCAAATTTCAACGTCATCAAATTCACGCAATCGACTCGATTTTTTTTTTCCCCGCACGAATGTGTAATTTACCTCGCGTTAATGAATTTTCGCAGCGTTTTAATTGGCCGCGAGGAGATCGTGAAAATCAGTGACTTCGGGACGAGCCGCGAGTGGAACGAGATAAGCACGAAAATGACATTTGCGGGCACCGTGGCGTGGATGGCACCGGAGATAATTAGAAACGAGCCGTGCTCCGAAAAGGTCGATATATGGTGAGTTGACGGAACTTCGATACGCACAAACGCCGACTCGTTTGCACAGTCTCCACGTCTATATATAAGCATGACACGCCACGTTTCCGCAATTGTGATTTCTCGATGTCGTAGGTCGTACGGCGTCGTGCTGTGGGAATTGCTGAGCGGCGAGATTCCGTACAAAGACGTCGACTCGTCGGCCATTATATGGGGCGTCGGGAACAATTCCCTTCGTCTTCCCATACTCTCGAGCTGGCAGGAGGGATACCGCATGCTTCTCGAGTGGTGCTGGAACGCCGATCCTCGTCACAGGCCGTCCTTCAAGCAAATCGAGACCCACGTCGCCATCACCGCCGTCAGCATTCTCAGCACCGATCCCGAGGAGTACTTAAGAACTCAGGTAAGATAATCATTTATGTAACTCAATATTCGTCTGCAGCTTATTGTTAAGTAACTCGTAGGAAAACGAAAAATGACGACGTTTGCATCGTTGCAATGCAACGAAATTAAAAACTGAATGCGGATTCCATAAAAATTCAAGCAATTCACCCCCATCAGGGGGTGAAATAATTTTGATGAACTCAAATTATTATATCGGCTATAAAAAGCATTGTATAGCTTTAAAGCTTTGTATAGCTTTTTTAAAAATATTAATGAACCCAAATGATTATATCGGCTTATTATAACAAATTCTTAGTCGTTATAATATTTTTTTATAGCCGATATAATAATTTGGGTTCATCAATATATTTTTCGTTTTTAATTTCGTTGCATTGCAACGAAGCAAACTTCAACGTCGTTACGAAAATCATGAGACAAATAGTACAAGTACTTCTACTGTACTTCTACTGTGTAGAAGTTATAGAAACGATTTGTGCAAAATGTTGCGAAAGAAGCCGCGACTTTCGACTCTCGACTCAGTAAATTTTGTCCCCCGGTTGACCAGGAAACGTGGAGGGAAGAGATACGCGAGCACATGAGTCAGATGCAGACGAACACATCGAGCAGTCCTCGATTCGAGGCGGACTTGATACGCCGACGGGAGGACGAGCTGAGACACGCCCAGGACATTCGGGAGCACTATCAGCAGAAGCTCGAGAGAACGAACGATCTCTACCTCGAATTGCACGCGGTGCTGCTGCAATTGGAGCAGCGCGAGCGCGACGTGGTCAAGTGCGAAAACTGTTGATCATAGATTCATTTTCAAGTCGCTTTTCCGTCGATATTTCTAATATTATTCTAATATTTTTCACGCAGAAGGGAACAACATTCGGGCTACAAACAGTACAAAAAACGTTTGGTGCATCCGCTGCTGAAGGCGCAGGAGCGGATGCAACGGCGACGAAACGCGACGGTGAAGCTGTCGAGCTCGTCGACCCCGACGACGCCGTCCTCACCCCTCGACTCGCCGCAGAGCCCGGTCAAGGCGACTCTCTACACGCAACTGAACGACTCCAATCAGCCCGAGACCGTCGTGGTGGCGCCCAACAGTAGTTTTAAGCAACGAAAGTACAGGCATCGCAGGGTAGGCTCGGGCTGCGGCGTCAGCTCCAGCCCGAGATCGAGTCCGCATCGCGAGAGAAAGGTGAGCTCCGTTTTTTTTTAAATCCAAAAATTCAATCCGTACAGCTAAACACGATCGAACAGAATAGTTTGATGAATTATTTTGTACGAAAGTACCAATAATTTTTAATAATTAATCAAAATTGAATTATTATAATAAAAATATTATCTTGGCAGATTAGTGTAATAAATTTAGTGGCGATTGGTGTTGTAAGTTCCGATTACTTTAAAAATTAATGTTTTCACTGCAGTTTTTTTTCTTGTTATGGTTTCACAACGATGATCTGTAGCGATTACAAAATTATAGGTGAACTTTTGAATGGCTGTAAGAGAAAACGAATTTTTGATTACATTTTGGGCAAAACTATGAAAAAAATCGACAAGCACAGTCCTCCATTATTTTCCGCAATGCATTAACAATATTTCTCCATTTTTTCCAATAAGATTACCATGAAGTTTTTTGGGAAATTAATATTTCCTGTATTTAAAAGTTTACACATAATATTACAATCATTGCGAGTTATTACTATAAAAACTTAATTACAAAGCCAATCGTGCCGTCAATTTTATTTCTACAAAAATTCGGGATTTACAATTCTGGCGACAATTTTGTCGCCGGGGGGACGATTCAAGGACGATCGATTTTGAGATATCGAAACTACTTTTTCAGAGTGCGGAGCTCTCTCTGCGTTTCGTGGATCATCAGACGCAAACAGACATAACGAGCATCGCGGAGACCGACTCGTGCAGGCAGTCGCGATCCGAGGGCTTTCCGGGCGCCGATTACACGCTCGACTCGCCGGTGGAGCAGCCGTCCTTCGTGGAGTCGATACCGGAGTCGATGAACGGGAATTCGACGGTCCCCGAGACGCACTACGAGCGGCGCGCGGCCGTCGTCTGCTCGAGTCCCGAGACGGCGCATCACATGGAGAATCAATCGAACGGCAACGAAAGACTGAAGGACTGCAGCGACGACGATCATCTCGAGACCCTCGGGCGCAAAGTCAGCGAGATAATAAACGCGAATCGGCTCATCTCGCCCGTCGACAACGGCAACTGCGACGATCTCATAACGACGCACAGGTAATTTTTCGTTTGCCCCGAAGGTTGTGTCTCGCACTTGTGTCAATTTGTTTGTGTGAGTCGCGCACTAATCGCTCGTACGACGAACCGCAAACGGTTGCGAAAAGACTTTCCACGTTTTTTTAAATAATTTTTTTATTTATTTTTTATCTATTTTTTTCTTTGTTTTTTTTTTAACGTAGCAAATCGTTAATGTGTAGCAATATTTGACGAATACTCGAGTTAATGCGAGCGATTAATGTCGATTTTTATCGTACACGTGTGAAAAAAACCCACCGCCGTCCGCTTCTGTTGTCGTTCTTAGCCCACGTTTTTTGTTCTGTTTGCTCGTTTTAGCTACGGCACAACTGTCAAGGACGACCTGGCAAAGTTACCCGTGCATTTTGGTAGCATCGTTATCAATGGGATCGTAGTCGAGCGCGACAAGACTGACATAAAAATACGACGTTGTTCCGACACGATAGATTCCCTGGGGCGGCGCGAGGACGTCGACTCGGCGCTGGGGATGGGGTCGGTGCACGACGGCGACGACGACGATGATGACGACGACGACGACGACGAGGCTTGCGAGGAGAGTTGGTCCGACGAGGAGGGCGAGGACCCGAGCTACACCTACGACTATCCAATCAGGCGCAGAAGGTATTGCCGTTCATTCAATATTAACCATTCGAAGATTTCTTCGATCAATTTTTAAATCAATTCTGTCAACAATTTTTTTTTTATTCATAATAAACGATTTATTCATTATGAACAAATTCATAATAGATTATTTATACATTATGAATAAATTCATAATAAACTATTTATTCATTATGAATAAGTTAATAATAAATTATTTATTCATTATGAATAAGTTAATAATAAATTATTTATTTATTGTGAATAAATTCAATCTCAACTCGAAGATTTCCTCGATCAATTTTTAAATCAATTTTCAGTCAACAATTTTGTTTTATTCATAATAAATTAGTTATTGATTATTATCACGAGTCACTTATCAAGCCATTAACAAAAACAACACAGACTATTTAAGAATTCAACGATTAAATATTATTTCATTCACGAACTAACTTCTGCCCTAAAAAAATAAGTAAAAAAAATAGTTGCTGATTTAAGTAAAAATATTTCGCAGTATCGCGAGGCGACCGATCGGCCCGGGCTGCCGTTTCCGAAGGTTCAAACAAACGTCCATGCGAATAGAGGGCACTCTGATCTCGGACGAGGAGAACACGTCCGAATATTCGCATCCACCCTCGAGCCAGTCCTCAACGCTCGAGAGCAATCCGGAGGTGCAACGAGCGCTGCGAAACATCCATCACTCGCACAAGGTAACAATCGATGGACGTTGCGTCATCGGTCGCGAGCGGCGCGCGACTCCGGACGGCACACGCTGAGACGCTTCTGTTTTTTGCTTTCACGATCCGCAGCGAAAAGGCATGGACGACGCGTCCGACACTTCGGGACAGTCCGAGACCGACGAGCTCAGCGAGATCACGATCGCCTCGCAGACGATCGCGACGACAGCCTCGGTGCCCGTCAACAGGATCGAGAGCAACGTATAGCGATCGTAGCGATCGCGCGTGATCGCGAATTTGCGATAGACAGACAGACGGCGATGGACTGATTTGAAATCTCTATTCGCTTGAAAAAAAAAATTGATTACGATTATCATGATCATCCGATGGGCATTAGGTGATGGATTTGATTTCAGTCACTCGAAACGAATAATACCAACTTTTTCGTAATTTACTATTCAGAACAAACACGAATTTTTCGATCTGTTCGATCGAAGCTCGCCGGAAGAAAAATCGTATTGCGCGATGCCGATCGGACGGAGCGTGGAAATCGTAATCGTTTTTCGAAGGGCGAATGGAGAATTCATCTCCGGCCATTTGCAAAGGCAGCCCTCCCCCAAATCGTAAGGATCAAGTTTCGTTCGTAAGTTGTAAATAGCGTAGAAACAAAGCGGCGGTGCGTGATTGTTTTTTTTTTTTTTTTTTATAAACAGCACCTCGAACTAAATAACCCAGTATTTGTCGAGAGCGGCAAATAGATCTGTAAATAATAATTATTTCGTACATTAAGTACATATGTATCGCATGTAGAATCGAGAATTGTACATTTTTTTCATCGATACGGCGTATAATACTCTGATTTACGGTAGCTAAGTTTCGGCGTGGGAGAACGCGAAGGAGAACGATTGAGGGAGCCCCACTTACGTAAATCGAGGTGAAGTGTTCGAGTCCGTCTGCGAAAGAGATGTGTTAACGCCCGAGAGTGTCTTAAGAGCACGTGAAACATCCACGTCGAGCCCAATCAGTATCAAAAACTGTAATAAATGTTTTTCACGCATATTTGCGTTTACAGCTAAAAGAAAAAAAATTACGCTAAAATTTGGATTGCTGCAATGCAACGAAATGAAAAGCAACAATATATTACTGAACCCAAATGATTATACCGGCTATAAAAAGTTATAACGACTAAGAGCATGACAAAAAAATTATTGTACCCCCTAATGGGGGTGAATTGTTTGACTTTTTAAGGAATTAATATTTTGTTGTTTAATTTCGATGCATTGCAACGATGCAAACTTCAACGTCATGAAGAGATTCATTCACTACGGATATCACCAGTGCAATTAATGAATTTCCTATTTTAGCTAAATGCAAATATGCGTGAAAAACGTTCATTACAGTTTTTATTACCGCTGTCGGGATTTCACACGCTCTTAAGCCTTTCTCGCCGAAAATCCTCCCCTCCCTCCCTCGTACATTCGTCGTCGTATTTCGTGTTTAATTTCTAAGTGCGTGAATGCGGGTTATAGCGAGAGATTTGACATACTCAGCCAAGACATTTAACCCCGTCGCGTCGAACGGGGCGAAGCTTAAAAAGTTTTCCGGGCGAACGGAAGCCCCGCGATCACTTTGACTAGTCGCTCCGAGGCGCGCGCGTTATCATTTAAGTTCGTCGCCGGAGTTGGACCTTTTTTGTACACGGATAATCATTCGAACAAATTCAACAAATCGTCAATAAACTTGATAAACGAAACACTTGGCGCGTCAATCAACCCCCAGTCGATCAGCGGAAAGTCGAATCAAAATTTCGGTCTATCGAGCAAACGTCCAACTCTGTTCACGTTAAGGAGATTCGTGCTCATTATTTGTACAAAAGATATTCGTTGTGTCGTGAATCATCATCCCCCCATTATGATAGATATATCTATAAAGACGAGATCTTCCAGTACATCTCGAGAGTATCGAGACAAGAGAGAACGAAAAAGAAAAAAAAAACAAAAAAAAAACGGAAACGAAAAGCCAGTCATTCCTATTCTCGGTAATGATTGTTCGATCGCATTTACTCATTCCAATGATAGTATTTATACAATTGTGCCGCCCCATCCTCTCGCTCTAATGGACTAAATATATTCTAAAGGTTTAATCGAGAGAAAAACAAAAAATAAGGCGGACGTCCGCGTACTTATTATTATAAAAGTTATTACTATTATTATTATTATTATACCACGATATTAAAGAGAGTCAATCGCGGCGGGCGATTTAATTGATGAGAAAAAGAAATGGACGTCCGACGAGATAAAATTATATTTAAATAAATGTTAGAGCAGAGAGTGAGAGTCTAGGACTTAAGAAATTGGATAATTTCGCGATTGCACCGCTTTACCGTGACTACAATTAGAGTGCGCTCTGGATACACGTAGGTTCTTAAGGCGAGGCCGCGGATCTATTCGGTTAAACGCGGGTGTGCGATTTTTCGAAAACGGTACGAAAGTGCCTTCTTTGATAAGCCCCAGATTAATAAGAAAACAACAACAACAAAAAAACGAGAAGTAAAACGAAAAAAACAAAAACGAGGGTACGAGAACAAATTTCGGCGTTTCGACGCCTCGGACTTTTCCGCTCGGCAAAGAAAAAGAAAACGAAGATACAAAAGAAAATAAATTCAGGAGACAAAAAATCGTGCGAATTCAAATGGGTTTCGCATCCGTCTATTGTACCTGCTTGGAAACTCAAATTGCCTTAATGACAAATATTGTACGTCTGTAAATATATAGACAATACGAGTGCGAGCTGAACGAATTATGAGCTAAGGATTTCGAAGATGAAAACGAAAAAAAAAAAAAAAACAGAAGAGACCACATGCGTCTCCGCTCGGGGACGATCCAAGTATTTTGTAAGACGCATTATACTGTAATTGGTAATGTCGCGATTGTAGCTGCGCTCCTACCGTATCCATTGTGTTTTTTTCTCTCTTTTTTTTTACATTTTTTTTTGTATGCGCGTAAACGCATGTTAGGTCGTTCCTCTCGTCCAGTGGCAGCTGTAAAACTGACTGGTTATGTCGTAGTCGTTTAAATCACTATAAATTATGTATACACGAATTATATCCGAAAAAAGTAAAGTTTCTTTACATAGGAAGAACACGAAAGAAAAAGTTTCACTCAATTTCCTCGTTGCTCCAGGAAAATCGATGGATAACGCAGTCGCAAAGACGATACATGCTCTTTTTATTTTCGATCGTCGAACATACGGTAAATCACAGTGAATATAGTCGAAAGGGAAAGACAGTAGTAATAATGAGTTTTATTACCCAGGTGAGTACGACTAAGGACATTTCACGTACTTACAATAGCCGAGTCAATTTCACGATGACAATAATAATTTCAACAACAAAAAAAACGAAAACCGAGTAGTGACGACTTTTTTTTAAATACACACAGCCCTCGCGATTGATGAGTACGACGAAAAGTTTTGCAGTCTTTAACGAAGTTCCAAAGTAAAAGCAGACAAAAAATGCGGGTGACGACGCTAATACTGCTGACTGAAGTTTTACGTATGATTAAAAAATGCCTCGGGTATTGCGATCGTGAGCTGCAGCTGTTCTCCCACCTGCCCCTCCAGAGACTTCAAGCGTTCGTTACTTTTGAATACACACTTTTTTTCTCTTTACGCTATAATTTGTTTATTATTAAATGTTTCATGAACGTGACCTACACGTGATATATAACTCAATGTTTCAACTTTACGAAAAATCCTTAAAACACATTTTTGGCAATAAATTTCACGAAAAAAGATAATAAAAAGTAAATGTAACGACCGCTACTTCCGTCGTTCTCGTTACATTTGCTTTTTACGATTTTTCGTATGAATTTTATTGCGAAAATGTGTGTTTAAGGATTTTACATTGAGTCAAAACCGTGAGTTGTGTAACGCGTAGGCCACGTTTACAAACGGTTAATAATAAACAAATTATAGAATAAATAAAAATAAGTGTGTATTTAAAAGTAGCGTAAAAAACGCTTGACATCTCTGCTCCTCCCTTACTTACACTCCGAGTTACGAGCAAACTGTATCTTCGTTGAAATAAAAAAAACACGTCCAAAGGTAAAATGCACCGAATGGATTTATCGGGGGGGAAAAAAGCTAGAGATTCTTCGAGTATTTCGTCTAGAAAGGCTCTCGTTGTCGGCCCTCAAAGAGCTGTACAGCTTCAACGTCGGTTGCGACTCTAGCGCGAGAGAGAAGAAAGACACTCTCGAGCCTCTCCCGTGTAATTAATTCTAATTTTAACATACACAAATCTATATACGGCGTAATTATGTACAAATCTTAACGATTAAGGAAATCTTGCGGGTGGCACGCGACGAGTTTAAATATCGAATCTACCACCGCCGTATCAAAGACATGGTTTTTTGTTTCTACAGCCTCGTCGGGGCGCGACGCGTTTTTTTTTTGTTCTCTCCTGAGTCGGCTACGTCAACGAGTTGGTGGGCGAAGAGACGGCGAGATTCTCAAACGCAACGGTAACTTCGAGCTCGTTAGTCGAATAAATAATGCAATATTCTTGTGTGTGTTTCGTTTTTCTTTTTTCTTCAAATAGCGAGTTCTCCCGGTCGACGCGCGGATTCACCAGTAGAAGGAGTTGTGAAGAAACTCCGCCGTCGACTTGTACAGAGTCGAGGCGCTTTGCCTCAGCCCCGTGAACAGCGACACGACGCCCTCTCGCTCCGGCTCCTGCTCGTCGTCCTCTGGCAAATATTCCGGCATATCGTCGCAGTCGGAGAAATCGTTGTTGACCTAGAAAACAAAGCGGATTTGCAGCTTCCCCGATTTCTTGGCCTCGTGGCCAATTATAATTCTCCGATGTACCGCGGAATTCCGATCGATAGGGGAGTAGAGAAATCATTTTTAATTCCTCCACAAAAATAGCTGAGGAAAGACGAACAAATCAGAGGCTGTGGAAAATTACCAGTTTAACAAGAAACTCCTGATTGAACTTGTTCCTCGTGACTAGCCTGGCCTCCATATTCTGCGTATTGTCTCTGATAGCCTCCGCTATTTGTTTAGCTGTAACATTGACCAGCGTCCTCATGGTCACTCGTTGGTGCTCGACGTCTACGACTAAGGAAATTAAACCTTCGATCCTTATTAGCGTTGCCTCCAGATCGGCTCTGGTTTCCTGCGTTATAACAACTTTATTAGCACCGTGAGAATCGTTTTAAACAATATCTCGCCATCTTTAGAACTGGACACATAAAAAAAAAATGGTAACTGTGTGTACCAAAAATATTGAGAAAATTTACACTTTTTACCATGTATTATACACATTCTGCAATTGTTTTTTTTTTTTTTACTTGTAATTAATCGTACAGGCAAATTTTTTAATAAAAATGTTCAGCTGATAAAAAATGAAGAAACTCTTTTTTCTTTTGCACAAATTCTTTTTCACTAATAATCAATCGTACAGGCAAATTTTTAAATTAAAATATTTCAGCTGATAAAAAATGAAGAAACTCTTTTTTTCTTTTGCACAGACTGATGTAAATCCTCCAAAATCTTTCTGAAAACGGGGATCAACGTACCGGCAGCAACCCACTGACATGGAGCACAATAACGTGGGTCTTGAGTTTCTTTGGTTCGATGACTCTTCGACAGCGGCTCCTCAAATTGTATATAGGCGGTTTCATGCGCTCGATGTCGTCCTTTATCGACTGCGCGTGTTTCGCGAGCTCCGGATCGTCGACGCTGTATTTGTTTATAACCGCGTCGAGGGCCTCGCGCACGCCGAACGTCGAAGTTACGTGAACGTAATTTTCGACGTTTCTCGTGAATATCTCGAGTATCGTGAGCGCCAGCTGCGCGACTTCGGGATCCGGGTATTCCAGCACGTAAGCGAGGTACGAGAGAACCGTCCTGTCCTGCGGGGTAGAGAGAACGACGGAGTCGCAAAAGCGCAGCGTGAAAATTACTGCGATAACGGCGGAAGAAAACGGCGAACGGCGAACGGTGAGGAAACCGCGAGTTGTCGATGTGAGATTCGAGACAGAGAGAAAGAAGAGTGAGTGAAAGATTAAGGGTGAAAGCTGACCTTTAGAATCGTGTCATGGTTTGCAAAATCATTGGCGAGCTTTTTGTATGTCTCGAGGGTGGCTCGCAACTCCTTCGGATCGACGGTCTCGTCCATCCTCGGCGACGATGAAGGACCGGACGGCGCTTATGGATGCATACGCGGCTCTCTCCCTGTCCTTGTCGCAACTTCAGAGACAACCGGAGACTGCGAAGGCGATTAGCAGCCAGCAGCACCCGAGCCTAGCAGAACTCACCTCGAGATACGAGACACTACTGAGATATATCGTATGGCAACACTGACCGGTGCTGCTGCCCTTTGAAATATTTATCGGCGGCAGTGTCGACGAACTCCTCTCTGACGCGCATTTTTCGGCGACAACGTGTGTGCGACGCAGTTAGCGGAGCAGCGCTCGGTCGGTAAGGCGATGTTGGTTGTCGGTACAACAGGGCGAATCGTTAAATATATATTTTGTTGTGTTCTCGATTATTTATTTCGACGTGATTGAGGAGTTTCCTCACTTTGTGTCAATACTTCAGTAAGTACCGCCTACACGTTTCACATTCTCGCAAAAATATTTCATTCGCCCACGAAAAACATTTGTAATCAAGAATGAACCACTTTTAAAAAAATAAATTCGTTTATTTTTATGGCGATGTGAAACATCCATGTCGAGCCCAGTCGGTATAAAAAACTGTAATGAATGTTTTTGACGCATATTTGCGTTTACAGCTAAAAGAAGAAATTAATTCCCTGCGGATTTCATTAATGCAGGGAAGGAATTTCTTATTTTAGCTGTAAATGTAAATATGCGCAAAAAACGTTCATTACAGTTTTTATTACCGCAGTCGGTATTTCACATGCCCTTAAGACGGTGTGTGAAACATCCACGTCGAGCCCAGTCGGTATGAAAAACTGTAATGAACTTTTTTGACATATATTTGCGTTTACAGCTAAAAGAAGAAATTCATTCCCTGCGGATTTCACCAGTGCAGGGAATGAATTTCTTATTTTAGCTTTAAACGCAAATATCCGTTAAAAACGTTCATTACAGTTTTTCATACCGACTGGGCTCGACGTGGATGTTTCACATCGCCTTAAGGGCATGTGAAATACCGACTGCGGTAATAAAAACTGTAATGAACGTTTTTTACGCATATTTGCATTTACAGCTAAAAGAAGAAATTCAGTCCGTGCACTGGTGAAATCCGCAGGGAATGAATTTCTTTTTTTAGCTGTAAACGCAAATATATGTCAAAAAAGTTCATTACAGTTTTTGATACCGACTGGGCTCAACGTGGATGTACATCGCCTTAAGCAGGTAAATAATTACAAAATGTAGTTGGAAACATAAACAGAGAAAAAACCAAGGAGAGTAAAGTGAATTAACCGAATGGCCCTTGAGAATGAACCACATCGACTATCCAACTAGAATCAAAAATGTTACACAGGAGGCAGAAACCAGCGGCGCGCAGGAATCCACCGAATCACGTCGGTAACGACTGCCGATTTCCGCGTGCAGCACGAATAGAATATTTAAGTTTCGCGAGCTATCTGAGCGCAAGAAAAAAAATAATAACTTATAATGGCAGATCGTGAAAAACGAGATTGCATAGCTCGCCGGCGATCGCTCGGGCGGTCTGGACATTGGGGAAAGGGCAAAGTGACTGTACGGCCGAGCGACGATGAGTGGCGAGCGCGCCACGCGTGAGGGAAGGAGACGGTAGAAGCGGCGATACCTCAGGTGGAGGTGGAAAAAGAGAAGGAAGCGACATAGGCAGGAGGGCAATCGGCACCGGATCCTCGCTGCCTACCGCAGTCCTCGCTCGCGGACTCGACGCGATCGTGCAGTGCGCAACGTTTTGTTTTACCGCATTTTCGAGGCTCCGCGAGAGGAGCTGGTTTCGTGGCGCGCGTTCGTTTTTTCTCTCTCTCACCTTCGAATCCAACTGAAATATTATTCTCTGTTACCGCGGAAAATGAAAGTGACTACCGATTGAATAATTGCGCGGGCTCTGAGTGACGCTGGACAGAAGCTCATTGGGATTGAGATCGAGGCAAGAAAAAAAAATCAGTGCGTGACAAGTGTATCGCCGCGATAAAAATTCGTTGCGTCGAAGCGACGTGCGTGACGATCCGACAGAGGATTAAATCAAGTGGGGGTCCGCGGGGCCCTGAGGTGGCGAAAATTTGTCCTGCGAGTATCTCAAACACAGTCTGACAATAGGACAAATCACGAATGGTTAACGTAAGTCTTTTTTGCATTTCTTATTACAATCCACGTAATCTTTACGCGTGTGAATAAAATTGACGGTGGTTTTTAGTCGTAATTACGATCGCGATATTTGGAGTGTTTGGAAAATCCCGAATGGTTAACGTAAGTCTTTTTTTAGCGCATTTTTTTATTCCACTCCGCGAAATTTTAGCGCGTGTGAATAAAATTGACGGTGGTTTTCGGTCGTAATTACGATCGCGACATTTCGAGTGTTTGGAAAATCATGAATGGTTAACATAAGTCTTCTTTTCTCGCATTCTTTTATTCCACTCCACGTAATTTTAGCGCGTGTGAATAAAATTGACAGTGTTTTTCGGTCGAAATTACGATCGTGACATTTCGAGTGTTTGGAAAATCTGGAACTATTTTTCGAAGAAAATTACGAGCGTGACATTGTCAAGTGTTACGAAGAAAATTGTACTTCGTAACACAGTCGAATAATAATAAGACAATTCACGACTTAAAATCGTAACTGTTTCTACGATAACTGATAACTATCGCTGTTTTTTTTTTCTTTTTTTTTTCAACAAAACAAATGTCCCGCGTATTTTGAAAACGACCTTTCCCGGCGATAAATATTACTGAAGCTGTCTTGAATGAACTGCGAGCTCGGAGAGGCGGGCAACGTGTTTTCACTCTGCGGTCCTCGTGGTTGGAACTTTCGTGTCACGCTTCGACGACACGAAACCCTTTTTCTTCTCGTTTTTTTTTTTCAGCAGGTCGCGAGCTGCGCGATGCTTACCAAGCGGTACATACATAATATAATAGCGCCTCGCATTATCGCGATCGATATGGGATTCCTGCCTCCGGTGTCCATCCGTATTTATTTTTACACCGGGCAGCACTCGTTTGTTTCTCGTTCCTGTATATAAATAGACGGCGTTTCCGCTTTTTAAATCTGGCGAGGTGGAAAGCGGGGCACCTGCCGCGAATCGAAATGAACGACGCGAGAGGCAGACGGCCGCGGTAACTTATTATGTCGGTGCGCGGTGATCACCGGTCTACGACGCGGTGGGAATATGGCCCGCGTTCCGACGCACTGTGCCACCCGGACGAAAATCCCGAATGAAACTTTTACACGTCTATTAGCGGAATAAAAAAACGGCTACTAATCAGAGCTTAGGATGAGAGAAATTTTATGAGGTGCGGCGAAATTTTGAGAGGTGGCGTCGATTAAGGTCGAAGCGATCAAGCAATTTTTTTTTTTTTGGGAGTCATTTGAGGTACGATTGAAACGAAGGTTTTTGTATTTTTTGAGCGGGTGAAAGGAGCAGGTTGTTCGTGGTATTAATGAGAAAAAAAATAAACCAATTGTACACCGAAAAAAAAAAAAAATTCAACCATTTAATCAGATACCTAATAAACGTTGAACTATTTAGTTAGATACCGAAAAAGAATGTTGAACCAATTAATTAGATAGGATACTCATTAATGTTTGGCCTTTAATATGGACTTTATGTAGTTCCACGATTTTCTCTCTTTTAATTACGAATAAAAACTAAAAATCCATCACACGGTTTTCGTGTTAATTAATTCGTGTCGGACACGCACAGTTTTACACCGGGAAGAATTCGTGGTCGGCTCTACTGTACGACAAGTTTTGATGACATGATCACGTTTTTTATTCTTCCCACAACAATAAAGAATATAAATTCTGTTTTCTAGTAAACAAATAAAATAAAAATAATAATGAATGATATTATATTATTATTATTATTACAAAAACAAATTATATTATTGCCCATAAATAATATGAATTCTGGTACCAATTTTGCCTCAGTTAACGTTTCGCAAAAAAAAGTTTACGTCAGAAAAAAATAAATAAAACTGTTAGCGAAACGTTGCAGCAGTTGCAGTTGCAGTTGTTCTATGACAACGTTTTTCATTCTTCCCACAACAATAAATAATATAAATTCTGTTTTCCAGTAAATAAATAAAATAAAAATAACAATAAATGATATTATATTATTATAATTACAAAAACAAATGATATTATCGCCAATAAATAATATGAATTCTGGTACTAATTTTTTCTCAGTTTACGTTTCGCAAAAAAAAAAAGTTGATATCAGAAAAAAGTAAATAAAACTATTAGCGAAACGCAGCAGCAGTTGCAGTTGCAGTAGTTCTATGACAACGTTTTTCACTCTTCCCACAACAATAAATAATATAAATTTTGTTTTTCAGTAAATAAATAAAATAAAAATAATAATAAATTCTGTTATACTATTATAATTACAAAAACAAATTATAATATTGCCAATAAATAATATGAATTCTGGTACCAATTTTTTCTCAGCTTACATTTCGCAAAAAAAAAAAATGTTTATATCAGAAAAAAATAAAACTATTAGCGAAACGCAGCAGCCCGAAGCGAGAAATTGCATCTGCCGGGTTTGGCGCTTGAGCGAATGCGTCGGTGTTTGATTATCGCTCGGGCTCGGCGAGAGGAAGATGAAGAGGAATAATAATACGCGGCGAGGGAAAAGAAACGGGGGAGGAGGCTGCACGAAGGATGTCGGTGGGTTCAGCGCGAGACGTCCGCCCATGTGGAAACAATACTCGGACGCGGCCCTGGGGCAAATTTTTACTTTCGATAATTCGCCCACGCGACCGTGCGGCTATGGTGTCATCGCGGCACACGAGGGACTTTCTTGCGACACGCAAATTCCAGGCGACGTTACACGCACCGCGCAACGCCGCCTCCTTCGAAATTACTATGTTGACATCCGCCAATGAGTAAACACTGGCCCGGGGAAAAACCAATTAAGGCGTTCGAAGCCGATTCCCCAAAATCGTGAGAATTCAAAATTTCCAGCGCAGGATATTTTTTTACGTTTTTAATGTCTTCGTTCGCGATCGAGACACATTTTTCGTGGTATCGATTTTTTGTTTACAAAAAAAAATCTTTGCCGATTGCCGATAATTCGCAAAATCGTCGGATACTCAGAGAGGCGATTAAATTAAATACGAAAATTAAAGGGGTGAACGACGAAACAAAATGTTTGATGAGAAATAAAATAATGAACTTGACGTTTTACGTAATTAATGAACTTACTGGCGGGTATTAAACCAATTAAGGCGTTCGAAGCCGATTCCCAAAATCGTGAGAATTCAAATTTCCAACGCAGGATATTTTTGGACAATTTTAATGTATTCATTCGCGATCGAGACACATTTTTCGTGGTATCGATTTTTTTTTACTAAAAAAACTGATCAGCCGATAATTCGCAAAATCGTCGGATACTCAGAGAGGCGATTAAATTAAATAGGAAAATTAAAGGGGTGAACGATGAAAAAAAATGTTTGATGAAAAATAAAATAATGAACGTGACATTTTGCGTAATTAATGAACTTGCTAAACCAATTAAGGCGTTCAAAGCCGATTCCCCGAATCGTGAGAATTAAAACTTCCGGCGCAGAATATTTTCGGCCAATTTTTCGTGGTATCAATTTTTATATGATTAAAAAAAATGATTTGCAGATAAATCGCAAAATTGTCGGATACTCAGAGGGGCAATTAAATTAAATTGGTTAAATTGAGGGGGTGAACGACGGAACAAAATGTTTGCATAATCAGTAAACTTGCTAACTATTAATTACCGTATTACGAGGAGGAATTTATAATCGGAGAGAGTGATGAATCTGTAATAAATGTCCCAATTATCCAGCCGGGTCAAAGCGATGACACCGTTTTTCTAATTAACAATGTTCACGATGTTTCTAGGATGTAATTTATCCTCAAATCACAAAGCGAAGAATTTCTTCACTTTCACGAGAAAATAAAAAAAGAAGTTAAACATCGTGGTGCCTTTGTGGTTGCACTGTAATCCACATGATTTACGCGACGTATACGAGAAGCGCAGTGCACGCCGTAAAACGGCGCGCGGCTCGTTCGCTCGTGGTATATGTAAAAGTCAACGTGTCAAGAGAGTCAGAAGGAAGGAAAAAGGAAAGGAGTGTGAATCATCTCCACTATTATTTTTATTAACAATAATATTCACGATATTTCAAGGACGTAATTTACCCTTAAATAAAAAAAGTTCTTCACTTTCCCCCAATAAAAAATATGAAAAAGCGACGTATCAAGAAATACAGAAAAAATAAGAAACAGGAAAAGCCAAGAATTCGTCTCCATCATTTTTCTAGTTGACATCAAGATCCACAATGTTCTAATTCCACAAATCTTCCAAGTTCAAAATAAACCAACAAAAAAATTCTCTTCACTTTCAGCCAATAAGAATAGAATTAAAATAAAAAAAGCGACGTGAAAGACAAAAAATAAGAAACAGGAGAAACCAAAAATTCGTCTCATCATTTTTCAATTAACATTAAGACCTACAATATTTTAATTTCACAATTCACTCAAAATTCATATCGAAAAAAAAATCTCTGTATTTTCAGCCAATAAGAAAAGAATAAAAATAAAAAGCCACGTGTCAAGAATGACAAAAAATAAGAAACAGGAGAAGCCAAAAATTCGTCTCCACCATTTTCCCAATTAACCTTAAGACCTACAATATTTTAATTAAACAATTCCCCAAAATTCAAGTCGAAAAAAAATTCTCTTCACTTTCACCCAAAAGAAAAAAAAAAATCCCGCTATCTTTTTGTACGGTCGCGTCGTATCCGCATGATTTACACGCGGTGCGAGAGACGCGCTGTAAAATAGCGCGGGGCTATTTGGCCGTGTGTGGAATACACAAAAGTCGAGGTATCAAGTGTACGAAAGGCGGAGAGGCGAAGGAAAGAAAGGCGAGAGAAAGAGGAAAGGAGAGGAGAGGGACTCGTTTCTGCGGCTGGCGCGCGCGGTCGGCTCTCGCAGAGGTCCCGAGGCCCTCGCGGCGGGCGAAACCGGCAAACCGGGTCTCGCTCGCTCGCTCGACCTCGAAACACACAAAATCCTCCGACTCCTCCAGCGGGCTCTCGAGACGCGACGAGGAACTCACACGCGCGTGTGTGACGCGCGTGTGTAGGAATAAAACGCGCGAGCGATAGGAAGCAGGGGACCCCGTGGCCGGTGCGTCGCGCCGCTCGATCCCTCGGACCGCCTCGCCACCTTCCTCGGCACGGTGCCCCTTTTTTTTACAAGAGCTACGAATTTAAACGGCCCGCGTAGAAAGTCGATTTCCACTCCGCACTCGATTATGTGCGCGCGGGGTCACCGGACGGCCGATCGACGAATTCTGGTCGATGGACGCGGATCGAGGATGAGGAGAGCAGAGGAATTAGGATCGATAAATTACAGCTAAACCATTTTTTTCCGAACTGTAGGTTTTTGTTTTTGTTTTCGTGCATTTTTTTTCAAACTGCGGATTGTTTTTATTTTTGTTTTAGTGCATTTTTTTGTCCAAACTGCAGATTTTTTATTTTAGTATTAGTGATTTTTTTTTCCAAACTGCGGATTCTTTTTATTTTAGTATTAGTGATTTTTTTCCAAACCGCGGATTCTTTTTATTTTAGTATTAGTGATTTTTTTCCAAACTGCGGATTCTTTTTATTTTAGTTTTAGTGCATTTTTTGTCGGAACTGCAGATTTTTTTATTTTGGTTTTAGTGCATTTTTTCCAAACTGCAGATTGTTTTTATTTTAGTTTTAGTACATTTTTTTCCAAACTGCAGATTGCGTTTTTATTTTAGTTTTAGTGCATTTTTTTCTGGTGCAAAATGTGTCCTTCATGTTTGTCAAATTTGTTGGTCATTTTTGCACAAAAAATGATTTTTGGGCTGAGGAAAAATAGACGAGTAATTCTGTCGATACGACTGAAAAGTTTCGCTGAATTGGCAAATTAATTTGTCAATCTAAAAAGTAGGATAATTAAACAAATAAATTTGTGTACTTTTTTGTTGGTTTCAAGATTTTTTTTATTTTTTGTTATTTTATTTCATTTATTTTTATTATTTTTTGTACGTGTTATATTAAAATTCTGTAATGCTTTCGATTATTATTTTATACCCACGGTATAAATCGCGATATTCTGATGAATTATGTTTCGAAGAAGACGCGGATCGAGAGACGCGTTGCGCGCAGACCGAAGGTGCACCAAGGTGGAGTCGAGCTGAAAGTGGTGCCCAGAGGATAGAAATAGGATGGCAGCGAGGCGGAGGCGGAGGAGGCGCAGAAGGATGCGTTGAACTCGCGAGAGGAGCGAACTCAAGGCCGCAACATCTTTGTCTTTTCTGCGCTGACTTTACACGCGCGCATACGAAGCAACGCGCGGAGGCAGCTCGCATCCGACTTAGCCGTGGCCGTGCGACCGCGGGAATCCAAAAAGTCGCAATCTCGCGGGATAGAGCGAAACCTATCTAGGATGATGATGATGCACTCTGTGGTGAACATACCAACTGCGATCACCGAGGGAAATGGATGCGAAATGTAGTGAGCCACCTCGTCTTGGAATCAAATATAAACATAGATAATGCAGCGTTGCAAAGGCAATAAAAATTTAAATTGCCTATTTTTTACGTCATTTTCCATCTTATCAACATATTTATAAGAACACAATTTACCTTTTATTTCTCTTTTTTTGTCAAGTACTATTTTTATACATTTTTATATCGTGTAATCATAATTGTAAAAACTCATAATTTTTTTCTTTTTTACTAAAAATTGGCTGACAAAATTGTAAAAACTCGTTTCTTTTTTTCTTTTTTACTAAAAATTGGCTGATCAGGCATTTCTTTAAGTTGATTTAAGTGAATCACTGGACAGAACGTTATTAAACTTAATTTGTTATTTCCCAAAAGTTAGCCATCGAAACTCAATAATATCTTAACGAAAGCAATAAAAGAAGCGAATTTTATTCCCAAAAATAATCAGCAATTTTAACGGTGCCATAAAAATGAGTTCATCAATTAATTGCCCAACAATCGCGGCGCTGAATTACGCCTGAATTGTGTGTCGATTCGCAATCAGGTCGAGCACCCCGAATAAAAGTTGTTCAACTCGTTGCATCCGCGGTACCAAAATGTCCGGTGACGCAACGCGAGCTCGATGCAATAAAGAGCGACGAGATACGTCATACGTGGCGCGTAAAAAACAATATAAAATCTCCTTCTCTCACTCGTTACATACGAATGATCGGAAGATTAATGCCCTCTCCGTCTGTCTCGCTGCAAGAGATCAGGGATCTCCGGTCTTGTGCAGCGCCAGACTCGAAGGACGACGCCCGAGGACTCGCGCGAGGAGCTCGAAACAGGTACTCGAGTCGACGTCGGTGAGGTCGTCGAGTTCACGAACGTACTCGCCGCGCGCGATATCCTCGGCAACTATTTACCGAGAAATTCTCCCGACACGTGACTGGATAATAAAAAAAATACCGGTTTTTCGTTTCAATGAAAGATCGAGACACGCGGCGCTCGAGTGAATTCACAGCTTTTTACGGCGATGAGAGGGTCGTGTACTACACACAGAGACGACAATTTCGTTGTGGTGCCAAAAAAAAGTGGTACACCGTAATTAATGATTCCTCAGTGCCAGACGATAAATTGGGTTAACGATTTTTTGTTTGGGTGGCAGATGATAATTTGACCAATTGTTTTAATTGATCAACTCACTTATTAGTTGGGCCATCTAATATTATTATTGTTGGACCAATTATTTTATTAGTTGGGCCAACTAATATTATCATTATTAGACCAATTATTTAATTTGTTGGGCCAACGACTGTTATTATTATTGGACCAATTATTTAATAAGTAGGGTCAACTACTGTTATTATTATTGAACCAATGATAATCCCCCCAATGATAACCCCAATGATAGTTAGTTGGGCCAACTACTGTTATCATTATTGAATTAATTATTTAATTGGTTGGACCAACTAATATTATCATTATTGGACCAGTTATTTTCTTAGTTGGGCCACCTACTATCATCATAATTGAATCAAGTATTTTATTAGTTGGCCTATTACTTTACGATAATAGTTGGACTATTATCATTATTGAACCAACTATTTTAATAATTGTTTCAACTATTAAAATAGTTGTCCTGCCTCAAAACGATTTTATTAGTTAGATCAACTAAAATTTTTTTTTTGACATATGTGCGTGCGAAGTTCGTCTTCTCGTGCCTGCGTAGCGGGCGCGAAATAGTCGATTTTCGCATGTTATTGGAGAATTTATTCGCACACTCCGAACAGTGCGCGAATAAAATTCGCGCACTGATCGGAGTGTGCGAATAAATTCTCCAATAACATGTGAAAATCGACTACTTCGCGCCTGCTACGCAGGCACTCGAAGACGAACTCGCACACACGTATGTCAAAAAATAGTATGTGTGACACGTGCGCGTAGGCGATTCACGACTCGTGTGATTGCCGCCCTCGCTTCGCTCGGGCGGCAAACTTCACGCTCGTCGTGAATCGCCTACTTCGCGCACTAGTCGCACAATGTACTATTTATTTCTTATTTTCACGTCAACTATAGCTATTGTCAATTGTTATAACTAATGATAAGTAAAATAAAGCAACCAGATAATTACAACAAATTTACACTCAACCAATAAATCATCGGTCGGGCCAGCCAAGGCGTTTTTTTTTATCGTCCACCGAGCGGAAAGTCAGAGCAGACATCTACGGCGCTTGCTGTGCGCTCGCGAGATGTTGCACAAATTTTCTCCAACTTGATTTTTTGTTTACACTGGGCGCCTCGGGGCTCGCGCGCGGCGGGAATGGGAGCGTGAGCGAAAGAGCCGCAGGAGCAGCGCGGAGAGACTGCGGCGAGTAACGCACAGTCGGTCGTATAGAAGCCGCGAAGGGCCTCGCGCGCCGTATCGAGAAAACGCAGATCGCCGAGGCAGATTAACGTAACGAAGAAACCACGCGGGAGAAAAGACTAATTACTTGTTGCGAATACACCGGAGGCGAATGCGAGAATTCGCTGCCTCGCATTTATTCGCTATTTCAAGTGGTGGGCCTAGACTCTCTCTGCGAATCGCCCGAGAATTCTTTGGGCTCTCCGCGTGTCTCATTCAGCCTTCACGTTTTCTCGTCACTCATTGACGCACGCGATTATTTGGCATTTTTTGGCATCGTAATAAATATTTTTTAGATTGTTTTTTGGTGTCAGTATATTTTTTTATTTTTTTTATTTGATTCCTACGTATACCTTCTTCAGGTTTTTACGTCTTTTCTCCCCACTCCCCTTGATCCCCTTTCATTCCTTGTATTCCCCTCCGTGTCATTTATTGAATTCCCCCCCAGAGTGTTACCCGCAGCCACTCTTTCCTAATGCACTACTGTATCGCATTTGCACGAGGGCACAGGGAAAACTGCGGAAAACCTGTGCCGATACAGGCGGCTATATTTTTCTGAGTGTCTGTTGCATGAGATTACATCAGAAACTCAGAAAAACTGCCTCCCGCTCAACAGTTCACGTGCAAATCAGTGCATGGCTAAGCGGTCACCCATCCAAGTAGCGACCGTGAGTCGAGCTGCTTAACATGGGAGATCGCCGAAGCCATGCACCGACCGCACGCCCACTGCTGTCGGTTTGGTGTCACTATTAATTTTATTGAAACCCATAAATTAACGGGTGTTAATTTTTTCCGTTGTTTAATATTGTGTTCCATAAAAAAAAACGGTGGTGATTTTTTCAATTTAACAAAATCTTCAGGTTTTTTTGTCTGAGAAAAAAAATTTGGAGCCCAACTGACTGAACTTTGAAAGAATTGGGGGAAAGAAATAGTTGTTTTTTTATTGCACCAACATAAAATTATGGATGGAATATAAATAAACAAACAGAGTGAAATGAAAAAACCAGCAATTCTACTTGTTCCATATTCTAAATGATTGATTTAATTCAGTTGTGAAAAATCCAGCGTCACAAGAGCCGCAAATATGACTTCCAAGTGTAAATAACATTTGTCATTCGCCCCATGATTTCCGCGCCACCGGAGCTAATCCGAGTATCCGCAAATTAACCTCGCGACAGGTTTGAGCGAACCAGAAGTTGCAGTACAACGAGCTGCACCCGAGGTTCTCGGCTTTCCATGCGCAATAATGCAGTCAGCGCGCAGAGTGCAACATGCATAATATACATACATATATAGATACAGTGGGCACTGAAATTCTAGAAGAGCCGAAAACTCGTTCTCTCCGCTCGGCCGAGCGGTGAAAGTGCAACTTTGACGGATGAAAACCGGGGCTGCTCGCCTCGCGAATTATTCATAATCAAAATTACGGTGATTTTCTCGTCTCGCCGCTCGGCCTCCCGCGGACACCGCGCGTCTCGAGCGTGACTCGTCGCGCGGCTGCCGCGAATTTTTTTTTTTTCTCTTCTTTTCTCTCCACTCGAAGACGATTACGATTCGATTGGTTCGGCGGTTACGGCCGGCTCGACGAGCGCCCGAGTGCGACTTCCGACTATTTATTTCGCCACGGGAACTACTTTTCGCGCGCCACTTCGCTCACTTCCGCTTTCGGTAATACAGCCGCGATTATCGCCAGCCGCGGAGCGTCGCGACGGACAAATGACGACGGAATTGCTCGTGGAAACGTCGCGTCAGCGGGTTCCCCTCGGTGCTCCGAATCGCGAACGTCAGGCGGTGAAAAAATATGTGGGACGATGGGAAGAAAATACTTGTAGAAATCGGTCAATTCATATACTCAATTCTATATTAAATCAACAGCTATTAGTAACATTGAAACTAAATAAACAAATTTACTCCAAAGTTCATGATTACTAAACGAATACAAATTAAAAAATGTTACATTTTTCAAATTAAATGATTTTTTTCAATTCTTTTTTATTAGTTTGTATTTTTTTAATTATATTTTTCTATTAGTTTGTATTTTTTTTAAATATATTTTTCTATTAATTTGTATTTTTTTTTATTATATTTTTCTATTGGTTTGTATTTCTTTAATTATGCTTTTTTATTAGTTTGTATTTTTAAAATTATATTTGTTATTGGTTTGTATATTTTAATTATATTGTTTTATTAGTTTTTATTTTTTTGTTCTATTTTTTTTATTAGTTTGTATATTTTTTTCAAATTTAGTTTCAAATATTTAAAAGATACGTCATCGATGACGTGTCGAAAATTTTTACCGATTTATTACATTACATTGGGAATATTAAAATACATTTTGCGAACGAATAAATAATAAATTTGCGTGTAACAAGGATGCGTTAACTATAATAGACGCGGTGACGCGGCAACGAACGTGCGACGGGATAAACGGACGATAAGGATCTCCAAGAAAGATTTGCACCGCTGACACGAGGATTCTCTGACACACGAGGTGCCGAAGGGGACTCGGTGATGCAGCGTGACGCGTCACTCCCGAGGTCGCGCGCGTTGACACTGGAGCCACGCGGCGAGCCGCGATGACGTTTCGCCTTCACCGTTTTTGATACCGCTCTGCGTGTGCAATTCGCCTCTCTGTATCATTTATTAATTATCCGGCTTCCAGAGAGATGACTTTGCCGTAATTGCCGTTTTATTCGCAGCCGCCGCGGCCGACTTTATTACCGCGAGGAATGTTCACCGTTAAATTGTGGAGAGGAAAAAATGCAATGAAGCAGAATTAGCGAAAGATAATTAAGCAATATCCGAGGGGCTCGTGGGGCGATTTGTTGTGAAATCGCTACGTGCGATATGCGTCTGATATAATAGCAGGCAATTAGCTGCCTGTAAAGACGAGAAAAAATGAATTAAAAAAGGTCAAATGATTCTCATTAATAGCGATTCATTTTTGTCGAGCTAATTAACTGTGATTTTGACCTTTAATTGCTAACATATTAATCTCAGGGAAATTAAATTTCCTTGAATAAAAAATTGTTTCTCGAGCCATCACGATAATCGTTAACAATTATTCTAATCAAATTTTGAGTTGGCAGAAAAATAAAATAATTTCCATCACAAACAAATTTTTTAGAATTTTTCCATTTAAAAAAAAATAAAAAAAAATAAAAAAAGTATAAGCCACAAAATATCACCCAAAACTATCATAAAAAAGTCGTAGTTCCGATTACACGTTCAAGACCATCGACTGCCGGTCCAACCATGTAGAAGAAAAAAAAACATTTCCCACGTCCCACCGTTTTTTTCACCGTTCACCAATGCAATAAAAAGCCGCGTGTACGCATTGTTAATGAATTCCGCTCGTTCCCGAGGTGCGAGCGATACATATAAAATTCCCCTTTTCAATTCCCGCCGCCGGGTTGATTCTCGTAAACTGGTTTACTCGTCGTGCGCGATATCCGCGATGCTCGGCGTCGAGGGTTCCGCTACGGAGTAAACGCGAGGAGCCCCTCGCGGCCGATTGTATATTAAGTGCGCGCCGCGGAGTCGCCGAGATTTCCGCTGTTTTGCGGAGGTGTCGGCGCGAATTCAATGGGAATTGAGACACACGCGGCCGGGGGGTCGCAGTTCACGAGGTTGAGCTACGGTCTCGCGACGTTTCCCGTTATTATTACGTCGAGGGGAAGCAGCCGCGTGGCTCGCAAGGTGCATCGTCGCGGTTTGTCCCGGCGGGACACCACAAAACCTACCGGGTGTCCTCCTACTTCCACCGTCATTTTTACTTTGTCTGCGGTGTCGTAACGGCGCTTCGTAAAATCCCGACCTTTCTACGTCTGCGTTTCTCGAAGTACGTGGAAAAATATTTCCGCTGGATTTGCTGACCTGGAAAAATAAATTTTCGAACGATTAAAAAAAAGTTTTTTTAACCGACAACAATTTTTTTCGCAATATTGAGTTTGATATGTTCACCACAAAACTTGAATATTTGACAATCGGTTGCTAATTAATGATAAATAAAATTAATAGCTTCGTGTCGGTTAGTTAAAAAATATAATAAATTACTGTCGAGAGTGTAGACAATTATTTTCGGGGTGAATTTAGTAACACAAAAAAAAGATTAACGATCCGAAATTACGAAATAATAATAAAATCCCGACCTTTCGACGTCTGCGTTTCTCGAAGTACGTAAAAAAATATTTCCACTGGATTTGCCGACCTGGAAAGATAAATTTTCGAACGATAAAAATAAAGTTTTTTTACCGATAACACATTTTTTTCGCAATATTGAATTTGACATGTTCACCACAAAACTTGAATATTTCACAATCGGTTGCTAATTAGTGATAAATAAAATTAATAGCTTCGTGTCGGTTAGTTAAAAAATATAATAAATTACAGTCGAGAGTGTAGACAATTATTTTCGGAGAGAATTTCGTAACGCAACAAAAAATTAACGATACGAAATTACGAAATAATAATTAAAAAATGTCGTGAAACAAGTGCAGTAGCGCAATATTTACCAGGCATTTTCATCGCATCGGCAAACGCAAACAGCCTGAGGTGTAGCCTTGACCCGTCGTTCCTTTCGAACCTCTGAAAATGCTGACGGTTAAAAAACATCATGTATTACAATTCACACTGCAAACAATTATTTTACCGGGACAATTAACAACGCTTCGAAGTTACGAAATAATAATAAAAATTGTGTAATAACTACAGTAATGCAATATTGACTAAGCAGTTACGTTGCAGCGGTAAAAATAAACAGCCTGTAGCCTTGACTCCCCCTTTGAAGGTTTAAAAATGCCGTAACAAACGACGAATATCCGATTCCCGATTATTCTCAGTTCCTCGTCGAGATTTTAATACGCGGATAATAAAAACGCTAAGCTCTGAGTCACGAGTAGCAGCAGCAGCAGCGGAGCCCGTAATGGAGTTACGGAACAGTCGGCTCACGGTTCTCGGCCCGGTGGGGGAGCCGAGGGGGACTCGACTGTAGAGTCGCCGTGTGCAAACGACACGACGAGAGGTTCTCCGGTCTCCGATCTCTCGCCGCTCGTTTCGCGCACGACAATGAAGTAACACGGCGGGGCTGCTCGCGGTACACGGGTTACCGTTTCACGCGGGTCCCCGACGACGCGGGTTCGCTCAAGGCCGCGAGGACTAGGCGAGCGTAAAATTCTACGGACGAGATCTGCTCGATCGCGAAAGTGCTATTATTCCCTTTGACGCATTCGCGAATTATCTTGGCGATCTATAGATCACGAGATCTTAATGACGGAGCGTCTTTGTGCGTGGCGGGACGACGGAGAAGGTCGAGCGTTCGTTTCACACTGCGATGAAGTATCATTTTTTTATTCGCTTGATAAAGAAATTAAAGAAATTAAATTAAAGAACTTCAAATTAATGAAATTAAAGAAATTAAATGAAAGAATATCAAATTAATGAAATTAAAGAAATTAAATTAAAGAACTTCAAATGAATGAAATTAAAGAAACGAGTTTGTTTTCAAAATCTCTTCAAATTAAATAAATTAAATTAAAGAAATTCAAATTAAAGAAATTAAAGAAATAATTTTGTTTTCAAAATGAAGGATTCAAAGGTTTTTGGCGGTAGAATATGCGACATGAAAACGATGATAAACCTTTCGAAAAGAACATTTTTGTGTGCGCGATTTTGGTAATTTTCGGTCCAGAACCGAATCTATGATTTTTGGAGAAAAAAGACGTGTATTTCTTTTTCTTTTTTCTTTGAAAGTCAAGTAAAAATGAGTTAACACCTGTGTTTATAGGGGTGGAATACGCGATCTGAGAACGATGGTGAAGGTAAAAAGTCTTATAAAAAAACCTTGTAGAAAAAATATTCATAACTCCTAAATCATATAAACAGCGTTGTAAGTCCCCATTACTTTGAGAATTAAAGTTAACACAACAGTTTATTTTGTAGTTACGATTTTATAATGATGACCTGTGGCGGTTATAAAATTATATGTACATTTTTTAATAGTTGTAAGAAAAACTTAATTTTGAATTAAATTTTGAGAGAAATTGTGAGAATAATGGACAAGCACAGTCCTCCATTACTTCCGCAATGCATTAATAGTATTTCTCTATTTTTTCAATAACATTATCATGAAGTTTCATAGAAAATTAATATTTCTTGCCTCTATTTAAAAGTTTACACACCATATTATAATCATCACGAGTTATTATTATAAAAACAGAATTACAAAGCCAATTGTATCGTTCATTTGATTTCTACAAAAATTGGGGATTTACGACTCTGCATATAAATGACTAGCGAAGCAAATAAGGAAAAGTAGCGCATTTCCGAGTAAATCGAGAGTTTCCCATCTCCGATGAAAAAAAAAAATCGAGATCTCAATCACCGAATTACAAAAGCGAAGCGAAAGCCTCTCGACTAATCAACTTCTCTCACGCATTAAAGTCTCGCTCGCGTCAGCAACAAATCGCGGTATCAGTATCAAAGTTGTTTGCGTATCAAAATCGAGGAGATCGTTAAGCCACGATCTTCGCCTTTCGATTATCGCTATCGGCGAGAAGAGAATCGGAGTCCATCAAGCGGGATCGTTAGAGCGACTACGTCAGAAAGCGTGGCCGGCTCGGAGCTCGCCGAGTCCCCCGTGTGGAGTTGCACGCTTCGCGGGAACCGGGACAGAGGTGCGGGTAGTGGGTACGACGGCCGATTCGAGGAAGAAGCCGGGCGCCCATCGAGAAAGCACGACGATCGCCGCCGGCTCGTCGCCCTGCCGCGGAAAATAATACCCGAGCATTTCTCTCCGCTTCTGCGACGACGGCGGGGGGACCTTCGGTCTCCTTCTGCGCCTCCTTCGTGACCCAAGTGTACACAAACGTGTTTGTGTTTAAACGTCCTGGCCCTCAAGCTGCTTGCTGCAACAGATTAGGGTTAACAAACAGATTAAAAAACACTGAGTTTTTGTTCAGTGATGACAAATCAATTTGTCGGATATGAAGAAATTAATATTGCGTTGTTGCCGAATTATAATTGAGCCAAATCACATTTTGCTTCCCTATGTTTACGTGATTTTTTCTTTTTTTTGTTGTTGAGATCTCTAAAACTGGTGGCGAATATTTAAGGTCCTATTAGAATCTCATTTTAACTCAACATGATTTTATGAAATTTTTGCGAAAACCAACATTTTTTTTTTTCGTGAAAAACGCAACTCAACCTCCGGCTTTAAGATTCTGTGAAAAATTCAGAAATCAAGATATCACGTTCCGTCTTGCGGCATTCTCTTTGTTAGGTATAGAGTTTTATCTCGAACGAAGGAAGAAAATTCAGGTTCGATCGAGCCAAAAAAACATAACCTCGATTTTAGTGATGTGACAAATGGATAATAATAAATAAACATAATAAACATAATAAATAAATATTTATTACAGATAAAACAATAAACAAATATTTATAACAAATGAAACAATAAATAAACATTTATTATAACTAGAACAATAAATAAACATTTATTATAACTAGAACAATAAATAAACATTTATTATAACTAGAACAATAAATCAATTTGTATTACACTATGAACAAATTTGCTCAAAAGATTTGCCAACAGTTAACCAATTCCTCAATTCTTTATACTCACGATCAGTGCGACGCATCAGTGAATCTCCGGGTGTTCAACCATCAGCGATCGTCCATCTCCGCTTCTTCACGAACTTAGATAGTTAAACTATCAGCGAGCATTTCTCCTCGCTTCTCTATAAACTATCGCAGCGAGCACATTTCTCTTCGCTTCTGCAACGACGGCGGGGGATGAGGGAGGGGGGACCTGTCCTCGGGCTTCCGCCTCCTCATCATCCCAAGTGCACACAAACGTGTTTGTACACAAGCGTCCCGCATCTGCGTGCCGCGGCGCATCGGTCGGTCTGCGGGGGTTCAGCCATCAGCGATCATCTTCTCCACCGGCGCACCGGAACGTCCGAGGCTCGCCGAGAGTTCCCGCAGACGAGACGATTATGAATTATGATGATCGGAACGGCGCGAGCGCTCGCACGAGTCGCAGACTCAAGTAAACGCGCTTTCTCTGTATCCGTCTTGTGATTTTTGCATACAACGTTTTCCTCCCATTCGCTTCATCGTTATTATTATTTACCGTGTGCGATATGCACGAGGGGAAACTTTGTGAAAGCTCTCGATGTATCTTGGTTTACAAAAAAAAAGTCGTGATTAACTGCGACTTCTTAATTTGTCAAATTCTTTTTGTTCTTTTATTTGATTTTAATTATATTGTAACGAATATAGCTGACTATATCTTATGAGACACACGATATAAGTTCGGTTGACAATTGATAAACAAATAGTTGACCGACTTCACTACAATTATGACAGAAGAGAGTCTCGACGGGACTTTGACAGCGAGCAGACGTGCTAAAGATCGCGATCCGAATATCGGAAGCTTTTATAATCAATAATATCCGCCCCACAAACAAATATCCTTGGTCTTCATTTGCTCGGCCGTTACAATATTATTTACCCTGATATTTATTTTATTTGTACGTTCCGAATTTTAGTTCCGTAAACGCGCTTTCTCTGTATCCGTCTTGTGATTTTTGCATACAACGTCTTCCTCCCATTCGCTTCATCATTATTATTATTTACCGTGTGCGATATGCACGAGGGGAAACTTTGTGAAAGCTCCGGATGTATCTTGGTTTAAAAAAAAAGTCACGATTAACTGCGATCTCTTAATTTATCAAATTGTTTGTTCTTGCGTTTGATTTTAATATATATAATTTACCCTGATATTTATTTTATTTGTACGTTCCGAATTTTAGTTCCGTGAAATTACGAAACGAATTATTCACGCGTTTATTACAATCGTCCGGTTTGTTTTTATTGTGCAGACAAAATACGCTATTACAGCTATCAGCGATAACATTTCGTTGCATAAAACATTCACTTCTATTTTTACTGCCCGCAATACAGTTTACGCGATTCTATGTATGCAGACAGTTTAAGGAACATCAATATCCTCATAGCCACATTTTTACCGTCGCGTTACGTACATTTTTATGGCTGTCGATTCCCGTTACGCGCGAAATCCCCGGGTATATTAAGTAAATTGTGGAACGAATAACCGGGAAAAATTATGACTTCTCGAGGTAGCGAATAATCTCGATGAGAACTTCTCACTGTATCGTCGATTCGGTTTCCTCGGCTCGCGACGATAAAAGTCGACGTTACTCCCAACGATGTTGCAATCGCAGCCGGGGCGCAATTTGTCGAAACGTAACACAGATGCGAGTGCGGAACACAACAAACGGAACGGGTTTTCGCCTCGCGACGTTAACTCGGCGATTGCGCAGCGCGCAATATGCGAGACGCGCGGAACAAAGAGAGAAAGAGAGGGACGACGACGACGACGTTGCGTCCGCAAGCTCGACAATGGAGAGAGAATTTCGTACCGCGCCCTGATCTGGTATGCGAAGGATCTGGTGTTGGCAGCCGTGGCTGATGGTGTTTTGTTCGCGCTCGCGCACGGAAGTGCGACCTGCGCGCCACCACGCGGCTGCTCGTGATATTTTCCTCTCTTAGAAAGTACATGGCACATCAAAGTCGAAATACTGAAGCCGCCTTTCGAGCGTTTGTATTGGTCGGCGGCGGCTTCGATATAAATCGATTCGGAATGTCATGGCCGCTGCAGTCACGCGCGCGTTTTGAATCGCTGTATTGGCCACAAGAAAAGATAAATGAAAAGCAATGGCAAGGACGTTGTTGCTAGTTTTTTTTTATGAAAAAAAAAAGACTTGGCACATCGAAGTCGAAATACTGAAGCCGCCTTTCGAGCGTTCCTATTGGTCGGCGGCGGCTTCGATATAAATCGATTCGACTTGTCATGGCCGCTGCAGTCACGCGCGCGTTTTGAATGGCAGTATTGGCCATAAGGAAAGATAAATGAAAAACAAAGAGTGCGAGCAAAGCGAGCACGTTGTTGTTAGTATTAGAAACTTCAGGTGGCTGAAGCTCGGCCAGGCCAGGCTGTTTACACGTTTGAACGTTTTACGCCTTTCAACAGATAAACCATCTGATGGGCGTTTTTCTCTCTCCATTAGGGGAGAGAGAAACGCCCACAGGACGAGGGTGTCGACCCTCACAAGCCAATTGGTCGCGATGTCGGGAAGAACGATCTTCTCGGATTTTTATGCGAGGGGGAATGGGGCTGGTCATGGTCAAATGGCACCCCTGGGATCTGCTAAGGGAAGAAGCTACAGCGTGTCAAATTTGTTTTCTCTTTTTTGCTTGTGGTGTCGAAAATAAGATGCATAAAAAATATACATTTTTTTATGGATTTAGAGCGTGCATTATAGATTTTTTACAGATTTACGGCGTGCAGTTTTCTTTTTCCCTGAACTGATATTCTTTCCCTTTGTTCCATCCTCCCAGGCTTCGATTTTTCAGAGTCACTCATAGCGAACGAAAACCGACAGATTCGAAATATAATCACTATGGAATAAAAATTCATCGAGGAAAAACAAACTTTGATGACAGCAGAGAAATTGAAGGACTGGAGTGCCGAGCGAGGAATGTCGACGAGCTGCGAGGGTGTCGACCCCGATATGAGCGAGTCGGTCGCGACGAGGTCGTTCGGGAGGGAAAACTCTGGTCACTACTTGTAGCTGACGCTCGTGCGTCTTTTATCGGGGTCACCGGGCTCGGTGGCTCCCGCACTCCGCGTGGGGGGACATCGCGCGGCGACGACGCGTGAACGTTGCGCAATCTTATTTCCAACCGATCCTTCTTTATTTTTCACCTCTCACTCCGTGACGGAACAATGAAACTGCGTCGTTAATTAGACTCCGGCGACGCTGGCGACGAGTCGATGAACACCGATCGCGTGATGCGTGAGCGTCGACGATTTCGCCGCGCATGCGCGTCGAAATATTTTTCTCCAGTGACGAATTAATAACAATAATAATCGTGGCGTTTTTTTTCATTGCTTCCAGGACGTGATGAGCGAGTACGAGCGGATCAAGCGTTCGTGCTTGAAACGCGGCGAACTCTGGGAGGACCCGGAGTTCCCCGCCACCCAGGCCTCAGTTTTCTACCACCAGACGCCGCCCTTTCACTTTCAGTGGAAGAGGCCCAAAGTAAGATACGCTTTTTTCTGTATTTATCGCTTTTAAGAGTGACTTATACATATAAGTTTTAATTGTAGAAAAACATACAACGGAACTACACAAAATGTATTTATCTTGTCTTGTCTTGTGGTTGATTATCGACACGATCAATGTTGTAAGTCCCCATTACTTTAAGAATTAAAGTTCACACAACAGTTTATTTTCCAGTTACGATTTTATAACGATGACCTGTAGCGATTATAAAATGATATATGTGAACTTTTGAACAGCCGTAAGAAAAACGTAATTTTTAATTAAATTTTGGGAGAAATCGAGGGACAAATGGACAAGCTCCGTCCTCCATTATTTTCGCAATGCATTAAGGGCATGTGAAACACTCGGTCGCGCACCTCAAAATTTCGGGAGTAGATTCTGACGCGAATTATGAACGGATCGACGTGAAAATTGAAATACAGACGCCAGTAATGTGCACCGAGGGAATGAATTAGTCCGAATTTTGATTTTCGAAAAAACAATCGAATGGCGTTGTTTCTAAATTTGCAGCTATCTCTCTCGCACTCACGTGTCACGTGGTACATGTTTCACATTCCCTTAACAGTATTTCTCCATTTTTTCAATAAGTTTACCATGAAGTTTTATGAAAAATTAATATTTTTTGCTTCTATTTAAAAGTTTACATATCATATTATAATAATTACGAGTTATTATTACAAAAACATAATCACACAGTCAATCGTACCATCAATTTTATTTCAATAAAAATTAGGGATTTACAACTCTGGACACGATGTTCGCGTGTTTACGTCGCACGCGCTTTTAGGTTAGGTTCAACCGTCCGACAAGCGCGAACAGGAACCGACTGAAGTTGGCTCTGCGTCTGCGACTTTCGATGCGCCGTTCGCTTGTCGAGGAGTGAAACAAAATTTCTCATCAGAAATATTTACGTATCTAGTAGAATCGACTGTACACAGTTTTTCCGAGTGTCGCGACGCGTCGCGAACGAGCCGAACACGTGTGGCACGAGGGTTGCGACTAAAATTCGCGGAAGGCACGACGCGAACACGAGAATGCGGGTAGGGGGGAGACAATGGGCCAGGAACGACTGAACGAGGCGTAACTAAAACCCGCGCGGGGCTCGTTCCGAATCTGCACACGAGTGAGCTGCGTATAATTTTCGCGAAAACGCACGAGCAACGCAGCCGGAGGAGCGACGATCCGAGCTGCAAGGTCGTCGGATCGCTGCGTTCGCACCGCTATACGCGAGGGCGGCCATAACAATGTACCGCGCTTTGTCTACCGAGCGCCTAGAATGCGCACGACAACCGTATTTTTGCCCGCGCGCGAAATATATCTGTATGTGCGACGTCGTTATAAGCAGTTGCGTACCGCGCGGGCTAAACAATGACATGGAATGCAAAACGACGATGCCGACGATGCGTTCGGCTTCTCCGTATAGTGAAGCACGAGTCCGCTTTGTACTGCACTGCGTATCGGAGAGCAAACATGGACGAAGATAATTTTCTAATTGCGCTTTCATGGTAATGCAGCCTTATTACACGATACAGTAATATTTATCATATATTTATGAATTGATCTTGTTCAAGATTTTTTATTTTATTTTGTCATTGAAGATTCGATATACATTTCTAAATAATTAATCAATACGTTTTAATAGATAGGAATAGGAATTTAATAGACAGGAATAGGAATTATATAATTTTCTAATTGCGCTTTCATGGTAATGCAGCCTTATTACACGAAACAGTAATATTTATCATATATTTATGAATTGATCTTGTTCAAGATTTTTTATTTTATTTTGTCATTGAAGATTCGATATACATTTTTAAATAATTATTCAATACGTTTTAATAGATACGAATAGGAATTTAGTAGATAGGAATAGGAATTATATAATTTTCTAATTGGGCTTTCATGGTAATGCAGCCTTATTACACGAAACAGTAATATTTATCATATATTTATCAATTGATCTTGTTCAAGATTTCTGATTTTATTTTGTCATTGAAGATTCAATATACATTTTTTAATAATTAATCAATACGTTTTAGTATCGATCATGAAATTCATATTTGTTGGACTATTAAGAAATTATATATATATAAAAAAGTTCTATTATATTAAAAAAAAACACATTATTACTGAGTGTGATTTTCAGAACGTTCCGCGTATTTCACCGGCACGAAATTTTCAACTTTTACATTCGCGAGCCCAAAACGGGTACAATGGATGTTGCAAATAAGCCCGATTGGTCTTTCCAGCGTTGCCTTTCCCATTTCGCGAGTCCGCAGAACGGCTGAGCAACAATTACCGCGAACTGCGCGTTATTTTTTTTTTCTGCGGCGCTACCTGCAGACCGAACGTCGGGGGAAAAACTTTGCAACAATATCCGCGAAAAATCATTGTTTCCACGTTGAACGAATTGCGCCTTTCACCGCGAGATGCGACTCGGGCGATTGCGCGACAGGACGTGCAATTATCGTCAGCGGGAATGCGAGAAGCGCGTTGCGCATTGTGCGTCGATGATTCGCCGGTGGCGCCACCGAGTGGAGCGACGAAAAACTTTTGCAGTCGCGGAACGAAGAGAAGAACCGCGTGGCGCGGAGGAAGAAGTGGAAAGACGAGGGAAGCGCAGGAATGCGTCCCGGAATACCGGAAGTAACGCGCATCGAGCAGCCTCCTCACTTCGGTTTGTTTGCTGCGCTGGCCTCGGGGAAACTGGAAATCGCGGTCGAGACTCGTGTGACGTCTTCATGCTGCGGACGCTCGTCGTGTCGCTCTACGACGAGTGTTGTACGTGACGTGACTGCCGCTGTTTGCCCCGGGGGCAATTAAAATAGGCGGATTAATTAAAACGGCGGTGTGACACGCGTTTCGGGCTTGCGGAACTGCCTCGTGCCGCGGTCTTCAAACCCGCAATGTATACGGTTTACCGTTAATGGCGAGCACGAGACACATTTTTCCACCTCGGTGACCAATCTTTTGCGCAGAGTCGAGGCGAAAAGAAAAAATATAACGTCAAGAGCTCGCTTTAATTTCGCAGTGCTTGTAATTTATTAGCCATAATTGCATTGGCGAGATAGCATTTTTCTTTGTGTTATAATCTGTATAATTCTTATCCTTTATTTATATGTTTATAACGTAACTCTATCTATCTTAATCCTACCTAACGTAACCGTAATTTAACCCTATCTATCCTATCCCTGTCTAACTTAACATTGCCTAACTTAATTCTACTTAAGTTAACCCTGCCTAACTTAATTCTACCTAACTTAACACTATCTAACTTAACACTATCTAACTTAACCCTGCCTAACTTAACCCTACCTAACTTAACTCTCCTAACTTAACCTTACCCAACTTAACTCTCCTAACTTAACCTTACCCAACTTAACCCTACCTAACTTAACCCTACCTAACTTAACCCTACGTAACTTAACCCTACCTAACTTAACCCTACCTAACTTAACCCTACCTAAGTTAACCCTACCTAACTTAACCCTACCTAACTTAACCCTACCGAATTTAACCCTGCCTAACTTAGTTCTACCTAACTTAGTCCTACCTAACATAATCCTACCTAATTTAGTTCTACCTAACTAAACCCTACCTAACTTAGCCCTACCTAACTTAGCCCTACCTAACTTAGCCCTAGCTAACTTAGTCCTACCTAACTTAACCCTACCTAACTTGACCCTACCTAACTCAGTCCTACCTAACTTAACCCTACCTAACGAAGCTAATCCTGCCCTACACAGCATCAGGGGCGTCAAAATTTCTTCATAATATTGTTACAATAATTATTATCATCAATTCATGTACGATTTATTGTGTATTCCAGGAGCTATGCAATCGTCCGATTTTCGTGAGCGACGCGCCAGCGCAGTTCGACGTCATCCCCGGAAAAATGGGTGAGCACAAAACACTCGTACAGCTTATTCTCCTCGCGAATTCGCGCGTCACTGTTAATTCCGCAATCGTTCGGCGAATCCGCGGAGTCGCCGCGTGTCCTTGAGGAGGGCTCGAGGGAAGAAGCGAAAGCGCGCGCAATGGCGCGGCGAAGGCGCTCTCGGAGCGCCGATGGTGGAGCAGGTCGTGAGGAGGAAGAAGAAGAAGGAGCGGAGGAAAAGGGAGCGAGGAATAGAACGGGTCGTTCCGGTTTTCAAGCTTTTTATCCGGGTGCGCGAGTTTCAGTACCGCCCCCGCCGTCTCCCCGTCCTCTTCCCCCTCTCCTCCTCCTCCTCTCCACAATTTCTTCGCGATGCAACGTGTAATCATACGTTTGCGGTCGAAGCTGCCTCGAAAATTAGTCCCCGCCAACGTCGCCTCCGATTCTCGGTGCGCGCCTCGCCGATAAAGTCGCGCCGGGCACACGCAATTCTCGCTCGATCGTTTATCATATATCGCGCGCGGAGTGCGTTGCACCCGACTCGCCGGGCTATTAATTGAAACTTTAATTTCACTATAAATCTCGTGCGCTCACTCGTTACGCGAGCCAACGACTCTAACGACTGTCGTTGGCTCGCGAAAAAATAACGCGCGGCTTTCGCGAATTGAATTATATGGATCCGACCGCGAGATGGAATCTCGGATCGGTGAATCAAGAGCGTTTTATTTGCTTCACAGGGAAATAAATTGCGCTCGTGATACGTAAATTGTGTGGGTCGATATAAAGCGGGAAAAAATTCGATATTTTCTGTATCCGCCCGAATATAAAATATGATGAAAATACGTGTTGAAAATTTTGCAGCACAAATTTCGATATTTTTTGTGTGCTTCAGAAAATATTTTACTTTCACGCGGAGCGACGACTATAAATTATTTTGTCGATGCAAAGCTGAATTTATTCGAGAGATAAACATAAAAAAAGTCCTGAAGCTAATTAAATAAAATGATAGACCGTTTTTTTTTCTCTATTTTATTCTTTGTAAATCTCGTGCGCTCAATCGTTACGCGAGCCAACGACTCTAACGACTGTCGTTGGTTCGCGAAAAAAAAATAACACGCGGCTCTCGCGAGTTGAATTATATGGATCCGACCGCGAGTTGGAATCTCGGATCGGTGAATCAAGAGCTTTTTGTTTGCTTCCCAGGGAGATAAATTCCGCTCGTGATACGTAATTTTTGTGGGACGATATAAAGCGGGAAAAAATTCAATATTTTTGTATCAGTCCGAATATAAAATTTGATGAAAATACGTGTTAAAAATTTTGCAGCACAAATTTCGATATTTTTTGTGTGCTTCAGAAAATATTTTACTTTCATGCGAAGCAACGACTATAAATTATTTTATCGTTGCGAAGCTGAATTCATTCGAGAGATAAACATTTTAAAAAATCCTGAAGCTAATTAAATAAAATTATAGACTGTTTTTTTCTCTCCATTTTATTCTTTGGCCTCGCGCGGGTCGTTGCGCTTTGTTGACTAATCGAAAGTGAAATTTCACTATCAATCTCGACATTGCCCGGCGCGCGATTAAAAGCGACCGGCCGCGCATTCTAACTAACGTGTATCATAACGCGATTTCGATTTCTCTCGCGCCGGTCGCAACTTTCAACGTTCGAATTACGATTTTAATAGCGCGCCGCGCGCTCAAAGAGCTCGCGCGGTGCCTCGCGGCGAGCTCGCTTCGCCTCTTTCCGCGCGTCTAATGCACTTTTCCACGTGAATAATGCGCTCGGGAGCGAACGAGGGGCGGAAGCTCGGTGCCCATAAACACCCATCAACGCGTCGCTCGGTACAAAGTAATTAACGCTCTGATAGATCGGCGAGAATATGCCCAACGGGCGAATGAACATTACTTAATGGGTGCAACGCGCGGACGCGTCGTCGTGCGTAGCGCGTCTATGGCTCCACATTCCTCGCGATCAAACACCAATAAATCCGCACGCGCTCGCCGCTTTATTCACCGGCAGCGACGCGGGAATATCGCTCGTCCCTCGCGGCTTCCGCAATTCCACGCGCTTCGGTCGTTCGACGCTTCGAACCTGATGTCACCATTTTTTCAGCACCCTCGGATTATTATAGATTTTTAATTTTTATTTTATTACTATTACAGTTGATTTTAAATCATCGAAAATAATTTTTTTTTATTGATTTTGATGTGAAAATTATCGCGTTTAGAAAAAAATTAATGTTGAAAACGGACAAAAACACATCGAAATAAAGCGTTAAAAAAAATAATAAAAATTTTATAATTTTGGACACAAAAAGTGGTTTTGAAATACATAGGGGATTAACTTCTTAAATAAAAATTTGTGTTACTACACCATGAAAAGTATTCATCGGATGGAAAAAAAAATTAAAAGCTAATTTATAGAACTCTTCCGGGATCAACTGGAACTCACAACGAAATTTCATATTTTTAAAAAATAAGAAATTTTGAAAATTTTAAATGTTTGAAATTTCATATTTTTCAAAAATAAGAAATTTGGAGAAATACAGAAAAAATAATTAAAAAAGCCCTTCTAGATTCTCGAATTTAAGAAACCCTTCTAGATTCTCGAATTTAAGAAGCCCTTCAAGTTCTGATTTCCTGATGACGTCTAAATTGAATAACTCATCCAGGGTCACCTGGAACCCAAATAAAAAAAAAACAAATTTTCAAAAAATACTAATAAAAAAAATCCTGCTATTTGTTTGCAACGAGCTCATTTCACAATTAATTTCACGCCGACACGAGACGTTTACACGTCCATTAAGTCATTGGGCAACAAACACAATTTTTCCTGCCCGAGCACCTGTCGCTCTCCTTGCCACGTGGATTTCCCAACGTTCAGGCGAAAAAAAAAACTGCGGAGCGGGCTCTGTAATTTCGAAGTTCGAGCATGGAGATAGAGCGAGTACACAGAAATAAAGTACAATTCTTTTCCGCGAAGAAAACCAGTCGCCCGTGGAAAGAGCTGCTGCTGCTGCTGCTGCTGTTTGTCTGTCGTCGTTGCAATAATACGTAGTAGTTACGGGCCGCGTGCTCGGCCGGGCTGCTTTCTACTGGCTGCAGCAGTCAGACGCACGGCGGAGACACCGAGGTAGGTTAGTTACGTCGGGCTCGGGGCGGACGGGACTATGAAATTGTTTACCGTAGCTCGGGGGGAAGATGCGCGTTCTCGTTCATTTTAACGTTTCTGCATTCATACGTTTGCGAAGGAGAAAAAAAAAAACACGAGCGGCACGCCGCGTCTTGTGTAAGACGCTTTAGACCACATTTAGAGGAGAAAGTCCATGAATCGTTTTACGCCTCGACGTGTGCCGCACGAGTCTCGAAGCATTGATTTTTAATGTCGTCGCGGCTGTGACGGTGAGAAAAGTTGAGCCACATGGAGAAAAATATTCAGGAAGTGATAGCAAATCGATTGTTGTATTAACGAATTTTTTGTTGTCGCAGCAAAATTTTCAGCTAACGCAGCAAAATTTTTAGCTGCCACAGCAAAAACTTTTTTATCATTCCGTTAATATTTTTGTGTGTCGCACGTAAACGAGAGAAATTGCAGTAATATTCGCACAGCACAAAAAGTGTAGTGTTAAATAAAAATTGAAATAATAGCATTTATTTATTGGGCTGTTTTCTGGGGAAAAGTGTTTCGTTTTATTTAATGAGACTGAGATTTTATATACCGGCGATATTTCTCGGAGTATCGAGAGGCAAAAAGTTGGGACTAATAAAAATGCAGTTCAACAAAGTTGCAGGCAATGTTTTTTTTCAGGCGTCGTTGCTCTCGAGTTCCGGGGTGGAAACGAAATACCGTAGCCGCTTTGGCTCGCCACCCACGCGAAACTGCCGCGCAGACTCGTTTTGCGAAAAAAATCTCACCGGTGCTGCACTGGTTGTGCTTCAAGATTTCAACGTTATATTTAGTGTCCGTAATAGCTGGAAAATTAGCTACGCGAACGAGATAAATTGCAGCAACGTCACGACAAAAAGTTATGTCATCAAAAACTGGTGTCCATAACATTTATTTATTGGTTAGTCGATTTTCCAGGAGAGTTTTTTTTTAACTAACGGCTATAAGATTTTATATTATTTCTGTTAAACGTAAAGTAAAACAATTAAATCAGTGAATTGACGAACCGTCTAATAACTATAATAAAAATAGTAATTCAGCAGAACTACAATAATTTTATTTCCTACATTATTTCTGGAAAAGTCCATTTGATATTCCTGAAAAAGCCGAGAAAAAATTAGTTGAGTCAGTAGATAGAAAAAATAGCCAACTGCTCTAACGAAAATGAACTTCAACAAAATTCTACTTATTTTACAAATAAACTCTTAGAATTAAATTAAATTAAATTCAAAAACTTGAATTAAAGTCTTGAATTAAATTAAATTCAAAAATTTGAATTAAAGTCTTGAATTAAATTACATTCAAAAACTTGAATTAAAGTCTTGAATTAAATTAAATTAAAAAATTTGAATTAAAGTCTTGAATTAAATTACATTCAAAAACTTGAATTAAAATCTTGAATTAAATTAAATTCAAAAATTTGAATTAAAGTCTTGAATTAAATTAAATTAAAAAACTTGAATTAAAGTCTTGAATTAAATTAAATTAAATCCAAAAACTTGAATTAATGTCTTGAATTAAATTAAATTCAAAAACTTGAATTAAATTAAATTCAAAAACTTGAATTAAATTAAATTCAGAAACTTGAATTAAATTAAATTCAAAAACTTGAATTAAATTAAATTCAAAAACTTGAACTAAATTAAATTCAAAAACTTGAATTAAATTAAATTCGAGAAACATCCGAGCAAAAATTCAACCATACTGGGGCAATTTTTTCCTTCATTGCTCCCGACTTCCGGATTAGATACGGAGGTACCAGTCGCTATTTACCTCGCCATCCACACACGGAGCAACCGAGCGGACTCGTTTTACGAGGAAATCTCGCGAGAAAGGCAAAATCGTCGAGAGAAATTATGGATCGGCCAACGCGGGTCCGATCGAGGGTCTCGCTGCGCTGCCGGCAGCGAGCACCCACACTACTCACGACCTCGAAATCGCGCGCGCCGTACGGGGAACCCTGAAATCGACCCGCGACCTTTCGCGAACGTGCAGCGCGGGAGACACGAGGGAACCCGCGGCGCCGGCTCCGAGATTTCCTGCAGACGTTCCCACGAACACATCTCGCCGCCTCTACGCCTGGCGTCGTCGTACGTGTTCCCAATCGACGAAAAATCTTCCGCGCGATCGTACGATTGGACTCAATAACTTAGCGCGCGCGCGCCGTACACGGTAGAAATTTTCCTAGGATATAAATCTTCCTCCTTGGGCTTTCGTAATCTCTCAATCTCGCTCGCGGCTTCCCGACACTAATGAGGCCTCTAATGCCAAATCGGAGCTCTTGAGAATTTCTAGATCTATAAATTTCGTCCAGATCTATCAATTTCGTCCAGATCTATAAATTTCGTCCAGATCTATAAATTTCGTCCAGATCTATAAATTTCGTCCAGATCTATAAATTCGAAATGTCGGATTGTATTCGATCATTTTATTTTTGCAGTTCATCGAATAGGAAACGAAGGGACTTTAAAAATTGGAGCACTTTTTTATCGTCTGAGTCTCATGATTCTTTTTTTAATTCCGCCTCATAATTACAAAAAAAAAAGCTATAATTATGTTGACCATAAAAAAATTACCAAGGTTTGCCTTATGAATCATCGTCTCAGCAGTATTATTTTTTTTAAATTTCTCCTCATAATTACAAAAAAAAGCTAAAATGTCGACGCTAAAAGAAGAAAAATCCGAGTTTCCAAACTTTCTCCAGTTCTTCACAAAAATAAAAATCCAATGCCAGTTAAAAATCTTTAAATCCAAACGCTAAAAAAATAATTTATAATCTTCAATTTCAATAACTAAATTTAATATGCATAACTACAATAATCACGCAGAAATTGCGATCGATAATATTTCCCGCATTGCAAAACTGCATCTGCATCTAAAAAAAAATCATCTACCCTAATCGTTAATAAATTTCATCGCCGGGCGATCGCGTGGAATCGGCTCTCCCCATCACTCTATCTCCGCGACATCTGAACCCGAGTCGAGACACCGCGCGTTGAGCCGGATAATCGCTATTGTTCGCCGCGCGAGAATTATTAAACATAAAATGAAACTGGATAAAAATGCGGTAAAATTAGTGACGATCGTTTGATTAAAAGTATTGGCAAACTCAAAAAAATAAGCCTCAATTTCAACAACACACTTCAATGTGCATAACTACAACAATCACGCAGAAATTGCGATTGATAATATTTCCCGCATCACAAAACTACATCTGTATCTAAAAAAAATCATCTACCCTAATCGTTAATAAATTTCATCGCCGGGCGATCGCGTCGAATCGGCTCTCCCCATCATTCTATCTTCGCGGCGTCTAAATCCGAGTCGAGACACCGCGCGTTGAGCCGGATAATCGCTATTGTTCGCAGCGCGAGAATTACGCGCGCGTTCGAGGCTCGGTTATACAGGTATATAACACAGTTCCGCGACTTTCCGGGCGCTCCGTGGAGGCATAAACGGAAGTGGCTCGCGCTCCGTGCGAAGAATTCCGGAATATTACGTCAAGCGCTCCCCGCTTCGCCTCCCCTGTGTATATCGCGTTTGCGAACCGCGCGCAACAATCGCGCGCACGACGCGCATGTCAAGCGGCCGACGAGGACGGCGCGCTGGGATTTATCGCAACGCGACTGCGAGACGCGACGCGAGAAGACAACGGAATATGTCGAGGAGGGGGGGAGAGAATAAACTACGAAGAGGATGCAACCGTCCGTGCGTAACGGTCCCGTTAACGACTGCACCGTCGCGTAGCCGTCGCCGCGACCTGCAGAAGAGTGCAAAGACCACGCGAGCACGCACGACGATGACACGCAATAACTCGAGCGCCGCGCCGCGCGGTGACCCACATAATCTCCATGACGCGGAAGGACCTCCCCCCCGCCCATCCCGGAACGCATTTCCAGAGCGGTGCATCGCGCTCTTGGGTCCTGGAGATGCTGCGGGTCTTTTTTTTTCAGGCTTCGCGCATACTGCGAAATTTCGGGGATTTTTCCGAGGACCTTTTTATTGGTTCTGATGCATTTAATTTTTGGGGTTTGAGACATATTGCGGAGAGTAGGATTGTTATTGACTTGTTGCATTTGGAGAGTTCGACTAGGGTCAAGATGTAAATCAAGTTTTTGGGAGGTTTTTCGTGAAAATTGTCGCGTTTAAAAAAAAAAACTATTTTTCTAAACGTGGTAGATTGTTAAACGAATTTTTTAAGAGCTAATCACACGCGCTGGCGCGCGTGCCTGAAAAACTTGCTGAAATCGACCCCAGAAATTTGTTCTTTTCAAAATATCGACTTTTAACCTACACTTATATAAAAACACTGGTTACTAACTTTTTTTAATCGATTTTGAAAAAAAAAACAAAAAAATGTTCGGCGACGAAAAAAATATTTTTTCTGTCAGAAATCGTAGATCCGGCTCCCGACCGAAAATCGCCAAAATCGACCTCGGAAATTTTTATTTCATAATATCACCTAAATAGGTTAATCAATTTTGCGCTGCTGCGCTCTTATAAAGCTTTAAAAGGTTACAGGTGCAGCCCCGCCTGTCCTCTTATGACATTTTTCAAATTTGACATCAAACTGATGTTGTTTATCACGAACTTTCTTGGCCACCAATCACAGCTCTAAGAGTTTGCTAACAATGCTTTCCGTTACTCATGAACTTTTTAAAAGAGGGATACAGATTTCTAAACTCATTTTTTAAGAGATACAGATCTCTGAACTAATTTTTTAATAGATACCGATTTCTAAACTAATTTTTTAATAGATATAGAGATTTTCAAACTAATTTTTTTTATTTCGTTTTCGCAAAGTTTGAAAAGCCTATCAGGTAGGAAATTTCCCGTTGACTTCGAAAAGCACCGTTTGACTGAAAAACAGAAAAATCGATGGAAAAAAGGCGAAAAATGATTTTTCAATCTCTGCAAATATAATATTTGTCAATATACGCGCGGCCGAGAATTCAATCGCGGGTTATTAGCGAGGATTATTCGCGGATGATAGGATTTTATCGTCGCTGCGGAAAGCTTTTGTCTCGAGCCGATCCGCTTCCCGGATAGGCCAACCTCGGTTAATCGGCGCGTGAACGCGCATAAGCGCGCAGCGTTCGCGCGGGTCCGTCGTGAGAAGGATGATTAATTTTTAATTAAGGAAGTCGCGCAAAGTGCGGCCGCGCGGGCCGAGACAGGGGCGATGCACACGGGGCGCACTTGGGCCTGACCTGGTTAACGAATTCTCGCGCGAGTGCCGCGAGCCTCATTTGCATAAGGGCGTGTTTTGATTAATTATTCAATCTCGCGGGGCAACCCGGAACAGGTGTTTGCGCCGCACGTTGCTGGCAACCGCGTAATTGAATTTCGGCTCCCGCGGGGTGTGGCTGCAAATTAGAAATTAGTAACAATTTTCGCCAAAGGAGGAAAAAAGAAATGGTGAAAAAACTAAACGTCCACAATTGTTCACAGCGTTGCGATAAAATACAGAAAAAATAAAAATACAACGCGTTTTACGATCCAATGGGTGTCAAAGTGACACAAAAAAAGTGTGAGAGTTGGTCGCACTGTTCGTACGGAAAGTTTTATTGCGGGAAATACAGCAATATAAGAAAAAAAAAATTTGTAAGGGGGGTCCGTTTTACCCCACCTTTTTTGTCGACGATCGAAAAAAAGGGGGCCCATTTTACACCACAGGCCCATTTTACCCCACCGTCCGGTACGTGTAACTTGGGCGAGCATAGGAAAGTGTCCCGGGGGGCGAGTTGAGCAATACTTCCGGTTTTATTGTTTTAATAAGTCTCGTCATGCACTGTTCGCTATTTACTTCATACAAACATTACGTTCAGGGCTTGGTAGACCATTAAAAAGCATTTTACTGTCGAATTCTCGGAACAAGGCGATAATAATAATAATAACAATAACAACAATAATAACAATGACGACAACAATATTTATAATGATCATAACAACAATTACAATAATTGTTATTATCAATAATAACAATTACAATAATTGTTATTATCAATAATAACAATTACAATAATTGTTATTATCAATAATAGCAATTACAATAATTGTTATTATCAATAATAGCAATTACAATAATTGTTATTATCAATAATAACATTTACAATAATTATTATTGTCATTATTATTAGTTATACTAAGTAATATATACAAGTATCACGGAACAATGATTCAATTTCTTCTTGTGCTCGGATATAACGTAACGGATATTACGATAATAATCGTCGTAATTAAATCAGGTGTGATGGCCGATGAACGAGATTATCAACGAGGAACAGAGAAAAAGAAGAAAAGAGTCTCGCGCGAGTTGAACGAAACTTCCGGTTTGTGTGCGCTTGACGGTGACTCTAATTACGGGGGCCTCGCCCGATACAAACACACCTCGCGCATTGTCGCATTATACATATATATATTGTCCGGAATTTCTCTCACGCCTTCCCCCACCGCGTATTTTCTTCCGGCTTTCTACTCGCGCCGCGCTCTTATAACAACCGGTGCCGCGTGTATCGGGCGTTATCTGCGCGGGATTTTCGCGTGCGGGAAAAAAAGAAGAAAAAAAAAAATAAGACCTCGAATACGCAACGGCGATTACAGACGCATCGTGGGTACCGCTGGGATGGAAAGTAAACAAACGCGGGTTCGACGCGACCGCGAGTGACACGCCACGCGCGCTCCGGAAAAGGGTGAAAGTGTGCGCGGTGAATTTTACACACGAGTTTCAGCAGGAAATACGGGCGACCGAGCGAGGATAACAGAAACGAGCCGAGGGCGCTTAGCCGCACTAACAATTTCCGCAGCTCACTTAAGCCTTTTCCACTTAAATGAAATTGGAAAATAAAAGAAAACTAATTTCGGCCGAGTGAATTATCTTCACCTACTTTTGCCTGAAGATCGTGAGACGATAGAAAGGAATTTTGGGACGAAAATTGAATTGAATAAAAATGAGGTAAAATCAGTGATGATCGTTTGATTTAAAAAATTGCCAAACTCGACAAACATGAGCAGAAAAAAATCACCCTCGAGTTGAAAGCTTGGAAAATATTTTCACTAATAATTCGAACAACGAAAAGAAAAATTGAATTTTTTTTTTCCTTGTCAGTTTTTAGATACTTTTTTTTACAAAGATGCATAATTTAATAAGAACAAGTGCAGGAAAAACTGTAACCTCAATAATTATGACACGAATCAATCAATCTGAGTGACTTTGCAAAAAATTATTGGATAATTTTCATCATTCCAGTTTTCAGAAATAAATTGCAATTATTCTTCCATTTTTATCGCAAAACTCGAGCACCTCGGTTCCCACGCACGAGCCGCGTTTATTTTCATCCCGGCCGAGTATTCGATCGGGAGATCTTGCTAAACTCGTCCGTCATAATAATTCTCGGGGTCCTAGCGCGGAGCGCAGCAGTGAAAGTGGATCTCTCGTGGCTGCTGCGCCGCGAGAGACGCTCGGCCGCGGTGTCCCGTACCAACACGAACGTCGCACAGTGGGAAGAGGCCACAGCGATAACCATAACGCTCGCTGCATCGTCGAATTGCAATTTCGTGTCGCTCGGTCCGATAGGTGTTCGATTTTGCCATAAGAGCACGCGAAATATCGCAGTCGGTAATAAAAACGGTAATCAACTTTTTTCACGCTTATTTTACAGCTTCACTTGGAATTTCATCGAACGATGTCCGCATTTGACGAAAAAAAAAATTATCACAGCTAAATACCGATTGATACGGATTGAAAAAAAATTATTACAGTTTTTGATATTGTTAAAAAAAATGATTACAGTTTTTGGTACCGAATAAAAAAAATGATTACAGTTTTGCGTACCGATAAAAAAATGATTTCAGTCTTGCGTACCGATAAAAAAAATGTGTACAGTTTTTGATACCGACTAAAAAAATGATTACAGTTTTTGACATCGATAAAAAAAATTATAACAGTTTTTGACATCGATAAAAAAAAATTATAACAGTTTTTGATATCGATTACAAAATTATTACAGTTTTGCGCATGGATAAAAAAAATGTTTACAGTTTTGCGTACCGATAAAAAAATTATTACAATTTTTGATACCGACTAAAAAATGATTACAGTTTTTGATACCGATTAAAAAAATAATTACAGTTTTTTATATCGATTAAAAACATAATTACAGTTTTTTATACCGATTAAAAAAATGATTACAGTTTTTGATTCCGAATAAAAAGCAATGATTACGGTTTTGGATACCGACTTAACAAAAATTATTACGGTTTTGGATACCGACTCAAAAAAAAAAAAATGATTACGATTTTTTATACTGATAAAAAAATGGTTACAGTTTTTGATACCGATAAAAAAAATGGTTACAGTCTTGATACCGACTGCGATATTTTACATGCTGTTATGAGTGAACTTTCCACGAGCCGAGACACCCACAACCCGCCGACGGCGAATTATTATCCGGGCACTAAATCGTCGCTCGATGCGCTCGTTTCGCGAGGCGTCGAATCTCGGCTCGAGCTCGTTAAATTTTTCAACCGTTTCACGGCGAAATCCCGCGTGAGAATCGCCAGACGCGAAAAATCGTCCGAGTCCAGCGAGCGGACTGTTTGTGTATCGTTCGTACTCCGAGCGCAGAACCGAATATAGCGCGAATAGCGCGCGAGACCCGCCGTGAGCGATACACAACTTATACTTTCGTTTTCGAAGGTCTAAACCGTCGATCGTGCAACGCTCCCGGCTTTTGCCTTTGTAACTACTTTTTCCTTCTCCCCGGTAATTGTGCCTGTCTCAGCGAGCGATTTCTTCGGCCGACCGAAACGTGGATACGAAAAAAAAAAAAATTCGAACGTACCAAATTGCAGTCTACGCAGCGGTTCGTGTGATTGTCAAGCGGATATCGTAGATCAGTCTAATTCGCTGTCGTGTGTCATTGCGAAATCATTTCTCCATATTTTTACTTCCATGAATTAGGCGGAATACGAATTTTTTCCAATTAAGTTGCATTTCGACAGCATTTCAAGTTGCATTTCGTTTTCAACGTCGCCATCGACAATTATACACATTTTTTTCGACGAATTTACATTTAAATCGACCGTAGAAAAGGCAAAGAGCCAAATTATTGATTTTTTATTTTATACGTCACATAAAAAGGACAAAAATCTACAACTAAATGGCGAATGTTTTGAATTATTTTAAAAATTAAAATAATTCAAATTTTTTAAAAATGAAAATAATTCAAATTTTTTAAAAATTAAAATAATTCAAATTTTTAAAAAATTAAAATAATTCAAATTTTTAAAAAATTAAAATAATTCAAATTTTTTAAAAATAAAAATAATTCAAATTTTTTAAAAATTAATATAATTCAAATTCAAAAAAATAATTTTTATTTTTAAAAATTAAGCAAGAATTTTTTCTTTCTGTTATTAAATTATAATTGCTCCGTTTCAGGCGACAAATGGCTGGTCTCGTGTCTGGGCGTTCTCCACCTGAGCAAAGGCCTCTTCTACCGGGTGGTACCAGCCGATCAGGGCTTCGGCAACGTGGGCGAACCCCCAGGATCGCCCACCTCCGAATACGCCGGTGTCTTCCGATTCCGGCTGTGGTGGTGCGGCGCCTGGGTCGAGGTACTCGTCGACGACCGACTTCCTGCCGTCCACGGTCGACTGACCTTCGTCCAGAGTCGTCACAGCGACCAGTTCTGGCCAGCCCTCCTCGAGAAGGCTTATGCCAAGTGAGTAACCGAGTTCTTAAAAAATAGTAACCTTTTTTTTTCATAAAAAAAACATTATAGCAAATTAAATCATTTTCTATTCACCTCGAGACGATATAAAAATTCGTACCATAATTTGGACGTTACGAAAAAAAAGAAAAAAATGCTACATGAAAATAAAAATAAAAACCGGGACGAGGACGATCGCATGATTCGCGTGAAGACCTCGTGGAAATCATAGCAATTAAGTCAGCTCACCAGACCTCGCACACCATCACTTTTTTTCTGAAAAACAAAAATGAGGGAACTTCTGCAAAACCCTTTTATCAGCTCCAGACTAATAATATATGTAATACATACGTATATTATTAGGATAATATTATATTATTACCGTAATAACTAGGCTAATGACATACACGTCATTAGATAGGATCATTATAATGTTATTATCTAATGATATGATCTTATCGGTGATAAGATCATTGCAAAGATTTTATCACTGAGCTGCCCAGTGCGAATCTAACACTTTTTTTTGTTTCGGTTCGCCGCAATGAAATCGGTACTCAAACCCAACCATAAATGGTCGGGTTTGGTAAACACGAAAATTCGTATCACGTACTAATGAAAAACAAGATTCACAGCGAGGAGGATCGATACATAAATCGCAACGCCCGAGGAACGAGTGGAAACCAGTTTGCGCGAGTTGAATCGATCGCAGTGTAGGCGGTTCAGCCAGGTGCCCCGGGTGAGGTTAATGACGACGAGGGTTCGAGCGAGTTTATCCCGAGCGATGAACTGAAAATCTCGCGATACGATGGAGTCGCCCACGCGCGGAGCGTTGCACGATGATTTATGCCGAGCGTCGTGACGCACACGAACCGCGCGCGGCCTCCGTAAGCGTCGACTGAGAAACGGAACCCCGCGATATTGCGATAGGCCGAGATGCGATTGTATAATAGTCACGGTCACAGAAAAGGAAACGCGAAGGAAAAAAGGTGACACGTAATGCGGCAGGTTTTTTAGATCGGATCTTCAGCACTTTTCTTCGTGTGCGTAAAAAAATGTAGTGGCAATATTTAATGTATGTTTTCGGATGAAAATTTATTGTTGATATTTGACGTAAACGTCTGGGCCATTTTTGGCAAAAGAAGTTTCAACGGGGGGTTTATAGATGTCATATGTTTAATTTTTAATTTTAATTTTAATTTATTTACGGATTTCTCCTTTTCAAGTATTTTACAATATGTGATTCGAAAACATGAGATCATAAATTCTTAATAAATATTCATACAGTCTTTCTTTTATAATTATTACATTCATCATTCGCTTCGACAATTTTATGTTGTTGCTAAGCCTTCTACTCATATCTGAGGACCATTGCGTTCGCTTGCGTTCTGAACGCTTGTAGTGACCTCCAGTCATGTTATTCAAGTTACACGTAAAAAATGACAATACTGAATTTTCAGGCTGGATCTCGTATATTTTTCTATATTTTCATCTGCAATGGTGGCTGGAAAATTCATTGGTGGATGAAGTGAAGACTGAAATCTCCAATGGTGGATGAAAAGAAGGTTGAAATCTCCAATCGTGGATGAAACAAGGAATTAAATCACCAACGGTGGATGGAACGAAGGATGAAGCCTCCAACAGTGGCTGGAACGAAGGATGAAATCTCCAATGAAGAGAAGAACGAGGAAGCAAAAAACTGAGTCCACGATGCGATATATATATATATATATATATATATATATATATATATATATATATATATCAACGTACGAGAGCACGAAACGCCGGTTCTCTCTGGATGTTGCGCTCGCTGGAGTCTCCCTCGGTGCGCGTTTCATAGCCTTGGAGTAAAACTGCCGAGCGCCGCTCGAGTACAGCGTAGCGTAAAACCTACACGGTCGACCGTAATGGCTCTGCCGTTGCAATCACGAATCCCTCGCTGCCTCTCTTTCTCCCATATGGCGAACCTTCCTCGTGGCTTCTTAACTATATCCACCACCGAGGATTACACGACGAGCCAGGCGGAACGCTCGCTTTCATTTTTACAAACCACCCACCGGACGATAAACAAATTCAGGGACCAACACGAGCGAAATTATATGCACCCTTAATTAGTGACTGCTGCGATTATTCATGACGTCAGCAACGATGTTAATATTGATGAAACGCAGTCATGAGGTTTCCGAAGTTCGCGAAGGGTGGAAAAGAATTAAATTATCCTTTTCGTTTAATCATTCAGACCAATAATTACACGAGCAGGTTTTTCATCGTTAATTTATCTTTTAATTTTATTTACAAATTGGCAGTAATTTTTGTCCTTTTTTCCCAGTTGACCACTTCTTCCGTTTCATCTGTTCGACCAACTAATTTGTTTTCCAAGGCAGAATTTCGCATTTGTCCATTATCACCAAGCACTTTTCTCATTTTTATTCTTTTACTTTTACATAAAAATTGGCAGTCATTTTTGTCATTTTTTCCCAGTTGGCTAGTTCTTCCATTTTTTAAATACATGATGACCAACAATTGCAGAATCGAGAAATTACTCATTACAAAGATATTTTCGAAAATAAATAATCACTGAAAATAATTGCAAAAATGAGTCTTCTCATTTTCAATATATTTTCTTCATTAAATAGTATTTCAATAAAATTCCAACGCAACATTTTGAGTATGGAAAAAATATTTGAGTATGGAAAAAATATTTCAGTATAGAAAGAATATTTCAGTATAGAAAGAATATTTGAGTATAGAAAAAATATTTGAGTATAGAAAAATATTTGAGTATGGAAAAAGGAACACCTAAAAATAATTACACACTGACAATCGGTAAATTCCACGGACATCCCCAAGGGGTTAAGGTGACGCGCATCGATCAGTCGATTGTCACTGCGCCTTTCGCGTTTCTCCCCGTCGCACGGAGTCACGAAATTGCTGGGACGAATCGGGAGAAATCGGGACGATCGATGATTGACGACGGCCGATTGCGACGGAGGATATGCCAGTCTCGTGCTGCGCTGTTCGCCACTCTCGACAGGTGCATTCGAGACATATCACGGGTCTCGAGTTACCATCGACGTGCATGTCAACTGTACAGTCGATACTCAATGCGGGTCGTGTATATCGAGAGAGATTCAGGACCGATTTTCCGTTCGAATGAATCGCCAATTACGCGGCGGTTACGGGTGTAATAGCGACTTACGTGTGTCGCCGTCCTCGCGAGACTCGGGAGTTTATCTCCCGTTTCGTGGGCACTTAAGGAAATATGTCCAGCGGCGGAATCGCGCCCAGCAGGAAATCCTAGGCAGCCCCGTGATACGCGTCCAGTTTTGCCGCACGCCCGGTCGACGTTTTCCGCTCTCTTCATCGCACCCGGTGGTTCAGCCTCTCTCGTCCCTCGCCTCCTTTCGCGGCTCCTCTCCACGCGCTCCGTACTCTCGTTATATACCCGGCGCTTTACTTCCTTATTATTTTACGCGCTGCCAACGACCCCGCGCCAAAGGGGAAAAGGGCCGACTTTACAGCGCGGAGAAACCGGCCGGTTAAACGGTCGCAATTGCCCTGATGATTCAATTTCACGCGGTTGAACCGTCTTCACTCGGTTTCGGGATGGCCGGACGTAAAAATTACTCAATTTTCGAGAATCTTTGTTTTACCAATAATTTTCAGAGTAAATTGAAAATTAAAATTCAATTTTCAGAGGAAATTGAATATTGAAATTTAATTTTCAGAGCAAATTGAATATTTAAGTTCAGTTTTCAGAGCAAATTGAATAATTAAATTCAGTTTTGAGAGCAAATTGAATAATCAAATTCAATTTTCAAAGCAAATTGGATAATCAAATTCAATTTTCAGAGCAAATTGAATATTGAAATTATTAAATTTATTTGGATTCCGCTTTGCCTACCGTCAGATGCCCACAAAATTCTTCAAAGTTCAGATATTTTTTAACTTGAAAACAAAAAGCGACTTAGCTAGAAAAACTGAATTATTTTTTCAAATCTCGCCTAATTATTCGAGTCCCGCTAATTTTTAAAAAATATTTAACACAACCGTAAATTCCAGCTATTAAAAAAATGTAGGCCAAAGCAATTTATCTAAACAACGAAAATTTAGCAATTGCCCTAGAAAAGACAACGAAAGTCCAATCGAGACTAAACAAGCAGAAACGTCGACATTTCACGGGGAGTTTCGTACGTTAATGCAAAATGTTTGTCTAGAAAGCGACGGGACCGGCGTTATTGCTCGCCACGTGGATGAGACGGAAAAGAAGACGGCAATTTCCCAGACTCTCGGGCGATACATAAACCTTGACCAGAAACTCGCGCCTCGAGGAAACGCAAACGCGGCGTCGCGGCGTCGGGAAGAGGCTCGTCTGGGATTTTCTAATGGAAATCGGTGGCACACGTTGCGCATACAGAGAACTCGCGCGCAGGTAAAACGAGCCGCGCGCGCGGAGCCTCCGTGAAGAAACGACGAGCATTGGAGTCTCGTGGCCGCAACAGCTAGAAACAAGCTTTCTAGATCTCGATTCCTCCTCTCCCCGCCGCCTCTGCCACTTCCAGCGGGAGCCACCGCGCGGTCTTCGCGGTCTTCCTCACGCGATGCTATTCCAAGTATTCCGGATCCGCCGCCGTCGCGGTGGATCCGGTGCCGCGCAGAAGGAAGTCGACGAGTTCGTGATTGAAAAAATAACGGAGTCTTTTTTTTTTCATCGATTTTTTTTCCGACGTTTTACTGTGAGTCGGTTGACTTCCTGGATGCGTTGAAAATCCTGTGAAACGTTGGATGGTTGGAAGGTGAATTTAAAAAATCCTGTTTTTGGCTGATCAATAATTCCGCCTACGACTGATATGTCGTAAAATTCAAATTATTGCATATTAAGCACGAATTTTATGACGCGTTTAGTGTGCTATATTTTCATTTTATATCGTATGAAATTGGCTGATGTTATTAAATGGTGATATTAAATTGAATTTGTATATTAAATTTTAGATGCAGTGTATCAATTCCTAGGAATATTTTAGCAATATAAACTAGTGTAAACAAAATTTCGTAAATTGAAAACAAGACGAAAACTTTTTAGTCCATTTTTTTTCCTCCGTTTTACTATGAATCGGTTGACTTCCTGGATGCGTTGAAAATCCATTGAAACGGTGGTTTAATGGAAGGTGGATTTAAAAAATCCTGTTTTTGGCTGATCAATAATTCCGCCTACGACTGATATATCGTAAAATTCAAATTATTGCATATTAAGCAGACATTTTATGACGCGTTTAGTGTGCTATATTTTAATTTTATATCGTATGAAATTGGCTGATGTTATTAAATGGTGATATTACGTTGAATTTCTATATTAAATTTTATATCATATGAAATTGGCTGATGTTATTAAATGGTGATATTAAATTGAATTTGTATATTAAATTCTACATGCAGTGTATCAATTTCTAAGAATAATTTTGCAATATAAAGTACTCTAAACAAAATTTCGTAAATTGAAAACAAGACGAAAATTTTTTTTATTCCATTGAAAAGATATTGCATGAGGTGAAAATGTTTATGTAGCCGGGATTGTTATTTTCTAGGCGATTACAGGTATCGCATTAAGTGATTAACGTGTAATTACCGGAACTCGCGTAATAAATTCCCGCGTCGATGAAAGACGCGATGATTTGCAGAGCTGCCGGGCTTTTAACGGTCCAACCACAAACCGACTCGAAGCCTCCGTCGAGACTCAGAAAATTGGTCAAATTATCAATCATGTACTTAACAACTTTCTAAATTACTCTTCTTCATAAATGTCTAGGCTCATCGGATACAGCGCCAAAGATGAAACAACTCATCGTCGAATTAACGCACTCGACTCTTCTAACATTTTTTTTATTACATTTCTTTCTCGAGTTACACTCGAAACGTCAGAACTCGCCGATGCGAGGTTGAATCCGGTCTTCTGGAATTTGTGTAATGACTCGGCCGTCTTTGCCGGTGACGCCAGCAGCCGAATACTCGAAAATCATATTTTCGTTCGACTCTTCCTCTCGACTTCTCGATGGGTCCACAAATAAAAAAAATCGAAAACACAAAATTACTTGTCTGCAGCCCTAATTGACCATGATGGGTTTCGCCGAAACGTCAAATTTTTTTTACATATTCTGAAGATGGTTTCACGAATTAAATCGAGGTAGATGGTTTGTAGAAAAACTGATGAAAAAATTGCAAACGACTTTCATTTTTTTTTTTAGTCTGTATGAAATAATTGATTAGCAACGTAAGAATTGATTTATTTCTCGAAGATAAATTTTCTTTTTAATTAGCCAATTCCTTGGATTGAAGATACAATTTTTATTAAAATAATGTTTGAATATCATAAACTATTTTCGAGTTTTATTTATTATCTAACTGTCGTTTCGCCTATTTACGATTATTCAATAAAAAATGGATTTTTCGTCCCTCAATTCCGGAGTTAAGCCGGATATTACAATTTTGTTACCATACAATTAATTCGCAAACAAGTTACTTATCTACACTATCCCTTTTATTTTAATTTTCATGTTTCAATTCCTAAGTCAACTTTAACTTCTATTTTCAAATACATTATAAAACGATCTCCGATTTATATAAAACAAACAACGAACTCCTTTCGCCTATCGACGATTGTTCGATAAAAAACGTTTCTTTTTACCGTCTGGCATTCAAATTATTTATCTATACTATCCCTTTTATTTTAATGTTGATATTTCAATTCCTAAGTCTACTTTAACATCTATTTTCAAATACATTACAAATAAAATGATCTCCGATTTATATAAAACAAAAAACAGACTCCTTTCGCCTATCGACGATTGTTCGATAAAAAACGTTTTTTTTTCGTCTGGCATTCACGTGCCGCGGTCGATTCCGGAGCTTAAGCCGGTCGTTGCCGTAAGCTTTGCAGGAGCTCGGCCGTATAAGCGTGCGAGTTAGCGTCGAGGATCGCGGCGAACCGGCGGCATCGACTGGATACTTTCACTGAGCTCGCGAGTACACCGCGGTTCGTTGGTTGCTGCCGCGCGCGGTGCTGCTGGTTCTGCCCGGCGCTGCCCGATGGATCGGAGGTCAGTGCACCGCTGACCACAGTCCACCGGTGGATATCTCGCTCTCGGCGCAAGCCTCACGCACACCGCCGACTCTCCGCGTCCTCCGCCGCTACCAGCGCGAAGAGATACCACGATATAAACCCTATGTGTCTGTATATAGCGCAAACGAATGCAGCACCACCGCCAACGCCGTTTTGCACGTACAAACTGGTTGTCTTTGGCACTCAAATCCCTCTGCGCTATTCCGCCGCGAAATCTGTCGACTCTTCTCATCCGGGGGTGGATTCCACGAGTTATGGAATATGAGGAGTAAAAGGGTTAAAGAAATAAAAATAAAAATAAATAAATAATAATACGTTTTTTTTATTAATCAGGTGAAAAATTAAATCAGATTTTGGAGGAATCAAAAAAGAATTAAATGAAGAAAATCCCGATTTGACGTAAAGTCAGATTTATTTCGGAGGTAGATTTTCGAGTTATGGAATATCAGGAATAAAAGGGTTAAAGAAATAATAAATAAAAAATAATATTTTTTTATTAATCAGGTGAAAAATTTAATTAGATTTTGGAGGAACCGAAAAAGAATTAAATGAAAAAAAAAATCTAATTTGACGTAAAGTCAGATTTATTTCGGAGGTAGATTTTCGAGTTATGGAATATCAGGAATAAAAGGGTTAAAGAAATAATAAATAAAAAATAATATTTTTTTTTATTAATCAGGTGAAAAATTTAATTAGATTTTGGAGGAACCGAAAAAGAATTAAATGAAAGAAAAAAAATCTAATTTGACGTAAAGTCAGATTTATTTCGGAGGCAGATTTTCGAGTTATGGAATATCAGGAATAAAAGGGTTAAAGAAATAAAAAATAAACAAATAAATAATAATACTTTTTTTATTAATCAGGTGAAAAATTAAATCAGATTTTGGAGGAACCAAAAAGAATTAAATGAAAAAAAAATCTGATTTGATGTAAAGTCTCAGATTTATTTTGGAGGAAGATTTTCTTTTTTCTGTCGTTTTTTCGCCGTCATTTTTCGGTGGTACATTATAAGTGGAACGAAAAAAATAATTCCACGATGCATTTTCGCTCCGATTATGAAACTGACGTTCGCGTCATCGCGTCGCGTCGTAATTCGTTGGGAAAATGTTAAATACCATAGGCTGCCCGGAGGCTGCCTCGTCACCTCGCGTGGTGACATTAATAATGATGAGCTGTCTTCTCACCGGCGCGGTATTAAAGCAACAGAAGCTCGAGACCAACGTGGGTATTAAGAAGTCACAATGACGCTGCAAGCGAACGAGATGAGGTAAACGAACAGTGACATAAACGACTTGGACAATAGTAAATGACTAAAAAAAAATGGTCACGCTTTGGGTTCCGTAAAAGTTGCGGTGTAAATTATTTTTCATAAAACTCTTACATCCCGAACAATTAAAAATAATTAAACTGGGAATACATTCGAAATTTCAGGAAAATTAAATTTTGAGTATACCAACATAATTCGAATATACAATAATTAATACACAATCGTGATGTAAAATAAAAATTCTGTTTCAACCAAATTTTTTTATACCATAATAAATGCCATAATAAAATTGCGGTACAACATTCAAATTAAAATAATTCCTGTGTTTCCAATTCCTACATTAAATCTAGATTCCACTTGCATATTAAATTTTTATTTAAAAAATTCCACTTTTATACTAAATTTCGAGGCTTTTTTCGCACTGTGTAGAAATACCAGATGTTTATCGAAAAATAAAATTTTGTCCCATAAAATCCAGCGATGCTCGAGATTCCGTTCCAAGTCGAAATTCCTTGTCGGGAGCCGCCTGGCAGTAGCCGTGCCAACTCAATCCTCTTCCCTGAGAACGCTCTGCACCGGATTCTCCTGCCGCGCGCCACGCGCTATTCTCGTGAGAATGGTTACGGCTGTACGAAGCGCCCGCTGCAGTGATTAGTCTACGCGCTTTTGAACTTGAGCCACGAGGCGTCGAGTTACTCACGTAACACACTTTTAATGGCGCGACGATGAATGTCTGCACACACCGCGCGAGCCTCCGGTGCAACCCGCGACCAAGTCTATAGTTTATTTTAACGCCGCCATTACGGATCCGTTACTCCTACCATGTAAATGTTAATCGATGAACTCGCGTCCCTCGTTACACGAGCCCGGAATTTTTCTCGGTACGCATATCACTCGATCGCGTTTTCCTAATAGGACTCGAGATTGCGGATAGCGAGGGGAAAAAAGCGCGTTGAAACGCGAGGTTGAGAAACCGCGGGTTTCGGATTTTTCAACCTGTTTGCCAACCCGACCAAAAAAACGTGATTTTATGTTTCTCTCCGATCCCTCTTTTGAATTGTTCATGAGACACGGAAAACATTGTTGTTGTTCTTTTGGCGATTTTTAGTCCGGAGACGGATTCATCATTTCTGACAAAAAGAACGACGCAATTTTTTTTTTTTTTTTTTTTTTTCTCAAAATCAAGTAAAAAGGTTTTGTGTTTTCGGGGGTAGAATATGCGACTTGAGAACAATGGTATAGGTTAAAAGTCGATATTTAAAAAAAATATATTTCCCAGGTCGGTTTTGGCGATTTTCGGTCCGGAGACGGAATCTGAGATTTCTTACAAAAAAAAACGTCGCCAAAAATTATGTTTTTCAAAATCGATTAAAAAAGGTTGTTAACCAGTGTTTTCGGGGGTAGAATATGCGACTTGAGAACAATGGTATAGGTTAAAAGTCGATATTTCGAAAAAAAAAATTCTGAGATCAATTTTGGTGATTTTCGGTCCGGAGACGGAATCTGAGATTTCTGATAAAAAAAAACGTCACAAAAATTTTTTTTTTTCAAAATCGATTAAAAAAGGTTGTTAACCAGTGTTTGCGGGGGTAGAATATGCGACTTGAGAACAATGGTATAGGTTAAAAGTCGATATTTTGAAAAAAAAATTAAGAAAAAAAAAATTGAGGTCGATTTTGGCGATTTTCGGTCCAGAGACTGATTTGAGATTTCTGACAAAAAAACGTCGCGAAATTTTTTTTTTTCGAAATCGATTAAAAAGGTTTAACTATTTTTAACGATTTTTATTTATTATACAAAGAAAAAGAAAAAAAAAATACTAGCGCGCTCGGCGCCCGATGATTAATTGGCGGCGGCGGATCCCACGGGCCGGGGTCGTAGGTGAGAAAATTCCGATGGTCGGCTTTCCCTCGACGGATCGCGGTCATCGGGACCAAGAAAGTGCGCGGGGCCAGCGCTACGTGGGAAATCCGCCGGCGGAAAGCCATTTCATTAATTCGCCAATTGACGGTCGCGCCGTACGCGTCGCAGACGCAAACACGGCGCGCGGGGCCGAAGAATCCACTTTCGATTCAACTATTCCGCGACCCGATCGCCCCGCCTCGGCGCGACGAATTCCGATTGCCGATTCATCATTGACTCTCTCGTGAATCATATATTCCTTCTTTTTTTTTCAAGAGAAAATACAGTGAGTAACGATTTTCTCGTTTGTGTTTTTACAGACTGCACGGATCGTACGAGGCCTTGAAGTACGGAACTCTCCTCGATGGACTGTCCGACCTGACCGGCGGCATCACCGAGAGCATCGCCATCCGTCAGGACCCAACGGGATGCGGACGCGCCCTGACGAAACTCCTCGACATGACCTCGCTCATCACCTGCACCGTCAACAACAATCCGCAGCAGCAGATACGAACGAATACCGAAAAACTTGCGAATGGGATACAGATGGGCATCAATTACAGGCTGTACGCCATAGAGAGGGTGAGTTCTTGTTGCTTTTTATTAAAAAATTAATAAATTTAATCTTAAAAAATTAAAAAAATAAATACATTTTTTTATTTAAATTAAATTAAATTTTTACGTTTCAAAGTTAATCCTAATGTAATGATGTTAATCTTTGTAATAATGTAATAAATGTAATGTTTGTAATGATGTAATAAATGTAATTTTTGTAATAATGTAATAAATGTAATATTTGTCATTACAAATATTACATCATTATGTAATAAACATTACATATCATCATTATGATATTACATCATTATGTAATAAATGTAATTTTTCTAATAATGTAATAAATGTAATCTTTGTATCATTAATTATTGCAATAAGTTGAAAAGCGAAATGAACTGAAAGCCCTTTTTTGCCCTTCCAGGTGGAAACATTCGGTGGCGAGGCAGTCCAGCTAGTAAAACTACGAAACCCTTTAGGCCCCGGTGGCGAATACGTCGGTGCCTGGACCAGAGGTGGTCTGGAGTGGGACGAAGTACCTCCCGCTGAGCGGGAACGTCTTGCTGTAAGAAATATGGCTGAGGGCGAATTTTGGTAATTTACGTTCACACTTAATTCGGCACTTAAATTGTTACGAGATTTTTTTGTCCACAAACATTTTTATTCGAATTTACACTGCAATCATTTTACTTATTCCTTTAGTGCACAAAACTGTTATATTGTTAATCTACAATTGAGACGAAAATGAAAACACTAAACGTCTTAATTTCTTCAGGATCTCCTACTCCGATTTCGTGAAAACCTTCACGCACTTGGAGGTCGTCCACTTGGACGCCGAAACGTCGAGAGACGAGCCCTCGTTACACAGCAAACACACGTGGCAGATGAAGTTGTATCAAGGAAGCTGGAGGCGAGGAGTCACCGCGGGCGGTTGCCGAAACAATCAAGGTAAGACTAAATTCGATTAAAAAACTAGGACGAAAAATATGCAACAACGTAGATCTCACAATTTTCTCCGGTCTCTCAATATTGCAGACACTTTCCACATAAATCCCCAATTGCACCTCATACTGAGTGAGATGGAGGAGGTCATAGTGTCGCTGAATCAGCACTCGATAATGGAGCCCAAGGTGATCGGTTTCACGGCCTACACGCTGCCGAAGAACAACACCGAGTCGATAAACAAGCAGTTCTTCAAGAAGAACAAGTCTCTCGTTAATTCGCAGTACACGAACAGCCGCCAAGTGAGCCACAGGTGTCAGCTGGAACAGGGCGGATATCTCCTCGTGCCCACGACCTTCGAGCCCACTCAGGAAACGAGCTTTACCCTCAGGGTCTACAGCAGCAAACCGCTGAAGCTGAAGTGAGTGATTAATTCGAAAACAAACGATCGTTTCCCTCTCCATTCCTCTGTTGAAAAGAACTGATAGAAACCGATAGAAATGGACGAAAACCGCGTAGATCCTGATACAATGTTACCTCTACCTAAGTATGCGTTTTTTTGTCCATTTCTATCGATTTCTATCAGTTCTTTTCAACAGGGTCAAAAGCCTCTGAGTTCCTGTAAACAATTTTTTTTTTATATATGAGATCTATCCGCGCATTGAAAGATGTAATTGTACGAAGGTCGACTGGACGCTAACGCAGCGAGTAGATCCAGTTGAGATTAAAAGTGAAGGCTCGAAGCAAACGTAAAAATTGAATACAAGTTAAAGCTCGACATTCTCTTTGCTCGCTTGTTACTTTGACTGTTGGATTAAGAAATACGGCATTGATATTAATCGACAGTTACAGCCGATAAATATCCATGAAGTGATAAATATTGATAACTCGTTTATTGGTACATCTTTTGTGAAATAGATTATTGGACTCGCCGCCTTCGCTCACGAAGTCGGCGATAGTCAAAGCGCCGGCCCTGGAGGGAAAGGGATTTTCTCAGTACGAAGCCGTCTTTCTGCAGCTCGCCGACGAGCACAGAACAGTCAACGCTTTCGAGCTCCAGGAGCTGCTCGAGGCCTGTCTTCCCAACGGTAAACAAGCCCCACGTGCCGATTCTCTTCAGACGTCTCAATAGACGACAAATCCCACTGAATGGAATCTCACGAACGTTAAATAAATGCGCTTTTCTTCTTGTTTCCGTATCGCAGATTACATCAAGAGCTGCGCCTGTATGGAGGTCTGTCGTCAAGTGGTCCTCACGATGGATGTATCCTTGAGAAACGCGATAACGCGGTGTCGAGACGATTCTTCGCTCCATAAACATTCATGATTTTTGTGTAATTGTTATTTCCTGCGATTGTCTCGTTTCCATTGATTCCTTAACAATTAATAAACAGAGTTCCGGAAGCGGAAGACTCAAATTTAACGACTTCAAGGATCTCATGTGTAGCCTGAAGTACTGGCAGGCGGCGTTCAAGAATCACACTAAGGAGAAGACGGGAATTCTCAAAGCCGAGAGGCTGCGCGATGCTCTTCTCGAAGTTGGTGAGGACAAACCGTGATTAAAAAAATGATAAAAAAAATCTAAATGATTTAAAAACATTTCTAAATGATTTAAAAACATTTCTAAATGATTTAAAAACATTTCTAAATGATTTAAAACATTTCTAAATGATTTAAAACATTTCTAAATGATTTAAGAAAATTAAAAAATTATATAAAAATTTAAAAATGTAAAAAATATTTTTAAACAATTAAATTTTTTTTAATTAAAAAAAATGTAACTAAAAAAATTGTTTAATTAAAAATATATTTTTTTAAATTAAAAAAAAATGTTTAAAATTTTTTTAATTTTTAAAAATATGTTTTTAACAAATAAAAAAAATATTTAAAAAAATTATGATTCTTTTTTAATTAAAAAAAAATAGAAAGGAAATACAAAGTTCAGTGTTAACTGTCAATGATTTTTCCAGGCTTCCAGCTGAACACCGACGTCCTGTCGATCCTGGTGCTGCGATACATGAGAAAGGACGGCACTTTGAGGTTCGGCGACTTCGTCTCGGCGATTTTGCATCTCAGCGACGCGTTCGGTGAGCGACCGTCGATTGCACGCGAGAGGCGTGAATTTTTATTGTCGGGGATTTGTGATAAACCGGAATTTCGTTGCAGGAATCTTCGAGAGCAAAGACCCTCTGCAGAACGGGACGATAAAGCTGAGTCTGTCGGAGGTAAATATTCCGAAAAACCCGCGGAGACGCGTGAATCATTTATCGCGCGTCGATCGGCGCTTCCGCTCGTGGGCGTGAGACGAGTGACAATACGGCTTACGGATGGCAATCGCCGCTGTGTTCTTTGTTTCAGTGGCTCCGATCGTCGCTGATGTGCTGAGACCGAGTGGCCGCGGCTCCCAGAGACCGCGCGCTGCTGTTGTAAATAATTGTTTCTCGCGAAAAGATCGACATTCTCGCAAGCCATAAAAAACTGAACGAATAATCCAAGCCCCCCGAGTCCCCGCGTAACAAATGTAAAATATAATTTCTCCCTCCCCGTGCTCTCTATTTCTGTTTTTTTTCTACTCTTTCGAAAACGCGAGCGTCTCGCATATAGTAACTCTTAAGAGACTTATGTATATTAAATCTGTGTATCTAATAAGCGAATAGCAGTTGACGATAGAAATATGTATATGTTTATTTTGTATTATAATAACGCGATAATTAATACGAGTTTAATAATAAAAAACGATTGTGTAAACTTTGGAGAACTACCTCAATAATTTTATGTCACGATTCATAACATAAACCATCAGGTTCTGCAGATTCGGATTTGAAATGCAGACTTTGATAACAGCTCATCGCAGTTCTTGCACTTTTCGTAATGACGACTCGGTCGGTACGGCAGGTACGAAAATGCGAAAGAGAGACGGAGCTCATCTCGCGATCTCATATTTTTCTTTGCCACAAGATTAGAAATATCCGTCGTACAAAACGTCCTCAAACTTTCGCCCAACGAGTCAACCGTGGAATTCGCGATTACAGTTTTCGTTACCGACCGAGCAAAAACGTGGTTGCTCGATTCACATTCCACGGCCGCGCGTCGCACAATTCGGCGCTCTCGTCGCGTTTGTCATTCGAATGTGACGCACAAACACCGGAGGACTGCCGACGAAAACGCACGTTTCGTCCGAGAGCTCCGCGAGCGAAAACAATCCACTCGAGTTTGCAACGATTTATCGACGACAAGCACGATGATTATTCCCGTGCGCTGCTTCACCTGCGGAAAAGTCATCGGCAACAAGTGGGAAGCTTATCTAGGGCTTCTGCAGGCCGAATACACCGAAGGGTAATTAATCGCTTTTCGAACATAACCTATAAACAGAAGCGTTTTCGGGGGTTTTGAGTTTTTAACGGTTAATTTTTTACAACAGCGACGCTCTGGATTCCCTGGGACTGAAGCGATACTGTTGTCGTCGGATGCTCCTCGGTCACGTGGATCTCATCGAAAAACTCCTCAATTACGCTCCGCTAGAGAAATAAGTTAGTCGCTAATTAATTTACGTTACCTTCTGTGGCCGTCGCTGTTTATGGCGGGAATAAATTGACCTCAACGTTTGAATGTTCGATTGTCTTTATTCAATATATGGATTTAAAATTTCGGGGTGAGGAAATCGACTCGATATATATATATATATAACACCGTGTTATTGGGTGTAGCTTAATAACAGCGATAAAATTCTGATATCAATGAGGTAAACTGTACATTTTTTTCGTTCTTTTTTTTAAAGATATTTTAATACATTGCCTAATAGATATAAATTGCTTTTCATTGTGTTATTGATTTACCACGAAAAATATAAAATTATTCCCTAGTACTTTCGGTGTGTTACTTTCAATGTTTACTTTCGGTATTTTTGTTTCTCTCGATGATTATTGACCCTTGGTATTATTATGTATTTACTTTCGCCGCCGCGTCGCGTTACGCCCGCCGTAACGCGAGTTTTACATTCGTACACTAAACGAATCTCGGGGACCGAAATCGGGAGATCTTTGCGCGGCGGACGAGGCATCGAGAACGCTAAAATTACGCTCTGATTGTATTCCAAATACTGACAAGTCACCCGTTGTATAGTCGCGGATATTCACGCTCGACAGTTCGAAAATCCGTAACCGAGCTCGACGATGTTTCGCGGGTGACCATCGAGTCTCGTCGCCGAAATATAAATCTATTCGATCGCAGATCTACCTGCGCTATTTTTTTTCCCACCCGAATATCATAGCCATTATGTTTCTCTCCCCCTACGTTGTGCCTAATTTCCTTCGGATTCCTCAATAGCGAATAGACATCTGAGATTTTCTCTCTTCATTTTTTTTCTCTTTTCTAGTTAACAAAAACAATGTAGAAAAATTCATATTTACAAATCCGAAAGACACTAATCGCTCCCTCCGCGCCTACGAAAGTTAACGGCAATTTTGTGTCGCGCGCGTTTTTTTAAGCGTGCCGAGTGCCTCGCAGCCCGCTTGGTCTATTCTACTGTACAGCCGCTTCGTTGGTTCACGATTCGTTCGCTCTCTCCCTTCTCTCTCTCTCTTTCCTTTTGTACCACGAGTATTTTTCATACATATATGTATACGAATATATATACATAAAACGCAATCCCGTCGCACAATCGTCGCCGCAAAACACGCGAGTTACGCGCCCGACGAATATTCTTCCTAACGAGTTTAGGATACAAAAATAATTGGCGATTGCAATGTTTCGCGAACGAATACGAATACGAAAACTTCGATGATACGCGTGTGGCACGCTCTTTTTTTTTCTTTTTTTTTTATACAACACCGATTGAGCTATGTAACTTTCTTTCTGTTTCCTTTTTGTGCTGTGAATTAAGAGACGGAGAAAATTCATTTTCTCCTCGCCTCGGCGACGTTTCGACGCTCGTCGGGGCGACTACGAAGCCGGTGGTTTTTCCTTTTCTTTCGTATACTGTAAAAATAATCGCCTCGGCGACGTTTCGACGCTCGTCGGGGCGACTACAAAATCGGTGGTTTTTCTTTTCTTTCGTATACCATAAAAATAATCGCCTCGGCGACTACGAAGCCGGTGGTTTTTCTTTTCTTTCGTATGCCGTAAAAATAATCGCCTCGGCGACGTTTCGACGTTCGTCGGGGCGACTACAAAATCGGTGGTTTTTCTTTTCTTTCGTATACCGTAAAAATAATCGCCTCGGCGACGTTTCGACGCTCGCCGGGGCGACCGCGAAACCGGTGGTTTTTCCTTTTCTCTCGTATACTGTAAAAATAATCGATCTAGGAGTCGAATTAGCTAGCGATAGAGACGGTATGTGTGTAAAACATGCACGTAACAAAAGTAAGCAACGCGTGCTCATAAATGCTCGGAGCGTGCCGTGTGTCGCGATTTGGCTACAGCCCGGGCAGCCCTTTCGGTTTTCTCTCACACGGATGACAATTGCGATAAATCTAAATTTTCCATGATAACGCGCCGCCAATCGTGACGATTAACTAGAGGAACTTGTACAAACGATATTAGTCGCGGCTGTCTCAGGGCGATAACGTGGCGTTCACCGCGTCTAATTGCTTGACAACCGCCTTCGCGACCATCACGCAAGAATCCGTGACATTCGCGAGCAGCGTCGACTCGTCGGCCGGCAGATACAGCTTCGTGATATCCATGATCGCGCTGCGGGATCCGAAGACCAGAGCCAAGAGCCCGACGATCGTGATTATGATGTTCTTTATGGCGACCCAATTGGCGGGGCCGAATCCGACGTCCCAGTACGTTACCGTCTCGACGAACACGGGGACGAGAAGACCGAGGATGGAAAAGCAGAAGGCGCCGATGAGGCCGATGAACGGGCCGATCGTGGGCACAGCGACCGCCAGCAGAACTGCGGAAACCAGGAGAAAAAATTGATGCTCGCATTTTGCAGAGTGTGGGAGAAAAATTGAGGTTGAAGTTTACATCGTTACGATGCAACGAACGTAAAAGCAACAAAATATTTATGAACATCATCACTCCCTAATGGGGGTGAATTATTTGAATTTTTATGGAATTAATTTCTTTAGAATTTTTTTTTTGAAATTTTATGTAATTAATTGTTTGTTGTTTAGTTTCGTTGCAACAAAATATTAATGAACCCCAATGATTATACCGGCTATAAAAAGTTATTATAACGACTAAGAGCATGAGAAAAAATATATTTTATTTCACCCCCTAATGAGGAGAATTATTGGAATTTTTATGGAATTAATATTTTGTTGTTTAATTTCGATACATCGCAACGATGCAAACTTCAACGTCACGAGAAAAATGGATGTTCCCGAAGGATGAGATTTTCGCTCACCTGAACCGGTGACCATGGCGGTACGGAGAATGTAATTGGCGAGGAGCGGCTTCTTCTGGAATTTCTCCTTAATTCCGCTCCACGCGATGTCCAGGCAGACGTAGAACTGAAGCCCGAAGGTGCAGAAAACGGCGAGAGCGATGAGGACCTTGACGACCTGCGCGGCTCTGCGAACGGAAATCGTTGCGTTAGTTAAAAAAATGACGACTGAACTGCTGCAAAAAATGCGGCAATCTCCGCGAAGCTTCGAGCACTAACATTTCGTCAATTGGCAAATTTAGCGTGATTGTGTCCGCGACGCAGTTTCCGTATCGCACGTAGCCCAAGAAACCGAGGAAAATGTAGATGAGGGTGACGCCGCCCATTCCCTTGTTGAGGACACCGCAGATGCCTACGAAATGTTGCGGCGTCTTCATGTTGTTCTCCAGCGGCATAACGACGCCTGCGAAGGAACAGAGTATTTTTTTTACATGGCTGCAGATTGAAACGACGCATTAATATCAGTAAAATAAAAAAAAAAAACAATCCGCTTACCTATGGCTTCCATGGCGAATATCGTTATGCTGAAGAACTCCGGAAACTTGGCGATGGGCGCGACGAGAGGAACCGACATCACCGGCGGAAGATCCCAGACGAGATAGTAGAAGGTGATGCCGAGACCGGTGGCCATGAAAACGTTCGCCACCATCGAGACGGGCGCGAGGTACTTCAGGTTCGGTATCCAGCTGAGGAGAATCAACGGCAGCAGGAGCATAATAATGGGTATCCGCTGGTTCACCACGGCGCCCGTGTAATGCTCGGCTATCTGGCCCAGATTCGCCGCGACGATTACGGCGTACACGCTGCAGGTGCCGAAGTAAGTCACGAAGAGACTGATCTGGATGAGGTATCTGAAAGTATAATTTGAATATATACGAATAGTAAAATATTTGAGTAAAGAGTAGTTCGCCTTTCCTTTCCGTGTGCAATTTTCATTTTTCCATTTTTTCCCATCCTTTCTATTCCTTTTCATTTCAGTTCCTTTCTTTTCTTTCCATTTTTTCCATTCTTTTATATCGCCTCATGTAGCTTAAGGTAATCCTTGCGTCTAGTTTTCATTTCCCATAAATTCGAGAAAAATGAGAGAGAATTGCGAACACTTCTGGATGGTATAAAAATTTGAAAAAGTTCATGCACATTGAAGGTACTGCAAGGATTCATTTTGTTTTATCATAATTCGAAAATGTTATTAGCAGACTGATGAAAAAAAATGTTTTAACAAATATTTCGATGACTCAGGTTTTTTTTTATGAACATGATTCCTTCGTTTTTCCGAATACCTATGCATTTCTTCAGCTTTTTAAGTTCTCTTTTAACTTTACGTGTGTTTTTATATGGAAAATGTGTACAAATTTAAAACAGAACTTAAGAATCTATCTAAAAAGACGTGACCTATTCAGCGATTCAATCGAAGCGTAATTCGTATTCTCACCTCGAGGGTTTGGCAAATCGTCTTCCCCATTGCGGCCCCGTGGCGAAAGCCGCCTCGGCCACGTCAGCGAATCCCATTTCCGTCTTTTTCGTCTTGTAGTACATAACGTGAGCGCATTTGACCTGCGAACAAAACCGAACATTTCAACCCATCTGATATCGCGACGTCTCTCGCCGTCGACCGGTTATCCTTCGACTTGTTTGACGGGCGATTAATGACGAGCGAAACTTACGAGGATGTATGCACAGTGTGTGCACACAAAGGCGACGAGCATCGTGGCGACGATGCCGAGCAGCGAGCCAGCGCTGCTGAACGCCTTCGGCATAGCGAGGATTCCGGTGCCCAGCGACGCCTTCAGCAGATGTGTCAGGGTGTCGCAATCCCTGTGGAAAATTAGCGCGACATTAGCGAATAAATCATCGAGTCGTCGAGTCGTCGAGTCGAGGCAAATCGTTCCTCCTCGACGTCCCGTCGATATTCGCCAACTCACGTCGTAGGGTTGTCGACTTTTCGCTCCACAAACGGGTCGAAGCCTTTTCGGTCCGCCTGACCCAATTCGGCGTCGCGAGGTGTGACTTGCACTATGTATCTGCGAAGAAGGAGAAAAAAAAGAATCTTGTCAGTTTGCCAGCGTGATTAGAGAGACACCCACGTCTGTTGACTTTGCTCGGATCCCCCCCTGATATCCCCGGGTGTATATCTTTGATTTACAATTGTCTCGCGCGGCTCGCGCGCTATGAGTCGATACAATGTTCGACACATCCGAGTTGTGTATAGAAATGATTCTGCGGGTTTAAAATTAACCGTTCCCTCGTTGCCCAACGCGAAACGTGAGCATCAATTCCGTTCGCGGAGCAAAGTACAAATCGTCGCACTGTCACGGACGAGCCAATCGCGAATGTGGGTCCCGCTAATAATAAAGCATTAATTGCCGCACGAAGATAATTGTTAATTATTCGTCGTTCGGTGTATTAAATCGTTGCTCGCGCGGGCGAGAGACGGGTACGTCGAGTGCTCTCAATTAAGCACCGTGCGTGTAATCATTATGCAATGCAACGAGTCGCGCGGCGGTAACGACGAATACCAGGCAGTCTAATTGCCATGGCAGTGGCGCGTCGCATCCTTGTAACACATTGGTGCATTCATTCTTCTTCTTTTTGTTTTTTTTTCTCTCTCAACGAGCGCGCGTGACCGATGAAATTGCTGCGTAGGTTTTGCCACCGACGGCTCTTCGGCTCTGCATTAATATTATAATACGACGCGTAGGTATGTCGACCGCGAACGCGCTCCGTCTCTCCTTATCTATCAGCCGCAGGAAAACGAGTGTTTGCGCCGCGTTGTGCGCGCTGCGGTTGCAGTTTGCCCGACGATTGAATTACATTGTGCCACGCTAATTGAGCCGCGCTCTCACCGCGGGAACTCGCGCGTGGGCTCAGAGACCGGAGGCACGAAATTTTTCAATGGAGCCACCGCGCCGATCTAACGAATTAATTAGCCGCGATGAGTCGCGCGTTAGCCGGGCAAACACGGAACGAAAAGCGTCACGGGTAACGCGTCATCGATCGGGGGTATCGCGCATCTGTGTAGACCGCGAATTGAGGCTGAGGGCTTTAAATAAAAATTGCGGGAAAAAAAGAAAGTAATTCAAGGTCCGAGTTGCGATTCGCGGTTCCTGGGAATTCTTCCGCTTCCTGTCTCTTCGCTTACTTCGCGGCCAGCGCTCCTTCCTTTATGGTGGACTCGTCCCTCGGCAGGAAAGTGTCCAATTCCGTTGGGCCCTTATTGTTCAGTTCCGTCTGAAAAATATTAACTGGTGTTAGTGCGAGAAATGAGAACGTCTTTTAAAAAATACTTCAGCATTTGACAGTGTTGTAAGTCCTCATTACTTTGAGAATAAAAATTTACATTTCTAGTTACGATTTTAGTACGATGATCTGTAGCGATTATAAAACGACATGTGGACTTTTGAATAGCCGTAAGAAAAATCGAATTTTTAATTAAATTTCGGAAAAAATTGTGAGAAAAATGGGCAAGCCGTATTTCTCCATTTTTATCAATGAGATTACCATCAAAGTTTACACATCGTATTATAATCGTTACGAGATATTATCAGAAAAATATAATTACAAAGCCAGTCGTACCATCAATTTTATTTTTATAAGAAATTAGGGATTTACAACTCTGGCGTTTGATAAATTATCTGCATTTCTCACCATTTTGTGTGTTTTGATGCTGCCTTATCGTTCCTTGAAGATGCGATCAGTCCTGAAACAACAATAAACCGTGTTATTGACGCCAAATCAGAGATCTCGGCTAATCGTTCGCGGCGAAGACGATGGATTTCAACGACGTGAGCGGCTGGTGTAGCCAGCCGCTATCTAATCGGTTTGCGTTAAAATCCACCGACGACGCCGGCTGATATTACACCGTGATCTGTGTACACACCAACCGTGCTACACGCTTGCGTTATCGTGTAAACAGTGGTTCAATATTTCTTGATCTCCGTTTGATCGAAGTTCAAAGTGTGCTACATGAACCCCGCGTTACGTTACGAAATATATATACAACAAATGTGGAGCAATAACATCGCCACGCGCATGTCGTTATTGTTATTAACAGTCGGGGGTCCCGGGTGAAAAAATATTTGAAAAACTTGGCGCAGTCACCGTCAGACTTTGGCCACTCGCGAGGTTGTAGCGTGAGCTACGAGTTTTGATATGAAGGGAGAACAAATGAGTAAGATTTTCTCCGCGAGCAGCTGCGGTTTCGATAAGCGCGAATATTCTTCATTTGTTCTCATGCAAAATACAACAAATTTCATGTCAATTAATTTTTATACGGAGCAAACGAATCTGATGATATTTTAGTTATTTTGCAACGAAATGGAAAATCCTGCCGGCGTCTTGTTTGGCCGCAACGGTGGATGCGGAGAAATTGAATAACAAATAAGATCCACTTTAAAAAGGGATCACGTAGATGGATTTAAATAGTCTCGGCACAGAAGAAGAAAAAAAATATTGGGATGGTGACCAACACGACTTCGACGACACGCGAATTTGAAAAGAGTTTCAAGAGTCTGTTGACTGTTCGCAAATTTTTCCTTGGATATGACGAAACGAATATTTATTTGTTATTACCAAAAGCTGAGTCAGACTAAAAATAAAATTTGATGTTTCAACTAACCATCAAATAATTACCCAACAATGGGGAAATACGGCAACAGTAACGAAATATTTATTTCGCCATCTGGAAAAAAATCATTTCATAACATTAAATACGTTTTTTTCTCAGTGTATGTTGCAAGTTTTTATACGCAAATTTTTTTAGCCTATCATTCAACTCTTCTCACGTGAAGATAACAAATTTAACGTCGATCCCACAAACATTTGTAATTCGAAAACGACTACGACGATAATTTTGATTTTAGTTTAAACGAAAAACGAATTGCGTCCTGTCGGCGCGTCTCTTTGGTGACCGCAGCGGTGGACGCAAAACAGTTGGATAACAAATAATCCCCGCGCGCTAAGGAGATCGCGCGGATGGATTGAGGCGGCTTAAGGAGGGCTCCGCGACATCGATCTACGCGCATTAAAATCGGCCGGGGTATTAATCGACGCGCATTAAAATCGGCCGGGGTATTAATCGACGGGCATTAAAATCGGCCGGGGTATTAATCGACGGGCATTAAAATCGGCCGGCGTATTAATCGACGGGATTGACGGGTATTAAAATCGGCCGGGGTATTAATAATAATTACACGGAATATAAATAGCTAATTACCGATCTATATATGGATATCGTCGTTGACGAAAAATTACAATAGAATAAACGAACACGCGTTTCGTCAGTGTTATTTGTTCGGTCCCATTTTTCGCCCGCTTCCGGGTTTACCCGGTCTCGACCTTCGCGAGTTATCGCCGCGCGATTAGCGCCGCCGAGCACAAAAGTCTTCAAGTGAAAATCGATAATCGCTCTTAATATATGTTTTTTCTCAAGGCGTGAAAAGTTTCCGCAAACATTCGACGGCAGAGACCCGACGCGATGTACCTGCTGACACGACACTCGACCCGCTATTCGCGGTCGCCAGCAGTTTTGTCGACGTTATAAGAGAAAAAAAAAAAAAAAGACGACGGCACAACCAGTTTGTCCCGGACCGAGAGGCCTGAGACGAAACGCCGCGATCCGACTCGGCGGCGCCATCTTTGTTTCTCGACTGCGCGTCGATCTATAGCTATAGATCTATAAGGCGCGAAGCACGTGCTGTGCGAGCGGCCGCCCGAACGCCGACGTTCGGGCGCCCGATGCCTTCGGGAGCCAAATCCTACTTAGTAACACGCTGGCTCCTCACTCCAATTCTGCATTCGGCTAATCTTTATTCCAAAAAATATATATATATTTTTTTACAAAGAATGGTACCATTTTTTACCTCCTTTAATAAAAAAAAAATTAGCATCTAAAGATTATAAAATTACTGTTGTAATTATTATTTTGCGACAATAGTGTTATTATTGTGCAACGTGCTGTATTTGCGAAAGGATTTTTGAGTTACTGCCAGGAAAAATGTTTTATTTGGAAAAGTTGGGAAGGAATAATTTCTCAATTTGTCTTTTACAGATGCTTTCTGTAATTAATTAATTATCGTCAAGGTTCCCCGTGATAAAATCGATTGAAAATCAACCTGTACAAATACTGTAATTATTGTATACATATATGGAATAAGGTCAAAACTCTTATCATAAATACAATAAAAAATAAAAAACCAAAAACAAAAACAATTTTTTCGGAAATTGAATTTCGTTTGTAGAAAAAATTGCGCGTCTGCAGCGCGGCGGCCCGAAAGCCGAAGTTCGGACGCCCAATGCGTTCGGGAGCCAAACTCTACTTAGTAACACGCTGGCTCCTCTCTCCAATTCTGCATTCGGCTAATCTCTATTAAAAAAAAAAGATTTTTTTTTTTTACAAAGAATGGTACAATTTTTTGCCTCCATTAATTACAAAAAAAATTAGTATCTAAAAATTATAAAATTACTATTGTAATTTTTTTTTTGCGACAATAGTTTTATTATTTAGCAACCTGCAGTATTTGCGAAAGGATATTTGAAATTTCGTGCCAGGATAAATGATTTATTTAGAAAAGTTGGAAAGTAATGTCTCAATTTTTCTTGTACAGATGCCTTTTGTAATTAATTAATTATCGTTAAGGTTCCCTGTGATAACATGTTTTGAAAATCAACCACAAATACTGTAATTATTGTATACATATATGTAAAAGGACTCTATGACAAATAAAATAAAAAATAGAACTAAAAAACCAAAAACAAAAATAATTTTTTCGTAAATTAAATTTTGCTTGTAGAAAAAATTGCGCGTCTGCAGCGCGTCGGCCCGAAAGCCGAAGTTCGGACGCCCAATGCGTTCGGGAGCCAAATTCTACTTAGTAACACGCTGGCTCCTCTCTCGAACTCGGCATTCGCCTAATCTTCTATTCCGCGATGCCGCGATACGAGAATAGTCCGACTCCCTCTCGAGTTCTTTCATCGCGTCTTTTCGTCGTTTCCCGAGGTTCAGAGCTCAGTGGCTTTCGGGGTCGGAGCGCCGCGAGCCGCCAGCCAGGTATACGACTAATCACCGGAAACTTTTGTCTTCGTGACTCTCGCTCTGCGCCGCGCTGCCCGCGGACCCTCGGAAACGTCCGTCGCGTTATGACCGTTGAGTGACCGACCGGCGCGGCCAGAGGGCAACAATGCGAAACATCGCGCGGGACGCCTACGTCCGCAATAACGGGTCTTTCGAGCGGTATATCGTCTGCCGTTCTGCTGTCCGTCCGCTCGGCCGTTCGACGTTTCGCCTCGAGTCGTAAAACCGCCAGACTTGACGACTTAGGCCGTGAAACGACATTGACGATCGTCGCACGAAGGGGTATTTTTGTTATAGGTGCAGTTGGCATATGTTGCGCTGAAATCAGCGACCTTTTTTTAACACTTTTTTGGGCTGGGTTAAAATGTAATTTGAAATAAAAGTGCATTTGGTTCCAACATGAACCTCATTCGGTAATTAATTTTATGGTAATTGGATTTTGAGTCGAGGAAATGTGACGTTGGTGGTGTTGGAAAAGTTAATTGGTTTCAGTCAATTTTATCAGTCCCTCTTGAAAAAATCAGTGGGTTCTCTGATTGGTGGTCGGGTTGCCTGCAAGAGTCGTTGCTGAATTATTATATATTTGCAGAAAAAAAATAGTTTTTCGCGCTTTTCTCGTCGAATTTTCAGGCAAACAGCGGAGCTTTCCGGAATCAGCGGGAATTTTGCCATCGATTAGGGTTTTGAAACTTTACGAAATCGAAAATTTGATTTTCGCAAAAAATGCAAGGGGTATGTATGGAAAAATTTGCGATTTTGAAGATCCGACTTTAAAATTCTGTGAAAAATCAGAAATCAAGATACCGCGTTCCGCCTTGTGGCATTCTCTTCGTCATTGAGTTTTCTCTCGAACGAAGAAAGACAATCCAGATTCTTCGAAAATCCAGAAATTTCGAAAGAAGTGCGAAAACACTTTTTTATTTTTTTAGCACCTCATTTCGATGTATTTTTCCCGTACACAACGAATTGGCCATTCGTTTTTTTTTTTAACGCAATAGTTTTCACGAAAAATGCAAAAACTTGATTATTTTCGATTTTTTTTAGTATAAAAAAAGTAAAAAAATAAAAATGATTTTGGAAATTACTCATCGTCAAATAAATTGAACCCGGTCTACGTCGATATTTCGTTTATTCAACGCGACGTTTGTTCCGCCTATAAACAGGCGACTCTTTTTCTCTCGGTATGGATTACGTACGACCATAAGGGAAATACGTGGGATATATTTGCACAGCCTTATCCAACGTTTCCATCCGAGATTCCGCGCTGAACACATACTGGGTATTCAATTTTTAGGTCCCTTGATTCCCCGGTATCGGTTTCAGCGGGCGACGGCGCGGCGCAACACTGACGATCGTTGTACGTCAGTGGCGCTCGGAAAAACGCGGGTAGGTCAATTCGAGATAAGATAAACTCGGCTCGGGCGACCCGCGCGCGCGAATGCGCCGGTTTGCATAAACTTCCTCTCTCTCACCTTGGGCCGCACAAAAAAAAAAGGTATAAAGCGTTATCTGCCGTGCGGCGTCGAACCGCGCGGCGAAATAGCTGAAAAATCGTCGGCGTTCATACATAAGCCACGTGGAAAAAAATAAAGCGTGCGATATCATCCGCTCTGTGAATCCAAGTGTTTTCATTATCCGACGATTAGCGCCGCACGTGCGGCCAACGCGGGGCGTGCGATAAATCCGCGGGATTTGATTGACAAACGCCTGCCTCACTGCCTCTTTAATTATGCAGTTGCGATCGAACGAGCCTTTCGCTTATCCACCCGCAGCTTTTTTTAGACAGGACCGGCCTCGATGCAGTCATCACTTCGTTAATTAAAATCGTTACTCTGTTTGCTGTTCGCGGTTTGCAGTCGTCGAGAGATGCAAATAAAAAAATAATTTAAAAAAATTCTTCAATGAGCTGAGAAATCCATTCAACAGGAAATCTGGTTAATTGACACATTTTTTCCTAAAAACTTCGGTACTTAGTTAAAAATTGTATATTCATTAAATAAAATAATTATTTGATGCTGTTAAAAAAAATTCGACGTTTTAGATTTTACAAAATAAAAAAATCATCTCAAAAAGGGAGAGGAAACGAAAGTAAAGAAAACCTTTACTTTTGTTTCCTTTGTTTCCTTTATTTACTTTACTTCTTTTTTTCTTTACTTTTACGGAAATATTACATTAATTCATAATCAATGAAATATTACATTGATTTAAAATCAATGAAATATTACATTAATTTATAATCAATGAAATATTTCATTGATTTTAAATCAATGTAATATTTTCGTTATGCCGTCAAAACTAAAGAATTTTTTTTTTTTACCTCATTGACATCATTCGAATTAAAATCAATATTTTCTCTGCAGTTCAGCCGGTGCAACTGCAACGCCCGTGGATCGTGAACTGTCGTCAGGCGTTGCGCACCCCTCGGCGAGGATACACCAGTCGCGTAATTGAGAAGCCCCAATAAAGAGCTGGAAATGCCGGGAGGCTCGAACGTCGTTCTTCTCGTTCCGCGCGTTGCTCAAGAGGGAATCTCTCGCCGAAATAAACTCGTCGCCCGACATTTCCGCCTTCCTGTTGTCTCCGGCGGATAAACTTCGGGAAGCCGGCGGGAAATGTTTATTTATATCTTTTCGTTATTATTATTTTTATTTTTTTTTTGCACGTTTACACGGTCACAGGGTTATCGCGAGGCAACTCGACGATTTACGGTTTTATCGGGCGGGGTACTAATTGACACTCGCACTAATTCGACACTAATTTCCAGAGAGATGAACTCAACGTCGGAATTGACGTACGAAATATAGCGAAATAGCTCGAATTCGAGGCGAATGAGTCATGGGTGAATTACAACCCAACTCGCTTCTCAATGTTAATAATTTTTTATGATAATTAATGATAATTAATCACAATTAATAATTAAGGTTTTGTATAGATTTTTTTTTGCCGTTTTGTGTTTTTAATTTAATACACAAATTAATATTTAAAGTAATTTATAATTATTTGTATTTAAAAATGTAGATATTAAATCGAATTTAATACACGGCAGCCGCAAAAAAATTGCTCATGGGGTAAATTCAATAAAAATAATTTTTCAACAGTCCGAGCTCTTAAACTGAGTTCTGCATTAACTCGAGGTCAGTCACACGAAGTGTCGAGACGAAAAAAAAAAAAAAAAAAAAAATACCTGCGAGATGTTTGGTCGCTGCGAAAAGACGCCGAGGTTTCCAGTCAACTGGTTGATTTTTGGAACGACCGTAACACCGGCTCTTGGCACAGAATCGTCGAGCAACGAGGGACGAATGTACACAACAGTCGCGACAACGTCACCACGTGACGTGGGGAAACGAGACGAATTGCAAAACTTTCGACGAGCATCGGAATGCCGCGGAAGCAGCGAGAGTGTTAAACAAAAAAATTACCGATGCGATTTGTGGAGAGCGAACCGACTCGGCGGGGTTTGCAATATAATCTGCGAAATTTTGTCGGAATTTTTATATTTATTACATTATAATATTTATCTACACGCGTTAAAAATTAGCGGCTATAAAATATCGCGGAAGAATAAAAAAATAAAAACACGTTTTTCGTGCTTATTTCACGCAAATATTTGAGCCGCAAATCAAGTGGGAAGCGGATTAGTCATCAACGAAAAATACATCCAAATCCATGTACCAGATTTTCTGCACTCTTATTTTTGGTTTCGTAAGTCATTTATTAATAAGATTTTTTTCCTGCTTCGCGACTTTATTTATTTTCGGCTCATTTCAGTTGCCACGTATATCGACTTTTGGTATTATCATCTGTTGGAGGCTGCGAGATAAAGAACGCAGAACTCTTAAGTCGGATCAATTTTCAAAAAATTCTACTTCCACTTTTTCCGAATTTCCAAAATGCTCGATTCGACGAAAATAATTGTCGAAACTGCCGCGAGGATGAAGGAGAAATTTTCCACTAATTGTTAACGCAAATATTGTAAATAACGATTTGCCGGGCGTTCATCGCGTCGAACTCCGCGGACGTTAGATACGGCGTATAAAAAAAAAGTGAACACCCACAAAGCGGCCAATCGGATTTATATTGCGTTGCCTCACACGCAACAATAATACCGATACGTTATCGCCAATAACGAGCCGGCGTGTATATCGCGCGTCGTTCTTTTCGCCTCGCGTACAACAGAAGCTTTTCCTTCTCTCCGACGCGACTGTTGGCCGCGAATTGTCGTTATGCATCTTCATGGCCGACGAGCCGAAGCTCCTGACCCTCGGAGTTCATCGCGGGACGAAGGAAAGCAAATCGCTGCTCGACCCGAGTAGAAAATCTATAGCGTCAAATCCGGCCCAAGTCAGGCGCTAATTGAGTTCTGGGGGTTGGGGGTCAAAATAGCTAATTACCAAAATAGCGAAAGGCTAAAATAGAACATTTCAAAACAATGAACGGTCTGAATCTAGAATGGTCGTCATTATGAAATTCGCAATTTCAGCCATTCGCTATTTTCATCATTTGCTATTTTGATTTCATTTTAATAAAGGTGTGAGTCAAAATAGTGAATGATCGAAATAGTGAACGGCTGAAATTGCGAATTTCATAATGATGTCGATGATGGATTCTGAAAGTTCATTATTTTGAAATTTTCTATTTTAGCCATTTGATATTTTGATCGTTAGATATTTTGACCCTCACCCTACAATAAAATTACATTTTGAATATATTTTGGATATATCTTAGATATATTTTTCGCTCGCGTATATTTCGTATATATCTTAAAATATATCCGATATATACAAATTTTCGAGAAAAAAAAATATCTTGTATATCTGGAATATATCTTGCATATACTTTATTTCCATATGGGCCTGAACAGGGCCTGAACAGGTCCTGACTAGGGCCGAATTTAACGCCACGAATTTTCCACCGCAGCGGAGGTGCGGAACGACTTTACCGACCGGCTATTTCCGTGCGATAAAAGTTCGAAGGCGACGCGGTTAGTGGAGACCCTGATTGTTTTATTCCTCTCGCGGAGAAAAAGTGGAAGGGGTAGGAAAAACGGATGCGGGGACCAGACGGAACTTCTGCGTGGTCATGAAAGGGAAATTCACGACGATCCCGCGTCCCGGCGACGCCGCACGTCGGAATCCACCCACGTTCCGAGCCACCGACGGTTATTTATAATTATATTGCGCGAAAAGGTGACGACGATGCGAACCGACTGGGACCAGCCGAACACGGCGGGACTGCCAATCACTGTTTACTACCACGAGACTCTGTTTATTAACGAGCTCGTTGGTAGTAATGCGTTTTTTTTTCTAACGAGCGCGTTGGTAATAATGTTTAATAAAAGACCACCGGGGTATAACGATCACGTCGATATGGCGATCGCCGTCCCTTTCACTTGCGGTTGTCGCCGCTGATCTCGATACGTCAACGCTGCGTCTGCGTGCAGCGATACGCGAGAATTTTTTGCTTCAATTATTTTTTAAAAGACATGATTGTTGTAATTATTGTTTTGCAACAATGAACTGCAGTGTTTGTGAAAGGATATTTAAAACTTTGAGTGACTGCCAAGAATATTGCCTTTTAATACAATTTCCGAGGGAAAAAAGTCCTGATTCGAAGAAAAAAAACCTGAATTTTTTTTTAGAAAAGTGGCTCAGGATTTATTTAAAAAAAATGAATTTCTGCAAAAATTGATAATTTCTGCAAAAATGTATCATTTCTGCAAAAATTGATAATTTCTGCAAAAATGTATCATTTCTGCAAAAATGTATCATTTCTGCAAAAATGTATCATTTCTGCAAAAATTGATCATTTCTGCAAAAATGTATCATTTCTGCAAAAATTGATATACTGCAAAAATTGATAATTTTCTTATTCATATATTGCTTAATATTTATATCGCGAAATTGCGAAAATTGATGACCCTGGAGTCCACTTTACGAAGTCGTGCATCGATGCCACAGCGCAGAAGGGGCGAGTCGCGATTTTCCACGAGGATTTTGTTGCGAGCGAGTGATACGCAGTTGCGGCGACGAATAATTACATAAAAGTATCGTGCGCGCCAGGAGGTTTGCATAAAGTTAACGAGTTCTTAGAGTAGCGACTTATATCGCGTGGTATCGTCGCCACCCATGATCGGAAATTACCTGAGGGATGCAATCATCACGAGATCCATCGGCGATATAACTACCGCCCGGTCTCGTGCGCGGCAGCAATGCACTTGCGAAATAGCGTGGAGCCCGGTCGGATATAGAACTTTATGCAGATATATAGGTCAGCGAAGATCGCCGACGCGTGGGTGGCACCGGTTAGTCTGTCTCTAGGCACGTCTGGTCGATAACCTTTTTATAATTGCTTTATTACATCATCGTGGATGAAAAAAAAAAAAAAAAAATTCGAAACTCTTCCGCGAAATATTTTCCATCCACTCACGGGACCCACTGATGGAATTTTCCAAAGTGGATTGGCCAAGTGGCGATCGGCTAATCCGTTGATGTCTGGTTGATACAATTTAATTTTTATTTCTGTCTTATTTTTTGGTGCGACCTTTTTTATTCTTATTTTTAAGGAACTGAGTGCGAAAGGTTAAATCGTTTTTATTTTTTTATTCGCACTTCGATTTATTCGTCTTGAATGCAGTTTTTGGGGAATTTATTCAAATGACGGTTTGTCTATTTTTATTTCTGGTTGAAAATATTTTTTTTGTGTGGAGTTTTGAAGATCATTTTTATTCAGGCCGTATTAATGAGGAGGTCGTTCAGATGGCACCGTTTGGTCTGCCTCTATGTCTGGTCGATAACCTTCTTATAACTATTTTATTACGTTATTGCGACGATAATAGAAAAATGTGAAATCTGCATTCTATGAAGATTAGAAGAAAAAAAAACATCCAAGTTCGGAGTCCATGAAATTTTCCAGAAAGCTGATTCAAGTGGCCCCGGTCAGTTCGTCCGAGTGTCCAGTCAGCAACGTTTTTTCACAATTAACTAATCGCTTCATTCCTCGTTTACCACAAAAACAAACCGGGGAAAATAAATGAAAGAACGGAAGAATGAATGAACACTGATAAGATAATTGTTATCTCCATCCCGGACCTTGATGAGAGTTTTCCGCGAATTTCATTCAAGGGCCACGAGAATTCTCGCGAGCGACACGCGAACCCCGCTCGATACATTATTTCGCCGTATTAATAACTTTGGGGCGCGATGGATGTGACGATGATGACGCAACGACCGAGAAACCGAAACGGCCGAGGACACCTGCCACACGGGGTTGCCGGCTCCGCTGGCTCCGAGTGCGGCAATGAAATGTGGGTCAAGTGAAAAGAGACGAAAAAAAAAAAAAAAACATAGACTTATTTCCTCATTCGAAGATTAGAAGAAGGAAGAGAAAAAAAAAGCCTTCAACGAAACGCGTGCAGCGATAGTGGAACCCGGATGTTCGAGTACAGACAGCGCTAAAAATAAAAAGCGCAGCTTTCAGGGCATTTTCTATTTTTTTATTGCAGCCGAAACGACGCGGAGGCTAAAGTTACACAGAAATCCGCAAAGCCCTCCTCGAGGCTCCGCGTGTCGCGTGTATTACCGTCGGTCGAGTGAAGTTTAAAAAAAAAGCCCCTCCGGCTAAAATCGATCGAGAATCGATGAAGGGCCGCGACCAGCCGGCGCGGATTTGACGCGCTATACGCGCGAATTGCGGCCGAGCCGACCTGGAACCCTCGGATGCCTGGCGCGAATATCGAATCGATAGTAGGGCCGCAGTGTATCTCTGCCTGTTTGCCTCGCTCCCTCCGTCTCTCTTATTCGCTCTCCGTCTGATTGCGAGCGCGAAGCATTTTCCCATTTTCACCTAACAATTCTTCCTAATTCACCAACTCAAGCTGCCCAAATATCCACTTAAAAAAAAAAAGAAGAAAAAAATTCGCTTCCAATTCGGCCGCCCGAGACGCTCTGACATTTCGGCCGCGCTTTTCCCGGACGTCCGTAATATCGGTTACGTGTTACAATTCCTCCTGATTCATCGACTCAGGCTGCCCAAAAATCTCCACTTCAAAAAAAAAAAAAAGAAAGACGAAAAAAATTCGCTTCCAATTCGGCCGCCCGAGACGCTCTGACATTTCGGCCGCGCTTCTCCCGTACGTCCGTAATATCGGTTACGTGTTACAATTCCTCCTAATTCATCGACTCATGCTGCCCAAAAATCTCCACTTCAAAAAAAAAAAAAAAAGAAGAAAAAAATTCGCTTCCAATTCGGCCGCCCGAGACGCTCTGACATTTCGGCCGCGCTTCTCCCGGACGTCCGTAATATCGGTTACGTGTTACATCATTCGCGGGCGTCGTGCGCGTGGAATTCCGAAAAGTGCGCGGCGCGCGATGTGCCGCAGAAAAGGCGGCCGCCGCTGGCCTCTCTGTCTCTCTCTCTCTCTCACACACAATCGCGGCCTCTCTCTTCCGTGGCCAGAGCGCGCGCTGCACTCGCCCGCGTTCTCCACGTGTTCGCGGGCTGCGCACGTTCGCGCCGCGCTCTCTGCGCACCCAACATCTCCGGCAGTGCCGCGACTGACGAAACCCGCGTTATCGCTTGCACACCGAAAAACTGCGCGCGAGCTCAACACACCTGCCTCGTGTGCAACGCGCGGTGCATCCGCAGAGCGAGCGGCGCTTCTCTATATCGATCAATCGCCGCGGGGGGCTCGTCGGGAGAACTCGGGAAAATCGCGGGGATTGGACACGAGGACACACTCGAGAGTCGCTTACCTGCAGAGCGTCGAGAACTTGTGTGTGTCAATTCTTCGTCCACCGGCTGGCGTGTCGTATTATAGTCTCGATGCACCCACGTATCGCGGGTCACTCGCGCGGCTCCAACGATAATAAATACGGAAAGCGATAATCGCGACTGCTGCGCGCGGACTTTTCGCCGATCGAAAAGAAAAGAGTGAAAATAAATATATCCTCTATTAATATATATAAAAAAAGCACGACGTGCGTGTACGACGGCTGCGACCGGCGGGGCTCGTCCTATTGGCTATCGGTGGTTGGCCAGCGTGCCCGGCTGCGAGCCGTGAGCGTGAAACGAAGTCCCTGACGCGAGTGAACCAGCGAGACTCTGTCCCTCGCGCTTGAACCGCGCACGCTGGCAAGAATAAACTGAAAGCGTCTGGCGCGCGGTGGAAGGCTGAGGCGGCGGGCGCGCCGCCGCCGCTGCCCCGTGCTCTCTCTACCCGTATATCGTAGGTTGGGTCGCGGCACCGAAAGTCGGTGGAGGTGGCGAGAGGCGAAACGAGGCGCAGCGCGCGCGCGCGCCTCGAACCACCGGTGGAGGGTGGTCGGCGGCGTGTCGAGACGACGGGGGAAACGCTCTCTCCTTTCCCTCTCTTTCTTTCTCTCTGTCTTCCTCGCTCTCGTTGATTTTCGTCGCTGACCGCCAGAGCGCGAAAAATACGCGGCCGGCATTTCGGCGCCTCGAACCGCTGCTGATTAGGTATATCGAAAATCCTGAGTCACTTTTCGACTCTCTCCCACTCTTTCTCTATTTTCCCTCCCTTTCTCTCCCGTTATTCGTGGCTACGTAATGTGACTCTTATCTCCCCCGAAACGCGATAATTCGCGTAAATATACGTCGCGTGGCGTAAAAACGGTTTTGTGGGTACAGTAGAAGCGCGGTTAGGTTTAAGCGAGGCGCCACTGTAGCTCGGACCGTTCGGGCGGGAACGAGGCGCAGAGGCGCCGGCGGCGTCGCTGGATTATTGGAGGTAATTACGGTGCGTGTTTCGCGTGAAATTTAACGGGGTTTCTACTGTACGATTTGTGTGTTTTCCGGGAAGGTCAATGCCAACTCGCTGCGTTGGGCTCGAGTGCGAGCTTCTTCGGCTCCGTCGGCGCTCGTAGGACGGATTCTCGGAAAATGTGCGAGCGTTTAGCATCTGGCGCGCGGGTGTTTCGCTCGCTTTGTGTATACGGCGGACGGCCGGGCGATGCGGCAGTGGCGCGACGTGCGTTGCGTGCCGCAGGTACCCGACGACTGGCCGACTCTGGCGAAGACTGACGAAATCGCGAGCGCCGCTTGCGCGGGATCGATGCCTCGCCGAAGCGGGATTAACCCTGCGACTGCCGAGCCTACTTCCGGTTGAATACATTTTTTTCATTTTTTTTTTTTTGGACGATGTGTTATGTGCGCTGAATTCTCGTGAAAAATGTATTTACGATAAAACCCGAATAAAATGAATGATTGAGATAAAAATGCAAAATGTTATGTGGCAAATGGAATAATGATTTTTACTTCTTTCGTCGAATTTTTGGACGAAAATGCCCGACTTTTTGAAAATAGCTGTTTCGCGTGTTTATGTACGCTGAATTCTTTTGAAAAATGTATTTACTGTATATAAAAACATATTTAATGTGTTTTATCGTAACGATAAAACCCGAATAAAATGAATGATTGAGATAAAAATGCACAATGTTATGTGGCAAATGGAATAATGATTTTTACTTTTTTCGACGAATTTTTGGACGAAAATACCCGGCTTTTTGAAAATAGCTGTTTCGTGTGTTTATGTACGCTGAATTCTTTTGGAAACGTATTTACGATAAAACGCGAATAAAATGAATGATTGAGATAAAAATGCAAAATGTTATGTGGCAAATGGAATAATGATTTTTGCTTTTTTCGACGAATTTTTGGACGAAAATACCTGGCTTTTTGAAAACACCTGTTTCGCGTGTTTATGTACGCTGAATTTTTTTAATAAATGCATTTACGATAAAACCCGAATAAAATGAATGATTGAGATGAAAATGCAACATGTTATGTGGCAGATGGAATAATGATTTTTACTTTTTTTGACGAATTTTTGGGTGAAAATACCCGGCTTTATGAAAATAGCTGATTTGCGATTTGTATTAATTGATATTAAAGTAATTAATTGGGGTTAAGGTGTTGTTAAAGTTATTGGTTGACGGTTAAGCCAGTCGAGAGCTTAGTAAATCAGTTGTTATAACGGGCGCGTTAAAAATATCCCGCCAAAAGCGTTCGTTACGTAAAAATATTTTCCGCACAATCCAACGAGTTTTCCGTCACACGAATCGTTTTCCATCGGATAATTCGAGCTGGCGCCCGATGCAGTGACCTTCGTCGGGTGATTCATTTCGCGTATTCTCACGGCCACATGAATATGTACACTTTGGACTATGATTTGCAGAATCTCTCGTGATGCTGCGCATTGTTCACCTGTCTATTACTACCGCGGATGAGTCCCGAGAGCGTCGATGGAGCGAGGATAAATTTGCATGCATAAACCGATCCGCAAATAGATCCAAACACGATTGCGAAATAGAGGCAGAAATATGTGTCAACAAGGAAACGAGATCTCACCCCGCCCGAGATGTTGGCCTGCCCGCCGGGTTCCCCACGTGCCGAACCCGTGATGATAACATATTCCAAGAGTTTCGGACGCTTTCGGTGTACCGGGTAACTTTCCGCATCGGCGGTCGGAAAATCCGGAAGGCCGATCGTCGTCTTCGCTGCCGTGGTCATCGCGTCCCGACCTACCCAACGCCTCGTCGTCTTATTGTAAATCTGCAAACACAATTTTACGATTTTTTTTTTTTTTTTTTTTTTTTCAAAGGAAAATCTTTCGAGTATCCGGAATACCTACTAATTTTCCTTTCGTCGAAAAAAACGTTGATAAAAAATGTGTAAACGTTTTTTTTTTTCAGCAGAAATCATAGATCCGACTACGGGCCGAAAATTTCCAAAATCCATCTCACGCAAATTTTCTTTTCGAAATATCGACATATTCTACCCTTGAAAATCCTAGTTTCAATCCATTTTTATATGTTTTTGAAAAAAAAAATAATAATAATACTAATAACAATAATCTTTTTTTCAAAGCATATCCTAACTTTCATTCTTAAAAAAAAATAATAATAATAGTAATAATCTATTTTTCAAAGCATATCCAAACTTTCATTCTTAAAAAGAAAAAAAAGACTAATAATAATAATCTTTTTTTCAAAGCATATCCTAACTTTCATTCTTAAAAAAAAAAAATTAGTCACCCTGGTCAACGGATTCGGAAGCTAATCAAACTTTGCCTCAAAACAAAAATGGTTTAGTCACCATGACTCAACCCATCGCTCCACGGGGTTAGTGATGTATTTTCAGTGACGGCGTTTTCGCGTTGCATCGCCCACGCCAGCCTCATCAACGTCGACTTCCCCGTCACGGCTCTGACGTCACGAAAGCCCCGTGAGCACACGACGGATTTACTCAGGTCGCCGGGTTTATTTTCGTACGGGTTTATCTTCGCTGCGTTACGCGAGAGCGAGAGGCGCTCATCGCTTATGGATATAGCAGCCCGGATAGCCTAAAGGCGATAGTCAAAGGTGGTGGCTATTGTGTACATTGTATGCGGCAACAAAAAAAGAAGCGTGACGCGCACTGCTAACTGCGTCTTGGATGCCGATAATAAACTTCATCGAGGACTGACGAGCCAATCGGGAAGAAGATAAAATCAATCTGAGCTTCGGCATCTTCAATCGGAAATTCGAGACGATCGACACAAAATTGAGTGTGGAGTCTGAAGAAAATTCGCTACGCCGGAATTTTTTCATGGTCCAAATGACGTAAGTACAATATTAAAAATATGTTCAAATTTATATTGCATAAAATATGGTATAATTTATATTGCATAAAATATGTTATAATTTATATTGCATAAAATATGTTATCATTTATATTATACATTGAAGTGGAATTGGTCAGCTAATATATTCAATTTAATACAGGAGTTTTTAAAAATTACTAATTTTTAAATTAAACCTCCCAATTTTCATAGGATTTCGTCACAATTATTTTTATTTTATATCTCACTTGTGTGTTAAATTCCAAATACCGCGTTATGCAAAAAAGCTTCCTTTGCCTTTAAGGGCATGTGAAATACCGACTGCGGTAATAAAAACTGTAATGAACGTTTTTTACGCATATTTGCATTTACAGCTAAAAGAAGAAATTCATTCCCTGCACTGGTGAATTCCGCAGGGAATGAATTTCTTCTTTTCGCTGTAAAAGCAAATATCCGTCAAAAACGTTCATTACAGTTTTTTATACCTACTGGGCTCGACGTGGATGTTTCACATCGCCTTAATGAAAGGCATACAAAATATTTTCAACAATGCCAAACAACCAAACGTTACGTTATTACCATAAGTTTATTTTCACAAAAATCATATCAATGCCAATTAATTAATTTCACCTTTCCCACAGCAACAAAAAAGAAGATCACTGCGAACCGAGTCTTGGATGCCAACAAAAAACTTCATCAAGGGCTCGCTCCTCAATCAAGAAAAAAAAAGTTGCAAAGTAGAACTTTGCACACTGCTTCCTCATTAATTCCCCTTTTTCACAAAGCCACCTCTATGAAGAAGCTTATTTATTAACTTTGGCTTCCTCATAGAGGAAGCTTTGTGAAAAAGGGGAATTAATGAGGAAGCAGTGTGCAAAGTTCTACTTTGCAACTTTTTTTTAATTTGAACAAATCTTTGCACTTTTTTTTAAATTTGAACAAAAAAACTCCGTTACAAACACCGTTACATCTAATTTTGATTAGATACAAAGTTTTGACTTACTTTAATAACTTTTCTATAAGTTACAGCGAAAATCTTAATTTTTTTCAAAAATGCATAACAGCGTAAAATCCGAACGACTTTACCAATCGTCACCAAATTTTATACGTGGCAACGCTGTATGTTATTTTTTGACTGTTTAATATTTTGGTTCAGTTGATGAGATTCGACGTGATATAGAGCAAAATTTATTTTTTTCGAAAAATTCAAAATTCTATAAAACCGGAACCGCTTTACCGATTTCGCTGAAATTCAATACCAAACAACATTGAACGTGTCTTTATTTATGATGAAGTATATAGCTGAGTCGTCGAACTTTTACGAAAGTTAGAGCGTTCACGCCATTTTTTTGAAAAATTAAAAATTCGATAAAATTTGTATACATGGATATATTTAATTTAAAAAAATGTGAATTACAGAGGATTTAATACTCTACTTCCGTGCCAATTTTTAGCTCGATCCACCATGCCATTCCTGAGTTATGAACAATTGAATGTTCGGTGCCTGGACCATACATACATACACACACACACACACACACACACACATACACACATACAGACATATTTTCTAGACCACTTTTCTCGACGTTTTAGGTGATTCTAAGTATGTTAACATGAAAATCTCGAAAAAAAAATTTTTCACGAAAACAAAGCTTCCTCTATGAGGAAGCAAGATAACAAAAAAAAATCGGAGCTCCCTCATCTTCAATAAAAAATTCGCGACCCTCATCTTAAAATCGAGTCCGGAGTCTCCTTCGCTCCTTGGGAATTTTTTCACGGTCCAAATGACACAAGTACTCCAAACATTGCGTTACTACCATATGTTATATTAACGCAAAATCGTTTCAGCGTCAATCAATTAATTTCACCTTGGCCTCTTCGCAGATATCGCCGCGCGGATGATGTATTCAAGTTCACTGGGGCGTCCTCGGCGCCGAATTAGCATCGCCGGAGTCATCGACCTTCTCGGAATGGATCCTCGGGGCGCTCGTCGAGCTGATCGCGACACCCGCGGCGAGCGATTAAAAAATTACCGCACCTGCCGACCGGCCGGGCGGGGACGACTGACGAAAAATTCGTCGGGTTGCCGCGCAGCGTCGACGGAGGCCGCGAAACTCGTGACGACGCTCTGCGCATCTCGGGAGCCTCGCGGATAGCTGGAGAATCGTCTGACGCAACTGGCGCTTCCTCGGGAATCATAATCGCCGCGTTCTACGCCGGAGGCTCAAACGCTGAATTGACCGATCGCCAATTGCGCGCCTTCCACGCGTGGAGGCGAAGCGAGGAGGGAAAGAGGAATGTCGAGCGGGCCGCGCGCGGGGGGTATTGAATAATCGAAATTGGCCAAACATTTGATCGCGCAATTGATTAGCCGAAGCTCGACTCTCGCTGTACAACCGGCGCTCCCTTAATTTTCGTCCTCCGCGGGCTGACTCAAGTGGTCAATAATAATTAATATTCCAGACGGCCGGTCGCGCGCTCCCCTCGATCCGGGCAATTTGCCGCCTCGCGTGACCCCCCACGAATTATTGCGCTTCGTGGGAATTGAATTTTCGGCGGGTGTAACGAGGGAATATATCGCGTTAACCGTGGCAAACAAGTCGTGACTCAGGCGTCGCTCTTTTTCCTCGCCCATCGATTTTGCCCGACGGTTTTTGTAACGATGGTAAATTGCAGCTCGAATTTTATCGTACCTTTCTCTTATCCGGAGCGGCTGAAAGTATCGCGGAAGAATTATCGGAAATAATTTCGCGGCTGAATTGCGTCGGTCGCACTCGGCGAGCGAAAGGAATTCGCTGCGCTGCGAGTTGGGACGGCTGGATTTGTCATTTCACTTGATTTCTCACTTTTCAGATCGGCAGCTGCGGTGGTCGAGTGGAGAGAGTGAGAAGAATGCGGAGCGGTATGCAAATAATCCCCGAGCGTCGAACCCGCGACTCGTGTCAGCGCGATATTCGAGGACCCGTGACTCCAATTTGCCGCAATCGGATCGTCTAACGCGGCGCCGGAATCTACGATTAATTTAATTCGTAAGGCGGCGTCGACGCAATCAAGCTGAGCATTTTTCGTAAGCTCGATTGGAGAGCAGTGAATTTAATCTTGCTGCAGGCTTCTTATTTTTTTTTTTTTTTTTTTGCAGGGTTAGATACACGTGGATCGTATCTACGGTTTTTTTTTGCAGAGTTAGAGACACGTGGGATATTATATTATACCGGAGTGCAGACTAAACGAGCGACGATAAGCGAGGAAGACGTGCTGGGTTTCCTGTTGACGGATCCGAACTGCTTACGCGTTTGCGGCTCGCTATGGGATTACCGCGCGGCCGAGGCGAAATCCGGCAAGAGATCCGGCGCGAATGGAGTCATTGGGCATGTGAAGAAAATTTGTGGGGAAACTACGAGAAATGTTCCCCTGAAAAAACGTCGATGTTTGTAGTTTTCGTATTACGATATGATTATTGATTTTCTTTGGGGGAAATGTAGTTGGAATTCTGCTTTCGAATTTATTCATCATATTTGGCTGCTTAAATCAGTCTGAAAATAACACATTTTTTGTATCTGTCCCTGAATATTTCTTCATTAAGTAATATCAACTTTTATCTACATGAAAATTGTGCTTCATGCGTAGAAACCGTTGGTTACAAATTCCACTAGTGTAATTTATAATTTGTTTATTTTCTTGACTCTTGATTCTTCGTAAATCAGATTTCCTGATTTACGAAGTAAATCGACTTGACTCTTCGTAAATCCGATTTCCTGATTTACGACGTAAATCGACTTGACTCTTTGTAAATCAGATTTCCTGATTTACGAAGTAAATCGACTTGACTCTTCGTAAATCAGATTTCCAATCGTCCCCTTTCGAATTACAATCGAAAAAAAAAACATTTCAAACTTAATTCCAAAGCAAAATTATGTGTTTACAGGGTGCAGAAATAGCTCTCGATATCGCTGAAGTTAGCAGCCGAGCGAATCGACACTGACACCGAATTCTCGTCACCTGCCGGTCCAAAAAAAAAGAAAAAAATCTCTTTGGTTAAAAGAATCAAGTCATCTCAAAATTGTCAAGTAAATTTCACGAAACGAAAAAAAAGGATTGAAGAAAAAATTCGAGATGGCGTTGATTCCGCCGACGGAGACGTTCGGCAAGCGGGACCCGCCGACGGAGGAACCGCAGGAGCAATATCTCTTCCTCCTCGAGTTCTTCGTGCACCACGTGACCGGCGAGCGTCTCGCGAAGCTGAATCGCATGTTCTTCGTGCCCACGAGGATCAGCTTCAGATTCCTGAGCTTCGAGGACGAGGATATCGCGGTGACCCCGGTGGATCCGAGCTTCGAGCCCCTCGTTGGCGTGGCCGACGACGTCGAGCGTTTCAACGCCGGACGCTCGGTGATGTTCGCTGTGGCGAGGCAATCGGTGACCGCGAGGGACGTGGATTTCACCGTGAAGATGCTGGTCGAGAAGAAGATGCCGGACAACATAAAGCCCGACATCGTCGTGGGTCGCGGCGAGCTCGACCTGAGCAACCACTTCGCCGCCCTGCGAAAGGAGCTGCTGCAATGCTGGCACACGAATTGCCCGCCGCCCAAAGTCTTCGAGGGGGACGTCGACCTCGTTCACGAGGACGAAATCGTGGGAAGCGTCGCCATCTACGCGAGCATCTCGGGCTTCGGGCAGTCGATCGTTACGGAAATCGAGACACCGGTGGCCGAGAAGAAATCCTCGTCCTACGTCTTTAAGAGCCCGGAGAAGGACGACAGGCAGTTGGCTTACAGGTGTCGTAGGATGGACTCGCGGACGATGGACATTTGCAAGGATTCCAGGGAGGATTTGAGCGAGGAACCAGCGTGTCAGGTGTGCGGAGTTGTAAATCCCTAAATCTTAAAAAAAAAGTTGATGTCGCGGAATTCACTTTGTGATTCTTCATTAATAATAGTAACACGGAGTTATTATAATATAATGTGTATATTTTTTAATAGCTGCAAAGATATCCTAAATCTTCTAAAAAAAAAGTTGATGCCGTGGAATTCGCTTTGTAATTCTTTGTTAATAATAATAACACGGAGTAATTATAATATAATGTGTATATTTTTTAATGGTTGCAAAGATATTTATTATACTGTTATTATTTTATTATTTTAATGAATAAAGATATTGAGAATAAAATATATTTATACTTAATAAAATTTCATGGTTGCTCGCAATAAAAAAAATAAGAACGTGGTGTCTATGCAGCTTTTTAAAAATCCACACATAATTTCATAATAGCCACAGGTTATTAATATTAAATCACACTTAAAAAACAAACCGTACAGTAACATTTATTTCTCATTCTTTCATTAATTCATGTATTTTAACTCTGCAGGTTTGTCTGCCAACCAAGCATTTTTGCTCGCCCTGTGAGATGCAGGGAGCTGGTGAAAAACCCGCCTGTCCCGCGTTGGCAACTCGAGGAGACGCGAGGATTCGAGATGGACCAGGAGGAGAGTCTGATGCGGCTCTGAAATCAATTCTATCCGGGAAACCGTTCAGCGCACCCTGGGACGCGAAATCGTCGCCGCACGCGACCAGGTCGAGCTCGCAGCTTCGGAAAATCCAGGAGTTCAAGGACGAAACTCGGTCTCATGTTCTGCCGATCCAGTCGAGTCGCGGGCCCGCCGAACCCTGCGGCAAGGCGGTCGTCCTGAAGGTCTCGGGGCTGCTGGACGTTGACGATCCCGACGGTCGTAGGAAAAATCCGACGGTCACCGTGGGTCGCGAGAACGAAGGTCCCGACGTCGACGACGAGCACGACGTGTTCATTCTGAGGATCGGCAAGAAGGGCCTCGTCGGAGCGGGCGAGAAATCGGACATTCAGCTCGAGATGAGGACGCCGAAGGGACCGGAGAGAAGACCGCCGATCAGATACGAGACTCGGGAGATACAAACGGAGGAGGAAAGCAAAGGAGGAGGCCAGAAGGCTAAAGGAAAAGGGAAAGGAAATGGGAACAAGAAGAAGAAAAAGAAGTAGAATGTGGTCCACAGGGGACCAGATGAGAATCTCAATTTTGGCCTCCGTATTGTCGCTTCGATAATGAAGACCACAGTCACTTCTTTCTTCTTTTTTTTTGTACGCTGTGAAGTCGCAACGTGTACGTCAAAATTTGCTGTCAGCCGGAAATCACTCGTTAATTTATCTGTGTATTAAAAAATGACAAAAAAATCGCTGGGCTTGCTCCAATTTATTTATCTAGGCTATTATTTATCTAATTTAAATATCGAGGCGATAGATTGAATTCGAGGCGACGATGGGGGACACCGAGCAGCAACTATTCCTCGCCGAGTTTCTCGTCGACAACGTGAAGGTCCCGTCGGTTCGCGCGGTCTACGCCGAGATGATTTCAGCCGCCACGTGCGTCTCCTTTCAGGTATCAATTGAGACATTCGTGATTCAGCCTCGTGATACGACGTCAGTGTTGGGATTTGATTGAGTGCCTGTTTTCCGAGCAGATACTGAATCTTCCGCCGATAAACATCTATCAGGAGCCGACGACGGAAAGCTGCAACTGCGACGAGGGCGACGCTCAAGTCTTCAAAAAGGGAAAGTCCTGCCTGTTCGCTCTACCGGCGGACGTTCTCGAGAAGCCTCTTCACTCGTTTCCCATCGCGATGTCGGTGTACAAAAAATTACCACCAGGGGTTTTGCCCGACGTTATGCTGATAGGCAGTCATCAGATCGAGACCAAGGATCTCGTCAACTCACTGCTGAATCGTCACGCGTTTAATGCTGGAAATACTTGCAGATCCATGAAGGAAGCGTTCAAGTTAGTTGATACATTGGATTCTGCCTTTTTATTCATATTATTTTTATTAGTGAACAGTTGTCAGTTCACTAAAATCGAGGTTATTTTTTTATTTTTTATTGATCGAACCTGGATTTTCTTTGTTTGTTCGAGGGAAAACTCAATAACGAAGATAATGCCATAAGGCGGAACGCGATATCTTGATTTCTGAATTTTTCACAAAATTTTAAAGCCGAAAGTTACCTTGCGTTTTTGACGAAAATTTTTTATTCGGGTTCGTAAAGTTTGAAAAGCCTATCCGATGGGAAATTTCTCGCCGATTTCGAAAAGCACCATTGTTTGCCCGAAAAATAAAAAATTCGATGACAAAAACGCGAAAAATGATTTTTGACTTTTTTCGAAATTTTATCACGTGGCGAAATTTCGAAAAAAGTGCAAAAACGTTTTTCGCATTTTTCTCGTCGAATTTTCTATTTTTCGGGCAAACAATGGTGCTTTTCGGAATCAGCAGGAAATTTCCCATCGGATAGGGTCATCAAACTTTACGAAATCGAAATTTTTAATTCGCATAAAACGTACCCCTTGCGTTTTTTGCGTTTTTCTTTTCTCGATTTCGTAAAGTTTAAAACCCCTACTTATCCGATGAGAAATTTCGCGCTGATTCTGAAAAGCATCGTTGTTTGCCCGAAAAATAGAAAATTCTTCGAAAAAAACGCGAAAAACGATTTTCTAACAGCGAAAAAAAAAAAAAATATTTTCATATTAAGGTTTACTCCTTTTCTTACTGATGAAAAAAAATGAATCGTTCTTTTTTTTCAGAATCAAGACAGCCACCGGGCAACACGTGGGCGAGGTGACCGTCTTCATCAGGATCTCGTGCTTCGGGACGAAAATCGTCACCCAGTTCCAGATACCGCACAACGAGAAGCCCTATCTGTTCAAGGGCGCGGACGACAGTCCGATATTTCAGTGCAAGCGGATACCATCCACTCCGGACGTGCGAGAGGCGCCGATCAGATGCAGCTGCGAGCCGAATAATTTGGCATCGGACAGAAGGGCGAGTGGCGAGGCCCGAAGAAAAACTTGTTGCCCGTCGCCTCCTCCGCCCTGCCCGCCGCCGACTCGGCAACTTTCGCCGGCGAACTTGCCGTCGCGACCCTGTTGTCCTTCGTCCCGGGGCTAGCGGAGTTCCCGCGGTTTCCGCCTCGCGATTGGCAAATTATTTGGCAGATTATCAGGTGCCCGAATGCGTTTTTAGGTATTTCTCATTACCGCCTCTTTCACGAAACCCACATGGAAATATTTATATGTAAAAATATAAGGTAAAGGTACCGGTTTCGGCCACCTTTGGCTTAGTTTCGGTCACCAAGTTCGAAAGCACAGATTTGTTTGTGTTATTAAAATGAAATAAAATTGTATCGATAGACTTGTTAATTTATATGGATACTTTTGAAGTGCCAACATAAAAATACACAAAACAGTAATTTGAAATAAAAATATAGTGAAAATGGCCGAAACCGGTACAGTGACCGAAACCGGTACCTTTACCTTATGTCGCCAAAAAGTTCTATATGTCGCATATATGTTGCATATATTTTTATATGCAACATATATGTTGCATATAGAACTTTTTGGTGACATATATGTTATTTCCATGTGGGAATGCTCCCTCGCTATTTATTGCTGACCGGCGTAACGTACGACAGCCAATGATGCATCAGTAGAACGGGAAGCTGCATCCGTGATTGGCTGTTGTAAATTGCGCGGGTCAGCGAAAACGAGGGACATTTCGTGAAAGTAGGGTGGATGCACCAGTAATTGAACAGTCACCAGTGAATGAGCAACAGCTTTTTGAGAATTCATGAGAAATTACGACGACATGGATTAACATTAGATTCCTAATTTGTTTATTATTTAGCTATCTACGACGATTATTTTGTCGCAGACGCCCATTTTCGACTAAAAGTGTAGGTTAGATTGGCCCGTTCATTTACTCGTGTTTTTTGATTTTTCGCTTTTTGTATTTATTTTTGTACATTTCGCGGTAAAAATCCGACATTTTTTTTAGCTGCATCACATAATTCAACGCTTTGAGCAATCGTTGAAATTTTTGCGAACAGTCTGAAAACATTAGATTTTATCAAAATCCATAATAATGAGATGGCTCTGCTTAACTGTTCATTTACTGGTGACTTCACCCTAGCTATAATGAGAAGTACCTAAAAACGCATTCGGGCATCTGATAGTCCGCCAGTTATTTTCCGCGTCTACACGCCGCGAGGACCCTCAGGGAAATTCCAGAAGCGAAATTAAACGTTTACCAAACAATTGACGAGGCGCGCGCGGACGTTTTAATCGGCAAATAACGAACCGCAAATAAGAAGTCTATGTAAAAAAAAAAAAAAAAACACGAAGCGATACCGCGCGAGCTGTTACGCGAGAAAAGATTCGCTGGGAAAACAAAAACAGCCGGCTGTGTGTGCACGATGTTACATGCGCTGCGGGGTGACACGATAAACACGAAATAGACACGTTACGAGCGTCTTAATCGCGTCAAGGTTATCGGGAAGTTTGCGCGAGGATTATTATTCCGTTTACGCGCGATGCTACTGCACTCGCGACCAATTTTTTTTCTTGTGCCATCTCAATCGTGCGACTCGTGGCGATACCGTAGCCGCGTGATTTTGCAAGCCGACGGAAACCGGCGAACGAGATTCCGATACCTTCGCTCAGGGTCGCCGTTTCTTCGTGCCTTTGACCGCATAGATTTTCCCCGCGGGCCGTTTTATTCGCTGCTCGTTCCAGAAGATCAGCGGATAATGTTTATCAGATATCAGAAATTCCTTAAGCCTTGACCTAGAATTAGTCGTTTTTATTTTTTGTTCTGGTGATGCGAGTAAAAAGGATTGAAGATATTAAAAGCGGAGGAGGGAGTCTGGTGACATTGGTTTTTTGAAGCGACTTTTGCCTTTTTTTATTGTCGTCCGCAGTTAGGGTAGAAGTACCATTTGTGGCCACTGTACCGTTTGTAGCCATTTTCACTGTAATTAATTCGAAATATTTGTTTTTCCATATTCGAATGCTGATACCTCGAAAGTATTCATCCACATTGATAAGATTGTCAAGCCCATTTTTGTTTTATTTAATAACATAAAGAATTAAATCCTTTTAAACCTGGTGGCCACAATTGGAACAAAGGAGGCCAAAAACGGCACTTCTACCCTACATTATTTCCGAGGAAACACCGGTTTCGAATTTTTTAAAAATGATTTTGAAAAAGAGGATGTTTTTTAGGTCGGAGTTCACGAAACTGGCAACCGGTCGAAGTGCTGAAATACAATACCCAACTTTTTTCTTATTTTTATTTTTATTTTTCGAAGATGTTGCTCTTGACCTACACAATCATCCCGAAGTCGTACGACTTCGCGACTCGCTGATTAAAATTCCTGAAATGATCCGCGCGTACCTTTGTCGATATATATATATTTTTTAAACCACCGATCGTAGCGCCCCGCGAATTCTATCCTTTTTTAGTTTTTAGTTTTTAGTGTTTTTAGTTTTTTCGAAGATATCGCTCTTGACCTACATAATCATCCCGAAGTCGTACGACTTCGCGACTCGCTGATTAAAATTCCTGAAATGATCCGCGCGTACTTTTGTCGATATATATATTTTTTTAAACCGCCGATCGCAGCGCCCCCCGAATTCGCGGCTGCATTTCGCGACGCCGGCAGTTTGGTCTGCTCCGGTGGCCTCCATGCTTGTATTTACAACCGCGTTTGAGGTTATGAAAGCTCGGACGTAAATCACGTTTCACGCTTGAGATTTGTATTTTTGTGACACAAAAATCGCGACACGTCGAAAAATGTTCAGCAGTCTCACGACGTATTCGCGGATGATCGTGAGGAGGAGCAGCAGGAAGAGTCTCGAGGCGAAAAAGAGCAAAACTCCGAAATCCAAGGATCAAACAGCTCCGAGTAGGATCGACGTTCTCACGTTTCGAAAGAAACCGATCGAACGCGCGAATATTTGCAAATAATTTCGTCCCGAGTAGTCGTTAAATTGTTCGGCCGACGGATTGGCCGAGTTGTCACGATCTTTTTCTCTCACTATTTCAGTAAGGTAAAGGTACCGATTTTGACCACCTTTGGCTTAGTTTCGGTCACCGAGTTTGAAAGCACAGAATTATTTGTATCATTAAAATGAAATAAAATTGTATCGATGAACTTGTTAATTTATATGGATACTTTCGATGTATCAACCTAAAAATACAGAAAACAGTAATTTGAAATTAAAATACTGTAATAAATAAATATATATAGTATAAATAAATACAGTGACCGAAACCGGTACCTTTACCTTATCCGGTGAGCAAAACCGGTGACCACAGGGTCTGTGTTTTCACGGCATAAAAGAAAGAAATTCCAAAATGTAAAGAACACACATTTCCGAGTAGGATCGACATTCCCACTTTTGAAAGAAACCGACCGACCGATAGAATATTTGCAAATAATTTTGTTGTGAGCGATTGTTAAATTGTTTGGCTGACGGATTGGCTGGAGTGTCACGATCTGTTTCTCGCAGTATTTCAGTATCCCGTGAGCGAGCCAGGTGACCGCAGGGTCTATGTTTGGGGTCTGGCGGAGCACGGAGCGCTGGGAACTCTGGGCAAAACCAGGACGGTAAACAACGTGACGTATATTCCAAAACCGAGTCGTCTGTACTTCGGCGAACATCACAAAGTGGTGGACATTGCCTGTGGCTACGGCTTCACCGTGTTTGGAGTACATTCTAAGGACAACAACATTGTGTACGGCAATGGAATCAATACTGACTCACAAATCGGTGAGATCCTGGGCAATTTATTTTGTCATACCTCTTGAGATATTTAAAAGTATATTTGATTGGAGCAAAAATAACTGTGGAGCTGATAACATCTTTTTATGCACTGAGTTATTTTTCTTGTTGATGTTTTTGAGACTTGACCCCTAAAATGTTCTAGGATTATCTTTTTCCATCACAAAGAAATCTTTCTTCTTACTTTTTTACTTTTTATTCTGTTTCGATTCACTTTTCAAGACCTTCCTGCTCTGAATTCAAAAGTAGTAAAACATAGAAGGAGCTCAGAAATAATCACTGAAATGCGTACTTCAACATTTACTAAAAATATATTTTCAGGAATCCACAATACGGATAAGAAATATCCGAATGGCGTGATACCAGTGCCGAGGCCGATAACTCTGCCCCTGAAGGGGCCGACGCCGCGGGTCGTCGGCTTAGCCGCGGGAAGGGCGCACTTGTTAATCTTAACGAACGAGGGTGTCTTCACGTTAGGCAACAACGGATACGGTCAGTGCGGAAGGCCGATAATAGACAACGAGAATTACAATCAAAGTCGAGTCGTCCATCATATACCGAACGTGAAGGGTCAAAATATAACTGCGGTTACGGCGGGCCAAGATCACAGGTACTTTCCTCGCGAGCTGCGATACTTGTAGAGTGGATGGTCCAGTTTTCGCAACTGTACAAATTTTACTCGCGTTCTACGCTACTCCCGAATTTTTTGCGATTATTTCGGAGTATTCCCGATTATTTCGCGGTTTTTTCAGAGTATTCCCGATTATTTTGTGATTTTTTCAGAGTATTCCCGATTATTTTGCGATTTTTTCGGAGTATTCCTGATTATTTTGTGATTTTTTCGAAGTATTCCTGATTATTTTGCGATTTTTTTCGGAGTATTCCCGATTATTTTGCCGTATAAAATTTGTTTGAGCCGATCGAATTCGCGATGCACGGACGAAAATTGCTACATCTACTCTACAAACGGATTGTATCACATCATACGAACGTTTCTCGGTGCGATTGGTTGGGCAGTATTCTATTGACAGAAAAGGGCCAAGTTTACACGTTCGGCTGGGGCGCAGATGGTCAAACGGGCCTCGCGCATTACGGCAACGAGTGTCAACCGACTATGGTTAAAGGGGATTTGGCTGGTCAACACATCGTCAAAGTCGCGTGTACCGCCGACTGCGTTCTCGCCCTAAGCGGTAATTTTCCCGCCTTTTTTCCTTAAAAAAAAAACATTTTCCTGCAGGTCCTGTTTTTTTTTAATTATTTTTTATTTTTTGTTAAAATTTTTTTTTTTTATTAGACGCATAAATTTGTTTAATCCTCTTTAAAGATAAGGGCAAAGTATTCGGATGGGGCAACTCGGAGTACGGTCAGCTACTGGTTAAGGGTGAAACTCACCAAGTAAACATCGCAACGGAATTAACCGGTATCCAGGATTTGGGTCACGTCGTGGATATTGCAGCCGGTGGAAGTTTTTGCATGCTGCTCAACAGTATGTTTTTTTTCTGCATTTGAATGGAGTAATAATTAATTAAGCGTATTCTTGGCGACAGCGATTGAAACATTTACCGTTTCAGGCGCCGGTAACGTTTACGTTTGGGGATACGGAATTCTCGGTTTTGGGCCGGAAGCCCGAAAGCTCGATAAACCGACTTTGGTGCCGAATACTTTGTTCGGGCGAAATGCGTACGAAAAGAACGTCCAGGTACAGCGCGAAAAATCTTTGAGATTATATATCTATAGTTCTTTTGTAAATTTTGAAACCATCAAGTTCAAAATTTACCATCGACGTTCACATTTTTAAGGTATCGAAAATTTGCTGCGGAATTAGCCACCTCGGCGCTGTTACCAATACGGGCGAGTTGTACATGTGGGGTCGAAATAAATTTGGCTCACTCGGGCTTGGACATCTCGACGATCAATTCTTTCCCTTGAAGGTAAGAAAATCACTCGAAATCTTAGTCGTGAAATTCGACTAGTTTCGGTTGTACCGAAGAGCTGATTAATTTTTTTGTTTCAGGTTTCAATTGGAGCGCAAGTGCAAAAAGTCTCTTGCGGCGTGGATCACACAGTAACGCTATGCAAACCTTTTATCTGAAGATTTTTTAGGAAAGAAATTTAGTAACATGTGTCAAATGAATAAAAAAAAACATCTGAGACTCATTCCGGTGTACATACGAAAATTGTAACTTAATTATTGCGACACAATCGACAGTAAAAATAAATTGTCGGTTTATATCGGTGCATTTGAATCGATAAATTACGTATTTCCCGCATTTCATAACCCATTCAGAATTACCAGAAAGGATTTTTTCTGTCATTGGTTAGAAGAGACGAGAGTAAAAGAACCAGTAAACCACAGCAATTTAATTTTTTTTTTCATTGAGTTTCATTTTACGATTTTTTGGCCGAAATAAATTGTATTCTCACCTATCACGTAAATAATCGCATCGTACTCATTTCCATAATTAATGCCATGGTTAATTTTCGTAATAAGTTTTCAAAGGACAGAATTCCGTAGTCTCAATTTAGGGTACCCTTTTACACGTTTGATAGTGTGGAATGGACTATGTAAAGCTACGGATCTGATACGACACTTATCTTATCAAGAGCAACGTGGGGCGGTATCGTCGTTCATCGCTTATCCATGAATCACACATAGTGTCTCACGCGTAGTGAAAGTAACGTGTCTGACGTTTTCCTAAATTTACACCGCGCTAATTAAGTGAATTATGGATACGAAGTGTTTACTTCTGATTATGTTCTGGGGTTCGTATAATCGTAAATTAATATTGTACTTCCTGGGGGATCTGAATGCACTTGACGTGATTTCATTGAATTTATACCGCCGTATTAATTATCAGCAGGAATATGTGCGACTCAGGCCCAAAAAAATATCCCTCAGTATCTTCAAGAATGTTACGAAAATACGACATTTCACGGTGCTCGGCTACCGATGAATCTACAGACGATCCTCGATATCCTGCGAAAGGCTGAAAGATATTCCGACACTTCTATGGATATGAGAACAATCTCCACTTCTTTGCTCCACAGGTATCGCATTTAAATCTGTCGTTATTTCGTAATTTTTATGACTAAAGCTGAATGCTTAGTCAATTCGATTTTTCTTTATTCAGGTTTAAATTCGACGGTATCGAATACTATTCAGATATTAAAGTTAAGGAAGGCGTTTTGCCATTCGGTGGTACCGGTTCGCAGCGATCCAAGCACAGAATTGTCGAAGAATTGATCCCAGGAAATCCAGCGGCATTTCCTTCCGAGGCTTTGACACTCACCGAGCGTTGCACTTTGCATCGTGCAATATCGAACACTATATGGGAACACGACGCAGCGTCTCAAGACAAATTGTGCATCGAAGGTGTTACTGAAAAAATATCCGGTAAATTTTTATTTTTTAGCACTGAAACTTTCACAGACGGGTTTGATTAAAATAATGCAAAACTTTTCAATCGTGCTCCACAATGTTTTAGTGAATTTTTTACGAACATTTATTTTACTACTTGCCAAACTATAAATTAACGCAGATAGATCAATGCCAGGCGAAGTGAAAGTCTGCCCCATAGAATACGGTGTCATCTCGACGCCCTATGGAACAGTCGCGCTTGGTGCATTAATCGGAGCGATCGCCGCGTCTCTGCAGCCTCAGAGTGTGACGGTGAAGCTTTTGCTGGAAGCGCCGAAGACCGAACAGCCAGGTATTCAGAACGTAACAATTTTGTTCGCAGCTTTTACAGTATCGAAGGTTGTTCCATTTTGTAGAAATATCTAAGAGTCCAGGTAATTTTAATTACAATGAAGACGAGGTTGATCTCGTTATCCCTAAACGTCATATGGCTTTAGATAGATCCATGTGGCTCAACATGATTTCCAGATCGACAAATGAAATTGACAACGTTTGGGCAGCCACCGTAGCAGGTACAAAAAATACAGCAAAGTTCTCCCAAGAAATATTCCAGAAATTTGTTAATGGGAATTATTTTTCAAGGCGATTTGGCCGAAATGGCGATTTATCAGGGTCCCGTAGTGGGAAAACGTATGGTACTGGGTGCCACGGGTTTTTGGAACAGTTCGCTGAGGCCGAACATTTATTATCTCATGGGAAGAGACGGCACTTTCGATGCAACTCGAGCTGAGATGATTGGCGCAATTGATGGTATATAATTTTTTTAAACGTCATCAAAATGCTAATTATAATTCTACAACAATTCTTCAATAGAGACGAATAATTTCCACACTAAAAATTATGTTCGCAGGTCTCGTGATTGCAAATAGTCTGCCGAGCTGGGTCGAAAAGTTCCACAATTTGCGATTAAGTCAGGTCATAGACATGTATTATTCCAGCAGAGGATCGAGTTTCGATGCCAGCATTAAAGCGTGCGAGCGAGGCAGAGCATTTTGGCACGTTTCGCCAAAATCACTTATGGAAGAACAGGTATAGCAGAAAATTTTATTTTTTGTTAAATTCCCAACGAAACTGATTAACAAAATTTCTTGCAGACATTCGCGACTTCGCAGATTCTTGCGTATCGCAACAGCGTAGCTTATATGAAGGAAGAAGTTTTAAGGGAAATGGTTACTCATGCAGTAAACGCATTTACCGCATATACGAACAATCACTTGTTCAAGGAATTGCGCTGCTCGGTACACGAAACGAGTCAACCGAGAGTCGAGGTTCTTATTACCTTCGACGGTGCCTGGTCTCGGGATTATACAGCGGATTTTCTATCGTAAGTATCGATGATCGAGAAAATGTTGTACATTTCTGGTTTACTCTCGCAATCGTTATGTACATCATCATGATTTTTTTTTAACGTCATTATCATTTTTTTTTGTAACGGTTGCTTTTGAGTATTATTTTGTAATAATAATTATCGGTAGGGCGATATTGGACGAACTCGACGTGTCCGTTTTTGGCTCGAAAATGGGACTCATTCATGGAACCACAGGAGAATGGTTGCTGAACGTGACGGACAGTCCCGCCCGAGCTCATCACGCTTTCGCCAATTTCACCGATGTAACGTGTAAGTTACGCGATAAACGAAATACACAACGTGAAACGGAACGAAAGACAACTTGTCAAAGAAATTTATTTCAGGGCCTACGCAAATAAAATTCGAGAGCGTTTTGAAACAAGCCCGGAGGTACTTTGACGAGACTTGGAGGGAAAAGCACAAAAATCATACCATAGGAAACCTGGGTCAAGTTATCATTTTCTTGGCGCCGCGGATGCGTTTTGATACTCAAGAGCAACAAACGATACTCAAAGCAATCAAAGAACTCAAAGCACAACATCCAGGTGAACAATCGTCAGAACTAAATAGTAATAAGAGCTATTTATTTCTAATGGTACTTATTTTTTTAGATGTGCATATTCTTTATTATGTTTCGGACAATAATGCCCCATTGTACACACCTTTTGTACTCTCACGAGACGACGAGTTGATACGAAGTTCCAGTATAAACGACATTACCTATGCTCTTCAACGCGGTAAGAAATCATTAATCTTTAATATTCGTGCAAAACAAAAAGAGAATCGTTTATTCGTGAGACACGAATCATAGTGGCATGAATCATAATGGTAACCAAGATGCGGCGAGAAGAAGAATAGAATGATTTTAGAATGATTTTTAACCAAATGTATTTTTCAGTAACTAGAGTTTTGAGGCCGGGTCCGTGCAACGTGAACGTCACGGGAGGAGTCCGAGATCAAGTCGAAGACTACGTCAGCCTGCGCCAATCAGTCGTCTACCGATTGCATCCGCATTGGCGAAGAAACACGAAAAAAGTTACAGTTACGGTGAGAAGTTAATTTTTCTACAACAAACCTGAACGATTTTTCTTACTGTCCTTCGCGTTTTAAGGTTCACAACGTCGGCTACGGAATGATAGAAGTTTGCTCGTGGAATCAGGAAAAAGACAACGTGAGAAAGGAGGATTTGTACTGCAGGGAACTCGTTGGGCACGCGGAAACTACATTCATGGATTACGCTATTTGCAACGACGATAATTCGTGCCATCTAACTCACTACGAAGTCACTGGAATTTCATCCCGAAAACAGTGCACAGGTGAGAAAATCTACTGTGATTGGAAAACGATTGTTTTTTTTTGCATGCTTATTAAACCCACATTATTTGCTTTTGTTATTTATTACAGAAATTGACTGCCGACGCCCAGATTACATACGATACATCATAAGAGTAGAAAATTTGTACTGCTCGAACGCCGCACAATCATATTCATCAGAAGTCTACGCGATTATTGTGCTCATCTTCACCATTCTCTCTTACTCGTAGCGTTAATCAGTTTTAACATCTGTTTTTACATTTCTCCTTCGAACAAATACAACATTTTTTTTACGGTTTCAACGTTATTTTTTTTAACAAGCGTTCCAGCCCTTTTCTTACCTCTGCCGTCATCGATCAGCCGTATCTCTTGTATACGCACTCTCGATAGGCATATTCGTACACCAGTTTGATGAGGAATTGGAAATTACTCGAAGCCGCGAGACTCCCCAGTTCGGGCTCGGAAAGCAGCAGCTCGACGGGTGGCAAGAATTCTTCCACTTGACCACCTACAACCAAACGAATTTGACGAATGGCAGCAATATTATTTTTAAAAAAGATGCGTTTTTTCATTAATTGATAAACCAATTTGAATTCCGGTTCGCTTACCCACGAGATGCGTGCGATCTATGAGCTTGAAGAAGAGAGTTTCCTTGACCTGCTGCTCCGGATTTTTGCTAACGACGTCCCATCGATCGCGGCGCGCTGCTCGCGCCCATATCCTCAGCTTTAGAGTCGGCCGCTCGTCTTCCGGCTCGACGTACTCGAGCAAGTCCAGAGCCTTTTGGAAATCGTACTCGTTTGCCACCGTATTTTCCTCGCAGGTGTAAAGCTGTCGTGGATCAAATATTTTCGGAGCGTTGAAAACTGGTTTTTTAAAAATGCGTAAATTATACGCGAGTCAGGAAAGTGAAAAGCATGATTATTTACCGTGATTAGTTCAGTCGGTGACAAAACTCTGAGTTTATTTATGTCGTAGCCATATGTTTCGAGCACGTGCTCCGAAACCTCCTCCTGGTGAGCTATCAGAGTCAATTCGCTGTTTATTCTTTTAATGCAGTCGGCAACCTCGTCTTCGGGCTCGTCGGAGGCGAGAAGTGCCAGTTTTGCTAGTGACAACGACGTCTAAAAAAGAAATGAGTGAAAATCATGTATTTTAATTCTTGCTTTACGTCTTTCCAAATTTTTTCGTGTAAGAATTTGCAAAGAAAAAGTTGTACAAAGATGTAAGAAGCGTTTTCCAAACTGTTTATCGAGTGAAAAAAAAAAAATTCTTTACTTTTTTCCTAGTAACGAGCTCAATTTCCTGAACCGCCAAAGAGTGAAGTGTATTTGCAGCCAGTCGCATTTCGTCCGTCAGTCCCGCTTGAACCCACGACAAGGACGGATGTTCGGACAATTTTTCCGTCAGCTCCGTGGCGCCAGCGCGCCTGCAACGTTCAACCAACTGACCCTGTCTACCGTCCTTCACGTACCTGACAGAAGCAAATTAATATTCGTAAAATACGCGAAAAATGGAGGGTTATTAAAACGCTGAATATTCGATAATCACCAGGAAAATAAGAAGCCCACGAAGTCCTGGGACGCGAATCTTTCCATGTAATTATCGAGACGCGTTTTGTTGTCCGTCAACTCGCAAATTTGAACCAGCGATGCGAAATCGCAGTATTTCTCCGCGAGCATCGCTGCATTTTCGTACTGCTCATCTTTTACTAAATTTTTCACAGAAAAAAAACAAAGGATTGCAAAATTCATCACGAATAGACTAAACGAAGCATTAAATATTTTAACAAAATGAAGACCGATTAATTTCGAATTGTAATGAAAAAATAAGAAAAAAATGGTTAGACTTACTGAGTGGCTGAATAAGATTCGTTCTTTCCGCTTCGTACTGCTTCAAAAGAATCTCGAACTTTTCCGTCCCTCGTATGCTTTCCAGGTGACACTTTCTTCCGTCGAGGATGAGATCTATGAGCCCGACAACTTGTTCGTAAAGTTCGTTCTTCACTGTTGAGTCGTTAGTTCCCGTGACGCCGTGTTTTAGTGTCAAAGTTTGCTGAAAATCGAACGTTAGGCTGCAAACGAATAAAATAACAAATATAAACAACGTGTCCGTCGTATTTACCATCGTGTTTAGACAGCCTCGCAGGCCTTGCTTTCCGGCCGCCGCGGTCCACGGAAGATACTCGGTAATTCCGCTGGAACATCTCGACGGTACGTAACGCTCAGCGTTCTGTTGACGATATTTCACGACTTCGTGTAGGACGCCCTTCGAGCAGAATATTATTTATTAAGAATTAATAAATGAAGAATTATTAAGAATTGAATTTATAAAGAATTAATAGAAATAGAACTTAAACATTATTAAAAAAAATTAATAACTTTTATTGTTATTAATTTATTTATTTATTTAATTAATTTTAATTTGTTTAAATTTTCTAGAAATTATTCCTTGAATTTAAAATTAATAAATTAAGGATGATTAATTATTAATCTCATGGTATTTAAACACGATTAATGCTGAATTCCGCGATAAAAGAATTCTCGACTCTTTTTTTTAAATTCCGTTCGTCTTACCAGCAATATAGAATTCACTTTCAGAATGTACTGCGAGACTTGCTGGGTCAATTTCTCGGACTGCGTCATCTCGCTCGCGCTGTTTACCAGCGACGGCAGAAGGAGATGTATCGTGCTGACCTCACGATAGAAAATGTCGCGCGCGGTGAGCTCGTCCGAGACGTAAGCCTCAGGCTTTAAGGTTTCGTCTATTATAGGATCCAGAGTCTCGGGATGTCTAAACGAAAAAATACGTGTAAACACAATGAACCATTATTAAACGTAGCGGAACGATTAAACGACGAAAACAGAACACACCAACCTGTTTTGTAAATTGTAGATCGTTAATCCGGCGACAATCTTTTCGGCGTACTCGCCAAGGACGTGAGACGTCGACATGATTATTCCTCTATAGGTGACGGCGCAAAACTGGAAAAAATAAAATTTCCATACAATTCGAAAACAAAATTCTTCGGGTAGAAGGCAACAATTTTTTTTTTTTTTCGTTTTATCCGTTTCATTTATCTATGGACCACTAAAAACTCACCCTGTTCCACAAGTTGTACTCTTTGAGGAACGATATGAACAGATCCAACGCTTTTTGCTTCCCCTCCAACTGGTGAGGAATTTGCACTGATATTACGGCGCTCATCGTCATCGCTGTAAAAAATATCGCCGCGTTGAAATTTGTGTCCACAATTTCACGGCCTAACGGCGAAAAAAAATTAACTTACACAAGTCCCGACGATTCGTCCAGCGCGGGTCGTTGGCCGGATAATCGTCTATCAAATTTTTTGCGACTTTCAAAATCAGCGTGTCGAGACTCGCGTCTATGTCCATGACGGGCTCTTCTTGCAGCGGGAATAATTCTGCGAGTATTTGTTCACACTCGGCCTAGGGACAAACAATTTATTAAATAGTTATACTACAATCGATCGTTTCAATCTAATCGGAAGAAAATTTGGCTACATTTTGTCAATGTTGTTACTAACAGATAAGTCGTATCGATGAATTCTACTCACTAAAAAAAAAAAAAAATAGAAAATAAATATAAATACCTTGCTCTGACGAAGACTAAGCAAGAATGCAGCGCACAATTGTTCAACCGCATCCGAACTGTAGTACATCTCCCTCAACTTGTCGTTGCTGACTAGAGTCGTGAAATTCTCGGTCACCATACTATTGTTCAGTCCATAATCCATACTATTGTTTGCCTCGGTGTAACTTCTGATAATTTTCATTAAAAATAAAACGTTGTTTATAATCATCTAGACTATTTTCCATACATTCGTGGGTTGTTATATTCTTAGTGGAGATTAAAAGAAAAAATACTAACGCGTTGAAATCTTGCGCCGAAAAATCAGTCGGCATGACGGTGATGAGTGCGAGATTTCGCGTGAAAAGAACAGGAGTTCCGGAGCACAAAGCCCCGCCGAGAATCTGATCTTCCCCGCCCTTCATTAAGTCGATTTTGTCTTGTTCGTGTTCATTCGTACCTGCGAACAATCGTGTTAGTTTTTTTTTCACGGGTAAATTATTATGTAATATACCGTGAAATTAAATCACCGCAAATTTAATTAACTAGGCTAATCACACGCGCTGGCGCGCGTGCCTGAAAAACTTGCCAAAATCACCTCAGAAATTTGTTCTTTTCAAAATATCGACTTTTAACTTATACCATCATTCTCAAGTCGCATATTCTACTCCCGAAAACACTGGTTATCAACCTTTTTTAATCGATTTTGAAAAAAATATTTTTTTGGCGACGAAAAAAAAAAAAAATTCTGTGAGAAATCGTAGATCCGGCTCCCGACCGAAAATCGCCAAAATCGACTCCAATTTTTTTTTCTTTTTAAAATATCGACTTTTAACCTATACTCGACCTCGGAAATGTTTATTTCAAAATATCACCTATAATAGGTCAATCAATTTTGCGCTGCTGCGCTCTTATAAAGCTTTAAAAGGTTACGGGTGTTGCCCCGCCTGTCCTCTTATGAAATTTTTCAAATTTGACACCAAACTGATTTTGTTTATCACGGACTTTCCTGGCAACCAATCACAGCTCTAATAGTTTGCTAACAATGCTTTTCATTACTCATGAACTTTTCAAAAGAGGGATAATCAAATTTAATTTATTATTAAGCAAATTATTATTTCAATTATTAATTAATTATTTTTACATTATACCACGGTAAATGTAATTAATAATTGAATTATACTCACTGTTAACGGCAATGACGGTCTGATGATTGTAGACAATAGCTTCCCATCCCGACAATATAAATCGGAAAGAGAGGATCGTTGATTCTAGGTCGTCGTGATGCATGTCGTGCATTATGGGACCGATTTTCACCGGCGTGAACCACTTAAAGGAGTTCGTCAACGTGGTTCTCGTTAATGGAACGAGACCTTAAAAACAGATCGAAATATGTAAATTAACTAGATACAAAAAAGAAGAATGAGAAATTGGGAAAATTTGACTAATAATTACCAATCGCAAAATGAATTTGTGGCGAGACGTCGGCGCAATGTGCAGCCATCAGCAAGACTATTCCTTCGTCGCAAGACTGCATGTCGATCAACCAAGTGTCCACACTTTGAGGATTGCAGGCGCTGGACTCCTTATTACAATGAAGAAATTAAAACATCTTCCACAAACATAATGCATTGGTAATTTCATGACATTTTAATTTGACAACTGAAGAAAAGAATATATGTCAAACAAATTTTTAAAACAAATATTTTGCAAATACCCAAAATCGTCTCTGGAAGGCTTGCGAAACTAGATGACCGATGTCCTCGTCGAATTCCATTTTTTCTTGCTCACCGAGTGGAAACGACCAATACTGCAGCGACGAACCCGCGAGGATCAGAACCCGAGATCCTCTGTCGCCGACGGCGCTGCACGTTACTTTTACTAATTTCTAGCAAGAGTAAAAAATAAATTAGCATCTTTTTTTGTATCTGGTGCTTTTTTTTAGCGATGCGAGGACTTCGCGTACCGTTTCCATGACGGGAGACTGGGGCATCGCTCCGAATATCAGGGACGACATGCGACGTCCGATTCCGCCGAGCCATCCTTGACTCGTGCGCAAGACGCGGCAGGAAATCTGATTTCTCCCGCCGACGAACTGCGGCTGCAACAGAGCGACCGTGCAAGTCGTTGTGGCGAGGATGCAGCCGTGACCGGGCACGTAAGTCAGGCAGTCGACCTCCTGGCCGGCGAGCTCGGCGCTGGTCTCCACGGACGAACCTTCGTGAGCTACGCTCGCCCAGAAACGCACGACGCCTTCTGGGGAAACGGCGATACAGCTTGGCACCTGCGATGCAGCGTTTCATCGAAATATTAATAGTTTGTTAAGATTACTTCGAAAAGGATGTCGGGGCGCGAGATGGGCTAATATATTATTATATTTGTAAATAAAAAAAGTCATTTTTCGCGTTTTTCTCGCCGATCTTTTATTTTTCAAGCCAAAAAATCGATTATTAAAAAAGCGAAACCTCGATTTTAGTGAAGTGACGAAATTTCGAAAAAAGTGCGAAGACACTTTTATTTTTATTTTTTTTTACATTGCATTTAGATGTAATTTGGCAGTATACAACGAATTCGCCATTAGTTTCTTTCTAAATGCAATAGTTTTCACAAAAAATGTTAAAAACTTGATTATATTAATTCTTTTTGCATCAATTATAAAAATGTATATAAAAATGTGTTATAAAAATGTAATGTAAAAATGTATTACAAAAGTGTGAAGGAGTAGGTATTTTTATAACATAAAAAATAAACCTTCCACAGCAAATATTTACCTGTTGACCCTGCGGCAGCCACACAGCAATGCACTCAGCCTTGTGCGCAAGATCGCTTTGAGGCAGCAACAATTCCCTGCATTGACTTTTAAAAGTGCGTCTCTGCTTGGGATCGTGTATTGTGGTTTTGCATTGCCAAACGAGGAGTCTGCGACCGCAGACCAGCCAGGCCCAGCCGTCCGGCGAGACGCTGACGCTCACTGCCGCATGACGATCCACGAACGTCAAGGCCTCAGTCACGAGAACCGGCAACGACGATCCAAAACTTTCGACTACGTGACTGGCGGTCCTGCAAATCACCTGCACGGACTGATTGGAGCGTCCAGAAACACTGAGGGCGCTTGAAGAAGAAATTTAAAAAATGTGTAAAATGAGAAAAAAAGATCGACGTTATTGTAATAAAATTCGTTGCTTTGGAGCGTTTGAAAAAACTTACGTATTTTTTTTCAACGACTGCACTATTGACATTCGTTTCCGAGGTGAGGTTATGCTCTTTCCGAGCAAACTGCCAATGCTCTGACGATCCATGTTTTCTCGCGCGCAAAATTGTCCTCAGGTTGTTTCGGTAGCATCAATGACACCTTAAACTTGACATTCGGCCGAAAATCGAGGGCAATCGGGTTACTCGCGAGCCGGCATGGAAACGACGAAATGCACACCGCACCGCAACAGTTTGCGGAGTTTGAATTATACGACGAGGCTTGCAAACCGTTTGAGCATGGAGGCTGCCGGACCCATAGATCATGAGAGGATCACAGCTCCGTGAAGTTAGCCGCGCTATTTCAACTAATTAATTTTTTTCCTTTTCTAATAATTTGGTGATCGTTCGGTGGTCATTGATGACCTGATTAAATCGTTTGATTCTTTGGCAGTAATTAAGCGGTTAAAAAATAAATAAAAAAATTTGCGTAATGTTAGCCGGTTTTCTTTTTTAAGGACACGTGAAATACCGACTGCGGTAACAAAAACTGTAATGAAGTTTTTTTTACGAATATTTGCATTTACAGCTAATAGATGAAATTCATTCCGTGCGGATTTCACCAGTGCAGTGAATGAATTTCTTCTTTTAGCTGTAAATGCAAATATGCGCAAAAAACGTTTATTAGAGTTTTTATTACCGCAGTCGGTATTTCACATGCCCTTTTATAAGGCGAGGCGAAATCACCGTGAGTGCGAGGGAGATAGAAAATAATTTTCGGACCAACAATTCACGGAAACTAGACACATGCCAGGAAAAATCGAAGTTTTACACCAACCAGAATCGAAAGAGGAATGGTGTAAAACTTTTCTTTTCTCCGGAAACGTTGGGCATCGTCGGAAAGATTGGTTACAGTTTTTATTACCGACTGAGCCCGACGAACGACATCGGCTTCAAAGGAATCCCCGTTCGACGATTGGTCGAGCGACAAGCTCGGCTTCTCATTGGCTACTGATTTTCGCATGCCTAACTTACCTAGGGACCTTGATGGTTCCACAAAGTGGTTGGCGAAGTCCTCCAGGTTTGTGACTCGAAATTGTCAATCGTGTATACAATTCATGCTCAGGTGTTCCAGCGTATTGAGTTCAGAGCGAATATTCGCAGTCCCGAGAGGTGTAAATTCGAAGTCGGGTCCGTCGGCGAGGCCAGCGAGGAAAAAGTCAAAATTCGTTCAAATGCAGACGAGAAGCCCGCGGCGACCAATCCACGAGTTTTTCGTCCACGAAGACCCGAGAATTGCGAAAGCAGCGTCGGAAAAGCTCTGCGCCATTCACGTTCCGCTTAAATAAATAATATATCGCTGCTGCACATCCCACGGGCAACATATTTAACCGAGAAACACGTAACACGAGCCGCGAACGAAACGCCACATAGACAGCAAAAAAATGAGTTCGGTGAACATGAGTTTCGGCTTTGAGAAAAATGCGGAAAATTCGTTTTAGTCCGTTACCCCTGGACCGTGTGTGAGGCAACGCATCGTTTCGAGTAAGTAGAAAACTCTGTGCACGACGGATTTTTTTAGGTTAGTCGACGTTTCGCGACGACGCAACAGAGAAGCAGATAGTTTGTCGTTATTTTTTGGCGCATCAACGCCGAGGGCGACGTCGAGCGCCCTCGACCTCAGCTTTCGGTGCAATCCTCGAAGCTAATGGTGAAAACAATTAATTTCGCGTTATCCATAAGTCGCAACAACAAGTAACCTGTACTCCAACAGTTGTCTATCTCTTCTAATCTTGGATAGTCGTCTAATTCAATGTTTACGTTATTCGTATTGTTTTCGATTATTATTATTCGCAGTTAACTCCAATCATAAAATTTTGATAGCGTAAATTTTAGACAGGTTTAACGTTGCTCGATTATACTTAGGATTATACATCATCTCTAACTTAGATATTAGTTAGATATTAAGTTAGGTTTTTATTTTTATTATTTATCTTAGCATCAGTGATTCATTTTATTCGTGAATTTTCTAATGTGTATTTTTGTGTTATTTATCGTGTAATCTTGGTTCAGCTGTGAAAGGTCATGTTTCGGAAACATCAATAAACACCATAGATAAGGAGACTACTCAGGAAGGGAAAGTAACGAGTCATTGTAAATACGGAGAAATATTGAGAAAGCAAAAACATGTAAATTGTAGGTAGGTTTTTTTATGTTGCTCCATTTTTGGATCAATATAATGTATGCACTTTTAAGTGGAAAGAAGCTAATTTATAGGGTGAGATAAATAAAGATAGAAAGTAATAATGATTTTTGCATAGAAATACAAATTAACGGCCAGAGTATAACAAGCATTTCAGGATTTTTAGTGATTGTGTACTCTGATTATTTAACCATAAGACAACAGATTTATCTATAGCGTAAATTAACAGGGGATCTTAAATAAAACGCAGTCATATTTGGTCCTGACGACTCACCGTATGGAGATGCGTCTTATGGCTCAAATCACAGAACTTTTCCAAGCAATCTGCTCACGGCTTTGCATGTGACCTACATCCATAGCAAATTGCGATAACTAGTATTTCCAGTAGCAAATCATGAAACCTTTGTACATGTAACTAATAACACAGGGTCTTTATCTATATATTTTCTACATATATTAAAAAAAATGTGTATATATATATATTTAACTAATCCTTTTTCCATATGTACAAAGTTTCCAACAAGTTGTGTTTTCTAATATCTTCCGGCTAATCCAAACCAAACCTCGCGAAAGACCCTCAAATCAAAGATCATTACCACCCCCAGCTCGCCAGTGAAAAGAACCCAATGTCTGAAACTCTCTTTGCTCTACCAATTTGCAGGTAGTCTTGTGAAAAAAAATCTGTATAACGATTTGGAGGGGCTGCGATCCGATCGAAAGAGTGGATTCATCGCGACCGAATTCGCCGATCATAAAAGGCCTGCGGTCCGCGTCGATCGTGGGACCTTCCTTGACTTCGCGATAGAAACCGTCGTTCCCCGGAGTTCGGCTCGCCGGTTGCGCCGCCCCCGTGAGAATGCTCGAGAAGATAGCCGCCCCGTTGTCGCACTACAAGAAGATCCTCAAGGATTTTCCACGCAACATGATCTTCTGCTTCGCCTACGGCTCCGGGGCGTTCAAGCAGAAGAGCGACCCGACGAGAAACATGCTCGATCTCGTCTTCGTCGTCCGCAACTCGAACCGATGGCACGCGGAGAACATGCGACGAAATCCCGAGCACTACGCGCAGCCGCTGAGGTTCCTGGGTCACAAGGTAGTGACGAACATCCAGGAGAGCTGGGGCGCTAAGATTTATTACAATACTCTGATCAGATCGAGCGAGGGTCGGCTTATCAAGTACGGAGTCCTTTCCGAGGCCTCCCTGGTCGAGGATCTTCTCGACTGGAACGTTTTGTATCTCGCCGGGAGGCTCCACAAACCCGTTCAGGTTTTGGTCGAGCCCGACGAGAATTCCCAGCTTCGCACGGCCCTCGTGCAGAATCTCCACTCGGCCGTGCACGCGGCGATGCTTCTGCTGCCCGAGCATTTCACGGAGCTGGATCTTTACAAAGTCATCGCCGGTCTGTCCTACAGCGGGGATTTTCGCATGACCTTCGGCGAGGACAAGAACAAAGTCAGCAACATCGTGATGCCGCAGGTCGAGAGCTTCAGGGAGCTTTACGCGCCGGTTCTCAAACATTTCGACAAGTACATCGAGATCCCGAAGACCGAGACGGCCGCGATAATGTGCCATCAGGACACCAGCCCGGCCGCGAGGATATTTCATCTGAATCAGCTGCCGCGAACGCCCCAGGTGAAACTCGTTCGCGCCTGGTCGCAGGGACCGAGATCCAAAGACACCGAGGACTGTCTTCGAGCCATTGCGCACGATCCGGACTGCAGCGAACTTTTGGAGCAGTCGCTGCAGGAAATTGTCTGGCAGTCGAGCGTCTCGCAGAGCCTCAAGGGAATCGTCACCGCGGGTCTATTCAAGTCGGTGAAATACGGCGGCGCCAAAGTCATGAAGATGATCTCGTCGGACGAGAAGCTGGATACGGTGAAGAAACTCACCAGTGGTCAGCGCGAGATGGTTCAGTTGGGGAAAATGCAGAAAATTGAGAAACTCGTGGAAGCCGGCGAGAAGAAAAATTTGGTGGAGAAAGACACGCAGAAATAATAGAATTGTAGCGGATTTTTTCGTCACTGTATTATCTCTCTTTCTCTCTCTCTCTCTATCATTGTACAAAGTATTAAAATCTTTAATCGTGAATAAAGTCTGTGTGTTTAATTGTCGTTGTTGTTCACTGAGACGCTTGTAGTCCCGGAAAAAAAACGTCGTTTCGAATGGAAAGTAGTTTTACTTCGAGTCTCATTGATCGTCAGCAACGTTTGTGATCGGCGCTAGGCCCACGAAAAAACAATCTACCAACCGATTTCAAGCTTCAGACGATTTTCTTCAACGATTTAGCGGAAGCAAAGAAATCACGTTCAATCGAAATCCGAGCGGTTTATGAATTGCGGTCACGTTAGATTCAAACGGAGAAATCGTATTGCAATTGCAATCCTAACTGAATGAATGTACAGTATTAATCAGGTCACTGGAAACTCGCTTAACACTAAAACTCATGCCTGAAAAAAAAAAAAAAAAGAAACGTGTGTAGGAATATATTGATCGTTAATACTTTCTTGTTACTTACACCGTCCACTTTTCTCACAAACCTATTTCACGAATATCCATTTATTTTTCAGCGTCCCTGTAGATTATGACGACGATGGACTCGGACTCGGAAAGTCAGGACAGCGACGAGGGTCGACGATTCAGGTTCGAGGCGACGCGAAAGGATTCCCTGGCCGGTTTGCACTCGCGAAAGCGAAGATCCTCACCGGCGCGAACGGACACGAGGCGAAGATCGCGCTCGGTCGACCGCGGCAACCGCGATCGACGAGGAAACGTCGAGCGGGCGAGACACGATCACAACAAGCAATCCCGCGGCAGTTTGGACACGAGGAGGCCGTCCAGAGACAGCGATGCGAAGCATTCGAAGGACGCGAGCGACTCGGCCAGAGTCGGATCCCGGCACAAGGACAGCAAGGACAGCAAGGACGGCAAAGACTCGAAAAATCCGTCGAACTCGTCGTCGAATCACAAAGGATCGAAGCTCCCGCGCGAGTCGTCGTTGAAAATCTCGCGCAAGGACTCGAGAACCCGAGAACGAGACCGCCGACGTTCGGGCGAGCGATCGTCGGATCGATGCTTCGACGAGAAGCAGCAGGACAAACACGCGAATAAATCCAGCGTCCGAAGCAAGCGGCACTCGAGGGACCGAAGTCGCGAGCGATCGCACCAAGGCAACAGACCGAAAATCGCCGCGGACATCAGCCGCTCGCGCGACAGCGAGCCAAGCAAAACCGAATCCGCAAGAAAAATCGCGCGTCGCGAGAGCGAAGCGAAGAGCGCGAAAGACGCGAGAAGAAACGTGGAAACAGCAACGGCAGCAGCAGCAACGAACGTAAACAGCGAGTCGGACGCGAATTCCCGAGCGTCTTCGCCGTCCGCGCGAACAGACTGCAAGGATCTCAATTTGTCAGACTTCGACATCGTCTCGGACATCGACGAGAGTTCGCCGGAAAATTCGAGCTCGCGACAGATGACAAAATTGTCGACGCGGCGACGAGCCGAGAATTCGCTGCCGCACGAGAGCGACTCGGGAATCAAGAGACGAGTGTCGAAGCAGCAGTACGAACGTCTGTTGAAAAGACAAGCGGTGAAGAATCGTCGCAGTCTCGAAGAGTTGCACAAGGTAAAGGCGGAGAACGGCGATCACCACGCGGCCGGTACCAGTAACAATAATCGTAGTGCGCTTTCAGATTCCCCATTAGGCGCCCGAGCGCCAACGACTGTCGGGGCGCCGGCCGCGAGTCTAACGGACGACGCGAATGCGCGGCGAAAAGCCGAGACGAGCAAGCGTAACGATAAGGAGGGAAATCAGTCGGACTCGGATAATTCGCGGTCGAACAGCTCGACTTACGGGCCAATCTTGCCGCCGAAAGTTAGCGGCACTTCGGGCTCGCGTCGTGTCGAGGGAAAGAACGACGGGGAAGCCGCGCGGGCTAAGGAGAAGGAGAAAATCGCGCCGCCGAGAGTTATCGGGCCGATTATACCGGCGCATTTGCGACAGAGCGTCGAAGCCGGTGAAATCGACGCTGAAGACACTTTTGGTCCCGCGTTGCCACCACATTTGGAGCGGAATAAGAGCGTCGATCGAGACTGCGAAGACGAAGCCGCGGGTTCGCCGGTTGGGGCTGGTAAAGTATCGAAAAGCGAAGAGGAATCCGCGGGTGCAAATCGGGAAGCGTCGGAAGGGGAGGATGACGATATGATGGGGCCTTTGCCGTCCGATCATCCCTCGCTGGAAAACGACCTCGTTCAACGCCAGTTGGAGCTTCGCGCGCGACGACTCAAAGCCGAACTCGCCGTTTGTGTGAGTTTTTTTTACCGATTCGGTGGTCTTAGTTTTTTTAACGTTGGTCGTGTGAATTTGGATGGAAGATAAATTATTTGGGATTTCTTTTTTTTTTTTTGCAGGACAACGAAGACGAAAAAAAGCGCGAGGAATGGATGATCGAATTACCTGCGCCACAGACGGTCAGCCTGGGCCTCGCGCCTCGCAAATTTCGGGTTCGACCGGCACCCGACATGTCCGACCGATCTTCTTGGACCGACACACCGGCTGATAAGGCGCGCAAACGAATGGAAAAGGTTCGTCTCTCTCTACTTGCGACCAATATCATTTTTTTAGATAATGATTTTAGTGGTTTTTCTTATCGCTGATGTCTTCAATTGCTTCGTTTGTGCAGCTTGAAAATAGGAACGTCACCGACGAGCCGAGGATAAGTCACAAACGGGACACCAGCGACGTCTGCAGCGAGACGGAGAAGTCGAGGAAGCGTCAGAAATCGTTGGTCGAGATACATCAGAAGAAGTTGCAGAAGAAGAAGAAGGTTAGACTTTTTCGCGAGATTTTGTTTTTCGATTATTCAACGATATCCAAGAGACTGGAGGGTAAAATTCATCGATACCGGATTTTCGCAGAAAGAGGAGAAGGAGGCGAAGAGGATCGGAAAAACGGCGGAGAGGAGGCCGTTCGATCGCGACGTCGATTTGCAAGCGAATCGCTTCGACGAGGCCCGCAAGAAGTCGATGTTCATGAAGTCGCGCGAGCTCGACGATCGATTTTCGCGTGGGAAGATTTAATCCCGGAACCGAGCGATTCGTTGGATGTTGGACACGGTATTGTGCACTGTATAATTCGAACGCCATCAGCAGCAAGTGGTACCGCCAGGTGTCTTGGACATTCAGATTATGTCACTTTTGATACGACAAATGTACAAGGGAACCATCGCTCGCGCGCGTGACACAAGTTCCGCGACGCAAGTTCGTCCGCAACGCGATTTATGTGGTGCATTCACACACAATCGATTTTTCGAATTCTCGATTTTTCGATTTCTCGAATTCTCGATTTTTCGATTTCTCGATTTTTCGATTTCTCGATTTTTCGATCTTTCGAATCGACTTTACGTAATTAACCAGCCGATTGTGAACTCGCAATCGGTCGAGACTGTATATTTTTGTTTCCCACAGCGAAAAAGTTTGTAATTATTGACTACTCCGGAAGCACCCGTGGAGCGATGGTATCCTGTTGATAATTGTGCTGAAAGGACGCCGTTCATTTGTACCGTATTAATATAAATCCGTGGATATGGAATAATAATAAATAGGACGTTTTTAAACACTGTCGATTTTCTAAAAAAAATCTATATATCGCTACATTCTCATTTTTCGTCCCCGACATTTATAGACGAATATGCGGTCGGTAAGTTAGTTTCCTGTTATCGATCGAGTTGACTTCCTTACCGACTGAAGGTCAATCGGATAATTTTATTTTCTCTCACAATTCGTAATTTTCCGACCGTTGATAACACAACACTCGGTGCGTCGAGACACCCAAAGTATTCCGCCCAATTTCGCCAGCTAGCGCTGGGCGTTCGTCGAACGTCTGCTGGCTTCGCGAGGCGATCCATAATCGGGAGCTAAGCCATGGGCGCCCCGTGTAACTTTCACTGACACGCTCGCGTCCGCACCGAGTGTTTTTCCAGAATAATCGGGAGTGCTCGGCCCTCGGTAAACACAAAATGTTATAGAAACGGGTGAACGATAGGTGGACGCGGGTGACTCGAGTGGTGCGTGCTTCGTTCGATCGCGGTGGAGCCGGCAGCGACGTGAGAAACGCGAAATCGGTAGTGACGAAGGATTCGCGACGTGCATCATGGGAACATTGTGCTCGGAATTCCTCGCCTCCCGAGTGTCCTGTCAAAATCCCAGCTAGACGCGCCGAACATCCCAATCCGAGTCCCTCGCGCATTGCGTCGCGGAAAACGCGAGCAGAGCAAAAGAAAAAAGCCCACAAAAATGGCAGATACTGTCAGCTGTCCGCGCGCGTCTCTGTCGTGCATCGAAAACTCTGCCGATCGTTCAGCCTGACGTCGCCGTCTCAACGGGAAAGACAGAGAGAGGAAAACTCGCCGAAAACACACCGAGAGATCAAATCGCCGTCGTAATCGCAGCGACCGCGAACTTCCCCCTCCCCTCCATTCTTTGGCGTCGCGTAAACGGAAGCTCGACGATTATGCGTGGAATCTCGTGGGACGCCCGACGTGCTTCACGGGGATTTTGAAGGCGACGTGCGAGTGGAATTTCAGCGGGAAACATCGGCGTCCAACTGGTTAGTGGTCGATTAGACCGTTTCGTATCGATTAGCGTGTTTTATACATCGATTCGGGCTCTACGTGTGGGTCGCGTTCGTTCGCGATGTGTCGAAGCGATACGTGACGACGAATGACGTATATGTATACAGAGTTCGAGGCTCTCGAGTCTCGAGTTTCGTCGGTGCGAGGACCCCGCGCGAACCCGTCGACATCTGTTTACACTCATTTTCGACGACCGTCGCTCGCGCGACGCGGGCCATCTGGATATTTTCATATCCGCGCGGGTGTTTTTTCTTTCGTCGCGCGGTCGCGAAACTTTCGTCAGTGCCGCCCTAGCGAATCCGAGCAACCGTTATTTTGTAGGTAGTGGCTGTACGGTGATTTACAAGTGACCGTCGTTATGAGATTCATTTTCAGTCTCTTTACCATCACACGACCATAAAGTTACCGATAAAGGGACCGTTGCTTTGGAACAAAAAAGAACCATGAAGAAACCGTGAGTCAAGGTAGCTAGTGAGTTGGTTCAACCTGCCAAAAGTGACCAAAAAGCGACGTACATTAACGACCGATTAGCGTTCGTTAATAGTTAGTCTTCTGTCATTACCGCGGTTACTCATATTAACCGCATAAGAACCCTAAACCGTGCATAAAACTGAAGTAATATGACATTGAATTTTGCATCGTTGGAATGCAACGAAATTTCGAAAAAAAAATTAATTCTAATTAACCCAAATGATGAAATTAGGTATAACAAGTCATCGTATCAATTAGTTTCTGCAATGATTTTTTATACCTAATTTCATCATTTGGGTTAACAAGAATTAATTTTTTTTTTTCGGAATTTCGTTGCATTCCAACGATGCAAACTTCAACATCATGAAGTCATCGTGTGGTTGTCAGACGGTTGTCGGTAGCTTCTGCGTAATATTCTAGTTCATTTTTGTTCCATGGCGGCCGGTCGGTTTTCGGTTATGCAGGGGTTCTTCGGATCTGCTAGGGCGACGACCGAATCTCTCACGCCAGCGGCGTATTTTTCGCCGCCTGTTTCACAATCGCCTTTGTTGATGTATACGCGCACGCGAGTCGCGCGACGTGTGCCGCACACAAAGCCTTATCGGGCCGCGCGGGCTGCGGCGACTCGCGTGCCTGGCTTCGCGGATAAACGAAGCGAGAGAGAACCGCGCGGTGACTACACGCTCGGCTATATTGGCTTTGTTTGGCCTATTATCAAAAGGTTTCCAGTTGCCTCCTGGGCTCCGGGCGCCGAGCGCGTACGTTGCACCGGCGAAAAGAAGAAAAAACAGATACCGACGAATCGCGTACGCGCAGTCAAGTGCACGTGCACTTGAAATAAAGGAACGGGCACAAATTACGATCATTACGCGCTCGGCGCTGGCGTTCGTAAACCTTTCGCGGAAAGCGCGGCGATAATACTAGTGGTACACGGACGGTCGCGGATTACTATGTAAATTAATTGTTAGTTGTGTAATGTACATTGTTGACCGCGGCGCACGACGCACCGCGAAAAATGTTGAAAATTGTACGGAGTCAAGTGCGCGTGCACTTGGAATAAAAGTATAGGCAAATTACGATTATTGTGAGGCTCGCGCTGGGTCTGGGGGATATTTCTCGGAAAGTGCTACATTGATTATTTTAATATACGAATATTCGTGTATTATTACTAATACGAGTTTTGGGATGGATATTGTGGGGTGAAAAAATGTATGCGGATGTATAGATTTCGGACGGGAAATATATTTTTAATGCAAATTGTGCGCAGTCAACTGCACATGCACTTGAAATAAAAAAGAAAAAAATCGTTAATTTACGTTTATGCCTGTTACTGGTTTTCATAAACCTGTCTCGGAAAGTACCGTAATAATGATGATGATGATAATAATAATAATAGTAATATACGAATATTTTGATATTACGACTATTACGGGTTCGAGGATAAGTGATTTTGATATTTAATATTGAAACGCCAAGTTTTGTTACGTAAAATTCCATGGAAAAAATTAATTTCGTGAATAAAATGTATTGTTTACTAGAAAATTGGATGTTTCAAATTAAGTCGATTTATTTAGGCGGTGAACGCGATGGCTGAAAATATTAAAAATTAAATCATTATTGGAACAGCAAAATAATTTCTGAAATATTTTCAGCAAAAAATAATGGAAATATGGAGTCGCTACAGTAACGATAATTGAAATAAAAATATATCCCATCGGGGCATACGTTGTTTTTGCGGCGCAGTAGCCGGGCGGTCTGCAATCACGTACACGTAACATCACAGAATCATGCGAGATCGGGAAATTATTGTGCGCATAGATAATCGCGTCTCCCTCCAGTAAATTATGTCACGATGTTTTTGAAGGAAGTTTCAAATGTACGGCGCGACATCGCAATTGAATCGTATGTCGGGATTGCGAACGAAAATATCAACCAGCCGTTCGATAGAGACGATCGATTGTCAAGGCAAACATATAAAACAGAATGGAGTATGAGTGACGAGTGTGGGAGGGGCGAGAGGGGAGGGAGGAGAGAGAAAGAGAGACAAACATTCCGGGCGACCCAATTGCATATTATTCTGTATTATGCATTCTATATCATTCTGACACCAGCTCCGCGGCGATTCCAATGCTTTTGCCTATGCATTTATTTTTCCATAAATCTTCTGCCATTTATCGACAGTTATTTTTCCTTCTTTTTTTTTTTATTAAACTAGCCCATACGCTGGCTTTTCACTAAAATCGTGGTTACTTTTTTTTGCGTCGATCGAACCTGAATTTTCTTCCTTCGTTCGAGAGAAAAATCGATAACGAGGGGAATGCTGCAAGGCGGAACGCGATATCTTGATTTTTTAATTTTTCACCGAATTTCAAAGCCGAAAGCCGCCTTGCGTTTTTAGCGAAAAAAAATGGTTCGATTTCGTAAAGATTGGAAACCCTATCCGATAGGAAATTTCGCGGTGATTTAAAAAAACACCGTAGCTTGCTCAAAACATTGAAAATTCATCGAGAATAACGCAAAAAATTACATTTTTATGATTTTGGAAATATTAGACTATTGTAAAACCACAAGCAACCTCGGCGCCTTCTCGTCCACACGATTTCTTTAAACATGCAAATGTGCACAGCTACAGAGATATAAAAGACGGCCGATAAATTCTGTAAAAGCGATAATCGTGATTTCCCCGCTGGTTGACATTGACTGACGATCGAAGTCTCGCTCGGTCGTTCGACGCATTAATTTTTCTTTCTAATTATCGATCGTTAGCGCTCGAACGTTGTAACTTATTCATATACGGCTTCTAACACTCTGTACATTTTTTCTAAATCAGGAGGAAACGTGATCAACATGTGAGGACCCGCGTGGCGAGACGCAGAGAAGATTTTCTCTCGGTACCAAATTGCGGAAGGACAACACAGACTCAACGATGAAGCTCGTACCGGCGGATTACATGGGTTCCACGGCGATGGACCGCAGATTCAGCGGTCCCATGCTGCCCTGGATCACCAGTGAAATTAAAAAGAGAAGCACCAAAGAAAGGGTTTGTATATTTGTTTCGTTTTTCGTATCTCATTTTTTTACTTACGCTGGTTTCTTTCTTGTATTTATCAGGCAACAATACCTTTTTTCACGGTCGAAAAAGAGCGAAAGGAAAGAAGTGGAGAATGTATAGGAAAAAAATCGATCACGTTGAAGTTTGCATCGCTGGAATGCGACGAAATTCAGGAAAAAAAATTATTGTAATTAACCCAAAGGACGAAGGGCACGCATTTTTTTTATACCTATTTTCATCATTTGGGTTAATTAAAATTCATTTTTTTCCGAATTAGGCATTCCAACGATGCAAACTTCAACATCATAAAAATCGCAGATTTGTCAAATTAGCAAGACATTCACGATCATTTTTTTTATTCAATACTCTTGCCACCGTACAAGTATTTTTACAATTATTCCCTGTGCACTTTAATTGGAGTAAAATTTTGCGAGAGCGACGCAAAAACAGTCCTTCGATTCTCATGACACGTGAGCGCGATTGTCAGACCCAGATTAGATTCGATGCTATTCTCGTCTGAGGAAATCCTCGCGATGCTCGCGTGCAAAGTCGCGACGTGAGATTTCCCCGGGCATATTTCTTATTCAATTACAATACGGAGCGCGGGGCTGCCTGCGGCTCAGTGAGAAAACGTTTGTAATTTAGCTCATTGCCAATCCACCCTACGCGGTTTTTCCTGCTCGCATTGAGCACGCCGCGTCGACCCGGGGAGCGAAAAGAAGGAAAAGGAGAGCGCCGGAGAGAGCTCTTTAAATTGCCACATTAAATTCCACGCTCGGCTGACTCGCGTGCCGTTCTCGGCGATCAAATACCCGCGCTCGCTCCTCACGCCCCTTTCCGCATAATACGCGATATTAACGATGAATAATCATGTTTGCGAGGGTGCATAAAGTTCTCGTGCTTGTTCTCCTCTCCGTCTTTGCTCGCGCCCCGCGGCCACCACGGTGGATTCAACGCCCACGACTTCGACGTTACGTTTCTCGCTCGTGTAACAAACTCGCCCCCCGCGCCTGTCGCTCCTTCTTAGCCACCGCAGCCCGTTCGCGATTCTCATAACTCGGCCCCCCTCCGCTCTTGGGTCGTTCACACGATTAATCACTTTTTAATTACCCTCGAAATAATGATACGGCTTTAATGATGCACCCATTCGGAGAACAAAAAACAACAAACCGCAAGAAACGGATGGCAATTCTTTATCTTCTCGTTCCACGCGATTCCAGCGTAATTGATAAATTTAAACGACGGACGAGCGTGAAAGCCGCACGCTCGAATCGACTCGGCGCTCGAGCGCGAAACACAAGAAGTTCGCGCGGCGATGACGTCGTACCCCGCGGTGTAGATACGATAGGCCGTGGGTGGGATATAGAGGGAAAGAAATATTTCAACGAGTCTGAAAAATTTAAGAGCGCGTAAAAAGGCTTTCGGACGTTATTGAACTTTGGTGAAATTCGCGCTGAAGTTCAACGGAAACGAGCGATGAGTGAAACTTCTGGTAGTTCGTGAGACTCTGTGGAGCTTTCTCGGCTTTTCTTTCAAAACTTTACTTTTTTGTGTGCTTTTGTAAGCCACATCGAACGCTCGATTAAGAATTTTTAATTATGCACTCACATTGAAAGTCCTTGGCTTCGCAATTATTCAGATTTCATTTCGAAATTAATTCATGCGTTAACGATTTCGGAGAACTTGAACAAAATTATTTCACCAATGTATTTATGTACCTTCGTAATATGTCGGTAAAGTTTGCATCGTTGCAATGCAACGAAATTAAAAACAAAATATTAATCCCATGCAAATTTAAATAATTAACAAATTATAAAAATTTCCCAAACTAAATTATTTCACCTCATAAGGGCATGTGAAATACCGACTGCGGTAATAAAAACTGTAATGAACGTTTTTTACGCATATTTGCATTTACAGCTAAAAGAAGAAATTCATTCCCTGCACTGGTGAATTCAGGAGGGAATGAATTTCTTCTTTTAGCTGTAAATGCAAATATGCGTAAAAAACATTCATTACAGTTTTTGATACCGACTGGGCTCGACGTGGATGTTTCACATCGCCATAAGGGGGTGAAATTATTTTGAAAAATTATACAAACAAAATTATTTCACCTCATTAGGGGGCGAAATATCTTTTTATTTTTAATTTCGTTGCATTGCAACGATGCAAACTTCAACGTCACTTCGTAATACGCTTTTATGAGAGTTTTCATTTCCCATCAATAGAATTTGCGTCGTGGATTCTACTGTAACTCTCGGTGGCTGACTATTCAAAGGAATCCCATCTCTTCGTGTCAGTTTTGTATTCGTTCGTCGAGACGTTAATACGGACAATACACACGACGGTCATCGATGTTCACAGACCGATTGGCCTCTCTCCTTCCACGCGAGAAACCGGCAGAGCTGAATAAACATTTTTCATCTCCAAAGAAGTCAAAATTCTCGAGCCGCGGTCCACGCCGCTCTCGAAACGAATTATGCAAAAAGTTTTACGGCACCTGATAATCACGTACATCGAGGAGGCGAGCGACTCAAGTGGAAGGCCGTGCGAGCTCGACAAACAGCTCGCAAACATTTCGCGCGCACTGCAGTCAGTCAGAATTCGCTCTGTGTTTTGCAACATTCAATAACGACCGAGCGGTAATGTCGCTTCGAGTGCCCGCTCGTGGCGTAAAGTTCGGTAACTCGTGGCCAAGTCTTTTTCATCGGTAAAAACGCGCCACTTGAACTCTGCATGGCACGAGCCCTTTTTTTATTGTCGCTCGAGCGTGACGGTATTTCTCAGCTGGCAATCACTCCCGGCACGTTGAAACATGTGTGCCCGAGCTCGACAGCAACGGGAGTCGCACCTTTCGAGAACTCAGGTTTTCCACATTCGTTTCACTACACAAATACAGCGAGAACTTGGCCACTCGGCTCGGGACTCCGGTCAAACTCGTTCGTCATTAATTCGAACGATATTGCAGTACATTCAACGATCGACATCGTCGCCCGAACGTTATTTATTCAGGCAATCGAATGAACTGGTAGTCAGATTACAGTTCTGATAAATCAACAGTTATCATTTTTTTTGTGAGCTGACGAACGGTAATTGTCGAATCATACTTAGGCTTCAATAGCGCTAACACAAAATTACTTGGATAAAATGACAAATGTTTTTCCTGATTTTTTATCAGCTCGCAAGGAATTTTCGAGGGAAAAAAGGCTCGAAAAGCGGGTCACGTTAGATAATCCGGGATCGCCCGTTGAAGATATATACCGATCATAAAATCACTTTTCCACGTGGAACACACATTGTATTATCGGGTCACGTCGATTGCCTCGCAGTCACTTCAATCTCATTTCGTGTCAAACGCGTACAACGTTTATTATAGAGTGTCGAACCTCCGTGTACGTCACTGAAACGCTAACTCGACTCGTGTGTGATTGATCGTCTGGCAAACAGAAGTCGTCGCGTATCCGAGGGAGGCTACCACTCCAGTTTAGTGCACAATATACCCACAATGGCAATATATTATCGTGCGAGCGGTGCCTCACGATGTCGTAAATCTACGAATAATACGCTCGTTCACGTCATTTTATTACGCGTTCATTCAAAAAGGATCTAAAGTCTTCAAGTCGTAGTAATCCGCCTTAAAAACAAAAACAAAAAATACGACGAAAAAAAAACAGGAGCGATGAGACCAGAGTTGTAAATCTCTCATTTTTACAGAAATAAAATTGATGGTACGATTGACATTGTAATTATGTTTTTATAATAACTAGGGTAATCACACGCGCTAGCGCGCGTGTCTGAAAAACTTTTCACCAAAATCGACCTCAGAAATAGTTTCTTTTGAAAATATCGACTTTTAACCTATACCATCATTCTCAAGTCGCATATTCTACCCCCGACAACACTGTTTACCAATACTTTTTACTCGATTTTAATTTTTTTTTTCTTTTTTTTCAGAAATCATAGAACAATTAATGAATTTTCGGCTGATCATTTTTTACAGCAGTTACTAATCATTCCGATAAATTCTCTCAGGTGAACCTTCTGGTGGCCTCGGGTTACATATCAGCCTACACGAAGAACGAGGAGGAGCCGCTTTTCCGGCACCTATTGAGCGGCACCTCGAAGCCTCAGCCGGTGTCCGCGAGCAGCCAGGACAGCAAGGGCGGAAGTTTCGTTTACTTCATCAAGGGCGACGACGGCCGTTTCCACTATCATCTCTTCAAGGTCAAGGATAACGAAACCGTGAGTGTGTCGAATATACGTCAGACGCGGATCTCTCGCCACGCACCGCGCTCTCGATTAACGCCGGTTGGCGCGTGATCGCGGGTGCAAAACCATCAAGACAGATCAAGACGGATCGTATCGGTCTCTCTCGAACGGATCGCTTTTTTATTGGTGGGAGACCCCGGCGCACCGTTCGAGAGCCCCGCGGCGGTTTGCATGCGATTATGTAAGCCTCACGCGCCGCTCGAGCGTGCGATGCTTCCACCATTAACCGGGGTATTCGGATTCTTGAATGAGATGACTTTTCCGTGACGCTCATAGTACGCATCTCTCTCTCCTCCTCGTCTATTTCCGGGATATCGCCGCGCGGACTCCGCGCTCCACCTGCGCCGTCAGACAGTTTGGCAACCGCGTTACAAGCCGAAATTCCCACTCCAACGCGGAGAGTTCACAGTCCACGCGACTCGCCGAACGTGCCAACCGCCGTGTTCGTCGCGAAGGCTGGAAAATTTCCTCAATTTTCCGTCGCCCGGCGCGGTCGATCGATTCAACCACAGCTTCTCTCTTCGACCCGGCAACCCGTTGAGCTCTTTGCCAACACATGAATCCGCGGCACATAAACATTACGATCGTGTTTTCGAGATACCACGAAGTCTCAAAAGCTTCTCGAGAAGGCCCCGCGGCCTTCTCGAGGTCTCAACGTCCGCAACGTTTGTTTGTTTAATTCGCTTCGCTTCGTCGACTTACATCGCGCACAAAGTCTATTGGCAACGCGTTTTTGTCTCTCTGTAAAATTGCTAAATGCACCAGCCGCTCTCGGCAGGACTCTTTACAAGCGTCTCGCGGAGAGGAAACTTTCACCCGGTTCGTCGATGTGCCTGCAGGTGACAAAGTTGGCTGCGCCGGCTCACCCAGAAACTCGCTTACCTGTGCCAAGTCCGGAATAGCGGGAATAAAACAGGCTCCTCGTACCTCGAGTACGAAAAAAAAATGTGGAAAGACTTATTCCTGCGCAGGACTTCCCGTCGGGTTTCCAGGCTCGCGCAAGGAGGACTATCTAATGCTACCCTTCGCGGAATTAATGATAGTAATTCGTGATTTGTTTGCAGAGGGAAAATTTGCTACAATGTCTGAGTACAGCCGAGAAAAATTGCAACGATTACCCGGTTCCTTGGAAAATTGCAAAATGATAATGATACACAGTAGCAGCAATAATAGCAGCAGTACTTATTGCAACCTATGATAAATCCCCTCGGGATCGGAGTAACAAGAAATACGGCGAAACACACAAAAGCTAAGAAAGGAAGAACACGCAGATGGACTTAGAAGTTAGACTGGTTTCAAATCCCCATATTTTCACTAAAGCCACAACACAAAAACAAGAATTATGTTTATTTTACGCAGGTGAAAATTCATTAGAAATATCAGAGTAATATTTTCTTACCTTAATAATGATACATAGCAACAGCAGTAATAGCAGTAGTACTTATTGAAACCTATGATAAATCCCCTCGGGATCGGAGTAACAAGAAATACGACGAAACATACAAAAGCGAAGAAAGGAAGAGCAAGCAGATGGACTTAGGACTTCGTCTGGGTTTCGATTCCCATAGTTTCACTAAAGCCACAAAATAAAAACAAGAATTATGTTTATTATACTCAGGTAAAAATTCATAAAAAATATCAGTGTAATATTTCTTACCTAATTATAACCAAATTGAAATATCACATCTTCTAACTGCCGGAAACGACTTATAATTTTCAAATACTCTTTACCTTAGTCTCTAAATGACTAAATCATGTCAGACCGGCTTAAACTACATTCCGACGTATTAATATTCAGAGTCCCACGGGCCAAAGGTGCGCAGCTCGTAGCTTTAAGAGCCGGAAACATATCTTGCGCGTCTCTCCGTCCGTCTCGCATTCCAGCAGCGCCGGAAGCGCGGCTTTTCGTCAGGACGTTTAATTCCTCACGCGAGCGCCGCACAATGTGCGCCACGCTCGTAGCACGTAACCCCCGAGTGAATCCGCGATGCACGCGTCTTTCACGTGGCGCCGATCTGCTCTCCGCGTCTGGATATAAACTCGATCGTGTCGCGTTTATACCGCGCGGGCGGTTTACGAAGAAGAAGATGAAGAAGCGCAGAGCGAACAGGCGGAAGACACGACGACGCTGCGATCGTACGAGGTGCGAGTCGTTTCTTGGCTTCGACCGCGAGTCACCCAATCTCTTCGCACGGATTTTTCGGCGTATACATAGACAGGCAAAACTCTCTCGGTGTACACGGAGCAGAGTCATAACGCTCTCTCGCGGTCAGCCTAGGCTCGAAATAGAGCCACGTGAAGGAAGCCCACCGATCACGCATGAGCCTGATGACCAATTTCAAGACTGTCCCGACTGATTGACCGACCATCGTCATCGCCCAGAGCCACGCAGACTGCATTCGCAACCGAGTCTACACAATAATAGAGTCCGATCTAACGTTCTTGCCTGGCAGAGCAACCTCTTTCGAATTAACGCGGATTTTCCTCCTGGCCTTCCGCTCCCCTCGTATCCAGTTTCACAGTCTTCGCTCTCTCTCTCTCGTTCCCCGGTTTATCGGGAAGCCAAGATAAACTTTACTTCCAACGGTGCGAGCCGTAATTATATTTTCCCATTGTTCTCTTTTGCTTTATCGCCGGCGCACGACGCGACGCGTCGATAAACCTCGTTGTTTTGTGCCGTTTAAGTCGGATTCGTGGCAGGGTTCATGCGTTACCTGCTACTGGAATATTGTGCAGATGGGATAGTTGCAGTCGTTCACGAATTACGGCCGACTGAGACGTCTGACTGATGACAAAACTGTGGATGTGCCAAGAAATTTTTTGTTTTTGCAGTAAAATGTTTCGCCACCACAGAACATTTTTGCCGGCCCTAACACAACTTTTGTTGCCACGAAGTTAACATTTTTCTCCGTGTTCAAGAGGGGAAATTATGAGAAGAAGATTGAGGCGATTATGCGGGCCAACGGTCGAGTGCAAAATAGTTTGTGTTATTTATTTGGGGTTTTCACTGAAACCGCGAGACCCACCGGAAGTGGTCGATACGCCGCTCCATTACAGCACACTTTACGATCGTGGCTCGCACAACTCCGGCTCCTCGGAATCCAGTCCACTTTTTTCCTGAGAAAATAACATAACGCGCCGGCGATAATGCGTGAAAACACGTCCCTTCCGCGTTGTTGTCGTTCGCACGGTGACAGGAATTTATTACAATGCCATGTGAAAGGTGAGCAGCGAGATGGGCAACAGTTGCACCGCGTTAAAAAGTAGTTCAGCTGCAACTCGCTTTAGGCTTAAAAGCCTATTTTTTTAATACAATTTTTTCTAATATTCGCAGTCAAAGCTGAATATTTTTTTTTAAATGATACTTCGCCAAATCCTCGGAATGTCGAAGGGAAATTGTTCCCAAGGTTGACTCTCTCGGTCGAATCGTGGAAACTACGCTGCGCTCGTGTCTCATTGACGGTAATTAAGCGAGCTGCTCGAATTATGCCTGTGCATGAATGCGATTTCAACGAGAGGACAGATTATTACCGCGTCGAGTCGCGTGTCAGACACGGAATGAGAATGTGACTTAACGGGACTTATCAACACATGTCGGCACGTGTACGTGTTGAATTCGCCGGGTTTGCTGTTTGTTTTCGAAACGATATTTCGAAAACAAACTACATAGCTATACTTCGAAGCGACTGAAACAATGTTAAGGACACATCGAGCCGGTCCTTGCGAAATAAATTGCAATAAAAATGTCCAGTTTGAGTCTGCATCGACGTCTCTCGTCTAGTTATTCCCTGTACTTGTGTTTCTGATTTCTATTTTCTTCCACGGGAACGCATCGACGCTTATTCGAGAATTTCCGTCGCAATCACGTGACTTAATGTTGGGAAAAAAATCCATAAAACGTACAATGTAGCGGACAATTATTCTCTGCAAGGTTATTTGCATTATCCCGTCAATCTTTATCCCCCCCTGTAAGCCGACTGTTCACTTAATTTATTCCGTACACCGTGGGGGGAATTATGGAGATTGATTGATTCTCGAAAACTCGAATAAATGTTTGTCAAATAATATCCACTCTCTTCGGCAGATCGCGTCGATCGAGCCTCCTCTCGGATCGTCGGCGAAATCTCGTTAGCGGGACGACGCGCAACACGGACGAGTGAGTTCGAGTTTCTGCATAGAAATCTCGCGGCAAGGAAATTGGGTCGAGGTGTCGAGCTGCGCCAACTGCCGTAGTAGCGATCCGTGAAAGACCGAGGGAGCCCTATCGCCTCTTTCTCTCGGTCCGCTCGATCCTTGTTGAGACACTGCGACGCGACGCGATGCGCTGGAATCGCGGAATTTCAGCACGCACACCGGATTCACCGGAGACTCCGCGCGCACGCCTCTCTAATTTTCCTCACGCGTGCACCGCACCCGGGACGCGAGCGTTTTTCGAATTCAATCTTAAATGCTGAACACGCTCGTGGGAACGCATGTACACCAGGCGTATTATTGGTCGGGCACGAATTTCCCATCTCCATTGAAGCGAGGGGATCACGCCACGGCTTCCTACGGGCGGAGAAAAATGTTCTTCAAGTAGCTGCATTCACTGGGCGGAAAAACTTACTTCAAGCGAGTTTGCTTATGTCCAGAATATTCGATTTCAAAACCTTTGATAATACCAAATCACACAATTATTTAATATGACCTTTAATTAAAAAATTATATTTAAGTTATTCAATTTCAAGCGCATAATTCCCAGAGTCCACTCTCTCTTTTTTTCAGTCTCGTTTGCTACATCCTCGTCCACTAAAACATAAATTTTTGTTTTAAATTGAAATAAAAATAAATGAATAATTAAATAAAAATAAAAAATTATTAAATTAAAACAAAAATAAATAAATTATTAAATAAAAACAAAAGTAAATAAATTATTAAATTAAAATAAAAATAAATAAATTATTAAACCAAAATAAAAAATTAAAATGTTTAAAAATGATTCAATACGATATTGAATTCATCGATTAAATCAAACGAATCATTTGATTTCTCGTGCACATTTCCCAGAGTTTACGCCCTCTCTCTCTCTCTCTCTTTCTCCTCTGTCTCCTTCGTCGTATACGAGCCCGATTCGCCCGCGGTTGCTCCTGGCTCCGCACATATTTCGTTTGGCAGCGAGTCAGGTAGCGCCAATCGCCTTCTGGTCTCTCCGCGCTCGTTCGGCCGCAACGTCACTCCTGATGCATTTCTCCGCCTCCCTCCCTCGGATTTACGTACGCGAGAGGTAGGGAGAGTTGTATGATGCACCTCTACCTGCGTGGATCGCGGCAATGGGCACATATGCATGCACGCCCGAGACGTCGCACTATTATTAAATGTGTCCTTAGTCAAGAGCCTCGGCGGTACCGAGCTCTCCGTGCAGCTCTTCGCGTGTAACCGGGCGCAATTGTGTTCATTCAGCGAGTGCGAATGGCCGAGACGAGCTGGACGCTTCGTGTCGTCGCGGTGCATCCGAGTTACGACTCCCGGTTCACGAAAATTCCGCGCAATCCCCGTGTTGCCTCGGTGAGAACCGAAGCCGCGGGAACATCAGTGCTGTGACACGTTTTCTAGTCAGTGGCGCGTGTGATTCTTTTTTGTTTCCTCCTCGCCGATAAATCTTCGCGCGCCGTTTCTCGTGCTGGGACTCCCGACAGTTTCATTGGAGTCGGATAATAACAGGAGAATCGAAAGCGGCGAGTAGATACAGTGAAATCCCGCCGGTGTTGTACAAGGATTCGTGGACTCTCGGGTGCGTGACAATCTCGACGGTGAGTTGAGGCGTTAAAAGGCGCTCTCGTCGTTTGCGCAACACTCGCTGTGACTGAATTATCTTTATGAGAAAATACGCGACAGTCCGGCAGATCGAAAACCACCCGTGCAACTTTTTAACACCCGGCTGCGTGACCTGGAAGGCAAATCAATTATCGTAAAGCAACGATTTTTTGCGTTGATTTCGCGTGCGTTCGTTTTATTCGCGCTCGACCCGCGGTTGCCAACGATTCTGAGAATAAGTTTCTGGTTTGAGTTTCGCCCTTTGCTATTTGCGAATGTCCTGGGTGTTCCGCGTGGGAACCGAACTTTAAATATTCAGAGGTTCGTAGAGTATTCTTAAAGCGTATTTTACGCGATGGCATAAACAAAAAAGTCATTACTCAAAATAAAATTGGCAACGTCGGCTCATCCTCGTCGTCAGCTTCCTTTCTTCGTTGGAAAACAACGAAACTTTTCTTCTTAGTGCGTGCACTGACTAATGGTGATGTAGAGTCGCGCATTATTTCTAGAGAATATTCGATACGGTGGAACGTAATTCGCGTCATTTGACTAATAGTCCATCGAATTATGTTTTTTCTAAGTGTTGCTACACTGAGAAAGAAAGAGAAAGAGTCTGGGAGATTCGGAGAAAGATTCCAGGAAACAGGGACCCACGATTCTATTATTAACCGATAAATCCGTGCTCTACTCCTTTGTCCAATAGTCATGACGTTGAAGTTTGCATCGTTGCAATGCAACGAAATGAACAAAAAAATGTTATTGAACCCAAATGATTATATCGGCTATAAAAAGTTATTGTGACGACTGAGAGCGTGATAAAAGAAAATTATTTCACCCCCTAATGGGGGTGAATTCTTTTTATTTTCATGGAATTCATATTCTGTTTTTAATTTCGTTGCATTGCAACGATGCAAACTTCAACGTCACAATATTCGATACAGTGGAATATAATTTGCATCGTTTGACTAACAGTCCATCGAACAATTTTTTTTTCTAAGTGTTGATACACTGAGAAAGAAACAGGAAGAGGCTGGGAGATTCGGAGAAAGATTCCATGAAAGAACAAGCCATGGTTCTATTATTAGTCGATAAATCCGTGATCTACTCCTTTGTCCGACAGTCACGCAAGTAAGATGGAAATCTCTCCCGATATTCCGTACGGCACGCGGGGTGTACCTTTGGCAAAAAGTTACGTAAATTCGTGCGCGAAACGTGTACTCGTCCACGCGTTGGCCGTTTTATTTTTGGTCCACGTCAACATATGTCGAGCGTCGGAATTACATAGAGACGTTTCGCACAGGTGGATCCGCGACTTAGACAAAAGCGACCAAAAACCGGTGATTCGGCTCTTCGGTTTTGTATCGAACCGGCGGAGGTTTGGATAATTCAGTGACTAGAGAATATCGCGGTTGGTCGGCGTCAACTTTTTGCCCGGTTGACTGTTAGACCTCAGAAACCAGCGATCACTGTAATTTCCATATCGTCGTCGTCGTCAACGTTGTCGCATCTCGAATCTCGTCGCTAATCACCGGCGCGGATTTTTTATTCGGTGCAGACTGTCGGACCTCGCCAATGACAATGGCTCTCAACTTTGATCACAGGCTCAGTTTCGTAACGCGCTTAATGCACTAGGTACGGGGCGTCTCATTCTCGGAAAACGTCATGCGCTCTCTTTTCCTCCCCGCTGCGGTTCTCGCGGGATCTCCGCGCTCAATTGCATACTTGACTCCTTGGCCTGCGCGAATGCAGTGTGTGCTGTGCTCGTCTGTTGACTCGTCCCGAGTCAAGGCGGATGTAAAACGACGCCGGAGTTAACAACAAAGCACGCGTGGTCGTCTTCGTTCGCGCGAAACTGATCGACTCTCCTGGTACCGGCTGATACTGCGTGGATAACGGGCGAAATGATCCTTCGGCAAAACAATGAATGGAAGGAAACTAATTCTGCGAGCCGCTCGGTTGATTCTGGCGTCGGATTTAAAAAATGACTCGAAGGAATCGGGCGGCTTACAATTTGTAAGCGTCAGGCGCAAATAAATGCAATTTCTGTGTTTATTGTAACATTACGAGGTATAAATATCCATTGAAAGTTGTTCCTTGTAACATTAGCGTTCGAACGTAATGAGGCTAATTATCGGCAATCCGGTTTAACGATTCCAGCGGAACGAATGAAGATTCTGTAAATTGACGGGTTTATTTTTGCTCATGAACATTACTAATTAAGAAAATTAATAATACAGCGTCAAATAGTTTGAGTTATTGGTTTCAGAAAATTGTGGCAGTTTCTTGTCGTAAATTCTATCTGGTTTAAGGTATAATTAACTGACAGACTAAAACCGGATTTTATGTAATGTGTCTTACGTTTGAGCGCCAACATTATTGACCCGCGCCACACGTTTCGATGGATTTTCTCGCTCCACCTCTCTCGCGATTAAGAAATAAAGCTGTCGAACGGAAATTTAAATCGCGTAACGTTGATTGATGCAAAAATGTTTTACTACTGGCACAGTAAGATTCCTATGCAAATCACGGATTTAGTTTTGAATTTCCAAGTATAAAAGCCCAGATACAACAATATTCCAGCTGAATTTACTGTGTATACTTCCAGGAAAACAATGCGCGGCATCTCGTTGGAAATCACAGTGAAAACCCTAAATTACCACTGTTGCCTTGATTTTTCATTGAGGTCACGAGATTCAGGAGACGTGAGCGTGAACGAGGGGGTCGAGGAGTCCGCGACAACGTGCTCGACGCTCAAGGGCCTTTGGCATGAATAATTGCATGAATAATGGACACAATAACGAACAATGTTCGAACTCTCGTCCTGCGAGGCCGTTCATCCGTGAAAATTTCCACTCGAGCTCTCGCTAATGAAGAGAGTCTCAAAGTTTCCCCGGCTCGTTTCAATTGGACAACGTGCGTCGCCGAGCGGTTGCGTCGTAGCACCCTGTTATTGTTTTTCGCAGCGAGATTTTCCAAAACAAAAGCCAGGGCCATCCCTGAGTTATTCCCCTAAACCTCATAAATTTCTCGTCTCTCGATGTTGCTGCCAAGTTCACTGGCCAAGAGATGCTTTAGGAGAGATTTAGTAGGCAGCTTGTACGGTCAACAGGCAGTGCATATAGTGGCGAGAAATTCATGGAACAAACAGCAACGTATCCGCTTGCAATATGTTCTCACTCCATTTTCGTATCGCTTTTTGCCTCGGGACGCGAATAAATAAATCTCTAATTAGACGCAACGCGGCGAACTCAGCGATCTGCTGCGTTGCCTGGTTTTTGTACGACAGATTTGGTATCAACACATTTGACTTGTTTACATTTGATTTGAATTAAAAGCACTGGGAATAAATTAGTAGAAATTTGCAAAAATTTAGGAATCTAAATTAGTTCAAATTCATGACTAAATCAACACATCATAATTTGATTGTTAATTTCTCCATTAAAAATAACTTTTACACATTTTTAGCAGATTTGGTATCAACAAGTTTAACTTATTTACATTTAATTTGAATTAAAAGTACTGGAAATAAATTAGCAGAAATTTGCAAAAATTTAGAAATCTGAATTAGTTCAAATTCGTTACTAAGTCAACACATCATAATTTTATTGTTAATTCCTCCACTAAAAATAGCTTTTACACATTTTTATTTCATAAAACGTTTCTATAATCTTACTACTTTTTCACATAACAGCTGTTTGCCTTCCCTCGCAGTGAAAAAGTGGAGTATTATCGTGCAATCAAATTACATAACACGTTGCATTGAGTTTTAGAAAAGAAATTGATGAGAAAGCTATAAAATTGCCATATAAATAATAAACAGCGAGAAATGACTTGGTTTGACTAAATACAGCGGACGCGGTCTGTTAAATAAATCTTTTTTTATCAGCACATTTCCGCTCACACGAAGCGTGTGTCGGTCTGTTGAACCGAACGTCTGTTGAGGAAACAAAAACACGTATTGCTTTAACCGAACATTTATTTTAACGATCCCAGTCAGCTTCAATTAAATCAAGGAAACTTTTTTTCTTCATTTCGCAATTATTAATTTATTAATTAAATCAGTTTAATAATTCAACGAATGTCTTTTCGTATATTATTTTTCATCTCGTTTCGTCATCACTTCTGTTTATTTCAAGAGCACTGTTTTCCGAACGTAATCAGGACTGCTCCAGTTTATACAAACAAATGTATCAATTCGTGAGCTCGCCGCGCGTTCGGTGTATTTTTGAATTCTTTCCGCGGTCCAACAAACTCCGAACACTGTAGCAGAGCCCGTGAGAGGGGCTTAAAGTCCGTTCGTGACTAAAATATATCCAGTGTGGACAAAGTGAAGCACAGAAACGAGGGGCCGAACTAGAGAATAAGAAGAAGAAGCTGAAAAAAAAAGTGTAAGTCCATCTCGACCGACTCACGACACAACGAGTCGCAAAGACGTCACTGCCTACGTGCAATTAAATCCGTCGTCTTCCGTGCGGTATATAGTACACACTGCTGTCGCACAAACGTATACATTAATTTTTATTAGTGAGCTTAGAATAGACGAGGAGACTCCCCTTTCATCTCAGCCAAAGGTTGGGGACCCTCCCTTCTTTTCCATCCTCGCCCACCTCACCCTCCCCCCCTTTCGCTCTCTGCTAATCAGCCGGACGCTTTTTCTTCGTCTTCTCATCTTCTAACGTCGCGCAAAAAAAAGTCACGTTCGCAATGCTATCGTGTCAACCGAGTCACCTAGCTCAATCTTCGTCTTTCATGTCGTGAAACGATGGGATGATGATGCTCGTGGAGCGCATGCACCGGACTCATGCAGGGAATAAAATTGCAGGCTTGTCGCTTGCATCAACCGCAATATCAACAGAACTTCAAGATGTATTCACAGTAAAAGGAGTTGCAAAGTAGAGCCTTCCACGTTACTTTTTTTGTTGTCGACAAAGAGTGCGGAAAATTATGTGTCTGCGCTCCACTCACTCGGATTCCGAACCATCCACGGAACTTTTCTTAGCGATGAACCAATAACGAAGAAATTCCTTTTTTTTACGTTTTTAGTAGACGGAAAATAATTTCACTCGTAGATTAAATTATTATTGTATCTGTTTGTGCTTTAACAAATCAGCATAACGATGAAAAGATTTTTTTCAGGCGTTTTTAGTGGACGGAGAATAATTTCACTCTTGGATTAAATTATTATTGTATCTGTTTATGCTTTAAAAAAATCAGCAGCAGTACTTTCAATGTCAAACAGACTCTTTAAACATCGACGATTTAAATTGAAACATCGAACGGCGCAGTTGAGTGCGGGGGGACGAAATTCAGTAAACATGTACGACTGAGATCTAAATATGTATGCCTCGCGTTCCCTCGAGCCGAACAAGAGCTTTCAATCGCCGGTAGTCGCGAGGGGCGTTCGGGAATTACCTGCGTACACTCTTAAGCCGTACACGTTTCGCGGGTCGAGACTTCCCTCCGAGTGTCGAAGACGTTGACTCGACACACGGCAACGCGTACGGCGCTCTCCCTTCGCTGTAATCAAATTACTTGTCACGCTAATGGAAGCATAAAAATGAGTGAGAAAGGGAACGAGGAGGGACGAGGGCGAAAAGGTCTTGTCGTCCCGCCTTATACGTCCGCAATAAAACCCCCCCAGCGAATAACATATATTTTCACACGCCTCCGCTCCCCCATCTTTTTGCCTGGTCCCATTTGCGGTGAACTTTGGTATCGAGATAATAGCAAAGTGGAATTGCGAATATTTAGAGCGTCTACAAATTTCTATTGTCGGCTACCAATTTTTTTATTTGTTGTTTTATGTATCCATTTACTATGAAAGTTCTTACGATGTTGAAGTTTGCATTGTTGGAATGCAAAGAAATTCAGAAGAACAAAAATAATTCTAATTAACCCCAATAATGAAATTAGGTATAAAAAGACATATCAACTAATTGCTGTGATTACTTTTTATACCTAATTTCATCGTTTGGGTTAATTAGAATTAATTTCATTTTCTTTATTTCATTGCATTCCAACGATGCAAACTTAAACATCATAAGTTTTTGCATTTTATATTGCAGTAGATCTTGAGAATGTTTTCGATTCAATCCAATGTTGACAGAGTTTCGCGTCAACACTATCATCAATATTCCTGCGATCGGTTTTGCGGTAAAAAATTTAAATGTAAATTTGCAATGCGAAGTCATCCATCAAGTCATTAGTAAAAAAAGTGTAAACCAACGACATCGAAATGGGTTTTGTTGTGAATTCCGTTCGCGCTCTCTCGACACTACCGCGTTTACGAGTAAAACACAATTTGTTGAAAAACCTGAAGCGACGAGTTTCTTCTGCCCATCGGGCGATTTTCTCAGATGAGATTTTTCCATTACCAAAGAGCACGAGTTTTTTTTTCTTGACGCTTGTAATCCGCTAATCTTCCAGACGCGGCGAGTTACCCGTCGCAATTGCGTTAAAGTGCATCCTCGCAGTTTTATTTAATTTCACGTTTAATCCTTTTACGATTTTCTTTTGATAACAATAACTTTTCTCAACATTAAAAAAACGTCGCTTCTGAAATAATTATTTTTCTTATTTTTACAGCCAAGAGCAAATTTATTCCATGACATCAAACTGCAGGATGCACTTCTAACGATATTCGACCTTTTATCAATTTTTTTCCATATTTTTTGGTTTTCAATCTTTTATCTAAAAAAAAATCCAATGTAGCAAAAATTGGCAAAGGCTGGTTGGTTGACGATTTTTTTTTATAACAATAACTTTTCTCAACCTTAAAAAAACGTCGCTTCTGAGATAATTATTTTTCTTATTTTTACAGCCAAGAGCAAATTCATTCCATGACATCAAACTGCAGGATGCATTTCTAATGATATTCGACATTTTATCAATTTGTTCCATATTTTTTGGTACTCAATCTTTTATCTAAAAAAAAACCAATGTAGCAAAAATTGGCAAAGGTTTAAAATAAAATTTAAATTGACTGTCAGCGATATTTTTAAAAGATCCGCAGACTAAAAAATGCAGATCAGCCGGAGCACCAGACAATTTTCACAGGTGTACCAGGAAAATCCACCGGGTAGTCGTTCAACGAGCGTCCACCTCCTTCCCTGCTTCCTGCCATCGACGTGCGTGCGTCTTGTCTGCGTGATCGCTCCCACAAGAGTTCTCACAGAGCTACGCGCGCGGGGCTATACGTGCGGAGTGGCGAGCACATTCGCGGAGAGCAAGGCTATTCGCATCGGCAGCGAGCAAGAGCCGCTGAGTTTTCTCCGCTACCGGAGCTACCAGCGAGCAGTCGACGTCGGTGCCTCCGTCCTCGGGGACGTTACGTATATTTCACCTCAGCGAGCGCACGCGGCTCGCGCAATTTTCTTAAACACATTTTTGTATCTGTAGATCAAGTGACTAAGCAAAACTCATCTGCTGGACTAGCAAACTTTGCCTCTTGCAATTGAAAAAAAAAACTCGCTGCACATTAGTGAATCAGTGTCGACCCCACCAATTATGGAATAAAGTGACTCTCACGCTCGATAGAAAAAATTGTTGATCACAATAAGGACCCAATTTAAGAAAAGAAAGTGAATTCTCCTCGCAGTGAAAAGAGGAATCAGATTTTTCGATCTGCGCTCACGAAAAAACCGATACAAATCTGAGCGGACTCGTCTATGATTTGCGTGTGCTGCCAGCTGTGAAAAGTGAATGAACAAGCGGCTTACAAGCCCTGCGCAAGATGATTACCGTGCCGATGTCCACGTCCAGCCCCTACGTCACTCTCACGTCTTACAGCGACGCGAGTGCGCTCAATAAAAGGCCATCGGTAAGATAATTATTATCGCGCGTACGGCAGACGGCATCTCTCCTCTTATCTCCCCCTCCGTCTCCCAACCCGGCGGAATGATTGCTGAGATTTCTCCACGGGCGACTTCCGGCAACATTGATGACTAGTTTTGCTCGATACTTTGTAACAATCCCGTCGATATTTTTTTCTGTTTTTTTTTTATTTTTTTTTTATAATTCTCATGCATTAAAATACAGCGAGCTCGATCCGCACGACCGACAAACTGCTGCGATTGTGACGATAAACGAACAAAAGCAGCGAGCAAAGAGAGGGTCAGTTTTTTTCCCCGATAGTCACGGAGGTATTTGCGTCCCGATAGCTGGTACAGATGTACTCGACGTGGACGATTAAACGCGAGCGAGAGGATCGGGCGGCTAGGCCTGTTTGCACATAACTTCTAGGCCGAGCGGCGAAATAAGTCGCGCGGTTCTAAATTCGTACCGCGCCGAACCGACGAAGAATCCAAAGCCACTGCCAGACCTCGTAGCGGGAGTTGACCGTGTTCTCTATTTCTCGCGTCATCGTCGAGGCGATATGCGTGGAGCGTTATTGTTCGGCCGCGAAAAAACAGCAATAACGGACGGACCCGGGGCCACCCGAGGACACCGCGAATTTTGCGGCTGGTTGGGCGAGAGAGATTGGTCACGTTTTTTTTCGGAGAAGCAACTGCGACTGTGGAAAACGCGAGGAAATTCACTGCCGAACGATACTCGGAAAATTAAATTGATTGTTTTTTTGTCTGACTATTCATTGATTTTTTTGTAAAGAGCGTTCGTTTTTTTTTAGAATTGTTCGGCATTTATTCAGTTTTTAGTATTTAGAAAAAAATTATTCATGCAATATATTTGTAAAATATTACAAATATTATAAATTGTAATAATTGTAGTAAATTGTAATTGTAAGATTACATATTGTAATATTACAAATATTACAAATATTACAATATTGTTATATTATTATATTATTATTAATTGTAATAAATTGTAATTGTAATATTACAAATATTACAATAGTATATTACATTCAAAATAAATAATTAATAATAATAATTAATATTCATTGTTATGAGGTGTTCTGGCCCTGTAACAAATTTCCTATAATATTCTCCATCTCATCTGTCTCTTCTTGTCTATCCAATGCGCCAGACCTCCACCGATTTTCGGCGACAAAAATACTCTCTCCTCAGTCGCGCTCCTTGCTGTGAGTCGCGATCGTTGTCCTGTTTATTATTCGCGATGCAGCTCGGGAATCGAGCGAGGGAGACGCTATAACGCGCATCATCGACCTCGGACTTTGTATCTCGACCGAGCGAGATTTTGCTCCCTCGCGCGTTGCCAATCTGTCTGCGAAAATATAAACGCGCTCGGACGTATCAATGCGCGACGCAAAAACGGTGTCGGCTAACCAGCCGGAAAATGAGAGAGGCAGCCCAGACACTCGGGGATAATTGACTTATCGCGGTCCGCGCAAAATTAGAACCGTCGATGCGTCCGTTTTTGTTTATCAATTTTATTTCTCAATCGCGCCCAGCGTCTTCGGGCTCTCCGCGCTTTGCGCCTGCTGCACCCGAGATACTGGGTTACGTACATGTTTGCTGAATGGAGGTGAGGCCGCATTGATAGTCCGGCACACAAACGGCGACGTGTTTCCACCTCGTCGCGGTGCCGCTCGAGCTCTCTGTGGGCGTAATAACGAAAAGCTCGTCTTCTAATTGGATGAGGGAAGCCTCGTCGCTGACGATCTTCTTTCTGTGTCAGCAGAATTCTCACCTCCTCGCACCCCTTTTGTCCGAGATACACAGGAGAGGAGAATCTTTCTCCGTCGAGTATTGCACGAGAGTTTCTTTTTTTTTTTCTAATTAGAATCGGGGAAACATGTAGGCAGGAACGAAGAGAAAAGTCGCGACAGGAATGAAAACACTCGGGTGGGACGAGCATGATTAATTGGACAATATAAAAGTTTCGACCGAGGAAACGCTCATTTAGATTTATGAGCAGCAAAATATGTTTTTATCGCTGTTTTGGAATATTTGCAGAACAAGTTATAATATCGATCGCAGCTGATGATAACTAAATATCGGCCAACTGCAGAATTAATTATTATTGCCCAAACTCATTCGTCATCTCTTGATAATATTTAGAGAGCCACAGAGATTTTGCACAGGATTGAGAAACGACAGAATTATTTACTTACGATTAAATCTGTTATTCTTATGTCGTGAAGAAAAATTTCGTTTAATAAAAATAAAAAATAAACTCGTTTCCAGGTTCAAGAACTCTTTAACGCAATGAAGGAGCAGTCGTCCTTGTCGAGGATCGACAGGGATCGCGATCCACCCCAGAGATCTCAGAGCAGCGCCGCAATGCTGACTACGATCGGGGCCGACATATCGCCGAGTTCGTCTCACTTTTTCGAGGTAAGTCGCGTTGTTTTTTTTAGAAAGTCCCGCGAAATAAAAGTCGCCGTATGTGTCGCAAGAAATAATGAGGTATAAAAAGCCAAGTATTCACAGCGCACTCGAGATCTCGCACACGAATCTCCCTCAAAGAGCTGACGTCACGAGTTACCATAAGTCGACGGAGAAAATGCGCTCACGTTGTCCTTCGCTTGTTTCTCAAGGTGCTGTACGTCGGGAAGATGAAATTGCAACATCAAAAGGTGCCGGAATCCTTCATCGACGACGCCCTCGTGAAATTTCGCGCCCACGGCCTGGAGAAATCCAAATCCTCGGCGAGCAGTCTTCTTCAGGAGTGCCATCAACTTCGGATACAGGCAAACGCGAATTTACCGACGGATGCGAGAAGGGGTAGCGGGGTACGAGAAATGTTTCACTTGTTTTTCACTTAATAGTATAAACAGAGATGTCAAGCGTTCGTTACTTTTAAATACACACTTCTTTTTATTTATCCTATAATTTGTTTATTATTAAACGTTTGGTAAGCGTGGCCTACACGTTATATAACTCAAGGTTTCAACTCAATGTAAAATCCTTAAAACACATTTCTGGCAATAAATTTCATACGAAAAATCATAAAAAGCAAATGCAACGAGAAACGAGTAGACAACGAAAGTAGCGATCGTCACTTTTCTTCGTTACATTCACTTTTTAAATGTGTTTTAAGGATTTTTCATACTAAACATTTAAACACACTAAACATTCAACAATAATCAAATTATAGGGTAAAGAGAAAAAATGTACATGTAAATGTAGGGAACGTTTGACATGTCTGAGTACAAAACAAAATACCTGCTTAACTCCTGAATGTTCCGTAGAAATAAACAGAAGAAAATCAACCATTGATACCACAAGAAAACACGTGAGCATTAATTTCACTGCGAAATTCCAGGACTCGACAGCCAGTGAATTGGGCAGCTCGGACAACGTTTCCGGCTCCACCGTGCTGTCGCCCTCCAGTCCTCTCGGCGTGGTGACGACTCTCGGCGGTTCGGTCGAATCCCTGCCGCCCGCGAATCACGCTAGCAGCCCTCAGCAAGACAGCAACACACTGGTGCCAAAGAAGAATCCGGCTTCGAGGATAGACGTGCCTGAGATGATGAGGAACAGGGCGGCGTCTACGGGCAGCGTGCTCGCGCCGCGACGGGATTCGTCCGTCAAAGGAAACGAGGATCACAACCGCACAATGTTGTTTCAGGTAGGCGATCGCCGCACTTTCGATTAAACTTATCATCAATCGGAATTCTCATCAACGAATGAATTATCGGCGTATTTCTGACTAATTTATTCCGCAGGTTGGCCGATACGACTTGCGACTCATCAGTCCCGACAGAAAGCAAGTTTTGCTTCACAAACAGCTGAAAGACATCGCGAGTTGCGTGCAGGGAATCAAAAATCCCGAGCATTTCGGCTTCATATGCCGCGAGGCGACGATGGAATGCTTCATCGGCTACGTGTTCAAGTGTCAGTCGGAATCGGTGGCTGACGACTTGGTTGGAGGTAAAATAATTCCGCGGCGCGAATCGCACAATGACGTTGACGTTTGCATTGTTGCAATGCAACGAAATTAAAAACAAAGTATGAATTCCATGAAAATAAAAATGATTCACCCCCATTAGTGGGTGAAATAATTTTGTTTTGTCACGCTCATAGTCGTTACAATAACTTTTTATAGCCGATATAATCATTCGGGTTCATTAATATTTTGTTGTTGTTAATTTCGTTGCATTGCAACGACGCAAACTTCGACGTCATATCGCACAGTAACCACGCAAACTGCGAGGCTCCCTCATAACGTCGATATTTTAATTCCAGCCATAACGCAGGCTTTCATTGCGACGTGCAACGGCTCGAGAAAGGAGAAACATCACTCCGTATTTTCTTGCGAGCACTGCCCGATGGTCTGGTACAACAAATTGTTGCAGGAGATCGAAGGTAACCGTCGCAGATGATAAAACGCATCGTAAAACGTGTGAAAAAGTCGCGAGAAGCTTAATCTACATTTTCTGTCGTCTCGTTAATTAATCAAATAATGTCTAACACACCATAGATTGACGTAACGACTCGTGAATCAGTCGCGGGATAAATTAATCCGCCGCTCTCTCGCCGTTTTAGGTCAAAACGAAAGGAAAACCCAAAGTATTATTATATCCCGCATGGAATTCTTACCGGAGGACGAGCAGGAAATCGTGCTGACCAAGTACGAGGGAGCGAGGTCGGCGGGCGGTTGCGGCGTGGGAAACACTCTGCGGGAGCAGAATCAGTTCTGGATGCTTCTGCTTCGAGCCCACTGCGAGGCGAAGCAGGCGCGCCACGTTCACGATACGGCGGAAAACAGGTAGTTAACGCCGCGAGATACTATCGCTTTACATAATTAGACGAATATGTAAATCGCCGTGTTACACATAATAGCAGGATATATGAATTATACGACAAGCGGCGGATAAGCGCGCGATAATTACGATACATACTTTTTCCTTTCCCGCCAGGAGCGAATTTCTCAATCAATACCTGAGCGTAGGAGTCGGTAGCACGATATTCATGAAGGCGAAGCGATCGCTGACGAACAGCTTCGATCATCTGATGAAGCGAAAAGGCTCGCGGGACGATTTTGGCATCGGCTCGAATCAGTACGGCCAGCGGAGCGAGCGACAGAGTCCGGTGGGCTCGGGCCCGGCGCCGTTGGTCGACGTCACTCCCGACTCCAACAGGCCGAGGTCTCTGAGAGTCTCGCCGGAACAGCAGTTGGTTGTCAATACCGGACCAAAGAGCCCCATGATGGATATGTAAGTGGATCGAGCGATACCGGTTTTTGACGTAATTTCAACTGCCAGCTGTTTTTTCTTGTTGAAAATAGCTGTGTCGAAAATATGTTACGAATTAACCTGGGGTTCGTACACAAGCTGTAAACGTTTTTTTTTTTTTTTGCGTAAAAAGTACCTCTTGGATTTTTTGCGTATTTTCTTTTCTCGGTTCTAAATCGAAAATGCGACATATTTTACCCACTGATTTTTTTAAGAGGGATATCTGTGTCAAAACGGCCTCACGCAATAACTTTAAACTGTATCTTTCGATTCCTCCTTTTGAATCATCCTCCTTTGCGAGCTGTAAATTTATTTGTTGATCGACTAAAATCCAAAATTGAGGTAGACTTTTTCTTAGTGGAAAAAATACAGCTAATTTTCGGTCTTACGATATGTTCAGCGATTAAATAAATATGTTTCTCTCCTCAGCTTTCTCAAAGTAGGCAATTCACCAAAGATGTCTCCGACCGAGTCCGAAGGAAGCAACAAGATTCACTCGAGCGGCTCGTGGCGGCAGGCGATCCTGAACCGCGTGGTCACCCCGGGCAAGGATCAGGACAACAAGGACGCGAGCAAGCCCGGTAGCGTAAATTTCAACAAAAATCACCAGGGTATCACGCCAAAGCGAACGAAAGAGGAGCTGCGGGAGCTCTGGAGAAAAGCCATCAATCAGCAAGTTATACTTATCAGGATGGAGAAGGAGAACACGAGACTTCGAGGTACGGTTGTCGCGAGCGTGTGAAATCCACCCGCCAAGTTTTCTTCCCTCCCCGCCAAGTTTTAATCAAGCCTTACACGTGGCTTCTTGTTTCGCAGTTCGTCAGGAAGAGGCGACGATGAAGCGAATAAAATTGGAGTACGACGAGCTGAGCAGTTGCGCCCGCGAGCTCTCGGAAGTTTGGGACCTCCTGGTGAGCAAAGAGTCGCGGATATCGACCAAGTGCGACAATCAGATGTTGCTCCAGGCGATAAAGCAGGGCGTGCCGCGGGGAAAGCGCGGTGAAGTTTGGCAGTTTCTCGCCGAGCAGTTTTGCCTGAAACAGCCGCCGATCGAGACGAAGGACTTTCCCAATTACAACACGCCCTACGAGCTTCTCTTGAAGCAATTGACTTCCCAGCAGCACGCGATTCTCATAGACCTCGGCCGAACGTTTCCCAATCACCCGTACTTCAGCTCGCCGCTCGGGCCCGGCCAATTGGCGCTCTTCAACCTGCTCAAAGCCTACTCGTTGCTCGATCACGAAGTCGGATACTGTCAGGGGCTCAGCTTCGTCGCCGGAGTTTTGCTCCTACACGTGAGTTCTTTTTACTCTCGGCTAGTGACGGGCGATGTTCACTCGATGTTCTGAAAATCGATTTTTTGCAGAGCTACATCGATTATTTTAAGCCGATGTTTTCATTTTTGATGCATTGAATAAAAATCGATTATTACGAAAAATAATCGATGTTTCTTAACCTTCGGTGCGCAGGAGTGAACCATGTTAAATTTCAAAACTGAGGGGTTTGAGTTCCCTTGATATTACATTATTTCTTTGTCTGTTACAATTTGTCGGTTGCACAATCGAATTTGGCGTCTTTTCTTCGAGGAAAACTTGACTGAATATCTGAAAAACACCATCTCAGTTGACAAACCAATTTGGACGCACAAATCACGCAGAATTATTAATCCGCAAAATACAAAAAAAATGGTTTACCTTATTACTTATTATTATGACTTTTGGGGAAAACTTCGATGCTCGCTTCATCTTTTGATATAATACAATTCGCGTAGAATTTTGTGTTATCTTCGAGAAATCACGATAATTCAGGATTTTTCTCTCGGTCGACAGATGTCGGAAGATCAAGCCTTCTTCCTCTTGCGGCATCTCATGTTTCGACGGGGCCTGCGAAAGCTCTACCTACCCGACATGGCGGCTCTGCAGTTGCATCTATATCAGCTGTCGAGGCTTCTGCACGACAGACTGCCGGCGATTTACGATCATTTCGACAAACACGAAGTTTCGCCGACGCTCTACGCCGCACCGTGGCTGTTGACACTGTTTGCCAGTCAATTTCCTCTGGGCTTCGTTACCAGAGTGTTCGGTAATTAGTTAACTACAATTACTACTCAATTTCTCCCTCGTTCTATGTGCCAAATAATTAACGGATTGCTTTTTTTCGCAGATTTACTCTTTCTGGAGAGCTCTGAAGTGATTTTCCGCGTAGCGCTCGCCCTTCTTGAGGATCATCAGGACCAATTGCTCTGCTGCGACAGCTTTGAGGAGATAATGGAATACCTCAAAGTCAGTGCTTGAAGATTGCAGAGGAGAAATTCAAGCGTCGAAAGTCACGAGCGCAGATTTTTAACTCCACATCTCGTTTTTTTTTCGTAGATCAAAGTGCCCGCCGTGGACAAAGCGGTGCTGGATCGCGTGATGAAGCGCGTCTTTTACCCGGACATGGAGATAGCGAAGCAGCTCAACGAGTACAGAGTCGAGTATCAGGTGCTGCAGGAGGAGATGATCTCGGTTAAGCCGCAGATAGAGAACATGGAGAAGTTGGAAGTAATGAACAAGCAGCTAACGCAGCAGGTGGCGCATCTCAACAATCAGCTCGAGGTAAATTATCGTCGACGGCGCGATCGCTTCGTGCGTATCCAGGGGAAAATTCGGTCAACGGGGGGGAAAGAGAGAGGCCGCCGTTCCCTTCAATTTCTAGTGCGAGCTGGTGGCGAGCATTCTCGATACTTCATTCTAGATTCCGGTTGGCTTGCCCAATGCCTTTCTAAATATTATCATACACAAAGTTTCTCGAAAAAATTAATATAGTGATTGCAGGCCCGTTTAGTTTCAATGCTTAAATATTTAAATAACTAGAACATAAGCGCGCTTCGCGCGCTTACCCAGTTGTTACTGCACTAAAATCGAGGTTTTTTTATCGATTGAACCTGGATTTTTTTCCTTCGTTCGAGAGAAAATTCTATAACGAAGGGAACGCCGCAAGATGGAACACGATATCTTGATTTCTGAATTTTTCACACGATTTTAAAGTCAGACCCTCAAAAATCGCACATTTTTAGAAGGGGTACCCCTTTCGTTTTTTTGCGATTTTTGTGGGTTTGAATTAAAAATACTGTAAAAAATTTAAAAATCAAGATATCGCATTCCGCCTTTCGGCATTCTCTTCGTTATAGAGTTTTCTCTGGAACGTAAAATAAAATCCAGGTTCAATCGATTAAAAAAAGTAACCTCAATTATAGTGAAGTGATGAAATTTCGAAAAAAGTGCAAAATCGTTTTTCTCGTTTTTCTCGTCGAATTCTGTATTTTTCGGCCAAACAAGGGTACTTTTCGCAACCAGCAGGAAATTTCCCATCGAATAGGGCTTCAAATTTTACGAAACCGAAAAACAAACATTTCGCGAAAAAGGTCACTTTGCATTTTTTGCGATTTTTTTTTCTCGTTTCGAAATAAAAAATCCGGAACATTTTACCAACTGATTTTTTGAATCTCTGATCTGTTTCAAAACGGCCTCACGCGATAACTCTAAACCGACTGTATCGTTCGCCTCCCCTAGGTCGCCATGAGCAACCTGCATCGCCTGGAGACGACGCGTTCCATCCAAGTGTCCTCGGTCCACAAGCTCGAGTCTCAGAACCGCAGCCTCGAGGTCACCGTCGCGACGCTCGGCTCGTTCATCCAGCAGGTGATAGACTCGCGGATAGAGATCGAAATCCCGGGCGACGTGCGTCGGATAGTCGCGCAATTGGGTGTCGCGGAGAAGCGTCGAAACAGCAGCGCGAAGTCGTATCCGTTGAAGGTGATCGAGGACAACAACAACAGGTACGAGCCGACGAAGAGCAGCTCAACGGGTCGCGACTCGTCGCGTCTGCTGAAGGGCAACAGCCTCATGGACGCTCCGTACCCGCTGAAATCGGCGCTGAGTCAGCCGAACCTCGGCACGAAGCTCGAGAAAATGTCCTCCTTCTTCGCGAACTCGCACAATCACATAAGGCAGCAGCGCGCGCAGATGGCGGCGCTGCGAAACGAGAGCGGCAACAACGACCAGTCGGGCCTGAACAACAACAACGACGAGAACGACCCGAAAACCGTCAACATCGACATACAAATCACGGACACGGTGAATGCGACGACGGACACGACGTTGCACAAGACCGAGAACAGCCTGAAGATCGACGCGCTCGGGCTCGAGAAATCCGTCTCGTTGCCGCTCTCGAACGCGAAAACGAAGCTGAAGGCGACGAAATCGGCGTACGATCTCGGATCGGTGCGGAAAATCCCGACGACGCGGCTCGAGGACACGTCGAGCGACTCCGTGTCGAGCCTCACGGGCACCGTTCATCCCCTCGACACGTGCAGCGACGTGAATTTCAAGTACGGCGGCACGACGAAGCTCAAGTCGATAAAACCGACGGCGCGAATGCCGAATCAGTTGGGCGGCGAGCAGCCGAGCGAGCCCGCCGTGAACAAGGAGATGCAGCAGGGACAGCAGAATCCGGAGATACTGACGAGATAACAGAAGCTCCTGGTGACGATACTCGAGGAGAACTGATACCTCTCGCCGAGAATCTCCGAGAATCTTCCGCGGACCGCGGCTAACCGTATTACGTATACCGTACACACCGTGTAGTTGTTAACTTCGTGCCAGTAGTGTTGTTTGGCGTGTAGCGCGTGTCAATTAAAGAGGCCCCTCGGCGCTCGCCGATCGGCTTCGCCGGGTCGTTTCGCCGTTGGCCACGGGTTACGCTCGATCGGGCGCGACGCGCGGACGCTTTTGACTCGCGAACAGTTATTGCCCGACGGTCGCTTCAGATGCGAGCAGATCGCAACGAGGGTCGGAGAGAAATTGGCGACCGAGACTCCCGCGAACGGATCGTCGAGAATTTAATTCTATCGCACTGAGTGAAAAACGCGAAGGCAGAGAATTCGCGCGAACGGATCGTCGAGAATTTAATTCTATCGCACTGCGTGAAAAACGCGAAGGCGGAGGATTCGCGCGATTCGAGGATCGGCGAAGCGCACAAAGCTCAGTGCAACCCGTTACTTCCGGCGCGCGTCTCGTCCTCGCGCACCTCGAGACGATCCTCCGGCGACGAGCGTTCGCCGACGTTTTTCCCGCGTTTCGCGAGCGACACCCGGGAAACGTGACGCGCAACGCGATTGGCCTCCGGTCTACTTAACTGTGCCAACTAATCGGGCTACACTCGGATCGACGTGCGACATTCGTGACGTTGAAGTTTGCATCGTTGCGACGGAACGAAATTAAAAGCGAAATGTGAATTCCATAAAAATAAAAATAATTCACGCCCACTGGGGGGTGAAATAATGTTGTTTTGTCGTGTCTTAGTCGTTACAATAACTTCTTATAGCCGACATAATAATTTGGGTTTTTTAATATTTTTTTGTTATTAATTCCGTTGCATCGCAGTGACGCAAACTTCAACGTTATCGACATTTGTACGAGAACAATCATATCTTCGTTATCGTAATGAATAATTCGGGAATATAAAGTACTCTAACAGTAGACAATGAACGGTCGAATAACTGCCAAAATTTCACCGGAATACTTGGGGGACGCATGTGGAAATCACACACAACACGTAGATATGTAACGGACTATTTTAGAAGACGAAAAAAAAAAAACTGCGAACGCGCCGGTACTTGAGATAGCGTTTATCGCGCGAGTATGAAGAGAAAGATGGAAACAGAAATGAACACTTAAAGTATTGGTACAAAGCATACGGAATATTTACAGTAAACGAATATTTATGTGCACCCTGACGAGTACGTCGCGCGTAGATGAAGAGAAACGTTGCAATCATCCTCCGTTACGATCGTCCGCGTTGTTCTCATACCGAAGAAAATAAATTGTTCTGTTGTTCCGACGTTAGTGCCTTTTCTCAATTCTCAATGCGTTACTTGCGCGTATCGTCGATTTTACGCGGAGTTCGGTAGTGTTGCGTTCTGGAACAAGGCCAGTCCCTTTCGTTGAGAAAGAAAGCAAAAAAAAGGAAACGGAAGGAATGAGAAACTAGCGAGTACTGTTAGAAATAGAGATTTTTTGACACGCGCGTATTTATACTGTATTAACGATCGGTAGACAGTCGACGACGGTATAACTCGTAGTACTTTGACTCGTACTTGTCCAGCCAATAGTGATAAACGACGACTATGATCGACGACTTGAGTTCTCGCAATGAGAACAGTCGTGATTGTCTTCGAGTCTCCGCGGAGAGACGAAGAGCCGCCGCGTCGGTTGGGCGGCGCTGACGATGAAAAAAAAATAACAGTTCGCCTTCCCTCGAACTCCGGACAGACACATTTTTATGTTCCTTACCGCCGAAAAATCGTGATTCATCAATTGTGAATGGCTTCCCAAAAAAACATAAAACTTCCATTTAATATTTTTGATTCCATTGCAAAGCAGACGTTGGACGCGAGAATTAAAATGAGAGATAGACGTAGCGAGACGCTCGACTCGATCCTCCATCGAGCGAGACGGATACGGAATAAATGATGTTTCGTGTAACGAGTAGTCGTCTTGTATATAGTGATAAAACTAGGAGATGTAGAGCTCTTAGCGCAAGCAGTTCCCGACGTTGGAAATCGTGATAAGTTAATGTGATGGCGAGGAATACTCCCCTGTTTACTTTTCAGATGTTATATTCATTTGTATTCATCACCGATATATGCTATATGTTGTATTACCAGTACACGATAGATCACAACTACCTACCAATCTACGCGTTAATCCTGTTCAAGGAAGAAAAAAAAACAACCGATGTATTATATATATTTTAGAGATCCGTGGAAGGATGAGCGAAATTTAACCTTGTGAATTGTACGTCTCTAATAAAAGCGACATCAAATATCATTGCGAAAGTTCGTTTATTTATTCATCCCCGTCTTCTTCGCGTATATCGCGAGTCTAATGGCCGGGAAATGCCGGCCGAGAAATTGTTCGGAATTTTCGGAACGGTCTCTACGAACATGAAATTATGCCAAGACACTTTTTCCTCGAATCATTTTTTCCATGAATGCCGGAGGTCAAAGCAATAAACGGCGAACGTCGGACAGAATGCTTCATTTCAATATATATATATTTCGTATTCAAAATATAATAATGAACATTACACATGATGCTAGCTCCTATCGTGACAGTCAGCGTTGACCAGCACTTACAGTGGTACCGTGGTAATAAACTAGTCGAACGGCTAGCGTCTGGAAAAGGCAGATATGAGATTGAAAATACAAAAAGCTACCGAGTGGCAGATTCGCGTTCGCGCATAAAAAAGTTTTGGCAAACGTCGATTTTGCCCACGTAGGCTGTAGTTGACAGGAAATTCTTCATCGTTGTATTACTATCATACATCCAAGACGTCTCCGTTCGTAGAGAGTGTTTCATTTTTTTTTTTTTTTACTTTTTGTGTTTGCGTATTGTGTGTCGGTGGGTGGACTTAATTTTATTTCGTGAATGAGTAGACTCATTATCGACTCGTCTGTAAGTTCGTTATTTGTTTCTTTCTTTCATTTTTTTTTACATTCCGTCGGATTTGTAAAATATAACAGATTACCGCGACGATGAGCGGTCGCTTACGATCGAAAAAACAAAAACAATAAATTCGTTGAGAAGTCAAAGAAAACGGAATTTAGTATACGATCGCAGATGCCGCATCTGCACGACGATACTAGACGTTAGCCTCGGCGTTTCGCGCGCCGCTTCTTATGCGTACAGTATAATACATAGTCCTTTAGTTACATAATTAGATCGAAAGTAATTTAGGTAGGCAAGCAAGAAGCCCACATACGATTTCTTTTTTTGTCTTTATAAGCCCCAAAACCCTTAGATATTTATAATTAATCAATATCTCGTTTACTATACAGTGGCAAGAAAAAACAACACTCAAACGGCCCTTACGTGCTAATATTTATAATATTTAATTATGTAATCATCACAGTGATAAACGAAAAAATATATACTTCTTGTACAGTACAATTTTCATTTAATAGTTGTCGGCATCGTCGTCGGGCTTGATCACTTTTTCATCGGTGCGTCCTCCTCGATCGTACTCGACACACGCGCGGTTTTCCCGGTTTTTTTTGTTACTTTTAAAAATTTTACAACACTCTTGCGTTAGCTCTGTTGCGTTTTTTTTTTACGAAAATGGGACTCGTCGCGCGCTTTCGTATATCTTAATAATTCCTACAAATGTTTTTTTTTTTCGCAGTATTAAAAATCATTCTCAGGTATATTGACTTGCCTTCCGGTATTCGTATACGTACTATATTTACACGGAACAGTTTCGTAATCCTGTTTTACACACTCGCACCGGTTGCACCGGGGACGCCTTATATCCTAAACAGAATACTCAACGATATGGAAATACGTGAATCTCGTTACAGTTTGCGACACCCTCTCGCGAGAGAGCGAACCGTTGAGTCCCGACAATTCCTGCGATTCGCCGAGAAAGGTGAATAGTCGTCGCCACATCGTCCGTTCGTCGACGCACGGAGCGCGACACAAATAAATATCCGGCGAAGATTGTTAGTGTTTCGAAACTCAGCACGCCATGTGTTTTTTTTTCTTGTCTGACGTGCATCCATTTTAATTAAGGAGTTTTGAGAGCTTCGCTCTAATTAAACAAGTGTCTCATTTTTCTGTGTTTTTACAAAGTTACATGAATTAATTGGCCGCAGTAAAAAGTTCTTTGTATTGCAAACGGAGTTGGTAATCCACAGAAACTTTCCAGTGACAGATTTACAAAAATATTAACCAAAGTTAACTAATATTTTTGCCAACACTTCACTATCGATTATTCTCTGGTTTAGCGACACATATCGCGATACTTATCACCCTCCGCAGTGGTCACTAAATTCCTAAGACTTTGCAGAAAAACCATTAAGAAAATGTTACACCGATTTGTCTACCGCGAAGCGTTCGAAACGCCTTAAAAAAAAAGGTCGGTGACACGGAGAAAGTGACTACGCGTACGTTATTGTTTTACTCACTCGCTCGTTCGCTCGATTACTCACGAATACCGGAACACAAGCGACTGGTCATAAAAATACCTAATATTTACAATAATAAAAAAAAAGTTTCCTCGAGGAGTTGAGTTCGTTACGTTAACAACTTTTGGCTCTTTCGTTAGTTTGTGCTTAATGCGTTTCCAATACCACAGAGACGCCGTTGCCGATCGTTGGACAGGGTTTGTGGTCAATGGCTAAATAATTATAGGCCACGGCGACGCGCATTGGCGCTCGCGCGATTTTATAATGATTTTTTCGTTTTTTTTTTTGGCAATAAAGAAATCGCGAGCGGGACTCGCGGACGACGGTTGGACCGTCGCGGACCGACCGACTCTGTGGTACGAACGTCGAGCAGCAAATTTCATAAGTACACACAATAAACGTTTTGTTTCCGAGTACATTCGGTATAATATGTTTGTTTTTTTTTCCCGAGAATATAATACATATACATCCCGGCTGGTCGGAGACAACGTCGACGCCGCGGGATCGTTGTCGGCGAGCCGGAAATCCATAGATTATCCTGCGGCAAAAGTCACGCCCAATATCGCGAGGCAGCGTTAGATTTCTTTATTTCTCTCCGTATATATCTTAAAAAACAGTCTTTATACAGTATTTAAATTATTATATACAGATGTGCAACTAGCTAATGAATAAAAATTCTTCTTCTTTAATCTACGTCTCTCTCTCTCTCTCTCTCTCGCTCTTGCTCTCTTGCTCTCTTTCTCTCTCGTTCTCTCGATCTCGCTCGTAAACCGTTATCATTCGTAATCATTAAAATCCCCGGATCACGCGCGGCCTTAATAATTTGCACTGGTTATCGATGTTCATCGAATGAAGCCTCGATTACTCCTATACCCTGATCATATTTACAGCGTCGTCTCCTCGGCCCGACGAATCTATCGTCGGCCCCCCGATATTCTAAATATTTCGAGCTCGTCGTGTGCGCGCTCGCTCGCCCGTCGTCTCTCTGTTACGCGCGCGCGCCGCGAAGCCGCTCGATGGATCTGCGCCCGCGGTGTGTCGTCTCGGTATCTCTCAGGCCGCGAGGTCGTCCGCCGTACATATTATATATGAAATACCGTGTGTATCGCGCCTCTCGCCGCCTTGCGCTCCGGGATTAGCGCGAATCGCTAATGGACTCGGACGTGACATACGTGTCTGCTCGGGACAACAGTGATAATTGCGCCGAGCAGATAGACGTTGGGTGGCGCAAATAACGTATATCTATGTATATGTATATATATACAGTATAATACGTATAGCAATTCCCCTTCCACAAACCCCCCCCCCCCCCCAGCCGTTCCCCACCCGTCGGTCGCTCGCCGGGAAAGTGCCAATCGTTGAAATGTGTACCTTTGCACCGAACGCCCACCCCGATACTAGTATACTATACCAGTAGTACCTATTGTATATAAATGCATATGTATATGTACTGTGTTGTATACCTACAGCTGCCCGCGCGCATTTCGGTCGAGACATGCGCGTCCCGCGGAAACTCGATTTACCATGGTCAATTAGAACTCTCTCTCGTGTCGCGAAACGAACGACACCGGGGGCTCAGCGCGAGCCGCGACGCGAGTCACGACGCGAGCTGTTTTCCTTGCAAACGAGAGCGCATCATCTCGACAATAGCTTGCAGAGAATAGCCGCGCCGGCCGACAGCACCAGGGAGACTCGCGACAGGGAGGACGAGGATCCCGCGCTCGCGGCCGCTCTCGTTAGGTCCTCGCAGACTCCTGCAACAATTTGAAAAAAAAAAGAATAATAATAGAAGAATTTATGAGCCGTGTGCAGCACGCGCGCGACACTCGAGATTGTGGCGAAAAATGCGGGTTGGGAGGTGGGTGAGGCGATTAAATTAGCATAGGATACGGATCTCCGGCGGTGCTACGGCGACCGCTCCGGGGATATCTGCATGAAGCTTCAACGTGTTATAATACCTTGACTGGCGAGCTTGTACGTCCATTGATCGCCGGAATCTCTTTGGCAAGTACGCGCTGGTCTCGACAGCCATAATTCTTGTTCTTGTTGTTCGTGCCTGTTGGAGCCGCCGCTGCCACCGCCGCCGCTGCCGCCGCCGCCGCCTCGTCCTGGCAATTTGGCCGTCGCGTCGATCCACTGCATCGCGAAACACAGGGTCTCGCCGACCTCGAGGGACGTCTGCTGGCTTCCTTTTCGCGACACTATGGTGTACCATGTGCCGTCGTCGTCCTCCCAACTCTCGTGGCAGGAATAGGCTGCGGAGGAAACGGAACGTGGGTCATGTTAAAGTGCGAGGGAACGAGAGGCGCTCGACGATCGTGGAGCTTCGAGGAGATTAGATTTCTTCGCAATGCTCTGATACTGAAATCTATTGGTTGAATGGAGCTTCTATTTTGTTTTGTATTTTATTGAATAAAAAGTGAACTCGCGAATTTGTTTAATTTTTTGTTGTTTTTTTTGTGAAGTTAAAAACAGCTAAGGATCAAAGTAGCGTATGGCTAAAATAGCAAATTTCAGAATAATGAACGTTCTGAATCTAGAATGGTCGTCATTATGGAACTCGCCATTTTGATAATTCGCTATTTTCATTCAACTTTAATAAAGATGTGGGTCACATTAGTGAATGATCAAAATAGCGAATGGTTGAAATAGCGAATTTCATAATGATGGCCATTCTAGATTCAGACGGTTGTTATTTTGAAATTTGCTATTTTAGCCATTCGCTATTTTGGTCATTACCTATTTTTATCTCCACCCTTTTTTTTTTTACTAACAATACGGAAACTCACTCAATTCGTGTTGATCGCAGGTGTTGACGATTATCATCTCGTTCTGACTGGGCGTAGCGCAGCCAATTTGTATATCGGTGAACGCGCATTCCTCGTCCTCGCTGTCGTCCTGCCACGTCATCTTCTCCGCGTTTCTCTGAGGCTTCATGGCGGCTCGACGCTGTCGCTTCGGGCTCGTCGTCAGCGTGTTCGTCGGCACGAAATCGAGAATGGTGTAACGTCCGGGCTGCGGGCACTTCTTCTGCTCGAGCGACGGTGCTGCGATTAAAAACGAAAATCGACATTTTAGTCTCGATGCATCGCGCGACGCGGGGTCAGAGTATTTATTTTTCCTCCGCTGCCGGAATATACGGACTGGTCGGGGGGTTCGAATACCCGTTACAATATTCGGACGCGACGTAAATTCGGGTATACATTTCGCGCGAGTTTCACAGACGCAATCGGCTCCGATTTCGCTGATTCATCGTATCGATTTACACATTTTTCTGCAGTACATCGGATTTTTGAAAACCAGAATTTTCGTTTTTTTTATTTCGTTGCCATAAATAAATAAACGTGAATGTGAATTTAAAATACGGAGGGTCCGGATGAAATTTGTAAAATCGATGAAAGGTCCTTTTCAGCTTTGGTTGAGTCTGCACGGAATATGCGTCGCGTACATATGTAATATATACCACCGGCATCGGCCGTGTGTTTACATGACAGTGAAACGCGAGCAGCTCCGGCACCGAGAACCGAACTTGAGACCGAATGTATCGACACAGGTTTTCGACAGTTCCCCCGTGTGTCCGCATTGCCACTGCCCATACTGTCTGTATGGGCAGCGCCCGGAGGCGAATACGATACAGTTAGGGGGAAGTCGGCTGCAACCGCGAGCGAGGGGCCCGGCGCTCGGTCAACGTGGATAACAAAAAATTGATAGTTATGACAAAATTGAAAAAAACACCGGATCGACCCGGCGGTAAGCCTAAGGCCGTGAGGCGGGAACGAAGGCACAGAGGGAACAAAAAAAACTGTCCGGCGGCGTTATTGCCCTCAACTGTAATTCATCTTTTCTCCACTTCGCGTTCGTTCATAAATCAGAAATTATTAAACGTCGAGCCATCCGCAAATCCAAAGGTGTTCTCGCCCTCTCCTCGCTCGTTGTTGTCGTTTTCTCCCTCTCGTTCTCTCCTTTTGTTCAACTACTTTTCACTCCCGCCGCAGCGCAAAGCGGCTGCGTTATGCGTTTTCCGCGCCCGGCAATCGTTTACTCACTTATTAACGTCGTGTACGGCATATTCGAGGGATCCGATTGCGAGCAGGCGTCCGGCATAATTGCTTTTTCACCTTAAACAACAAATCACGATATTTCATTAGCGACCCTTGAGTTGTATTCGAGGCGGGATTTTCGAGCGGCATTGCGGGAAATGCGAGGAGCGATTGAAGGACGTGCGTTGTTTTTTTCTCTACTCACTCGACTGTTGAATCTCGATTACGTTCCCCGATCTTTTGTGGAAAATCATGCAGACGTATCCAATATCACTGCAATGAAAGAGTAACGATTAAATGGAGATGTCGCTCAGCGCGTCGTTTGGTCAAAGGGAAATTCTTAAATTCTCCCGGGTTCAGTCATTCGAAGATATTGACGTTCGACGCAAGCGACGGGCTATTCTTCCAGGGGGACAGACGAGCCTCGACATGCATATAAAATACGACAGTCTGCGTTTTTTTTTTGTTCTGTACACATACCAGCCACTCGTGATATGAGCAACGAGCTTCACTCGGTTTCCCTGCATGTTGTCATTCGGAAACAGGGGCTCCAGATTGTGACACACGATCTTCTCCTCGCGAACATTATCGATGGGATCCTCCTGCGATCGAACTTTCAGCGTGGCGTTTCCACTCGTGAAATGATAACTCCGCGATCCGTTCAGCGAGTGCCAGTCGTGATGCTTCGTAACCCACGATGGATATTTGCATTTGCTGTGCTCCTTGTCGGCTGGAAAATACGATCGGTGAATGTTAGTCGAGAAAATTGGAAAATAACGTCGTGAAAAATAAATGTAACTAACAATTATTCACGTTATGAATTAATTGAAAACAGGAACAGCTATTAATTAATTGAAAACTTGAATACTTATCAATTATGAAATGAAGTTATAAATTAATTGAAAACGTGAGCAGTTAACGATTATCAAATGAAGATATAAATAAAAATTGAAAACTTGAATAGTTATCGATTATCAAATAAAGTTATCAATTAATTGAAAACTTGAATATTTTCTTCAGTGCTAATATTTCACTAGCTATATTTATTTTTGTAAATGTACTTTAAACTCATGTTTCAACTGATTCATCGACTGATTCTCTTGCTCATACCTTTCATCAGTTTTATCGTTCTGGATCCCTCGGAAACGGAGTTTAGGCCGTTGCAGGACGAGTCGCCGGACTCGGCGAGTTCGTAGACGAGTTTTCCGCCCGGATGGTGGTCGTGTTTCACGTACAAGAAGCATCTGCGAAGGAAAAACCGAATGACTTTCAACCGCAGCCACGATACGTATTCGTGATATCGATGCACGCGAGGCGAGCGAACACCCGGCGTGGAGATTGGTGAGTCCGAAATGATTGCTCTCGAGGGGCGGAAATGGCTGTCCTACCATTCGTGTATTAAGTAGCTACGCTCGTCGGCATCATTAATTGATTTATCTATCAATTTAACATTCTGTATGGCCACGGTCGTGGAGTGCACGCAATTTGGCTAATTGAACTTCTACCCCAATTAGAATCATTGCGTGTAATTCGCTGGATCGTCGTCGTCGTCGCCGTCGTCGTCGTCGTAGTCGTCGTAGTCGTCGTCGTCGTGTCGTCCTACGGCACTGGTAGCACTCGTGTTCCTCCATCTCTCCCATGGGTGCTATTCAATATCATCCTGTACGTCTATTCCTTCGTCCCGCTTTGTTTTTTCCCCTCCCCTTTCTTTCCGTTCGCACAGTACACACGGTATACATGCTCTCCGGCTAGACCAATTTCTGAAATTGTTCTTGGAAAGCGAGCTCTATTAGCAGATGGGAGCCCGCGCCAGTTTGTACCACCTTCGATCCATCTCCTATATTACTCCCAATGGTTATTACACGACTGCACGTCGATATTTTTACAGTGTTCGGGAAAAACTTCGTTAAATTCAATGCCCGAGCGCGACGGACCTTTTTGCGAAAATACCATTAACGAAATGTCAAATGCGCAAATTAATATCGCCGGAACTTCGCTCAAAGCGAATTTACCGAGCGCAAATATTGATGCGCAGATGTGGATGGAAATGATCACGATTTAGTGCACAAAAGTCGCTGTCACCGATAATAAAAAATTACTTTAAGCGATTTTGAAAAAAATTAAGGTTTTAATTCTGAAATTCGTGTTAGTCAGTATTGTAAGTCCCCGTTGCTTTAAGAATTAAAATTGACACAACAGTTTATTTTCCAGTTACGAATTTAGAACGATGGCCTGTAGCGATTATAAAATGAGACGTGAACTTTTGAATAGCTTTAAGAAAAACCAAATTTTTCATTAAATTTTTAGAGAAATTGGGGGAAAAATGGACAAATACAGTCCTACTTTATTTCGCAATGCTACAACAGTATTTGTCCATTTTTTCAACAAGATCACCATTAAGTTTTATGGGAAATTAATATTTCTTGCCTTTATTCAAAAGTTTACACATCGTCTTATAATCATTAAGACTTAATATTATAAAAACATAATTACAAAGCCAATCCTACCACCAATTTAATTTTGATAAAAATTAGGGATTTACAACTCCGGTGTTAGTTTTTCATTTGCACGATTTCCCTCGTAAATTTCGCGCTTTAAAAAGCGACTGCATAGTTACCTGTAAGAAGCCTCGGATCTGCCATAGAGCTTGAGGGTGCCGACGAGATACTTGTTTCTCCCATCCCTCCACGTTCCCAGGCACTGCAATTCCTCGACTGCAACATTAAACGACGAGGTCGGGCATTAATTTCGTCAGAGAATGTGGGCGGCTTAGCCTTTGACAACGTAATAAAGTTTTATTCACTCGATCGAGCGTGCGACGCGCGAAGGGCCGAGGTATCGGTTGGGGTAAAAAAAAAAGAGGCAAGGAGAGGCAAAAAAAAAATAGAGGCGGACGTCCGAGCGGGAGAGAAAAAAATCCCGTCAGGAGCCGTCGTTCCGTGAAAGAATGATAATTGAATTAGGTTTATAATCCGTTTAGTGGCTTCGCGTCCGATCCAAGGGACGTCGCATCCCCCCCGCGCTGTTTTATTAAGCAACAATCTACAGAAGCCCCGCGCGGCCTTAAATCTCTTTCACTCGCGACTCAGTCGCGCTCAGCTTTTCGCGCGTTTAATCGATTTCGCGTTCGTTAAACGGTCTCTCTCGACCTCTCGTCGTCCAACATTTCTCGCCCGCGTCGCGCGGATGGCAAAAATTCCCATCGCCCTCGCGTCGACTTTCGGCGGATCTTTGGCCCCATTTTTCCGCGAGCAAAAATTCAACGTTTAATTGCGCCGCGACGTGGCTATTACCGGGGCCCACCGCACGGGGGTATCTTTATTTTCTCTCGCGCCGCCGTCGGCGCGGACTCTCTTTGCGAGCCGTAAATTTCAATAAATATCCATACGGCACCCGGGGCCGCGGGTGGCGGAGACGCTGGAAAAACGAGACGGAGCCGGCCGCGATCGTTATTTAATTTTGCATAATTGCGCCACCATTTACACATCCATTTTTAATATTCCTCCGTATTTATACGTCGCTGATATTATCACGTCACTTCTATGCAAGGCGGTCGCGCTTGGTACCCCCTATGGAAATAAAGTATATTCAAGATATATTTTTAAGTTATATAAAATTATATATATCGGCCAAAAGTTCGATATCTGCTATATATAATTCATATATTCATCGAATACATTTTAATGAGATGTATCCCAGATATATTATAAATAGATAAAAATATGTTTATTACATATATTTCGGCAGAAAGTTCTGTGTCTCTCATATATTTTTAAGTATTTATTTCCATGAGGGTCTCGTCGCGATTTTCCAATCTTCGGAAATATATACGAAAAATATAAATAAAAAATATTCAATGCATATTGATATATATGTACATTCTGTATTTTCAAAGATTGAGAAAAATATACAGATCATCCCCCGACTATATTTATAAGCACCCGGCTCGGAGTCTCGCCAGCTAATTGCTAATTGAGCAAAGGCACGAAAGGATGTCGCGCGCGTTGATCCCTGAACTTTGGAGCCGCGCCGGGGGGGCGCCGAGAATCGTGCATCACACCTTGACACGTGTGATCGATAACACTTGTAGAGACCTCAGGAAAAGTTCGCATTTAGCCCATCCAGACTATCGGCCTTTCACGTGCAGCTCCCCGTCGTCGTCGTCGTCGTCGACCCCGTCGTCGTCTTACCCTCCATGCGCTCCTCGTCCCAATTATACATCTGCTCCCTTTCCTTAAATTCGCGAGAGCGAAACTAATGAACCGAGAGACGCGCGCGCGGCTCTCTCGCGGTCAATAAAATATAAGGCCGTTCGTTTTCAGTCGCGCGCTCGTTTTGGATGCCCAAGGAGTCGGCATTAAAAATGCAGCCGCATTATCGGCAACTCCCGCGGGGCTACCGGGCGAATTTCTTCGCTGCCTCTTTCGACACAGGCGGGAAAACGTCGCGCAGACCGGAGGGCCGGATTAACGCGAATTAAAATAATGGAAATGGCAACTCACTGGTGCTCTCGGTGGCCTCGACGTCCGGACAGGACTGATACTTGAGAAGCAGCTTGCTCTCGTCGGTGCAGCTCTCGGCGAGACTCGGGGGGTTGCTGCAGTCACCCTTGCCCCGGTTGTAGGAGAAGGTGAAGGGCGCCCCGGCGAGCGGGCAGGGAATCGGCTTCGAGTTCAGCCTGAACATCGAGGACATCAGGTCGTCCGACGTGATCGCCTCGTACATCGCCTTCAGGCTCATCAGCTGCGTCAGGCAGTATCCAACTGTTGAAAAGGAAACAATTTTTAGAATATAATAATAATAATAATAATAATAATAACAACAATAATAGTAATAATAACAATAATAATAATAATAACAATACACACAGAAAAAAGGTGATTGAGTCGACCAAATCCAGCAATTACCGGCTGCCAAATAAATGTTTAAACTTAAACCGATTGTAGATGTTAAAAAAAAATGTTGTTGGGCTGACTAAACAATTTTCTTGACTGCCTGTGACTGCTGGTTTTGTTCAATCGACAAATCTCTTTTCCCATTGTAGAGTTTATCCGGAATTGTGTGATAAATATCGTATATTTTTTGGCAGCGGAATATTTACGTTAAAAAAAGAATAAAGAATGATTCGCCGAATTATTGGAGCACGTATTATTGACGGCTTTTGGTACCTTTAAATACCCAACTTTTGAAATAATTTATCCCGAAATTTATTCGTCGCTGAATATTCAACAAAAGTCCAGGCTTCACGTGGCCCATTGAATACATTTCTGGCGATGAATATCGCTGAAAAAATGATGAAGCGTAAATGCAACGAGGCAAAGTACCAATCGCTGTTTAGCCGCTTCGCTCGATGCATTTGCTTTGTACATTTTTTTTCCTCTCTGAAATCAATGTAAAACAATGATTTCCACGAACCTCGTTCGAGCCAGAAATACGTCGACATTTTCGTGAATTTTATTCAACGCCTGTTCAACGTTACCTATAACCGTGAAGACAACTAATTCGAAACCTGCGTTTTCCATGGAAAAGAAATATGCACGAAAATATATCTGACATATAGAACTTTTCGGACGATGATACAATAAAACCGCATTTTGAATATATTTTCGTTATATCTTAGACATATTTTTTGCTCGCGTATATTTCGTATATATCCTAAAATATATCAGAAACATGGAAATTTTCGAAAAAAATATGTCTTGTATATCTGGAATACGTCTTTTATATATATTACGTATACTTTATTTCTATATATATAAAATAAAGTTTTATATATAGAAAATATACATTTCTATATATAAAAATAAAAACTAATATATATATATATTTTATATATATAGCATATACTTTATATTTTCATATGGGGTCCACCGCGATACAACAAACAGGTAGCGGAAACGTTGATCGTTTGGCGAGGCCGCGTTCCATTAATCCAGCAGTCCTTTGCGGACCCGACCGGGCCGAGAGGGAAAGGGTGAGCGCGCTAAGCGGCGAGAACGCGAGGAGGGAAAGTCCGCTGGTCAGAGGGAGAAAAGCCTGGGCGATCGTGGGCCACGCGGAGGAGGCTCGCGCACGCTAACGAGACATTAGCGAGACAAAGAAGCCCGAGCCGACCAATGGGCTTTCTTCCTCCCACTCCTCGCGCCCCTCGTCCCTCTTTTTATCTGCTTCCCGGCGCAGCCGGAGTCGCTGGCAAACGAGGTCCGTCATTTTGCGAGTCACCAGCTGACCCGCGAGACGCGGGACGTTCATCATTTCGCGGAGGAAGGAGGCGGCCCGGGTGGCCCTACGAGCACCTCGAGGCACTCCGGAGATTAGGCAGAAATAAATTTAGCTGAAAGCCACTCCGCAGGCTCTCTCGCGCTCGTCCCGTCCGCCGGCTGGGATATTCAGCGCGGGGAATGTGATGGATCTCCGGTGTTGCGCCGAAAGGCGCGCGGGGGGCGCTGCGCGCCGCTCGTCGCGCGCCCCCTCGACGCATTAGACGATATTAGCGAGCGCGGAGGAAGATCGAGAGTCAGCGGTTTTTTTTTCCTTTTTTTTTGGTGCTGTAAAATGCAAAGTCGTGGCTTTGTCTTTGCGAGGGGTTTGAGTGATGATGATGTGGAGGGGATGAACGATGATGAAGCTGAAACTTGATAGCTTCGGTGTTGCTTTTGTTTTTTGGCTATCTTACTTTTTTTTGCTGATTTACGTTTTTTGGCTGACTTTTTACGTGGAATTGTAAAAAAAAATCGAATTTACTTCCCAATAGGTGGGTTTGAAATTCTGTTCTTTTTTTTACGGGAGAAGCAGGAAGTGTTTTTTGCCAAAAAAAAAGTGGATTCCTATATTTTGGTATCCCGAATAGAGCCCGATTCACTTCACCCGCGATCTGTCGTCGCTTTGCTGAGAAATAAGAGTAGTTTGACTGCAGGACGTCTCGCTTTTACAGCATCCCATTAAATATTTCGCCGGTCCAATCAAAGGCCAATCAAAGGCCAATCGAAGGATCGGCCTGGCTGCCGCTTTTTGGCTCCGAACGCATCCGTCGAAAGGGCAAAGCGGCGAGCCAAGAGGAATTACCGACTATCAATGGCGAATCTCTCGCCATTTCGTTCGAAGCATCAGTCATCAATTTTTTTCCATCATATTTTCATCGCCAAAAAATGTCTTGAATCATCATCCGCCACTTTAATCCGCTCCTTTAAAAAAAAAAAAAAAAATTGCTTTCACTTTTGCCGTCCCGTATTTTCCATTCTCATCGAATTTATGATGTTGAAGTTTGCATCGTTGGAGTACAACGAAATTCAGAAAAAAAATGAGTTGTAATTAAACAAAATGATGAAAATAATTATAAAAAGTCACCACAGTATCTAATTGCCACGATGACTTTTTATACCAAATTTCATCGTTTGGGTTAATTAGAATTATTTTTTTTTACGAATTTCGTTGCATTCCAACGATGCAAACTTCAACATCGTTCGAATTTACAAAGCCCGTCGACTCTCGTTTCCCACTCGTCCCGTCGGCCGTTCGGCGAACGGGACACTGAAGCAAAATCGCTACGAGACACAAACGTCGCGATTCTTCCCTGGAAATCGTTGATCGTCCGGGGTGGCGAAACCCCGGCGCTTACGGACAATTCGTCGACGTTCCAACGAGCCGGGACGCGCGATTCTCTCGTGCCCGAAGACAATGGCCGAGCTCGACGCGCGGAGACGGCGCGACGATGCTTCTCCGGCGCTCCGGTACCGGTGACGTCGGGCGTGGGCCCCACCATTGTTTCCGTTTGGGTCGTGCACCAGCGGCAACGACGACGACGACGGCCCCGGTCTTCCTCTTTCGGCTGGCTCGTCGTTCGCCGCCCTTTGAGATGCAAATGCTAATTGAAATGTAAAAGTTGGCGACCTATATATCGACTTCGCTGGCGCTATTCCTGCCTCGCTCCCGTCCTCCTCTCCCGCACCGCCGTCGACGGTAACTCGACCTATTGGCCCCCTGCTCTTTCTCGCCCAGCTATTTGCGCTCCGAGTGTCTGACGCCGAGTTTCGCCCTGCATATAATTATTTCATGGGATTATAATTAGGCCCAATTCGTCTTACGACGGATTGAAAATTCATTAATTGCGCCTTATTCCGGAATAATTATGTTACGAATTGGCCCCGAATTGTTGCTGATTGTGCCACGAGGCCCAATTCGTCTTACGACGAATTGAAAATTCATGATTTGTGCCTAATTCCGGAATAGTTATGTTACGAATTGGCCCCGAATTGTTACTAATTGTGCCACGAGGCCCAATTCGTCGTAAGACGAATTGAAACTTCATTAATTGTGCCTAATTTCGGAATAATTATGTTACGAATTGGCCCCGAACTGTTACTAATTGTGCCACGAGGTCCAATTCGTCTTACGACGGATTGAAAATTCATTCATTGCGCCTAATTCCGGAATAATTATGTTACGAATTGGCCCCAAGTTTTTGCTAATTGTGCCACGAGGCCCAATTCGTCTTACGACGAATTGAAAATTCATTAACTGCGCCTAATTCCGGAATCATTATGTTACGAATTGGCCCCGAATTGTTGCTAATTGTGGCACGAGGCCCGATTCGTCGTGAGACGAATTGGGCCTCGTACAGGGGGCCGAAATCGAGGGCAGACTGTACGACCCGGAACATCGATTTTTCGTTTCGAGTCTGCGCACGATATTAATAAGCACGTGTCCATTTTTTTTGCTCCACCGTCGATATCTCGTAGACATCACGAAATTGAGGCGAAATTACGAGAGTGGCGAGGTCAACGTTAAGGGGGGACGACGGGAGGTTACTCGACCAATCAGCCCCGGCTCCTTCGCACAGTCGTTTGCCCTCTGTGTCTACGCGACGTACGCAGCACTATATATAATTGTCCTCATGGAATTACCCTCGAGACTGGGCCTCGTGTGTGACGGACAATCGAGGTCACACTGTACGAGACCGGGAGCATCGATTTTTCGTTTCGAGTCAGCGTGCGGGGTATTAATACGCACGTGTCAATTTTTTTTTTGCTGTCGTCGGTGTCGTGGAGTGCACGAAATTGTGAGGCGAAATTACGAGAGTGCCGAGGTGAATGCGGAGGGAGGGGGGGGGGGGAGGCTACAGGAAGGAAGGAAAAACAGTTAAGCCTCCTCTCCTCTTTCGCATAGTCCGCTCTTCATGTCTACTCGATGTATCGCACTATGAAATAATTGTTTTCATGGAATTACAGCCGCGTAAGCCGAATTGCGGCTCGTGTGTGGGCTGGAAACGGGGGCAGACTGTAGGACGAGGTTATGTATATCGATTTTGGCCGATAGTTCGTTTCGAGCCGGTGTGTATGATAATAAGCACGTGCCGATTTTTCGCCGTCGTCGGCTGCACGGACAGCACGAAATTGAGGCGAAATTACAAGAGTGGCGAGGCGAACGTGGAAGGGGGGCAGAAGGGGGGGGGGATTGGAGGTAGAGAGAGAGAGAGAGAGAAGCGGCTCGTGGTAATATCGGAAGAAAGGAGCCGGCCCTCTGGGTTTTGCCCTCGAGTTCTACGAAACTCTCTGTGCGCGAGAGGCATAGACGAGGCCAACCGGCGACCGAGTCATGCCGGAGAGAATTCAATGAGCGAGGAAAAGTGCTCGCAATTACCGAAAAGTGGGACGCGCCGATGGCTCGGAAACTCCGAACGTTGGCGCATCTGCTCTCGTGACGTCGATGTGCGCGCTCTCACTTTTTCCGTCTCTCTCTGTCTCTCTCGCTCAGCCGCACTCGGACGGTATCGTGTTTATTGGGCCTTGGCAACTGCTAAGTGACGACTATTAATTCGCGGGACATGCGCGACTATTTTCACGGTTACTTCGGGACTAATTAGCGGGCGGGAGCGGCAAAAGTTAATCGCGGGGGCGATGAAAAAGGAATTGGAAAAGTTTGGGTACTTATTGTACGTTAAAATTGTCTTTCAGTGTTGTCGCGGGACTCGGAGGAATTTTTAAGGAATTCTGTTAGGTTTTTAAGATATGTCGCTTTTTACCTTTTTTTTAAAGCCTTTACGATTTTTAAGAACACTAATCATAAATAGAGATATTTTCAGACACTGAGAAAAAAGTAGTGGAGTTGACACCAAATGACAAAAAAATTGGTTCATGCGACTAATGTCGCAGCAAACGTGTATCGGCCAACCAATACGAATTTTTGAGAAACCAAACGAATTTTTTATAAACCGAACGATTTTTTTAGAAATCAAACGATTTTTTTTTAGAAAAAACAACGATTTTTTTTTTAAACAACGAATTTTTTTTCGAAACCAAACGAATTTTTTAGAAACCGAACGAATTTTTTAGAAACCAAACGAATTTTTTTAGAAACCAAACGAATTTTTTAGAAACCAAACGAATTTTTTAGAAACCAAACGAATTTTTTAAAACCAAACGAATTTTGTAGAAACCAAATGAATTTTTTAGAAACCAAACGAATTTTTTAGAAACCAAACGAATTTTTCAGAAACCAAACGAATTTTTCAGAAACCAAACGAATTTTTTAGAAACCAAACGAATTCCGTCGACAAACGAAGATTTAGTCAACGATTTTTTTCCGTGCGTTAAAATAGTCGGAGGCATAAAAAAAATGGATAGTTGGTACTCGATGGTGGCCGGGAAATACGGCTGTTCGAGTGCGTTGCGAAATTTTCTCTGCTCACTCCACCGAACATTTCCCTCTCTCACTCTCTCTCTCTCTCTCTCCGCTCGTCCTCTCGATGTCCGCTGAACATTTGCCACTGACCATCACGTCGTCCAGCCCCGCTCGCACTATTCAGATACTAATCCAACTATACACGCGGCGCCATGCATATAGCTCGCCGTGTGTATGCCGTGTATCTGGGTTGTGCGATCTCGAGCGAGCAACAGAGTGTATCAGCTCCGGCAGTGCCTCGCATATCGACGCTGCTGCTGCCGCCGCGGCTGCCGGTGGTAGGTGCATCGTCGACGACACGCGTAATACACATTTGCATGCGTGTAATACCCGGCGTTAGTCCGGCTGGATCTCATGAATTACAAGATTGCCCGAGTGGACGAAACTCGTATATCGGTACCGGAGCGCCCGAGTTTCGTCGATGATTTACACTGGTTTCCCCATTTTATTCGGACGTTTGACGTAAATACGCGAAATTATGTCGCGCGATGTGTGCGCACCGCTCATGAATATTTGTCAAACAGCGGAGAGTGAAATATTGGCCGACGCGGAATCGAAATCGTCGACGTGGTCCCTCCCCCCTCAGCCCCCCCCCCCCCCCCGCCCCTTGCGAGCTGCTTTTTTTCCCTCCTGCAAAATGACGAGCGCGCCGACCGAGACGAAATTTGAACTTTCGCGCAAACTCTCCGCCCTTCGTGTACTTTGAATGAGTAAAATCTGCCGTTACAGGAGACTCCGGGGAGGGTATGAAACTCTCGTTTCGCCCTGCGGACTCTTCACGGAGGCTGAGGAACTTCTCTCGTCCACTTGAATTTACTCCTCGTCCGCTGAATTTTTAGTCCGCGCGGACAGTTTTTTTTTTACATATTTTGTAAGCCAATTATTTTATAATTATGTCGACCATAAAAAATGTTTCACGTACTAAATAATTATAGCTGTCCCTGAGTATCACTTGTTTCGATTTTTCTCGCGACTCGCTTCGAATTCGAATGCGCGAAAACTGCCTGTCGGGTGATTTGACGAAAATTGCGAATTGTAGGAATTACGGATACACGGAGGGAAGGATCTGATACTTTTTACCATAATTCTAGTAAAAAGTATTGTAAAATTCCGGTAGAGGGGAGATATAACGCCATCTATCGAGAAGAACTAGAACGATGAGAATTTTTACCACGAAATATGGTAAAAAATATTATATATATGTTAGAAATTCTCATAGTTCTCGTACTGTTCGTCAGGTGGCGGCTATGGCTTTCCAATACCAGACGCGTTGGTAATTTTTACTATCGCGTACGGTAAACTACGGTTTCAAATCGGCGTCGTCTTTCGTTACACGGCGAAGCTCCACATAACAATTTTTCCCGTTATTAATCATACCGATCTTTCGTTTTCGTTCTTGGTGATCAAATGGGAGCGGCGGAGCAGTCGAAATTCGCCAACCAGTTGGTTGTTACCTGACTCGTCGCAGAATGGCTGCTTGCTCGTTATAACGAAGTACTAATTAACCATAGCTCGCGGGAAGGGCGGGGGGGGGGGGGGGGAGGGCTTTGGCCGGGGGACACGTTGTTCACGCAATAATTTTCATCGTAATCCATCGTAACTGGCGTGCAGACTGAGCAGCAGCCAGTCGGGCGACGAATCGCTCGTGCAATATACACCGGCTCCCAGCAATTACAGATGTGTTCCAACTCTCATCCGCCTCTCGCCGGATGGTAGCACGGATATAACGAGTAATTGTTATATCGCTCTCTGTCCGCGTGTGTCATCTCTCCATTCGCGTGCCTCCCAGTCTCTGCGGCTTATTCACTCCGCCCGGTGGACGCGCGCGCCGTGAGCGCCCGGAATATCACCGATAATGAATGCGTTAATAATTGATTAACACGAGCCGCTATACATCTTTATGCGATGTGTGTACCGCGCGGGTTTCGGGAGGCGAAAAATTTGAGACGAATGGCTCGATGCCGGGTACCAGACACAACGTCACGTGGGTGTTTTGAAATATCTGTCTCCGCTTGTCCTTTGAAATTTCCGTTTTTGTTTGTTCCATTCAATTTGTCAGAATTATTTTTTGTTCGGTGCTAAGCGCGCCAATAATCGAAATTTCTAACTAATAAGTTAAAAATATTACGCTATTATTATTATTATATTATTATTATATTTTTATTAGTTAAAATATTAAATATTATTATTATTATTATTATTTACGCATGTCCTTTGAAATTTCCGTTTTTGTTTATTCCATTCAATTTGTCAGGATGTTTTTTTGTTCGGTGCTGCACGCGCCAAAAATCGAAATTTCTAACTAATAAGTTAAAAATATTACGCTGTTATTATCATATTATTATAATATTTTAATGAGGTAAAATATTAAATATTATTATTATTATTATTATAATATTGTAAGATAAAATATTAAAAATATTTTCACGTGTTGAAAAATTTTAACCAACAATTCCGCCGGCTGAATTGACTGTGTTATTCAATGAGGCGGCAAAACTGCGAGCTGCGAACTAAAGAGACGATTCTTGCGGTCCGTTAGGTTCGCGTAGAGAAAAAGCTGAATAATTATATCTTTTCTCGCAAGGCTCGGGGTCCATTAAAAAAAATCGCGCAAAAAGTCTTGATAAAAGTCGATCAGTTACGTAGGCAAGTCGCGAGAAGAAAAAGATTTGCGAAAACGTTTCCAAGTCCCTCGAAGAAGTCCATAAAAGCAGCGACCAGTTCCTCGCGTCCATAATTTTTTGTTTGCCGTTTTTCCTATCGTCTATGCGAAATCCACGTCCATCCGAGCGATTTCTCGCCGGGCGTTCGGTCCACTAACCGTCGGCCCGTCGCGACATAACGACTGACGTCTCGGCCGCGCGCAGCATCCCTTGATTAGCGCTTTCTGCGGGCGCCGAGGAGGACACGAAAGAGTGAAATCGGCGTGGGTGGCTTGGAGAGAGAGAGAGACAGAGTGGGGGTGGGGGTGGGGGCAGGGGGAGCGCGAGTGGGACGAGAGACCCGGAGGACCCTTCGCGGGCGGATCTTGGGGGAGATAAGCGCGAGAGCGGTACAAGAAGAGGAGGATCCGAGCGGGCCGGTGAGCGGACGAGCGTTAAGAGGAGATGAGAGAAAAAAAAAGGCCGAGGCGACGAGTTGAAGGACGGGAGGATTCACTGAAGCGGATGGAATCGCGTGCTTGACATTAGGGAAATAAGAGCGGAGATAGAGAGACCGGCGAGAGACTCGAGGAAGCTTTCGATTAAAGCAAGAACGAAAGAGGAGACAGAGAAAAAAAATGTAAAAAAAAAAAAACGATCCGAGGATGAAGCTAAGTGATTTTCGTTTATTTGATTTTTCGATTCGCTACAATCACCGCGCGGCCCGGGGGGAAAAACCCGCTGAGCGGGAGAGTCACGATCGGGGGAAGACGAAAAAAAAAAGAAATCCGTATCGGCAACATTAACACGTGAGCTATGGATCGAACGTGTCGATGATCGTTTCGCGCTCGGTCGAGTTGCTCGGGAGCAGTTATGACGGAAGTAACCCCGGAGACGAGGGAAGAAGGATCGAGAGAGCAGCTTCTGTCGGTAATGGTCAGAGAGTGACTTTGAAGTTTGCTCTCCTCTCGGCTCGTCCCACGTGGGCGTCGGCTCCTCTGGTCTCCTGGTCCGGCGCGCGAGTGCGACGGGATGTAACGCAATGACGTGAGAGCCGGGCGCGCCGGGGAAAGACGAGACGCTACAAAGCGATGTAATTGTACTTTGGTACACGTATAGATATATATATATATATATATTATATATAGAATATAGATACATGGCTATACGTAGACATATATATCACGCGGCAACTGCCACCGCTCGTTCGGCAATTTGTCATCGTCTGATTTCTGATTAATCACAGGCACTTTTCGTTTAGCGAGGGTAAAAAAAAGAGAAATAAAAAAAAAAAAAAAACGTTACGTCCGCCGCCACTTTCACGGATCAATCTCCCTCCGGCTGTACTCGCGCTTGCTCCTCTGTCACTCGCTGTAATCTTTTAATGCACTTCGTCCGAGCTGACTTTTACGCGCACGATAATCCGCCCCTCGCGAGCGCGCCGCTCTCTCCCGACTGAACGTCAAAATTCAATGGTGAAATATACCGCGGGATCTTCGCCCGAGCTATCGGGCCGTGTTGCGAGAAATATTTATGTCGGACGCGTCTGGGTCTGTTACCAACTGGTTCGGACGCGACCTTCGAGGGCTTTGGGAATCCATTCGATCCGACGTATTTTTCACGTTTTTTATATATCAATGTTTTTTGTTCTTATTTATGATCCTTCGATAAGACGATGTGTAATATGCAGCGGGGGTTTTTATTATTCGTCCATTTCGTCGACGGATGTGAGCGACAAATCGATTTTGTCCCGGGGAGGAGAAACCACTCCGCTGGGTAATAATAATTTCAATCATATTTCGCAAATCCCGGACGCACCGGAGATACAGTTCAACGATCGATGTAGCTCACATCCTACTGTGTACCGCGTGGTTTCGTCATGCTCTTTGTACGCGCAACCGTGGCTCGGTTATCAGTAGCGGAGAGAGTTCCGGTACTCACTGGCACTCTCGATTCGCCTCTCTCTCTCTCCCCGGCCGATTCGGCGCTGCGCGATGATATAGAGATATCTATATATATAATTTTTTTTTTCCAATAGGCCACTAAAACGTTCCCAATCCGCCATATGGCGCCGGATATCTCCTGTCAGGCAGGAACAAGCGAAACAGGCTTTCGGGTTTCGCGTCGGTCCGTGGCGGCTGTACCGAACGCGTTCAGGATGTGGTCCGATACAATGGACGTCAGTTTTAGTTACGTCACGCCCGTCAACCTTGAAATCATCGAGCGAGAGATGGGCCAATGTTCCATTTAGCCGCTGCCAAGACCGTCAAGGGGAAATAATACTACAGAGAATATTATTGTACGCGGTAGGAACGTCGGAGAGGCGGGCGGGTGATCCTCCTAACGGCGGATAATCCGAATGAAACGTGTATTTTGCCTATTGTCCGAGATGAACCGGCCTCCCGCGAGACAATTCTTCGGACAATCCGGCTAAACGGTCGCAAATGCTTCTGTAAAAATGATCCGTGACTGCCCACGAGCCGAGCGAATCTCTCACAAAGTATCGCCCGCATGACATTTTTAAACAATGATCGAATGACGAAAATTCGTTGATTAAAATATCCGAAAATGGGACGTCGATAACGTCATCAATTAATTTGTCACGTGACACGATGTGATTTATTTTATAGATAAAAAAACAAAAGACTTCTCTATGATGGTAAACAATTGACCCCGAAATAACTCGAAATACAGACGATGTTGAAGTTTGCATCGGTGGAATGCAACGAAATTCCATTAATAAATAAATCAAATTAATTGCAATTAACCCATATGATGAAGAGCACGAAAAACAATTTTTTTTCGTGTCCTTAGTCGCTATGGTGACTTTCTATTCCTATTTTTATTATTCGGGTTGATTCTATTTTCTCTTTTTTTGAATTTCGTTGCACTCCAACGATGTAAACTTCAACATCATAAATACAGCGGAAAATGATGAAAATATGTTACTCACGTTCTCGAAACTGGAGATAATTCTCGTGACGGTCATTGATGATTAGACACCTGTAGCAGGTCTCGCCAGCGTTGCTACTAATCGAACAAGTAATGAAAACATTTTTATTAAGTCGGGTGCTGGTCGAAAAAAGAATTGAAGAATGCTCGAGGGAGAGACGAGCGTGATGGTAAGTAGATGTAACAAAGATCTGCGAATACTCACTAATCGTGAACAACGAAGATGTCGCCTTGCCGCTCGAGGCAGGTCCTCTCGCCGAAGGAGGTGGCGTTCACGGTGACCGGTGTCGGTTTTCCCGCCTGGTACCATTGTCCCGCCCAGCTCGCCGGAAATTCGCAGGCCCCTGTAACACCAAGCGAACAAGTTTCCTCGTAAATACGTCCGATTTTTCGCCGAAGCGCCGGCGGCGGTAATAGAGTGGCGGGAAATAGTGCATAACCCACGGTGGGACGAGCGTTTAATTCCCTTCTACGAGACCCGACCGAGTGACTTCTCGACTTCTGCGGTTTTCACCGAGGCGCCGAAAGCCTCTCGCGCGCGTCGTGTGCTATCGCTCCGAGGGCGAGCGGGAACGAGGACGACGTGACAAACTCCGTTAAGAAGCTCCGCGCCGGCGGTGAAAACACGTCGTACCTCTCGCCGATGTCTACATCGAGAACGAAGAAACGCGCGAGGGCGACGCGAACGAGGACGCCAAGTTTACCTTGTAAATCGCCGCACGAAATATTTACGAGTTCGCGGAACACCTCCCGGCTCCGGGTGACGGACGTCGCAACTTTTCCGAACGGCTGTCACGGTTCCGGGAAATCCTTTGAACGGGGTGGCTGCGGTGTCGCCGCGACTTTTCGGCACGTTACAACCCGGGCTGCATGCGTTGCCTTCGGTGAATACCGCCGTGAACTCGGTGTACGCGGATCGCGTTACCGGTTTCTCGACTAGATCACGATAGACAGACCGCAAAAAGTACGAAACCAGTTTCCAACGTCGCCTGGATGCGAGACGTTGGATCATTGACAGCAATGAGTTTGTGAAAACGAGCCGAGCCGACGAGGCTGGTCGCACGCACGGCGGCTGATCCAGTGCGGTTGTAACGCGATATGGGCAGCGCGGATCACGTCGGCGGGGCTACGGCGGCTCGCACGGTGTTTCCGCGTGCAGTCGTCGCTTTCACGGGGATCAAGGAGAAGTCAAGAAGCCTGACCAACGACCTAAATCCGGTCGCGTCGTCGCTCGCTGACCGAATGACGAAGGTATCGATATCCCGTGTGAATTCAATTAGCTGGTACTTCGTCCCTCATAGCCGTGACTTGTGGAGATGTGTTATCGTACACAGAATACTTTCAATTTCGACTCTAAAGTTATAGACGTCTCAATTAAATAATCAATCATTTGTACGATTTACTTGGTCTCATCAATTTAAGTTCAGACGTGAAATAATCGAACTTTTCTTGTTGTTATTACGGAGTTTCTTCGCGAATGTTACTTTTAGCGCATTTGTTGTTTATTTTCATTAACTTCTGTCACCATGAATAAACCTTTCGAGGGCTTTCATGCAGTATTTTTTATAGCGTAAGGCGACACAAGGCAGAAAGCAGACTTGGCCAGGACGGGAAAAGAAGGAGAGCTCTCTGACCGAGGGAAAAAATCTCCGATCTATCAACGCTCTCCGATCTCACGTGCTATCGGCAGGATCCACAGGAGCGCAGCAGTAGCCGAGGACGGATAGCGATAACCAGCATCAGCAGAGGCATCAAGCGCCACCGCACGAAAACGAGGAGCGTGCGGTACCAGAGACGGCTAGCCGACCCTTTGTGAATTTATGGCTGCGGTGCGGTGTAACAACCCGCCTGTCCCGATGCCCGTGCCTGTGGACCACGCGAAATCCTCGTTAAATCGTCCGCGGCTATGGTTTTCCTCTTCACTCTCCTGATACCTCTGACGCGGCCGCGTTCTGCAGCCGCGAGCACGGCTCTCATCTCGTAGTGACAGCTCGGTATAGCCACGCTCCGCGCCCGACCGTCACAAATCGTCGTCGTTTGCGCGACTACACTGGCCACCGGCTCGTGTGCTCTTGTTTTCTCCCCGGGCTCTCGCGTATCCTTCACACAAAAAAGAGGGGAAAAAACAAAAACGAAAAGGAAAAAAAAAAACGAACGGTTCTGGAATGATGACCATTATCTCGAGTAACCGCGACCAAAGAGTAATATGCGTAAATTTGTCAGGACTCGTATTCTGAACCACGATTGATAATTTGCTCGGATGTCCTCTATTCACGCGTTCAATTATGGAATCGTACAATCACCACAGTTTAATTAATTTGTAATGGTTAAAATAACATTAAACATTGTTGTCCTTGCAACGACTGCGAATTATTCGAGTTTTTCGAGATTGACAAAGACGTAGTTCGTAGACGCGGTTCGTAGACGCAACATTTATTCTCCGAAGTGTTCTATTTTGAGTGCACTTAACAGAGATCCAATTCCTGCCTAAAAATGTATTATTTTATTAAAAGTGACAAGTTGACCTTTCAGAAGTAGTTGCCTCGGGCCATAAAGTGGTGCTCCGAATAATTGTCTGGAGACTGACTCGTGTCCGAATAAGTGTGTACATATTTCAGAACTTCGATCAATAATTCATGCGACTCTCCTCCGTTCATTATGAAAGATCCTTACGGGCTTTTTGTGATTGAGAAATTCATGATATATCATCGATATCTGTAGCTGCTGCATAAACTTTGCTCATAATTGTCGCATTTCGTGCTAATCTATTCACGAGTAACCTGACTGTCGCTCGAATCGCTATATCTTATTAAATACGACAAAATGACCTACTAAAAAGTACTTCGAGTAAAGCACTCTCGTTCTTCGTCTGGTAAAGTGGATTGATAATATACTCGTCTGAAGACACCGTCTAGTCTCTTGACGCACGCGGGATATTTTAAGAAGAGAATTTGAAGAGGACATCAGACGAGCGAAACAGAGTAAAGGGTCACGACCAGGTCGCTGAGACTCCTGTCTCGTGTCAGACCGCGAGGATTGCGATGTTTCTTCGAAGACTTTAGTCTCGCCGACACCGTTGGAAGCCGTTAAAATCGTAACGACAACACGTCGAGCCCGCCTCCCCCTTTGCCAGCCCACGAGCGAGATCCAAAGTCAAAGCGGCGCTGAGAGAGCGCAAAATATTAAGCGTGCACACTTTGGTACGGAGCATTCGGCGAGTTCAAAGGACAGCACTGGGACTGAGCTTATATATATGTTGTAAAAAAACCGATGACTCTTTCTCGAGAATATAATGAAGTTGCGGTGCTGTAGCGACCTGTACCCCGCGTCGATACACTCGACACACGCAACCTCATTATAAATTCCCCACACTCCGATATGTTTCACTAAGACACCCATGTTTGTTAAAAACGCAATGTGACAGCCATGGCAGTAAGCTTTGGTGAAAATAATAAGGTAGGCGAGGCTATTCTTAGTTATAAGTATCCACTGTACGAGCATTAAGGGCCGCAAGGGATACGTCTAAGTTGGAAAATGTTGTAACGTAGTCGAATATTCCTGGCGGACGGTACGTAGCAATGTGGAAGGGTAAATCCATAGTCCTGGCGAATATCCCATGGCATGAAACCCTGGTGACAGCCTCGATGAAAATAATAAGGTAAACGAGATTATTACAGCCAGAATTGTGTGAGCATCCAGGGCCGCAAAGGATACCACTGAAATCGAAAATGTTGTAGTAACCTAGTCGAATATTCGTTGCGGACAGTACATAGCACTGTAGTATAGGGTAGGGTATCGTAGCCGGGGAGAATATTCCGTGGTATAGGCACATACAAGACCCTGGCGTACACACGGGGCATACTGAATAGCGTTAATTGGTAGACAACGCGATGAAGCCGAGAGAAGTGAGTGGGCGAGCACGAGCCTGGAGAACATTGGAGAGGCGAGGAGAGGGAGAGGAGGCATACACCACACATACGGGGAATATATATACGCGGGGGGTTGTTGGAGAGGCGGCGAGGAGAGACCAGGGCAGACTGTCCCGAGCGATCCCCTGGTATAACAGCCCCAGGGCCGACGCGAGGCATCGTCCTCGTCGTGGGAAACAACCGTCCTGTTCCCTATTGCCTCTGGGCCATCTCCGTATCCTCCCCCGATTCCCGCTATGTCCCTACACCCCTCTGTACCGTACGGTACGCAGTGGCAATACACGAAGCGGGACACAGACACGCGGATAGCTATACGGACGTATCCCCCGACACAGCACACAGTCAATTGCGCAGACACGAGCCGACGAACGAGAAGAGAGGAGGAAGGGGTGCGGATTGCGAGAGACAGGGAGAGAGAGGGAGGAAGAGGGAGAGAGCGCACCCGGACACAGACAACGGGTAGACCAGGATGGGAAAGGGGTTGCGGCACACGTTCTTGTACAGTTGCTACGCGATACGTTAGAGACACCGATACCACACGTATCCGCGTATGTGTAATAGTACACTCGTCCGCCGGAGCCTTGGGCCTGCCAAATGATAACATATGCGGGAGCATGTACGCCCCGGTTGTGCTGTCCATCCCTCATCAACTACAGCTCGGTTCTTGATTCATTTTTGTCTTCGTTAAACTCATTAATCCTGTGGCGCCCGGGATGACCGGTGTAACAGTGATTTAAGTGTTTTCAATATATTATTTACGGATGATTATGGACTGTTATATGAAATAAAATTTGTTCTAAGTTATTAGCAATCGCTGCAAAGGCCTCAACATTTTTACTTGTGCAGTAGCTGGCAGTGATTTTCAAGCTTTTATGAGCTTTTGATGCCTCTTCATTCGGATGGTAATCAAGAAAGTGAATGCACTCTTTTCGAGGATTGGTTGAGTCGAATTATCACCTCCTTCATCGAACGATTCCCCGGGGAGTAATTATTTCTTCTTTTAGAGGCGCCGTAAAAGATTTAAGGAAATCTCTGGCTCGCCTCCTCTTGGTGAGTCAGTTTGAAACTTGGTACGCTCACGCAGCCAAGATAAACTAACTTTATTGCCTAACTAATAACATCCAACAAGGTGCAAAAGTTGTCTGCGGTTGAAGTTGAATTATGCATTAAAAAAATTACTTAAATGTGTCTGGCAAGTCAGAGAAAATTATTTATGATGATAATATTACAAAACTGAAGTAAGAAGATTTTATACATGTGATCTTAAGAATCTTAATCTTAAGAATAATTTATAAGCAGATTTGAATTTTTTGAAGTCAAGTTTTTGATGTCAAGTTGATTCTAATGAAAAGTGTGAATTTTTGTGTACTGGTTGCAATGTACACAATGGAATAACTTTATGTAAGTAATACATTCACGCGAAACCAAATGGTTGTACCTCCACATGGAAAAAAAGTAAAGACAAAAAATTCGCAAACACAGCACTTCCAACCGCAAAACAGAGTGTATATAAAAGATATATTCCAGTATATATATATCTCGAGTTTACTTTATTTCCCCCTGTGTATGCAAAAGCATTCACTTCCTGGTCCATTTCAGGGCTGTCCATCCTTCATCAAGTCCGACCCCTGATTAATTTTTTCCTCCGTTGAATCATTGATCTCTCAGTGAATTTGTGATAATGGGAAAACAAAAGTTTGGAATATTCCCGTTAATGGAATAAGTACGCTGCGAAACGAAGGGAGATTTTTGACGCACGCCGCGAAGGCACGGGAATCGCATGTTGTCGGAAGCTTTCGGGGTTGCGAACACGAGGGTCGCGTAGCAAGGTGCGAGGGGCTCGTGATTCCTGAAAAGTGTGACGAAGATGAAAACGAGTCCCCGAGTCATTCTTCATTAGCCAGCGAGCGAGCAGAAGAGCAGGAGCATTGCAGGACCCTCCGCGCGAGGCGCGCCACTCTGAATATTAAATGAGGAAACGAGAGGAATAGGGCTGAAGAGCAACGCCGCCGCGGTGTATGAGAGTTGAGGACGGTGGCGACGAGGAAGGGGCGTCCGGGTATGCAGAAGAAGAGGTCCCGCGCTACCACGCCCCGAATGATTCGATTTAAATTGAAATCGAAAGGAGCCTCGTGCTATATGTACATTGGGCGAGAGCGAGAGAGACAGAGATGGAACGAGGACGAGAAAGCGAGAACAGAGAAGAGGAAAGAAGAAGACAAGCAACAGAGATACCGAACGCGTGGATTGCAGGAGGACATTCTTAATCCAGCGGGATTCGAACTCTTCTGGGCGTTGCCACTCGCACCCGCGTCCCACAGTCCCTTGATTTACGCTGCTTCGTTTCTATAGTTAAAGAAGCATTTGGCTAAGTTAATGAACGAATAGAGTCGCGACGCCTGGGATAGTCTCATCTCTGCATCGTTTCCTCTTTTTTCCCCTCTTCTTTTCCCTTCTCTTTCTCCCGCTCTTCCGATTGCCTCTGTAGGCAATCGAAAATCGATAGGGTATCTCCACCCCCCAGAGGCAATGAAGGGAGAAAACTCACGCGGTGAAAGAAAGCTAAAGGAACGAGAGAGGGAGAAAGGGAGAGGGAGATAACGCGCAAACCTACTAATTTATCACAAGGGAAAAGCCATTCAGATGGAATTGAATCGGCAGAGATCCGGTGACGTCTGGTCCTCGGAATGAATAAATTTAATCCCTTCGTTGTAGCTGCACTTTTTCGCACTTTCGCGGACTTTCGCCGAGGCTGTAATGCTTATCGGTGGAAAACCACGAACGAGCGGGCAAATTGTGGGAGAACGAAGGGTTATGTGCGCCAGCGTTTCACGCAAAACATGTGCTAATCAACCGCACAGTGGTGCGTTCTGAAGGGGGTGGACGAGTGTGTCGCGGTCGAACACCGAATTTGTCAAACAATCGAATTAAGCAGGGTGCGTGTAAGCTTTGGTGCTACGCGTGGGGAGTGTATGTGCGAGGCCGCGCGGTGAGAATGACAGTGGAGCTTGTTGTAAGACCGCTGCTCATTCTACGAGCCACGATTATGGCAACACGTGGACGCAGATGTTATTCAGGGTGCGATCGTGCGTCCACCACTGTCCTACCAATCAGGACTTTATTCATCCCCGAAATCTCTGACATTACGGTCACGTGGCTGCGATGGAACGAGGGCCCCATGAGACAGGAGTATGAGATTTGAGTGCCACGAGAGCACCGTAGAAAATATATGTACGGTAAATACAAGAAGGCTCGACAAAAGTGAAGGCTATAAATATTCCTAAGAGCACTGTTGGCCAAATAAAAAATCAAACACTGATAGCAGATCGTTTATAGCTGGAATTTAATTATAGACACCATGACATACTGCCTGCGGTTTATTACGGACTGTGGGAACAAAGTTTTCGTCGGAGAAGGAAAAGTTCACGTGAACGATGTGTGTGGGGTTGCGAGTTTCTGAAGCAAAAGGGTTCATTCTGTTGTGGAGTGGCGCTTGTCGGATTTCGTCAGTGTTGGTGGAACGCGAGGGGTTAACTCACCGAGCTCGAGGACTACACGGGTTTCTCTGTATAATACACTTTATATCTGTTCGTATAAGTATACGACGAAGCAGGGATTTCAGAAATATTATAATTAAGGTGATATATTCGACAAAGAAATTTATCCGGTTGTAATAATGAGTCTGTGTTATGAATTCCCAAACGGAACTGCATAATTCTCTCCGTATTATGAAAATATTTTTCGGTAGTATAGTAGTCAACATCCACGTCTACATATGGTAAAAATATTCTTCGGTAGTATAGTGGCCAGTATCCACATTTTTGTATTATGCAAATAATCTTCGGTAGTATAGTAGTCAGTATCCACCTCTACATATGGTAACAATATTCTTCGGTAGTATAGTGGTTAGTATCCACATTTTTTGTATGATGCAAATATTCTTCGGTAGTTAGTGGTCAGTATCGATGTTTCATACGATACACATTACTCTGCATCGTGGAGGAGAATCAGGGTCCTCAAATTCAGTATTATTTTTCAAATGATCAATTCTATATGGGAATCTAAGCAATATAATCCCTCGATGGCTGTCTGTGAGTTTGTGTATGTTTAACTAGCAACTTTCATGCGCTATGCTGTTATTATTGTAGATGATATACATCGGTATGTGTGCACGTTTCGCTACGTAATACATATAATATTGTGAAGTTCTCTAGTAGTAACGAGGACATTGATCCTTTCCCGTAGCACGTAATTCCGCGTATTCTTGATTATTAAGCTCATCGAGTATATTACAGGGCTGTCGGACGGTGCAGCACCGGTATAACAGCAGCAGTCGCGAGCGAAACCTGCACACAATACGTAGAGGGATACAGAGAGCATGTTGCACGAGCTCAAACCGCTACACGACTCACCTCCCATCCCTCCGGGCCCTTTCATTCGAAATATCGCGGAGGAGGGCCTTCATGCGGAAGGGTGAAAGGGACCTCCAAAATACAGTGCACGTGCGAGCAACCCAGTTAGGAGATACACAACGTTGTTACGGGGGCTTCTGGGTTGTGAACAATTAGTCCGGTCCGGTGTAGCCGAATCTCATTCCGCAACGATTGTTTCACCGAGTATATACCCTGTTTCTATGTGTGCGCGGTACTCGGGGCAAACTTACGCTCGACTTGCAATATTTTCGGTGAACTTAGCGAAGCACGTTCGGCGATTAGAGTCATCGATTCCGTTTACGCCTGTTTCTTATTTTCCACCCTCTTCTTGCGACTCCGGCACTCAATGCCTCTCGCTCGCTTTTTATCTTATTGTCCGTTTGCCGCAGGGGTGCAATTGTGCAGCGAAGAGCGTGCGGTTGGACACAATTTCTCCCCCGGAACGATCAGAGGTGAAGGAAGGAAGCAGGACGAGACGGGATACGGGGGTCTTGACTGGCGGGGGAGGAGAAAAACGATTGTGTGCTGCTATAGTGCTACTGTGCTGTTGCTGCCAATCAGAAATTCCACACACGTCCGGCACTTCTCGTTGCCATTAAGAGCAGGAGGAGAAAGCGAGAGACGAGCGAGTCTCGCTGTATATAGCACTCCTCTTTTTTCCCCAACTGTGCGCTTTATCGGTGGTATTTGACCGCTCGAGCTTTTCGTGAAGGGAGTGGCCCGAGAGCACCGCAGCGTCCCTTCTATCGTTCATCGACCGTCCTCAAACTATCCATGACCATTCGACACCCAATTATTCGATATTTATACCACTTGACGATACGACGAAATAAGCAAATAATTATCTGGCTAATTTGCGAGTGCAGTTCGTCATATACCAGCCGTCGTGAGTATCACCAATTTTTTAGTATTCCATCAAAATTTCGCGAGGAAATAAAATGTCCACACGCGGCAGAAATGAAATGTAATTGAATACTGTGAATTAGTATAATTGATTGTAATTGAAATGGAGTTTCCCAAAAATACGACTTTGGTAATCAAACTGAAGGGCCTCGAAAAACTAACACAAAGTGGTCTGTATTTTAACTCTCAAATGAAATTGCCAACGCTGTTTTTATCGGAAGCAGCGATAAATTATTTCCAATTTACCTCAGAAACTATTACACGGCAGCTTTTTTAACCGGAGAAAACCCTAATCGTTATGTTGAAAAACAAGAAAGTTAATTTCGAGCATAATAATTTATGAACGCGTCTGCAAGGCAATTCGTCTTCGCCAGCGCAGCATGTGTTCGTCGTGTGCACGATAACGCGAGCTCGTTTCGCGTTACAGCCGGCTCAGTGATCACGCACGCATTATCGCGTGTCTCGGTTAAGAGCCTCGTCGTCATCGTCGTTGTAGTCGTCGTCGTCGAATAGCAGTCGTTGCAAAACTGAACCGAAGGGGAGAGTCGACTTGAAAACGATTAACTCCGACTCCGCGTCGTTACTCCACACGGGGAGGTGTTGTGCTGCGGATTTAGGGCGGGAGCTTCTACGGCTTCTCGGCACTCGCAGAAAACATAATTTTATCCACGGCAAGGTGTATTGCCGTCAAGATCAATTTGCGTGATCAAAAGTCCTAACCGCCATCAGCCAATAGATCAATCATAATTCTAGTTGTCCAGAAAAAAATTAACATTCTCAGGAAGCCTAAACCGCTCACGGGGAACAGCAAAAATTGAACAAAAAGTTCAACAGCGAATCGTGCCGTAAAACAATCAGACTATTTATCAAAAACTAATTTATCGGTTCATTCGTTCGCGAAAACGTTTTTCCCAATTATTCACTATCCGTCGATGTATAAAGTCGTCCACTTTTCATGATTTCTATTTGTATTCTATTTATATCGAATGCTGCATAGAAAAAAAGCGAGATTTAATCTTTTTGTGTAATGACCCAAAAGCAAAAGGTAAAAAAAAAGCCTCAGATATATTTTCCATCGATAGCTCCATTACGAGAAATCGTCGGTGTCACGAGGCCGACAGAGAGAGAGAGAAAGAGAGAGAGAGAGAGGGCGCGCCACTGGCTCTTCCGCCCGACCAAGTGGCATTTTTAACCACTGTCGGGCGCAGATCCGCGCATACGCCGTTTAATTGTTCACTGACCGCCGCAGCGCGACCGCCGCCCGGTGACTAACGGAGCGCCCGGGATATTCACCGCTTCCGCGTTGTGTTCTCGGGGGCTCGCGCATTCCCCGCGAGCAAAGTTTTTCAAGAGTTACGAGTGCCGAGTGTAGCGAGTGTGCCGCGGACGTTTCCGCGCGATGCAAAATTGCGCGGAGCGCACGCCCGGAATACAGATATCCAGATATACACGTCCAGCGCGGTCATACGCGACACACGGTCGTCGGCGCGGCGTCCTCTCGAACGCGCGCGCTGTCCGTCCATCCTCGTCTCCTTCCGGCGCCCCCGAACCCCTCGATATTAATCAATCGTTTACTTCATCCGCCGTCGCCGCGTTTCGAGCGCCGCCTCCGCGACCGCGGCCGAACGTTCATTTAAACTTTCGACGCGCGCGCGCGTTGCCAAGTGGACGAGTCGAGAGCTGGTCTTCTCTCCGCTCCGAAGGCGCCTGTGGCCGGCCCGGGCGCGCAACAGTATAAACAGTCGTAACACTGCGAATCGCGTGGGTTTCTCTCGCTCAGCGCGCGCGCGCTACGCCTCGGCGTTTGTGTGTTTGTAAATGCAATTACGCCGAATGTCCAAAGCAGATGCCTGGCGGTCACTCCGCCGCGAGATGCCTTCCGCGTGCGCACCGGGTCTCTCTCGCTCTCTCTCTCTCTCTCTCTCGCTCCTCTCGATGCCGCGCCGCGCTCTCTCCATGCACAGCCCGGCCGGCGTGCCCCCCTCTCCCGTCGCGCAGCCTCCCATCCCACCCCCCGTCCCCCCGAGCCGGCTGACCGGCCTTTGTTCAAGCCGCACCGCGAGCACCCGGGGGGATGGGCCAATAAATGCGCACTAAATCTACTAATGCATAGATCCAGTGTGCGTATACGAGGCACGGGGTACACGCGCGGACGAGCTTGCGAATGGTTGAGATTAGTAACCCCCGTTTCGCTCGGCCGCCCCCGGAGGCTGACTACGGCCGCCGCCGCCACTGCCGCCGCCGCCGCCGCCGCCACTAAATCCACCGTGCGCGCCACCGGGTCCTGCAGCCAGCACATCCCGAATGCAAAATTCGTTTCCATTTATCTCTAAACCGAGCTCGCGTTTACGTTCAACTTCCTCGCTTGCTTACTTTCCGCACACTCGCGCCCCCCCCCCCCCCCCCCGCACACGCAAACAGCCGGCGAGCTGTCGGTGCGCGCGCGGGTGATGTAAAGAGATTTCCGTGAGAGCAATTAGCGACCAGCCTTGAAACTCGCGCAAGCTGGATTGAAGTTTCTGAACGAGCGCGATGGGGCTGCGAGGGAGACGCGGTGGTATCGCTGCGCGAATGGAAGGATCTGGGTAATGATTATATACCGCGTTCGGTGAGAGGTGCGGGAAAAAAATGTCTGGACCGAAATGAAACCTGCCACTCGTCGTTGAGGTCTGGGAATGCACGGCTGAGGGTTGAGTAACTTCACGACATAACTGGTAATGGTTACCACATGCAACGAATGTGAAAACTATTGCCAGATCCTTCGCCCCGTTTGCACCCCCTGTATACAGAGTTGTAAATCCCTGAATATGTTTGAAATAAAAACGATTGTGCAACTGATTTTGTAATTATTAATTGACAACGATAACATGGAGTGATTATAATATAGTGTGTACATTCTTTAATGGCTGCTAAGAATATTTATTTTCAATAAAATTTCGTTATCATTTTCCTGAAAAAAATGCGGCATCTGCGCAATTATTCAAAAGTTCACACGTTATTTTATAATCGCCGCAGGTTATTATTAATAAATCACAACTAGGAAACGAACATTTATTTTTTCAACTAATGACGATTTACAACCCGCTCCTTCCGCCAGACTCGCGGCTGAGTCCTCGGGCGGCGATCGGCGGCTAAGACTCGAAATAAGGCGGGGGTGGAAAAACAAACTCTCTCTTCCTTCCGCGCGGGCGGCGAGAAAACTTTGGACAAACTTCCTCTGTCGTCTTACCGTTCGCGTCAGAAGTTTTTTCACCTCCTGGCCTCGCGCGTCTCCTCCCGTTCGCGCCCCGCGTTAACCGACAGGGATACCCGCATTTTCCTCGGGAACAACGCCGGGCCCGGTTTTCTTTGACTCACTTTCCGCCCCCGTCCCGCGGCCCCCGAAGACAAAGGAGAACCCGGTGGATTGACCCAGTGTTGAGCGCGGATGCAACACTCGCGTGGTTGCAACGACAATTAGTAAACAGTCGGTGTCTCTCGAGGGGGACAACGAGCGAGGGGATGAAGCGGATGGGGGGCGGTTGGAGGGGGGGACAGAGAGGTATGAGTGAGTAATGGCGAAATGAGAGTAAAGGAGTCGAAAGAAAAAGGCGCGGCGGAGAAAGTAACGGTGAAGTAAAAGTGGCCGGAGTAAAGAGTGAACAACGGGAGGAAGGGAATATTATCTGGTGGCTCATTGTTTGTGGAGCGTGTGCGGCGCGCGCGCGGCCGCGCGGGAGACAAAAGAGTCTCGTTGCGGCGCGGCCCCGCTGGGGGGCTCGGAAAAGTGGAAGGAAAATAACAAAAGGGCGCGCGCGGCCCGCGTGCGGAGGGCGGCGCGCGGAGGAGATGCGTTCACGGGACTCTGCATCTGCTCCCGGGAGTCGTAGCGCGCCGGGGTTAACCTCGGGACCTCGGGAAGAAGCCTCGACGCGGCGAATTCCGCGGTCGTCGTCGTCGCCACCGCCGCCGCCGCCGCCGCCGCCGCCACCCGGCAGACGGCGCGCGCGGCACCGGGATGAGGAATGGACGGGGGGGAGGAGGAGGCGCACAAAACGTCGCGAAGTATCATCATCGCGGGACCCTCAGTGTCTGGTCGCACGCGAGTGGAAATCCGGAAACAAGTGCAGCGACATGCGAACCGCCAGGCAATCCAGGGGCTAATAACACACGCGAGAACTCGGGCTGTGTGTTTTTTTTTCTTCTTTCTTCTTTCTTTTTTTTCCCTCCTCCTCCTTTTCCCTCATCCACTCCCTCTTGCCGCGATTGTGGCGGACGCGAGATGCGGGACTGATTCGCGAGCATTGTTGACCGAGACCCTGGAAACCGTATCGATCCGCGCGCGGACGTGCGTTAGGCCTGGAGAGAGAATTTCCCGGCGGGCGCGACGGGAATTTTAGGCATTTTTACGCGGCGAGCGGACGAATTCGCCGGCATCGGGCCGGCGAATAAAACGCCGAGCGAAATATCAAGACGAGTGCGTTTCAAGACGAATCCGACGAGGTCTCGCCGCGAGCCTTTTGGGAAATATTTTTGTTGCGACGCTCGCGCGCAGCATTTACGGTAAAAGGACGCGCGCGGAGCGAGCTAAGCAACGAAAATTAAATAGAAGCTTTCGCGAGGGCGCGGGAGGAGATTCTCGGGGACGACGAGAGGGAATAAAGTACACGGCGAAGACGCGGGGAGCTAGATTCTTCCGTCGAGAGAACGGCGAAATATGAAGGATTTGGTTCGAAAGTTATGCTTTATCTCGCGGCGAGAGGAGCGGCGGGCTGGGGGGGGGGGGGGGGACGAAAGGGCGGAGAACGATTTAAAATACACTCGCGGCTCTCGTCCCTCCCCGGGGTTTTCTTTATGCCCGAGGGAATAAATCCCGCGGTATTGGTAGGTAATACCCGCAGGAGCCATCGGGCGGGCCGCGCCGCGCGTTGCCACCGTCGCCCAGGCGTTCCACTACATTTCCCTGTGCATTGCATCCACTCGAGACTTGGCTGGGATAACCGCGGAGACAAGGACGGCGGGCGGGCGGGACGCGGGAAACCCGGGGGGAAAAAAGGTAAAAGCAGAAATGGACCGAGGAGGCTCCGCGCACCGGCCGCCTTAAAGCGGACGTGTCCTACTCGGCCGAGAATAAGCGATGAAAAGCGCCGGGGAAAAAACGCGTCGCCCCCGATTTTTGCGTCGAGGGACACCGAGGCGATCGGCTCGCGCGGTGTTGCGGAGTTAAATAAACGCGCGCGCGACGAAATTATCGCCGCGCGCGGATTAAATCAAATTCGCACCGCTGGGACGTTGCGCGAAATTCAACGAGTATTGAAGAAAAATTTCGGTCTCCCGGGCGCTCGGGAATAAAAATCCGGTTGTCATCCGGCGGTCCGCAATCCAGCTCGCGTCCCCCGCACGGTCCGCGCTCGCGGCCGACGGGCATTATGTACCTACTGTAAATAAATCCCTATTGTTCCTTCACCATGGAGTTATTATTATAACCAACTTGGCGCCCCCGCCGAACGCGCGGGTGTAACGCGCGAGTTTCGGGATCTCGTAAAATTTCATGGTCGTCAACGAAACCAACGTTGGCCGGGTTTAATTACGGCGCGGTGCGGAAATAAAAATTAGTCGAAAAATAGATGGAAATTTGTGTTTGCGCAAAAAAAAAAAACAGATGGACTTTTTCTTTCATATATAACAATTAATAAATACCGTGGTGAATTAATTCACCGCTGCGCAGCCGGGTTGATCAGGAAAAGTTATTCCGCAATCGTTCAACGTCACCGACGCAAACGATACGGCGTTCCCGACCGCTGAATGTATTTATTTTCACGGCGAGTCAACTCAATCATCGCTGTCTATTATTCCACCATCGCGGCTTGTTTTTCCGCGCGTCCACGAGATTTTTTTTTTTTTTTTCACCGCCTCCCTCGCAGGTCGAACGGTTCCTCGAAGACGCGAGAAGAGAGACGAGCTTGATCCAGCTGTCAGAGAAGCTTCTGGCGCTTTTTTTACGGACTCCCAATCGTCGCCGCGATGGAAAGAGATAGGGAGTATAAACGAATCGATGAGTTATATAGAGAGCGGTGGGCAAGAAAACGCGCTCACCACGACGAACGCGAAATTTCGTGAAGACCGGGGCTAAAACTTGCGGCTAAACGGTGGACAGCGGGGACGTAAAGGATGCGATAACACGCGACTACTGATAGCCAATAAATCACCGTGAGCCCTCGACATTAATTATCCAAGAAAAAAACAATATAATCCGAGCCGGGTGGCTTAGCCCCGCTGCGACGGCATTACTACACGGTCCGTCGAGGGCGGAGCGGATTCTTCCGATGACAGAGATCGAATGCCACTGTCGGACGGCGGTGTAAACGCAATAAAAATCTGTCTCGAGAATTGCCCAAGCGTTTTCCCGGCTCGCCCGCGGGATATCGCATTCCCTGCGCGCGGCGCTGCGTCTGCGCCGAGGAATTCGATGTTTGGCGACGACGACCGAGCATCAGTCAAGCGTCGTTTTGGACTCGATAAATACGACGTATTTTGTCGCGTCGCTAACCCAACGAGTAGATTTAGTCGTGTTATTATATTTTGACGGTTCTGGGGCGTGGGAGGCTTGAAGGTTTGTTAAGGTTATTTCGGGAAGCGTGTTCGGGCAAAATATGTAGGGCTCATTATGTGCTAATTATTTTCCAAAGTTTTAATTTTTGTGCTCTATTAATTTTTCCAAAAATCCCTGTTTTAAAAAGTTCAGGAGTAACGGAAAGCATTGTTAGCAAACTATTAGAGCTGTGATTGGTTGCCAGGGAAGTTCGAGATAAACAAAATTTATCTGGTGTCAAATTTGAAAAATTTGATAAGAGGACAGGCAGGGCAGCCTGTAAGCTTTTAAAGCTTTATAAGAGCGCAGCAGCGCAAAATTGATTAACCTATTATACGTGATATTTTTAAAAGAAAAAAATTTAGGGTCAATTTTGGAGATTTTCGGTCCGGAACTGGATCTACGATTTCTGACAGAAAAATCGTCGCCAAAAAAATATCTTTTTCAAAATCGATTAAAAAAGGCTTGTAACCGTGTTTTCGGGGATACAATATGCGACTTGTAAACGATGGTATAGGTTAAAAGTCGATATTTTTAAAAGAAAAATTTCCGAGGTCGATTTTGGCGAAAAGTTTTTCAGGCACGCGCGCCAGCGCGTGTGATTACTCTAGTCAAATTTTTTAATTCCTCTGCTCGCTTAACGTTAAGCTAACAAAATATCCATTCGGTTTACAAAATCGACCTTTTCGTCACACAGGAATAAAGTGCTTTTTATATGCTTTCGAGCCATATATTATTCAAACCCAAAGTGTATTTTTTAAGTTTTTAAGATATGGTACCAGAAAAAACTACCCAAAATGAATTCACGATTAATTGAAATTCAAGTGAAATTGAAGTGATCTTCAGTTATCTTTTTTGGCCGAAAAAAGTTAACTTAAAGTGATTTTTTTTGCCGAAAAAAGTTAACTTAAAGTTATCTTTTTGGCCGAAAAAAGTTAACCTAAAGTTATCTTTTTTTGCGAAAAAAGTTAACTTAAAGTTATCTTTTTTTGCGAAAAAAGTTAACTCCTCTTGATCAAAGGAAGAAAATCCAACTTCGATCTATCGAAAAAAGTAACCTCGATTTAACTGAAGCAACAACTGGGTAAGCTCGCGAAGCGCGCGTATGAGCAGTAGGATTAAATGATCCGAACCAGCGGACTGATTACTTGGCTGAAGCAACCAAGTAAATTCATGGATTCATGTATTCAGTTAATTGAACGAATCGATTAAATATCCATTCGAGCCCTAACCATTAAGCTGTAATTCACTATTACCAACTGCTGAATAATCCATCAGTGTGGCTACCACGCTTTTCGTTTCAACGACTAGAAATAATTAATACACGAAATATCTCATCGACGTCGGGACATTGCGGCATAAATCACAAAGCAACTTAAATATCCAGTTGATTTAAAGTATTCACCAACATCCATACTTCAGCGGCGCGCTGGCCTCAAAAACATACAATTTCCAGCGCACAATTCGCCCGGTATACGCGTGCATGATTCACGCAAAGTTATCAAATATAATTCCCACCACTGCATATTTGATCATTATTCAGCGAAGCCCTTTCAACCTTCCGCCGACGCTGAAACAACTTCCCGTCTGCTGTTTGACTTCGCCGCGAAGTTGAGTCAACCCAACTTCAATTTATTACGGCGCGGATTTCCCCCGTCTCTCCGCTATCAACGTCGATGACGCTGAATTTTCTCGTCTCGTCTCGGCTTCGCCTTCAACATCGGGCGAAATTATGCAATTCTCCCAATTACACGGCGAGAGTTCGTCGTAGGTTCGTACTATATATTTTTTTCGCTCTCTCTCGGGCTTAATACGCATTTACAGGTTTTCACGCGAGGCCCGCGCAGTGACAGATCGAGGGGTGTCTCGCGCGACGCGAGGGCAGCACGTAAAAATACAACAATTCGGTAATCCAATTTATGACAGACAACAAACAGCGGTACTTCCGGCCCTTAATCCGAAGGATTAACTTCCCCCTCGCGGTGCCTCTCGACGTCACGAGGGAGCGACCTCTCTGTGATTCCCGGCGCAGCTTTTTTTTTTGTCGCAGCGCCGCCGCCGCGGCATCGCCCGACCTCTCGCCCCGCGCGCGCCTCGCGCACTCGGGCGCCATAAGCCGAGAGGGAAAGCGTCCGTGTCGGGAATCCTCTATCCGTCCTCTCACTCTCTCTCTCTGTATATCTATTTTTGGCTTCTTGTCTTGAGTTAACGCCCGGGCATGAGCCGAGTTAGCATCGCGTCGGGGCCGGATTATTATTTGCTCCCTGTCATTTGATATTTTTCCCCGGACAGTCATTGCCCCCCCCCCCCCTCTTCCTCCGCCCCTCAGCCCCTCCTGCTCCCCCAGCGGCAATACGCGCGTCCCTTAATTGTCGGCCGAGCACTCAAATTTGAGGCGCTAATTTATTTGTTTTTTGACTCCGCACGGGAGTCACGCGGCAGCAGCGACGCCACCGACGCCACCGCCGACGCCTCGCATCGATATGAATCATCGGGATTTTCCGTTTATTATGGCGAAAATTTATCGGCGGGAGAGGCGCGCGGGAGCTGCATGCGAGGGTGGAGGAATGCAGAGCGAGAGAGAGAGGGACGGGAGAGGCGAGTTCCGAAACGAGCAGGCGATTTAAAACGAAACGTCCGAACGAACCGGACAGCACATCGATCCTCCTGTACTATTTTCCCGGTCTCCGGCGAAGCTCGATGCGCCGCTCGCTCGTTCCTCCCGCGCGATTCGTGAATTTTCGCGTCAATTTAGATACCTCGAATAGCGGCAACGGGCGTCGGTCGAAACAGAGGTTACGAGCGCCGACTCGCGATGAGAGCGAAATAAAGGAGAGGAAAAGGGAGAAAGAAATTCATTCGAGCGTCTTTGTTCGTCGTACGGAGAAAATCAATCAGGTCTATACAACTCGCGAGGGTAAACGGGCTGCAGGTGACGAGTCAGGTGGATCAACCAATTGATCGGCCAAACCGGCGGGTCAGTTGGGTCAACCAATTCAGCAGCTAAGCCGACGAGTCAGTCGGGTCAGCCAATTGATCGGTCGAACCGACGAGTTAGTTGAGTCAACCAATTGATCAGCCAAGCTGACGAGCCAGTCGGGTCAACCAATTGATCTGTCAAGTCGACGGGTCAGTCGGGTCAACCAATTGATCGGTCAATCCAACAAGTCAGCTGCGTCAACCAATTGATCTGTCGGTCCAACAATTCTGCTGCGTCAACCAATTGATCGGTGGAACCGACGAGTTAGTTGAGTCAACCAATTGACCAGTCAAGCCGTCGAGTCAGTTGGGTCAACCAATTGATCGGTCAAGCCAACGAGTCAGTTGTGTCAACCAATTGATCGGTCAAGCCGACGAGTAATTTGGGTCAACCAATTGACCGGTCAAGAAACGTTGATTACACCCGAAAATTGGCTGCAGGCCAACCAGTTTGTTGGCACAATCAGCCTATCAATTGACTCACTCCATTCATCGGAGTCACAGCCAATTCAGTTCGCCGGATCCGAGCAATTATTTTCGTCGGTACGGCCGCCATAAACGGTCGCCACGAAGTTTCCCAACTATTTCGTAACCCGTGTGTATCTCTCGCTCTCTCTCTCCCTCTCTCTCTCTCTCTCTCCACGAATCGCACGCGCGCGAGCAAAGCGAAGGATTATTGGGGACTCGGAGTGGCGCGGGCGTCGGCGAACGTGAATGAATTATGCCTACAGGCTCCCTGCCGGGCATAAATAGTTCAATCACGACGAGCTTAACGTCGTAAGCTCTTCCCTCCGCCGTCGCGCTCGCGCTTCTTCGACGCTTTTCACAACCAACAGCAGCAGAAGCAGCAGCAGCGACCCCAGCTACAGGAGCTTCTGCTTTTGCTTCTCTGCTCCACTCCAACATCTCGGGCCGAACTTTATTCGCCTCACTCGCCCGCGAGCCTCTGTTATCCCTGGTATTGAAATATTTAATATTTTTAATAGAAAGATGTTCCCGATGCGTGCGGGGGCTTCGCGTGCTCACCGCGCCCTCTCGTTGCGACGGAGGCTGCGAGGGGGTCTCTCATTCCCGTTGCGAACACAACGTTTCCACCTCCTCCCACCGCGTTCCTCGCTCGCCATTCGCCACGCGCTTCCTCCCTGCGCCCCCCAGGCCCCCTCAGCTCACCCCCGCCGCCAGCCGCAGCACACCGAGGGGCAGGTTTACGGAGAGTTGAACTTATAAATTTTGGCATTGTGCTCCAAGTTATGGTATACAGTGTGGCGCTCGCGGCGTTGTATTTTCCCAAACGCAACGGGGATTACACGGGGGAAACGACTGTCTGCATTTAGAAAAAGGCTCCGCGCTCTCGTCGTCCTTCCCCCCTGCCTCGCTCGTGTCGTCTCTTTATCTCCCTCTCGAGTCTCGATACTCCGGGATACGAGACACCCTGGATTTCTATTTCTCTCGGATCTCACAATCCGCGCTCGGAGTCTCCGCGATTTAGTACAGAACACGTTTGACGTATTAATCGACTTGGTACTCACGTTACTTTGCATCACGTGTTCTTGGTAGTCATAAGAAAAAAAGTTTGCCCATCTTTTTTGGAAAAACTGCGAAACTTGGTTCTGTTGTTTCACCGACCGAACGGATCGCGTCTCCCAACTTCGCTCGTACAACCCGAAGGGATAATAAAGATCGGCGAACGAATGTAAAACAATTTCAACCAATGTGACTCACGAGCAAATCCACTTTCCCCCAACCCCCGCCAGCCGCGGGTCCCGCGGTTAACCACAGCCGTGTGTGTCTCGTCGCTCGCGAGACTGATGTACCGACATCGGCGAAAGGGGGGACACGCCAAAAAGGTGAAGTAACGTCGAAGCGAGCTGCGAGGCTCTCTTTCTCTCAATCTCTTTCCGCCTCTCCCTTCCCGCAGCACTCTTCCCGCCCCCCCGTTTGCCGGAGCGACATTACCATATAAATACAATTCTAACACCCTGTTGGAAAAAGTTTAGTCCTCGGCGTGCCCGTGGCGGCTACGTGTACCGCGGCTCCGCGGGTACCAGGTAATACGTACACCCGGGGACACTTGGCTCCAACTTCAATTTGGATAGTTAAAACGTGTTGCGCGAGCTTATATCCCGCTGGATATTCCGTTTCGCCCCCCAGCCCTCCACTCTCTCCCGCCTCTCCAGCCGCGTCGCGCGCGTCGTTCGATTCGCCGCGCGTCTCCGCGCGCTCCCTCGTCTCCCGGGACGTCGCCGCGCTCCGTACTTCTCCAAAGTGTCTCGGTGATCGGATGTACGGCGGGAAAATACAAGGTTTTCCCGTTTTCTCCCCGTTCTCTTGCGCAATCGGTGGGAATAAATACGCGCCGGATCAGCCGCGAGCTCGAATCACCCCGAGATGCGTGGCTAGCGTGTGGAAATTGACGTGTGGAACGACTGGATGATGAGGCGGAAACACTTCGTACTTGTCCGAAGTGGCTCCGCCTGGTCATCGGAGGTAAAGCGAGAAAAAAACAAGATTTTCCGAATTCTCACGTTTTGATGCTTAATCAGTGGGAATAAATATGCGACAGATAAGCTTCGAGGTCGGATCACCCTGAGATGCGGCTGACGAGCCTGCAGAAATTGACGTGTGGAACGACTAGATGATAAGACTCGCTGCTTCGTACTTCTCAGAAGTTCTCCGCGGGGTGATCGCATCCCTGACAACACCAAAGGGTCCATTTGTGAGCATTTCGTACACTAAAGTCCACTAACTGGGTTTCCATTTTTAGGCTTATGATGTCCAAAATAGCATTCGTTGTTGGGTCCTAATCTTAGTATTGCGCCTGCAAAAGTGACGCCACCCATTCAAAAGCGTATATTTTGACTTCTATATGAGACCTACACCTTGACGTCCATCCGGTGTTATCAGGGGCAGGTACAACCGGAAAATACCGGGTTTTCCGGCGTCTCCCGTTTTGTTACTTAATAAGTGGGAATAAATATACGCCAGATAAGCTTCGGATCACCCCGAGATGCGGCTGACGAGCCTACAAAAATTGACGTGTGGAACGACTTGATCATGAGTTTCGCCGCTCCGTACTTGCCCGAAGTGTCTTCGCTCGGTGATCGGAGGTGCAGCAGGAAAATACTAGGTTTTCCGTTTTCTCCAGCTTTTTTCCATAATCAGTGGGAGTAAACACGCGCCGGATCAGCCGCGAGGTCGGATCGCCCCGAGACGCGCGGCTGGCGTGCGTACAAAAATTGGCGTGTGGAACGACTAGACGATCTCGAGCGGAGCGCAGGAAACCCCGCGCGCTCCATTATGGCCTCTGGCGCAACCCCCGGCGCACCGGGCGCCGCCTACGAGACGCTGAGTTATGGCGCGAACTCTGACCCGAACGATTTCTCAACCGGCGACGATTTTTTTCTCCCTCGCCCCTCACGCACTATACCGCCGCCCACGTGCGCGCACACTCAAGGCGCTCGCGGTTCCTTCGCTCGCGCCTCGTTTCAGACGCCCGGATCGTTTGTAACTGTATCGTGAATTTTGAGCGCGCCTCGCGCTTCCGGCGCGGGGAATTTTCCCGCCGCTGGCTTTGGACTTGTCGAACGTGTCAAAGCGCCACTCATGCCGCCCTAAGTTCCATCCATTCGTCATTCCCGGTGCGTGCAGGACAGGAAACATCGAGCCACACTATAGGGATATGCGGCGCTCCAACGAGGAAGTTATGATCACGGCGGGTGCGGAGAGTCGAGGCGAAACCCTAGTTTATCAATAATCCAGACACACCGAGGGAAGAAAGTTTCCTCGACTCAAGGAAATTTACTTGAAATCTCGACCTGTAAAACATTTCTTTGAAGTCTATGAAACAATCCTTATGTTAATAATGTACATTTTTTTATGATCTCACCAACCAAATTATGGGTTATGTCGACCAAGTTCTTGGCTATATATTATAACTCGCCATAATTTGGATGGTTTAACCAATAAATATCTTCCTGATTCCCTGACAATATCAAAGGGTCCATTTGTGAGCATTTGGTACACTAAAGTCCACTAACGGGGTTTCCATTTTTAGGCTTATGATGTCCAAAAAAGCATTCGTTGTTGGGTCCTAATCTTAGTATTGCGCCTGCAAAAGTTAGACTGTTCATTCAAAAGCGTACTTTTTGGTTTCTACATGAGACCTACACCTTGACGTCCATCCGGTGTATCAGGGATTTGACTTGATTCGCATGTCATTTCCTTGAATATCAAGAACATCGTGTATCTTCGAAATTGAAATAAACATTGTATCGAAATCAATGAAATTTTTCGTTTCTCATCACATCGATCGCGCCAACAAGAAATCTCAACTACACTCGAAAATCTAGGTACGCGATACCCAAAACAGTTCGCCGAAATAATTCACAATCATCGCGCGAACATTTTTCGTCGTACCTCGGGGCAGAATTCAACAGAATTCAACCCGGTTTCGCGCCCGTGATAACGGTGTCCATTACCGCGCGCCGGGGTTTGCACTGGGTTATTGGGTTCTTTGTTCAAGTGCTCAACACCGAGCGGCGCGGAATAAACAGCCAACTCGAATAATATGTTCGCGGCCTCTGTGTTTCTGTGTGCGTTATAATCCCGGAAACACTGAAAACTCGTCGCTGGTAAATAGCCGCGCGCGGCGCGCACGGATCGTTGGCTCCGATCGGGGAGGATTTACATCCGTTTCCTGGCCCCGGCGCGTCGTCGGTCTAGTCGCGCGCGGCGTCGACCGCCTCGCATCCGGAACACACCGACTAATTAACCATGCGGCGGGCCCGCCGCGCTTTCGAGGCTCGTTCCAAGGCAGAGAGCCCCTCGTTCTCTTTCCCTCTCTCGCTCTCTCCCCGCATTTCTCTCGGCTCCGACGGAGAGCGAAGAATCGATAAACCGATTGGCGAGAGCGATTATTATCGGCGCTCGGCGGATCGGCGAGCGGGGCTCCCCCCCCCCCCCCCCCCCCCCCCCCCGGAGAGAGACGGGGAGAGAGCCGGCGGGATCCGGACCGACGTCCACGCGAAATTCTCCGCAACCCGGGGCAACGAACCGACTCCCATTCTATACCCATGAACATATTTGACTTGCTGAATAATCACCCGGTGAATTACTGCCCGATGTACACTGTATTTGGCTCCCGTTTCCGAATAGTATCGAGGCCTCCGCCGCCCCCCCCCCCCCCCCCCCGCGCTTCGTCATAATCATAGCGATAGGACGATAGCCACTCGTGGTACACGGCGCCCTCTGTGTACGGTTATACGTTTCGTGTATCTCTTCGCGCAGCGGCCATAGCGCTGCGCGGAGCGGCGACGCAACGACCTGCGGGAGACTGAGCGCCGCGATATCGCCTTTCGAGCGGTGCGGCTGGACTCGCTCGCGAATCGCTCGAGCGAATCGCGGAAAAGTGCTTGAAGCGGGGAATCTAGGTTTCGACGTGAGTATATTCTTTTCTGGACCTGCTGACATAACCCTGGTGGAAATGGTGTGGAGTTACACGAAGAAAACCAGAGTCTAATACTACAGCAATTAGTACCAGAATTGGTGTACTCAATGCTAGCCAACATAGGAATTTGAAACCTGCTCGGATTTTTTTCGTAATTATTACAATGCCGCATACTAAAATGTATCATATTTTTCGCAGTTATTCGCGTACGCGTAGGAAAAATTGTCTTTATTTCGATATTTATTTCCATATGAATAGCATATTTCAAAGAAATATAGTATTTACTACTTATCACCCGAGCCCCGTTTTCTCAGTGTACATGAGACGAGAGTCAGGCCATGTTGGCCCTGCCAGACCCGGATCAGGGCCTGACTTGAATCAGGCTTAACGCCACAGAGATTTCCTACCACAGAGTGTATCATTTTTGTCGCGGGAAATGTGACGTGAAGTCATAAATGATAGACAAACAAATAAAATAAATCGAATGGTTTACTGCCGACTATAAAACTAGCCTTTCCACGCGGACGAAAAATTGATAGTCATTTTATGCTCACGAGTGAGACACTTTTTACGGTGTGCACGAGACCGTCGACTAATTTGACGCGCGTCGATGCTCGTGTGTCGCGCTGCGGCGCCCAATCGCGGGCATCGTAATTCGGGAGGGTCGTTAAACCCTGCCGAGTGGGTGAGGAGAAGGGAAGAAGGGGGAAGGGAAGGGCAAGACGGAAGGAAGCGAGTAGCGACCGAGGGCCGCTCGCCACCTGTGGAAACCGTGGATGCGCTCGCGAACGCAACCAGGAAATCATATTTCTCGCTGTCTCGGTTCGTGACCGTCGGCCGCGTCCGAGTCGCGTCGTCCCTTGGCCTTTCCGCGCGCGCTTCCATTTCTGGTGCAGCTACTACGTCCTGCTCTGCCGGCGGTGTCGGTACACGCGCGCGGCAGTGACACGAAACTCGGTGGCCCCGGCGTACATAGTGCCGAACGAGCGCTGGCCCGGGACGCGTGGCTACAGTTGTAGTGACCGAATCAATCCCCTCGTGGTTTCTCCGGACTCGAATTCGGAACGGAGCGAGAAACGCGAGGGTGAGAAGGGAGTGAGGCGGCGGACCCAGGGCGATTCGCGTCCCGAAGTATCTAGGTGCGTGGCCGGACTCTCCAGCCAGCTGTCGAAGTTGCCCCTGTACTCTGGAGCGGAGTTGTTGGGGCAAAACGGCACGCCCGGGGCAAAATGGACATTCTTGTCCACGGCTCCCACGAATGATGTTGAAGTTTGCATCGTTGGAATGCAACGAATTTCAGAAAAAAAAAAAACAGTTAAATAGTTAAAAACAGTTAAACAGTTAAAAACAGTTAAAAACAGTTAAACAGTTAAAAACAGTTAAACAGTAAAAACAGTTAAAAAACATTCTAATTACCCTAAGTTATTAAATTGGGTATAAAAAGTCATCATAGCAACTAATTGTTATGATTTTTATACCTAATTTCATCATTTGGATTAATTAGAATTACTTTTTTTCTGAATTTCGTTGCATTCTAACGATGCAAACTTCAACATCATTCCCACGAATCTTCCCTCAAAATGTTTTCCTTCCTCGCAATATCGATTGTGAGAAATCTCGAGATTTCGGTTGAGAACCGGTAAACCCACACTTCGGGTATTTTTACGAAACCATTTTTCGCAACGGGTGTCCCATTTCGCCCCACCGTTCCGTTTGCAAAGAAATATCAGCAAATGGCCCTGTCGAAGCTGTCGAAGTTGCCTCTGTACTGCACAGCAGTCGTCGGGCCAGAATGGGGGCGAAATCGGGCGCCTGGGGCAAAATGGCCAGCCTTTATCCGCGCCCACGAATCGTGCTCCAGATTATTTTTCGCTCTCAAAATCGAGGTTTCGCATGAGAAGCAGCGAATCCACATTTTCGGTGTCGCCGTGAAGCCGTTTTTCGCTGCCCCATTTTGCCCCACGTCGTTCCGCCAGCGCAGAAAAATCATTAAATCGGCCCTGTCACGGCTGTTTAACGATTGCAGCGGCTCCGTTCGCGCACATTGCCCGGCCTTTACGCCCGGTGTGGAGAGGCCACGGACGACCCGGTCCACCGAGCTTAAGCGCGCTTTGTGTCCTCGAGGGAGAGAGAGAAAGAGAGAGAGAGAGAGAAAAAAAAACGAGAACACACAAAACGCAGAGTGAGTGAAACATCTCGATTCGACGAGCGCGCATTACTGTTTATTCCCCGCGTCGTTATTGTTGCGCGCGTTAACCCCCGGCGCGACCACCTACTCCCTTTATATCGTCGCGCCCCCCGCCGCCCTCCCCCCATCCCCCCTCTCACGTGTTATTATAACGTGGCCATACGCATTATCCAATTATTACTATTGTATAATCATCATCATCGTCGACGTCGCCGTGCGCGGCGCTGTTATTATTATCGGTGGTCTCGTTGCCGCTGTTTTTCGGGGGTGGCACGACGACGATCGAGGGTCGCAAATACTCGAGCGAGACTCGCCCCGTGGACGACTGACGTGGCGCCGAAGGGTTTCGATACTTGTTCACCGTCGCCGCTGTTTTGTGTCCTTCTTCCCGCCTCCTCCTTCTTTCCGGTTACCGACGATAAATTCTGTTTTCCGCTGTGATAATATTGTCGTACGTGTTTCGCGTGTTTGCTCGGCAACACTCGCGATCAAACGTACGTTCCTTATTTTTCTTGCCCTCGCTAAGGGCGCTCGATGGGACTGGATTTTTTCTCTTGTTATGCAGTTCGCTCATTTGCGTCACGTTATGCGGAATAATTGATCAAAAACACGGTTTTTTGAATACATGAGTTTGTACATTTTAGTAAAAACATTTTTGTGGTTTTTATTTTTTTAAGGTTGGCCTGAATCCGCTGCCGGTAGGACGGTTGGATTTTCTTGTTACGCATTTCCGAAGCTTCGATGACAAATCATACGACGAATTGTAGAAACACCACTCGCGATCAAACGTCTGTTCCGTATTTTTCTTGCCCTCGCTAAGGGCGCTCGATGGGACTGGATTTTTTCTCTTGTTATGCAGTTCGCTCATTTGCGTCACGTTATGCGGAATAATTGATCAAAAACACGGCTTTTTGAATACATGAGTTTGTACATTTTAGTAAAAACATTTTTGTGGTTTTTATTTTTTTTAAGGTTGGCCTGAATCCGCTGCCGGTAGGACGGTTGAATTTTCTTGTTACGCATTTCCGGAGCTTCGATGACAAATCATACGACAAATTGTAGAAACACCACTCGCGATCAAACGTCTGTTCCGTATTTTTCTTGCCCTCGCTAAAGGCGCTCGATGGGACTGGATTTTTTCTCTTGTTATGCAGTTCACTCATATGCGTCACGTTATGCGGAATAACTGATCAAAAACTCGGCTTTTTAAATACATGAGTTTGTACATTTTTGTAAAAACATTTTTGTACTTTTTATTCTTTTTTAGGTTGGCCTGAATCCGCTGCCGGCAGGACGGTTGGATTTTTCTTGTTACGCATTTCCGCAGCTTCGATGACAAATCATACAAATTGTAGACATTTTCTTGTTTTATATTTTTTCTCAGAATCAGAGTCGACGACTCTAATTCTTGGTCACCGGTGGACGACGAATCAGTTCACAGATGGTCGCGCAAGATAAACTTCTTCTTAGCAAGTCGCGTCCACCACGTGGTCTCTCGTGTCTCGCCGTCCCTCGATCTCTTGTATGCGTCACTGACTCTTCTACAACGCTGCATTCTGTGCACGAGCGGCGATAACTATCGTCCAATAAGACATCGTCTCGTACCATCAGGTGTCAGATGGAGAGTCATATCTGAGATACCCTCGTTACGACGCCCGCAGCGTTAAGCTGACCAAATTACACCGATGATAGCGGCGAGAAAAAAAGAACGGTTATGACATCACATAAGATCACAAGATCCGTCATAGGAAGGATGTATCAGTGATCGTCAATGTCTTATCTTCCTACAGACTCCACACAGCCAAACCACAATATGCTGACGATTAACTGATACGTGCGGCCGATGTTTGATCCATTCATCTCGGCAGATCGGATTACACGATTCGTCTTATTGTAAAGAATTCGTAACTGTATAGAATCCGACTATCATGTTGCAAGAACTCCTCCACAATTTCTCTCTATCCCACCGAGCGAGACGTGGATTACTAATTGACACGACAAATGGACGTCGCAAGCCAGGCAGGTCCATAGCGACGTTAGTCTCCCATCGAAACTTGGTCGTATCGGTCGTATCGCCGTTCAATATACATCCGTTCATCCTGTATACCAGCGATGGTTCAATGTATCATCTATCGGCAGATCCGATTACAAGTTCAAAGTCCCTCATAATTCGTCGTATTGTAAAGAATTCGTAACTAGGAATCCGAGCGGAATGTTGCAAGAAGCTTCGACCTCCTCCAATTTCTCTCAATCCCAACGAGGCGAGACGTGGATATCAGTAATTGACACGACGAATGGACGCGTCGCGAGCCAGGCGGGTCCGTTGCGACGCTGAGTCCTCTCATCTCAAACTTCGTCGTATCGGTCGTATCGCCGTTCAATACATCCCTGAATCTTGGGTATACCATTGATAGTCAATGTGTTATCTTACCGTAGGCTTTCCTACAGCCAAACCACTTGCCGACGATTAACTGACGCACGGTCGATGACTGGATCCATTCGTCTCGGCAGATCCGATTACGAGAACAGAGTCCCTCATCGTTATTGTAAAGAATTCGTAACTACAATCCAACGAGGATGTTGCAAGAGGTCGCGCCTCAATTTCTCTCCGTCCCATCGAGCTCGACGTGGATCAGTGACGGACGCGCGATGAATGGACGTCGCCGTGCTGGAAGGCTCGTCACGCAGCCGCTCGTGCTCGAGGCAGGTCCATCGCGATGTTAATCTCCCATCCAAACTTCATCGTATCGCCGTTTAATACATCCGTACATCGTTTCTCTCTCCTCACACCGTATATAACCCGCCGTCCCAGGTGACTCGGCACGACTGCGGCGGAGGCTTTTAAAAAGCCCCGAAAGATGATGGAGTGTACACCGCGAACCGCGGCCACTTTATCACCGCATTGATCCCCCGCTGGCTTCGACGTGTCAGTTCGCATTGAAATATGTGCGCAATCGACATCCCCGAGTGATCGAATAATGCGTCGTCGAATAATAACGGCGCGCATTGCACACAGCACACACAGCTTTTTTCTCGCGGTACGATTGACAACGAAGTCGGCGTTGTTTTCCGCAGCAGCTGATATCGAGAAGACGCGGCCGAGAAATTGAGCCGGCAAACGCGACAGGGGGGGAAGAGGCGCGACTGTCCCGGGGGAACAATTTATTATTAACTTATTTCGCGCGGGCAGACAACGCACGGGGGGGACCCAGGTGGCCGGCGCGCGAGAGGCTTTAATAGCCGAACAAAGCTTTAGACGCAGGGAGAACGACATCGACGCCGCCGGTGGCTCATGAGAAGTGAGGACCAAATGCGCTCGCAGCTTCCTTCCTTCCTTCCTTCCTTCCGTCCTCGCTCGCTCGCTCGCTCGCTCCGTGCGGGACGGCAGCGATCTGCCAGTTTTATTGGAAGAATTAAGGGGCTCTCGCGGGCGACGGGGCTCGGGCTTCAATTAGGAGGAGCCAGCCAGCCAGCCACCCCCCGACCGAGCGCGCCCGGTGTGTCTCTATCTCGCTGGATTTCGCACGAAAGTTGCGCCCGCGCGCTACATCTACTACAGCAGACGTCGCGGATTTGCCCGGTGACGGCTCGATTACCGAAACGTCCGACTTTCCCCCGCGGCCCCGTGGCTATATATATATGTATATATATGTGTATATATATATATAGTTATATATATATGTAACCACAGAGCATCAACTAACCGCGGGCTGATTGCCCGGATAGCGGAGGAGAGGTTACCCGGTATACACTCGCTCGTGCTCCATTTCACCCGGCTCGGCGAGCGAGCCGAGCCGGAATTCAATCTATAGCAGTCGTTCATAGAGCAATTATGCACTTTTTTTCCTTGCGGTGGAATGAAGACTTTTTTACGTCGCAGAATTGCGTTTGTCGCGTTTTATGACGTACTTTCGCCACCGCGCGCTATTTAACCGCGGCGCGTAGTCGCATTTTTCGAAGACATTTTTCTTTTTTTTTCTGCCCTCAGGGTTTAGTTGATTTTATCGAACGTTTTATTGAACACGGTTTAACGCGTTATGAACGATCGGTAAAATTTTCAGAATGCCTTGCTAGCCAGTTGAGGCAAAAAAAAAAGATCGAAATTAATCAAGTTTGTTGAGTTTTTCGTGAAAACAGAATTTTAAAGCCGAACCCTAAAAAAAATTTCTATACATACATTTTTGCGATTTTTTTTTTTTTTTTTTTTTTCATTTCGTAAAGTTTTAAAACGCTATCCGATGGGAAATTTCCGGTGATTCCGAAAAGCACCGTTGTTAGCCCGAAAAATAGAAAATTCGACGCGAAAAACGTACAAAATGACTTCCTTCTGTCTGCAAAAAAATAAAAACGACATCTCTAGCTGCGCAATTTTGTAATTTTTTTTTTCATTAGTTTGAAGCATCTTTTGTGGGGCAGCAAAAAAATAGTGCACGCGCGTTTAATTTACTCCCGCCTCCGCGGCGGACTCTCTCGCGTCCCATGCACTCCGGTTAATTACTCCACCGCGCGCGCAATGACGTGGGAAAAAATTTGTCTTCGTGGGAAGAAAATTTCGTAACATATTTCGCCGCGCGCGGATATTTCGGTCCATTCAGCGTCGGGGGTTGTAACGCGATGAGATTTTACAGCTAATTTAAAGTCTCCTTTCCTCCGGCGTCGCGTCTGTGTTTTTTTTTCTCCTCCTCCCCCTCGTCTTAAAAGCATCTTCCACGAGGAAGCAAAATAATATATTTCCACGTTGAATTTCCTTTCGGTCGCTCCCGCGGCGACTCTCTCTCGCTCTCGCCCGTCCGCACTTTGGTTAATTACTCCACTCCGTGCGGTAATATAACGCTCATAAACGATATTGAGAAATATCTCGAGACTGAATCTTACTTTCCCCGGGGTTCGCCCCGCGTCTCGTCGTCTCCCGTGCGGCGCGCGCGCGCGCTCTCTCCCGCTTTTCTTGTATTCTTTGTGAGCTCGGTCGCCCGTTGCGCGGTATATATACCGCGCCCGGCTGGCAGTTCCCGGTTGATGTACACGAGGCGTCTCGCGAAATCCGAGCGAGGCCGCGAATATCGCGTTTCCCTCGTCGTTTCGTCGACGTGAAAAATAATTAACTGCACACTTGCCGGTGTTGGTGCTTGCGTATTGCCCGCCGTCGTCGTCGTCGTCGTCGCCGCGACTCGACGTCGTGGAAATTTAAGAACGTTTGTTTTAGTTAAGAGCCGCCCAGCCACTTTCTTCTCCTCCTCCCCGCCGCCTCGTCCCCCCGGCTGCGATGCTTCGCCCTGTTTCTTTTATCTACATATTTATCTCGCGCCCCCCTCTCGGCCCTCTCGCCCTCTGCTGCCATTCCACGTTTTCTCGGTCTTCGCTCATCACCGTCAGGGATTTCTCGGCGTTTCTCGGCTGCGCGCGCGCGGCTCGCGCTGTTTTCCTCGTTTTACCTCTCGCTCCGTCTCGCGCTGCCCTACTGCAAAATATATAATTTGATATCCCATTAGCTTTATGCACTTGAGATTTATCGCCCCGGGTCGAAGCCGCTCTCCCGACTCGTCCGCCGTCGGCGCTCTCGCTTTCGCTTATTTTCACCCCGCGCGCGCGCTTCCTCCTTTCCAAATTCCGTAATTGAGATTCACGAGCTTCTATTTAACAATTAATTCAACTGTGTCTCGTCTGGCGAAACGAGGGCGCCCGCCGGTGTGCGGCCGACCCCGCCGCCCGCGGCCGGCTCCATGCTAATTATATAATTAATCTAGGAAAATAAACGCTCCGGGAAATTCACTCGTCCCCCGTACAATTAATTTTATTTATAGCGAATTCAATTGTTGTACACCGGACGAGCGGCGCGTTTTCTCTGGCTTTCATTATCGATAATCCGTTGATAAAAGGCACGCGCGGAAGGCCCGCGCTGTGGGAGTGGGAGAGAGAGATTCTTTATTAACTTTGGCCGGTTTGCCGAGGCGACCGCGCGCGCCGCGGACCACCGAGTGAATCAATATTTGGGCATTTTCGCGGAAAATTCAGCAAGAATTCGACGCGGCTCGCGCTAGGCGTGGAAATATAATTTATTTGTCAACTCTATTTCGTAGTGGCGAATTATTTTGCTCGCTCTCGCATTGATCAACGCTGCCGGGGAATCCCGGCGGAGGAGGCTTTGCGGACGGCGAACGGTCGGAACACCACCGAGGGAACAATGCGCGAATTTCATTTCCAGGCTTGTTTCAATTGGAATCCCTTTGTCGGCGGCCCTCGCGAACATCTCCACAAACATCGGGCGTTTAATCGGCCTTGTGAAAAAAACACCTTTGTCGAATTAGGAAAATATGTGGGGAGATTGCTGACGCGTTCCGACAATTCCAAGACCCAGAGGGGCTAAAACAATGTTGTTTTTTTAATCATCGTACAAAAACCTTGATTGAATTAGTTGAAAATTTGTGAAGGTTGTCGACACTTTCCAACAATTTCAAGGCGTAACGAGAACAAAAACCTTTTGTTCTCCCATTTTTTTCTCCTCCGAGCCGAAGTCTCATTTTCCTGTCAACCCATTTTCGTTTTTCGCACGTGGAAAACGTAACATGTTTCACATTTTTCCGTCAAGCAAACCTCAATTTAAAAGTCACCGCCGACCAATGGAGCTTTTACCGCTACAATAGAAAGAATGAAAGGTTTTTAACTACAAAAACCTTCATCGAGTTAATTAAAAGTATGCGAAAGTCACCAACAACCTTCCAACAATTTCCATCCCCAAAGGGACCAAAAAATCTTTCTTTTTTCACCATACATTTTTTTCCCGTCATTCAATTTCCGTATTTTTCCCTCCCATCTCCAAAAACACAAAGTCTCAAATATCTTCACCAAGCAATTCTGAATCCAGTCCGACCACGATTGATCTTCAACGCGCCGAGGGATATAGAAGAGACACACAGCGGAAGCCCGGAGTGCCGAGCTCTCCGGGCGGTGGTTCTGCGGATCGTAAAAGTAATGCCCAGAAGGAAGGAGGGCAAGGGGAGTCGGTTGGTTCGACCTTCGTAGCGTGTGGTCGAGGTTCGCGGGTCGGGTGGGTCCGGGCGAGGCTGAATCGTGGGGGGTGAAGGGGGAGAGGTTGGGGGGGGGGGGGGGCGCCTCACGTACCTTGGGAAGAATTATCGCGAAGGCAAGCCGCGCGCGCAAGAAAGACGACTAAGTCGGTGGTGGCGACAACGAACAATGGCCAATGTGCCGAGGGCCGCGGGAGCCGCGCGGCTCGTCGCGGGTCGCGCGTTTCGCGGTATAGTCACGAGAGCCGGAGCGCGGAGAGCGAGAGGCAGCGGAGCACAATGGGAGCATACCAGAAGGGGACCCGAGAGGCGAGGGGGTAGGCAGGGGGGGAAGGGGGGGAGGGATAAACCTCGCGCCCGAAGAAACGATTAGTCTCCATTCACACGTTCATCTTCTCTTCCTCGCTGCCGCCTCAGCGGCTCGCGCAGGATACACCGCGGCGCTGCCAGCGCGACAGCTCTTGCATTGTCCGTTTATTACTGGGAGACCATTTAGCGAGCCAACAAGAACGGGAGTTCGCGCGGGGAGATAGCAAGAATGCGATCCGACGTCTCGGGGGTTAACCGAGAGAGAGAGAGAGAGAGAGAGAGAGAGAGAGAGAGAGAGAGAGAGGGGGGGGGGAGTGAGGGAGCCACGTGCGACACTCGTTACGCTTATCTTAGTCCCGCTTAACCTCCGTTTACGTATCAGGCCAATCGATGGATCGACGGACTGGCGGGCATGGCTAATTTTGCGAGCACAATACACACGTCGATATCCCCCGCCCCCCGACTCTCGGCGAAGCTTCCGCCACTCCGTCGGAACTCCGGAGTCCGGGGCGAAGAGCGAATCACCGCAATTCCTGACGACGTGTAGTACGGCGAGCGAGAGTTGTAATCGTGAGCGAGCCCGCTCGACAATGAGTTCAACGCACCGAGCACGAAACCAATATATATCCCCCTTCCGTGAAATGGGTACCGACGTTTTACGAGGACCTTCGAGCGTGCCTAACGCGAGTGAAGTAAATGAAGGAGCGAGACGTAAAAAAGAGAGACGGAGAGAGAGAGAGAGAGAGAGAGAGAGAGAGAGAGAGAGAGAGAGAGAGAGAGAGAGAGAGAGAGAGAGAGAGAGAGAGAGAGAGAGAGAGCGAGAGAGAGAGAGAGAGAGAGAGAGAGAGAGAGAGAGAGAGAGAGAGAGAGAGAGAGAGAGGGATGGAATTCAGTTGAGAGTAAACGCAACGAGGCTCGTCCGTGTAAGATCCGAGCAGATCGAGCGGATCGAATCTACTTTCTTGTCTGGGCTCTGAGCTCTTTTTCTCTCTATCTCTCTCTCTCTCTCTCTCGGTCTCGGTCTCCCCTTTCCACCAATGCTCTTGGGATGAACTGCCGCACCGCTAGTGGTTCGACTACCACTACTACTACGCTACAACAACCGTTGTTGGAAGGGCTTACGAGTGTTAATCCAGGAGGGTGCGCGGGCTGGGGGAACCGGTGGGGTTCGGTGGCAGCGACACAGCGCAGAGTCTATTATAGACTGGTACGGGCGCCGCTAACATAAATATATAGATATATAGTGCGCGCCTGGTGCATTAGAAAAATGAACGCAAGTAGAGAGGAGGAAGAGCCGCACTATCGTGTAAACTCTTTCACGCTGCTGGTGGTTTCGGGTGTTGGATTGAGAGACTCGGGATGGTACCGGCTTGGTTGATTGTGTGACAAAGTGAGAAAAAAAATCAAATGCCATTTAATGTCATGCATTCTTGAGCGAAGTGGCGTGGATTTAATGTGGGATAGATTTAATGTGGGACGGATTTAATGTAGGTTGGATTTTATGTAGGATGGATTTAATGTTGGTTGGATTTTATGTAGGACGAATTTAATGTAACAGGGTGTATTAAAATTGTGTCGCCACTGTGCGCATCGGATTCTCCAGCTCATGATCGGCAAAGATCAATCAAAATATGGTCACGCAAAATTAATTTTAACCCTGAAACTTAAGGTCATTTTTTTATCGGCTAAACAGGTTTTTCTCATCAAGATGAACAAAAGTTTCAAAGGTTCCATGGGTCGGAGACGCGTTCGTCAAACTGAAAAAAAGAATATGAAGTTAAAAAAAACGAATAAGTGAGTCATTGATAAATATTGTCCAGGGGAACTCAGAATTAACGATTTCGTCATCATGAAAAAGCCGTACGGCACTCGCCCTAGACTCTCTACTAACTGGAACGAAGAAATGATCCGATTGCCCGAATCTGACCACGAGGAAATTTGCAATATCCCTTTGTTGTTTTGCAACTAAGCGCTAATTAATTTAATATAGGATGGATTTTATGTAGGATGGGTCTCAAGCAGGATGGATTTTATCTAGAATGGATTAAAAGTACGATGGATCTAATGCACGACGGATTTAATGTAGAATGAATTTAACGTGCCATGAATTCACCGTAGGATATATCTAATGAAGCATGGCGTTCCACGCGAAAACGGCGTCAACCCCCGTAAACCCCGTACGAGCTTCTACATCGTCCAGGAGACGCGATCGCGGTCGCCGGAAAAAAGGGGATTCCCCCTTTCGGCCTCGGGATGCGGAGGAAAATAAAGACGCGATTTTACGTGGCTGAATGGTGTGCGGGGCACCTGGGTTTCCACGACGAGCCGAGTGCGGCGGGGTCGATCCGGTGGCCGGTGGCGGCGCGGAAGAAGTCCACTTCTCCGTCTCCATTTCTCGCTCACCTTCTTTTTGCCCCGGCTGAGGCGCGCGCGCGTTCGTCTCTGCCAAGGAGAGAATAGAAGCAAGACCTAGAAGCCCCCCGAGCTCGGTCATGAGCGAGGGTCCCCTCTGGCCTCTTAATCTCCGCCCGGTTGCACTCTTGCGGTGTTATTTCTTCATTCGGTGAGGCGACCGAGGCGACGTCGGGGCCACCGCCGCGCGGTTTCGTGTGGCACTCGCGCTCCGCTACCTCCACTTAGTTCATTGCCGGGACGCAGCTCTTTCTCTCTCTCTCTATCTCTCTCCCTCCTCAGCTCGGACGTGCCGCTCGTGAGACGCTCGCGCAGCGACCAATCCGCCGCCACGGTTATTCTAACGACCGTCTAATTGAATCACCGCGGGAACCCGTCTGACCCTACATTGTATAACCCACAACACGACGCGGAGACGCGGCCCACATCCATCCATACCTTTAACAAGCATACGTGAGATGAGCCCGGAATTTCTGATACAAATGATAATGCAATGATTGCGAGTGCGGCGTTAAAGATGCAAACCACGTGCACGCCCCGAGGGAGAGACAGAAGCGAGGAGAAGGAGGAAGATGAGGAGGAGGCGGACGGAGAAGGAAACGGAATCTCGTGCGGGCCGTGATTTTCCGTGAATGCCCCTTAATTCGAGTGGAGCCTCCTGGTCTGGCGCAGCGCGGCGCGCGCTCGGCGCTCCCTTTCGCCGCTGCGCGCAACGAGGATATTTAGCCCCGAGCTGAAACGTGCCGCCCCGTGTAGGTGTGCGCGCGGATCGTTGGAGTGGCCCGCGAGCTCCCGGATCCGCCATCTCCGGTGCGCTCGCCGCGGGTGAGCCGCGAACGCGGAACGCGAGAGGGGATGTGAGATCGTGAGGGGGTGGAAGAGCGATGAACGAGTTGGCGAGGGTGAAAAGCAGAGCGCGGGCGGGAGAGAAGAGGCGAGGCGAAGGAAAGGGTTCGTCGACGAGTGGCTCTTGGAAATATGAAACAGGCGCGCGCGCGCGTCGCGACCGCGGGAACCCATCGACGAACCCAGGACCACCGACTGCTATACGCGTCCCGCTTGCTGCTGCACCCCTCGAGCTCGACGCACGCGGCACTCGCCAAAGCGCCGAGCTACATCCGAGGGCGCGCGCGACGGAGGAGCGAGAAGTTAATGTTCCGTATGTCGATCCTCGATTCCGCGGGAGCTCAGCCAGCCGCGTGAATGGAGCCGCTTCGAGAGATCTCTCGCCCCGCGTTTGCTCGTCACTTCACTCGCGGTATGCTGACGCGGATGCGCTGGGTGTTATTTCGCGATGGGGAGGAAGGGACGCGGCCGATCGTTTGGTTTTGTTTGGTTGGTGCGACGGGTAATTATTCGCAATTCGTACTGAAGTTTCCGTGATCGTCGTTTTGTAGTTTTGTGGAGCTCTTCGTGTAGGAACGAGCGGCGGATACCTTAGATTTTTTATTTTGGTAGTTGGGGTATGAATTTATTGACATTATAGAGGGTGAATTCGTTGTGTGATGTTACATTACCCTGCTTACATTGCAAGAGTTGCTAACAAATAAACACTTATTTTTTTCTCGAATCAAAAAACCAGTTTTTTTTGTGCATTCTTTGCGTTTTTCTCGACGAATTGGCAAGCAACGGTGCTTTTCGGAATCAGCGCGAAATTTTCAATCGCATAGGGTTTAAAAAAAAAATAAAAAAACCGCAAGAGGTACGTCTTTCGCGCAAAAAAAATGTTGAAAAGTTAACTTTTATATAATGTTATTTTAAAGTTAACTTTTTTCCAGGAAAAAATTAAAAAATTAATTTCGAAAAATCAATTAATTTCGGAAAATCAATTAATTTCGGAAAATCAATTAATTTCGGAAAATCAATTAATTTCGAAAAATCAATTAATTTCGAAAAATCAATTAATTTCGAAAAATTAATTAATGTCGAAATTCTCGAAACAAAGACTTTTGGCCTGCATCGTCGTTCTCAAGTCGCATATTCCACCCCCGAAAACACTGAAGTCGAACTGTTTTTCCTTGATTCTGAAAAAAATGTTTCATTCTCATTCCCGACACGTCAAGAACAAAAATGCCTGCGTTTTCCCGGCACCGAGTGCACCCTTTTCCCGGGGCTCCAAACGTACCGGGTGATCCAGCGAATTATTCGCAGTTGTTCGCGCAGCTGACCGATGACGTAGAGTCGTTCCTTGGCGCGACGCGAGTGTCGATCGATACGGCAACGGCTGCGGAAGCACGTGGAGAAGGCTCGACGGCGGTCAACGCGAGACGTCGCATACGGAGAGGGACGCAAAGCGCCAAGTGGTTCGCTAATGGGCACGTGGCCACCTGTTTAATGTCTCTTCTACACGACCGCCGCGCCGCCCCGTTGAAACGTTATACCGCGATGCCGTTTACTCTCCGCCTTGAGGTACCCGAGGTAGTGCGAACGGCCGAGAGCAGCCGAGGAACGAGGAGGTGGAAAGAGGCAGAAGATCAAAGGAGAGGACAGCTCTTTTGGCGCAGAATGCACCTTGCTTGTTGTACTTGATTGTTGCACACTCACGGGGCGCACCTGCGCCGTAAATATAGCGCCCGACGCTCCCGCTGCAGAGTGCGGAATGTCAAAATCGACACCGGGTCGTTTCGTAATACCGATACGAGGTGTCGCTCGAACGGACTGTAGGCAGTATTTTTGGGCCGGCTGAAACTGACGCCCGGGACAGAGATCCGATTTTGACAAGATATATATTATTACATAGTTTCTTGAAATTGTTTCGTATTTTTTATGGTATCTTGTCACGTATTTATATATTTTTTTAATGTTTCATTTCGATTACTTTACTTTATTTCGTTAATTTCCCTTTAAATATCCCGACGTACATCTGAATGTCAAAATCGACACCGGGTCTTTTCGTAATACCGATACGAGGTGTCGAGCTCGAACGGACTGTGGTTATTATTTTTGGGCCGGCTGAAACTGCCGCCCGGGACAGAGATCCGATTTTGACAAGATATATATTATTACATAGTTTCTTGAAACTGTTTCGTATTTTTTATGGTATCTTGTCACGTATTTATATATTTTTTTAATGTTTAATTTCAATTTCTTTACTTTATTTCGTTAATTTCCCTTTAAATATCCCGACGTATATCTGAATGTCAAAATCGGCACCGGGTCTTTTCGTAATACCGATACGAGGTGTCGAGCTCGAACGGACTGTGGGCATTATTTTTGGGCCGGCTGAAACTGACGCCCGGGACAGAGACCCGATTTTGACAAGATATTGTAACGGCCGTGGGTAATGATAACTCGTTGGATAATAAAAAGAACGATAGTTTATTAATTTACGGCAGATCCGGTCGTACGTCTGTTTACGATGCGATCTCAATCGAGACTGTTTGTTTTATCTGTCACTGTCGTCAAGTCGACCGGTCGTCAAGTGCGTTGTCAAGAGAGTCGCGCGTCGTCCAAAACCCAACATATAGACAGTGGCAACTATTATAACGCACCATTCGTTACAATATATATTATTACATAGTTTCTTGAAATTGTTTCATATTTTTTATGGTCTCTTGTCATGTATTTATATATATTTTTTAATGTTCCATTTCAATTACTTTTCTTTATTTCGTTAATTTTCCTTTAAATATCCCGACGTATATCTGATTTTCAGCGAATAGCACCAAGATATTTGTTGACTGTAACTTTACAGACGGTTTAATATTTAAGAGCATCACAAGTTTTCAGCTTAACATTAATTGCCAAAGAACCGTCGACCGAAATCCTTCAGCTTGATTTTTTGGTGACCGTTTTTCAGGATATGTATTTTATACTGACTTGTCCTGACATTTTTGTCACATCCACAAATATCACACTTTTGTGGCTGTACCGAGGTCACGATCTATCCCAGGCGACGGGTGTATTCTGGGATAGGACACGTGAAATAATTTATCAACTCACTATCGCAAGGTACTTTCTACGGCTGCCACTTCGGTCTAAATCGACGGATACTTGAAGGATGATTAAAACGTACCTGCAACATACAAGAAAATGCTTTCATTAGTAAAATTGCTAAAATAAAAGTTTTGCCTTTAAATGATATAAAGAAACTCATATTGTTCGTTCTTAAACTCAAGGGTGCCCCCCTCCCTCACCCCCCATAAAAATGCAAAATTCGTGGTCATAAACATTATTATGGCTACGAAAACATTATTCAGTGGTGAATAAAAAACGAATCCAAATGATCCGTAATCAACCCAGCTTGAGTATCTTCATGACCTCACAATAAAGCCTGAAAAATCGTTATTTCCAAAAACATTTCAAATGACTTTTGCAATGCGAACGGTTTCGGAGTTGGAGCGCGTGGCACGAGCCGCCTGTCTCTCGTCGTCGAGAGTCGTACACGGGGCGCGTCTTGGCCCTCATCGCAACAGCAGGAAGCCACGGAGGCTCGTGCAGGACGATGGGCCAGCTGGTCACCGATGAATGGAAACGATAAAACCCGAGCGGCCTACCAGTCACGGCGGTGCCAAGCGGGTGCGAGAGCGATAAGAGAAACGGTTTTTCGTCTCTGCGAGCCCGAGCTGGCACGCCGAGGGCCCGATCGATACGGAGAATATACCGAGTTACATGCAACTACCGATGATCACGATCCTTATCTCAGCCCCCCTCCTCCCAAACGCCGCAATGTAAACAGGCGGACGAACGCCCGAGAGTCCGACGTTCACGATTACGACAATAAAACAGAATGGCCCAGGCGTACCGGTTGGTGCGGAACGGATTTCGACGTAAATTTCGAACTATTCTTGCGTTGACTAAAAAAAGAAAAATAGCCAATGCTAAATTTTTCTCTGAGTGAAAAATAATTGTAATGTATTACAATTATTCTTCACTTCGAGAAAAATTCAGAGAAAAAATAAAATTATTATAAAAACTCGGTGTGTATAAAAACTCAGAGAAAAATTTAAATTATTATAAAAACTCGGCGTGTATAAAAACTCAGAGAAAAATTACAATTATTCTTCACTCAGAGAAAATCAGAGAAAAGTGAAGAATAATTGCAATACATTGCAATTATTCTTCTGAATAATTGAAAAATTGTGATACATTACAAATACAATATTTGGTATTGTATACAATACCAGACAGTTTTCAGTCAATTCACCTTCAAGCCTCCACATTCCACGTTCAAAAACATCCGCTATGACGAATATTCGTGACTCTCCAGTCGTCATACTCTGTTCCCACCGCGTCCAAATCTTGCTCCGAGCGAGGAACAACGTGTAATACAATACCAAGTCGGTTTTTAGTTCAGCCCCCGACGTCTCACGCTCACATTCAAGGAAACCCCACGTCCGTGTATCGAGCGTTTGACTCGAGCTTCGCCCTCCGCCCGGGTGTGTATATTTTTTTCTCATCTCCCAGGTCATCACCACCCAACCACGGTGAATGCGCGCTGATTACGTCACAGAGACTCGCGACGCCGCATGTATATTAAGGCGGTGCACCTTGATGACTGAATGCGTAATCGGGTTAGGAAATTCAAGTGGCCCCGCGCCACGGGGGCCGCGGGGTTGAGGGTCGGGGGGTTGGGGGGGGGGGGGCGAGGGAATGTGTGCGGTGGAAGTTTGGGCGAAAGAGCCGAGGCCGAGGGGAGCGTAAATCGATCGGGGGGAGGACGGGGAGGCGCCTCTCGTGTCTCGCGGAGGGACGTAAGAGCGAGAATCGTGTGGTGTAGCGGAAAAGCATGAGTACAGACACAGAGGATCACAGGACGACACCGCGATTTGCCTAGAACTCGGTTACCTAGCAACACCGCACCGGTTACGGCTGGTGCCTCGCGAGAGAGCCCCCGAACGCGGCGAAGGAGGACAGAGGAGGAAAAGGACGAGCGCGCTGCATTCTGCTTCCTTTCGCTTTTCGCTTTCTCGCCCCCGCATCTTGGTTAGGATATACGGGAGGTGGGTACAGGGGTAGGTGGGGCATGACGGGACGCACGAGCGAAAAACGGGTTTTGTACGAAGATGACCAAAGTGTGTTGTTGCTTTTCATCCGAAAATTTGATTCCAATCATCAGTTTTGAGCGTCGGCAAAGGAATAATCAATGTGTTGCAAAATGGGACAAACCCACAAATTCGGTAATTCGTGTTTTTTTGCTGGGTGAAACTCAACATCATCAGTAATGATTATATTTTTTTAAAACGTTTTTATAAAAAAATCTATTTTTTTTAAAGTGACTTTTTAAAAGCCAAATTGTTTGAAACACTCAATATAGTAAAAAAAAAAACGTTATGTTCCAATTAGTTGCGTTGAAATGTATCGTATATTAACGAAATACGGATTTTCCTATTTTGCCCCGCAAAAAAATCGAGACTGAAAAAAAATCGCTGTCCCGTTCTGCCCCGCTGTCCCATTTAGCCCCACCCACCCCTGCATGCAACGTATACATGTATACGCTAAACGCGCGATATCCTCTCGCTCTCGATGATCCCGCCGTCTCTCTCGTCGTCGCCCGCGAGAGCCACTCTCGGTCTCCGTCGCTCCCCAGTCGATATTCCCGCAGCGCCAGCGGCGGGACCAGGACCGCCAGCCGCGCGCACCGTCGACGTAGCCAAAGCACGTACACGAGTCGGTCGCGCGACGCGGAGGACGCGAATTTATACACAACGACGAGACCTCGCTCGCTCGCTGTATTATTTCTTCCCGTGTTCTCCACCGCTGGACGCGCGGCAAGAACGGCCGGGAGAACGAGGACCATCTAATACGTGAAAGGAAAACCGAGGTAAATCGACCTCGAACGACGGCGGACGGAATGCGGGACGACGAAATATTTGCGAGGGGAAAAAAAAATTGCTAAACTCGGAGAGGGATTTGTTTACGTATTCGGAGCATCGATCCGGTAATTTGTTCGTCGAAACGACATCATTACCGCTGATTCGGTCAAATGCGTTCGCGACTCGGTTGCGCGATGTTTCGTCGAACACTCGAATTTCGCGACACGGGTCGGTTGATAATTTATTCGGTGGATGAATTTCACTGGTCGCGTCGTAAACATCGGATTATTTAAATATAGAGAAATATGGATACGAGATTATTTTTATCGAACGGATGATTTAATCGGGAATTAAATTTTAATTACTCGATTCCGCAGAAGATATTTATGGACGCCGAAATATATTTGCTCGTTGGGCCAAATTGTAGTTTCAGCGATTTATCTTCCGGATCAATACGATTAAATTTCAGCTAACAAAATGAAATTTTCGTTATTTTTATTGGAACAACGTAATTTTTTGAGTGAACTTTTTCGTTCTTTTTATTCGCACTTAACGTAATTTTTTGAGTGAACTTTTTCGTTCTTTTTATTCGCACTTAACGTAATTTTTGAGCGAACTTTTTAGTCCATTTTATTCGAATTTAACGTTATTTTTAACTGCACTTTTTCGTTCATTTTATTCGAATTTGCCGTAATTTTTTAAGTGCACTTTTCAGTCCATTTTATTCGTACATTTTGTTTTAGTTGAAATGCAAATAATACAGTTTAGTCCATATAGCGGGCAGCGAGCTCGTCGGGCGGTTAATTGACTCGAATATTATTTTCTCCCGGCGGAAAATTTCCCGGGCACACGGAGGGAGCGCGTCGCGTTTAACTTATACAACATTTAGTCGCCCTTCGGGGCTCCTCGGCAGCCACGTCCTTGCGTACGTCAAAAACAAGTCTCCAGTTGGCGAGGTTTCTGGGTGCGAAGGGTCGAGAGACGGAAGGCGGCTTTCCAATACCGTTGTGAGCGCGGGAGGCAAGAGAGAGAGAGACAGAGGAACATGAAGCGGGAGACGAAGGTCCCGGAAAACTTGAGAGAGCCGGGGTGGAGAGGTCGCGGTGGTGGAAACCGGCATCATCCGGGGGAGAGTCTCGTGCACCCCGCGCTCTCCCCTCCGTCGTCGCCTTTCAGCGTCAAACACCGAAATTTGCGTATTCTGCATGTTTTAGCATTTTTTCCTTTTTCGCCAAGTCTCCATATATAACACACGAGCCCGAGGTGTCTGTGCCCCGGCACACTCTGCGAAAAATAATTATTCATTCGCGCAACGATTACATTAATAATCAATGAGACTCTCGCGCGCGGCGGTGGGTCGGTCGGATAAATCAAGCGTAATCAGTGACAGCGCGGCGAGCAATACAGCGAGTCGCGTGTGAGTCCCTCAAGAAGAACGGAAAACGCGAACGAGCCACTCGGCAGCGCCGCGGTTTATTGGTAACTCCGGCGCGCGGGAATCTCTATCGCATCGCCGGCCGCATAAGGCCTCGCACTGTATTGGTTTTTCCGCGGTGCCCCCCGCTCTCCCCCCCCCCCCTCCCGTTGGCAGAGACGGCGAAAAAAGAAGAGGAAAAACAAGGAAGAGAGCAAAAAAAAGGAAAAATAAAGAAAAGAAGCTAAAAAAAAATAAATAAAGAAAAGAAGCACGAAAAAAAAAGGAAACTGAAAGAAGGAAACACGCGCGCCACGGTATAAAAGAGAGAAAAGTGAGCCCGGGCTGCCGGCGAGGAGGAGAAGGAGGAGGAGGCGGTGGGCCCCGTGGAGAAGAAAATAGAGGAGCGAGAACGACGTGGGCTGCGGGGGGCGAGCGAGGGGGGAGGGGGGGGGCGAAAAAAAGGAGGAACAAAGTTTCCACGAGGACGAGAGGCTGTATACTGTACCGGAGTACGGAACGGCCGTAACATAACCCGTCCTTTGTCGTCGTCGTCGTTGGACGCGCGACGGGGGGAGGGGGCGGGGGGCTGGGGGGGCTGGGGGGAGCGAGTTAGAGCCGCGAGGACAAGAGAGGAAAGCGAGAACCCCGTCAACGTTCTTATCGGAATCGGTGTACATTACGATACGCAGAAGCGAACCGCCGGCTGCTGCTGCTCGGCTACGTCGCGGACTACACGGTGTGTCTGTCGCTTTCTCTGTGTGTGTGTGTGTGTGTGCGAGAAAGGCGGGAGTTTTCGCCGCTCCTATACGCGCGGGGGCCCCGCGTGTGCGGTGCATAGAATTATCGTACGCATGAGCGAACCGATAATCCGAATAGCGCGCGCCCGCGGCTGTATAACTCCCGGGCAAAGAATTCTCGGCGAGCTCGCGCGGAATTTATCAGGAAAATATACTGCGCCAAGGCGCGGGCTGCGGTCGGTTTAATGCGGGATCGGTGCGCGATGCAAAATCCGCTTGATTGGGCGGGGGGAGACGAAATTGCGATCTCCGCGCGTCGGGCTTCGTGTCTGGGGCTCTCCTCGTTATATAGTTTGAGGAATATATAAATGTTGCGCGGTTCGTTTTGTCGGAGTGATTTGATAATAATAATGATTGTGAAGTGATATGTGAAGCTTTTGGCGGCTGTGAGGATTCTTAGTTTTCGAAAAAAAAAAAAAAAAAAAAAAAAAAAAATTGGGAGCAGTTGCGAGAAAAAAGGGAGGAGCGTTTTCGACTCCCCGGGCGAAAAATTCTCGGCCAGCTTGCGCGGAATTTATCAGCAGAATATACTGCGCCAAGGCGCAGCCTGTGGTCGGGTTAATGCGGGATTGGTTCGATACAAAATCCGCTTGATTCCGTGGGGGAAAAATTGCGATCTCCGCCGGGGTTCGTCTGGGGCTTCGGCGGATGTTTGCTTCGGAATTGGGAATCCTCGTTAGTTTGAGAAACAAATGTTGCAGCACGTTTTGTTTTTTTTTAGGTGTGATTTAAAAATAATATCCTGCGGCGTTTTCTTAAAACCCTTGGAATTTTTATAATTTTGATAAAAACTGCAAGATTTATAAAAAAATCGCCCAAGACCAGCGAGAGATGTCAGAAATTCCACATCCTAGAATATAATTTTCGTAAAAAAAAAAAAAAAAATTGGGTCACGTCAGACTACTCAGGCCCTGTCCGCGTCGGCCCTGCCAGGGCCCGACTGACGCTTTTCGAAATCCCGACGGGGATTTTCAGCGGTGGCCCCCGATTAAATTACTCCTAATGATAATCCGCGGCTCGTCCGCGCACAAAAAAAACACACCGCGCCCGGCGCTCTAATTTCCATTCATTTTAATCTGCTTCCGCGCCGTCGAGCGGGACGCGGAGGATCCGAGAGTGCGTGCAGATAGGGTTAAGCGCGGGGGGCGCCCCGGGTGCGGGTTATCGTGTCCCGGTCTCCTCGTGTAATTAGTCGCGTGGGTTACGCGCCCGGGGAGAAATGATATTTTCCGTAACCCCAGACCCATCCGCAGGATGACCCTTCGATCTCGCTTAACGAACTTCTCGCGGCGCGGCGGCGCGGCAGCGGAATTCTGACAACGTTTAAGCGCGCGAGAGATACGCGCGGCACAAACGCTCGCAGTGTGTAGCGCAGGAACGATCTTCTCACGAGACTTGAGGGAGTCGATTACAGTAATTACCCCTCGGAAGATTCTAAGCGGCCCCGTGACCCGCTCTCCTCGTCCCCCCCCCCTGCCCCCTTCCCCCCTTCCCCTCCTCCTTCGTCTTCTGCCCGCCGAGCGCTCGTATCGCGGTAATTTATCTCGCGAGAGTAGCGAGCTGCTCTCGGGCCGCCCAGTCGAGACTCCACGCCGCATATACAACCGGGCCTCGGTGAGTACTCGGTGTGTACGCGAGGTGTCTCCCTCTCTCTTTCTCTCTGGCTATCCGTGCAGAAGCAAGAAATCGTACGGCATGCAATCACGAAACGATCTCTCGGCGGACCTCGAGCATACATCCAACAGGCAGCAGCAGCGGCAGCAGCAGCAGCGCGAGATCGAGTAGCCGGCTCGGAAATGGCGCAAAACAAGTGCAACAAGAGGACCGCGAGACGGCGTAGCGAAAGGGATATCACAAGGCGGAGTATTACAAAAATTTGCGACGACGTGAGGGGATTAAAGGCCTCACCGACGGAGAGCAGAGCCGAGCTCTGCTTTGCTCTGTGTGTGCGGAGCGGGTCCCGAGCGGAAACCAGAGAGAAGACACGATGACACGAAAAACGGGAGAAGAAAAAAAAAAAAAGATTGGACAGTGAGAAAGAAATTGCTAGGTTCGAGGAATTGAAGATAGGATCGTTGCTGTTGATTCAATCGAGCGTACGAGCAGCCGGGAGAAACACAGATGCACGAGGGAGAGAATGACGTTGAAGTTTGCATCGTTGCAATGCAACGAAATTAACAACAAAATAGTAATACCATAAAAATGTAAATAATTCATCCCCATTGGGGGGTGAAGTAATTTTGTTTTGTCATGCCCTTAGTCGTTATAATACATTTTTGTAGCCGGTATAATCATTTGGGTTCATTAATATTTTGTTGTTTTTAATTTCGTTGCATTGCAACGATGCAAACTTCAACATGATGGGAGAGATGGATCTGGCAGAAACAACCAGATGCATCTGCGAAAAACTACCATAAAATAGGGTAGAGGCGTCACCTGTTAACAAGCGCGAAACGGGACTGAAATTTCGGCCCTATCGAAATTTCAGTTCCTGTATCTGTGGTAAAAATGATCGTTTAAACTGACACTTGTTGACGGATGTCGTCATAGTCTGATACCAGTTTTTGTAACCTACGTGGGAATTTTTACTGAAACTTTTCATCCATGTACCACGCGAATAGTGGTATTTTGTTCTCGGCGCAGCGACAAGAAATCGCACGGGATGCAATCGCGAAACTATCTTCCCGGCGGACCCCGAGAATTCATCCGGCAGGCAACAGCGGCAGCCGGATATACGCGGGGATGCAGGGAGAGAGAGGGGTCTGGCAAAAACAACCAGATATCTGCTGGAAACTACCACAAAATGTGGCAGACTCGCGACCCGTTAACAACCGCAAAACGCGACTGAAATTTCAGCCCGATTTGCGTTTCTACAACTACGGTAAACATATGATCGTTTAATTAACTGACACTTGTTGTATTCTTGAGGTGAAATAAATGGAAGCCACACGGTTTCCAGATGCGATATACTTTTCACATGATCGTGGCAGTCGGCCATCTTGGGACGACTATGATTCTTGTCTCTTCTCTACGGTCACTTTCGGAACTAGAAAACATGTTGATTGACAGATGTCGTTTGATCACACTGCAAAACCAAGCGTGTTAAAAGTGTGTTGAATCTCCTAACTTATCTTTTACATTGTCACATGTTTTTATACACTTTAAGCGAGTTACTTTCGGACATAATTTACCATGTCAATGCAAACACTCTTGAAAGTGTGTAAAAACTCGTCACATTGTAAAATATAGGTGAAACACCACACTTGCAACACGTTTCGTTTTTAGAATACAGTCCATCAGTCAGTCTACACTGCAAAACAAATCGTGTTGCAGATGTGTCGTTTCTCCTATCTTTCACATTGTGACGCGTTTTTACACACTTTAAGCGGATTCCTTTCAGATATCATTTACCACGTAAATGCCAACACGCTTGAATATGTGTAAAAACTCGTCATACTGTAAGAGAAAGGAGAAACAAAACACTTGCAACACGCTTGGTTTTTAGAGCGCAGTCAGTCAGTCAGTCTACACTGCAAAACCAAGTGTGTTGCAAGTGTGTCGTTTCTTCCATCCTTTACAGTGTGTCGAGTTTCTACACACTTTAAGCGTGTTCCTTGCAAACATCATTCACCATGATAATGCCAACATGCTTGAATGTGTGTAGAAACCTGTCACACTGTAAAAGATAGCAGAAACAACACACAAGCAACACGCTTACGGTTTTTAGAGTGTAGTAAGTTTGTTGCAAGCGTGTTGCAAGTGTGTCGTTTCTCCTATCTTTGACACTGTATCGAGTTTACACACACATTAACCGTGTTCCTTTCAAACACCATTCACCATGGTAATGCCAACATGCTTGAATGTGTGTAGAAGAAACCTGTCACACTGTAAAAGATAGCAGAAACACACCAGCAACACGCTTATGGTTTTTAGAGTGTAGCAAGTTTTTCCAATATACACGGCAATCTCTACCAGAACCTTCTCCTTCTCCACGTGCACGCAGCATATGGCATCTTGTTCTTCCGCACAGCGACAAGAAATCGCATAGCACGCAACAATCACGAAACTATCTTCCCTCCATAGCCGGAGCATCCGTCCAGCAGGCAACAGCAGCAACAGCATCGCCAGATCGAGTAGCCGGCTCGCGTAAACGACGCAAAACAAGTGCAACAAGATCGCGACGACGGGGCAAAAGGGATATCACGGGACTCGGGGTATTATAAACATTTGTGTAGATGCGACGCGAATAAAGGACTCGGGGGGTGCTGGGCGTAGGGCGAGGGACGCAGGAGGGCGAGAAGCGACGAGTGACGAGCCCCGCGCGAGGGGCGCGCGGGGCGCGCGCCGTACACGCCTGAGGAATCCGGACAGGTGGAATTCTCCAGGCGGCTTCGTCGTTGCGAATTCCTCCTCGCTCTTCGGCTCGTGATAATATTAAACAAGGTTTGCTGGGTGGCTGTCAGAGGGAGCAGCAGCAGCACCAGCAGCAGCCGAGTGTTGGCTGCACGGCGAGCGGGCGGCGAGTCGCAGGGCGAGAGGCAGAGGCGGCGAAGGAGGAGGAGGAGGAGGAGGAGGAGGTGGAGGAACAAGTCCGCTGGGCAAGAGGCAGCAACTTTAGTTAGCTTCTGTCTCGGGGTCCACGGGCTGCGCTGCCGGTGCCGCCGCTGGTGAGCAGTTCCTTCGTTCTCCTCTCCTCTCCTCGTGCCTCTCTTCGCCTCTCTCGTTCTTTCTTTCTTCCTTTGTTGTACTTTGCTCTCTGCACGAGTCGTCGGCGAGCCAACGCGCGAGGGAGCTGCTGCTGCTGCCGCCGCGAGGCGCGGGAGGGAAAAAGCTAGATATATCCGGCGCGAGAGCGCGCACAGAGGGAGCAAAGTTCTGTCCTGGAAATATTACTTCTGGCATCGCCGGCCACGACCCGACGATGGTGTACAGCACCGTCGAGGGAGGGAGGGACGAGTGGAGAGCCGCGCCTGGATGGCGAAACACGCTGCGACCAGTTTCTCATCGGTGCTTCATCATCCCCGTTGCTCTCTCACCGGCGGGCAAGAAAAGTAGGAATTAACCCTTGGTTTCCGAGGGTATATGGCGCGGCGAGCGCCGGACGACAGCCCTCCGACGTCTCTCGCTGATTAGCCAGACCGTGTCGAAGGAGGAACGAATGAAATAACGAGATATTTTTGTACCCCGGGCGAGCGCGCGCCGCGAGGACGCCGCGGCTGATTGACGGGATTATTATAGTCGAATGGGCGCCGCGATCGATGGTCGAGAGAAGCGGAAGGACGAGCGCCGAGTGTGCTCGGCGGCTTCTATTTTGGCGAAAATTTCGAGCGCAAACGAGACGATGAAAAGGTTCGGCGGGATTCACGAGCAGAAATTTTTGTCTCGTTCGATTCGAGACGAATGTATTATCGTTAATTTGTCGACACTAGCGCCACTTCGACATTTCGAGTGGCTCGTTTTTGTTTCCAAATCTGTATCCATCTGGATCTCAGGGAGAAGCCACGTTTTTGGGGATCCCTAAAGTGTCCTTAATTGCTCTAATTATTCATTGACTTCGTTCCCAAATTGGCGTCCATATGGGCTTCCATGAGGAATTTCGTTTTTGGGAATTCCTATACGGCGTCCCTAACTGCTGTAATTCACTAGCGTCACATCGCGCCTTCGCCACTAGCGGCACTAACGCCACTTCGAGTTATGAGTTTTTTGTTTCCAAATCTGTATCCATCTGGATTTCAGCGAGAAAGCCCGTTTTTGGGAATCCCTAAAACGTCCCTAACTGCACTGATTCATTTCCTCCTTTCCCAAATTGGCGTCCAATAGGAATCCCTAAAGCGTCCCTAACAGCACTAATTATTCATTGACTTCGTTCCCAAATTGGCGTCCATTTGGGTTTCTGTGAGGAATCTCGTTTTTGGAAATTCCTACGGCGTCCCTAATTGCACTAATTCACTAGCGTCACTTCGCGCCTTCGCCACTAGCGGCACTAACGCCACTTCGAGTTATGATTTTTTTGTTTCCAAATCTGTATCCATCTGGATTTCAGCGAGAAACACCGTTTTTGGAAATCCCTAAAGCGTCTCTAACTGCACTAACTCATTTACTCCTTTCCCAAATTGTCGTCCATTTGGATTTCTGCGAGGAATCCCGATTTTGGGAATCCCTAAATCGTCCCTAACAGCACTAATTCATTTACTCCTTTCCCAAATTGTCGTCCATCTGGATTTCTGCGAGAAAACCCAATTTTAGGAATCCCTAAAGCGTCCCTATAACTCCACGAACTCATCGATTCCGTTCCCAAATTGGCATCCATCCACGTCTCTCCGGATTCTTCCAGAGCGTCCCCGCGGATTTGTAGAACCCGGATATCCCGGTTGGAATCGGATCGCGGATTGGGTGCCCGCAATAGGTTTTCCGCACGCTGCGGTTTCGCGGGAGCCGCCTGGTGACGGTGGTGCAAACACTAATAAGCTCGCGAAGGTGGCTGCCAGCGTCTAGACAGAGCCGCGAAACGCCGGTGCTGATGCGGCGCTCGCTCGCCCGGAGAGCGAGGCGTATAACGTATTGCAGGCGGCGGTTGGAAGCGGCGAACCCGACGTATTCGCGTTCCATTCCGCGCGTAAACCCGCTACTTCGTTAGTTACGCCAACTCGAAGTCGCGCCATTGTCTAAGCTCGGGGCTTTATTACGCGAGACTCGCCGTCTCGCTCCTCCGCGGTCCCCCCCCCCCCCTCCGTCCCCCCCTCGACCCCCCCGCGATATATATGGATCCGCGCGCGTCTCGTCCAGAACTCTCACCGGCTAAATTATTGCCGGGAGCGCGTGCGAACTCCGCGCCGCGCCGCGTTATGCGGGAATTATAGTAGACGTAGTGAAGAGTTGGCAGCGGTGTGAATGGAGGATATATAGGCTGTCCCCTTCCTATAGCCTCGTCGCGTTATCGCTCGCTGACTCAATTACTCCGAATGCTTTATTGGACCGTCTTATACCGCCGGGGCTATTTTAGGACTAATAAATAAAGTCGTGAATATACTTTGATATTGTTGTCGTTATACGGCCGCTGGCTGGTTGAACGATGGAAGGCGGTGGTGGGATGTAGGTGTTGACGGGGCAAATTGCTTTTCAAAGCTTGAGAGAGTTTCTGGCGGTTGGAGGGTCTGGTCAAGTTTTGGGGGCGAATTGTTGGCACGAGGTTTAATTGTTCCGTGGAACAATTGAAAAATTTGATTGCTACGATAGATGAGGACCGATTTTTGTTGTCTCTGGTGTTTAGTCCTCAGGCAAATTGCAGCAATGCAATTAGTTTGTTACAGCAACTTTTTGGAAGGGAGATAAACATACTTTTTTGAAATTTTAATGGTTTTGTGTCTTTGATTAGTCGCATGGATTTTGAATTTCGAAAATCCCGCGTCAGACTCTCGATGTAAGCGGCTGGAAATATCCGCGCGAGCCGATTGTCATTACAATCGATTTTTTTGTTTGTTTGTTCGATCATCAAAGCAGTCTGGAAAGTTTTGTGGAATGCGTGCACGCTCGAGCCGTTGTTGTGAAACAAACGGGGAGACCTCGGTTGCGCGCAGTCAACAATGTCCCCTGTCTGGGACGAAGGAAGTGGCCCTAATATAGCAGAAATGGGCGACACATGTATCGAACGGTGGCCTCGTTGGCGTCGATTGTTCGCGAGTCGTGTTTTTACGCCGTGTTTTTTTTTTTTCTTTTTTTTTCAATTCGCGAGACTAAGCCAGACTGGTCATTGAATTTCGACGTAAAACGCGTGTTTTCTGCGCGTCAAACGCGCATTCTATATTTCTATACACCTATTGGCTTTTTACCGCCGTTCAAGCCTCGCATTTTGTATGAAAATCAACGGTGCAAAAATTTGTCCGGACCTATTTGTTGCCTATCGTTTATTGTCTTCGTGCGGTGAATTCAGCGCCGGGATCGAGTTTCCAACGAATGCGTCCCAGTTAGGTGTTCAAGTGACGCAAAGCCTGCAGGCTGTACACTCGCGAAGCCGAACGCAGATCCGGCATTGCAGTTCGATAACCCCTTGACAAACGTCGTTACAGAACAATTACAGCTCTCATATTCCGTGACAACGATAATTGGACTCGACTCCATTAGGGAATGGAAACCTCGTCGTAACAAACACAGGCCGTTCACCTTATCGCACGAAGCCGCGATATCCTCGTCATCTGTGTGTGTTTTTCAACGAGACGACAACACGCGTTCCAGGAATGACGACCGTGGCCGTTTCACCAGATTGCACCGATCAAACCGTCCAGGAGAAGAAGAAAAAAAACACACACACATCCCGAGTCGACGCGGACGGCACGACAGCAAAGATCGTGACGAACCGGAGGATCCTCGACTTTTCCAGCTTCACATAGTTTGCGCGAGACACATGCGTCATCCTTAAGGGGCATCTTCGTTTCATCATTCGCGGACGCGACGCGCTCGTATCGTAATTTCCCATCTCTGACCGAGCACATTTCTCCCGGCCGTTGAACGAGACTCGGATAGACAAAGAGGAAGCGAGACAGGACCGAGAGAGGGCTGGGAGAGGAGATGAGAGAAAGCGAGAGAGAGCGACGGAGAGAGAAAGTAGACTGCACTCAAGCGGAGAGCTATCACCGATAAAAGCATTTGGAGAGGGCGCACACGATATCAATGATAAAGCGGGGAGTCGGTCTTGGGGCGGGAGACGCGCGAGAGGACCGCGCCGCACCGGGGAGACAGAGAGCCGAGGTAAGCGCCGATAAAATCGATCACAGCCAGCAATACGGTCTGTGTGCGGGCTCTAAAATACTAGTGTAATATACAGCGAGCCTGTTTCCACTTGGACAGCTCAGCCATCGTGGAGCTCTTTTTTCTTCTCTCCTACATCGTTTTTTCGTCCCTCCCTCCCTCTCTCTCTCTCTCTTCCCTCGACCGGGGCGTGAGAACAAGTCATCCATCTATTCGTTCCATTAGCTCTTCAATAATGAATTACAGGCGCGACACACGTGTGAAACGCGTGTACGTGTGGAGAGCGGGCGATGCGGCGTCAAAGTGCACGAGAGTAGACGGGCGGAACGCGTAGAAGAGGAGAGAGCGAGACGCGCGGGGGGGTTGAAAAAAAAAAGACAAAAAGACAAAAAGGTAACTCGAAGCGCGGGGCGACTGATGCAAAAGAGCAGTTGCGAGCTGCTGCTCCTCGCGGGGCCGGCGCAGGGATACATTGGATTCCGAAAATCCAGGAATTCCTCGAGTGAGATACCAATTGTTAGAAAAATCCTGAAACTCTCCTCCGCGCCTTGCGCTCTACCCCCCCTCCTCACCCCTCTTCATGCCCCCCCTGCGCTAGCCGATATCAAAGCGAGCGGAGTGAACTCGTTCGTTTGTCGGGGCGATGCGATGCTATGCGATACGCGCGCACGGGGCAAAAAGCGATCTCAAAAGCGCGCGCGCGGCGCCGCCGTAACGGACCGTAGCTTCCAGCTCGCCTATTTTCATTGGAAACTCGACGGAGCCCCGAGTCTTGCCTGCCTTGCCTGCCTGCCTGCCTGCCTGCCTGCCTGCCTGCTGTCTGTCTGCCGGTCTCTCTCCTCTCTCGCTCTCCGTTTCTCTCCTCACGGCCGGACCTACAGGCGAGTGAAAATAGGAAAAGCTATTCCTCTCGAATATTGTTTTTTCCGAGAAAGAAACGAATTAGGTGCCATTATTGGCTCTCGCTGCGCGCTCCTCCTCCTGGTTTCGCATCTCTCGTACCCCTCACCGCCCCCCTCTGCACCGACCTCGTTGCCACCCTCTGTGCGCGCACGGATTCGACGTTGCCTTGATAAAAAATTGGTGCGGAACGCGGAGCAAGAAAATAATTACACGAGAGCACCGGGGATATTTAGACCTCGCTGATATTGCGTATTGTTTAAATGCGGGGCTTTGAATACCGAGCTTTGCTCCACCGGTCGTCGAACCAAACCACCCCCCCCCCCCACCCCTCTCGGGGTCGCGGGAAATTATTTTATCCTCGAGTCCATTCGTGGAAAACGCTCGCCTGGTACTTCGTGATATCCGGCTGAATTCATGAAAAAATTTGGGTCGCTATACACAAGCGTTAATATTTCGTCGTTTAATTCTCGTCATTTGAAAAACGTATTTTGCTTATATCCAGATTGAAACGCAAGCTACCATTTTTTTTTTTAGTAAAAAAAAATCCTAAAGAAATCCCTAAAGTTGACCAGTTTTAATTCGCCAAATGCGAGACTTTGGCGCGTGAAATCGTAAACAGAAGTCACTGCATCGTTTATACGGCACACGCGGGGCACGATAAACCGGCGTTGAGAGATTAGCGCACCGAGCGAGCGGCGAAGTCGCGTAAACAGAGGGAATTTCTCCCTCTGTGTTATTCACGAGACGAGCGAAGCCTAACGACCGCCGCTCTCTCGTCGACGCGTTCGGGGCCGAGATTGGAGAGAGCAGCGAACTCGCCGGGATGTGCGAAAGGGGAACCGCAACGTGGGATACGGTGACACAGAATCGGACGTATGCTGTTTTGAAGAGCGTCGAGAGGGGGGAGGAGGCGCGGAACGGTGTTTAGAAATGCGATCAGCTTGGTGTCAGGCGACGACTGACTGCGGGAAAATCCGGGCGATCCCTGCGAGCGCCGAGAGACCATCCGCACCGAGTGGAGAGTCCAGACGGGGATGACGCGGCTCTCGCGTTCGTCGGGCCGTAGGTATTCCGGGGTTTGCACGGGGGGAGGGCGACAGAGAGAGAGAGAAAGAGAGAGAGAGAGAAAGCGAGAGAGAGAGAGAGAGAGAGAGAGAGAGAGAGAAAGAGAGAGGGATAGAGATGGGGCTTTGAATCAAAGCCAAAGAGAACGAGGATGAGAATGACGACGGCGCGGGAAACGAGACGATACGATCGGTCGATACGCCGAGATGGTATTTACGGTATTGTGGTCTATCCCGGCCGTGGCAAACGTGAAAAATGCATCGCCGGTGACTGGTGCACTTCGCGAGCGTGCTCAACTTGTTACGGGCTGCGACTTATTACGCGAGACGCACCAAATGACGTGGAAAAGTTGAGTCATATGTGGTGACAAGCTGATGCCGTGACTAATCGACTAGCGCCTTCGTCGTGTCGCTTATGCATCCCCCTCCACCCGGTGGAAACCCGAGTTTTCGGGCGCGGAAAAAAAAGGGGTCGGTTAGGGACAACCCGGGCTGTTGGTGGAACAGACGCTGGACGATTAATCGGTTATCACGGCCGGGCAGTCGCGGTCGGGTTGAGGACCGCGAGTGGATTGATTGGTTGTCGCGTCTAATGAACTGGGAACAGAAAGTGACGTGTTCGATATTTTTTTTCGTGATGTCGGAATTCCTGTTTTTTGTTTACTCAGGAGGTTTTTGTATTTCTTGCACCCTGCGATGCGTCTCTAAATTGTATGTATTTTTACAAATGGCAAAAAGAACAGAGTTTGTATCTAAAAGTTGGAGCATCAGGATTTGAATATTCCAGGCGTGTCAGCGCTGCGAAAATAATTCTGATGCAAAACGTGTGTTTAATCGGCATTCAGCTGACACTGTTGATGTCATATATGTTCGCAGCTCGAGTCACGATATTATTCCGAGTTACACACGAATTGCTCGCCTCCCTCTGTTCCCACCGAGCGACTTGATTCCCGATTAAGAAATCCTAGTAAATACACCGAGCGAATAGTTTTCTGCGATAGATTTTTAGATATATATTTTTTTTACAAACTACAAAGAGTGCAGAGTTTGTGTCAAAAAGTTGGATCATCAGGGTTCGAATAGTCCAGGCGAGTCAGCGCTGTACGAATTTAAATCTGAAGCAAAACGTGTGTTTAATCGACATTCATGACACAGAAGTTTGCATCGTTGCAATTCAACAAAATTAAACACAAAACATCAATTCCATAAAAATGTAAATAGTTCACCCCCATTAGGGGTGTTTTATGTTTTTCATTCCGTTGCATTGCAACGATGCAAACTTCAACGTCATCAACTGGCACTACCGACGTCAAATAACATTTGCAGCACCAGCCACGAAATAATTCCGCCTTACACACGAATCCCTCGCGTTTCTCTGTTCCCACAGAGAGACTTGACTCCCGATGAAGAAATCCTAGTAAATACACCGAGCGAATAGTTTCCTGCGATAGATTTTTAAATATACATTTTTTTACAAACTACAAAGAGTGCAGAGTTTGTGTCAAAAAGTTGGGTCATCAGGATTCGAATGTTCCAAGTGAGTCCGCCCTGTACGAATAAATCTGATGCAAAACGTGTGTTTAATCGACATTCATGACATAGAAGTTTGTATCCTTGCAATCCAACAAAATTAAACACAAAACATCAATTCCATAAAAATGTAAATAGTTCACCCCCATTAGGGGTGTTTTATGTTTTTCATTCCGTTGCATTGCAACGATACAAACTTCAACGTCATCAACTGGCACTACTGACATCAAATAACATTTGCAACCCCAGCCACGAAATAATTCCGCCTTACACACGAATCCCCCGCGTCTCTCTGTTCCCACCGAGCGCCTTGATTCCCGATTCAAAAACCCCGGTAAATATACACCGAGCGAAGAAAGGCAGCCGGGTGGCTGGCTGGAGAGCCAAAGAGAGCGTAAAGCGCGCGGAGAGCGAGAGAGAGACCTAGGCGACGGTGAGCCGCGACAATATATCCAAGCGCGGGGCCGGTCCTCGCGGGTCTCTGCCGTTCCTTTCCCGCTGCGAGTGACACAATGGCTTTGACGCTAAGATATCTCGAAGCCCCGCGGAGCCGAAGGATGCCGAGAGAGGCGGGGAGAAGAAGACAGAGTGAGCGAAAAGACCGAGTCGTAAGACCCCTGGAGGATCCTCGCCGATGTCTCTATGACCCGCGCGCCAGGTATCCCGTGGCTCTCAAATTAGAAGGATATGTGCGCCTCGTCCCGCTCTCGGCTCCTCGCCTCTCATCTTCCTCGCTCTCCTCCCCCGTTCCTTTATTCTTCGCTCGTTCTTCGCCGCGCTTCTTCGGTGTCCCTCCATCTCGCTCCCTCCCACGGGGCTTCGCACCAGGCGCTAATAATCACGAGGTCTTGTTCACTAAGATCGTAAATTACCACCAGGAGGGCCAGCGCGCTTTAGCCCCGAGGTTTAATTGCTCGAGACGTACGCGAGGAGGGAGACAGAGAGAAGAAGGGAAGGAAGGTTCAGAGCCAGCAGCAGCAGAAGCAGCAGCAGCAGCAGCAGCAGGAGGAGCAGCAGGCTGTCGGCTGTTCCAAGGGCAGAGAGGGAAATGTAGACGTCAGGAAATTTCAATATGAAGCCTATGGGGCTACCGTGAAGCGCGCCAGCCGAGAGAGAGAGAGAGAGAGAGACGCGAGCGACGCTGGGTATGGAAGAAGAAATCGATTCCGAGTCGCGGGCTCTTCCGCCGTATACTATTATAATATGCGTGGCTCTGCAATAGCCGGCGAGTTGCGCCGCGGGGGGCAGAAGCAGGACGAACGCGGGGGGAGGAATGGAACGTGTGCATATTTCATCGATACAGATCCTCATCCTCCGCGGCGCGCTATATACGCCGGGGCAGGATGCGAGTTTTTTCATCCTTTATAACGGCACGTTTAGCTTACTGTGCGATAGCTCAGCCTCTGCGCGCAGCCTCGAGGATATACACGGCACATCTTTTTGCGCGCGCGCCTGGAAAACGTGGCCGTGTGTGAGGCTCGGGATTTTTCGCGTCTCTCTCTCGCGGAGTGTGCGTAGCGATTCCACATCTGCGAGCCTGGAAAACGTTGCCGTGTGTGCGGCTGGATTTTCGTGTCTCTCTCGCAGTGTGCGTAGCGATTCCACATCTGCGAGCCTGGAAAACGTGGCCGTGTGTGCGGCTGGATTTTCGTATCTCTCTCGCTCTCTTGATGTGTGAGTGGAGATTCCACGTCTGTGTGGAGAGACCCGGCAAACCCGAGTCACGTTCGGTGAGTTGTATACGATCGTGTCCGAAAGATATTCCGGGAAGAGGGATGGGAGGAAAAAAAAGGAGAGACGATTCGGTCGCGGCGCGTCGAGCCCCGGAGACGAGGACAATGGCGCTTTCCATTGTCCGCGGGAAAGTTAATACCGCGTCTTCTTCGCGGGGAATGCGACCCGCGGGCTTCTCTCTCTCTGGGTCGCCGTGGCCGATCCGGAGCAGCAGGAGCGAAAATGCCGGAGGATCGTCGCGATGAGCGCCATAAAATTTCGGGGATTCATAGAGCTACTTACCCTCGTTAACTCGCGGGGAGGGAGGAAACGCGAGGGGCTCTGGAATGCGGTTTTTTCGCTCGCTCTTCCTGCTCCCGCTGTGGCGAATTTCCGCCTCGTGTCCTCCGCACCGCGCGGACTCCGTTTCTCTTTGTCGCGAGGCGTGCGGTGACTTTGCCACCATTCGGTGTGTGGTAAATGTGGGACGACACTGGGAATTTTTGCGACACTTCTGGGTGATTATTTTTCACAAGGTCGTGGGTTACGGGAAGGGTTGGAAAAATCGATGGAGCAAGGAAAAGAATAAGCAGGGAGTGATGAAAAAATATAAGAGGAAGTGACAAATCGATGGCAGTGTTATCGAATTTTTTGTTGTCGCAGCAAAATGTTTAGCTACCACAGCTAATTTTTTGTTGTCGCAGCAAAATGTTTAGCTACCACAGCTAATTTTTTTTTTGTCGCAGCAAAATGTTTAGCTACCACAGCAAATTTTTTTTGTCGCAGTAAAATATTTAGCTACCACAGCAAATTTTTTGTTGTCGCAGCAAAATGTTTAGCAACCACAGCAAATTTTTTGTTGTCGCAGTAAAATATTTAGCTACCACAGCAAATTTTTTGTTGTCGCAGCAAAATGTTTAGCAACCACAGCAATTTTGTTGTTGTCGCAGCAAAATGTTTAGCAACCACAGCAAATTTTTTTGTTGTCGCAGCAAAATGTTTAGCTACCATAGCAATTTATTTGCTGTCGCAGCAAAATGGTTAGCTATCACAGCAATTTTTTAGCTGCCGTAGCAAAACTTTTGTTATCACCCCGTTAATATTTTTCTCTGTGAGTCGCTGGACAGACCGAATTTCCCGCACCGAATGTGTCAACCATAGTTTTAGTTGTGGCGTAATTAGGTTTAAGATGCGGTATTGCTCATTGTATGCTATGATTTTTATGGAATTTACTCCAGAACCCAATAAAACTTAAAAAAAAAAGAAATAAAAAGTACCATCATCATATCCGTCTCTCCGCTGCAAATGGCTTGTCCTTCGAGATTTGACGCTCGTATATCAGGCAAGAATACCAAAAGAAGTATATTTTCGGCTAAGCCACAGGAAGCTCGCGGTCGCGACGGACGCGAATCACGAATGAAGAAGCGATAATGCCACACGCGCGTCAAGGAAGTGGAGGAAGAAGAGGAGCGAAGGAAGCGATCAAGATGCGGCGAGATTGTCGAGTCGTGATCGCACAGCTGGACGCACTCGAGGTACGTAATGCGCACCACGGCAGCGGCGGTACCGGCGAAGCGATTCGCCTTGATTGCAGGTTTCCTGCGAAGAAAAGTCACGTGATTGCGATTCGCTTGATTGACAGGCCTCGTTCTTTATTCCCCGCGGCATGAATGCGAAATGGAGATTGACGGACGTACATTTCGCGATATGATATGGGCGACGCGAGACGCGGACGGTTTGCGGCCGAGGAAACCGGCGAGGCTCGGGCCCTGCGATGAGCACTCGCAGCGAGCGCACCGAAACGTTATATGCGCGCTTCGTACTCGAGTCAGGAGCGCGCGGCGTGCGGAATAATGAATGCGCGGGTGCATCCGCGGTGCAGCCATAATCAAGGGACCCGGCGCGCGGGCGAACGATACACGGGGGCAACACACGCGCGCGCGCGCGGCCGCGCGAGTCCGAGCCCGACGAGGAGAATGCGGTCGGTGGAATCGATTTCATTCGATTATCCAAGCGAATTGAGGATTCCGGCGCCGCGAATGCAGTCCCGGAGAATCGGGACTCGCGGGGTCGAAACATTATGCCAGACGGTTTATATAACGCCCGTGATTCGTTGACTCGCGAATATACACACACGGGGGAAAAATTAACGGTGTTAAATCGCGTGGCGTCGAGTTTTTTTTGTGTGTTTTGTTAGTAGGGTTGTCTGGAAAAAATTATCTTGAAAAGAGTTGCAGATTACTTGGGGGAAAAGTGGATTTGGACAAAATGTCGTTAAAAAGCGTTACGGTCACTCGGGGGAAAAAATGAATTTGGACAAAGTGTCCTCAAAATGAGTTACGGCCACTCGAGGGAAAAAAAGTGAATTTGGACAAAATGTCCTCAAAAAGCGTCACAGCCACTCGGGGGAAAAAAGTGAATTTGGACAAAATGTCGTCAAAAAGCGTTACGGTCATTCAGAAGAAAAAAGTGAATTTGGTCAAAATGTCCTCAAAAAGCGTTACGGCCACTCGGAAGAAAAAAGTGAATGTGGTCAAAATGTCCTCAAAAAGCGTTACGGCCACTCGGAAGAAAAAAGTGAATTTGGTCAAAATGTCCTCAAAAAGCGTTATAGCTAGTCGGGGGAAAAAAAGTGAATATGGACCAAATGTCCTCAAAAAGCGTTACGGACACTTGGAAGAAAAAAGTGAATTTGGTCAAAATGTCCTCAAAAAGCGTTATAGCTACTCGGTGGGAAAAAAGTGAATTTGGACAAAATGCGTTGAAAAAAGAATTAATTCGTTGAAAATGTGTTGTCCTCAAAATGCGTCACGACCACTCGGGGAAAAAAGTGAATTTGGTAAAAATGTCCTAAAAAAACGTTACAGCCACTCAGAGAAAAAAAGTGAATTCAGCCAAAACGTCCGAATTCACTTTTAGACCAGAAAATAATCCCGACACCGGCGAAAGAATCCCGAAAATAAAGTCCCGAGCTGCTAAACAAATTTCCACCTAACATTCCCGACCGCACGCGGATGTACTTCACTACCATTTTTTTCGCACTTGATTATCACCCCGGGAAAAATATCACGGCAAAAAAAAATCTGCAAAATAAGCGCGAACGTGGTAAGTCACCGTGAATTGCGGCGAAAAAGTATGACGAAAAAGAAGAAAAAAAAAACACACACACACACACACAGATCGCAGCGGCGATAACGCGATATTTTGTCGCGTGCTGGGTGCCGCGATGTGTGGTGGGTGCAAAGTTTATCCGGCGCTTTATTTATGCAGTAGGGAACATGTCGAGCGGCGCGACATGGAAGGTCGCGAGAAACGGGCACACCCGGGGTCTCCTCGCGGCTGCGGCTGCGGCGACGGCGGCGGCACTCGAGACTCGGCCGTTCTCCCGTCGTAATAGCAGCCGTCGTCGGCGCGGACGGAAACGTTACGCATTCCGATTCCTTCGGCGTGAAATTAATAACGTCGCGCGGTCTCGCGCGCGCGGCGGGCGCCTGTGATCCGTCAGAGAGGCAACGCCACGGGGCTTGCGGTGTTAATTACGTGACATTTATCTGCACGCCACCATCTAGCCGAGAAATCTTGGAGCCCGCAGGAATTCGTGAAGGGGTTTCGCGCGCGCCGGGCGGGCGGGCGGGCGGGCCGTCGGGATACACGTAAACCGTGTCCCGTGCACCGTCTGTGTACGTTAGGTGGGCATTAACGCGGCTACACGCCCGCTGGAATTTCCACACGTATACGACCGAACTCCGAGGGCCAAGTCGTTCGGGCCCCGGTAAAGACGCTGCGGTCGACGAGATTTTCTCATAAAAGTTAAACCCCGCAGACTCCGTTCCTGCGCTCTACCTGACGTCTGGCCCGCTCTGACTGTATAATTAATTCTTTTTTCACGAAGGGAGAGGGGAAAAAAAAACATAGAAACCACGACGGAATTCTACGTAGCTTGACTCATACTTCATTCATCATCGTCGAGAATTCCGGAAAAAAACAGTTTCTTACACTCCGCGCCGGCTTGCTGGGAGATAAAATTATTTCGAGGGTCGAGGAGACTTTTGTGGAGGTGAAACGCGATTACGTGTAATTTAAGGCGTTTTTTTTTGGGTTCTTCGGAGATCAACGAGATCGTCTGACTCGACATCACCTCTGTTGACTCAAAAGTAATGATTTTTATAAATTTACAGTTGCTAAAAAAGAATGTCGCAAGGGGGAACGCGATATCTTGATTTCTGAATTTTTCACAGAATCTTAAAGTCGAACATTCAAAAATCACAAATTTTTCGAAGGGATACCCTTGCATTTTTTTTTTTTGCGATTTTTGGGGGTCTTGCTTTGACATTCCATGAAAAATTGAGAAATCAAGATATCGCGTTCCACCTTGCAGCATTCTTTTCGTTATGGAGTTTTCTCTCAAATGCCAGGAAGGAAATCCAGATTCGATTGATAAAAAAAAGTGACCTCAATTTTAGTGAAGTGATGAAATGTCGAAAAAAATGCGAAATAGTTTTTCGCGTTTTTCTCGTCGAATTTTCTATTTTTCGGCCAAACAAAGATGCTCTTCGGAATCAGCAGGAAACTTCCCATCTGATAGAGTCTTCAAACTTCACGAACCCAAACTTTTTTTTTCGCGACAAACGTACCCCGTGTATTTTGCCAAAACTGTATTTTCTCAAATTAGGGTATTAAATGTAATTATTTTAGCGCCGATAATTGATTATGACGACGAATAAATCGATTAAAAATGCCTTCTCTCCCCCTTCCAAGGCACCCGGCGAACAATAGACAATTGAATTCCCAGGACGACAATTTTTCCCTCACTCCGCGAGGCCACCAGCACAAACAATTCGCGCTAGGCCGGCCGTGTTACCACGACAAACGCGCAAATGATCCGGAACAAGAGCGAGTTCGAAGGTCAACAAGGGGTGTATCGAGTCGTTCGTCCCCGATACACCGGGGCTCCTCGTTTTTTTTCCCCCCCGCCGCTTTTTTTTCTTGTTTTCATCCTCCGTATTTCGTTCGAGTGCACGTGCCGAGGCTCGCCCCGCGTCAATCGAGGTAATATCGTCGCGCTCGTCTCCGCGGCATTTCACGGTTTCGTTGTTCCCGATCGCGGCGCGGTGGGCGAGGTTCAGGGCCACCGGCGGCGCGAGGGCTCGTATACACGACACGAGAGAGCAGAGGCGGCAAGCGGGGCACAAGATCAAGGAATGGAAGACACTCCGGGGCTGTGTGTGTGTGGGTGCGGACCGTCGATACCCAGGAGATTTCGAGCAATCCACTTTACCCGCGCGCGAGAAGAGCAAAGGAGACGAAAAAAAAGAAGAGAAAAAAAAACAAGAAAAAAAGAAAGAGAAAAAAAAAATAACACCCACGGAAGTGAGCAGGGCGAGAGGAGGGAGAAAGAGAGAAACAACCCCCCTTCACCCCCTCACCCCCGTTCCGCCCCCGGCCCCCGGAACGCGTAGGCGTGCACGCACACGCGAAATAGCAGTACACACAGCGGGAGGAAGTGGCGCGGGGATTGCCAGTCGACGCTGCTGCTCCGAGAGCGCCGGGGGCAGCGAAGGCTGTTTTGCGGGGGGTGCGCGCGCGATTCGCTAGTCTCTCTTTCCCCGCTCCGGAGGGCTGCAAGCGCTCGGCCCCCCCGCTCGCGCGCCCCCCGCCCGCTCGTTCGCTTTTGCTCGCCAGGATATCGAGCGAAGCTTGAAATACGAGGGGGGGTCGAACCGACACCATACCACCACCATGTACCACCACCACCACCACCACCACCGCCGCCGCCGCCGCCGCCGCCGCCGCCGTCACCCCCGCCCGTTGTTAGGCGGACGAGCCGCGGCAAACAACGTGCTTCATCGCCGCTGGCTTCTGTTGCTCCGCCGCTTTCCGCGTGCGGCCCGAGCGGGCTTCGCCGCGCTCTTCTCCCCGAGCCCACCGTTTAGGCGTTGCTGCTGCTCCTCGCCACGCGCCGCCGCTGTCCGGTCCGCGGCCGCCGGGATACACCGCGAATTGCCCTTCGACCGGAGTTGTAAATCGTTGAATATTTTGGACATGCTGGGGAGTATGCGAGCTTATCCGGTTTATGTTATCGTGCTTGTTTTGAAATGTTCATGAGTAACGGAAAGCATTGTCGCATTCTGTTCGGGCTGTGATTGGTTGCTAGGAAAGTAAGGGATAAATGAATTCAGTTTGGTGTGAAATTTGGTATAAGAGGACAGGCGCAGCAGCGCCCGTAAGGTTTTGAAGTTTTGCAAGAGCGCAGCAGCGCAAAATTGATTAGCCTATTAAAGGTGAAATTTTGAAAGAAAAAAAAAGAAAAGATTTCTGATGTCGATTTTGGCGATTTTCAGTCCGGAGACGGATCAAGGATTTTTTAATTAAAATAATCGTCGCCAGAAATTATTTTTTTCAAAATCGATTAAAAAAGGTTGATAACCAGTGTTTTCGGGGGTAGAATATGCGACTTGAGAATGATGGTATAGGTTAAAAGTCGATATTTTGAAAAGAACAAAAATTGGTGTCGATTTTCGGCCCGGAGCCGGATCTACGATTTCTGACAGAAAAAATATTTTTTTCGTCGCCAAAAAAATATTTTTTTCAAAATCGCTTAAAAAAGGTTAATAACCAGTGTTTTCGGGTGTAGAATATGCGACTTGAGAATGATGGTATAGGTTAAAAGTCGATATTTTGAAAAGAACAAAAATTGGGGCCGATTTTCGGCCCGGAGCCGGATCTACGATTTCTGACAGAAAAAGTATTTTTTTCGTCGCCAAAAAATGATTTTTTTCAAAATCGATTAAAAAAGGTTAATAACCAGTGTTTTCGGGGGTACAATATGCGACTTGAGAATGATGGTATAGGTTAAAAGTCGATATTTCGAAAAGAAATATTTCTGAGGTCGATTTTGGCGAAAACTTTTCCAGGCACGCGCGCCAGCCTTTGTTTTTTGCTAACAAAAAAGATGTTCCGTCCCGAAAAACCGCATTGTTTTCCCGAAAAACAGAAAATTCAACGAGAAAAACGCGAAAACGCGAATTTACCAAATACACATTTTCAAAGGTACTAAAACGTACAGATTACGTAGCTTAAGACATAAATCGCGACAAAGAATTCCGCTGTCCTCAAATCCATCTTCCATCTCGCGATTGCTGGAGGGTTTTCAAATATGCAGCATTTGGCCGTTGCTTCGCCACGCGCCGGCGAATCCGCCGGGGGGGAAAATCGCCGGGAAAATCCGCGATCCGGTACATCACAAAAGAGTTTGAGAGGCGGATAGAGGCATGCAGCCCCCGCGACCGGGGGGGGGGGGGTGGAGAGGGGGCGAGGCGATGGGGGTCGGGGGAGGCGGAATCGGAGAATCAGGGAATCAGAGGGAATGAGCGAACCACTGTAATCAGATTACCGCATGCGCTCGAATAATTCGAGTCTTCTCGACATCAATCCCGGTTGTAATAGTACCTAGGTTACGTTCTATGAGGCCATTTATTCTATAGACGGGACTGATGTATCTAACATTAGCCTATTACCGCGGGAACGAACGAGGGGGGGTGGTGGGTCTATTGTCCTGTTATGTCTGCCTTGAGTAGAACCTCCGAGCATTTTGAGACGGTACTCGGCTCGTACGGACCGTTCGTACACTCAGCACTCTCTCTCTCTCTCCCTCTCTCTCCCTCTTTATCTCTATCCCTTGCTCCGTGCTCGCTTCGAGAATCGGGATCATTGTTCGACGACGACGACGACGACGACGACGACGACGACGACGACGACTACGACGACTGCGAGCCGCGGTGTACGACGCGAGACGCTCGCGTCGGGCCCTCCGTCAACGAGGCTCCCGGAACGGCGTCCTACGTGCCTGTATGGCGCGTACGCGTAATCGATATTCACAGGAAGTTCGCAGACACACGCAACCGATTGCCGGTAATATATGGGCGAGGAGGAAAATCGAGTGAAAGAGAACACGAGTGTTTGGATGCCAATGAAGGCTGAATAACGCGAAGAATTATCGTCCGCCGGGTATATAAACAGCCGACGAGTGCACAATGAGCGAATTGAAATTTCGAACCTCCGTTCGCTCCGCGGGTGAAAACCGCCGTTTCGGAAGGATCCAGACTCCAGTGACGTTGAGGTTTGCATCGTTGCAATGAAACGAAATGAAAAAAAAAAAAAAAAATATATATATATATATATATAAGGGAGGTGCGGGCAAAATGGGACGCGTAAGCGAAAAATGGTTTTATGACGAAAACAAAAGTGTACTTCGATTGCTTTTGATCCAAAAATTCGATTCCAAACATCAATTTTAAGTGTCAGCAAAAAAAAAAGTGCGGGCTAAATGGGACGGACCCCCAAAATCGGAAATTCGTGTTTTTTTGTACTCGGTGATACTCCTTAATGCTTATTTCGCAAAAAAAAAAATTGTAAAAAAAAAATTGTTTTTTCAAAGTTACTTTTCAAAAGCCGGATTACTTAAAACACTCAAAATTGTTAAAAATCATCATATTCCGCTCACATGCGTTGAATTGTGTCGTATAGACGCGATTTTCACGAAATGGGGGTCCGTCCCATTTTGCCCGCACACATATCTGGAACTGAAAAAATAGCTGTCCCGTTTTGCCCGCGCGTCCCATTTTGTCCGCACCTCCCTTATTAAGTCCATAAAAATTCAAATAATTCACCTCCATTATTAGGAGGTGAAATATATAGTTTTTCATGCTCTTAGTCATTATAATAACATTTTATAGCCGGTATAATCATTTGGGTTCATTAATATTTTGTTTTTAATTTCGTCGCATTGCAACGATGCAAACATCAACATCCTAGGAAACTTCACGAAATACGTACTCGATACTCGCACAACTAATAAACAATAGTCCGATATTTATATATTTGTCAGAGCCCGCTCGTACTTTACCGCTCCGTTTATTTATCTCTCAACTCGTTTGTTTGCCTCTCGTCACTTCACTTTTCCCTCTGGCTCAATGAAAACGTTTCCTTCCTCGATTCCCGGTATTTCGCTGAATATCAAAACGAAATGCAAAACCCCGCGCCGTCTCCTTCGGGAGTCAACGAAGGGTGCGACGATTCGACAAAGGTGGAAAGTCCGACTCGGGCGGTGTGGATCATTACGAGAGGAGGAGCAAAAAAAGAGAAATAAAAAATAAAATAAATGCGAGGCCGATGTCGAGGGCGAAATGAGAAGGAAGAGGAGCGGAGCGCAGGGCTGTAGATAATAGAGCGATGAGGAGAGGATGACTGGAAAGATGACAGTGGAAAAACGACGAGCGAGGGGAGGCGGGGAGGGGGGTCGACTGCGAGAAGGGGGACCGCGGGGGCCACGGGGGGTTGGCGGTGGCACTCTCGCGGCGCGCACGGCGAAACGACAAGCAAAAGGACGTCCAGGACAGGCAAGATGACAAGTGAGGCGAGCCGGCGGACCAGCGGAGGAGGCGGGTCGAGGAGGCGAGCTGGTTATACAGTATGAACGAGAGACGAGGAAGACCGGCGGGACACGACGAGTCGACGACGCCAACGACGACGACGACGAAGACGACGACGCCGACAAGGAGGACCCGCTACACGCCACTGTGTTTTCTCTTTCTGTGTCGCAGTACGACGAGATTAATTCTAAAATACTTTGAAACAAGGCCAGAGAAGGATATACAGGGGTGGGAAGGGGGAGGCCGAGGGAAGAGTTTGAGGAGGAAAAAGCGAGAGACAGAAACGACGAAACGTAACGCGAGAGGGACGCGACCGGTGACGAGAAGGAGAACGTAAGACTGTAAAGTTAATTTAGTTGTCAGCCGGACGAGCCGGCGCTGCCCCGAACGAGGCGAACTCCTCTCTCTCTCCGCCGCCGCTTCCTCTCCCTCCTCTCCCTCTTCGCAAAGTCGTGATGCACAGCGAACAGCGGAGAACCGAGAAACTATTCTCATTCCTTCGGGAAGCGCGGGCCGCCCGCGTCTCGGAACATTAAACGCCATACTTTAATGGGAAACGTCAGATTTCTTCGGTTATGAGACGAGAACGACGTTACGAGACTTTTGCATCTGTTTCTGCTGCTGCTGCTGCTGGGGCTGCGGCTGCTGCTGCTGCTTCCTAGGATCTGCACTCGTTGGGAAGCTTCGTCGTCTTGATTTTGGAAAATAGCCACCGCTCGTGTGGCCTTGTTTTCGTCTCTCGACGCACGAGTCTCAGGTTGTTCAACTTTCAAGTCGGGTAGTTCGTGTCAGCGACCTTTTAGGATATCAACTTTTGGTATGTACACTGGGAAGAAAAGTAGTTAGAAGAGGCATCTTCGGCTTGCGGTGTACCGCGAATTAGATGCAGTCACTAAGTCGCCATTGGTTGTGGTGAAGTAGCGGATAAGACTAGTTAGGTGGTTCCTTTAAACAATCGTAGAGCTGTTTGGACCAACAGCCGTAGGTGGCGCAACCACCCCCACGGAAAAGAAATATACACGAGAATATATCTGAAATATAGAACTTTTAGGACGACAATACAATAAAAATACAGTCTGAATATATTTTGGATATATCTCAGATATATTTTTCGCTCGTGTATATTTCGTATATATCCTAAAATATATCCGACATATAGAAGTTTTCGAACAAAATATATCTTATATATCTTGCATATACTTTATTTCCATATGGGCAACCAGCGAGTTTCTATAGCGACCATAGATTCAACTGTGGAGCAAAAATTGAACTCGTGTCGTTGTCTATCATTTCGACAATTTCTCACCCTGCCCGAATGGTTTTAATTCCAATACGCGATTCGTTGACTGACCATTTCGACTATTTTTCACCGAATTCTACGACTTTTAATTCTCAATACGCGATTTGGCTGACTGATCCTGATTCAGGTTTCCTGTCATTGGCTGCTCAATTTTTGCCCCGCGATCGCTGACAGCGTGACTTGACCTCGATAACCTAGGAACCTCGAGTTCCTGCAACCAACCGAGGGTTCGTACAACCCCCCAGTAGTTCCTGCAACCAACGAGTGGTTGTCATAACACCCTGCAGTGGCTGACGCTATATCAACTCCTTCGAGTGGTCGTCGGAAACCCATTTATCGGTTTCTCCAACGACTTTTTCGTCTCATTGTTACCACCGTTCTCGAGTCGCATTCCGCACCCCCTTGAAACCCCCGTTATTTTCAATCTCCCTCGTTTCCTTGATTGCGTCGAGCGATATCACTTCCAACCACTTCGCGACGCCACAATTTCAGGAGACAAACAACATCCGATTCGCCGTTAACCGAAAGAAGACGAAGAGTCGCCGCACGCAGCAGGAGCTGCAGAAAGAGTGCGTCAAGCTCGGCCGCGTTCTCGCACCTGCGGCTCGGAAGCCGTCGCGCCCGCAGGCGAGGCGTGTTCCTCGCGAGCGACTCGAGCGGAACTCTCTCGAGGAACCCCGTAATTTGCAAGCCGCACGGACGCCGCGTGCAAAACACTCGGGCAGGACCGGATGAGATATTCCCGCGGTTATCCGGCGACTACCGTGTGAACCGTGTGGCCGATTCGACTCCTCTTTTCTTCCATCCGATTTTTATCGCGTCGTACGTCCCACTTGCGTGGTGATGTCCCTGTCGCGATTTCCAGGAGATCCTACGGTGACCCCGCCGCGGAATTATCGAGAGAGCTTCGTGCGGAGGCGTCGAGCACCGCAGCCCATCAGCCGCGCGGAGCTCGGAACATCCTCGAGACGTGTATGTGCGGGGAGGCCCATTAAAGCATTCGCCAGCTCGCGAAGAGCGGCTCGCCCGTTTCGAGCCGGGACGCACTGTATATACAGAGCGCGAGCGAGACGCCGTGATTCGAGTCGCTCGGGCGCCGAACGAGCGCAGAAGCAGCGGCGGCGGCGGCGGCGGCTCCTCCCTCGAATCACGCTTCCACTACGTGAGCGAGATTTTTTATTTCCCCGCCGCGACGTGCACACGTTGCACGGCAACCGTGCCAGAGCGAGAGAGAGAGAGCCGAGGCAGGGTTATAGCGCGGGCCGAGCTGCTGTGTCAGAGGAGCGAAAATCCCCGCGTGCGAGTATATGTGTGTGTTGTTCGCCGAAAGGGCGAGTGAGAGTGGAGAATTCAGGCCAGCAACAGAAACAGCCTCCGTTTATTCCTTCTCCACGTGCAGCTTCGCCACCGCTGCCGCTGGTTCTGCTTCTGCCTGCTGCGGGCTACTCGTTTCTCCATCGCGAGTTCATCGCGTCGAAACGCGCAGCCTTCAAGAATTTCAGCTTCTATTTTCTCTCCTGTCTCTCGTTTTGCAGGCTCTAATGCCTGATTTTCCTCGTTCGACGAACGCGAGCGCGCGGATGTACGAGAAAGGCTGTGGCGGACGGCGGTTTACGTGTACGAATGATGGCGAAAGAAGCGGGGAATAAGAACGGAGGGGGGAGGGGGGTGAGCCGTGCGGACTGCGGTTGGCGCGGTTGTTTCTGCCGTATAGGAAGCTCATGAGCGGAGTATTACGGTGGCGGCCGCGGTTTCTGTAGTCGGGTCTCATATGCCCGGGCGGCGATACTGACCGAAATAATTTCACCCGAGGGACGGATATCCCGGAAGAACAATCCTCTCCGGCTTCCGTTCCTCGCCGAATGACCGCGCTACGCCACTATTGCCACCGGGGCGGCGGGCGGGGGGAGAGAGAGACAGTGGAAGAGGGTGGAATCCGCATGGACGGTCAAAGGGAGCTGTGGACGGTGAGGGACGCGCGCGTCTCGTCGTGATTTCCCTTTCGCCCCGGCGGCAACCCCCCTCGGATAAAACGGAGATTCACGCGCGCGCGCGCAACGAAAAACCCGCCGATAAAACGCGCCGCTATCTGTCTTGATTGCGGAAAAATCCCATTCGCATATTATGCATCAGATAGTGTGGCGGACGTTAGCGAGCGCGTTGAGACCCTTCGTCGGATGATGTGAAAAACGCCGCGTGATGCCCTTTACGATGGGAACCAATAGCAGCGGGTTTTGGGAGACTTTATGTGCAGCGTCCGTTTTCATCGTTCGATTCGTCTCGCTGGAGATTTCGGTGTTGTTTCCAGCCTCGTTCCTGCAGTCACCGATAGCCACTGATAGCATCTCCGTGACTTTGTATTTCCATACGTTTCGACAGCAAGAACGTGTTCACTTCGTTGCGGAAAAGACCGATTCGCGTATAACGCGTTAGATAGTGTAACCGTTTTTAAGCAATGAAGATACTTTCGTCAGTCAACTACAGACACTGATATCATCTCCATGACTTTGTATTTCCATACGTTTCGCCAGCAAGAAGTGTTCACTTCATTGCGGAAAAGTCCGACTCGCATATAACGCGTTAGATGGTGTAACCGTTTTTAAGCAATGAAGACACTTTCGTCAGTCAACTACAGCCACTGATATCATCTCCATGACTTTGTATTTCCAGACGTTTCGCCAGCAAGAAGCGTTCACTTCATTGCGGAGAAGTCGGATTCGCATAAAACGCGTTAGATAGTGTAAGCGTTTTTAAGCAATGAAGACACTTTCGTCAGTCAACTACAGACACTGATATCATCTCCATGACTTTGTATTTCCATACGTTGCAAAAGCAAGAAGTGGTCACTTCATTGAGGGAAAATCTGACTCGCATATAACGCGTTAGATAGTGTAAGCGTTTTTAAGCAATGAAGACACTTTCGTCAGTCAACTACAGACACTGATATCATCTCCATGACTTTGTATTTCCATACGTTTCGCCAGCAAGAAGTGTTCACTTCATTGCGGAAAAGTCCGGCTCGCATATAACGCGTTAGTTAGTGTAACCGTTTTTAAGCTATGAAGACACTTTCGTCAGCCAACTACAGACACTGATATCATCTCCATGACTTTGTATTTCCATACGTTTCGCCAGCAAGAAGCGTTCACTTCATTGCGGAAAAGTCAGATTCCCATAAAACGCGTTAGGTAATATAACAACCGTTTTTAAGCAATGAAGACACTTTCGTCAGTCGTTAAGAACTCAGCACACAGGCCATGCCACGTTTCTCCCTTTACGACAGTAACGAATGCCATCGGGTTTTTTGGAAAAGGCTTCAACGTCCATTTTCATGATCCGTTTCGTTTCACAGGAGCTTTCAGTGTCAGTCCCAGCCTCATTCTTTTACCCCGCATAGGAAACTCACTGTGTGGTTTACCTACACCCACTGCTGATATCCGGCAGAAATATACGGTGTCAATCGCTGCTGGTGTGAACTTTTCCCTATTGTTATTTATTATAGTGTTAATAGTAACACTTTTTACAGTGTAAAATTAAAGCATAAATTTCGTTAAATTTATTCACCACTGTTTTTAACACCACATTTTTAACAGTGCAGTCACTCCATAGACTAGTTACTCTACATCAGCGCACATTTCACTCCAACAGGACTCGTTCACTTCATTCCTGAAAACCCGCGATTCGCGTATTACGCATCAGACAGAATAAAACCGACCCTGGCGAATCAGCAAGCCCGACGAACTGCAGTACGTCGGATGTGAGAAACTCGGCACGCGGTCTACGGACCGCCATATGTTTCTCCCTCCACGACAATAACGAACGCGATCGATTTTCCGCGGAGAGGCTTTAACGTCCATCTTCATCATCCGATTCGTTCCGCGGGAGCTTTCAGCGCCGGTTCCACAGCCTCATTCTTCCTGGCCCGGGTGAGCGCGCGCTGGCCTCGTACTCTGCGGTATCCCTACAGCCACCGATACCCATCCGAATAACACGCGCTATACCTATGTACAGACGTTGCGCGGGTGGGTATCGAGACGGGAGAGAGAAGGTATCGCTCGTGTACACACTCGGAGTGTTCACTTAATTGCGGAGGCGCTAAAGGCCTTCGAGAACCATCGCCGGCAGCCGAGCGCAGCGGATCACTCGGAGGTTCCGGGCGCGCGGAAAGCAAGCGAGAGAGAGAGAGAGATAGATAGAGTGAGAGAGAGGCGAAGCGGAGCCCAAGGGAGAGACGCTATCTCATCACGGTGCAGCCCGGAGTACCGTAGTGCACCCTGATATAACCGGAGCCCGGCAATACCAGTCCGGCTGCATTTCGCCGGGTCCACCGTGGCGAGCCAGCCGCGGGTGTGACCAGCGGGAAAACTCCTGTCCGCGTGGATTCCGGGTGAATGGTGTCTCTCATTGATGACTCGGGGAAATCGAGGCGCCTCTCGGAGAGACTCGGCCGAGTGGTGGAGTGTAAAATAAACTGCACGGAGAGAGGAAAGCCGCGACGCTCGCCGGACGAGGGGCTCAGGCGAGGAGGAGCGAACCAGGCGACGCGACGCGGGACGAGGGCGAGAAAAGCTGACGTAGGACTCCCCGAGAGCGTATATCCAGGATGGCCTCGCGCCGATCCGCCTTAAAGTGCCGGAGGAGCGAAGCCCTCGACGCCTCGACGATTTAGAAAGGTGCGCAGGGCACTCGATATACACCCGGAGAGCTAATGGTCACTTATGTGTACCACGGGCTCACACTCGAATGAATCGATGCCGCGCGCGAACTCCGCTATGGCGTCGTTCATACACGCGAGACGCAGTCTCGTGCCTTACTTCACGGTGTGCAATCGCCACGCGTGTGTCTGCGTGGAGGAGTCTCTCTTTTTTTTTTCTTGCGTCTGTACACGGCGGCGCCTCGCTGCAGCGAAGCATCCGAGCGCGTCGCGCGAGGCGCTGAAGCCACCGCGCCGCGGCTCAGACGTCTAGGCGAGCGGAGAATTAAACCGCACGCCTCGCGTACGCGCCGGGTAATTTTAGAAGTTTGGGAGGAGCTGCGAGAGCGCGTCTCGAACTTGCCCGAGCTTCGAGTGTCAGGGTGGTGGTGGAGGAGGAGGAAGCGGGAGAAAGTGAGAAGCGGCGCTGGCGAGAAGAGGCGACGGAGAAAAGGCTCGCGCGCCTTCTCGTCCCGGCGCGTCGTTTATCACGTATGCTTTTTACCCCGCGAGCGGCGCTCCAACCGAGACGGGGTTGACAGGCGTCACGTGTTGTGCGGGGCGCCCGTCGTCGTTCCCCGCCCGCCCCGCTCGCTAGCAGTGGAAACGAGAAGCATAAGGAGATGTGCCGGAGTTTAGCGTGCGAGCCGCGTTTGGAGAAGGAAACGAGGGAAGCGGAGAGAGAGAGCTGAAGCGGCAGCAGTGACGACGGTGATGTTCGCGGGGCCGTCGCGGGAAACCCGAGGAAAGGGCGCGCGCGCGCGAGCTACGAAGAACTTGTTAACAAGCCAATAGACGACCAAATTATTCGAAAATCGTCGGGATGAGATGTCTCGCCGGCTGTGCCCGAAGTGCAGGCTGCCGGAAGTCTCCGCAGCCGCCCAGGAGGCACCGGAGATTTTCCACGAGCGACTCGCTCGGTCGCCCAGACGGGAAATTCGTCGGGATGTCGAATCACCGCGTGGATATAGACGGGGGGAGGGGGAGGCAAGGTTATTACAGTGTTAGAAATATACGGCGTCAAACGCTGCTGGTCTGGACTTTTTCCTAGTGTTAGTTATTATGGTGTTAATATAGTAACACTTTCTACGGTGTAAAATTAACACCAGACGCGGTTCGTTAAATTTATTTGTGTGTGAAGTGACGATACATTGTAACATGTTTGGCTTAACACCGCTCGTTATCACCTTGATCAGTGTGGATCTGTATATATAAACACGGTCTTGGTGTAGTTTTTAACACCACATTTTTAACGGCGTATGAGTTTTGTTTTGTTTTGTTCCTTATGTACGGGCCGTACCCTGTTTGTTGCTTCGTTGCACCCACAAATACCAGCCAGCACGCGCAAAAGTTTTTTTCACCAGAAGTGTACGAAGAGTCATCGTTATGTGCGACGCGGCTGTGGCCGACTTAAGATTGAGATGGAAACACTCGCATTCGTCTAAGACGCAGGGAAACCTCAGAAAACCTACGTCCAGTGTTGCTGGCTACACGGAAACAAAATATATCATTGATTCAATAAAAGGGTGGATTGTGGGCTGCCAAAAACAAGTGTAGTCAAATCGATGTCACTTCCAATTACTTCAATTTCGTACGATATTAAAACGATAACTCCAAAATAGGCAAAAGAATATTTTATTGTTTCAATGTTAAATCGGATTGTGACAACGATAACTGGAGTTAATTTAAAAACATTGTTATTGGCAGCCCGCAATCCACGGTTTTATTGAGTCAATGATATTTTTCCTCGCGTAGAATGATGTTGAAGTTTGCATCGTTGGAATGCAACGAAATTCAGAAAAAAATGGATTCTAATTAACCCAAATTATGAAATTAGGTACAGAAAATCATCATAGGAATTAATTGATATAATTACTTTTTATACCTAATTTCATAATTAGGGTTAATTAGAATTATTTTTTTTCGGAACTTCGTTGCATTCCAACGGTGAAAACTTCAACATTATCACGTAGGTCAATTCTACGCCGAGCTCCAAGAATGTTTAGTTGAAACTTCAATCTTCGTTGAAATCCGTCGTTATTACACTTCCGACCCTATGTTCTTCCTGCGTTGTTCCTATATAACATCACGTGTTACACAGGCCTAAAACGTAGTTTCAAGAAGGCCGTGGAGTCAGCGGAGCCAATTGGTGTGGAACACGGAGGTTCTCGAGGCCTCCACGAGGAGTCAGCAAAGCGAAACGAGGGTTTCGTACCTTCCACGGGGTCTCCTGGAACGGCAGTTTTTGCCCCCGCGTTTCAAGCTCACTCGAAGGGCGACCGGAGGTTGAGGTTTCCACTCGGGCGGGATGAACGCGCGTCGGAGCACCGCAGACGCGATTGGACGGCGGGCGCAGTTGCGGCGAAACTATAACCGGAGGAGTATAACGGGCCGAACAACAGCGGCGTTGGAAGAGTTCGGGAAGAAATGTGATTAGTGGTGGAAATTATGGCCGCACGGCTCGCGTCTGTTTCAATCGCTCGAGCTTGTCTGGCACATGTGTTTCCAGCCCCCGAACCCCGAGTCCGGATCGTTTAACTCAACCCTTTTCGAGAATATCATTTCTCTCCGAAGTTCTTGAAGTGAAGGAGCGTTCCGTGTGTTTGTGTGTGTGTTTTTTTTTTCTCTCCCCTCTTCCTGGTCCAATATTATCTCGCCTACAGCGCGCGAAGAATGATTATTTCCACGCCTCCCCGGGCCTCTCGCGCCTAACGAAAATGATGGATCGCTGCCGGGCCCCGCGCGTTCCTTCGCTCGAAATGTTTTCAAAACATTAATTAAGAGAGAGAGCAACACTTTGCGGCTTCTTTCCGTTTCGTCCCCCGCTTCTTCTTTTTTTTTTCGTTCTCCCACCGCATTCCCGTGTGTCGACGCTCGTTTCGACTCCCGCGAGATTCGTTCGACGACTCTCTTCGCGCTCCTCGAGTCCTCGAGACGAGGAGCCGGAGCCGCCGCCACGAGAGCCGAGCGCGCATGAAAGATAGAAACGCCGCAGCCTCTCGTATTCACGAGTACAGTTCACTCTCGCCTATTTCGCGCGGTCGTAACTGAAGTGGGACTACGTGTTTTACGCTCGGGCGCGGCAAAGTGCAGCGCGGTCTCTCGCTCGAAACTACCGAACCCCACTCACGAGGCGGCTGCCGCTGAGAAAAATAATGAGTCGTCGGAAAAAATAACAATAGCCGGCTGAACTGACTCGTTGGAGTCGCAGCTCGACCAACCTGTTGGCTCGTCCGAGCGATATCAGCGCCTGCGGTGACTGAGTTAGATCCGGAAATGACTATTTTTCTCGCGCGGTTGCGATGCAAGGGTAAGATGATGTTGAAGTTTGCATCGTTGGAATGCAACGAAATTCAGAAGAAAAAAACATTAATTCTAATTAACCTAAATTATGAAATTGGGTATAAAAAGTCGTCATAGCAACTAATTGTTTTGATGATATTTTATACCTAATATCATCATTTGGATTAATTAGAATTACTTTTTTTCTGAATTTCGTTGTATTCCAACGATGCAAACTTCAACATCATCGGATAAGTCGAGTTTCCTTGAGGGATGAAAAAAAAATGCATCCCCCCTCCCCACTTTGTCAGAAATCTTCGTTTTAATGCAACGAAATTCAGAAGAAAAACATTAATTCTAATTAACCTAAATTATGAAATTGGGTATAAAAAGTCATCATAGCAAGTAATTGTGATGATGACTTTGTATACCTAATTTAATCATTTGGATTAATTAGAATTACTTGTTTTCTGAATTTCGTTGCATTCCAACGATGCAAATTTCAACATCATCGGATAAGTCGAGTTTCCTTGGGGGTGAAAAAAATGCATCTCCCCTCACCACTTTGTCAAACGGACGGGAAGTTTTGACACGCGCGTCCAACGTCCGACAAATAGTTGAGGACCCACTGTATGTTTGTATCGCGCGATAACAATAAGTTGCTATGATGACTTCTTATACCTAATTTAATCATTTGGATTAATTAGAAATACTTTTTTTTTCTGAATTTCGTTGCGCATTCCAACGATGCAAACTTCAACATCATCGGATAAGTCGAGTTTCCTTGAGGGATGGAAAAAAATGCATCCCCCCTCCCCACTTTGTTAAACGGACGGGAAGTTTTGACACGCGCGTCCAACGTCCGACAAATAGTTGAGGACCCACTGTGTGTTTGTATCGCGCCGAAGCGACGCGCCCGTGGGCGCGAAAGTTGTTTCGGGAATTAAAACTTTATTTAGAATTCGACGAACGCCGACGAGAGACGGAGAGGACGTGTATATATACGGCTCGTGTGCTTGCCACGCCGTTCCGGGGAGGCGCAGAACTCGAGATTTCAAAGTGCCATATTTCAAGCGTACGAGCTGCGGAAGAAGCGAGAGAAAGCGGGCTTTCGTCGTCGGTGTGTTGAACGACGACAGCATGATTATTTACGAGGCGCGGTATTACCGCAAGCGCCTCGCACGGCACCCTTGCCAACGCCGTTGCAGCGTCAAAAACTAGCGCGGATGGCTGCTATCTATACGCGAAGGAAGTCAGGCACTTGCGCGCTAGACAATTGGCTGAGCGCACGCGGCGATATTTCTCGTCTACACGAAAACCGGCCGGTGAATATGCATCATCGTACGCTGACTCATTGAATGATCTCGAGGTACAAGAATTCCATTGACTTTTACCAAGTGCACTTGGTAACATTTCAAGCGAATTGATATTATTCAAGTATCCAAGTGAGTTTGTCACTTCACTAAAATCGAGGTGACTTTTTTTTATCGATCGAGCCTGGACTTTGTTTTTTTGTTCGAGAGAAAAATCTATAACGATGAAAATGCCGCAAGGCGGAATGCGATATCTTGATTTCTAAATTTTTTACAGAATTTTAAAGTCAGACCTCCAAAAATCTCAAAAAAAAAAAAAAAACAAAAGGGGTACCCGTTCTAAAAATTTGCGTTTTTTGAGAGCCTGACTTTAACATCATGTAAAAAATTCAAAAATCAAGATATCGCGTTCCGCTTTGCGGTATTCTCTTCGTTGTAGAGATTTCTCTCTCCAGCGCAAAAAGAAAACCCAGGTTTGGTCGATCGAAAAAAAAGTAACTTCAATTTTAGTGAAGTGACGAAATTTCGAAGAAAGTGCGAAAACGTTTTCCGCGTTTTTCTCGACGAATTTTCTACTTTTTGGCCAAACCACGGTGCTTTTCAGAATCAGCAGGAAATTTCTTATCGGATAGGGTCTTCAAAGTTTACGAAATCGAACATTTTTTTTCGCGAAAAATGTACCCCTTGCATTTTTTTGCGAAATTTTTGTTTACTCGATGCATGTGTGCATTTCGTAATGGCTGCAGAAAATATTTATTCTGAATAAAATATCACGGTAACTTTCATGAAAAAATGAAATACATGTTTATTGCTTCCAATTTTATAAATTCAAAACGAGCTTTCCGCGCAGCTATTCGAAATTTCACACACCATTTTATAACCGCCGCAGGTTACCATTATCGAATCACACCATGTACAAAACAAACCGTACAATAACATTCTTTCCCCGAACCAATAAGCCTTTTCACATAAACCCAACCAAAGTAATACGATGAGTCATATTCAAGTATCCAAGCGACAGTGACATCCAATCGTCTCGCCACGTGCGAAGATACAAGAGAGAAAAAAAAGAAAAAAAGCAGAAAAGCCGCACGAATTCCGGGATAAACTTGATCGACAGACTCCGCGGAGACGAGCTTACCCGTAATTGCAGTTTTTGATAAGAATTTACTCGACCCACGTCACTTCCCCTTATCCCTCACGGACGTGGGACGCGTCGACGTGTCTACCTCGATCAGACGAGCCGCGAGCGTTGCGCGGGGTTGTATTATTGACACGTCTGGTCGCACCCGGGGGGGGTGAAGGGGGCGGTGGGGGGCGAGGTAAGGAAGCGGCGCACCACGCGAACGAGGGTATAAAAACCGTTAAGCGCCCGTTGCACGGCATCTCATACCGCGACTCTCGACCCTCCCGGGATGTATCGCTCGCTCTTTTCCCTTCAAACCACCCCGCGTGGTCGTCATTAAAAATTCGTGTGGCCCGAGGAATTTTTTCCGCCGCGGCCTCTCGTCGCCTCGTTAATCAGGTCCGCGTAGTCGGCAAGGGCGGAGGAAATACCGGGGCGAACACGGCGAACGAACGTCCGGTCCGTGACCAACGCTTACGCGGCTCGCGCGCGCCTTCGTAATTTATCCGAAAGTGCCGGGAAAGTGAGACGCGGGCCGCGACGATCGTAAAGCTTCATCCGGCTTGCGTCCAGGGAGTTAAGTAAAATAAATGGAAGTATAAAGTTTTCAGCGGGATGGTTGACCGCACTAGACGCGACGAGTTGATGCGCGAGCGTGTGGGGGAGGTCAAGAAGAGGGGGATGGGGGTTGGATGGGGGGTGAGGAAAGGGCGAGTAAGTACAGGACATGAGGCCCGTAAACTCCTCGGCGGCTGCGCTCGGCCACTGAGGGATATATCTTCCTCAAAGCCGTTTAAGTATTAAGGAAGCGAAACTCGGCTGCCGTACTTGGGGGGGACCGCGCCGCACCGGCTATCGGGTCGGCCTTTCCGCTCGTCGTCGTCGTCGGTGTCAAGTGCGGAGGGAAAAGCCAGGGGGGGATGGAGCGAGGGGTGGGTCGAAGATCGAGGGATACACCGAGGGAAAACTGGACGCCGGGCCGGAAGAAAGATCGCACGGGTGCGAGGAGACATCTGTCCGGTCGCGCAAAGTCCACTCGCGCTTCGTTCTCCTCCACCTCCTCCTCCTCGTTTTATCCGTCAAATCCTTGTCGCGCGGCCGCCGCCCGAGCGTTTGACGTACGACGGGGACGAAGGTGCGGCGAACGACGGACAGCCCGAATTTGTTCGCGAGCTGAGGAAAAAAGAGAGAGGGAGAGAGAAAAAGCGATATTTATTATGCGCTTCGGGACAAATCCCCTTAAGCGCCAAGCATTCAAAAATATACATCAACATTTCGGTGCATCTTAGAGGAATAATGATGTTGAAGTTTGCATCGTTGGAATGCAACGAAATTTAAAAAAAAATGCATTGTAATTAACCCAAATGATGAAATTAGGTATAAAAAGTCAACATATCAATTAGTTTCTATGATGATTTTTGATAGCTAATATCATCATTTGGGTTAATTTGAATTAATTTTTTTTTCTAATTTTCGTTGCATTCCAACGATGCAAACTTCAACATCATGCAGTATAGTAATACAAATTGATGTTTCACAGGTAGTGTTAACCATAGAGAAATAGAGATAGGTAGAGAGAAAAGATAATTAACATACAAAAACGTAAAATATATATACGAAATAAAAATTAAAAAGAGAGAGAAGTTGAGACCGACCTGAGGTTCTCTCACTTTTCTCACGCTGTCCTTTTGTTCCTGCGGTGCCCTTGGAAGGGTGCAGGGAGGGGGATGAAGCGAGACGCGAGGTGGGGAGGCGCGAGTCGAGCCGAGCGCAAAGGGAGATATAATAAAGCAAAAGAGCCGGGACGAGGGACGACGCGGGGCGGCCGAAGGGTGGAGGGAAAAAGAGTTTCGCCGCAGGCGGTACGCCGATGGCAAAGGGCACCATTTACTTTAAACTATAGGGACCCCACGCTCGCGCTCTCTCGTATACCTACAGCCACCCCTCGTCGACTGCGCTCCGCTATACGCCTGGATATGTGACACTCGTTTTCTCCGCGCTGACTTCAAGGGTGTAAGTAAGCCAAGGGCTTTGCGCGCGTAACGTCCCGTAAGAATCGCTCCCATCGGGCGTTATCCTTCCTCTCCACGGACTACACCGCGAGCCTTTTTTCAGTTTTCCCTTCTTTTTTCTTTTTTTTTTTGCTTCTCGTCCTTATCCCCCGGACACGGAGTTATGGAGGGCCGAGGGCATTTTTCGTGAGGGGTGCGGCGGCACGGAGGTTGGCTTAAAAGCTGCCAGGAAGTAGTTGGATAAGCCTAACCAGATAGCTGGTTCATAAACCAATAATACGGTCACTTGAAAGGGGTACCTAATTAGCATGTAAAAGGTACCTGATTTTGATTTGACGAAAATATTGTTTTGTTTCTGTATTTTCGTTTGCCGGCGATAGTGAAGGAGCGACATATTTTCTTCTGCACCCGATTAGCATGTAAAAAGCACCTGATTTTCATGTGATGAAAATATTTTTTGTTTATGTATTTTCGTTTGCCGGCGAAAATAAATGAGCACCACATTTTTTTGCATATAATTAGCACCTAAAAAGCACCTGATTTTGATGTGATGAAAATATTTTTATATTTCTGTATTTTCGTTTGCCGGCGAAAATAAATGAGCACCACATTTTTTGCATATAATTAGCACCTAAAAAGCACCTGATTTTGATGTAATGAAAATATTTTTTTATTTATGTATTTTCGTTTGCCGGCGAAAATAAATGAGCACCACATTTTTTTGCATATAATTAGCACCTAAAAAGCACCTCATTTTGATGTGATGAAAATATATCTTTATTTATGTATTTTCGTTTGCCGGCGAAATAAATGAGGACCACATTTTTTTGCATATAATTAGCACCTAAAAAGCACCTGATTTTGATGCGATGACAATATATTTTTATTTATGTATTTTCGTTTGCCGGCGATAATAAAGAAGAACCACATTTTTTGCACCTAATTAGCACCTAAAGAGCACCCAATTTTGATGTGACGAAAATATTTCTTTATCATTCGTGTATTGATGGAACCAGCTTAGCGTCAAAGTATAGCTACGACCCCAATAAAATGTTCATTTTTCACCGAAAATAAAGGAGCACCAAATTTTCTCCTACACCTAATTAGCACCTAAAAAGCCCCTCATTACACTACATCCAGAAATCGATTTTCTAATTTTTGGTTCGCCATCTTAAGGCACCCGACTACGTCTTCGAACTCGGAGGCTGCGGCCCTCGGCTCCTGACTTATTTCCCCGCCGTAATGCAGTCGATATCACGAGGCGCTGAACCGCAGAAAGTGCGAGGAAGCGCGGAAAGGGACGGCGGACCGAGGGGTGGCGGTGAGAGGCTGAGGGGGGTGAGAGCTGTACCTAAAAACCGGTCGCAGCCTCCGAGAGCCCTGGCGGAGGTCGTAAAGGTTTAAAGCGTTCGAGTGCTCGCGGTGACCACGCAGCGCCAGCGGCGCGATTTGTCTCCCGGGCGGCTCGCGACGGCCCCGCGCCGTCTCCCCGAGCTATTAATTACGGCCCCGAGGGTGGAATTCGAGTCGTCGACCGAGGACTTCGCGCGAGGCGGCGACCGTACAACCAAAACGAGCGCGAGGACGCGACGAAGACGACGACGAGTTATCCGCCGTCGTCCAGGACGGGGGGACACGGGCTATCCGGAGAATCCTAACCCCCTGCCCCCCCCCCCTCCCCCCTCGCTGATGTTCCATTATATAGCGCCTATAATACCTATAAAGCGTCGCGCACCTCGTTGGAATATTGAGCCCCGTATATACGGCGCGCGTTATGCACAAAGCACGAGTGACGTGCAGCCGCCGAAGCGGAGTCGGTCCGACAGAGGCAAAGAACGGGCAAAAAACGTCACCGGCAACGAAAAAAAAAAAAAAAAAAAAAATCACCAGTCCCCTCGGCTCTTCTTTCTCTCTGGAACACCGCACGACGCGCGACATGCACGTACGGCTCCGCGGCAGAAAAGTGATAAAAAAGAAGGGGGCTGCGGCGGGGGTAAGAGGAGGGGTGGGGGGGGGGGCGGACGGGGGGCTGAGAGGAAGGGGGGAGGGGGCAGCAGACGAGAAGAGCGAGGAAGTGGAGCGCGAGCTCGAAAGCCGGAAGAGGAAATTGACGGTGACGTTCGACCAGGCACAGGCGCACCGGGTTGCGCGCCGCCGTCGCCGCCGCTGCTCCTCCTCGTCGTCGTCGTCGTCGTCGTCGCGAGCGACATGTCGAAAAAAAAAGAGGAAAAAAAAAAGAAAGAAACGAGGGTAAAAAAAAATCATCGGCTACGATGACGCCGACGTCGTCGGTGAGGGGTGTCATCAAGATGTAGTGGAGGACACGGCGGAAAGTAGCGGACGAGGAGGGAGAGAGGAGGAGCGCAGGACCGCGCGCGAGAGCAGCACTCGAAAGAGCACTCGACTATCGACTTGACGTCCCCGAGGCCCTCACCGCGCTCACCCCGTTCCACCCTCGCTCCTTCCTCTCGTCCCCTTGGCTCCCTCTTTCCAGCTCCCTCCTCTCTCCTTCCACCCCCCCCCCCCCCCCTCCCACTGTCGCCTCTTCGCGCTCGCCTCGCGTTCGTCGCTTCAGAGCCCGGCGAATAATGCGCGTTCGTCACGGGATTCCGACCTCGGTCGCCTACGACGGTTTTTCGCCTCTTCCGGGTGCCGCGGCCGCTTCAGTGTCGAGGGCAGTTCCGAACAAGTCGAAACACAGCTCTCCACGAGTGTCCACGAGCGGAGAGCTCCTCCTCCTCCTCCTCCTCCTCCTCCTCCTCCTCTACGTCCTCCTCGAGGGCCACGCCGACGAGAGGAGATATCGACCCCGCGGCAAATGAATCCCGATCGACGAGGGCTTTTTTCGCGATCCGAGGCACTTGGAAATTCGTCTTTAACCTACATACACGCGAGACCCCCCAGGGGGTCGCGGGGGGGGGGGGGAAGAGAGACAAAGGATATATACGAGCCGAAGAAAGAGCGATGGGGGAGGACGAGGAATCTCAGCGGTACGAGACTGTCGTCGCCTCTGCCGTACAGATATACGACAGACGTGCCTGATTCCGGGTGTGAGTGTGAGAGTCAGTGTGAGCGTGAGTGTGAGCGTGAGCTGGCGGCGCGCATTCGGGATTTATGGTGCGCCCATTACTTTCATGGTGGAGAGAGAAGAGGGGGGGGAGGGGGCTGAGGGGGACGACGACGACGACGGGGAACAGAAGGACCATTTCGCTTCCCTATATGGGAAGTAAAACGTGGCTTGGCTCGCTGTTAGCTTCTACTTCGAAAAGCGATGTAGGAAAAAGAAGAAACGCTCGCGCGGTGTGCGCACCGTCCGCACCGGCCACTCTCGCCCTCTCCCTCCCCCCGTTCGCTCGTCGCCGATATTTGCCTTGGCGATCCCCGGGTGCGAACGCACGAGCGCCGCCAAATACGTCCAGGGTGTCTACACAGGCTTCGCTGCCGCTACGGTGTACACCGGTAATCGGACAAATAAATAAGACTAAAAAGAACGAGGTGACAACGTCCCCCCTCCTCTCGCATCCCCCAAGGCGCGGGGTGAGCGCTGCAGTTTAAATAGATTAGCATTCGTTTGGTTCGCGCGCGTTGCCACATCTCACAGCTCTCCGAGGGGTCTCTCTCTCTGGAAAGGAGCAAGGATTCCCCGGCTGATGTACGCCGCACTCGCCTCCTCGGCTCGCTCCTTTCTCGGGAGGGACGCGAAGGAAAGAAAAGGGGCAAAAGGAAAAGGGGTATTTTACTCGGCGGTCTCGACGGTCGCTGGCAGTCCGCGCACTCGAGGGAACTGAGACACGGGTCCTCCCGACCCTCTCGCGCGGGAATAATCGATGGAGACGACGCCGGGAGAAAGAGAATTCTTGGAGACGGAGTCGTCGCCTCGCTCGTCGGCCGGAGGCTGGGGACACGGCGAGCCGCGACCTTCCTACGCCGAGGCACCGACCGGGGTACGAGATACGCGCGTGTATCGCCTAATAAGTGTTTACTCGTACACACACAGGCGGTGTCGCTGCGCCGAGCGAGACTGATATGTGCATTCGATATTGAATATAAAATGGGCACGATGGGGAAAGTGGGGAACGGAACGCGGGAGGTAAATGAATTGCGGGAGGGGAAACGATTACACGCGGTATTGGAGATTGTTGCGCGAATATATTGGGAGTAATACAAATTGCTGTTGGGAGATTTTTTTTCGTGGATGAGACGTTTGTAAATTTTTTGAGCGTCGAGAATGTAGTTTTCAATGCGCGTTATAGGTGAAAGTTTTTGCAGATTCGAAATTTTTGTAGATTTGGAGAGAAGGAGAGAGAAGTAACAAATGTTTGCCGAGATTTTAGGCACCGTTTTTGGATTATTTGTAAATTAATGATAGTGGATAGATTTTTTTTTCATGTCGTGAATGAGACGTCTCTAAATTATTGAGCATCAAGAATGTATTTTTCAACGCGCGTTAGGTGAAAGTCTTGCAGATTCGAAATTTTTGTAGATTTAGAGAGAAGTCGAGAGAAGTGACAAATATTTGCCGAGATTTTAGATACCCTTTTTGGATTATTTGTAAATTAATGGTAGTGGATAGATTTCTTTTTCATGTCATGAATGAGACGTCTCTTAATTTTTGAACGTCGAGAATGTATTTTTCAACGCGGGTTGGCTGAAAGTTTTGCAGATGCGAAATTTTTGGCTTTTCGTAAAGCGAAGAGAAGTGAGAAATATTTTTCGAGATTTTAGGTACCATTTCTGGCTTATTTGTAAAATAAATATAATAAAAGAAACTTCTGTTCGTTTTTGAACATCGAGAATGTTTTATCAACGCGAGTCAGGTGAAAGTTTTGGGTGTTCGCAATTTCTGTCGATTGAGGGAAGTAGGATAAGATAACAATTTTTCCCGAAATTTTAGGTACCAATTTCGTCTTGTTTTTCACCAACGAGACGTCGTATAACAATTCCCTTTCGTCTCGAACGACGTAGTAGAATAGTAATCGTTATGCCAATGTCCCGAGGTTCAGCGGTTTATGGTGAATGAGGATGACAGTTTATGCCGAAGACAACAGAACGCTCGAGCGCGATACGAAAATTCCCCGACGCCGACGATATCCTTTCTCCTTCTCGTCCGAGCCTGTAGTTTATTTTATACACCCGCGATAAAAATGACATTAAGTGGACGTAGAGTATAGAAAGCTCGGTGAAATTGTGGGCCCCCCGCCGCCCGCCCGCCTTGGTTCTCCACCAGGACTACGCGTTAACCGGCTAATCGATAGTCGCCACTTCCACCCCCGTCTATAAACTCCCATAGCGAGTAATTGAATCGATTCTCCCAAGCCGGACGTAAAGTGATAAGGCTCCCGTAAAAATCTCACGGGCCTGTGAGCTCTTTATCTGCGCGATACCCGCGTACACAAAGTGCGTAAGTGCATACAGCGTCCACGTGGGGTAATTCGTGCGTGATGAAAAACATTACTCATCTTATTTCCGCTTTCCTTCTGTCGCTTTTTTTTTTTTTTTAAAGAAACAAATAGAAATCGACTGAACATCCGTAATTTTACGAAATTCCCATTGAAAAAACTAATGGCGAATTCGTTGTATACGGGCAAACATACATCGAAATAAGGTGTCAAAAAAATAAAATAAAATAAAATAAAAAAAAGTGTTTTCGTATTTTCCTCGAAATTTCGTCACTTCACTAGAATCAAGGTTACTTGTTTTCGGGGTTACTACATTTGAAAGAAAACGCGATACCTTGATTTCCGAATTCTTCACAGAATTTGAAAACCTATCGAACCCTCAAAAAACGCAAATAAAAAAAAATAAAAAAAAAACGATTTCGAGAAGTTTGAAAACCCTATTCGATGTGAAATTTTCGCTAATTCCAAAATTCAGCAAGAAAAACGCGAAAAATGCCAATCAGGGAAGGAACATCCCGATAACAATACTTATATCGAAAATGCGAGATATTTCAACAACTGATTTTTTTTCAAGAGGCACAACATGAAAAAAAAAAAAATGTTGTCTATTTTGGTGCGTTAGTGTAAAAAAATTGTTTAACATTGTCTTATCATTGCGCCTCAAAGACCCCACAGCAACCCAGCACCGAGAGACGATAATTGATTCAAATTGGTGCCACGGTTATCAGGCTAATCTCGGTCGCTCTCGGCCTAGCGAAATTATCCCCGTGTAGCGCCGAGTGCATTGCCGCTGACGTCTATCAACTTTATCGCGTATATATTGCCAGTGATTGAGGAGGTCAAGGCGAGAGAGAGAGAGAGCGAAGCAGTGGCGTGCGGCACAAAAGGCCCTCTGCAACCGGAGCAACAGTTACGTTCGTCCAGACTCGTCAATAGTCCCAAAGAGAGCGTCAACTTGCGCGCACACAGCGCGAGATTTATGGCAACGTGCGGTCTACGATCGCCCCGGCTACATAACGAGCTCAAACGCAGGCCACACGTACCGCATATACGCGTGGAACGCGCTATATGTGAGCGTGAGTTAACGACAATCGACGCCCCACGACACCAGTATAGTCGCGTCGCTCTTATTTCTAACTCGATCGCCCCGACTGTAATTCTATTCCTCGCAATCATTCCGGCGAGCTGTTATTGCTGCGACTGCGCGCGGCTCGGCCTGCGCAAACAAATAATAAATTGGTGAGCGAGCGAGCGAGCGAGCAACCGCGTGGGAACCCAAGTGTTATTAGAACCGCCGCGGTAGCGCCGAGCGGCTTCTGTATCCTACGAGAATCCATTCTCCGGGGCTATTCAGGAGATACCGAAATGGCCAGTGTTCGGTTATACAGAAATATAGATATATATAGATGTATATAGATAGATATAGATAGATAGATATATATATATATGCATGTGGGTCCATTCTGCATAATACTCTCGATATTCACCGGCATAATACGCCAGCGCGGAAGAAGAGCCATCCATAATATTGCGGTCAGCGTTTCGGTCTCTCGAGATGAGATGAGATGAGACGAGGCTGCTACATTGAGGGACACCCAGCCGGGATTTCCACAAAGCGCCCAGCCAGCTTCCCGCCGAATCATCGTTTCTCTAATTCGCCGAGTGCCGCGTCCTCGTTGCTCTCCGATTGCGCGTTGTCACGAAGATTCCTTCCTACACGACTTCCTTGCTGCTGCTGCTGCTGCTGCTTCTTCTGCTGGTCTCACAACGAAAATTCCAAAGTCCTGGTTTTTCCCGGACCACAACGGAGAATTTCCCGGACAGCGTCAACCCGCCGTTCGCCCGCAGCGCCGGCGGATCAATCGGGCGTAGCGCTCGCCGGGAGCCGAAAGATATTCTAATAATCAAAAGCCCTGCGCGCACTCTCGACTCGCTGCTGGGATTTCAGCGGGGCTCGCGCGAGAGGGAAAAATTCGAAAAATTTCGTATCTCCTCTATACGTGGGAAAGGATAGAGAGAGAGAGAGGACGAGGCGAGCGGATGCCCTGGCAGCCGGCCACCTCCACCCCTGGGGAGGTGACGTGGATGCCCCGGTACTGTCATCGATTTGATTACATGCTCGACTCTGTTCGAGTCCTCGAGCGTCTCCGGGGCGGCCCCGACGATATTGCGGTCAACTTGTCTCTCCTCCATCTCGTCCTTCTTATTGTCCTACACGCCCGGCGACCGAAGCCGCTCACCCTCCCCGCGCACCCCGCGCGATACAAACGACGACTTATTACGTCACAGCCCGCACGACGCCCTCTCTCTCTCTCTCTCTCTCTCTCTCTCTCTCTCTCTCTCTCTCTCTCGCTCTCTCTCTGCGATCCCCACGGCCCGCTCGCCCCGCTATTTCGTATACAGATATTAATTTCGACGAGCTGTATTATTGCGATATAGGTCGGCCGCAGTGGCGACCCCGCCCCTTGGGCTCTTTTCGCTCCGCGCGCGCGACATACCCGAGGGGCGACGTCGGGATGCCTTCCCGACGACGACGGCTCATCCACGTGCATCGACTTATGCCGGCTGACACTCGCAATCGAGCCCTTTCTTCTTCCCTTATTTACCCGCGACAAGCGCATGAAAATTTATAGCGGGTAGTGTGTATATCGGTATGGCGCTTGGGGACAGCACACGGAACTTTAAGAAATAGAGACAAACTTTTTTTTGTTAAAAACGTAAGTGATACGTTTTTTGAGAAAACAAAAATGTTCGATTTCGAAAAGTTTGAAGACCCTATCCGATGGGAAATTTCTCGCTGATTCCGAAAAGTACCGTTGTTTGTCCGAAAAATGGAAAATTTGACAAGAAAAACGCGAAAAACGATTTCGCACTTTTTTCAAAATTTCGGCACTTGAGAAAAATTGAGTTAACTTTTTTTTTGATCCATGGAACCTGGATTTTCTTTTTGCGTTCGAGAAAAAACTTTGTAACGAATAGAATGCCGCAAAACGGAACGCGATATCTTGATTTCGGAATTTTTCACAGAATTTTAAAGCCAGACCCTCGAAAATCGAAAAATTTTGCGATTTGTGAGGGTTCGACTTTAAAATTCTGTAAAAAATTCAGAAACCAAGATTTCGCATTCTGTCTTGCGGCATTCTCTTCGTTATTGAGTTTTTTTTCGAACAGAAGAAGAAAATCCAAGTTCCATCGATAAAAAAAAGTCACCTCAGTTTTCGTGAAGTGACGAAATTTCGGAAAAAATGCAAAATCGTTTTTCGCCTTTATTTCGTCGAATTTTTCAAACTTTACGAAACCGAACATTTTTTTCGCGAAAAACGCCAGGCAACTTCCAGCTTTAAAATTCTGTTATAAATTCAAAAATCAAGATATCGCGTCCCGCCTTGCGGCATTCTCTCCGTTGTAGAGTTTTTTCTCGGACAAAGGAAGAAAATCCAGGTTCGATCGATCCAACAAAAAGTAACCCGGATTTTACTGAAGTGACAGCCGGGTAAGCACGTGAAGGGCCTGCATGGGCTAGTATAAAAGGTACAAAAATAGTTGGTTGCGAGAGTGCGACGTCTCTCATTGACATATCGGCTTAGAATGCCCAAGTATCGCTGGATCGATGGAGTACCAGTCGCCTTTTGGTGACATCAGCACGGTGAAACAAAGCTCCCTTGTCTTAGCCGGCCGCCCTGGTTGAGTCATCCAGTAATCCACGACGTTTGTTTATTCGGCAATAAACAAAAGCACCATATAGGGTTCGCCTCGAGTCGCTTTGTCGATTTGTTCATGTGAGCAATTTTCATAAAAAAATCAAGGCACGAGGTCCTTCATGACTTTCGTAAGACATGAACCGCTGTTCTTCATTTATTCAGTAAAAATGACCATAGAGGCCAAACTTTATAGAGAATAAATATTCGTCGCAGCCATCTAAAAATGCTACGAGTCGCTTTGTCGCGTTCATGTGAGCAATTTTTATAAAAATCAAGGCACAAGGTCCTTCATGACTTTCGTAAGACATGAACCACTGTTCTTCATTTATTCAGTAAAAATGACCATAGAGACCAAACTTTATAGAGAATAAATATTCGTCGCAGCCATCTAAAAATGCTACGAGTCGCTTTGTCGCATTCATGTGAGCAATTTTTATCAAAATCGAGGCACGAGGTCCTTCACTACCTTCGTAAGACATGAACCGCTGTTCTTCATTTATTCGGGAAAAATTACCATAGAGACCAAACAGTATAGAGAATAAATATTCGTCGAAGCCATCTAAAAATGCTACGTGCTCTGACTTATGGCCGGCTGACACTCGCAATCGAGCCCTTTCTTCCCTTATGTACCCGCGACAGGCGCATGAAAATTTATAGCCGGTAGGATATATATGTGTGTGTGTATGGTGCTCCGAGACAACAAGTCACACGGAAATCCTGCCATCTCCAGCCCGCTATAGCCGGCTTTGTGCGACTGTTTGTGCGCCTGTCTGTCTATGGCTGCGCCGGTGAGCGCGCGATACACACGCGCGGGATCTAATGACACTCCGCGCGTAATGACCTCCGATGGATCGCATAATGGGCGGTTCACGGTTGGCCTTTTCCCCATAGAGCGGTGCAACCGGCCTTCCGGCACGTGTCGCTCGCGGCCCGGCGACAATCGTTTCTCATTGTTGCGTTTATCTCTCCCTTCGGTGCTCTCTCGCCCTGCTCGTTCGCCTCCTCGTCGCCGAGCTCTCCGTGCGCCTCGTTGCGCCGTCGCGCGCATTCCTCGCGCTTCCTCCGCGCGCGGCGCTGAAATCGCCAAACTGCAAACGTTTCCGCGTCGTTGAATCAATCGAACGACGCGATGGCGTCATCGCCGCGTTCTACGCTTCCGAGTTTTGAAACATACACGGGATTTATTCCGCACGATGATGCAAGCTGTCCTCGAGTCGTCGCGATCTTGGCTGACGCGATATCCATGACGCCGCGTCAGCTTTCAGATGCGACCCTGGAAATTGCGTCTTGGGTGTTGGAAGATGCGAGGTTTATGGAGACACGTGGGATGGGAGTCGCGAATAGATTCGAACAATGCAATCCAGAGAGCAATTTTTTTTTAGAAATTAGTCAAAAGCAGCCTGCATTAGTACCAGATGACCTTCTGCTGTTACTTAAGTCACTGATGTCGCGAATAGATTCGAACAATGCAATCCAGAGAGCAGTTTTTTTTTAGAAATTAGTCAAAAGCAGCCTGCATTAGTGCCAGATGACCTTCTGCTGTTACTTAAGTCACTGATGTCGCGAATAGATTCGAACAATGCAATCCAGAGAGCAGTTTTTTTTAGAAATTAGTCAAAAGCAGCCTGCATTAGTACCAAATGACCTTCTGCTGTCACTTAAGTCACTGATCCACCAGGTCAACTCAGATCTAAACATTATTAGTGAGTTTCCTACTTCCATTCCTTTTTTACTGATGCTACTTGGGTATTGGAAGATTCGAGATTTATACGGAGACTCGTGGGATGAGAAACACGAATGGAATAATCCAGGGAGCAGTTTTTTTTAGAAGTTACTCAAAAGTCGCCTACATTGGTACGAATGATCCGCTGGAAGTCATTGATGCATGCAAACATGTCGACACTTTCAGATCTAAACCTTATTAGTGAGTTTCCTACATTAATTCCTTTTTTTTTATCGATGCTACTTGAGTATTGGAAGATTCGAGATTTATACGGAGACTCATGGGATGGAAATCGCAAATGGAATCATCCAGGGAGCAATTTTTTTTAGAAGTTACTCAAAAGTCGCCTACATTGCTACGAATGATCTGCTGGAAGTCATTGATGCATGCGGACATGTCGACACTTTCAGATCTAAACCTTATTAGTGAGTTTCCTACATTAATTCCTTTTTTATTAATGCTACTTGAGTATTGGAAGATTCGAGATTTATACGGAGACTCATGGGATGAGAAACGCGAATGGAATAATCCAGGGAGCTGTTTTTTAAGAAGCTACTCAAAAGTCGCCTTCATTGCTACGAATGACTTCCTACTGGAAGTCATTGATGCATGCGGACATGACGACACTTTCAGACCTAAACTTTATGTCTCGTGACAATTCGCTACTGTCACGAAGCTCTTTTCGTCACTGATGCATCTGAAGTTACTCGCGAAGCCACCACTGTTCTCAACACGTGAGCTTCACGACACCCATGAGACCGCAACCCAGAGCAGAAAACAAACTAAAACAAAACACCGTAAATGAATAAAATATAAAGAAACATTCGCAGCACATCAACCCGGCACCTCGCGAGCCGACTTTCTCCAAACTCGTCAAATACGTATAGCGCAGTGTCAAATGATTCATCTCGCGTAGCGAGCCGGGGTGACTCCGCCACGAGGGCTCTTTCCATCCTGAAGCCTCGTCCGGCTCCTGCAGGGGTCTTGACAAAATGCCTGGGGTATGAGCAGCAGCAGCAGCAGCAGCACCATCAGGAATGGCAAGAGAGCCGAACAAAGAGAGAAAAAAAAAACACACACAGAGAGACATAGAAAGAGAGAAAGGAGGAAAGCGTCAGAAAAAAGAGTGACAGGAGCGAAAGGGAAAGGGAGAGTGGAGGACACAAGAGCGCGTCGAGTCGCCTTGGGACTCGAGAAGTCAGCCCGAGGAAGGGAAGGGAAGAGCCGGGGCTTCCTTGGAGCGCGAGGAGAGAAACTTGACTGCTGGGCTGGGTTCCGCGCGCCGAGGAGAGCGAGAGAGCCGGTGAGGAGAAAATGGGGCGACCGGCGGCTATGGCAATAGTACAAGGTACTCTCCGGGCCGTCGGGACACCACCGGAATCGCTAATATCTCCGCTGGTCGCTCCCAGTCTCACGTCGTCGTCGGGCATACAACCGCACCCCTTGCACAATCCAGCAACCCCTCCTGCCTCTCCCTTCCCTCCCTCTCTTACTTACACCACTCGCGCCTCGCCTGGCGCTCCACGCTCTCGCACACCACACTCGCCCTCTCCGCATACGTCCCGCACTCGGCTCCGCGCGGCTCTTCTCGAACTGCACACTTAAAATGCACACGGAAATTCCGGGGGAGCCGAGCAGCTACCCCGGGGGGTGGTGGCGGTGGTGGTGGTGCGGGGCCCACGTAGGATACGTGCTTACAGTAGTTCCTCGAGTCCACCGCGCGCGCCACTCGACGAGAATGAAAGTAGCCGAGCGAGGAATACTCCACAAGTGAATATAGAGTATGGTATATACACTTTGCTGCCCCCGCACCCTTCCAGCGTACCACCAACCCTTGGAGCTTTGGCCACACCTTTGCCACGCTCGCCGCCCGCGCCGCTATCCCCGAGTATATGAGGAATATAAATTCGATTCGGTGCGGGGAATCCGTTGAATCCGGCGATGCTGGTGCGGATCCGTTCGATCATAGTCATTTAGTTTTGTGTATGCCACACGGGTGTGTGTGTGGGGTGATATACAACTCGTCGGTCCGTGTTTGTGGCGGCCTTTGGCGAAAATCTTTCTCGTCGGCCATTCGAATCACGCCGGGCTATCATTTTCATAGCGTGCGAGAGATTCGCGGGTGAGAATTTCCCGTGGGAAAGCGCGCGGCGGCCTCTCGCGCGCGCGGGACCTTCGTCTTGTGCCACGGGCGCTGTCTTGAGATCTTTCCTTTTCCTTTCTTTCTTTCTTTTTTTTTTTTCTTCTTCCGGCCGCCGGACGTGCGCGGAACGCTTTCGGATCGAATAGAAAAATCATGGACTTTCTTTTTTCGCTTCGCAGCCTCGGCAACTTCCACGGGCTGTTTGGATGTAGGAAAATCAAGGGCAACTTGGGAGATGTGGAAGCCCGTATTTTCGTATCTTTGTACGATGTTGAAGTTTGCATCGTTGGAATGCAACGAAATTCGTAAAAAAAAATAATTCTAATTAACCCAAATGATGAAATTTGGTGTAAAAAGTCATCGTGGCAATTAGATATTGTGGTGACTTTTTATAATTATTTTCATCATTTTATTTAATTACAACTAATTTTTTTCTGAAGTTCATTGTACTCTAACGATGCAAATTTCAACATCATATCTTTGGATGGAAATATTGTTCCCTGATAGAAAATCTGTAGCGTTATATCGGGTGCAAGTCAGGCCCTGGTCAGGCCCTGGCCAGGGTCACGTTGGCCCGGCTACGGCCTGACCAGGGCCTGACCAAGACCGAATGTAACACCACAGATTTTCCTGGGAGTTCGTCCTGGGAATTAGTTCGTGCCGTCTCAGTGATGTCGCGACTGAGATCGAAACACGTAAACACAGGATTCAAGCGAGCTTGTGGGCTTTACATGTTTATATTCGGGTCATCGAGTCGTGGGGATAGAAAAACTCGACGACCCAGTGCAGGGAGCTCGGGTGCCGAGAAAACGAATGCGCGGAACGAATTGAAATTACGGTGAATGAAACGCCCTGCGAGGCTAGATAAGGCGCAATAAAAGAGATTAACTCAACGCGAAGTGGTTGAAGGGGTTTTGCCTGGTGAACTTCTTTCTTACACGCGACTGGGCACTTTTTCCGAATATTTGTCCCACCGGCTCTCCGCATGAATCGCGCAACAAGTGTATACGAGCTAATAAAATTGCTGTGCGGTCTGCCCGGATAAGCCGAAGGGTGTGAACGGAATTACCCTTCGTTTCGAGGGCCGAGAGGCCAATGACTTTTCCGACCGTATAACGTCAGCAGCACGGAGAAAACCATCGACGGAGCGTCTGCTGCGGTGGCTAAAAATTTGCCGTGTGACACAAGGAGAGACAAATGTGGAAATAGATTGCAGACTAGTTTAGTAATTAAGGGACAAGTGCGCAGTTTGGGGTTCTGAGGGTGCAAAGCTTAGGACTCATTCCAGAAAATCTTGGACTGAACCCCAGACTCCGCACTTGTCTCTCGATTAGGTACTAAACTAGTTTAGAATTAATTCCAGATTTTTCTCTCCGTGCAAACATTTCGATGCGTCAGCAAAAAATTCGTTAATACAGCGATTGATTAGACATCGGTCACTGATTGTTTTTCTCTGCGAATATATCAACGACATTTATGCATCGACCATCCGCCTCTCTGACTCGTCTCAAATGGGTCTGCAACAAAAGAAAACATACTACAAAAATTCAAAGCTCAGTTCACATAAGTTAATCACCCAATTCCCAAGACTCCACACTGCAAAACCAAGCGTGTTGCAAGTGTGTTGGTTCTTCTGTCGTTTACATTGGGACGGGTTCTTACACACTTACAGGCGTGTTCCTTTCACATATCATTTACCATGTAAATTCCAACACGCTTAACCTGATCACATCAAATGGACGTCAAGGTGTAGGACTCATGTAGGAATAAAAAAGTACGCTTTTGAATGGGCGGTCCAACTTTCATAGACGCAATACTAACATTAGGACCCAACAACGAATGCTTTTTTGGACATCACAAGCCTAAAAATGGAAACCCAGTTAGGGGAGTTTAGTGTACTAAATGCTCACAAATGGACCCTTTGGTATTGCCAGGGCTAAGTGTGTAAAAACTCGTCACAATATAAAATATAGGAGAAACAACACACTTGCAACACGCTGGGTTTTTAGAGTCCAAATCGCAAATCGAGTCTCTTACACAAAAGCTACACCTGACCCACCCGACAAGATCAAAACGCCTCGCCCTCCAAATATCATCAGTCAGCCTCTCCATCAGAATTTCAGCCCAACCTTCTTGCGCGCCTCCCAAAGAATTTTCAATAAGACCCAACGCGGCGTAGCGTCCACAGCGAAAGCTCGAAAACGCCCGCGTTATGGAACGCTCACGGCTCGGGCTCTCGGAGCAGGCGTCGAAGAACACGGGGGCACGAATCGATATTTCACAGATCGGGATATCGTTGTCACGTTGTCGTGTACCGCCGTCGAGGCGTGAATTTTGCGTGCGTGTCGTGTCGCCGCGCGATCGGACGTGGAACAAATCGAGCGAGGCGGTGGCGTCGGCGTCGGCAGCGATGGAGAGCTCGACGGGGATGCCACAGGAGAAGCCCGGCGACCTCCCCCCCGCTCTTCACCCCGGCCCGTCCTTACGTCCTCAGAGGCAAATCGGTCCGTCGTCGGGTCCGCAAGATTATTCGCCTATCTACATCGCACACTCGTAGTTCACCCCTCGTGCGGAAAGGGTGGTGCGGTCGTCGCCCGGTGTGGGCGATCAACCCTCCTCCGCGTCTGGCTGGCTGCCTGCGCACGCCTTTTCAGGCAAATAAGGGCGCGCGCGTGACGGGTGCGGACGTTGGTGGTGTCACCCCTCCCGTCTTGCCCCGCGGAAGACGCTCTCGTCGTCTCTCCCGCTCGCCCTTCGCCCCGTGGATCTCCCAGGATCTCCTCGGCCGCTGAGCTATAAGTTACACAATATTCCAGCGCGCTCGATTTTCGGCCTACCCTTCAGCAGCCCGGGCTCTACGTATATATAGGTATATACGCAAGATCGGACACCGGAGCCCCAAACGATCCTATAAAGCGAAGCCACTTTGTTTCACGAGCCGGCGGAGAGACCGCGAGGGCGTCGTCGCCACTGGCGCACTGTGTCATCCGCGCGGGCGGCGGGGAAAAGAAACTCTCTTACTCACTCTCTCTCTTTCTCTCTCTCTCTTCGCGTCTCTGACAAATGAATGGGCGGCGCGCACCGAGTGTACAACATGTACGGCGCTGATGAATGAACGAACGAACGAACGAACGAAGCCGAGTGAGTGAGTGAGTGAAGTGCGAGAGCGGTGAACGAGCGGAGGGTGGAGGATGAATGAAATCTCGGCCGGCGGTGCAGTGTCTATTATGGGTTTTAAATAAGAAAAGAAAAAAAAACACAGGAGAAGAAGCCAGAGAGAGGAGAGAAGAAAAAAAAAAGAAAAAAAAAAGAGAGAACAAGGACAAAAAGGGTGGTGCTCGTTACGCGCTCCGAGTGAGATAAGCCGGAACGAGAGAATCCTGCTCTCGGTGCATTGTAAAGGCATCGCGGGTACCACGTGGCTAGAGTGCGAGAGCGAGCGAGAGGGGCCGCACAGACGACGGGAAAGACACCTACACCGCGCGCGGCTAACTCGCTCTCGGCGTGTGTACCGCGCGTTGAATGTCCTGTAACCCGGGAATATAAAGGCAAAAGCCGCTGGCGAGAGAGCTCCGTGACGTACTTTGCCGGCATATTTGCTCGGTGTGTGTAGGCGCGTCCTGGGCACTGGTAAAGGGGGGCGAGGGGGGTGGAGGGGGGAGGGGGAGGGAAAGACAGGGAGCGCCATTTCGTGCTTTCTCGCTCTCTTTCTGCTTTCCTCTCTCCCTCCTATCTCCGGTGCTCTCGAGAGCAGCTCCCGAAAATTTCATTCCACTGCGTGCACGTAACTCGCCATCACCACTACCGCCGCCACCGCCGCCGTCGCCGACGCCACGAGAAACGGCGAGCTCGTCCCTTCTGCGCTGTTGGCAGTATCCGCGCGCGCGTTTCGCAAGGGGCACTTTCCTCCCTTTCCATTTCCCTTTTCCCTCCCTGATCTCGTCGCGAGAGACCACCGCGCCACACCGCACGGCGCGCCCGGTATATATGTGTATACCGGGCCGCACATTTCGCTGGAGCGTCGACGGGATCATGGCGGTGCGGTGTAAGTAATACGGGAGACGGGGGCGAAATGGGGCAGCTTGGGGAGGGGAAAATCTGCAGTGTTAGATCCGGCCCGTGTTGGGTGATGTTGAGGCCCTGGCAGGACTAATCAGGGCCTGGTCAGGGCCTGGATGATGTTGAAGTTTGCATCGTTGGAATGCAACGAAATTCAGAAAAAAATGAAAAGTAATTGACCCAAATGATGAAGAGCACGAAAAACAATCATTTTTTGCTATTAGTTGCTATGGTGACTTTTTATACCTGTTTTCATCATTTGGGTTAATTACAATCAATTTTTTGTCTGAAGTTCGTTGCGTTCCAACAATGCAAACTTCAACATCGTGGGCCTGGTCAGGGCCTGACTGACGCCGAATGCAGCGCCGCAGATGTTCCATTTGCATTTTCGTAGGGGAATTTAAGGACCATTTTTTTGAAGATCAAAATCTTCGGTCGTCAGGTGATTTTGGTCATTGAACAATCAAAATACATAATGAATATTGAATTTTTGGATGAAAGTTAACAAACACGGACTTTAAGCACGGTACTTAAAATGTGTTTGCTAACTTTCATCACAAAAGCCACAAAAACCACACACACCTCGAAACCACAAAAACGGTTTTATCATGACGATAAAACCGTTTTTGTGGTCTGTTCCATTTTACCCCGGGGTCTCCGAAAACACATTTCGGCAGAGCCAGTGATGGCGTAAGTATCACGGGAGACCGGGGCGAGACGGGTCAGCCTGGTTGGAAAATCCGCAGCGTTAAATCCGGCCCAAGTCAGGTGTTGCTGAAGTCCCAGCAGGACTAATCAGGGCCTGGCCAGGGCCTGACTGGCGCCGGATATGACGCCACAGATATTCCATTTTCATTTTCCCGTGAAAAATTCAGGACCATTTTAACCCAGTATTTTCTTTTTTCTTTTTTGCAAACCATAAAAATTACAAAAATCGAGTTTTGGCTGAAAATTAGCAGCCACAGATATTTCAGTTTCATTTTCCGTTTGAAATTTCACGACCATTTTAATCCAGCATTTTTTTTTCTTTTTTATAAACCATAAAAATCCTGAAAATCGAGTTTTGGCTGAAAATTAGCAGCCACAGATATTTCAGTTTCATTTTCCGTTTGAAATTTCACGACCATTTTAATCCAGCATTTTTTTCTTTTCTTCTTTATACACCAACAAAACCACGAAAATCGAGTTTCGACTGAAAATTAGCAGACACAAAGTTTGCGAATCTCAAGGTAAAACCGTTTTTCCGGTTTGTCTGTCCCACCTCGCCCCAGTGACCGTAGCCAGTGGCCACCGGGCACGGGAGATCCCGGCGGTGGTGTAAGTAACAACAACATAAGCGCGCGGAAGCGGCGACAGTGGTGGTGCGCGCGGCCGGCTACTGGCGAAAGTGACTCACCGTTAGCGAGGGTCGCGAGACCGACGACGAACGCGGGCAGCAGCAGCACCAACGACGGCGGTAGCAGCGTCGTCGGGGCGGGCCTCCCTTTTCGGCACGCCAGTCCCTGCATCCTGAAAACCCACGAGCACATATTCAATGTTATAATTCATATTCTTCGTGTGTGTTTCTGTTTCTACATACACATTTATATACATATACATATATACATATATACATTGTATGCATGGCGCTCAGTATTTCCACAGTGCGATACACGGGTTAGGTCGAACATACGCGTCGGATTCACACTCGCTTTGCTTATTTCTCTCGCTCCGTCGGACTCTCCGCGGCTACGCCGACGTTCCCCGACGACTCTCATTCAATATTCCCGGGAAAATTTACTGCATGCGGTCCGCTCCGCGTAGTTATATATACTGTTGTATTTATCGCACAAAGAGAATTCGGCAGCCACTCATAATGCGTTCCGCACTATTTTGACATTCGTGTCCCCCATCCCCCCCGGGCCCCTTTCTAACCCACCCGGGTTCTTTGGTTTGCTGTGGCTATTGTGGCCGGGCAGACCGGGGCTAAATGATACGCTTTTTGCTTTGAATTCTCGTCGCCTTCGTTGACAATCGGCGCGCCGATATTTTTGTTCGACGAGGAGAGGAGAAGAGACGGAGTGTGACCAACGTGGTGGCTCTCGAGCTTGGAGATATTAGGCGACGTAATTAAGCGGGAAATTGGGTAACGGCGTTCGGGACTTTTGCGTGACGTCGACACGGTGCAGGCGACAAAAAAAAATGGTGGGAAACTGGTGTTCGACTTCTTGTGGGCGAAATCGCGTTATCGTCACCCCACCGACGTACGAGCGACTTTGAAGGGTGATTTCTCACCCCTGCTAACGTTTTTCCGTGGGTGGAAAAATACGTGGCCCTTATATTGAAACAAACTCCGCTGCCTCGGAGCGTTCGACTGTTATTGAGTTTTGTGAAAAAGACGGAGGGTCAGCATACGGGCGTTGCAAAGAATATTTGCTGTGCGAATGAAAAGAGTTTTTTCTGTCGACGTTAAAAAAAAGTCCAAAAAATGAAAATAGAAATATGGTAAAAAAATTAAAATCTCGTTCGATATGAGCGATAACGAAATATTACTCATTTTAATCTATAATCAATCGTGATCACCAGACTAACTAAAAATGCACAAATTTATTCGCTCTCATGAAAAGTAAAAAAAAAGAATGAAAATAAAAATATCGTAAAAAAATTAGAAACCCATTCGATATGAGCGATAACGAAATATTACTCATTTCAATCTATAATCAATCGTAATCACCCGACTGACTATAAATGCACAAATTTATTCGCTCTCATGAATTATTCACCTTCATTCGAACCTGAAAGTGTGTTAAATCCATACATTACACGAATCTCGGTCATCAAAAAATCATTTCGTACCGAAATAAAATATTTCCAATGGGAAAGAAAAAAATCTTTTCTATTGATGCTGAAACATTTTTTTTTAAATTAAAGTGACCATAAAAAAAATCTCAATCGATACGAGCGATAACGAAATTTCGCTCATTTTAATCTGCAATCAATCGCGAACGCCCTGCTGATTATAAATGCGCAAAATTCAGCGCTTTCATGAATTATTCACGTTGACTCGGAAACCGAAAAGTGTTTGAAATCCCCGCATTATAAGAATCTCGGTCATCCCCGAGCGCGCCTGAGTGTCACTCGGGTGCTCCCGTTGGATCCCCCGGGCGACGCGTGAAAATACGTACAATGTCCCTTTGTCAAATGACTCGATGGTGCCCGTTGAGCCGCTCGCGCGCATAGTCGCCAGCCCGGCAGCTTCGTAACTCGAGCGCACTTGTCTCGCTCGATCTCCTCTATCTTTATCCATCTCTGAGAGCGCGAACGATAGGCCGTATCATATTTCACGCTCCCATTTCGATAATCTTTCTCTCTGTCGCACGACCGACACCGAGGGATCCGATGAATGTGGGCAAGCAACCGGTGCGAGAGAGAAGGAGGGAAGGCGAAGGACGCAAACACAGAGAGAGAGAGAGAGAGAGAGAGACGAGGCTTTTGTGTACGCGTGACGAATTGCGTGACACGCACGCACCGCGTTCGCAGAGATCCTTTGAATCCGAGCAGCCATACAGCGTCACAGGTGAATCGGGATAGGAGGGCGGAATTTTTTTTTTTTTTTTTCTGTGGGTCCTACGCGTTTCACGCCTGACGTTTGGCTGAAAAAACATCTCTTTTTTTTCTCCGACGTATCTTTCTCCCCGCCCTTCAAAACTGTATATAGAGAAAACATCGATATCTCCGGGTGGTCTTTGAGACGAGACTCTTTCGATTTCCTTCGAGACGAGACGCGACGGTGACTCAGAGCGGCAGCCACTGGTTACTGCGTAGCCGCGCGGTTTTCAGCCAGAACGAAAAATCCGACGCAGCGAAAATTGCGAATTGCGCGATGGACGTCCAAAGTAGTTCGATCCGGTGGGATTCGAACTACCTTGTAGAAATTCACACGGCTGAATCCGGGATACGAATGATGTTGAAGTTTGCATCGTTGGAACGCAACGAAATTCAGAAAAAAAAAAGAATTCTTATTAACCCAAATGATGAAATTAGGTATAAAAATCATTACAGGAACTAATTTATGTGGTGACTTTTTATACCTAATTTCATCATTTGGGTTAATTAATTTTTTTTCCTAAATTTCGTTGCATTCCAACGATACAAACTTCAACATCATGGATACGAAGACAGAATTTTTTGTGAGCGCAAAATCCTCGGTAGAAAGTTTGTGGCGTTTAATCCGGCGCGAGTCGGGAACTGATCAGGCCCTGACCAGGGCCACATTACCTTAATTCACGACTGAACACACGACTGAAATTTTTTTTTCGTATCTTAATCCCTTCAAAACTCCATACGGAGAAAATATATCGATATATACCTCTGGGTGACTTCGCCAGGTCTCTTCGATTTCCTTTGAGATGAGTCGCGGCGGAAACTCAGTGCGGCAGCCACTAGTTACAGCTTCGCCGGTTTTCAGCCAGAACGAAAAACCCGACACAGCGAAAATTACGAATTGCACGAACAGACGTCCAAAGTAGTTCAACCCAATGGAATTCGAACTACCTTGTAGCAGTTCACACGGGTGAATCGGGATACGAGGGCAGCATTTTTTGTTGTTGTTGTGCAAAGTGCCTGGATGAATGTTTGAGGCGTTTAATCCGGCGCAAGTCGGGAACTGATCAGGCCCTGACCAGGGCCACATTACACCTCAATTCGTCCCGGATCCCCACAAATTTTCCCCCACAGAATCTCGCGCCCCACATGGAAATATTTACATGTGAAATATATGTCGACGAAAAGTTCTATATGTCGCATATATGTTGCATATATTTTTATATGCAACATGTATGTTTCATATACAACTTTTTGGTGACATATATTTTACATATAAATATTTCCATGTGTGGCGCCCCACACGACTGTACAAAAAAACTTTCTTTTTCGTATCTGAATCCCTTCAAAACTCCATACCGAGAAAATATATCGATATCTCCCTCTCGGTGGCTTCGCCGTGACTCTTCGATTTCCTTTGAGTCGCGACGACGGCGACTCGTCGGTGGGGCGCAGCCACTCGTTACTGTGCATCACAGAGTCGTAGCTGGTCACTCGAGGCAACAGGACGAAGAGAGCTGGGGAGGGTGCAGGAAGGGAGGGGGGGGAAGGTAGCGACTCGATCGTCCTCGTCGTCTTTCGTCCGCGCGAGCGAGATTGAGAAATTCGGCACGGCGCAAAGATTGCCAACGGGGTATGAGCGACGAGTGGCCGATCATCAAAGCTCCCCGATGCAATATCGACGAGGGCTGCCGCGGCTCGAGACGCAGAGCGCGCGGAAGCCGATAGCCGCACCGCCACCGCTGTAACTCGCTGCTGCCGCTGCCGCTGCTGCTGCTGCTGCTATTGCATTGAAATTCCGTCGGGAGTATCTGGTGAAGGACGAGGACCGCGTTCGCGAAAAAGAGGATAACTCGGCGCGGAAATTCCCCGATGCGGCTACTCGCGTTCGTTTCTCTCTCTCTCTCTCTCTCTCTCTCTCTCTCTCTCTCTTTTCGTCCGTCCGTCTGTCCGCCTATCTTTTTCTCTCTCTCTTTTCAGCAGCAACTCCGGACCCTCGTTCGATTCTTTATGTCGCCGGTTATTACATATATATATATCGTATAAAATATAATTCGATGTCGTGTATCTCGTATCACCGGCCGTCGCTCTGCGGTCGCCGCGTTAGCCTCGGCCGAGCGCGGGCGGCTTTTGATCGCACCGATCGCGGGACGAGTCACGTTCGACATTATTACGAGACCGCGAGAGTCGAGAGAGTCGCGCGCGAAAAGCGGAGGATCGGACGAGGTGCGAGCGGTGACCGCGCGGGGCGAAGCTTATCACGAAAACGAAATAACAGCGTAAAACGGGGGGAGGGCGAGGAGCGATAAGTGCGACGATATATCGGGAATTTATGGTCGCGCGTTTAACGACGTCTGCGAGCGCAGCGAGCGCGACGAGAGACGAAGGAAACACTCGGACGCGGCAGGTGAGGCGACTGACCCGCGACGCGCGCGGCTGTTCTCGCCTTTTTGTGTCCGGGATGCGCGCCACTCGTTTCCGCGAGAGGATCGAAGCTCCCCGGCTATGATGTTTCGTACTTAAATCCCTAAATCTACTCAGTTGATGCGAGAAAAAAATAACAAAATTGAAGATAATCAAATTTGTTTAGTTTTTCGTGAAAACTAAATTGAAATAATTTACAAAAACTACATCCATAATAATCTATAAAAAAGATTATTATCGATAAATTATTATTCGATTATTATAGATTATCAATCGATTATTATAGATTATCATTCGATTATTATTATTATTATTAATAATCTATCAAAAAATATATAAAATAGGTTATTATCGATAAATTATTAATCGATTATTATTATTATTATTATTAATAATAATCAATAAAAATCTATAAAAAATACATCGAAACAAGGCGTTAAAAAATGAAAAAGCAATAACACGACTGAATCTGCTCGTTGATTAGCAACGAGTAGCAGATAATCCAACAGCCAATCAGAGAACGAATAACCCGACAAAAATACTTATATCGAAAATGCACTTTCATTTTGACCACTATGCTCACAACTTTTTTTTCCATGCACGAGGTATCTATACACAGCTACTCAAAAGTTGACACGCAATTTTATAATCGCCGCAAGGTTACCATTATCACGTCACAGCTGCAAAACGAAACGTCCTGTGTAAAATTGGTTTCTCAAAGCAACGAGAATTACTCGCAACTCCACTTTTGCCTCTCGCACTCGCGTCGAGGGGCAGAAAAATTCCGCAGCGGCAGCTGCTTCGCTCTCGCGCGCTCCGATGATAACCGCGGTAATTACCGACAATTTCGCGCTCGTCTTTTGTCACGCGACGCGACTCGCGAGACTCTGTGACATTTTTTTTCGCGTGCGCGCTTCTTCTTCTTCTTCCCTCGTGCCTTTTGTTTATTTCCACTTCTGTTCGCTCGCTCGGTAGGCGCGGGAGGGAGAAAAAAGAAGGCGCGGAGGCTGCCGATGTCGCTTTTCTCATACGTGATGCCAATTCCAGCCGGCGCGCCGCGCGGGTTTTGTGGACCAGTCGCACACAGCCACGAAATTTCTCGATCTTCCCTCGTCGTCGTCGTCGTCGTCGTCGTCTGAGGCTCGCGCGGTACTTTGGCAATAAAGCGAAACTCGACGCTTCGTTGACTTAGGACGTAAATAGGAAGCTTAATATCTGTCATTGTGGTCGCGCGGAGACGACGACGACGCCGCGGCGACTAGCCCTCCGGGGCCCATATCCCTGATATCCTGCCGGTGTATAGCGACTACCCTGAGCGCGAACCCCCCTCGGCGCGTCACGTTTCTCTTCTCTCGGCGCTTTGCCGTCGCCTTTACACCCCCCCCTTCCCCCCCCCCCCCCCCTCGCCCTGCCGTCTTTGCCGCGGCTGTGCGAGCGATCGATGCGCCCTTGATAAATCTATTTGAATGACGCCTTCGTAGGCTCACCAGGACATTTTATCGAACGACCGCGCGACGAGACGATGCGAAATGTTACTTCTCGGTTTTGAAATGTTGGTTTATTTCGCGATTAATTGCGCGAAATTTTAATTCTCGGTTTTGAAATTTTATTTTATTCGCGATTAATTGCGCGGAATTTTAATTCTGGGTTTTTGAAATTTTATTTTATTTTTCGCTTAATTTCGCGAAATTTTATTTCTAGATTTTGAAATTTTATTTTATTTCGCGATTAATTGCGCGGAATATTAATTCTCGGTTTTGAAATGTTATTTTATTTCACGATTTTGAAATTTTATTTTATTTCACAATCTTGAAATTTTATTTTATTTCACAATTGTGAAATGTTATTTTATTTCACGATTTAAAAAATGTATTTTATTTCTCGATTAATTTCGCGAAATTTGATTTCTCAATTCTTCGCCGATGCGAAATTTCGCTTCTCGATTTTGTCGGCCGTTAATTTAGCGATCAAAATTGAAAAAAGAAATTGGTTTATCGGTATTATTGGAATAATTTTTTCGTCGTTATTCCGGGAACCCTGAATCTCCGATACGAAATTTCAATTTCTGATTGTTCTTCCTCGACGGTTGAGAAAAAAAATTATTGAAATTATTGAAATTTTCGAATTTTTTTGTTATTACCTTCAAGGAAACCGAGCTACCCGAGAACACGAGAACATGTTTTATTGATGCTATCATCCCGTTTTTATTGAGTTTCATTGAATTTTTATAAAATTTACTTCAAGAATTCCGAGCAATCGATAAGCCCCGTATAAATATATATGAATATTCGTCGTGGGGTTACAGGAATATTTTCCTCGGGCGACGTGAGTGCGCTGAATTCCCGATACGAATTTTTCCCTCCCGTAATTGGCGAACCGATAATAACAATAGTAAACGTGCAAAAAGCTGTTTAGAATTCAAATGATTGAATCCATTTTTCCCCGAAGCCCTCGGAAAAAAAAAATTCAATACAACGAAATTTCAATGCCGTCGACCAATCGGCGCCCGAGCGAATCAATGGATTTTGCGACTCATGAAAACTTTTTACGGCACGAAAATACCGTGGCGTTTAAAAAATGTGCGTTTAAACCTCGTAAAACGCGCGCGAAGCGCTGTAAATCTGCAATTTCGTACAGCCGCATAATCCGCCCTGCACCGTGGTGAAAAAAAAAAAAAAGAAAAATCTCTCGCTGAACCCAAGAAATACGACTGAGCTTCAGCATCGGCTTCGGAGCTTAATCGCATATATTCCAAGCGATAAACCGGCCGCTCGCGTTTCACCCCGAATATATCCCGGCTATCGCCGATCGATATACGTATAATCAGAAATCCGCGACGACGCGAATCCCAGACTTCCGATATCTTCTCGATAAAAAATGCAAAAAAAATAATAATAACTCGCCTTTCCATCGATCGATCGATCGATCGATACCTCAATAACAGCGTGAATGTAAAAAAAATTCGCTTCCTCCCCAATAACGGGAAAATACTTGACGTACTTCGCCGGTTATTCCTGGCCGCGCGTCCAGCCCACGTAACACAATTAGTTGGTCTCGGCCGGCACCGCCCGGCCCGATCCATATATACCAGGTGCAGCTGTAAAAGTCAGAAATTTCCGGACTCCCCGATACGCCGAGGCCGTTAAAGCCACTGCGAAGCAGACTTTGTTACACTTCTGGCTGCAGCTTCTGCTGCTGCTGCTGCTGCTGCTGCTGCTGCTGGATTACCGGCCGCTTGCTCGGGGTCTGGGATCTTCCTGGCGAGATCTCGAGGCGTGGTAGGAGCTCTTCCAGGAGCAGCCGGGCACGAATCGCCGGGCAGGTTACGCCAAGATCGCCTCTCGGAGATCGGAGACCCCAGACCGCCAACCGAGTCGGCCGAGAGTCGGACGAGAGAACGAAGCAAGAGCCTCCCCCCCCCCCCTCGCTCCCCGGCCTTCCACCACGAAATAAGGATTCTGAAACGGATATTGCCAATTTTCAGGCGGAAGGAAGCGCACCCTCGTCCAATACCCTTACTCACCCACTCAACTCGTCGTCTCTCTCGCTCTCTCTCTCTCTCTCTCCCTCGCTTTCGCTTTTTCCTCCTTGCTAACCGTAAACCCCACCTATATGTATAAGACACGCCTAAGCTACAGCGCACGAATTCGAAATCAAGGTATTTCCTTGCATCGTCTCGCGTATTTCTCGATTCCCAATAACCGGCGCGGCGTTGGATTAGAAATGAGGAGGGAAAACACCGAATTTTCATCCTTCGTCCGCGAATGAGGTTCTCGTGTGGCGGTGAATACGGAGCGAGAAAACGATGTTTATGGGGTTATTGGAAAAGCAACGATTCGTTTTTTAGCGATGTATTTTAATGAGATGGAAACGTTTTGTCGGATTTCTGAGGTGTTTTGACACTCGAATTTCTGGCTGTATTTGCAAATTATTTTGGTCACCTGTAACCAAGTGTTTTATTAACCGAAAAAATATTTTGCTAACGCGACAAATGATTTTATTAACCGAAAAAAATATTATGGGAACCTGAGGAACGATTTTACTAACCTAAACAAATATTTTGAGGACCTGACGAACGATTTTATTAACCTAAAAAAATATTTTGCTAACTCAAAAAAATATTTTGCTAACTCAAAAAAATATTTTGCTAACGCGAAAAATGATTTTACTAACTGAAAAAAATATTTTGAGAACCTGACGAACGATTTTACACTGAGAAAAAAAATTGGTTGAGCCAACTAAACGAGGGTTTGCGGGCCGCGAAGTAAATATTTCGTACCGTGAACGAAATAATAGATATTGTGAATTAAGAAAAATTTGATTCAACTAGGCGTTGGTTCGTTTCAACCAAATATACAGTCCAATTCACCATATATTTACTTCGCGGCCCGCAAACCCTCGTTTAGTTGGCTCAACCAATTTTTTTTCTCAGTGTACTAACCTAAAAAAATATTTCGCTAACCTAAAAAGATATATTAATAAAAGATACATTTTACAAACCCAAAAAACGTTTTTACTAATCCAAACAAATATTTTGCTAACCCAATAACTGAACATATTTGTGGTCACTTTTTTCACAGCCCAACATTTTTTTCTCCGCGATATATTTCTTATTTTCCAAGGATTAGCAGCCACAATTACGAGTCAAACTCTTCGACCATTAGATCCCCATTGACTGCACGAAACATTAACTGCGTGACAAATGCTTCTTACAGCGCGCGAAGATCCGTTCGTCGCTCCCCAACGAGCATCGGCTAATTCGCCGGAAGAGCCGGGGCCGAAAAATCTTCACCTCCCGAATCATTTGCACGACATTTCGCGTGTCGCGGTCCAGGGGACCTGAAAGTTTAACCGGCTCGCAAGTTTCAATAATGCCTGCGGGCGATGCACGCTGAGCCCTACTCGGGAGACGCCGCGAGTATCCGGCGGAGAGAGGATATAGTACCTCAGGATAAGCGACCTCGTTAAATTAGCCTAACGAACCTAATGCCTCAATTAATTCGAGAAGACGATGTCGAGGGAACAGACGCGCGACGCTGAGGAGACCCGGACGTAATATGCCACAAGCAGCACCAGCGCCCCCCACCCCAACCTGCCTCGTCCCCCCCGCCCCGAAATACCGGAAAAGAGCTTTCGCCTTACAGCATAACTCCGCTTCCTACCCAACTCGATTAATACCTTCGCTCAACGTCCTAACGAGAGCCGAGACTTTCGCATCAACAGAACCAACAATTTAACCCAATGGAATTATCTCAACTTTTCGGATTTATTTTATTTCGTCCACGCGTAATTCACGGGTGACGTTGGCACCTTCGTCTTCGTCAACCCCAATGGTAGATTTTAGGACGTGGAAAAGACCTGAGGACTTGAAATATAAATAGCGGGTTGAAAAAATGTTTCGAAAATAATAGTACTTTAATTTTTGAAAATAATGAAAATAATGAAAATTATTGAAAATAATGAAGATAATGAAAAATAATGAAAATAATGAAAATAATTAAAAATATTGAAAATAATGAAAATAATTAAAAATATTGAAAATATTGAAAATAATGAAAATAATTAAAATAATGAAAAATATTGAAAATAATGAAAATAATTAAAAATAATGAAAATAATGAAAAATATTGAAAATAATGAAAATAATGAAAATAATGAAAATAATGAAAAATATTGAAAATAGTGAAAAATATCAAAAATAATGTTTACTAGCAATAAAAATAGTTTTCCCGATATTAAAAAAATGGAACAATGGGTAAAACTTGAAAATTCAATGTAAAAGCATAGAAATTGGAAACGACTCAGAAGTCAAATTAAATCAGTCCACAAATAAAAACGTCCAACGTCAGTTCCACAGATCTTTCAACCCGTACGCACTTATCGTGCTCAACTCGATTAATACCTTCACTCAGCGTCCTAACGAGTGAGTCCTCACATCAACAAAGCCAACACTCGCAGCCGCGGACGAAATAATCTCCCATCTTTTGGGCTTTATTTGTCGATGCGCAGCGAGAGCCCCCCGGGAACTCGGCGCAACACACAAGGTATTCGTTTCACGGGTTTGCATTGTATATTAGCGTCTGCTTGAAGCAGGTACCGTGCAGTCGAGGGTTTATATGCGCTCAGCTGCGAAGAAGACGCGCGCGCGACGGAGTCGGAAAGCGCAGCGAGCGAGCGGTGTGACTTATGAAAACCGGCTCGACTGGTTCTGCTCGGAAGCGCGCGCGACGCAGGCAGAAGGGCCGGCCGGCCGGCCGACCGCTGAGACAACGACGAGAGATCAGACGACGAGAAGGACACGACGGTCGGCGTAGGCAGAAAGCACCGCGCGCTACGTGCGCGTTCGATTTGTCGTCCTCCTCCTTCACGCTGTGTCCTCCATATTTCGGTCCTTCCCTTGCAGTGACCGTATGTACTATACAGGATGATCCACAGTGAATCATTTTTATGCACCGTTGGAGATCTTTAAAAAAAAACGTACCGCTCTATTTTTTTCTCACTACTAGACTGGTTAATTTAATTTCAACATTTCACGCGTGTTATTAACTCGCAAAAATAGTTATAGAAAAAACCTGATTTTATTCGAAGCGAATCGTTTTTATCCATCGTTGAGGATGTTAAATAAAAATCGTACTGCTCTATTTTTTTCTCACTACTAGATTGGTTAATTTAATCAACATTTCACACGTGTTATTAACTCGCAAAAATAATTGTAGAAAAAACCTGATTTTATTCGGAACGAATCGTTTTTATCCATCGTTGGGGATGTTAAATAAAAATCGTTCCGCCCTAATGTTTTTTCTCACTACTAGATTGGTTAATTTAATCAACATTTCACACGTGTTATTAACTCGCAAAAATAATTATAGAGAAAACCTGATTTTATTCGGAACGTATCGTTTTTATCCATCGTTGGGGATGTTAAATAAAAATCGTACCGCTCTAATTTTTTTCTCACTACTAAATTGGTTAATTTAATCAACATTTCGCACCTGTTATTAATTAACTCGCAAAAATAATTATAGAAAAAACCTGATTTTATTCGGACCGAACCGTTTTTATCCATCGTTGGGGATGTTAAATAAAAATCGTACCGCTCTAATTTTTTTTCTCACTACTAGATTGGTTAATTTAATCAATATTTCGCACCTGTTATTAATTAAATCGCGAAAATAATTATAGAAGTCATGATTTTATTCGGGACAAAAACCACGAGTAAGAAATTTAAATCAATTGTGAAACGACCGGTATATGCATTACATATGTCTATATACAATAAATGGAACTCGTAGGCTCGGAGGAAATGTGTATATATGTATTTTCTCCGAGCCTACGTGTTCTCCCCCCGAACGCCGTAACTCTACTCGGTACCGTTCCGCACCGTCCGGTGTCCTCTGGAGTCTGGCCAAGATAAGCAATCTTGATGACCGCTCGGTATCCATATCCGCGCCGATAATGCGCGGAGCAAACGGACGCGAAAACTCGAACTGAATTCCCGATTTGCCCGCCGCCGATATCGCCGCAAGATCGTCCCAAGAGCATTCGAGATTATCGATTTTGTTCTTTTTTTTCGCTCCCTGTCTGTTCGCACCCGCGGCGAGTAAGCGAGAGTTACGTCGCTTTTTTCACTGAACGATGACGGCCAGATGCTTGCGGATTTTTCTTCATCTCGAGGCTGATTTTTTTTAAGCTCATTTTTTCAGCTGCGGCCGCCGGGCTTAAAGCGTTTTGGCATTTACTTTTAATCTAATATTTTTCTCGACAAAAACATTTTTTATTCAAATTTCGCATTTACTTTTAATGTAATATTTTTCTTGACAAAGACATTTTTTATTCAAGTTTCACAGTTTCTTCTCGAGTTTGGGCAAAACTTGACTTTCTTGTTTACGCGAATGTCATGTTTTTCACAAAAAATACATCAATTTTTTCTAACAAAAAAAATTCGCCTTTTTCTCGAATTATGGCAAAACTTGATTTTCGTATTTTCGTGTCTATTCCAGATAAACGAAAAAAAATGACGCTTCAAATAGTTCACGACGACAGAAACCGCTTCCATAATCATTTCTAATTGCAGCTTCTTTTTTCTCTTCCTCAAATGACTAATAAAAAAAAAACGATAAACTTGATTAAAAATAAACCTCGCGAGCAGTTTCCACCAATTCCCCTGTGTCCTCACGTAATTCCAGAAATAAAAGAAGTGAAAAATAAACGCCCGAAGAATTCGTCACCAGCCGTCGCTCACGCTTCAGCGACGGTAAACACGACAATCTTGCGAAATCGAAAAAAGTCCGCCAACCGCGACGGAAGACAAAGAAAGAATCCCCGCAAAAGTCGTAGCTTAACTCTGACTCAGAGCGAGGAAAATAGCGTGGATACCAGTGTCAATCGAGAGAGAGAGAGAGAGAGAAAAATTCGCGGAGACTCGAGAAGCGACAAGTGGGTCGAGCCACGTATGCCTCGGCCCCTATACACTCTGCGCTCGCCCGCATCTATCCACACACGTATCTACACATCCACCGGCGATAAGCAAACCGCGACCAAGAGTGGCCGTACGTAGCTATTCCATAAACCACGGATAAATACCGAGTGCACCGCAGCTGGATGACCAACGCGAAAAGCGTTTCCTTCCTCGTCGCGGGGGAGGGTGATACGACCCCCCCCCCCCCCCCCTCCCCTCCCGCCTCCCAGTTTGCAATTGCCGCGAGGGATAGAGTCGTCGGGTTGAGTGACGAGTAAAACTCGCTCGCCCCCTGAGCGAAGAAACCAACCAGCATATGGGGAGGGAAACAGAGAGACCACCATGAAAAATAAATATACGCGAAAAATAAATATATCTGACGTGTCCAAGTTTTCGGACGATGGGAATAAAAAATACACTTTGAATATATTTGGAATGTGTTTTGAGTGGATCTTAGATATATCTTTGATATAAAATTTATGTACCTTAGATATATGTATCTTAGATACAAAAATGTATGTATCTTAGATATATCTTTGATATAAAATTTATATATCTGAGATTTATCTTAGATATAAAATTTATGTACCTTAGATATATCTTAGGTATAAAATTTATGTATCTTAGATTTATCTTAGATATAAAATATATGTATCTTACACTGAGAGAAAACTACATACTTGAAACAGCAACACTATACTTTTACTATACAGTATAATTCCCAGGAGAGACGTTTATATTTTATAGTTACGGCAATGATAACAAATAACAGGTTCAAACATAATAATAGCTCAACTAATCAAATACATAGAATCCAGTACCGATCGATATGTTCGTCCCTCCTACGAATTACATCGGTACATTTCGACCTACTATTCGACTACAGTTTTCTCTCAGTGTAGATATATCTAAAATATAAAATGTATGTATCTTAGATATATCATAAATATAAAATATTCGACGTGTCGAATTTTCCGAACAAAATATATTTGATACATTTCGAGTATATATTTTTCCGCGCATCCCAAACATACAATTTTTGTGTCGTGAGAGGAGAGAGAGATGAGTTTGTTTTGTGCCCTGGGACTGAGAAAGAGAGAGACACAAACATGAGTTTATTTCGTGCTCTGAGGCTGAGACTGAGAGAGAAGTAAAGCTGGAGGAACGAAACGGTGGGTGAAGAGAAGGAGGGGGAGGGGGGGGGGCACTGCAAAGGAAGGAAAAAAAAACGTGAGAGGGAGCAACAGTCAAAGCGAAAGACCACTGCGCGTGCAACGGGACACTGCACCCTAGTGCAAAGTCCATCCACCGTTGGGTGGGTAGAGGTTGGTAGGCACTAGCAGCGGCAGCAGCCCCACCGAGGGCTGCACACGGTAAGTAGTGTAAGTACGCGCCGGGCTCCGCTCGAGCAACGAGGGAAAAGGAGGGAGGGAGGGAGGGTGGCGGGGGATTGAAGAGGGGAAAGAAAGAGAGAGTGGAGGCCGGTTACATTACTTATCGTGGTACACGTGTCCCACCCGGCTTGGCCAAGTGCGCAGCGTTCCGCGTACGTGTACACGCGGTACACGTAACGTGTATTATCCACCGTCCACCCCCCCCTTCTTCACCCTCCTCCCCCCGCTGGCACGAGACTCCGCGGGGGTCTCACCCCTTTCGTTATGCGCATGGAAAGACGCTGACCTCTCGGCATTTTATTTATTTTTTCCTCTCTCTTTTTTTTTCCTTCGTTTTTTTTTTCGCCGGCCACTTTTCAGCACAAAGGCTGAGGCGGATGGGGTCAATTTTCATGGAGACAAATTCGCAATCTTTTTTTTTTTTTTTTTTTTTTAATATTCAGACCGGTTTTCATTTATTGTCACCCGTCATTCCCTAAAGTTCGACAACAATTCGCACATCGAACAGGCGATATGAAAAAATGCACGAAAATTTCGTTCCAAATTCGTGCCGATATTATTCGTCAACCGAATCACTGAATTAATAGCGAAATTACACTGAGAAAAAAATCTAATATTGGCAACTATAAAGTGACAACCATAAAGTGGCAATTTTTTTTTTGTAGGTACTGCAACTATTTTTCTAGTTATGGTAACTATGACGCAGTTATCATAACTATTAATTAATTGCCGTGTAATTACAGTTCATGCTATTACAATAAAAACAATAGCATGAACGAAATTTCGATGGTTGTCACTGTATAGTTACCAGACTTACACGATTTCTCTTAGTGTATAATTACCTCTGACGTTAATTATTTAAAACAAAAATCTTCATTTTTGGCACGAAACTCCACGGGGGTCTCACCCCTTTCGTTATGCGCATGGAAAGACGCTGACCTCTCGGCATTTTATTTATTTTTTCCTCTCTCTTTTTTTTCGCCGGCCACTTTCCAGCACAAAGGCAGAGAGGCGGATCGGGTCAATTTTCATGGAGACAAATTCGCAATCTTTTTTTTTTTTTTTTTTTTTTTTTTTTTTTTTTTTGCTGGGATGGTATAAAGGTGACACCTGTCCGAATGAAGTGCGCCCCGAGCCCCCGGGGATGAATTATGCAACGCGACTCGAAAGTCCAAGGTGGACTTCGGCGCGCGTGGACACAAACGCAATGTGAATATGCATGAGAGGGTGGGGGGGGGGGACGTGTGCGCTCGGCCGTGCGGTAATTATAAGCGAATCGAGAGTTATTGATTATTAATCGGGTGTGCGACTCGTCCGCCCGACGGGCTCGCCACTCGTCATCGCGCCGTCGAGCCGACGGCGCGCGGGACACGCGGATCGAAAAATTAACATCATTTATGCGCGCCGTCGGGAGAGAAGCAATTTCGCGACGCAATTTACGCGCGTTTTGTTTTTAACGTCGCTTCCGTGTGCGAATAGGTGACGCATTTTTGGCAGCGACGGGCGACGATATATGGAAATGCGAAGGGCGCGAAGGCTTTGAATATTTAAATAAAATGATAATAACGATGATCGGTAATTTTGCAGAAATGAAGATTTTTTTTGGGAATAATTATCGTCTGACGGGGTAATTATAATTTCGCTATTAATTCAGTGATTCACTGATTCGGTTGATGAATAATTTCGGCACGAATTTGGAACGAAATTTTCGTGCATTTTTTTCGTGTTGTCTGTTCGATGTACGAATTATTGTGTAATTTAAGCAACGACGGGCGAGAATGAATGAAAACGGGACAGCGGTTTGAATATTAAAAAAGAAAAAATGATAATAACGATGATCAGTAATTTTGCAGAAATGAAGAATTTTTTGGGAATAAGTACCGTCAGATGGGGTAATTATAATTTCGCTGTTAATTCAATGATTCACTGATTCGGTTGATGAATAAAATCTGCAACGAATTTGGAACGAAATTTTCGTGTTGTCTGTTCGATGCACGAATTATTGTGGAATTTCAGCAACGGTGGGCGACAATAAATGAAAACGGGAAAGTGGTTTGAATACAAAAAAGAAAACGATAATAACGATGATCAGTAATTGTGCAGAAATGGAGATTTAAGAAAAAATTATTAACGTCAATTGAGGTAATTATAATTTCGCTATTAATTCAACGATTCGGTTGACGAATAATTTCGGCACGAATTTGGAACGAAATTTTCGTGCATTTTTCGTGCATTTTTTCGTATCGCCTGTTCGATGTACGAATTGTTGTCGAACTTTAGGGAACAACGGGCGACAAATAAACGAAAAGCGGTTTGAATATTTTTAAAAATACAAGAATAACGATGATCATTAATTTTGCAGAAATGATGATTAAAAAAAGATATTTATCAGACGTAGTAATTACGACTTCGCAATTAATGGTGAAACACAGACACAGCCGAATTCGTCGAATCGGCTGACGAATAAATTCGCCCGACGCATCGCTCGAAACGCGCGTCGAGCGTCCGCGATTCGCGCCCGATACGAGGCCGACAGTCCGCGCGTCGCGTTTGTTCCAACGCGCGAGGCGCGCACACGCCGCAATATTTAGACTCCGCGCGCGGGCCGGTATAACCAATCTATCGATTTCTCGCCGCGCGTTTCTCCAGACAATTGAATCGTTAGTCGTGTTTGCGCTGAATAAAATATCCCGTGTATGCCGCTTAAATCGATGTAATAATTCACCGCCCACCGGGCGATACACACAGCTCGACGCAACAACAGCCGCTATTCCGGCGCGGCGCGCACGAAATATTTGTCGCCACGAAACCATTTTCGAAAACCACGAAAATGACGAGGAATAAAAAAAAATCGGATTTCCGTCGGCGCGCCTCTCGAATTCCCCGACTAAAGTACACAAATCTCTCGATAATTTATCACGGCGTCCGCCGCGCCACGTCGACCCAATCAATTTTATTCCCAACCCGAATATTGCCACATCGAAGCGCCGTAAAAGCGTCTCACGAAAAAAAAAAAAAGCCATCGAATTCCAGTTGCAGGGCGCCTTTTGAATTTCGTGAGGCAAAGTGTCCGGGCTGTCGCCTCTCGAGTGGAGTGCAGGGGGGGGAGAGGGGGGGGGGAGGGGGGACGAACGAACGAACTCAGCGTAGGGCACGAGAGAAAAATGGTGCCGAGTGCGCGTCGCCCGCGTCTTGGAGGGAAAAGACGTGCGGCGCGTTTTTCCATTTACGTGCTTATAACGCGAGCGCGCGCGATCTTTGATGCTTGGAAAAATTATTAATTCCGGGCACTTTGGCGCCCGCGAAGTTGGGCTTAACGCGGGCGTCGCGCACTCGTCGCTCTCCTCCTCCTTCCTCCTCCTCTCGGCACTCGTGCGAACGAGAATTCTCGCCACGCCTCGCCGATTACAAACGTTTTCCGCCGACTGCGGTCGCGAGTCGCGTCGAGGACCTTTGAGTACTGCCGCGCCGTGAAAATATATAGAGTGCCACGCATCGCGCGCGCCACGGAAAAATATGAAAAGTCTTCGGAATACGAGAGAAAAAGAAAATAAAAAAAAATAAGAATTAAAAAAAAAACCTCTGGGTATTAATAAATAAAACTCGAGTTTATGACATCGCTCGTGCGGCGTTAGAGTTCCCCCCTCTCCCCCTCCCCCCTCCACCATCCCCATCGCCTTCACTGTTCTCGGGCCCACGCACTCGACAAACTACTCTGCGTAATTAATCCCGGTGTAATTTATCCTGTCATAGCGTCTATTTCGAGTATACACACATATATATATACATGGCATATATATATACACGATATATACATATATATATACAAAAGTGTATACATATATACAGCAGAGAAAACGTAATAATAATTATCTCCCGGGGGCAGCGTAGTGGCATTAACAATGTCAGCGCTGTGCTTTTCGGTTTCGAGGTTCCAATTTCAACGGTTGTACGGCCAGCGGGTAGCGTCGGTCGTCTCCCCTCCCCCCCCTCTTCCCCCTGCTTCGTCCCACCCGCTCTCGCTGGGCCTCGCATTGTAGTCATTACGGTCTCTGTCGCCGAGGTGCTCGAATCTGCCTCCCCCCTCCCCCTCCCCCCGTCCCCCTCCTGCCCAGCGCCCGCCCAGTGGTACACCGAAATTATAACAATTTCGTCGGTACCGCGCAATTAACGCTCGGGCCACTGTTACGCGAGAGGTCCCGCTTCAATTATCGAGTAACGCGGCGCGCGGCGGCGGCGGCGGAGAGAACTCGATATTACGAAAATTGTTTCCACAATGTGCGCAACGGTCGAGCGGGGGGGGGGGGCGAGGAGGGTGAGGAGAGGCTATTGGCCGAAATCGGGAGTCGGACGCGCCGCGACACACGTCGGAGGCTCTCCTCGGAGGTTCCTACGGAGCGAGAGCCATCGGATCGTCGTTTCATAAATCCCAAGACGGCCATAGGGCGCCAGGTGCTGCGCTTCACGTCCTTGCCCTTTCGGGGCTCTTACGGGCCGCTCGTGTGTGCGTCCGGTTCGGTAGGACACGTCCGTGTGTATATCCGTGTCTCAACACGAAAAGTCTCGTGTGGGTACGGTGGAGATGAGCCCCGTCGAGGGACCGCCGAGCGGCCCCTTCGTTTCGTGTGGCAGCCGAGAAAACGATCGTCCGTCGCGCGTTTTCCCTCCCCGCCTTTATGCCTCCCAGGTATACGCGCGATTTCGTTTGTTCGGCTTTCCTTCCATTCTCTCGCTCTCACACTCCACTCGCCCGACGCTCGAGTTCCGCCGCTGCTGCTCGACGAAATGAATCTCGGCTCAGCCTTTTTCTTCTCTTTTTCCTTCTTTTTTTCTGCCCCCCTTTCTCTCTTTCTTTCTTTCGTTTTTCGCCGGGCCCGCGTAATACGTAGCTCGGGGCGGTTGTTTACTCGGCGAGCAGCGAGCGCGCCCGATAAGAGACGCCGGTTCGTCGACCTTGACGGCAGATTCTAATCAGCCAATGTCAAATATTGTTCTAACGCGAGCGCGATCGTCGGGGGACCAATCAAGCCGCGACGCTCGACGCCGCGCGCGGGGCTCTCTCGATGTGCCTCTGCGTGTGTGTGGGTTATGTGTGCCTAAGGCGCACGGAACGGACCCGCGAACGGCGCGTTTCGGGTTTAGCCGTCTCGCTCGGTCGCCTCGCGAAACGCGAACAAAGGAGGAGGATCGAAGCCGCGGGACGCGGAGACGAGTCCGCGGGGTAGAAGGCGAGAAACCGCGAGAGAGCGAGAAAAAAGGGGCACAAGGACCCCGCGAGTGTCGCAACGCAGTCGCGAGAGAAAAAGAAGAAAAAAAACACGAAAGAAATACGTCGACAAATTGCAGTGAGTTGCTGTACAAACCTTCCGACGGGATCCTCGCACTTAAACCGTGTGTGAAATAAAGGCAACTGAAAGGAACCTCGGGGCTTCTGGGCGTCCAGATCGAGGAGATCACACGCAAATCACATAATGCACCACACGAAACAAACGCGAGATATATTTGCCGCGCACTGCACTCGTCTTTATATACGTGTTTTATTGCTCTCCTCTCCCTTCCTCACGGTTACACCCGGGACACGGTATATATACTCGGTGTATATTTACGAAATAAACGCGTCGCGCACCGAACGCCGCGCGTTTGTACGTGACGTAAAAAAAACACACTCTCGTTGCACACCTCGCTCGTTTCGCGAATCGAAACAACAAAACAATTCGTCGTCGGGCACCGAATAGACGATAGAAACGGCGCGCAGTGAGAGACAGAGAGGCGGAGGCAGCGGGGTCTGCGGTCCACCTGGCTGGGACTCGCTGAACGAACTGATGGACAGCGGATAGACGTAACGTAATAGGCAAAAGCCGGTGACCGAGCCGCCGGTAGGGCGAGCGGGGCGCTTCGGTCGATGGTGGGGGGGACGGCGGCGGCGGCAGCGGCGGCGGCGGCGATAAGAGCGAAGAGTGGGGAAAAGAAACAAGAGGCGGCGAGAGGAGGGTGGGGGGAGAGAGAGGAGCGCGGAGTATAATATAATAACGTCGAGACGTCGCGACGCTAGACGTCGATCACGTCGCGGCTGCTGCTGCTGCTGCTGCTGCTGCTGCTGTTTCTTCTGCTTCCGCTGCTGATCCCGATGGGCACTTTTTCGTTCTTGGCATAATCAGCGTATCTCTCGTCCCGGGCGGCTCTCATACGCCTCGCGTGTGTCGTCGTCGTCGTAGTCGTCGTTCCTCGGGCATGCGATATTTCCACGGGGATCACACAGGTCGGGCGCGACGCGGGACGGGCGTAACCAACAAGCGTGCGCGCGCGCTTCGCGCGATACGCGCGACACACAGTGCTCGGGTGGTCGCGGAACGAGAGTAGTGAGTATTTCTCGGTAATGTTTCTCTGGTGCGTTGATAAAAGCGGGGAGAACGCGCGGGCCTCTCTCGCCGTGCGGAGCCGAGCGAGCCGGTGCCGCGCTCGCTGGCTCGATAACAATGGCGTCGAATCGGCCGCGGCGAGACGCGCGAGCGGCAGGACGAGAGAGAGAGAGAGATAGAGAGAGGAACAGAGAGAGAGAGAGAGAGAAGGAAGGACACGGTGCGGAGGACAGCGAGGACGACAGCGCGAGAGCGCGGTTAACGTTGCCGAACACGCCGGCTAGTCGAACGCACCGGTAGGACGCGCAGCACAGGCAGCCTGATCGCGCGAGCATACATCCGACTCCGGCCGAGCGACTGGGTACTGGCTGGTGTACCCACGGCCTGTGGCTCCGCTGGCGCTGCCGCTTGTCTCTCTCTCTCTCTCCTTGCTCTCCTCTCTCTTCTCTGTCTCTATCTCTCTCTCTATCTCTGTCTCTCCCTCTCTCTCTCTGCCCCAGAGTACGAAATAAACGTATCTCCCTCTCTCTTTCTCTCGCTCCCGCGGCGCATTCCCCCTCCCTCCACGAGCTTCAGCGCCGCTGCTCCCGTCTCCCTCCCGCTCTCGCTGGCGCTCGTGGATCCTCGCGCTCGCTCGGATTTCGGCTCCCCCCACCCCCTGCGCTCCCCCGGTATACATCTGTCCGTCCCGCTCGCTCTCTCGACACGCGTTACCGGCATCCGAGTGCCACTGGAATGGGGCATGTAACGCGGAGAGAGGGAGAGGCGAGCGAGGGAGCCAGCGGGCTCCACAGTCAGGTGGTGGGGGAAGCTCGGCTGGTGGTGGCAGCGGCGGTGCGGACCCCGCCGCCGCCGCCGCCGCTGTAGCCGCCGTGGGCGCCGCCGAGTGGGGGGAGCGAGGCCGACGAAACGAGCGTTGGCAACGCGGGAGAAACAGAGCGCGTTGTGACCCACGAGGTTGAGAGCTGCGCGGCCGCGACTCGGCAGGGGGCGCGAGGGACGCGGACGGTGAATTAGCGAATGCAGAGAAGCGAGAGGAAAAAGTTTACGTGCCGGTGGCGCAGAAGAGAGCGAGCGAGGCGCGGGACGCGGCGGCAGCGGCGGTGGCGGAGTGCGCGGTCAGTGAATGCGAGCGAGATCGAGATATACACGGGCGACGCGCGGGGGGCGCGAGGGGCCACCGAGTATCGCCGAGTGTACACGGTATATAACCCCTGTGTGCGGAATCAGGGGAGGAAACAGCCGCGGGCGAGGGTAGCGAGCGGCGTGGGAGGGGAGGGAACGAGGAGCGAGTCGCGCGCGCACGCTCGGCGAGCGTCGCGCGTGAGGCGAGCGAGAGAGAGAGAGAGATAAAGCGAGTCGGGCGAGCGGAGCGGGAGGGAAGCGGGGTGGGGGGAAGGAATACGAGGGCAGCCGAAAGCTCGCGAAGCCGGACGACGGGCGGGCAGGGCGTCGCTCGATCGCTGCCGCAAACCGCTTCGGGCTTTCCCGGAAGCCCTCGGCCGTGTCGCCGCAGGTATAAAGGAAGAGAATTTACTGGCACGTGCGCCAGATGAAACTGGCGCTATCTGTCGGCACGCTCGCCCGCCCGATCATCTGGTTGCGGCTTTCACCGGGTCGGGCGGATGGATCATCTCGGCTGGATATGGAGATGCGACGCTCTGTATATATTTCGTGGGGTTGTCTCTCTGCGTGTGGGTGAGAGAGAGAGAGAGAGCGGGATGTAGGGATGCGCGTAACGCCCGGCGTATGGATCGTCGCGATCCAATCGACCTCCCAACGCTCGGCTATTCTACACGCTGACGACTCTACAGGTCGTATACGATAATCCCTGCATATGCAGATTTGATTTGCATTCGTCATACGATCCCTTTGCATACCGCCCGCACGCTCGACGGGCTCTCTCCGTGTACGGTTGGACTCGATCGCTCGATGTTTGTGTTTAGTTTTTCTTTTTGTTTGCTTTGGATCTGAATTGCGTTTTGATTTTTTTTTTTTTTTTCACCTTTTTCTTTCTTTATTTTTTGCAGGTGTTATAGAAATTATGGGAGACTCGCGTCGAGTAAACAGCGGAACGCGGAAGTTGGTGGATGTAAATTGAGGCTCTGTTTTATCGATGCGAAAGTTTTGGATTCCTGGTGAGCGGAAAGGGGTCGAGATTGCGGAAAAAGGGCGATGCTTCGGGCTCTGCTCTGTAACTTTCGATTCACCGCCCGGGCTCGGAGCTTCGCGTTTTTTCTCCCCCCTCCCCTTCCGAAACCTCAGTCGTTTACCGGCGAAGTTGGTCGAAAAGTTTTTTTTTTCGCGTTCCACGTTCCTCTCGCAAACCCGTCGCGAGCGCGGATTTTTCGTGTATCGCCCTGAGGAGCGAGGCTGACCCCCCCGTCGCTCGGTCGGTAACCGAAAACTGCAATCCGAAATTCTTCGCCGCGGTGTCGCGTCACCCGGCGGGGGTGGCGCCGCGATATAACGAAGCGTCAGCACCACCCGAGCGAGTCGATGGATCGATTACGAGAGAGCGAAAAAAAAGAAAGAAAAAGAAATAGAAAAACGAAAAAACCGGTAAGTATTAGATGAGAAAATATTTACGAAGAATGGGAGAAAAAAAGGGAGAAGAGGGGGCAGAGAGAAAAAAAAAGAAATAATAATTCCACTCGTTTTCGCTCTAATTTGCAGCTCGCAGCCGCTCGCGGAGAGCGACGACGAAATTGCTCGCCGTGCTGTGAAATCCGGAGGAAGAAAGCCCGAAAAAAACGAAGCGTGGGTGGTTGTCGAGGAATCAACCCTTCGGCGTGTTCGTGAATGGATCGCACGGGGGAGGCGGCGGCGCTCCGCGCGCGCCCGGCAAGTGGGATTCGAGAATCGGAGATGCTGATCGTTAGCGGGAACCGCCGTGCGCGCGATTATCCCGCGCTCCGATTCCTTCCGAGCACAATTTTTCGCATTGAAAAATTGTGCACTCTCCGCGTCTCCCGGAGGATTCGCGCGCGCGGCGCGTCTGAATGCGAGTGGGAGAGGCGCACGCGCGCGCCTCATTAAAGGCGACGAGAGGCTTCGCGCCGCTGTGCATCTCCTCGCGAGCGTGACTTCCACGTACCACCACCACGAACAACCGCGCGGGCGCGCGAAATATATATAAAGAAGAGAGACTGCGCCGCGTCTTGGGCCGGAACCGCCCGAGAGCACCGATGATCAGAGGGAAAAGTGTTTTAGGACCTCGTATATCTGTCGCCGGCGACGACGGCTGAGAGGGAAGAAATGAGGACAAAAATTGAGCTCGGGAAAGCTGACAACTATTACAGTATTAAGTTGGCTCGTTGTACTTGTCAGTGGGGTCAATTGCAACGTCTATTGAACTTTCGCGATTTACACTGTGGAAATCGCGAGAATTCAATTTTTATTGAGACTTCGAACGTCAGACAAAAATATTAATATAGCGATGAGAAATTTTTTGCAGCGGTAACTGCAAATTTGAAATGTCGCTGAAAATAAATTTTCAACGACAAAAATAATAATAATAATAAATAATAATTAAAGTAAAATTAAATAATAAATAAATCATAAAAATCGTAATGAAAGTAAAATTATATAATAAATAAATAATAATAAATCATAATTAAAGTAAAATTAAATAATAAATAAATCATAATAAATAATACATTTTCAGCGAGAACAAAAAATTCGTCAATACAACAATCGATTTATTATCACTCCCTGATCATTTTTCTCCGTGAAAAATAAATTTTTGTAACCCGAATTTCCAATCGAAAAGCCTCGGATGAAAGTATTTATCGTGTTTTCGGATTCCATCTCAACAATTGAACTCCCGTCTGGCCAGTGATTTAGAGATACCACAGCGATCAGAAACGCTGATATCGCAATTGATTTGTCTCTCTATTATCATTATTATTAATGCAGTCGTTATAATCCTCATTTCTCTCTCTCTCTCGATTGCCACTCTCAAATAATTTATCTCCCCGCGCGTCTCGCAGTCCTCCAACTCATATTCTAATGCATCCGCCGCGCAATCCCGAGTTCATCTCCAGCCGAGCGAGAGGAGAGAAGCCCGGGTGGCGTTTTATTGAAATGAAAAATAATTAGTCGCGTCTATCCCCTCCCCCACCCGCGTTCCGCGTTCGGGATTTCTAATTTCGACGACTACGCATGTTTTCTTCGCATATACGACATGCAGCTCCCGCAGTCGCGCCGAACTCTCGAGAGTCGCGAGTAATATTTGCTCGCGCCCTTGTTTGCGCGACTCGGTGAGAGCGCGCGAGCGCGTCGACCGTCCCCCAGGCACGTAGGTTCCAACCCGAGTCACGGTTCAGCCCTCGCTGTATGTGTGGCTCTGTGTCTGTTATACGCCATGACCGTGCGGCAGGGAGGACGAGGGAGAGAAAGAGAAAGAGAGACAGAGGGACGGACAGAGAGGGAAAGCGACACCGAGGTTTAAATATTTAAATTCCATTTTTTTTTAAATACACCGAATATCCAGCCGGCGTATAGCTGTATCCGTATCAAGCTACGGTGTGGCGCACAGCAGAGGGCGAGTGGATTCTGACGGGTACGAGCGGTATACGTATATAACGCCGGGTTCCCCGTGTACCCCGCTCGTCGTGCGTTCGAGGCGAGGGCGGAAATGGGGGAGGACGCGGCCAAAAAGTCGAAAGTGCCCTTTCGCGAAAAGGGAAACGAAGCGCGAGCTGCCGGGGGGACAACGAAAAAGGCGGCTGCGCCGCGAAGCGCGGAATAAGGCGAGAAAGCCGCGAAATTATGATAAGTGATGCTGTAATCACGGCATACGTTTCGCGAGAAAAAGCCTCGCGTGGAAGGCAAACCGCGAGCGGGGTGTCGACCCTCCGCGGCTGGATGCGCGGGGCGTGATGGCAACGTGGGGCAAGACGGGACGGAAAATCGTGACGCATCGACGGCGACGAAATGGGCCAAAATTATTTTTGTGCGGATTTTTCTCTGACTTCGTTCGAGAGAAAAGTTTGTAACGAAGAGAATGCCGGAAGACGGAAGGCCGTATCTTGATTCCTGAATCTTTCACCGAATTTTAAAGTCGAACTCTCGAAAATTCAAATTTTTCCAAGGGGTATCCCTTTCTTTTTTTACAGACCTTTTATACAAACGTTTTTAACAAACTTTGAAACCTCGGACGCTCTCCGAGCTGTCAAAATTCAATAACACGATTGAAACAGCTCGTTGGTTAGCAACGAGTTGCAGGCAACAGAGAACAGCCAATCAGAGAACGAATCCCTGATAACACCAGATGGACGTCAATGTGTAGGTTTCATGTAGGAATAAAAAAGTACGCTTTTGAATGGGCAGTCTAACTTTTGCAGGCGCAATACTAAGATTAGGATCCAACAACGAACGCTTTTTTTGGACATCGTAAGCCTAAAAATGGAAACCCAGTTAGTGGACTTTAGTGTAGTAAATGCTCACAAATGGACCCTTTGGTGTTGTCAGGGAATAACATGACACCAATACTTATATCGAAAAAGCGAAATATTTTACCCACTAATTTTTTGAAGAGGATACATTTTTTGAAGAGGAATTAATGTACGAATCGGAGAAACTCAACTTAGAAAAAAAAAAATGCTGGACATCGTAAAAGGTGTTCAAAAGACAAAATCGAGTCTCCCAAAATCTCAAAATAAAAAAATCTTTTGCATATCTTTACACAATTTTTTACACAATCTTTTGTATATTAGGCAGCGGTGTCAGTTGACCCCAGTCAATCCCGATTCTTGCCAACGGCAGCGAGATGTTTTGTTTATAATATAAAACAGAGGACCATTTGTATATATCTACTCAAATACATATAGCTATATACAAAAAGCAAACGCCGCGACACCCGCGGCGTCAGCTTCGCGGTGTGCAAAAATCGCGAGACCCTTCCGGCGCGGGATAACGAATGAAGGGCCGGGAAAAAAAGAGGACCGAGCCATTCGTTTTCCCCGCCTCGCGTGGCGCGCGCGGCGCCCTCCGATCCGCTCGGGTATAAACAACAAACCGCGGTCCTCGGCCGAGTATTATGCGCTCGGGCGTGCATTACGGCGCATTCTCGCGCCCACCGCGGCTTACGGGAACAACGCGCGCGCCCTCGCTCGCGATGACGATGCAAACCTCGCGTTGCGCAAATTGCAGGCAAGACGGCAACTTGGTTCGCGGCGCCCGGGATGCTCGAAATTGTTCGGAAACTGCGCGCTTCCGGGGGCGACGGAGCCGGGCTTGAGAAGATTCGACCCCCCGCGCGTCAACAAGAATCTGCGTTGGATTCCGCGGTTCGATAGAGTCGTCTATATATATGTGCCTCTCTGTATACATATATATGTGCCTTGTGTATATAGGCGTTGGGCAAACGTCTCGACTGTTTCGTGCCTCGTAAGTGCGAATTTGTCGCCGTCAGCGCTGCAGCTGCTGCCTAATGTCGCTGATTATCTCTCGCATTATCGAAACACGTATGGCACTTCCGGACGTGTCTGTGTTGGGATGAGTGTTAGGATTTATTTGATCCTGGGTATTGAATCACCTAACGACCGGAGTATACACTATGAACAATATTAAAATAAGGAGCAGAAGCGCAAGAACAGTAATGAGAAATCAAAAAGTAACAGTAATAACATGAGTGAAAAATAAGGCGAAGCAAAAGTCACATAATAATAAACTTAGTAGTAAAAATAATAAGGCAAAACAAAAATAATGAAAAAAATAAGGCGAATAACAAGTGCGAATAACAAAGAAAGAAAATAATGATAATAATGATAATAATAATAATAATAATAATAATAATGAAAGAAATAACGCGAATAATAAGTGCGAATAACAAAGAACAGCGAAGAAGAGTGAAAAATTACAAAGCGATTGGTTGGTTCGACAGATCCAGCGGTCGTTGGCTGACGAGCAAATAACGTTTAGTCAGCTCAAACATTTATTTGAAATTAAATATTATCTAAAATATGTTCAGAAACAAATATTTTTGTTGGTCTGCTGAAATGAGGAATCGTTGAAGAGATGTAAAAAAATGTGTGTAGTCTAACAACACTTTTCTTTCAGCCAGTGATTCGCTGGATTTCGGTTGACCCAACCATCTCTTTTTCTGTGCACTGCGAAACATTTTTTAATTGTATTTTATACACCAGTGTTTTTTTTACAAAATTATTATTATACCCATATTTTTAACACCTATAGGGATATCAAATGTACCAAACGGTATATTTTATTTCCACTTCATTGGTGGTCGGGTTTACATTCGCGTGTTTTAATACATGATTTCCCAGTTTCGTAAATTTCCATGCGCCGTTGTTAAATTTTCAACAAAAGCGTATTAATACCAATTTCGTACACCGCGACTTGCGCGTTAAATTCGCCAACATTTCCATCGGTCGACACAACGTGTGGACTCACCCGGCTCGCGGAATTGATTATTAATTGCCCGAGGAATAATTCAGACATCGCAGACGCTCGTCAGGCCACACGGAGAAAAATAATCAGGCAAACCGATTGTCGAGTGACAACAAATCGATTTTTGTATTAACAAATTTTTTCATGACGCAGCAAAATTTCCAGCCATCGTAGCAATATTTTTAGCCACCACAGCAAAAGTTTTCTTATCACTCCGTTAATATTTTTTCTCTGTGGCAAATAATGGAAAAAACTATGGAAAAAGTGTCCCAAGGTACCCGAAAATTTGTTATTATCACTCCGTTAATATTTGTCTCTGTGCAAATAATGGAAAAAGCTACCTAAAAAAGTGTCCCAAGATACAAAAAAAAAAAATTATTATCACTCCCTTAATATTTCTCACTGTGCAAATAATGGAAAAAGCTATCGAAAAAAGTGTCTCGAGACACCCGAAAATTTGTTATTATCACTCCGTTAATATTTGCCGCTGTGCAAATAATGGAAAAAGCTACCTAAAAAGTGTCCCAAGATACCAAAAAAAAAATTTATTATCACTCCCTTAATATTTCTCACTGTGCAAATAGTGGAAAAAGCGATGGAAAAAAGTGTCCCAAGATCCCAGAAAAATGTTTATTATCACTCCGTTAATATTTGTCTCTGTGCAAATAATGGAAAAAGCTACCTAAAAAAGTGTCCCAAGAAACCCAAAAAAAATTTATTACCACCCCCTTAATATTTCTCACTGTGCAAATAATGGAAAAAGCTATCGAAAAAAGTGTCTCAAGATCCCCGTCCGTCCCTCGGCGACTTTCCCACCGAAACTTCTCGTGAAAAATTCGCTCCCGCGAAAATTATGGAAAACCCGTACACACCGAGCGTTTACCATTTCCCCGAGTCATCTCGGGCCGCGAGTGCGAGGAGAAGATTTGCCAAAGGTACAAAACGCGGGGTGCGTCATAAATTCGCGACCGCGGGCGCCCGTTATATATACATTTTTCCCTCGAAACCGGCTGCGGGAGTTTACACGGCTTCCTCGCGCGGCTATTTTCCATAATCGTGTAGCGTACAGAGTATCAGGAGGACCCGGCAGCGGCGTCGCGACGCCATACATTATACGGTCTCTCTCCCTCTCTCTCTCTGTTTCTCTCCCTCGACTTTCCTCTCCCGGGCCGCGGCTCGGCCAGTTTGTCGAACGAGTTCAACAGGACGTGCGGTAACTCGTCTCGCTCGTTCCTACATGGCGCTCGGTGTATCCAACAGGCGCCAGACTAAACGGCTGTCCTGCTATGGTCAATGGACTTTGGAGCGCGAGCCACCCGATCGGAAAGCTCGTTTCCATACCTACCCTGCCCCCCTCGACCCCCTCGACCCCCTCGGCCCCCTCGGCACCCCCCTCGATACGTGGCTCATCTCATCCGCGCTACGCGCATTGCGTTCGACAGCCTCCGCGCGATCTCACCGCGCGCTCGCCGATAAACCCTCCGAGCGTCGTGATACGAGTGAGTGAGAGAGAGAGAGAGAGTGAGAGAGATTCGTGCGTAGCGCGAGATATACGCGCGTCACGAGCAAGGAAACGCATTCGACGAGAAATTAAGATCGTATTACGGCGCCGGTGACGAATTTCGCGGTGTCCATGGTGTGTGTCTCCGAACTGTACGGCTGCGTTTAATGACGAAATTTGCAGTACGCGGTAAGCACGAGATGCGCGCGTTTCGGTGTCCTGATGGGCAGGCGATGACGACGCAATTATTGACGGTGGTGATTTTGGTTCTTCGAAATCGGTTCAAGTTGTAATTTTTTAAGGGTGCGGCAAATTATTTTCTGTATTTATTCGCAAAACAAGTTTTTCTATATAATAAAATCTTTTTATATAAATTTGAAATCATATTTTTCTATAATAAAATCTGTTTGTAAAAATATAAAATCATATTTTTCTATAATAAAATATATTTGTAAAATTATAAAATCATATTTTTCTATAATAAAATCTTTTTGTAAAAATATAAAATAATGTTTTTCTATAATAAAATCTCTTTATAAAAACATAAAATCTTGTTTTTCTACAACAAAAGCAAAGCATTTATTCGCAAAAAAAGTTTTTGCGTATAAGAAAATTTCTTTATTTAAGTATGAAGTCATATTTTTCTATAATAAAATCTATTTGTAAAAAATATAAAATCGTATTTTTCTATGATAAAATCTTTTTGTAAAAATATAAAATCATATTTTTCCATAATAAAATCTCTTTGTAAAAATATAAAATAATATTTTTCTATAGTAAAATCTCTTTATAAAAACATAAAATCATATTTTTCTGCAACAAAATCTGTATATAAAAATAAGAAAAATGTTTTCCAGTCTTTCGTCTGTCGTTAGCGTTGACCATAAAACGTGAACGAAATGCAGAGAAAATTTCATGCAAATGATAATAAGGACACTAAAATCAATAATTGTTGTCAATTGTTTAAGCAGAGGTTCACAAAAGAAAAACAAAAAACACGTTGATATTATCCTTGCGTAAGAATGACATTCAATTAAAAACAAAAATTCGATTGCCCCCGACTTTGTTGCCTCGGGATCGCGCTCGAGAGGCGCGAAAACCCGGAAAACTCTCAAAAACGCTCGAAACTAATTTGAACCTCGTTTGCCGCAGTTTTTGCGAAACTTCGGCCTCGCCGACGCCGCGCGCGCGGGCGGCGCACCCGGGCCGCATTTGTACATAAGTCATACATCACTCTCCGACCCCTGACGATGCTAGGCAAACTTGTGCTACGTCCCGCGCTCGATCCTCGCACGTACCCAACACCACATGTATTTAACTGCAACGGCAAAATACAGCTACACGGTTTTTCTTTTTTTTTCTTTTTTTTTTTTGCCCCGACCTCGCCCTCGCTCTTTTTTTTTCGGGCAATGCGGTTCTTGTTTATTTCTTCCGTTTTGCTTTCGGTTTGCAGGACGCGGCTCTCCGCCCCCCTTCTGCTCTTTTTCTCTCTATCCCCCTCGCCAACCCCCTCCACCTCCCCCTCCCCCCGCGCGCTATGCGCCCCAGGAGGAGATGTGAGTTCTTTCCCGTCCGCGATGTCGGTGATGTTTCTGGAGCCGCTGCCGCTGCCGGCACGTACCGACCGTTTGAATTCGTAATTGCGACTGAAGACAGACACGTATGCGCGGGATACATACGTGAAATAGTAAAAAGAAGGGTTCAAGGTCCGCGGGATGGACGAAAAAAAAGGGAGATCGGCGTCTGTGTGATGAATAAAATTGTGTGTGAGGGAAACAAAAAAAGATAGATAGATATAGTTTGAAATGCCCTAGTTAACTTTGGGGCAACGATCAGTACAAACATGATCGACGAATTGAAAAAAAAAAATATATATATATAATATGAAAAATATCACACGACAAAATATCACACGACAAAATATCACACGACTAAATATCACACGACAAAATATCCCACGACAAAATATCACACGACAAAATATCCCACGACAAAATATCCCAGGACAAAATATCCCACAACTAAATATCCCACGACAAAATATCCCACAACAAAAATATCCCGCCTCAAAATATCCCCCGACAAAATATCCCACGACAAATATCCCGCCTCAAAATATCCCCCGACAAAATATCCCACGACAAAATATCCCGTGACAAAATATCCGACGACAAAATATCCGACGACAAAATATCCCGCGACAAAATATCCCCCGACAAAACATCCCCCGACAAAATATCCGACGACAAAATATCCGACGACAAAATATCCGACGACAAAATATCCGACGACAAAATATCCGACGACAAAATATCCGACGACAAAATATCCCGCGACAAAATATCCCCCGACAAAACATCTCCCGACAAAATATCCGACGACAAAATATCCGACGACAAAATATCCCGCGACAAAATATCCCCCGACAAAACATCCCCCGACAAAATATCCTACGACAAAATATCCCCCGACAAAACATCCCCCGACAAAATATCCTACGACAAAATATCCGACGACAAAATATCCCGCGACAAATGACCGTGTGATATTTTGTCACAATTAACATGTGAGTTGAAACAACTTTACTAAAGTAGAGATACAGAAAAAAAGGCAGACAGATACAGAGAGAAAAGAGAGTAAAAAGAGACAGATAGAGACAGAGAGAGAGAGAGCTAGGGATAAAGAGAAAAGGTCACATGTACGTGTGGTACACGAGAAAGCGAATTCTCGCGCGCACACTTTCCGAAAATTGCACGAGGCAAACATTGAGAATTTAGCCCCAGGAGCTTGCGGAAACCAAGTGGACGTTTTAAATAAGATATTTCTTCAGACGTCGGTCCTTGACTCGCTCTCACTCTCTCTCTCTCTCTTTCTCTCTCTCTTTCTTTCTCTGTCTCTTCTTCTCCGCGCGACTGTGCCACGAGCTCCGCTCGCGCTTCGAGCCCGGCGACGAGTTTTCACGGGGCGCACGGCGAGTCCCCCGCGCGACGAACGCGAACTCGCGCGGGGGCCACTCGAGTTTGCTAAACTCCCTTCGCTCGTCGTGTTCCACCGCCTCGCGCGCGCTCTTTGCTCATCCTTTTTCCTTCTTTTCTCTTCATTCACAGTGTAAACCTTGTAACTCGTCGCTGTCGTACGCATTTATAAATTCTTTAAATCACCGACGGGGCATGTGGACCGAGAAAACGGCTCGCACTTCCCCCCCGTCGTCGTTCCTATTCGCCGTTCGACCTGTTGGTGTTTCTCGTGGCCTCGCGCAATCTCGTTAATGGCCACGAGAAAGATCGCGACGTCCCTTTTCGCCGAGACACGACGATTTTTAGGGTCTCGGGCGTTCTTGGATGCGCTTGTTTTGCGTTAGACGGCGGTACAAGATTTTTTTTTTAATTACCCTTAATGTCATCGTGTCAGATAAAATGATTTAAAAACAAACAACAGTTTGGAAAAATCGTTCAAATTGTCTCTCAAATATTCGGCAAGTCGTTGGAATCACAATATTTTTTTTTTGTTAAGATCCTAGTTGGACGTTTCGCTAAAAATTACGTTTTTGAGTAAATTGGCCCATTGGCGCGCTTTCCCAGTTGATGTTGCATTATTTTTATTTTTATTTATTTTATTTTATTTAAAAAAAAAAAAATTTATAAAAAAAAATTATTTTTATTTTTACTTTTTTCAAAAAGTTTGCAGACCCCATCCGATAGGAAATCTCCCGTTGATTCCAAAAAGTACCATTGTTTGCGCCAAAAATCGAAAATTCGACGAGAAAAACGCGAGAAATGATTTTTTATAAACCAAATTTCGCGAAATTCCGCGACTTGACAGGTAGCTATTTTTTTATCGTCGACTGATGCTGGATTTTTTCTGATAAAAGAAATGCTCAAATAATATACGAATTTATCCAATTTCCATGCTAAAACAACCGCCACGAAATTTTCGTAGTTCCCGAAAACACGCTCACTAGTCGAGAAATCTAAAATCCAACCATAAATACGATCGCACCCACCCAACAATGAGCAGTTATCAATTCAAAGTTCCCGAGACTCTCACGTTTTCTCCCCGCGTCGCCCGTCGCCCAGCGAGCGGTATTTTCAATAATTTCGTGCTTTTATTTTTTTTACACGTGTCTCCCACTTGCTTTTTTCCATCCGATAGGAAATTTCCCGCTGATACCAAAAAGCACCATTGTTTGCCCGAAAGATCGAAAATTCGACGAAAAAATGCGAAACAAGTTTTTTTAACCCAAATTTTGCCAAATTGACAGACTTGACAGATAGCAATTTTTTTATCGTAGACTATGCTAGATTTTTTCTGATAAAAAAAAAATCCTCAAACGCGAGATTATCCAATTTCCATGCTAAAACAACCACCACACAATTTTCGTAGTTCCCGGAAACACGCTCACCATAGTCGAGAAATCTAAAATCCAACCATAAATACGATTGCACCCACCCAACAATAAGCAGTTATCAATTCAAAGTTCCCGAGACTCCCACGTCGCCCCCCGCCCGGCGAGCGATATTTTCAATAATTTCGTGCTCATTTCCCAAGACTCCGGGTGCGACCTTTAATAACACCCGCGATATCACCTACGCGCCCATTGTGTCGTCCTATCGTGGATCCTCTCGCGCCATCCGCACACACACGGCCACAGTGATTCACCGTGGCTGCGCGCGTTGGGCGTCGTATAATGCGCCGTGAGTTCACGACTTCCGGTCAGAGAGGAGCATAGTAGCTCGTGAATCCACGATACGGGATAAAGCCGACCGAACCATCGCGGAGCCAGCCAGCCGAGAGAGCAGCGTGCAACACCCGAGGCTCCGATACTGAATGGAGAGTGACTCATTTTATATCCATTTTACGGTCGCGAGAGATGCACATACAGATATAACGCGACCGGCGCGTTAACGCAAAGAAATAACACACGAAATATAATATATTACGTGGGCATATAAATATACGACGTGCGGCCGGGCGAGAAATAAATTATATCTCGTTACGGAGCTCTCTGTCTCGCTCCGTTATACACTGCGAGCCGTGTATAACGTCGCCCGTTTGTCGCCGCGTCTCCTGTAACACGGAAAAACGTATCGAATGGGCGGGAACGCGCGCGCGACGATAACGCACAGCGCAAACCTGACAGGACTAAGATTTATACGTCGGGGGCTCCCGCGCGGCTTGCGGAAGCTTTTTTTTCCGTTCTTCTCGCGCGACGAGAGTCTCGTGTCAATGCGAGTGTCTCGGCGGGTCCGTCGAGAGACGTCAGATACTCGCCAAGACGTGCACACTACATATACGGTATATGATGTATTGTGCTATGCGTTGAAGTGGGGAATATGGACCGCGGTGCGAATGTAAAAAAAAATGTGCGGGTCAAATGGACCAGTATGTGGCGGTGAAGAAGAGACTCCAAAATATTTCCATGTCTGGTTGATTTTTGTGGTCCCTGGTGGAGAGTCTGTGGCTTTGAATTCGGCGCTAGTTAGAGCCTGGTCAGAACCGCGCTGGCCCCGCCAGGGCTCGACGACACGGACTACGACAGAAATCGTAGATCCGGTTCCCGACCGAAAATCGCCAAACTCGACCACCATTTTTTTTCTTTTAAAAATATCGACTTGTAACCTATACCATCATTCTCAAGTCGCATATTCTACCCCCGAAAACACTGGTTATTAACCTTTTTTTAATCGATTTTGAAAAAAATATTTTTTTAGCGACGAAAAATAGTACATTGTGTGACTAGTGCGCGAAGTAGGCGATTCACGACGAGTGTGAACAGTGCGCGAATAAAATTCGCGCACTGTTCAGAGTGTGCGAATAAATTCTCCAATAACATGTGAAAATCGACTACTTCGCGCCTGCTACGCAGGCACGAGAAGACGAACTTCGCACGCACATATGTCAAAAAATATTTTTTCTGTCAGAAATCGTAGATCCGGCTCCGGACCGAAAATCGACCCCAATTATTTTTCTTTTCAAAATATCGACTTTTAACCTATACCATCATTCTCAAGTCGCATATTCTACCCCCGAAAACACTGCTTATTAACCTTTTTTAATCGATTTTGAAAAAAATAATTTTTGGCGACTTTTTTTTTGTCAGCAATCATAGACCCGGCTCCGGGCCGAAAATTGCCAAAATCGACCTGGGAAATTGTACTTTTCGAAATATCACCTATAATAGGCTAATCAATTTTGCGCTTCTGCGCTCTTATAAAGCTTTAAAAGTTTACGGGTGCTGCCGTGCCTGTCCTTATCGAATTTTTCAAATTGGACACCGCCATGGCTTGACCAGAGCCCGACTAGCGTCGAATTCAACGACACCACGGCGACTTTCTATACCACGGACTATGAATACCTAACAGAAACTAGTCAGGACGTCTGTAGCCCCGCCAGGGCCTGACCAGGACCCGACTTGGGTGCCAACAAGGCCCAAGACAGCCACTCCTTATGCCAAATTATGTATAAGATTTATCACCATAGAAGCAGCTGATACAGCACTGTATAAATACAGGTCCATATTCCCCACTTGAACGCTATACACGCCGCGCGTCTGTATAAAATATGTTACCTATATATCTATCGCACGAACGTGACGGCCGCACGGAAGTTGGTTTACCTCGTTGCACCGGTGCCCAGCACGCGCACCTCGCTCATCTCTCGGCGACAGTAGCGCCGGGCACTTTTAATGGAATACGTAGTCGCCGCGCGAGCCGACGAAACTGATGGATCGATCTGGGTTCGGCAGGCTCGGCCGCTTGACACGTCCTGCGTCTTCGTCGCGACGACGGTGATGGAAAACAATTTGATATACCGGTTAATTCACCCTGATAAAGCACGTAAATAATAGACGCCCGGGGATACGTATATAGACTGTGCGGTCCATCTCTATCTCTATTTTGCACAACGCGTTCCTTTCTTTTCGTCTACGAGGCGTTCACGCGACTGTTGACCTTCACCTCGAGTCGAGTCGGATATTCAGTCACGGAAAAATCACTGACACGATTTTCGTTTTTTTTTTGGTAATACAAAAAATCCCGAAAAATCTTGAATCCGAAAATCAAAAAGTCCGAAAATCAAAACGTCTGAAAATAAAAAAATCCGAAAATAAAAAATCCGAAAATCTTGAATCCGAAAATTAAAAAATCCGAAAATCTTGAATCCGAAAATTAAAAAATCCTAAAATAAAAAAATTCGAAAATCTTGAATTTCGGAAATTTGATTTCCGGTAAAAAAAAAAGTGAAAATCAACGACTGGACATTTTTCGCGGATATCGACTTTTGGCTCATTATATAGTTTAATCATATAAAAAATCTTCTTATCGCTCTTGCTAATTAATTACGTACCGCAAGCGACCCCTATTATCATTCTCGAGTCGCATTTTTTATCGCTGAATGTATTTTGAGTATAAAAAAAAATATGTCCACGTATTTCTAATCACAGATTTACCAAATCCGATTTCCGGTTTACCAAAATCGTGTATCACTTTTTTTTCAATCCAAGACGAAACTGACGGATCGATCCGGGTTTGGCAGGCTCGACACGTCGCTGCGTCTTCGTCGCGGCGACGGTGACGGAAAACAATTTGATATACGCCGGTTAATTCAGCCTGATAAAGCACGTAAATAATAGACGCCCGGAGAGACATAGACCGCGTAGTCCATCTCTATCTCCGCCTCTGTTTCCCTCCGGCGTTTTCCACCCCCTCGCGCGGTGTAATATTCAGAAAATAATTAATGCGTGCGAACTCATGCAGAAGCGGCGTCGCCGCGCCACCGCGGCGGAAGGAGAGGCGGCCGAGAACACGCGTATTCGGAGCGAGGGAGAGGGAGCGCGGGGCGTGTGCGGCGCTGCACACGAAAAAGATCTAATCGCCGTCGCGTCATAAATTCTTAAGGCAAAACGTGGCCGCTCGCGTTCTCTATCTCTCTCTCTCTCGGTTTATTTGCTATTCATGAGTAATATACAGGTCAGCGACGGCGCGAGGCGGCCGGCCCGGTGCATAGCGACGCTGCCGGGCCAGACCCGGATCGGCCGGGAATCCGCTTTCAGGTCGCCCCCGAAATACGCAGCGCGAGCGTCGTAAGCGTCGTCATTGAATCGTTAATAATTAAGTAATTACTCTCGATATGGGCGGGCGAACGGCTATAGGCCGCCCCCCCCCCCCGCGTCGCGTGTGACGTATATTTATGTGTGTGTATTATATACAGATATTATGTATATGGGGAATTTCAGGTCAGTTGAAACAGGGTTTGACCATCACCCTCTTCAGTTCGAGTCTTATTGGGAGGCGTCGCTTAAAAAAAAAAAACGTCGCAATCTTTTTTCCAGTTTCAGACCATTTTTTCATTCATGAAAAATGGCTCCAATTTTTTCCAGATTGTCACCTTTTTTTCATTCGTGAAAAGACGCGTTTGTTCCACATTTTTCCCTTTTTTCAGGAAAAAAGGTAAAAAAAACGGTCTGGGGATCTGGAAAAAAACGGCCACAGGGATCATTTTTTCATTTAAGAAAAAATGGCCATTTATGAAAAAGGGCCATTTATGAAAAAGGGCCATTTATGAAAAAGGGCCATTTATGAAAAAGGGCCATTTATGAAAAAGGGCCATTTATAAAAAAGGGCCATTTATAAAAAAGGGCCATTTATGAAAAAGGGCCATTTATAAAAATGGGCCATTTATGAAAAAATGGTCCCCATTCGTGAAATTTTGGCAACAGCACTTGCGACATTTTTTTGGTTTCTAAAAAAATTCATAAATTCTGTAGTCGAAATCGAGAATATCACTAGACGAATTAGAGTTGGCAGGCCAAACGGTAATAATTCTGTGGTTTTTTTCACGAATAAAAAATAAGAAAAATATGGAGGTTTTTTTCTTAAATGAAAAACCGACTCTTTCCAATAAAAATCGAATTAAAGAGGGTGAGGGTTAGACCCTGTTTCAATTGACCTGGAATGCCCCGTGTATATACAGGATGGGGATTATAGCAGCTTTTGAGGGCCATAACGAGCGTCAGGTGCTCGTAATTCATACGCGTATAAAATATAATACGTAATCGAAAGCGCGAGCGCGGTGGATGCCATTGATTGCGATATAATTATCGCGGGGGCCTCGAGCCCTTATTACATCCCGCCCGGCGCCGCCGAGTCACTCACTCGCGTTATTTTCCTCGAGCTTCCGCGTATTCGCCGATGCATCTGACGCGCGGCGATAAAAAAAAGAAAAATTATTTCTCCCCCCGTCCGTCCGTCCGTCCGTCCGTCGCCCTTCGACCTTTCCTGGCTCGCGGATGACGTGAAAAAGCCCTGGGATATCGCGGTTGCTGAGAACCGAGAGATTATGAAGAGGACGCGATGGAGAAAAGGACGGGAAAAAAAATGCAAAAATAGTCGGTCGGTGGCGGCGGCGTCGGATTACGGAGAAATTAAAGACGAGGATAGTCGCGGGTCGCGTGTCCCGCTTGGACAGTGATTATTGTTGATTTTTTGCTGCTCGGCGAACGAAACACGCGGAAAAATTAATTAGCCGTCGGCGACGGAGACCGGGGCGAGTTGGCACAGTTTCGGCTCAGAATTTTTTTTCTCGCCCGATAAACGAAAATTCGGACCTTCAGTAATTTTATATTAAAAACAATTTTTTCGTACAAAACAAAAATTCGGTGATAAATACGATTTTTTAATACTTTTCTATCATAGATAAACAAAAATTCGGACCTTCAGTAATTTTATATTAAAAACAATTTTGTCGTACAAAACAAAAATTCGGTGATAAATACGATTTTTTTATACTTTTCTATCATCGTCCGTAAATTTCTCTAATTTATGCATATATTTTTTTTCTGCAGAAATTTTCTTAATTTTGTTCGTGGCTACCAAAACAACCTGATCAAAAATTCCGAATTGTCGCCTAAAAACTTGGCCTCGGGGCCAAAAGAGCATCGCGATTTTTTCGTGTCGCCTCCGACCCAACTGGCCCCGGGCTCCCCGACCGTCGTCACACTCGTCACACGCCAGTCGCCAGATCCGCCACGATTTGCTCGCAATAATGTGCTATTTCCAAGGCCTTTAATAATAAATTCGTAATTAAATTATTGAACGCGATGGGCAGCAAAGTAATGGACTACTATCGATCCCCCCTCGGTGTGAGTATTTTCCTTCTTTTTCTTTTTTTATTCACTCCACGTGCGATCGGGCAACAAGCTCAATATTGCAAATTCACGCGAGTGATAAGATTCGCCGAGCGATAAACAGCGCGACACACCGCCACTTAACGGCAGAGGGAACGACGGTTTCAAGACGAAGAGGACGAGGGAAAACGGGGATGGGGGGCGAAGGGGGCGAAGGGGCCGGAAGGGGGGCAAAATGAGGCGCGCATAATTCATGGAATAATTTTTGTACCGGCTTTCGAACCCCACGGACGGCGCCCGATGCGCGACGCGACTCTATCTCGTGTCACGCGAGGAGACCGGTAACAGGCGCAACGAGGGAGGAGATCCCGGCGCCCCCTATAGACGCGGCTCCGGTCGCCGGTTTATGTGGGTCAGCCGTTCGAACGAACGAGACCCCCTCCCCCCCGTCCCCCCTCCGTCGCTGACACAGTTAAATAATAGAAGACTATTTTCGTAACTGTTTCGTATATCTCCCGAGCTCTCGCTGACTTCTCGTCCTCTGGAAATCCTCCAATGGATCGCGAGCCGTTTTTCAGTCGGCGCACGACGCGCGCCGCTCGGGTCTGTGCAGCGCGCGACCCGCGCGGGTGAGGGACGCGCGGACGACGAAAAAGTGGGAGGACGTTTGTAACCCGCGCTGATCCACCCGGACCTGTCCGCGCGCTTCGATCTCCCAATCCCTGGTTTATGCCGTGGGATTTATTTTTTGTAAAAATAAAAGGAAGGAGAGGTACCAATATTTTTTTATGGATTCCGGTGCAAACTTTTTGCCCAAAATTGTTGGTATTTTTTTTGCGTTCCATGATGTATGGGAATCACACTTGTATTTTGCTAGCAGGTTGTAGTGGCTCGCAACGTGCTTGAATTAAAATTAGATCGTTAAGGAAATTAACGTGAAATTAACGTTCAAACTTTGTGAGATCGGGAAAAAAAAAATTTCGATTTCGCAAATTTGAGATTTTTGAGGGTTCGACTTTAAAATTCTGTGAAAAATTCAGAAATTAAGATATCGCGTTTCGCCTTGCGGCATTCTCATCGTTATAGAGTTTTCTCTCGAACGCAAAAAGAAAATCCAAGTTCGATCGATCGAAAAAAAAAGTAACCCCAACTTTAGTGAAGTGACGAAATTTCGAAAAAAGCGAGAAATAATTTTTTGCGATTTTCTCGTCGAATTCTTTATTTTTCTGGCAAACAACGGTGCTTGTCGCAATCAGCGGGTAACTTCCCATCGGATAGGGTTTTAAAAATTCACGAAACCGAAAAAAAAATTTCGCGAAAAACGCAAGTCAACTTTCGGCTTTAAAATTCTGTGAAAAATTCCGAAGTCAAGATATTGCGTTTCGCCTTGCGGCATTCTCTTCGTTATGGAATTTTCTCTCGAACAAAGGAAGAAAATCCAGGTTCGATCGACCCAAAAAAAGTAACCTCAATTTTGGTGAAGTGATAACTGCGACAATAAAAATGTCTAATATTGGGACAGACTTGAATTAGACTTTAATTAAGGGATCTGGGACAGACAAACAGTCAAACAGACAAACAACTTTCCAAAATATATATAAGATAAAATGATTTTATTTAATACGTGATATAAAAAAATAAATTAATTAACCATTTCCCACGATGGATATATCGAAATCAGGAACAAAATTCTCATTTCTTCATCGTAAGTCTGTTCCATCATTGATTCAACCGTGCATCTCGAATTTCCTTGCTCCGACTTTTCACCCCAGCCTCCGCGAATAGCCCGCGAGTAATTTTTCATCCCGACGACGTATTCGGAGTCGCAAGTCGAGCGTGCGAAAATTTTCCTGAGTGCTTCTCGCGGATCGCTCTGACTTTTCGCCGCGGCCCGAACTCTCCTCGAATAGCCCCGCGCGAGTAATTTTTCATCCGTTATACGTACGAGAGACACAAGTCGAACAAACCAATGAACGGACAACGAAATGAAGAGAAGTGGAGCCCCCCCCCTTCCCCCCTCTTCCCCTCTTCCCTCGCTTCTTAATGAGGAAAATGCGATTTTTTTTCCTCCACATCTGCGGAGCTCCGGAGTCGGAGGACGAAACATGAGGCAGCCAATCCGATCCGCTCGGACCTGACGACTTTCCAATCCTCGGTTTCCGTCCTCCTCGTGATTTTTATTGTCCCCCCCCCCCCCCCCCCCCCCGTCTCCAATTTTCCTGTGTACCGTCTCGTCTCTCATCCACCGCCGAATGTCTCTGTGCCGGGCTCGGTCCGCGAGATTCGCGCGCGCGACAGCAACGACAGATATTAAAGGCCAATCGCAACGCGATATTAATAACTCATCGCGGCGAGCGAGCGAGCGCGCGGCCGGTGCTAACAGTGAAATGAGTAAAGATTAAAAGGAACGAGGAACGCGCGCGCCGTTTATGGTGACCCAGACGACGGCAATAAATGCGAAAGCAGCGCTATTAAAAGTGCAATTGCTCAACAGTTTATTTTTAGCAAAGCCTTTTATCTCTCTTTCTATCCTTTTTTTTCTCTCTCTCGGTTTTTCTCTGTAGAGGAACATGGGGCAAAATTCAGCGCTGGGGTAAAATAGGACAGTTGTGTATTTTATTTTATTTTATTTTATTTTATTTTATTTCATTTTATTTCTTTCGATGATTATACGGGGCAAAATGGGACATTTTTGGAAAATCGGGTTTAGAAGACAATTCAACGGAACTATTGATAATATATGGAAAAGTGATTTTTCGGTTTTGTCTTTTGTTTTTGTTTTTTTTAGTGACCCATTTTGCCCCAGATTTTTTTTTTTGCAGATGTTCAAAATCGATTATTGGATTCGAGTTTTTGGGCGGAAAGCAGGAAAAAGACACTTTGGGTGTCATCATAAAATAATTTTTTGACCCGTGCCATTTTGCCCCATGTTTCCCTGTATCGAGATACTCGATAACCGAGAGACGGAGACGGAAAAAAGAATTAATTGAATGAATAATTGAGACGGAATCGGGCCGACTGCGAGCGGATATTTCGACCGGGGTTGAAGCCCGCGCGTGGCGCGGGAAAAAAATCTTCGCCGCGTCTAGACTGCTGGTTAGCCGGGTTTAAGCGTCATTAAACATTGTTTCGCCGCTTTGCTATTCGCGTCTTGTTCCAAGTCTCGTGAAACTTGCAGCCTCCGACTTGTCTCGATACTCGCGAGTTTCCGCGACTGTCGCGAGGCTAATAATATACCGATATGTCGATGGCTCGGAGTTAAACATTTGATGACGCGATCGAGTACGTCGCGAGGACTTGGACGTGCGAGACACGAGTTCCGGCGATAATTCAGGCTTACGGGAATAAAATTGGGGGAGAGGTGAAACATAGATGAGGGAAGAAGCGAGAAGATTTTTTTTTTTTTTCTTTCAAGACGCTGATATATTTCGATCGAGGCATAAATTTTCGATTTGAGTTATTTCATATAACGCTTTACTGCTTTCGTCGAGAATTTTTCACGGCCTGTTGACCTTCACCCCGTGTCGAGTCGTATATTTCGTCATGGAAAAATCGCTGGCTCGAAATATTTTTTTGAAGCAATAAAACGAATGTCTGGCTCCGAATCTCGAATTCCGGAGATTTGGCTTCCGGTGAAAGAAACGCGAGAATCAACCGCTCGGAATTTTTCTCTTCCAGATATCGACTTTTGGCTCGTTATAATCGTATATAAAATCTTGTTATAGCTCGTGTTACTTAATTATGTATAGTGAGCTTCACCATCGTTCTCGAGCCGTATATTTCATCACAGAAAATTATTCGTGTAACGAAAAAAAAAAAATCCCATATCTCCAAGCTCACATTTAATAAACCCGAATTCCGTTTAAAAATCCCAAAATCATCCGCCATTTTGTTTTCCATCCGATCTATCACCTTTTAACCTCCGCCAATCGCTCCAACTCACATATTTACCCCCGGAAACCACTACCCACAAGCCCCTTTTGCCCCAATTTGTTTAAACATCCCCCCCCCCCCTTAAAAACCCAACCTCTGAAAACACTCTTATTGTATCACAAACAAAGAAATCGTCCTGCGCGCCGCGCGCTAAGCGTCGCGGCTGCTCGAGCGCCGACAATTTCGGACATAATTCATGCTTTCAGTCCTGCGAGGCCGCACGAGGCGAACGAGGAAAAGTAAAAGAGACACGAGGGGAGAAAAAAGGAAGGAAGAAAAAAAAGCAGCTACGAAGGGGAGGAGAAAAAACAAACGGCGAGGGAAAATAATGTAAACGAGCTTTATTCGCGAGTCGCTCCTCCGTGTGTTCACAGGTAGGTGTATCGAGGTCACGTAAGGCGTCTGAAGCGCAGGTCTGCGAGGCGAGCAGCAGGCGTCGCGCGGAGCCCCCTGAGCGCTCTATACTCACACAGAAACCGTCGGGTCTGCCTGGTCTATCCCCCTAAACCTACGGCTCGCTCGAGTCTGCCGCCCTGCTGCCACGGTTGTTGCAGAGAGAGCGACGGCTGCGGGGCAGGCGGAGGAGGAGGAGGAGGAGGTTGAGGTTGTGGGGAGGGCGAAGCGCGGGGCGCGGCCGGCGGCGCCTACGGCTTTACCGCCAGGTACGACCTACAAGACGTACATAGTAAAACCTCCGAGCTGCGACGTTACACCTGCTCGTCCGCGCGTTCGTTCCCTCGCATCTTGCGTTAATCTTCCCTACGCCAAAACGATTTCGCGTTTTCCTCCTTCAATTACACCGTGTGGCCTTCCCCTCCCCTCGCGAGTCGGTTACCCCCCCCCCCCCTCCCTGCCGCCTCTGCTTCCCCCACTCCCTCTCTCGAGTGTTGACAAGTTGGGAGTTGGGAAGTTTTGTTCTCACGGCTGAAGAAAGAAAGTACAACGTGCTTCGAAAGTTATTCGGGTGGATAGCTCTCACTCCCCCCTCCCCTGTTCTTTCCTTTCTCACCGTCTCTCTGCTTCTCTCTGTTTCTCTCTGTTTCTCTGTGTTTCTCTGTGTTTCTCTTCCCCCTCCCCCGACCTCAACCTACGAACTATTTGCCGCCATCTTTCCCGTGTAACGAGTTTTCGCACGAAAATCGAACTAACGCGCGGGCCGCCGCACGGCGCTTTTAATTCGCCATAAGCTTTACGCCCCCGCACGCGCGGCTCCCGCCGACCCCCGTCGGCCGTTGTGTTCCGCCCGGTGCGACGATTATTCCGCGGATAATCGATAGTCAGCTGTTACACCGCGAAGCCACGACGCTGCCCACCTTCGGCGGGCGCGGGCGGCAGCGTCGCCGAGTGAATTCTCCTCGGCGCTCCCGGTGACTCAGTGTGCTTCGACGCTGTCGAGCGATAATACAGTGAGTTTACATCCCCCTTTTGTCGGAACTAGCCCACTCGCGGTGGCTGTCCCCGTTTTATTCAATTTGCCGGGAGAGAGGAGAGAAGAGAGAGAGAGAGAGAGAAAAAAAAGCCACGAGAGAAGATCTACACACAGTACGCAAACAATAACAGGCCAAGCGTTAACCGTGCGCGAACATAAAGCCAGTGGGGGCCGGCGGTGGGAGTGGGAGGGGAAGGGAGAGGGGGAAAAAAACTTGTGATAAACAGAAGCGAGACTGGAGCACGTGTCGCGCATTATTTCAACGCTGCGACGCTGCGCGTTGCGGCCGCCTCGCTGTCTCTCTGGCCGCCTCGTCGTCTCTCGTGCACTTCGGGCATCGAGCATCAGTCTCAGCGTGAATAGGTTAAAAAAACACACAAATACACACAGACACAAATAGAGACTACAGTGTCGACGAGTCGCACTAGTCGATTCCAGAGAAGCCGCCGCAGCCGCTAGGCGCGCCAGGCGCGTCGGCTTTTCTTCCTTCGATTCTCGCCTTTGTTCGCCCGCGCGTCCTTTATTCCCTCGGTTCCCCGCAAACATGCGAGGTGGCTCCGTGTGTCGTTACGGGCAGTGCGCGCGCGGCGCGAGACTCGTTCGCGCGCGTCTCTCCTCTCCCGGTGTGCGACGGCGGCGGCGGCGCTGCTCCCGCAGGTCGCGTTAATCCCGGCGATAGCGGTGACGGAAATAAAAAAAATAATAAAAAAAATACATGTATCGGCTCGCTCGTCTCGCGCGCAGTTTTTCGCGCCGCCGGGGTGCGATTCGCGCGCTTCCTCCTCGTTCGGTTTTCCGTGTTTTCCGTGCTTCCCGTACGGCCGCGCTGACGACCCACCGAACGACCGTCTAATAAGGCTCGCGTCGCGAGAGCGAGAGCGACGATTCGCCCCGCGCTCGTATCGCGCCTGTTATTGTTGCCGCGCCGCGCTCTCCGCTGTGTTATACGTGTACACTTGGGGGTTAGGTGCGTGTCCGCCGGCCATCAGCCGCCACGACGATAAGTACAGCCCCGCGCTCTCTGTGTGACCCGGCTCGGCTCGTGTCTCTCGTACACAAACCCCCGACGCCGGACAGACAGAAAGGCGCTCGGCACATGGCGGATTAGCCGGAGCGGCCACCGGGGCTCGTTGGATCGATTTGTGTACTCGAGCTTTTTCTTTTATCAATATTTGAGTAACGGGTGGGGGGAGGGGGATGTGGAACAATCTTCTCGCGTGGTTCTTTTTTTTTTTTTTGTGGATAATCGCAATTTTGGGAGGTCTGATTCGATAGCGAACGGGGGGAGCCGACGGGAAGTTGATAACGCGATGCGGCTGATCGGGCAGCCCGGGGGCGAGATGAATCAAGGAAAAATTGCGGAAGGGAATAAATCTTAATTTTTGGAGGTTTTTTTTGGATTAAGGAACAATAAAGCTGTTATAATTCGGTTAATTCGAATGGGAATTTAGAAATCGTTAATTCACTTTTTAATGTGTTTTACACTGACGGTATAATTGAGAAAAAAATGAGTATTAAAAGTTCCAGGTGTTAATGTATAAAAAATACTTGGGAAAAAAATCGTGAGATCGGCGATTTTTGTGCTGATTATTTGCGCTGCTCATCGCTGAGTTTTCCGACCCCTACGGTAAATAAAGCAATTATTATGATGCGGTACAATTCGAATGAAAATTAAACACTAATTAATCCACTTTTTACTGTTTTACGCTGGCGGTAATTCAGAAAAAAATTAGTATGAAAAGGTTCAGTTGTTAACGTATAAAAAATTCTTGGGAAAAAAATCGTGAGATCGGCGATTTTTGTGCTGCTCATTTGCGCTGCTCATTGTTGACTTCCCATACGAAAATAAAGTATATGCGAGACATATAAAAGATGCACTCTAGATGTAACAAAAAATAGATCTAAGATACGTTCAAAATGTATATTTCCAGATACATTTTCGTATATACTTCATTTCCATGGGGGTTTTCCGACCCCTACGGTAAAGAAAGCAATTATTATAACGCGGTACAATTAGAATGAACATTAAGAAATAATTAATCCACTTTTTAGTGTATTTTACGCTGACGGTAATTCAGAAAAAAAGATTAGTATGAAAAGGTTCAGTTAATGTATAAGAAAATTCTTGGGGAAAAAAAATCGTTATGAAATCGGCGATTTTTAAGTCGCGGACCAATTTGCCCCTGTGCCAACTAGCCCCGGTCGCCTCTGTGTACGCCTATACGCGACCACCTATTGCGCTGCTCATCGCTGACTTTTCCGACCCTTACGGTTTGCGACTCGGGCCGCACACAACCGCAGAGGGACACGTGAAACACCCACACGTTACAATCGGCCGCGCTGGCCGCTCGCTCGTTCCATCTGATTTCCGAAGGGCCATGAATAATTGATATTGAACCGTCCCATCGCATATTCCCAACGCCGGACGCCTCGGTGATCGAGAAAAACAACACGCTTCGCGACTTGGCTTCTCGGAAATTTACCACTTTTTTTCGCCGTCGCTCTTAGCGACTTTACCGAGTTTCGCGCTATTGTTCGACGAAGCCGTTTGACCGAACTTTAGCGCGAAATATTGTATCGCTCGTTCGCCACGAGATCGCAAACTGTTTCCGAGGTTCCGGCGAGGTCGGCGAAAGATGATTGATTGAGTCGGTTATTCGACGATAAGTCACGCGTTACGTGGACAGTGGAAAGATATAATTTTATTTTCCACGTGTCAACAAGTTACACAAAAATCGCGACGTGATTTCAGATTGATTTAATTTTTGAGCGAGTGGAATTTTTTCACGAAAAAGAGATAATTAAGATAAAGTCATTTCGCGAAAATTGAGACAAGTTTCAAGCTGGGAAAAAATTTAAATTAAATGAAAACAAAAATAATGTCCTATCTAATCCAAAGTCAACAAAATCATTTTTTTTCTTGATTTCGTGAAGTTTGAAAACCCTATCCGATGGAAAATTTCCCGCTGATTTCGAAAAGCACCGTTGCTTGTCGGAAAATAGAAAATTCGACGAGAAAAACGCAAAAAATGATTTTTTACGGAACTGTTAAAATACAATAACACGATTGAAAGTGGTCGTTGGTTAGCAACGAGTTGCAGGCAACCCGCCAGCCAATCAGAGAACGAATAACACGACAACAATAGCTTATATCGAAAATCCGAGATATTTTAACCTTTGATTTTTTTGAAGAGGGATATTTACGAACTTTTCATCCTTGTAATTTATTTGTTGGAACATTTTTCAGGACATTGAAGTTTGCATCGTTGAATTGCGATAAAATTAAAAACAATATATGCATTCCATAAAAATAAAAATAATTCACCCCCATTAGAGGGTGAAATACTTTTGTTTTGTCATGCTCTTAATCGTTATAATAACTTTTTATAGCTGATATAGTCATTAGAATTCATTAATATTTTTTTGTTTTTAATTTCGTTGCATCGCAACGATGCAAACTTCAACATCATCATTTTTCGTAACCTGACATCGAAAATCCGAGATATTTTACCCTCTGATTTTTTTTAAGAGGGACACTCAAGAACTTTTCATCCTTGTAATTTATAATGTTGAAGTTTGCATCGTTGGAATGCAACGAAACTGAAAAAAAAAAATTAATTCTAATTAACCCAAGCGATGAACTTAGGTATAAAAAGTCATCATAGCAATTAGTATCTATGACGTCCTTTTATACCTAATTTTATCATTTGGATTAATTAGAAAATTAATTTATTATTTTTTCAGAATTTCATTGCATTCCAACGATGCAAACTTCAACATCATTGTAATTTATCTGTTGGAACATTTTTCGTAATCTGGAATTTCGTTTTTTTACAGGCCGTGCAGGATGCGTCGTCACCCCGCGACCGAGATTGAATCACAAAGCGCCCGGGGCTGACTATGAGAACGCAGAGTGCGCCGAGTGAGCTAAGAACATTAAAATGTGAGCGTAAGTGTGTGCGTATGTCGCGCACTCGGGCGTAACGGTTAGTCGAAAACGGCGGGGCCGCGATGTCCTTCTTCGGATGGGGAAAAGGCGGAAGGGAGGCCGGAGGGGCGAGCGAACACCAGCAGCATCCAGGACGCAATTTGCAGGATGGTCTCTTTCAGATAGCGTCCCAAGCTTGCCACATACTCGTGCAGGTGCGGTTTAGTCGTTAATTCAAATGGGAGAGAGACCCTCGGCAGAATTAGAGTTTGCGAGGAGTTTACGGCTATGTGAGAGCCTAATTAAACCCGCGCGCGCGGCGCGCAGCACGGGGACGATATTTCAGTGAGTCATCTCTTAAAACAAGCCTTTTGTGACTCGCTGGAGTCAGCGACTCCCGCGTGGCCTTCAACTTCGGCGAATCTTCGGGTTGTCGAGGGAGAATAACGACGATAATCAAAATAATTTCGTCTCGAAAATATCTCACGTTCGGGTGATACAAATAATTCACCTCAAGGACTCATTTTGCATACATCTCGCTTTGAATCGTCGTCTATTGTTGTATACATGAGACTGCTCGACGAGTAAATAATGAAAAACAATTGCTTCAACCGTCAGGTGAACAACACCCACAACGTGTCGTACGGCGGAAGCAACACAGTGACGAACGTCGCGTACTCGAAATACACGGCAGCCGGTGAATCGACGACTCTGGCTTCGTCGTCGACTTCGAACACGAGACCGCCTACCGCCTCGACCTCAAGATCGTATTCGCCGGGCCACCCGAGCGCCGCCGGCGCCCCGAGACAGACGAAGGATCAAGACGTCGTTGTGCTTCTGCCGAACCACCGGAAGAGCCGAACGCCGAGGATAAGGCACAAATTATCCGTGAGTTTGTGCATTTTTTCGTCGCGAATAGTCTCTTTAAGGTCGCTTAATTTTGCCTACAGCTCATTTCGCATAAATTCGGGAAAAGTGAGAGAGAATTGCAAATACTTCTCGATGGTATGAAAATCTGAAAAAATGCATGCACATTAAAGGTACTGAAAAGATTAATTTTGTATAATAATAATTCATAAATGTTGTTAAGAAATCGATGAAATAAAGGTTAACAAATATTTTTATGGCCTAAGTTTTTTTTTATGATGATTCCTTCGTTTTTCCGAGTACGTATGCATTTTTTCAGATTTTTGAGTTCTCTTTGAAATTTGTGTTTTTTATACGGAAAATATGTACAAATTTCAAAGAGAACTTAAAAATCTGGAAAAATTCATACGTATTCGGAAAAACGAAGAAATCATTTTCATAAAAAAGAAAAAACTTGGGTCATCGAAAAAAAATTTTCCCATAACTTTGTTAATAACATTTTCGAATTATCATTATGCAAAATTAATTTTTTTAGTACCTTTAATGTGCATGAATTTTTCCAGATTTTCACACCATCGAGAAGTGTCCACGATTCTCTGTAATTTTTCTCGAATTTATGCGAAACGAATACTAGACGCAAGGACTACCTTAATCTAACATCTACGAAAAAAAATCACCTATCTTTATCCCATCTTTCATCATAATTGAAAAAGCACGCAAACTAGAATCTTGCACATAGACACCTCATTATTTTTCACTTTTTAGCGAATCCCCCGGTGTCTCTCAGAAACCGAGAGTCCCGGGGATGAAACTCTAAGGGCGTCTCAATAACATCAAGACCATTTCGAGCTTAATTCATCGAAGCGCCGCCCGAGATTTTTCTCCAAACGAAATTTTTAATTAAATCTACAAAAAAAAAAAGAAAAACACAATTCTCAGCGCAACGCTCAGCCATCCTCGTCTTGTTCGTTACAAGACGAAAGGGTGTGCGGAGGGGCGAAATTCAGCAAGTATAACAACCAGACAGCCGGGAGCTCCGCGCGCGGGGGAAACTCGGGGTTTTCTTCGCGACCTCAGAAACTTGCCGCGGGAGAGCCCGACATGAGGGCGGCGGGCGGGCGGGGAGGGGACCAACGTTTTGCCGTCAACGTAGTCGTCGTCCTGGCGACCAAACGAAAATTAGAACGCTTAGTTGCACGTCGCGGAAACGGTTTGCGCTCGTTGCCCTCGCCCTCTGGGCTCCTTTCTCCGCCAAAATTGCTCGCCGTTTCACGGTGTAACGGAGAACACTGAGTGGCCGCGCGCGCGTCTCGCTTTCGGCCCGACTCTCTGCCAAGAATCCCCGATTTCCTCTCTCGACCCATTTATTTTTCCGTCCTGCCACTTCTGCCTCCGCGCTCGCCTCTCTCGCTCTCTCTCTCTCCCCCCGATTACTCCATCGGGGCCCCGGAAATGTCTCCGCTACGATTTTTCGTACTCGCGACATTTGCTTCTTCAATTATTTCGATTTGTCTCTCCGTTTTTCCGTTTTCCGCTTTCCCTTCGATCGGTCACATCGAACACGTGTGGCCGCCGGGTTTTATCTGGGTTGCACGTAAACCTCCCGAGCGTTCGGTCGCGAGACGCCAAGATTCATGCTAAGGGGTCGTCTTTGGGATCGCGTGATCCAAGGACGTTGGAAAGTTGCAATACTAATAATGATGCAAGAGCCGGTACGTCGAGGCCGAAACCCCGTTCGCCATTACGTCCCGCCTCTTCTCCTCTCGGCGATATACCCGACGTAATACCGAGATTTTTCCCTCGCAGACACAATGTATACTTATTGCCGCTTGCCCCCCGCGATCCCGCGTTCGTATCGGCGTATTGGTTGATGTTTTTTTTTTTTTGTTTTTCGATGCTACAACCGGCGCACGCGAATTCGACGAAATTCGGCTCGTGGTAATTGATACTCTTGGCTCGCCAACAACTGTTAAAAACACGGCCGGGTCGGACAGATTTTTCGGCGGTTTCCTGGGGCTTTGTGTACAGTTGTAACGTAATAGGGGATCAGGAACGGTGACCGTGGGTCAGGCTCCGGAAACCGAGAGGGGGATTAAGAGAGGAGACGCGAAAAGCTGAAGAACGTCGCGGGTAGAGAATATAAGTTGATGCATATTCCGCGAACAAATATGCGGCAATTGTATTTATTTTGGCTGGCAAAAACAAGATTGATTTTTCTTTTTGTTTAACCTCGTTTCTAATCAAAATTCGTGCCCAATTTGAGCAAAACGCGGCGCCCGCGGAAGCGGGATCAGCCCGCGAGATTTTTTCGATATACCGCCGCGACGATATTGAAATTCGGTTACGTCGTTCAATCCCCGTGAATTCAAGAGTCCGAATATCGGAGTATCCGTCCGATATTTGAACACCGGGAATTTACTGCGGCTACTCCATCTACGCTGAATTTCCTTCCAATCTGGATTTATCAAACCAGATATTTCATTCGTTATACCGTCTCGTTGTGCTATAAAGGGAAATACAGATTTACCTTACCTTAAATCTCAGACTCCTACGCGACAGAAATACGATGAATTATCTCTCAATCCAATACTCAACAATACCGTGACGCAAATATTTTAAAAGAAATCCTAACTAACATGTTTAAATAGTAAAAAAAACACGTTACATTATCACAGAGAAGCAAGAAAACAAATCCACGCCACGAAATCGTCATTTCTGCCAGTCTTCGTGCAACCAGCACGAAATGGGCTGCGAAATATATCGTACGTTGAATCTGAGACTCCTACGCGACAAAAATACGATAAATTATCTTTCAATCCTCAACAGTACTCAGACGCAAATATTTAAATAATATCCGAACTAACATGTTTTAAAAAAATATCCTAACTAACATGTTTATCTTTTTTAAATCCTAACTAACATGTTTAACATTTTTTGAATCCTAAGTAAAATGTTTAACATTTTGTTAAAATAATAAAAATCTAATTAACATGTTTAATTTTTTTAATCCTAACTAACATGTTTCAAAAATAATAAAAATGCTAACTAACATGTTTTAAAAATATATAAAAAACCCTACACGTTACAATAATCACAGAGAAGCAAGGAAACAAATCCACGCGACGAAATCGTCATTTCCACCAGTCTTCGTGCAGCGAGCTCGACACGAGCTGCGTCATGGTGCGTGATACCCGGCGGCCAAGTCCAAACAGTCGTTACCCGCGGTCGGTCCGCAGCAAGGCGTCGCGTCGAGTGTTGGGACTATTTGAGGTTTAATCGATCGTACGTACAATTATTCCCATTACAGCGTTGGCACCGGGTGAAAACACCGGTGTTTCGCTCAGCCCCCCCCCCGCACGCGCGCAACGTTGACGCGCCGAGCGCAGAGTCTCTATCTCGCGTGCAGTATCTTCCTCCTCCTCCCCCAGCAGGTCTAACTGACTCTCGGCGGAGTTTCGCGCGGGGAGCTTTCGCCCCGTGCACCGTCGCGTTGGACTATAAATGTTATTATTATCTTTGCCGTTGAAGCGTCCTGCTGGGCTCTCGCAGGCTGTTGCCGCACTTGCTCCGTTCATGCTTTGGTATTAACGGTTCAACAGTGCGAGCCACGTTCGAGCTCGAAAACTCGGCCCGGCGCGGCGGCTGCCGCTGGTGGTGCTGCTGCTGCTGCTGCTGCTGCTGTTGGTCTCATGCGGTGCGGGAGTTGCGTGTGTTTTCGCGCGCGACATGCACACACGATGAGTAATTAATCGCCTGTGCACCGTTCTCGATTGTTCATTAACATGACCGTTTCTCCTCCACCCCCGTCGACGCGTCGAGTACAAAGGAAAATTCGCGGTTAGCCTCATTGCCGAGGCGGATCGCGCGAAAGACGCGGCGGCGGCGGCGGCAGCAGCCCCGCGGTGCATCGATATCTCTCTGTCTATCGCAGCGGCATCCGGCTCGGATGCTCTCTACACGTATTATGTACACGTCGAACAACGAGACGGGCAGCCCAATCCTATGTACACCGCGCGAGCTGCCTCGCTGCCTCCATCCGCCAGTTGACTCGCGGAACTCGCCGGGGAGAAAGCATTTTCCTTCCTTCCTACCCCCCCGTTATATATACCCCGGGATTCCCTCGGCTTTCGCCGAAGCTTCGCGACCGCCTCCAATTAACCGTAACACAATTAACGGAAGAGATCAAAGCGACGCGACGCCGAGAGAGAGGAACGCCGACGCCGGTGCCGAGGGACGAGCGAGATGCGATGAGGATTCTCGCGGGCGTGGAACGAACGGCGAATATTAATCCGCGGCTCCTCGCTGCGGAGGTCGTGTCTTTACTTCGGGTCTTCGACGAAATTTCGCGATCGTAAGGAAAGTATCGGGGGTGAGAAAAATCGACCAGGTCGATTGCTGGAGTCGTTTTACACCCTCGACGAGTTTAGTCTATTTCGACGATGTCGTCTTATTCGTTTTTATTTATTCTCTTTTCTTTTTTTTTCACAGCGCGGCTGCCTCGTGGTCGTTACCAACACCAACGTTCGATGGAGAACGTTGGCGAACTCTTGAGATATACAAGACTCTGGGGGTCAGAGAGAGAGAAGCAATTATTCGCGTGTCGCGGGGACATCAGCGAGAAAAATGAGCAAAAGAGTAATGGGGTGTTCTTCACGCGGAGTCCGCGATACCACCGCGGCCTATGGGGAAAATGACGCTTAGCGTTTGAACCACGCGCAGACGCTGCGCTCATTATTTTCGTTAGCCAAATGAACCCCTCAGGAAGCCTTTTTTTATTGTTAGAACGAGAGTACCGACAGAGGTGATTCGTATCTTTTTTTTTTCGACGTGAAGTATCGTCGAAACTATAGGGAGGTAGGAAAATAAATCGTCACGTTGATACGGGCCTTTTTTTTTCAACGGGCCGCAGGCTTTTCAGCTATTGATTTATCGCGAGTCTGCGGCTCGTGCACGTTAGAAAAAAGCCGGGAATTAATGACATGATTTTTTTTCCCCAATAACTCCAGTAAATTGCGTCTTCTTGTGAGTGAAACGCGTTACTGCAATTAGAGGAGGAAATACGTCATGGATTTCGGTAATTTTTGTCCACGGCGCGGGGGGAGTTAAAGAGGCTCGAATAGGGGGTTTGACCCACAGCGAGTCGATCTAGTTGATCCACAGTCGGAAATTAATGACATATTTTTTCCAATAACTCCAGTAAATTGCGTCTTTTTATGAGTGAAACGCGTTATCGCAATTAGAGAAAGAAGTACGATACAGATTTCGGTTATTTTTGTCCTCGGCACGAGGAGTGAAAGACTGAAATCGCGGTTTTGACCCACAGCGAGTCGATCTCACTTGATCCACAGTCGGAAATTAATGATATATTTTTTTTCAATAGCTCCAGTTAATTGCGCCTTTTTATTAGTGAAACGCGTTATTGCAATTAGAGAAAGAAGTACGACACAGATTTCGGTAATTTTTGTCCTCGGCACGAGGAGTGAAACACTGGAATTGCAAGTTTAACCCACAGCGAGTCGATCTCGCTTGATCCACAGCCGGAAATTACAGACATGTTATTTTTTCCAATAACTTCAGTAAATTCCGTCTTCTTGTGAGTGGAACGCGTTACTGCAATTAGAGAAAGAAATACGACACAGATTTCGGTAATTTTTGTCCTCGGCACGAGGAGTGAAAGACTGAAATCGCAGGTTTGACCCACAGCGAGTCGATCTCGGTTGATCCACTGCCGGAAATTAATTACATGTTTTTTTTCAATAACTTTAGTAAATTGCGTCTACTTGTGAGTGAAACGCGTTACTGCAATTAGAGAAAGAAATACGACACAGATTTCGGTAATTTTTGTCCTTGACACGCGGGGAGAGTGAAAGAGGCTCGAATCGCGGGTTTGACCCACAGCGAGTCGGAAGCGGAATTCCCACTCGAGTTCTCCCCTCGTCCGTGAGCGCAATCATCATCGTCATCGCTGTGGAAATATGCAGGCTCTTAACTCGAATATCAATTAGCAAATTGGTGTATATAAAGCGCGCGAGCAGAAGTAAAGTATAAGTACCGTAGCAGTTGTCATCATCAACGGCACTTTCCATTTGTCACGCCTCTCAGTTTCCTCGCCGGCGTCTCCTCTTCCCTTCTTGTTCGCCGTCGTGTTCTCTCCTCGTGCGCTCGCCGCGCCGATGTCGGTCTACGTTCCGCCCTTGACGACGCCGCCAAACCCCCCGTCGACCGTGTGCGAGGCGGTTGATTATACCTCGCGCAACCTCCCGGTGTACCGTGGCGGGGCCGAAATTAAATTTGTTCGAGAATTAGAGAAAGGGGCTGTTTTCGCTCGGGGCATCGTTTCCCCCTTCTGCCTCTCTCTATCTTTCTCTCTTTTCCCCTCTCATCATACATATGAATATATATTTTTTACTATTATCGCTAGTATTATTATCATAATTATTACAATTATTATAACTCTTTCTTACACATAATTATGAATATATATTTTTATTATTGTCATTACTATTATGATAGTAATTATTGGAATTATTATAAATCTGTCTTGCACATAATCCCTCTTTTAAAAAGTTCATGGGTAACGGAAAACATTGTTAGCAAACTATTCGAGCTGTGATTGGTTGCCAGAGAAGTCCGTTGTAAACAAAATCAGTTTGATGTCAAATTTGACATAAGACGACGGGTGCAATGCCCGTAACCTTTTAAAGCTTTATAAGAGCGCAGCATCGGAAAATTGATTAACCTATTCTAGGTGAAATATTGAAAAAATATATTTCTGAGGTCGATTTTGGCGATTTTCGGTCCGGAGACAGATTTAGCATTTCTGGTAAAAAAAACGTCGCCAAAGATTTTTTTTTAAATCGATTAAAAAAGGTTAATAACCAGTGTTTTCGGGGGTAGAATATGCGACTTGAGAACAATGGTACAGGTTAAAAATCGATATTTGAAAAAGAAAAAAAATTGGGGTCGATTTTGGCGATTTTCGGTCCGGAGCCGGATCTACGATTTCTGACAGAATTTTTTTTTTTTTTTTCGTCGCCAAAAAAATATTTTTTTCAAAATCGATTAAAAAAGGTTAATAACCAGTGTTTTCGGGGGTAGAATATGCGACTTGAGAATAATGGTATAGGTTAAAAGTCGATATTTTGAAAAAAAATATTTCTGAGGTCGATTTTAGCGAAAAGTTTTTCAGGCACGCGCGCCAGCGCGTGTGATTACCCTAGTTATAAATATATGTTTCATTATTATCACTACTATCATTATTACAATTATCATACATCTTTCTCACACATAATTACACAGCCCAATTAAAAAACACACACATTTAAAGCAGTACAGAAAAAAGGTCCAACCCGAAACATCTCAACAATTTCTTCCAACCCTTTTTTTTCTAGATCTTCCACATCTTGTGTAACCCCCGAACGCACATATAATTAGCGAAAGAGAGCGATCCGCGAGAGAGTCGAGGGCGCAAAACGCGTCGAACTCGTCGAGAGAGAGAGCGGGTGGAAAATACGTAATCGACTGTAATAGGTATAACGACCGTCGTAACCGCACCCGGGGGTTGAGTCGCGTCGGCTTACCGCTGTTTCCTCCCGTCCCGCTTCCTCCCCGTGAGCCTTTCAGCGTCTTACTTCTCTCGCGCCATTCCGCCAAGTGACACACAGGGAGAGAGGAGTTTGCGGAAAGTGCATCCATAACTCCGTCTCCGTCAAAGTCCCAAGTTCCTCCCGGCCACCCCCCGCCCCCTCGCGCGCGATATATCGATTCCCTTGTGGCCCTGTCAACGGGGAGAGAGAGAGCCGCGCGTAAGTAGCTTAAATACGTGTACAGCGCAAGCCACCGGTTCCGTTTCTACCTACCGAGCTTCGAATAGAGACTCTCATATAGTGCGGCCACCCCGTCTCTCTCTCTCTTCCCCTTTCCCTCTCTCTCTCTCTCTCTCTCTCTCTCTCTCTCCTCCCTGTGTATATGTATAATCGAACAAGAGGTTCTCCTCCGAGGTTGAGCCTCGGACTGTAATATCGAGCCTTCGGCTTCCACGCCGCGCGTAGTCCGCGCGATATTCAGCGACAAAAGCGTAGTAAGCACTAACGTGCCGCGTCCGTCTTGCCGGTCGAAAGCCGCTCAGCGCCCGTCCCACCGCCGGCGCAAACTTCCTCTCGCTTCTCTCCTCTGGAACCGACGACTCTCTTTGTGGCCCCGGTGCACTTTAAGACACTAGACACGATTACGTCGGGAGACGCGGGAAACTCTTATCGGCGAGGCGCCCGGGCGGGGTGGGTCGGATGGGTGGAGGAAATACATTGTACGCTGTTGCGAGCGGATGCGGGACGTGTATAATGCTCGCAAGAAAATTCACTCGGGCGTTTCGGATCTTTCGGTGAGAAATCGTCTCCCTCGCCTCGCGCCGTCTCGGCGTTTCTCCGCTCCTCACCCACCCCGCGAGACAAGTCGACGAGACAACTGGCACCATTAATTGTAACGCGCGCCCGCGACGATTCATTAATTCCGTTGTAACATCTAATCCTCTGATTAATGTACTACGCGTCCGTCGTCGTCGTCTCCCCGCGTGCGTTGGCGTTGTCGTTGCCTTCGTTGCCATCGTCGTCGGCAGCGTCGTCGTCGGCGTCGTCCTCGAAGGCTTCGTCGTTGTGCACGTTCCATTAACTCATTTAGTATCCAGCACGCGTTGCTGATACACCAAAGTACCTGTAACCACCACCTACTTATCAGAAGGACGAGTCTCGTGTCTCTCGTACTGTTCCTCCGGTTCCTGTGCATGACAAAGCATCATGAAGGGCCCTCCTCGACGACGCTAGTGTCCCTTGAGAATGGAACAGTTCTGGGTAGTGGTGGTGCCGGCTCGGAAATTACTGCTTGAACAGCCCGGGGTTGCCGGCCCTCTCCCACCCCGATGGCGCTATGACTATACCGCCCGCGCTATAACACTGACTAAACTCGGTCGAAGGTTCGTTATTAGAACGAGAACATTAAACCAATGTGCCGATGCTCTTACCGGGAAACTATTCCCGCTGAACCCTCCCGCGGCTGTGCCCCCCGCGCCCCCCTCCTCGGGTCGGAGCGCCGAAGCTCCACCCGCGAACACCGCGCTGAGCCCCGGGGTCACATGACTCGTCTCGGCTTCCTGCACTCGACGCCTTCTTCCTTAATTACTCGCGGGACGATTTGCAGTGAATTAGCCGTGGAAAAGTAGAGCGTTTTAGCTACCTGGAGGATTTTTCGCTCGGTCGAATGACTTTTGTGCTTTTTTGTTACGTCTTCTCGTTCTTTGTTTTTTATTTCATGATTTTTTGTTTGATTTTTTGTTTCATGGTTTTTCGTTTGATTTGTTATTTTTGTGATTTTGTGTTTGTTTTTTTGTTTTATGAGTTTTCGTTTGATTTTTTGTTTCATGGTTTTCCGTTTGATTTTTTGTTTTATGATTTTTCGTTTGATTTGTTATTTTTGTGATTATTCGTTTGATTTTTTGTTTTATGATTTTACGTTTGATTTGTTATTTTTGTGATTATTCGTTTGATTTTTTGTTTTATGATTTTTCGTTTCATTTCTTATTTTTGTGATTATTCGTTTGATTTTTTATTTTATGATTTTTCGTTTCATTTCTTATTTTTGTGATTATTCGTTTGATTTTTTGTTTTATGATTTTTCGTTTGTTTTTTTTTTATATGCGTTCCGTTATTGGTTTTTTATTGTACGTTTTCTTATTATTTTGTAGATACGGATGTGGTACGCCGAATGAGATGAGCTGCAAATTGACTTCCATGTTGGTCCAACGGTTAACGAGGGCGTCAGTGTGAAAGGCACCGCTTGGCTCTCGACTACGCCCGACAGGTTTCACGCTGTTTCAAAATAAATGTTTAGTTAGAGCGACGAAATTGTCGCGGTAACGAGCGGGCTGCGTTCGCCAAGTTTGATCACTCGAACGCCGCGCGCGAACGCAGTCCCGCTCTCGTTGCCTGTAACGACGCGATGAACGGTGAACGCTGGTGTCGCGCACGACCGAGGTGGCGCGCGGCCGGCGGCGAGAATTTTCTTCATTTACGTGTCACGGCCGCGCGGGCGGAGCAAACAACAAATCCGTGTTGAGTCGAGCCGCGATGACTCACAAAGATACCAATGATTCGCATTTGCGTCTGTGGATTTTAATAGCACGCGATTCGCTCAATAGATGTTCTAACAATTAACCCCTTTTAAAGCCACATTTTCACTTTCGCTGGAGAAAAATATTCCCACCAAAAAAACAACATTTTTTTCATGTTACTTGGGACCATAAAAATCAACCGCGAAACAAGACCCGCCGACTCAATCCATAGAAAGACTAAACAAAACAAAATCTAACGATTCGCTCAATAGACGTTCTAACAATCAACCCCTTTTAAAGCCACGTTTTGACTTTCGCTTGAGAAAAATATTCCCACAAAAAAACAACATTTTTTCACGTTACTTGGGACCACAAAAATCAACCGCGAAACAAGACCCGCCGACTCAATCCATAGAGACACTAAACAACAAAAAATCTAACGATTCGCTCAATAGACGTTCTAACAATCAACCCCTTTTAAAGCCACATTTTCACTTTCGCTGGAGAAAAATATTCCCACCAAAAAAACAACATTTTTTTCATGTTACTTGGGACCATAAAAATCAACCGCGAAACAAGACCCGCCGACTCAATCCATAGAAAGACTAAACAAACAAAAATCTAACGATTCGCTCAATAGACGTTCCAACAATTAACCCCTTTTAAAGCCACGTTTTGACTTTCGCTTGAAAAAAATATTCTCACCAAAAAACAACATTTTTTTCACGTTTCTTGGGGCCATAAAAATCAACCGCGAAACAAGACCCGCCGACTCAATCCATAGAAAGACTAAACAAAACAAAATCTAACGATTCGCTCAATAGACGTTCTAACAATTAACCCCTTTTAAAACCACGTTTTGACTTTCGCTTGAAAAAAATATTCTCACCAAAAAACAACATTTTTTTCACGTTTCTTGGGGCCATAAAAATCAACCGCGAAACAAGACCCGCCGACTCAATCCATAGAAAGACTAAACAAAACAAAATCTAACGATTCGCTCAATAGACGTTCTAACAATTAACCCCTTTTAAAACCACGTTTTGACTTTCGCTTGAGAAAAATATTCCCACCAAAAAACAACATTTTTTTCACGTTACTTGGGGCCATAAAAATCAACCGCGAAACAAGACCCGCCGACTCAATCTATAGAAAGACTAAACAAAACAAAATCTAACGATTCGCTCAATAGACGTTCTAACAATTAACCCCTTTTAAAACCACGTTTTGACTTTCGCATAAGAAAAATATTCCCACCAAAAAAACATAATTTTTTTCACGTTACTTGGGACCACAAAAATCAACCGCGAAACAAGACCCGCCGACTCAATCCACAGAAAGCCAACAAAAAAAAATCTCTCAACCTCTCAACCGTCGTATCGCCAATCAACCAATTCGCCCGACATCGCGACGTCTCAACCGTCCGGCAGAGCGACCCAATTTATTGACCCGCCCGATTAATACCTTGTCCCATGAAAATCAACCGCGCGTATCGCATTAGACATGCACGTCGCTCGTCTCCGCCAATCAATAATGTATTTTCGTTTCTGCCGTTCCACCCAGAGCGCCGTCCGACCCTCCGCCGCCGCCGTAGCCGCTGCGAAAGCGCCCGGCGCAATCGGCCCGCATCTCCTCGGAACTTCAGTCAAGCCCTCGAGAGAGAGAGAGAGACGTCGGTGAAATCAACCGCAATACGACGGCCGTGTCTCCCGCCGTCCTCGCCGGGTGCAATAAACCGCAAGGTCGCTCGCAGGTGGATCCAAGTTGTCAGCCAGCCACTGGAAAGAGTTTAAGAGCTTCTCGTCTGCATCTTACGGGCGCTTCCCTCCTCGTTCCTCCTTCCTCGACTCGCGCGCGGCGGTTCGGCAACGACTGTCGGCCGCCGCCGTCGCCGCCGAGGGAGGGTGGAAACGCTGTAACGCCGGCAAATGGCCCGACAAAAGCGTCCCAAGCACTGCGCAACCGAGAAACCCAGCTCTCGCTCTCTTCTCCACCTCCTCGCCGTCGCCGCTGCCGAAGGAAATTGCTCGGGAATAATAATCCCGGGGATTGCGAGAGGCTCGTTATATACATGTTAACGATTAGTCCGCGTTCGTGTTGTGCGCGCGGAAAAGGCTCGTGCGTGTCGGGGGCCGTCGACGAAATCCCGGGGGCCGCTCGTATCCTAGCAGTGAGAAAGCAGCGCGCCGCGCGCGCCACGAGAGAGGGAAAACGAGAGACCTCTCTTCGTTTCGCTTTCGACCCTCTCGTCCCGTCCCGCCCCGAGCTTTTCCACCGCGCGCGCGCTACGTGTAATCTCGTATTCCGTATTAACATTTACCAACAACCAACATAACGCACACACACACACACACATCGTGAGAGAGCGAGAGAGCGACGTGCCCGCGGCGCCGTAATACCGGGCGTTGTCTATAGGCCGCGCAACGCGGGGAGAGTTTATTATAATACACACGCTATACACACAGAGAGGCCGCGGAGAGAGCGCGCGCGGGTGAATCGGGCTGTAGATGTTACGAGGCGATATAAACCCCGAGCGGTCGCGCAGGCAGTTTTAGCGTGTCGCGGCGTTCTCTGCCCGCAACTTCTCTCTCTCTCTCTCTCTTTTAACTGTGTGTCGCGTTCGCGTGGCGCGTTTCCTCGCTCGCGACCGACTAGTTTTCCCGCGACGGTTTCGCCGCTCGGACCGACGTTTCCGAGCCCCCGAGGTATCTGGGTTGAACGGGTGAAAAATTGCGGAAATCGCGAGCGTGAGATAGTTTTATACGCGCGTGGGACATCGAAAGTTCGTCGCGGGGGGGGAGCGGAGAATGTAAGCCGTTGGCGATTTGCGAGGGGTGACTGAAAAATCGTTGGGGAGAAGGAAAACCGCATCGACTCGCGACTCGCGACCCCCGGTGGCGCTGCCGCGAAATATCCATATGCATACGACGAGCGAGCCGCGGCGGGCGCTCCGTGCGCTCTCACGACGTCTCCGCGCGTCGGGCGTCCTCCTCGCTGCGGTGTGACGTCTGCCCTCGCAAATTACAGCCCCACTTGGCTGTGGTCCCTATCCGGTATGATAATTACGCTGTATTTCCGACAGTTGGGGGCTCTCGCGTCGGGCTCTTTTGAGACCTGTGGACGTCGACCTTCGCTCCGACGTCGTCGCACCGGGTTTTCGCGTGGCGCTCGCGCTCGCGCGGTTTTATTTTAAATTGCCGGGCTAAATATACACGCGGTTGGGATGTGTACAGGGTGATCCAGAATCCACGCGCCGAACGAGTTCCGGAAGTCCGAAATGGTACCAGGAAGGCGGGTGCAAAATTTAAGGTTTTTATTCCCGGTTGTTTTTTTTTATGAGAGACAATTTTTGATAGCCGATCAGAGAACTTGGTCTCAAGTTACACTCAACTTGGTCTTAATTCATTCTCAGGCGAACTAAATGGAAGTTGAGAGTAAGTCGAGGGAGAATTTTCTCTCAACTTGCTCTTAATTCATCTTCAAATTGATCTTAATTCGCCCTCAACTTACTCTCAACTTGACTACGAATTAAGAGAATGTTGGGAGTAAGTTGAGAGCGATTTAAGAGAAAGTTGAGAGTAAGTTGAGAGCGAATTAAGAGAACGTTGAGAGTAAGTTGAGAGCGAATTAAGAGAACGTTGAGAGTAAGTTGAGAGCGAATTAAGAGAACGTTGAGAGTAAGTTGAGAGCGAATTTTCTGATTGGCTGTAATAAATTAACTCTCACTGAAAAACTACTGGAAATAAAAATCTCAAATTTTCCACACGTGTTCCTGGGACGATTTTGGACTTCCGGGGCCCGTTTGGTGCGCGAATTCTGGATCATCCTGTATAAATACACGTATTATGGATATACATACATTATACACATATATATTTATATATTCGCTTTATTGTGGTCGGTTGAAACGGAGCCTCCTGACCCGGTTCGAGGATTGTGCGGCGAATCCCGGTCTACGCGAGCCCAAAACCTCCGAAAGTTTCTCCCGTCCGCATTGAACGGAACTAATTTTATGCACCGCATTATTTTATCCTGACGCTAATTCGCGGTATGCGGCAAAAAGCGACTACCACCATCTGCATATAGCCGAATATATGCTTGAACGAAAGAGTTTTAGTCGCGTCGAGGAGCGGGAATTGATTGCCCGAGCCTGAACGGATTCGTTAGCGTTGACAATCTTGGTGCGACTAAACGACGAGAGTCGGCTCAATCAACTAATGTGCCGGGACTAGACAAACCGATCGTTGAATGGACCTTGTCAGTTCGGTTGTCTAATTAGTTGAGCCAATTAACTAATTAAACCCGTCATCTTTCCACCTGCAGACAATTGCGATCGTTGATTATTGCTCTGACGTAGTGGATTAATTGCGGTCAACTAATTTTTACTCGGACCAACCAAATTACGTTGAAGTTTGTTCATCGATCGAGTGCAACGGAATTCAGAAAAAAAATTAATTGTGATTAACCCAAATGATGAAAATAGGTATAAAAAATCACTATAGCAACTAAGGGCACGAAAAACAAAATATATATATATTTTTTGTGCCTTTCATCATTTGAGTTAAGTACAACTATTTTTTTCTGTAATTCGTTGCAACGATGCAAACTTCAACATCGTCCAACCAATTACCATTATTATTATTATTATTATTATCATTATTATTTCATCGCCCGCTCTGCAAAAATCGAAAAATTATTGTCCAACTGACTAACTAATCAGCTACTCCAAAAATGCGCCGTCTCCACGCGACTCGCGATATCGCCACGTACCGTGAAAAAAGAGAAAATGAAAAAAAAGGAACCCTCCGCGTAACGCGACAGAAAACGCGTTTCGCGCGTTGCGCGAGTGCTGGGTAAATTAAAAAATCGAACGTGGAACTCTCGCGCGCGCGGGAATGTCGGGCAATTAGCTATCTCGCGGATATATCTGGCGAGAGGTCTATCCGAGCGTATACGCGGGGCGCGCGCTCGTCGTTGTGATCCATGCGGCGAATCGATCGCCGCGCGGTGCCCCACCTGAAACGCGGCAGGAGCTGCTGCTGCACCAGCGACGACGACTCGCCTGCAGCGCCGTGAGCGTTATAGCCATTATGCATATAGAGCTTGCGAGGAGGCGGCAACGGCGGCGGCGGAGTGCGGAGTGCGGCGGGAGGTTGCGGAGTTTCGCGCAAAACGACCGCTCGTCGGTCGCGGGGTCAACGTCGGGGGTTATACGGACGCGGCGAGCGCGTGGCGTATAACGTTCGAGCTGCCGCTGCTGCTGCTGTTGGCTCCCTGGTTTGACCGGGACGACGGCGAGGGCTGTTCGTGTCGGAGGCGAAACCGCGGCGCCCGCGCCGCAGTTCGCGTCGAGGCACCGAGCGGGCGAAAATCGTCCGGGCGCTCCGCACTCGACCCCGTCGACTCTCCGGAGAACGCGCTATTTTTTTCTATTTTTTTTTCGTCTTCTTCATTCTCGCCACCACCGTCGCCGCTGTTGTTGTTTACGAGCCCCGAGACGCAGTTGGCGCTCGGCCGCTCGTGACTCGACCGGGTTTTCCGTGTCTTACCCGCGCGCGAAACGTGTGGCATCCGGGCCGGCGAGGATTACGAAGGAGCAGCAGCAGCAGCAGCAGCGGCGGCAGAGCTCGGAGGACGGAGAAACGCCGCACGAGGAAGTCGCGCGGCGACTCCTCTCGCGATTGGACGCCGCTCCACCACCTTCGGGCGAGAACGCGTTCAGAGGCGCAAGGTGCCTCCGCTGGCGTATATAGATTAGGGAGGTGCGGGAAAAATGGGACGCATAAGCGAGAAATGGGTTTATGACGATAACAAAAGTGTGGTTTGATTGCTTTTCATCCGAAAATTCGAGGCCAATCATCAATTTTGAGCGACGGTAAAAAAAATAAAAGTGCGGGCGAAATGGGACAGACCCCCAAATTCGGGAACTCGTGTTTTTTTTTACACGTTGATACTCAACGTCATCCTTAATGGTAATATTGAATGAAAAACAAAATTGTAAAAATAAATTCATATTTTTTAAAGTGACTTTTCAAAATTGATTTTTGATCACGTTGATACTCAACGTCATCCTTAATGGTAATATTGAATGAAAAAACAAAATTGTAAAAATAAATTCATTTTTTTTAAAGTGACTTTTCAAAATTGATTTTCAGATTGCTTAAAACACTCAAAATTGTAAAAAAAAATATATTTTTATTCCGCTTACATGCGTTGAATTGTGTCCTATAGACGCGATTTTCACGAAACGGGGGTCCGTCCCATTTTGCCCGCAAAAATAATCGAAACTGAAAACAACGCTGTCCCGTTTTGCCCGCACCTCCCCTACATGGATTATATATGTGTGTGCGTGTGTGTGATTTTATATGTATACATCGGGCATATAGATATATCCGAGGCTCTCCGGGAGGAGATCGGAGGATTCCCCGATGCTCGCGACGGCGTCGCGCCGCGCTCAACGTCAATATTGACCCCCGGCGATGGATCTTCGTCGTTGTCGTCGCCTCCGTCGTCGTCGGACCTGGGACAGCAGCAGCAGCAGCAGCAGCAGCGGGAGCAACGACGTCGCCGCGTTACAACGCGGCCGCGGTGAGGAAAAAAAATCCGCCCGGCCGGCGACTGTTAATTTCGCCCGGGCCGCGCTGTCCGCTTTGATCGATGGAACGTTAATCATCCGCTGAGGTCGCGCGACTCACCGACGTCCACGACGGCGGCGACGACGACGACGACGGGCGGCGGCAGGAGCGGCAGCGGGAGGAGCGGCCGCAAACGCCTCGGCGAATATATATCCGAGCGACGGGCGAAGGACTCGGCCGCGAGGGCCACGGTAATCATATTAGAAATTGAATTAGGACGTTATAGTCGGTCCGAGGTTTCTTTGCTTTTTGTTCCCTCTTTTTGGTTTTTTTATTCCGTCTTTCTCTGCCTCGAGAAAACCTCTTCAACCCTGCAACATTCGTTTTTCACGTTGCTCACAGTCATTTCGATTGTTTTATTGTTTCGTGTGTTTTTTATTTTATTTTTTTTTAGTTGGTTTGGTTTGATTTTATTTTGTTTCGTTTTCTTTTTTGTTTCCAGTCTTTCTCCTTTGCGATACGACGGCTCGATGTCTCTCGCATCGGTGGACGACGCCCCCATCCCCGTCGTGTATCGTCGGTCGTGCGCCGCGCTCCTCGCGCCCGGTATCAGCGGCTTTGGCGGCCGCTACGTTTCGTCCATCCCGGCGCGTCGTTAGAACCGCGGAGGTAGCGCGTGTAACGCGAGAGAGAGAGAAACGTCGCGGAAACAACGGGAGCGCGAGGGAGAGGCGACGGCGACAGGGAGTTTTAGATCGATTTAGTTGATTGGAACACGGTCGAGTGTGGTGAACTAGCGATTTCTTCGGCGAACGCGTGGCCGTTCCACTCCGGAAATGGGAGTGGACTTACCAGAATTGCTTTACCCCTCGGAGTAATTTTTTTTTACTTCCTTCTTTTTTCACTTAGTCGGCCGGGGGCGCTCGGCGCGCGCGCGCGAGGGAAAAAAAGAAGCTTGAAAATTGAGAAACGTCGCTTCGGCGAGTCTAAAGATTTCCGCGCTTTGCGCCAATTTTTTCGTCATATTCACAGACACTTTTTGCAACTTTGTCATCTTTTTTTTATAATCAACCGTAATATTTCTCAATTAATTTTATTCCGGAAACCCTGAAAGTTTTATTTTTGTTTTATTTTAATCTTATTCCGATTCCGATTTTGTTTTGTTTTTATCTTATACCGAATTCCTGAAACAATTAATATTGAATAAATTCTGAATTTAATTCAATTAATATTGAATTGAACAACCGTAACATTTCTCAATTAATTTTATTCCTGAAACCCTAAAAGTTTTATTTATGTTTTATTTCAATTTTATTCCGAGTTCATGAAACAATTAATATTGAATTTGTCGAAAATGCAGGAACATTTTTCACCGCGTAAAATTGCTTTGCCTCGCTGAATCCGGTGGGACGTTTGATCGAGCCAGAACTAGGAATTATAGACGAGAATCCAGCCGTGTTTGAGGTAGAGCATTTTTTTTTGTTAGTGTGTGACAAACAATTCGATGCTCGCTCGTCCCGCGGTTTTTTCTTTCGCAGCACAGCTGCTCAATTTGGTAATGATTGCGGGCCGTTGTGTGCTTTAACGTCCGAGCGACAGATAGGCGACGAAACGTCGAAGATTCGAGCGGCGATCATATGCCTCGCTGACATTACATCGGGGAAAAATAAATTATTCACAACTCAACGAGCCGATAAATGTGTCGCCTCGCGTTCTCGCGCTCTCGGATATCTCCCGCCCTCTCTCTCTCTCTCTTTCTCTCTCTCTCTCTCTATCTATCGAGGGGCAGCAGCCACGCGCCCGTCGACGTCTTTTCGACGATTTTATTTTATCAAGCGTTAGTAATGGCGCTCGGGGAAAACATCGTTCGCGAGTTCTCTCAATGCAACCCGAGAGAGCGGAGACGAGACGGACGCATCGGATGGAGAGAGAGAGAGAAGCGCGTCCGCTCGAGCGCGACGGATGTTCGATTAATTTATTGCAAATCGGATTGGGAAGAGCCTCGCGGAAAATTTTCGCGGAATTTTGCGCGCACACGAAGGAGGCGAGAGAGAGACGTCGTCGCCGCTCGCCTTTTACATTTACAGACTCGCGTCTCGCGATCCCATTGAGGCTAGTAAAAAACTCGGACGGTAGGCGGCGACTGTTCTCGGACAAGCGAGGCGCACAATGCGTCGGTAATGAAGCGCGCGACTTTCCGTCCTCGCGCCTCGTCGAACTTTACAAGCCGCACGAGACGCGTTGGGTGCGATTGCGTTTAGAATTCTCTGCTCGGCGATTTTTGTCGCTCGGCTGTGGAAAAACGTCATTTTTCGAAGTTAAAAAAAGGAAATTTTATTAATTTAACGAATTACACATATTAATGTTATGAATTCGTAAACGTAGCATTTTGTGGTTGAACTTCATTCTACGTTAAAATTGAAAACTCCGAAAATCACACCGAAAATTATTCATCTTAATTATTTTATCGAAAATGTTTCATTCTTCGATAAAATAGAAAAACTGTTTGTCAAATCGAAAATTATTTTTCAAGAACATTTGAAACTATTTCGTTTTTATTTATAAACAATTAAAAAATTATTTTCTATGCGACGATTGAACGCTAAAACGATATAGATAAAACAATCATGGTGAAAGTCTAGGGATTGCAGTGATGCCCGAAAAATCGGTTGGCATCGTCGCAGCGATCGATGCCAGTCCCGTATCTATAGCGGGTTCCATAGATCATTCGGATCCCAAAAAAAAAAGTTCCGGCAAATATTCCGCCAAAAACAATTTTTGCGTCCGCTTAAAAATCATGCAGCGACAAATAAGTATTGGCAATATTCCTAAGTAAATATATTTATCATCTCATAACTATAGGGCACGAATTTTGTGGTCCCTCAGTTACCACAAAAATGTACGGCTATGCTTCGATCTGGCGTCGCCACGAGACCCACAGCAAGCCCGCAAATATCCCACACAACGATCGTTCACTCCACGAACAATCCGCTCTCTCATTAACGACTGACAAATATGCAAATCAATTTTCGTCCCAGATATCGTTGGAGTTGTACCAAAAGTTTTCGTACACGCCGATCGTGGCAAATTCCCGGTCGAATTGTCGGCCGGGAATATCACTAGAGCGAAGGCAACAAGGGAAAATGCTGGGTGTTGCACTCGTTTTATGCTGACGGCACAGATGCGCCGGATAGGCAGTTGACTCGACGATGCTCGCAGTCCTCGGATATTCTCCGCGGAGTTTCTTCGTTACTCCGCGAAAGTCGCACTCGGTTTAACGCGCTTTTGTCTCCGTGGCTCGTGACACACCGAAACGAAAATTCCGTCGCCTCGTTTCGCCGTGGATCGTCGCCACAATCCTGTTTAACGGTTATATACGGTATAAAATTATTGAAATGGTCGCTTCTGGCTTTTCCGCGCTAGGAAACAAGAGCAAAGTTAGCGACGATGCCTCGAGAAACGGAGCGAAACGTGGTTCGCGCGATAAGGTATTTTTAGTGACTGATAACGGGGGACCAACTCGGTGTCTTTATTTTATTTTATTTATTTTTCAACGGTGATTGATAACTTAGTTGTATTTGTTTTCACGGTAAAACTAATTCACTGGCACTCGGGTGATCCTCAAAAAACGATACGATGATTTGTAACAATATTGTTGTATTTAATCATAAAATAATCTTACAACAACCTTGTCATCTGATCGATCGCGATCCAACGTAGCAGTCTTTGTGCTCCGGAGTGAATCAGTATTGCAGTTTGCCGTGTGAAAACGTGTAGACGCAGCGTGAGCGTCGCTATGGTGACGCTAATGGACCGTAGAGGGCGCCGTGATCAGACGCGGTTTGTGTATATTCGCCGGCACGTTTGGTCGGTCTTTATGTAATTCAATATACGATGCATTTCGCTCGCTATCTGCGGAGCTCAATCAAGGCGCTGAAATGTTGATCATTTCTCCTGACACATGAGAAGGTTGAATTGATATTGTCAGTCATAATGATGAGTTCATTTGTATACTTTGAATTACTTATTAGCCAGTCGTACGTGTAATCGCGCGAATTTGCCGCGTGGGTATCAGCGGGCCAATTCCGTCGCCTCAATTGCCTAATTGCTTGATTAATTGAACGCGGATAACGACGGAAAATCCAATTAATTTCGTCGTGATTTGCATATTAATTCTCTTGATGGATCGGTTATTATTTGTAGGATGCATTACAGACCGTCTCCGAAAATGCCCGACTCGACGTCAGCTCAACCGCCGGCGGGGACGACGACTTGGAACTGTGGGACCAATCCGGGTTCATGCTGAGGAGCGACATAGACGATCCCCTCACTCACTCAAAGTAAACTATTTTTAAATACAGAAAAACTACGCATTGAATGACATTCGATTTATTTTTTGTGCCGATAGACGAGATGTTTTTTATTGGTAATTATTCTCAGAATAAGATTGTTAACTTTGAAAAAAAGATGCTGGCTATCAGACGATGTAAAAACGTTTCAAACAGTAATGGAAAAATCGTGACTGACTATTTCTAAAAAAACAAATCGGAATCATGTGATATATTAACGCGTTTCCCAGAAAATAATAATTAAAGTCTCATTAGCCAAGTCAACATCGAGCAATCGAACACGTATTAAAATAATCCCAATGTTGCCTTTTTCTTTAAGATGGAGGACGCAGAATTGGTTCAGGCCTAGCTGCAAATATTTTATTTACTTTTTGCTTCCTCATAGAGGAAGCTTTGTTTTCGTGAAATTTTTTTTTTTCGAGATTTTCATGTTAACATACTTAGAATCACCTAAAACGTCGAGAAAAGTGGTCTAGAAAATATGTCTGTATGTGTGTATGTGTGTGTGTGTGTGTGTGTGTATGTATGTATGGTCCAGGCACCGAACATTCAATTGTTCATAACTCAGGAATGGCATGGTGGATCGAGCTAAAAATTGGCACGGAAGTAGAGTATTAAATCCTCTGTAATTCACATTTTTTTTAAATTAAATATATCCATGTATACAAATTTTATCGAATTTTTAATTTTTCAAAAAAATGGCGTGAACGCTCTAACTTTCGTAAAAGTTCGACGACTCAGCTATATACTTCATCATAAATAAAGACACGTTCAATGTTGTTTGGTATTGAATTTCAGCGAAATCGGTAAAGCGGTTCCGGTTTTATAGAATTTTGAATTTTTCGAAAAAAATAAATTTTGCTCTATATCACGTCGAATCTCATCAACTGAACCAAAATATTAAACAGTCAAAAAATAACATACAGCGTTGCCACGTATAAAATTTGGTGACGATTGGTAAAGTCGTTCGGATTTTACGCTGTTATGCATTTTTGAAAAAATTAAGATTTTCGCTGTAACTTATAGAAAAGTTATTAAAGTAAGTCAAAACTTTGTATCTAATCAAAATTAGATGTAACGGTGTTTGTAACGGAGTTTTTTTGTTCAAATTTAAAAAAAAGTGCAAAGATTTGTTCAAATTAAAAAAAAGTTGCAAAGTAGAACTTTGCACACTGCTTCCTCATTAATTCCCCTTTTTCACAAAGCTTCCTCTATGAGGAAGCCAAAGTTAATAAATAAGCTTCTTCATAGAGGTGGCTTTGTGAAAAAGGGGAATTAATGAGGAAGCAGTGTGCAAAGTTCTACTTTGCAACTTTTTTATGTCGATATACGAAATGTTTTTTAAATATAATTATTCTCAGAAAAAGATTGTTAATTTAAAAAAAGATGCTGGCTTTTAGTCGACGTAAAAACATTTCACACAATAATAGAAAAATCGTGATTGACTATTTCACCAACAAAAAAATTGTTTACAAAAAATCTGAGTTATGTGATACGTTAACGCGTTTCCCAGAAAATAATCATTGAAGCGTCGTCAGTCGACTCAACATCGAGCAATCAAACACGCATTAAAATAATTCCAATGTTGCATTATTCTTCAAGATGGGGGGCGCAGAATTGGTGCAGACCTAGCTGCATACCGATCACGATAATCCTGATCCTGATCGTCCTGGTGGTGCTGCTGCCGCTTTTGGATCACGCGGCCGAGAAGCAGGCGACGAACTCGAGCCTCTTCGGCAACGAGTCCGATCTCACGTGCATGGACAGCTGCCGAATATCGCTGGTGGAGTCGATACCAATAGGTCTGCGTTACGGCAATAACTCGGTGGTGCATAAGCCGACGTATCTCGCGTGGATGGAGCTCATAGAGTCCGCGGAGACGTCTATAGAAATCGCCTCGCTCTATTGGACCATGACCAGACAGGACGTGTATCCCGACGACAGCGCGAAAGAGGTAACGCTGGACGTTCAATCATTTTTCTCTCTCGCCACCGACGATCGGCATACCTTATTTATTTTTCGTCTCTCTTATTTTCCTTCAGAGATGTCAAGCGTTCGTTACTTTTACTACACACTTTTTTCTCTTTACCGTATAATTTGTTTATTGCAAAATGTTTAGTAAACGCGACCTACGCGTTACATAACTCAATGTTTCATCCTTAAAACACATTTTTGGCAACAAATTTCACGAAAAAAATAATAAAAAGCAAATGTAACGAAAAAAGTAACGATCGCTACTTTCGTCGATACTCGTTTCTCGTTACATTTGCTTTTTACGATTTTTCGTGTGAAATTTATTGCCAAAAATGTGTTTTAAGGACTTTACATTGAGTTCAAATCTTGCGTTATAAAACGCGTAGGCCACGTTTACCAAACGTTTGATAATAAACAAATTATGCGATAAATAAAAATAAGTGTGCATCTCTTATTTCTTTGCTTCTCCTTCTTCAGGGCGAAGACGTCTTCCACGCTCTTCTCGAGGCCGGACGGGATCGAAACATCCCGATATCCATCGCGCAAAATATTCCCTCCCAGTTGAGTCCCAACATCGACACGGAATATTTGGCAAAGAAAGCCAAAGCTCAGGTAGATTATTCGCTCGGATAGCGGATCAACCATCGAGAGGATAGTCATTACCTTCCTGTTTCATTTTTCTTTTTATTTGCCGCAGGTGAGGAGCTTGAATTTCGCCGGTCTCCTCGGCGGCGGCGTCCTCCACACGAAGCTCTGGCTCATCGACCGAACTCATGTGTACGTCGGCTCGGCGAACATGGATTGGAGATCCTTGACGCAAGTCAAGGAGCTCGGTTTGGTCGCCATGAATTGCTCTTGTCTCGCCGAGGATCTCGCCAAGATATTCGACGTCTACTGGCAGCTCGGCGCCGAGGGGCGAATTCCGCCCGCCTGGCCGGACTCGCTCGGCACGAAGATAAACGTCGACAATCCGATGAACTTCACGCTCGACAATAACAAATATCGAAGCTTCGTCGCGGTACGAAATTATGATTCTCGGTCTCTCTCGCGTTGTGACTCGTCGGATCTTCTTTGAACTGAACGGAAACGTTTTTTTTTTTTTTGCAGAGCTCGCCGCCTCCTCTCTCGCCCCGCGGCAGAACCAACGACCTCGACGCGATTCTCCACTGCATCGAGAAGGCGGAACACTTCATCTACATATCGGTGATGGACTATTTCCCGCTTACGATCTACACGGCGAAGGTCAAATACTGGCCCGACATCGACAACGCGCTCAGGTCGGCGGCGATCGATCGGAAAATAACCGTCAGGCTTCTGATTTCGTACTGGAAACACTCGAGAACGTCGGAGGACTATTTTCTACGATCTCTGGCGGACTTGACCGGCAGCTATAAGAACGTCAACATACAAGTTGTGAGTTGAGATCTTTGAGAATCCTTTTAAATTTACGGTTTAGCGATATTTTTATATCGACGAGGCGGTATTTGAAGAACAAATCATTCGTGTTTTGTTAAAGAAAAACGCGTATCTTTTTAATAACGAATAACTTAAGAACTAATCATTTGTGTTTTGTTAAAGAAAGACGCGTATCTTTTTAATAACGAATCATTTTAAAACAGATCATTCGTTTTTGGTTAAAGGAAAACGCTCATCTTTTTAACAATGAATAATTTAATAACTGTGATCATTCGTTTTTTGTTAAAGAAAAACGCGTATCTTTTTGACAATGAATAATTTAAGAACAAATTATTCTTTTTTGTTAAAGAAAAACTCTTCGTTTTTATAACGCAAGAAACATACGAAAAAAATGAACTTTCGCATAATTACAGAAACGCTTCGTAGTCCCGACGAGTCCGGAGCTCGACAAGATCCCGTTCGGCCGCGTGAATCACAACAAATACATGGTGACCGACGTCGCGGCCTACATCGGTACGAGCAACTGGTCCGGCGACTATTTCATCGATACCGCGGGTGAGTTTTCGACCCTACGCTATACCAAAACGACGAAGAATAAGAATGGGTAGCTGAAACCGGCGTTTATCTTTCAGGTATCGGGATGGTCTTCGAGGACGTGGGCCACAAGAATTCCGGCAGCATAAGAAAACAACTGGAGGACGTGTTCAATCGCGACTGGAGCTCGATTTACGCGCATCCCTTGGAGTCCTCGTGCTCGGCGAGCCGCGAGGTCGCCGCGAAACCGATAACACCGCGACGAGATTTCATGCTGCCGCTCAATCCGCACCACGTGCCGGGGTAGACGTCGAAATTGCTCCATCGATCGTCGTCCCTGCGTCCCGTTCGCGATCGTCGATGCAGGCCTAATGTAAATACAGCTCTAATCACGGACAAAAGCTCACGAGAGTCCGCTGATTGACCAACGAGAATCGAGAGGACACACGAGAGGAATTCGCATCGCGAATGTATCGGCTGTTTATCGCGACGACTCGCGACGTGCCGATCGCGCCTTCGCGTGCCGTTTGGCTGTGTAACGAAGTCGAAAAAAAAATGCCTGATACGATTCGATACGGCGCCGACTTCGACTACTCAAATCGGCTATCCGGCTCCTCGCGGAATTTTCGCTCCTCGTCGCTTTGTCACCGCGCGAGATGCGCACGCGGGGAATTGAGTCACGTATGAGCGCGCCGAGAACGTGCGACGCGGACATGGAAGCGAGAACCGAGGGTCGCACGTAAAACGATGAAATACCTACGAATTCGCACCGGAAGCTACATTGCATTTCGAGTTAGAATTAGGCCCTGCGACTCTATCCGACACGCGATATCCATAGTTAAACGTAGGTAAGACTTTTTTAACTCGACGCCCGGAAACGAGGACTTTGCCTCGTGGCGACACTCGAACCGGCGGTTATATATCGAAAAAACAAAGGAAAGAGCCGAAATAGTACAATAATAATAATAGAATTCGGCAAATATTACCGCATAATCGGAGATGTCAAGCGTTCGTTACTTCTAAATACACACTCTTTTCTCTTTACCCTATAATTAAAGTTAAATAAGATAATAAAATTAAAATAAAATGTATTATTAAATGTTTAGTGAACGTGGCCTACACGATATGTAACTCAATGTTTCAACCTTATGAAAAATCCTTAAAACACATTTTTTGCAATAAATTTAATTAAATAAGATAATAAAAAGTGAATGTAACGAAGAAAAGTAACGATCGCTACGTTCATCGTTACTCGTTTCTCGTTACATTTGCTTTTTACGACTTTTCGCATGAAATTTATTGCCAAAAATGTGTTTTAAGGATTTTACATTGAGTTAAAACCTTGAGTTACATAACGTGTAGACCACGTTTACCAAACGTTTAATAATAAACAAATTATAGGATAAATAGAAATAAGCGTGTATTTAAAAGTAACGAACGCTCGACGTCTCCGCGCATAATTGTGAGAGAGAGGCGAAGAGAGGAGCGAGCGAAAAAAATCGTCGACGTGTCGGAGTTCATGGCAGTCGGCGACTCTGATATATGTAGGGCGTTTGTTTGCTCGAGGAAGGAATGAGGTCTCCGTGAATCTCTCCGTCTCTCTCTCTCTCTGTCTCCTCTCGGCAGGACTCGCGAGTTTGTTCAATCGCGCGCCCGACGCTGATTCAATGTTGAATGCGTAAGCTTGAGAGAAGGTAAAAAAAAAGCGCAGAAAAAAAGAGGGGAAAAATGACAAATCAAACACGAGCGAACGTCGAACGAGCGGGAGACGCTCGCGCTTCTCGAAACGCGAGAATCTCTCTGTTTGTTCCGTCGTAGTGTACACCACCCGTCTCACCCGGCCGAGACTATTCCCCCCCGCCTGTTGTTACTCCGCTCACAATTCCGACGATCCCGACGCCTCCGCAGAATCCGCCGATTCTTCATCGAATAATATGTCTTCTTATAGCGAGTACGCGAATACGAAAAAATTAGTCATTACTTCCGACATTATAACGATACGACTATTGTTGACTATACTGTAAGACGTTGACGCGGCGCAACGGGTGAAGCAAGTAAAATAAAGATATTCATTGAAAGCGAGGAAAATCGCGGATTTGCGTGCAACACGTGTGAGATTTATCGACAGCGCGCTGGAATAGGCGAAAATATTGTTGAGTGAGTTAGGGAGGTAAATGAATATCGTCCGTTCGACGGATGACGCAAGTCGACGCTCCGGTGAACATCTCGGGTTCACCGAGCATATTGTTTAATTACCTCTGTAGATGCAGCGAGTTTCGCGTTTACACGTGCAAACGCGCGGGGAGAAACGTCTTTCGGTTGAAGTGCACGCCGGGTTTTTCGGCGACGCCCGAGTATGTCGCGGAGGAGCTCCGACACGGCCCCGGGCTGTGTGCTTTTCGCCTCGCGTTTGTCCGGCTGTTCGCCGCTTCTGAGGCGAGAAACTCAAACTCGACGGCTGAAATACGTCCCATCGATTCCGGGAATGGTGAGGTTTGGGACGGAATTATTGGACATCGTTCTGTTGCCTAAAAGAAAGGTGAAAACTTGAAAAATTAATTTTTATACATTATTTATAGTTTAGCAAAAAAAAATCATTTTTAATAAACAAAAGAAAATTTGAAAAATTATTTTGATTAAATTTTATTCTGTTTTTTTTTGCAGGAAATATGAAAATTCGAAAAATTAATTTTTATTCATTTTTTTCATTTAACAAAAAATTTCATTTTTAATAATATAGAAATAATTACAAAATGTATTTTGATTAAATTTTTTCTGATTTTTTCGCAGGAATCTTTTATTCAGTATAATTGTAGAAACTTCGTTTCTGCAAATTCATCTCGTGAAAAACGTCTTTAAAAAACGAAGCGCGGCTATTTGCGGCCGGGAGCGGATGTGGCGAATGGAATTTTTTTTTTTCCCCACCGGGAAAATGTATAGCGAATCGCATTTCGCAAGCACTCTGAGATCAGACTCTAGCCGATCGTTCAGGGTCAAGAGGATTTGAGAGACGAGTGCTAATAGAAGTAAATCACACAGCGCTCTCTGGACCATCGTCGCCTGGCTCGCCGGTCGTCCGCGCGCGCGAAGACGCGGAAAACAGGTGTATAATTCACTCACTGTTGGGATATTTCATTTCTTCATGAAACCTCGCGTCGCCACGAATGTTGCGCTGATTGCAAGGCTCGCGTTAATGTATTCCACATTTGAATCCATTGACAAAAGTGGGCAACGCGGATGACGTGCGAGACTGTCCGCGAATTAACGTGGAAATTGTTACCTTTTTGCATCCACTCATTTCTTTGTACTTTTGCCTCCACTTATAAATAAAGAGCGGCAGTCGACAACCACGAATTAACGTCGATTTTAATACCACACCACGCAACATTCAGCGCGATGGCGAAAAAAAAATGCCTACCTATGTTTCACCCAATCCGATTTACGCTGCACATGTGCATATATATCATTATAAAGCGATTCTCCTTTAATCCCGGAAATCGCGGGAAAGTTTATGTTCGAGTCATGCGGGATAAACTGTGGAACATGCCAGAAAAATATATTTCTGTTGATCTAAAAATCTATGTTATTGGTGAAACCGAAATTTAAAAAAGTTGGTCGTCACGAAATTGATTTTGTCGCTGTCTGCAAATGGTATATTTAAATTATCTCAAAATGTGTAGATCTGTGAAACATATTACATCAACTATAAGTCAATTTTTACCTAATTTTTTTAAATATATATAACGAAAAAAGAATAATAATACTGAAGTAACATTATATGTTAGTCGTGTAAAGACTTCGAAATATCAATCGTCTTGTTAATTTAGAAAAAAATAATAACACATGTAAAATTTGACAAACTTTGCAGAACAAAATCTTTAGGGAAAAACGCTGAAATATTTTTTGCCGGAAAAATCATTTTCCAGTGTTTAAAATAGTTTTTCAGTTAAACGTGTAATATAATCTCTACACGAACCCGGCGCGTAGGCGCGCATAAACATAACGTGCGACGTACTAGCCCGAGTACATTAATCGAATCATCGTCTCCCGGAGGTCTCGACGATGACATTGAACCGTAACGGGATCTTGAAATGGGCATCGAACATTACTCTTCAGGAGCAGAGCGGAGACGTAAATCTGTCGCCACTTAGAAATACGAATCCTTTGTCTATTTGTCCTGCGATCTTCTCAATATTGAATATTTTACTAGAGTAAAACCGACGACAAAGTCCGTAAACGTTGGATTTATGTTTAAAAAAAAATGTTATCTCTCACAGGAAGCTTACGTGATATTTTTGCCTAATCCAATATTGGCAAAAGTCGTCCGAGGCGCGCAGAAAACACAGCCAGGAAAAACGTCTGGCGTGCGTGTTGTGCTGAAAGGCCGGGTTTGCCCTTGAATTCTCTCGTGACTTGAGACCGGTTCAGGCTGTAAAAACCGAGGATTGTCATGCAAGTGGGGCAGTCATTCCACTTTATTGAAATCGATTCATTCATGACAACTTGGCGGGCTCGTTCAAAAGTACCAGACGACGTTAAGACTCTTCGATGACTGAACCTTCGCTTATTAAGGATGCTTCCGCGTACATTCCCGACCAAAAGTTTGATTCAAACGAAATCTTAACGATTCGCAATAATAAAATGAACAAACATTCAATATTTATTATTATTAAATTATTATTCATTATTATTAAATTAATTTTATAAATTCTTTAAAAATATTGAATATGAATTTATTATTAAATTCAATATTCAATATTTTAATATAAAATATAAAAATATTAAATATTTGTTGACATTAAGAATTTCGAAAAATCTGTGAAGTCATTTAGTTCGACTCTTAATAAGTAAATAAATAAATAAATAAGATGAAAAATAAATTGTCTGACAATTTCTTCAAAATTTTTTTTCTGGTCCAATTTGTTAAAAACTTTCGTAGAAATACGCGCTGTATTAAACTTTTGACTGGGATTTTATGCACGAAGCATCCTTAACGTAGATTCCGCACCACCAGGAAAATATAGAAAAAATTTCATTGATATTGCGTGAATTGAGTCTGGATTCGCTGGCCTTCAGTCCGAGCGCGAAACAACCACAATCGATTCCGCTATAGTAAGATTAATGAGAATTCGGCCATAGAAAAAGGTCTTAAGCTATAGAAGCATTTTAATTCGACTCTGGCTGGCCTGTAAAGGTCTCCGAATGGATTCTCGGATATCGTGTAATATCGGAAAACTTTTATTTTTCTATTTTTCTGTCCTTTCCATTACATCTCCCCCGGGACGGTTCGATAATTCCATCCGGGGAAACTCCGGTAGCGCCAGTCGCGCCGAGAGTAATTCTGACTTCCTTTAAATAATCCAGTCCCTTCCGGTTTCAGTCGGCCGCGCTACGCAAAAACATCGCGCCGGTTATCGGAATACGCGAGCGCGCATGCGCATTACAGCCCGGAAATGGCCTCACACAGACTTCTTCTCAGCCCTCGGAAAATTCCCATCGACTGTCATCCCGACTTACTCTAGACAAAATCCATCCTATCAGCAGACCGACAGAAAATAACCTAAATTGAACAAAACTCAACAATCCAAAGTTCCCGAAAGTCGCCTCGCCTACTCCGCAAGACAAGAAAATCTCGAAAAATATTCTTTTCAGGAAAACAAAGCTTCCTCTATATGAGGAAGCAAATCAGTCCTACGCGTTCCATAACCAAAAAAATTACGTTTTCTCCTTCCCAGCACAAAGCCTGCTGCGCACAAAAGTCACTTCATCCCTGCTGCAAATCACTACGAAAAACAAACAGCCACGTGTCTCATTAACCCCCCTCCCCTTCGACTTCTTCTCAGTCCTCGGAAAATTTCCACCGACTGTCATCCCGACTTACTCTCCTCAAAATCCATCCTATCAGCAGACCGCCAGAAAATAACCTAAATTGAACAAAACTCAACAATCCAAAGTTCCCGAAAGTCGCTTCGCCAACCCCGCAAGACAAGAAAATCTCGAAAAAATTCTTTTCACGAAAACAAAGCTTCCTCTATGCGAGGAAGCAAATCAGTCCTACGCGTCTCATAACCAAAAAAATCACGGTTTCTCCTTTCCAGCGCAAAGCCTGCTGCGCACGAAAGTCACTTCATCCCTGCTGCAAATCACTACGAAAAATAAACAGCCACGTGTCTCATCGACCCCCCCCCCCCCCCCTTCCCCCGTCGACTTCTTCTTAGTCCTCGAAAAATTTCCACCGACTGTCATCCCGACTTATTCTCCTCAAAATCCATCCTATCAGCAGACCGCCAGAAAAAAACCTAAATTGAACAAAACTCAACAACCCAAAGTTTCCGAAAGTCGCCTCGCCAACCCCGCAAGACAAGAGAATCTCGAAAAATATTCTTTCCACAAAAACAAAGCTTCCTCTATGCGAGGAAACAAATCAGTCCTGCGCGTCTCATAACCAAAAAAATCACGGTTTCCCCTTCCCAGTGCAAAGCCTGCTGCGCACGAAAGTCACTTCATCCCTGCTGCAAATCACTACGAAAAATAAACAGCCACGTGTCTCGTCGCCCCCTCCCCCCTTCACCACCTCTCAATCCTCATCAGCAACGCTTACGAATTGCCCCTTTGTTTTCTCTTTCATAAAGACAATCACGTAAACAAAGCTGCGAAAAAACGCAGATAAAAAATGTTCGCGTCTCGAAGATTCGGCATCGCGAAAAAAAAGAATTCGATGTCCACGTCGCGTCGATCTCAATACGTGACGAGCGCGTGTCGCACCCGAGCCCACGTACGCACGGGCCACGGGACTCCGTACACCGCGAGTAAGTAAAGCTTTCCCCACCACGGGCGCCCCGAGACGGGCGCAACGCGCGCGGTAGCCGCGAAGCGCGCGCGATCCACACCGCGGTCTCCTTTAAGCGAGCGCACAAGCCCCGCTCGGACATTCGTGTGTAGAGAGCGCGAGCTGGGAGCTCACATCGGGCCATCGAGCAATACACACACCGACGTTGACCTCATCCTCGCGAGGGTCCCTCGCGTCGCACCTGCGCCCGAGAGTGCAACGATATATAAGTAATACAAACTGCAACTATAGTGACCAGAGCCAGCAATCAGAATCAGAAGAAGAAACGAATCAGAAGAAGAAGAAGAAGAAAAAGAAGAAACCAATCAGAAGAAGAAAAGAAAAAAAAGAAGAAGAAGAAGAAGTAATACAAACGAAAACGCGCAACGTTTATTTTATTCTCGCGATCGCAACGAGCGACGTCCGAGATACGAAAAAATTCTCGCCCGCCGCGAAGCCTCAAACGGCGCCACCGTCGTTCACTCGAGTTTCCGCGATCGGATTCACAAAGCGCAAGTTCAAGGCGCGATTCGGCTGAGCGCCCAAGGAGCGACGACGACGAACCCCGGGGAATTCCGGGAAAGACGAGCGGCCGGCCGGCCTATCAGCGAGCGTTTCACGGATTGGCCAGTAGGAGGCGGCGGTCGAGGAGGAAGTGGATCGTCCGTAGCTGCTGCTTCGACAACAGACGACAGACGTTTATTTACTTTTTTCTTTGTTTTCCGCGTGGTTTGCGGGCGCAGAGGCCGCGCGCGGAGAAAGTGTCGACGGTTTGCCCCCGAGCCGAGCGCCGCGCGCACCGCAATCGAGCAGCAGACGCAACGCCGCGCGCGTCGCACATCGTCGGTGGTTGTAGAAAAGCTGCTGCGCGGCTGTGAAATTTCGCGGGACTACGAATAAGGTTGGTGAAATCTCTTTACGCTTATTTTTTTTTTTTTTTTTCGTGCTCGCGACGCTTGTGATTAGCTGCGATTAGGTGGCAACGGGGGTTTTTCGAAAGATACTCGTGGGTTGAGCTTCGCGAGGGTTACGCGAGGGACGTGCGTGGTTTAGTCTTGTTATTTTATTTTTTGACAACGAATAAGATTGGTGAAAATCTTTACGCTCATTTTTCTTTTCGTGCTCGCGACGCCTGTGATTAGCTGCGATTAGGTGGCAACGGAGGTTTTGAGAGATACTCGTGGGTTGAGCTTCGCGAGGGTTACGCGAGGGACGTGCGTGGTTTGGTCTTGTTATTTTATTTTTTGACAACGAATAAGGTTGGTGAAACTCTTTACGCTAATTTTTTTTTTTTCGTGCTCGCGACGCTTGTGATTAGCTGCGATTAGGTGGCAACGGGAGTTTCGAGAGATATTTGTGGGTTGAGCCTCGCGAGGGTTACGCGAGGGACGTGCGTGGTTTGGTCTTGTTATTTTATTTTCCGGCTTCGCGCGCGGTGAACGATCTTGGGGCTTCGAAGTTTGACGGAGTCGCTGCTGTCGCTGCGGGGACTGTGGAATGTTCGGCGAGTTTTTGTTCGTGGAGGTGGATTCGGCGAATAGATTTTTTAGGGATTTGCTGGTGCGGCAGGGAAATTTAGAGAGTGGCGTTCGAAAAGTTTGAAAAGTTTTTACTCGCGAAGTAGATCTTTTGATATCCGGATTTTCTGGTGATACGTAAATCACCGGCAGTTTTTGTTCGTGGAGGTGGATTCGGCGAATAGATTTTTATAGGCGTCTGCGGGACTTGCTGGTACGGCAGGGAAATTTCGACGCTGGCGTTCGAAAAGTTTGAAGAGTTTTTACTCGCGAAGTTGATTTTTTGATGTCCGGATTTTCAGGTGATACGTAAATCACCGGAAGTTTTTGTTCGTGGAGGTGGACTCGGCGAATAGATTTTTTAAGCGTCCGGCGGGATTTGCTGGTGCAACAAGGGAAACCTCGGGACTCGCGTTCGAAAAGTTTGAACATTTTTTACTCGCTAAGTAGATTTTTAGATGTCAGGATTTTCCGGTGATACGTAAATCGTTGTGGAGTGGCTGATTATCTTTAGTCCTCCGTCGCTGTTCGGCAAGTTTTTGTTCGTGGAGGTGGATTCGGTGAATAGATTTTTTAGGCGTCTGGCGGGATTTGCTGGTGCGGCAGGGAAATCTCGAGACTGGCGTTCGAAACGTTCGAAAAGTTTTTACTCGCGAAGTAGATTTTTTGATCTCAGGATTTTCCGGTGATACGTAAATCATTGTGCAGTGGCTAATTATCTTGAGTCCTCCATCGCTGTCGTTTCTATCGGGTGGATGGAAAATTCGAAAAGGTTTTATCTGCAAAGCAATCGGAGAATTGATTTTCTAAGCGTTTCTCAGAATTCAGTCAAGTCGACGGAACGTTCGGTGAAAAAAATCGTCCGGATTTTCCGCCGATGCAGAAATCTCGACTCTCGAGTCTCGCCGAGGGAACCCGAATGATTTTTCTTCGCGGAAAAGCTTCAGATTTTCCCTCCGGGATTCAACGTCGGGATTCGTTCGGCTACGCGGAAATCGCGGACGTTAGTCAAACGTTTGCGGTTGAACTTCGCTCGACGCCACGAACGAAGTTTCTTTTTTTTTTCTTTCTTCTTTTTCGAGGCCTCGGCTCGTCGATCGCCTAAGCTGCCGCTAGAATCGGCGCGCGGTCTAACGCGCGATTGGGACGTTTATACACGGTACACATAGTGTAATGTGGCCGCCGTCCGCGCGCCCCCGCGACCGCCGCTCGGCCGCCGTTGCTCAACTCAGGTAAGCAACTCGGGCTCGCGCTCAGGTACGCGCGGACCGTCAGTTGCATTATTTATCAAGCGTCTTCGTTTTCGAGATGCGGCGGCGGCGGCGGCCGGAGGTAATGGAGGTACAACCGAATCGAGTGGCTATTCGCGCTCGCTCTTCCTCGGCGTCGCGACGCCCAGAGAAATCGTCGCGGACACCGGGCGAATCGGCCGATAGCGAGAACCGTCGATCGGTGGCGGTGGAAACGTTTTTTTTTTTTTTAACAGACAAACTAACTGAAAATCGCAACTAATTATGTAGACCAATTGAATAAAAATTATTTGCATTGAGCTTCGAATAAAAAATTATTGCATTGAGCTTTGAATAAAAATTATTTGCTTTGAGCTTTGAATAAAAATTATTGCATTAAGCTTTGAAAAAAAATTATTGCATTGAGCTTTGAATAAAAATTGTTTGCATTGAGCTTTGAATAAAAAATAAGCAGATCTAGTAAAATAAATTATTATTCATTTTGTAGGCGCCGAAAACTTAGAGATTGAGTTTATCGAGCACATTAATTTTTTTTGCGTTTTAGCAATCGGGCTAATTAGTTATTTGGGTGTCACAACTTTTTGATCATTATAGTTATTTTTGATAACAATGAAATCATTAATGTAATAAAAAATAATCGGCTGAATGAATTTTTTTTGCATCAGGTCAATAAAAAAAATGTCGGTTTTCGATATAGAGGATATTGAAGAAAACTGAAAATTGTCGAGACTCAGGAATTGTGTTAAATTCATTTTGTTCACCAATTGATAAGCTTCACTCGGTTATTTGGTTGGAACGACTGGTTGTCGTCGGTATCGCGACCGACTGACCGTTTAGCCCCAACGATCGTCCTCAGGGTCAACCGAACGACCTGACAATAGTGATACACGAGCTATCATTATTATTATATCAGGGGAAGAATTTCTCGGGGCGAAATAACATTGAAAAGTAGCGCTTATTATCGGTGCAATGAACTTCAGGTGCAACGTCTCACCTCTGACAATTAATCCCTAAGCGCACCTGCGGCTCTCGCTTTTATTGTTCAATGATCCGGTTCACCGATCGCGGTGAAAATTGCAGGCGCGATGAATGATTTCCACCGTCGCCTCGTAATCGATTGCACGTCACAAACGATCGCGAGGCGAAACAATATTTACGTGACGTCCTTCGAGCAACAAATTACCAGTAGTCGTTAATGCAAATATCGATTATAATTCGCATTAATAAAAACATACACGATTAAATAGTCGCTTCGGTACATAAAATAGCGATAAACTAAGCGATAAATTATATTTCATATATACTTATGAAATATTATTTATCGGCCAGAGGGAAAAACCTGTGAAAAATTAATTCCAGTGGTTTCTTATTTATTTATCGACGCGAAAAAATCCAACAACGGAATGAATTTTCGGTGATTATTTAATCACCATAAATTATTTTTGATTAATTAATTAATTGTAATTCATTAATTGCGTTGTTTGCATTTTTTTCCCTTCTTTTGTATTGTAGAAATAAGTCGGTAACATTTTTAACCCTTAAAAAAAAATGCAAATTTTTTAATCTTTTTTTTTTTATTTTAAGGTACAAAAAGTGTTGACAAATTTCTACAAAAAAGTTTGTAATTGAGTGTTAATCTTGCAAAATTAACTTGCAGACGAATTTTCGTCGCCGAGTTAGAAATAAATAGTAAATATTAATTATTTCTGTCGCCTCGCGAATGAAAACCGCGCGCCGGGCGCGAAATCTGCCTCGTAAATCGCTCGTCGCATGACGCGTAGGGTTTTTCCCTACGAATTAGCATTCGTCTCGTTACTCGCGACTCACGCAGGCAAATCGCAGACCGGACAGATGAGCCGCAAGAGCGGCGAGCCGCATTGTCGCGCGGCGATCGATATCGCGAATACATTCAATCCCACCGCGGTGCACTGCTCGATTCATCTTCCGAGTACTTCCGTCTCTGGAAGCTACCTTCGCGCGCGAATCACGTCACACGGTTCGCTTATCATTGACGCGCTCGACACCGCTTCTCTCCTTTTACGGGATTCTCTCCTCGCGGCCGCGCTTCTCGCTCCCTCTCGCTCGCACGCTCGTGAATTTATTCACATAATATTCCTCGGCGTCCGCTGTACACAAACGAATTTATTACACTTGGTAGTCGCGCCCGCTAATCTCAATGACACGTGGAATATTCAAGGCCATTAACACGCGACTCGTTGTAGTTTTTTTTCTTGCGTTTAAAAAAAGGGAATTCAAATATTGATTGGCCAATGGATCGACCAATTTGGATGACCAATTTTTCCATGCAGTACCCCTTGCGTTTTTTTTTGCCAAAAAAAAGTTCGATTTCATAAATTTTGAAAATCCTATCCGATGGCAAATATCCCGCTGATTTAAAAAAGCATCGTTGTTTGCCCGAAAGATCGAAAATTTGACGAGAAAACCGAGATTTTTTTTTTTTGCCTCCACAAATACAGCAACGAGTGCAGGCAATCCGACGGCTGCGGCCAAAATCTCCCCGGGCAAAATTTCCCCGGACAAAATCCCCCCGGACAAAATCCCCCCGGACAAAATCTCCCCGGGCAAAATTCCCCCGGACAAAATCCCCCCGGACAAAATCTCCCCGGACAAAATCTCTCCGGACAAAATCTCCCCGGACAAAATCTCCCCGGACAAAATCTCCCCGGACAAAATCTCCCCGGATAAAATCTCCCCGGACAAAATCTCCCCGGACAAAATCTCCCCGGCCAAAATTCCCCGCGCAAAATCTCCCCGGACAAAATCCCCCCAGGGATATTAATACCGGTTACCCGATTTTTAAGAGTTCGGCTTTAAAATTCCGTGAAAAATTCCGAAATCAAGATAACGCGTTCCGACTTACGGCATTCTCTTCGTTATTGAGTTTTCTCTCGAACGAAGAAAGAAAATCCACGTTTGATTGATCCAAAAAAAAGTTACCTAATTTTAGTGCAGTGGCGAAATCGAAAAAAGTGCGAAAACACTTTTTATTTAAAAAAAAAAAATGTAACACCTTATTTCGATGTATTTTTGCCCGTAAACAACGAATCCGCTTAGTTGTCAATAAAATCGCAGTGAATAAAATCAATAAAATAAACAGAATAAAAAAAAAAAAAAATATTGCATATTATTTCGGATGCACAAGTCGATGCAATTCAGCGTCAGTCACGTCCACTGACTCCAGGAAGCGAGTCATATTCCCGCATTAATTACCCATAAATCTCCGTCATCTTCATATTCAAGGACTCATATCGATCCCCGTCGATTCCCGCATTCCATCGACACCGCGCGGCATGTTAAATCGCTATGACTATTCTATTCATCTCTTCGATCCACGTGGTCATTGTCCCTCGTCGGTATTGACAAACATTGATGTGTGTCAACGAGGCGCACGAGGCGAAATTTCCCATTGGCCGAGCCTCGAAGAGAACCGTTAAAATCCGTGGCAGAGTCGAGAGACCAGAAACATAAATAGACCGAGCAATTCCGGGTCGATTGTTACTCGGCTGTTTGTCCTTTCACGCTGCGCGCGTTTTTCACCCGGCGCGTCAAAAAGGCCGCGCGCTTCATAGATTAACGCGGCTTCTGGACGCTCGCGAGAGAAAACGGTACAAACTGTACGGCGGAGCCAAACGTCCCAAATCGAGCCGACGGTTCTTCGTCTTCGCGGCGTTCGTCCCGTTACACTCGAGAGACCGGAGGGTCCTCAGACTTCGCGTCTGCCTCGCTCGCAGTGATTCATCCCGGCGACGAAGACCAACTTTTTTTTTTTTTCATGATGTCTGACCGCCTGGCGAGCTGCTAATTCACGATCCTTAATGAGTGCGGCCACGTCGCGCTTTTATCCTGTTCGCGAAACGGAAGGCGGAAATTATTGAAATAACCACCCAGGTTGGTCGTGAGAAAATTATTCGTCGGCCTCTGAGAACTGCACAAAAGTCGAGTCATTGCGTCACTTTTTGTATGCAGGTTTGGCATTTTGAATTTCCGAGTAAGCGATTTTTTTTTGCAGACTGAAATTGCCGAATCATCGATTTTGGCAAATTTGGGGGTTCGATGGGAATTACAATATTCTTATTTTTAGCAATAAGTCGCAGAATATTTGATGATCATTTTTATCATTATTCTTGTTGTGCCGATTGTGGAATTTAATTAATAAATTGTCGGCATCTTCTGTGACCAAATCGAGCTACGAGGATTATCGGATATTTCAGAAAGAAATGTAACCAACTTTACTTCGCTGGCTAATCTATAATTGCACTTTCGATAACAATGTTGTTCCGCAATTACGGATAATTTTTATTGCGCGCTGGCTGCTACATTTTTGTGACTACCGATTATTGAAATGGTTCTTGCCGAAGTTCGCACACATTGCGTAAATAGTGCTTTTCGCAATTGCTACGGTGAGTCAAGAAAATGTCAGATAAGACTGCGACATTTGTTCCTGCCTGTCTTATTTTTTGTTACCTAGTTGCTTACTTTTTTTTACTTTTTTTTGTCAAGAATTATAGATCCGGATCCGCACCTAAAATTGCTAAAATTAAGCCCACATTTTTTTTCGATCCGACTTTTTTTCGCCAAACATTATAGATCCGGATTCGGACCAAAAATTGCTAAAATTGAAACAACTTTTTTTTGCCAGAAATTATAGATCCGGATCCGCATCGAAAATTGCTAAAACTGAACCCACGACTTTTTTTGCTTCAATCCGTCTTTACTTGATCTTCAAAAAAATATTTTTTTCGCCAGAAATTATAAACCCGAATTCGGACCGAAAATTGCTAAAATTGAAACCACTTTTTTTCTTCAAAATATCGACTAATATCAACCGTGAGGTAGGGTAGACTTACGTTCGGCAGGGTTAATATTTGACCCATAAATATTTAGATATTCCGTACAAAGATAACAAAAATGTTTCATTACGTGTAAGCGAAATTATTGCAACGGCAAATACTCGTTTGCCCCGCGAGTGAAATTGCGTATTGCACGCGGTATATACACTGAACAAATATCTTCGATTTTCGCTATATATAAAATAGTAAAAAACGTGACTATCCATTTCTCCCGGTGCTCCTTATATCCTTTCTCATCGCGGTTCGCGAAGTTTGCGTAACGTGCGCCGCGCGCGCGAGTCTTCCGTGTTGACTCGTAATGAGAGAGCGCCGAAGTGTTCAGGCTTTTACCCTAATGAGGGAGGGAGAGAGAGAGAGAAAGAGAGGCGTGGTGGCTGCAGCTCATGAGCAGAGACTCGCAACGCGGAAAACTCACGATGTAACGTGGATTTATTTACACTGCGTTAAAATTGCATGCAGAAATTTATTTTTCTGCGTGCCATTTAAGGGGCGATGATAACAAAGCAATTGTTGTATTAACGAACTTTTTGTTGTCGCAACAAAATGTTCAGATACCACAGCAAATTTGCAACAAATTCAGGGAGTGATAACAAACCGATTGTTGTATTAACGAACTTTTTGTTGTCGCCACAACATTTTCAGCCATCACAGAAAAGTTGCAGCTACCACAGAAAAAAGTTATTATCACTCCGTCGATATTTTTCTTTGCGTGCGACTCGCACAAAACACGACGATAACCTGAGATTGATTCACGGTTAATCGACGAGAAAAAAATAGCGCATTTCGCTTTTTCATGACGATCGACAAATACGTCAAATCGATTTGACTTTTCGTTGTCGTCACAAAATTTTCAGCTACCACAGAAAAGTTACAGCTACCATAGAAAAAAAGTTATCACTCCTTTGATATTTTTCTCTGTGTGCGACTCGCGAAAAACACGACGATAACTTAAGATTGATTCACGGTTAATCGACGAGAAAAAAATAGCTCATTTAGCATTTTCATGACGATCGACAAATACGTCAAATCGATTTGACTTTTTGTTTTCCCACAAAATTTGCAGCTACCACAGAAAAGTTGCAGCAACCACAGAAAAAAAGTTTTTATCACTCCTTTGATATTTTTCTCTGTGTGCGACTCGCGCAAAACACGACGATAACCTGAGATTGATTCACGGTTAATCGACGAGAAAAAACAAAAATAGCGCATTCCGCATTTTCATGACGATCGACAAATACGTCAAATCGATTTGCCGTGCGAAAAGTACCGAAGCGATAAAATGTTCAAAGCGCGCGCGGCACGTTTTTACGATAACCGCCCGAGAGCGAGGCGTCCCGGGCGTAGATTACAATCGGCGAGGAAAAACTCTCTCCAGTTTCGTTGGCCAGTGGCTCGCGAGATTTCGAGGAGTGGAAAGCGGTATTTTACACGTTGGGAGCTCGAAGCCGACCGCGAGGCGGGCATGACTCAACCCCACGCGGGTTCGTTGAACGTGCTCGGAAGCTGCGCGCCACGATAATTCACCTCGGCGATCAATTATCCCGTTTTTTTTTGCCTCTTGCATCGCGATTACGGAGTAAACAAATAATTTCGTCAAGTGCAGTCGTTAAGAAATTAGCACAGCGACATTTGTCGGGCGTCGCGTTCTTGTTGCACTTTCACGTTTGTCGGCGGCAAATTTACGAGTGCGAAATTAAGTTGTTATTTTAAATAGGGAATTGCGTCGACACGAAATAAAATATGGGTTTTAACAATGTTTTATTTTGTTTTTCAAATTAACGAAATGTCGAAATAAAATATGGGCTTTACATTTTATTTTAATTTGATTTAAAAAAAAAAAAAAAAAAAAAAAAAATCGACACGAAATAATCTTTTTAAATAAACGTTGCAAATTATTTCGCTACGAGAATTGGCAATTGCCCCCTTGAAACTTTTCCGACATTAAAGCGTTTTGTATTACCTGCGATTTGAGCCTAACTAAATGCAATTTGGTGTCTCCCATATCGGGAGGCCACTCGGGGAATCGAAGATTATACGCTGGGGTATATCGAAACACCCGAGAGCGGGGATAATACGCTGCCTTGTAATGCAATTTTCATACACGCATTTGTGCCGTTAAATATGATTTTACACTGCCGGGACGCAATTAGCTTAATCGTTGCGTAAAAACTCCGACACGTTTACCAATTCGAATTCAACTGTTTTATAAAATTAAAAGAATATCCAATCAATTTTTTTAGAATAACCAATTAAAAAATGTAAAAAGAAATCCAATCCAAAAAATAAAAAAATTGTAGAAAAATATCCAAACATTTTTTTTTAAATCACCAATCAAAAAATGTATAAAATTATCCAAACAACTTTACAAAAATAACCAATCAAAAAATGTAAGAAAAATATTCAAACATTTTTTTTATTAACCGATTTACAAAAATATTCAAACATTTTTTTTATTAACCAATTTACAAAAATATTCAAAAAATCTTTTTGTTAAACAATTTACAAAAATATTAAAACATTTTTTTATTAACCAATTTACAAAAATATTCAAACATTTTTTTTATTAAATAATTTACAAAAATATTCAAACATTTTTTTTATTAACCAATTTACAACAATATTCAAACATTTTTTTTATTAACCAATTTACAAAAGTATTCAAACATTTTTTTTATTAATCAATTTACAAAAATATTTTTAAAATGCTCAATCAGGCAATCACAAAGTGTTCCAACACGCCCCGGTCGCCTCTACGCGCACGTTTTCCGCCGCCTCCGCAAGGTTTAGCGGAATCGAAGTTGGAGTTACCTCATTCGGCAAAGTGCAGCGAGAGTTGCGCCGATAGTGGATGATAATTGCGGAGAAAGTCACACGAGGTTACGGAGGATATGATATAAAGCGGCGCTTATATACTACGCAGGCGCGAGCCGCTATTTCTGAAATGCCACTCGCGAGACGCGCGTGCAAGATGGAAAACCGTCCGAAGGGGTCATCCGTCGGATGATTGAATAAGTCGCGGTGAGAATCGATCAGTCAATCGCGGCTCTCCCACCGACTGAATTTTCTATGCAAAACCATCTGCGACGGTTGCGTTACCGCGGCTCGGCGTGTCAACGAGTGCACAGCGGTTCGGAGAAAGTCGTAACCGCGCTTGACTATGATACTTATTGCTCTTAGCCCGTGGAGTAACCGCGCCGGGCGACAGGTTGCCAGTCGTGAGACTCGTGACTCCCCCACGTGGCTCGTTATATTGCCGGGTTAAATAATTTTCGCAAAACCGCAGAGGACGGGAAGATTGCGGAGTCGGAAACGCGCCGAGTTTCCCGCGCGTTCGTTGACCCCAAAAACGGCTGACTATTAATTTCGCGGCGCAATCAGGGTTTACGTTTTATTTTAGCGACCCCCTTTTTATTTTATATACATTTAATAATTATATCAAATAAAATTTGATTTTGTTAAAACAAAATCAAATTGATTTGATTAAAACAAAATCAAATTGATTTGATTAAAACAAAATCAAATTGATTTGATTAAAACAAAATCAAATTGATTTGATTAAAACAAAATCAAATTGATTTGATTAAAACAAAATTTGATTTGAAATTGATAAGAAAATTACCTACGCGCTGGAAAATCGACTGATTTATCGGTTGAATCGATTGATCAAATCGGTTGGATCGGATAACCGTTTCGATGGATTGGAACAGCCGACTGTTTTTAGGGTAAAAAATTGGGTGATTTAATTGACAAATTAGGTTAATTAAACTAACATTATAATTAGGCCCAAAAATTATATATTGCAGCTAACTAATTTCTGACTGGGGGACTGATTTAATTTTGACTATTCACTTCATTGAAAAAAATATCAATAGCCACGATACTGTTTCTTTGATTCTTTTAATTTCGCTCCAAACCAGCGGCCAGTGAGTCGGGCGTCGCATGAATGCGTGAAGTTCACGATCAAACTTTCACTACGTGCGACAACGAACATTGTCTTGCGTGTCTGGTATGCGTGACGTTACGCACGCGAGAATCGACCACACGCGCCTCTTCTCCAGTCTACACACCTGACTTTCGAGCTATAGAAGTCGCCACAAATTCCTCTTCGATTTTTTCTTTTTTTTTTTTTTTTCTTCAATATCGTAGCCAACGAAATTTGTCGTTCCGCTGGTCTCACGAAATTCACCGAGAGATGATAATTACGTGGCCAAAGACACTGATACACGTAACGTGTGCGCAGTAAGACGATTGGACGGCGAGCTCTCCGCTCGTCCCTCGCTTGTTTGAGGTAAAAGAAAAAGCGGTGATTACGCGCAATCCCGATGTACGTGCAAAGTCGGACTAAATAGCCGCCGACCAGCCCCTCAGGCACCGGTCCCAAGTTTTCTTTTCCTGTGCGGATACAAGCGAGACGCATTAATACACGGTTTATCCGTTTTATTCGCCATTTTTTTCAGAGTCCCGTTAAAATCATCAACGAGCTCAATGGAACAAAAAATATATTCGTTGACTCCAAATATTCGAGAATGATTTCCAACATTAATTTTTATATATAAAAAAAATTATTTCAATAAATTTCATCTTCACAGCAGAGACATTTTTATTCCAGCCACTGAAAAAAGGAATTTTTTTTTGTATTTTTTTACGTAAGTCAATTTTCTGTTATAAGAAGAAGAAAAAAATCAATCACGTTTTTTATATATTTTCTTATTTTTTCAATTTTCTCAGGACGGAAAATTCATTCACCCAGACACGCGAGTACGGCGCAATAATGCATAACGAATTGACCGAAGGATGAAGCGCGCAGGCCGAAGAACCATCAGAGAGTATTTCGAAATCGTGGGCGCCCGCACACTTCAATGCTGTACACACGTAAACGCGCCGAACGGCGATGAGCATCAGCAGCACTGAACCAGTGTACATACTCAGCCGATCGTTCGAGTACAATTGGCAACGATGACTTGCCCAATACTACGTGAACCACCTTCGTCCTCTCTTCGCCGAACTGTCTCTCCGTCTCGTATTATGCATCAACGGGGGAAAAAAAACTGTTTGCACCATTAGCCACACGCGTATCAGAACGTCAGTCGAAACGTTCGCATACGCTTTTTTCCTCTCCCCGTTAATCGTCGATTTTGATTGACGCTCTGTCGTTTACCGTTTATTGACTCTCCGCCACATCCTGTCTGGTCGACCTGTCGCGCTTTCAGAACTGCGCAATTATTCTCCACGAATATTCGTTCAAACGCAGTCCGCGGGAATTTTTATTCTCGCTGCAACAGTCACCAATGTGGTCGATAAATGTTACCAATTGTGGGCGAAATTTACATACGGTGGTTCACCAATTTTTTTGGTTAAGGAAATTAAATATGATCGAGATATCTGAATTAGATATTTATTTCTTTACTTATTTTATATGCAAAACCATCTATAATAAACAAATAAATAAATATTTAATTTATATATCTCGATCATATTTAATTTCCTTAACGAAAAAAATGTTAATTCTTAAAAAATATTTTAAGGTTTTAAGGTTTTTTAAAATATTTTAAGGTTTTAAGGTTTTTAAAAATATTTTAAGGTTTTAAGGTTTTTAAAAATATTTTAAGGTTTTAAGGTTTTTTATTTATTTATTTATTTAATAAATAAATAAATAAATAAATAAATAAATAAATAAATAAATATAACCATTTAAAGCGGACGAAATTAGAAACTCTATGAATCTTTATAATATTCCAAATGGATGTTTCATATTTTGTGGCAAAAAGTTCGAAGTCTTGAAAATATTGTTTTACACATTTTTCAATATTCTTCATTTTCATGCGGATAACTCGGTTGCAATTTATTTGCATTGACGCGTCGATATTGGTCACGAGTCTCGGTGCAATATTTACTACTGTTCGAGAGAGAATCATGAGTCATGATTCTGGGCCAGTGACAAGCGAGATTCATGACACTTATGAAACCCCTAGCGGGGTTACCTCTCGCAGCGTGTCGCCACTCGAGATCCGCACTTTGGAATTCCTTGGGATGCAAATCGTCGCACGCTCCCAGGCTCGATCCTCAATGTCGTTAGAGGACACCGCGCGCGGGGCACACGACAATACTCGCTGTATCTACGTGAATTGAATGTGCTGCTCCCGCGTCGATAAGAAGGAGGAGAAGGACGCGCGAGTTCGATACGTGCGGCGCATGAAAATTCCGAATATATTCCATAAAAATGTGTCCAACTCGAGAACGACGAAAAGGTCGTAAAGTGGAGCCTCGCGCGTTGTTTCCTTGATCCGCCGTGTGGACTTTGTTCGATCCGCTCGACGGTTTCCATCGTGATTGGTTTCAGTTTTCGTTATAATTAGACTTGGCTGTCTTTCCAAACGTTCTCAACTTTCAATATCCTAGGACTTTGCTATACGGCAACCCAAAAAATAAAAAAATTAAAACGTTGTGCCTGTCACTACCTCAAATTTCAGACCAAAGCTTGAAGAAACTATTGACTCGGATTTGTGAAGCTAATCATCTTCGTTGTAATTTGCATTCAGTGCTTTTGTCACGAGGACGCGAAATTTCGCGAGTTCGATATATCGCAAAAAATGCAATTTGCATAAAGTGTCCACTGCAATTTTTTGAACCCAGTAAAAACGCAACATTTTTTTGGCACCATGCGAAAACCGCCGAATTATCTTTCGCAGGATCGTAAAAGATGGTGGAAGCTCTACGAAACGTCCCAAACGTTCTCAGCTTTCAAGATTCTAGGACTTCGCTAGGGCAACCCAAAAAATAAAAAAACGTTGTGCCTGTTACTACCTTAAATTTGAAACCTATGCCTGACGAAACTATTGACTCGGATTTGTGATGCTAATTATCTTCGTAGTAATTTGCATTAAACGCTTTCATCACGAGCCCTGATAACACCGGATGGACGTCAAGGTGCAGGTCTCATGTCGGATCCAAAAAGTACGCTTTTGAATGGGCGGTCTAACTTTTGCAGGCGCAATACTAAGATTAGGACCCAACAACGAATGCTTTTTTGGACATCATAAGCCTTAAAATGGAAACCCAGTTAGTGGACTTTAGTGTACTAAATGCTCACAAATGGACCCTTTGGTGTTGTCAGGGGAGGAGGCAACATTTCGCGGATTCGATATCGCATAACATTTAATTTGCATAAAAAGTGTCCTCTGCAAATTTTTTTATAACCCAGTAAAAACGCAACATTTTTTTGGTACCACGTTAAAACCGCCGAATTATCTTTCGCAGGATCGTCAAAAATGGTGGAAGCTCTACTGGAATCCGGAGGGCAGGAGGTGGCGGTGGCGCACAACGGACAGTCCCGAGCCGGCACTCCGACCGAATGTTCGCCGAAGATCGTCGGCCGGATAACCTCGGACAATCTGAATCTCACCCCGATACAGGATTTTTACACCGGCCAGAGTATCTTCATCACCGGGGGAACCGGATTTCTGGGGAAACTCCTCATCGAGAAGCTGTTGCGCAGCTGTCCCGGGATCGCGAACATTTATCTTCTGGTTCGTCCGAAAAAGGGAAAGGATCCGCACGAGAGAACCGAGGAACTGTTCGACGACCCGGTGGGTAATTCGCGAATCGCGCGATCGTAAATAAACCATAAACTCGGGGCTCACCCCCTTCGCGATTTTTCCTTTTTGCCATTGAATTATTCATCATTCGATCCGGCACCAACGATCACGATTCATCCGTTTTTTTTGCACCTGGAATTAATTTAGCCGCTATTAAGTAAAACCAAAAACAAAACAAACAAAAAATACTCCAGCTGTTCGAGAGACTCAAATCGGACGTGCCCAAGTTCCGTCATCAGATCGTGGCGATCGAGGGCGACTGCAGTCTCCCCGGTTTGGGAATTTCCGAGACCGACAAAACGACGATCATCAACGAGGTCTCCATTGTCTTTCACGTCGCCGCGACTGTTCGCTTCGACGAGAAGATAAAACTCGCCGTGGCGATTAACATACGGAGCGTTCGGGATATGGTAATGATGTGCAAGAAGATGCCAAAGCTCAAGGTTCGTTTCCCCCATTGATTTTCTTCGCGTTCTGATGTAATTAGACCGCGTTGACTCCTCGTGTCGGGGATCGCCGGCCCTGGAATGGCGACGCTCAATTTCCTTCGCCCTCGTTTGACGCTCAGTGGCTCGTACTTTCCACTGGCTCGCGTTCCACCCTCGCCGTATCCACTGGGGCTGAGCCTAGCGTACAGTCGCTTCACTGGCGAGCGTTCATGGCGGCGTCTGTTGACTCGAAATAATTTGACTGCAGCGGTTCAATTATTAACGTCGTTATTAATTCTTTTTTTACCACTGTTACATTAATCCTTATTTTGTACTCCAAATGTTCTCAAATATTCGACTTTTATGACGTTGAATGTTGCATCGTTGCAATGCAACAAAATTAAAAACAACATCTGAATTCTATGAAAATTAATATAATTCACCCCCCTTATGGAGTGAAATCATTTTTTTGTCACGCTGTCGGCTGTTACAATAACTTTTTACAGCCGGTATCATCATTTGGGTTCATTAATATTTTTTGTTTTTATTTTCGTTGCATTACAACGATGTGAACTTTAACGTTATGGAGTGAAATCATTTTTTTGTCACGCTGTCGGCTGTTACAATTACTTTTTACAGCCGGTATCATCATTTGGGTTCATTAATATTTTTTGTTTTTATTTTCGTTGCATTACAACGATGTGAACTTTAACGTTATCGGCTTTTCGTCGTATCGTGTTTTTTTATTTCTAAAAAAACTGCGTTTATATCGCGCACGACAAATTTCGATGCATTATTCAACTAAACTTCATTTGCTAATGAAATGTTTTATTCGTCGAGGCAGCGGTAGATTTTGCGTAATTCGTGCATTCGAGCCCTAATATCTATTTCGATGCGGGATTTCGTGGCTGCATTGCGAGCTGCATTAGCATCGGAATACGCGATCCCTAAGGTAATGGAATATACGGCAAAGCGTTAGAGCCCGGACGCTCGCCACTGATACTCTTGATCCCTGTGATCAACTCGATATCCGCGTGGCTCCTCCGCGGTGCAAATGCAAACCTCGAAATCACGGAGGTTTGCATTTTTAAGCCTCTCGATATTCGCCGCAAACGTTTCTTCACGAGGAAGCGACGAACAATCTGCATATAAAATCAATTAATAACAAAAGTAATTTTTTCGCACGCGATGTTGCAGTCCTTCATTCACGTGTCTACCGCATACGCCTACTGCACGCAAAATCCCATCGAGGAGAAGTTCTACGAGACGCCGATGGACGCGGATAAATTAATAACGATGATGGACTGCACCGACGAGCAGCTCGCAGATGTCATAACTCCGCAGTACGTGTGATTGTATTAATATGATACTTTGATTACGTTTGAGGCGTGATGGATGCTAATTTTCTGTAATTTACGTAACTATTTGTATAGTACAAATATCGTAATGCGCTCAAGCTTTTTCTCAAAGCGAATTTCGTTCTTTTTACAGCCTTTTGGGAAAGTGGCCGAATACCTACGCATTCACTAAAGCGGTTGCCGAGAGCGTCGTGCAGAAAGAAGCCACGGAAATGCCCGTAGGAGTTTTCAGGCCGGCGATCGGTTAGTTTTGTTAACCAAATAAGTCCCGGAAAGTCACTCGGAGATAGTTAGTAAACGGGCAAAAAAAATCTATCTCCGTATTTTTCACTCAAGTACGATTTAAGGAACGACGGAACCTCTGTGAGTGCGAGAGAGGCAGAAAATCATTTTCGGAACAACAATACAGGGAAACTAGACACATACCAGGAAAAATAAAAGTTTTACATCATGCAGAATTGAAAGACGAATGATGTAAAACTTTTCTTTTTTTCGGATACGTTAAGCTTCTTCGGAATAATCGTTTACAGTTTTTATTCCGACGATGCCCAACGTTTCCGGAAAATGAAAAGTTTTACACCATTCCTCTTTCGATTCTGGTTGGTGTAAAACTTTTATTTCTCCTGGCATTTCTCCTGTCTAGTTTTCGTGTATTGTTGGTCCGAAAATGATTTTCCATCTCTCTCGCACTCACAAAGGTTTCGCCTTCCTTTAAGAAGAATTGCCGCACTCGACATCCAGTTCCGAACTCGGTTATTATCGAAAACTGTAATCACCGTTTTTCAATGGTTCTTTCTGGGGAAAAAGCAAAAAAGATACCACGGCATCTGTCGGTTACACGGTGGCTGCGTGTTTCCTCAGAAGCCTCAGATATCCTTGAGAAAAGAGGAAGACAATTTTTGAGTATCGATTTAAAAATAAAAGAAGATATATTTTAACATTTAATTCGAGTGAAAGTATTATCGGATCATAAAGTGCGTCACAAAGAATTTAAAGCTTTTGGATGTAAATATAACCCGGACAGGGCATCAACAGCCACAGAATCGTGAAAGCCGGAAAGGTCATTCATGAAAATCGCCGAAAGGTCAAATGGAGTTATTAATAAAGCCATTGAAAGGCAAATCATGGGAATAGCAGGGGGAAAAAAATAAACGTGGAGCTAAAAATAGCGGATTTCGATTTGATCGTATCACATATTTTTTCGCAGTGATTTCGACGTATCAGGAGCCGCTGAGAGGATGGATCGACAACATGTACGGCCCTACGGGCGTCGCTGCCGGTGCCGGCACCGGGCTGCTCCGCTCGTTGCACTGCGACGGTTCCATGCAAGCCAACGTCGTTCCGGGCGATATGGTCGTCAACGCGCTCATCGCCAGCGCTTGGGACGTCGCCGACATGAAGAGGCACGTATTTCATAAAATCTCTTTCAAATTTAAACGACGTTTGCGTTGCAACGAGCGAAAAAGTAATTCCAAGCTATTCCGGCAGAATAATTATTCTAATCGAATAATATGTTTTTTTCTTCTCGCAAATTTACAAATCGTGTCTTGAGACTGTTTATATTCGCAATCACAATACGCGGAAATATCCAAGTGGGAATCCCAGGCTTTGTAAATATTTAATTCTGAAAACCGGATAGATTTTTTTTTCTTTTAGAATAAAACTCGATCTGCATCGGTAGCAAGTCAAGCGTCAACGAACGCAATTTTTTATTAGTTCGACGGCTGCATTAATTTTTCGTGGCAATTAAATTGTTGCTCTTCGTCCGTTTTGACGGTCAAAATTTGGCGGCTCATTCCCCAATTTTAATCCGTGTGCTAATTTCGCAGGAAAAATCCGGAAAGCAACGAAATACCGCTCTACAACTACGTGTCGAAGGACAATCCGATAACGTTCGACGATCTCAAAGAGATGTCGGCGAAGTACGGCCTCCAGTATCCCAGCTGCAAGGCCATCTGGTACTACAGTTTCCGAAACAACAAGCACAAATTTATTCACCTTCTGTACGTCTACTTTCTCCACTTGTTGCCGGCTCTCATTATCGACGCGGCGACCGTCTGCGTGGGAAAGCAACCGAGGTCTGTCACAATCCTAATTCGAACCATTCGAAAGAAACCCATGGAATCGTCGTCAACCCGCTAATTCGCGTTCGCAGGTTACTCAAGGTCTACAAGAAAATCCACAAATTCATGGAAGTCCTGAATTACTTCTCGACGAAGAAGTGGGACTTCGGGAACGAGCGGGTGAAAACTATGCTCGGGAAATTAACGCCCGAGGACCGCAAGAAATTCTTCTTCGACATAAAGGCCGTCGTCTGGGACACGTATTTTCAGACGTACATCCAAGGAATCAGGGTCTATCTCGTTAAGGATCCGCTAGACACTCTGCCGGTCGCTCGAGTCAAATGGCAGAGGTAACTCGATTATTTTTCTTCTTTTTTTCTAAAATTCCTCGGAGAAGAATAATTCGTCGAGTGGGTTCCAGGTGACGAAATTAGTTGGGTCAACCAATTAATCGTCTAGACAATTAATTAACGGTCGACCCAATAAATTTCGCCTGGCTCCAATTCATCCATTTTGGATGGGCCAACTAATGATTAAAAGTCTTGTTTAAAGATTTTTAAACGAGATTCTCAAAAATCGTTATTTTTAGTAATAAAAAAATCCCTCTTTTAAAAAGTTCATGGGTAACGGAAAGCATTGTTAGCAAACTATTAGAGATGTGATTGGTTGCCAGGAAAGGCCGTGATAAACAAAATCAGTTTGGTGTCAATTTTGAAAAATGTCATAAGAGGACAGGCGGGGCAGCACCCGTAACCTTTATAAGCTTTATAAGAGCGCAGCAGCGCAATATTGTATTGATTAACCTGTTATAGGTGATATTTTGAAATAAGAATTTCTGAGGTCCATTTTGGCAATTTTCGGTCCGGAGCCGGATCTACGATTTCTGACAGAAAAAATATTTTTTTCATCGCCAAAAAAATATTTTTTTCAAAAACGATTAAAAAAGGTTATTAACCAGTGTTTTCGGGGGTAGAATATGCGACTTGAGAATGATGGTATAGGTTAAAAGTCGATATTTTGAAAAGAACAAATTTCTGAGGTCGATTTTCGCAAGTTTTTCAGGCACGCGCGCCAGCGCGTGTGATTACCCTAGTAATTACTAAATTTTAGTAATAAAAAAATAATTACTAAATTTTAGTGATTGAAAAATAATTACTACATTTTAGTAATAAAAAAATAATTAATAAATTTTAGTAATTGTAAAATAATTACTAAAAATTCATCGAACGAAACGAATCTTTCGATTTCTAATTATTCCAAATTATTTCAGAATGTACTGGCTTCACCAGGGGGTGAAGCTGCTCATGGGTTACGTCGCGCTGCGAATCACGTGGATGATATTCTCGGCGCTGCTGCCGGCCGCTCAATAAAACAAACCGCGTCTCGTTCGTCGATGTCGGCGTACGCGGGTGCGTAGGCGACATCGGGCGGCAACGAGCATCTCCTCGCCTCCGTCGAATCGGGGGTTTCACAGCGATGCGCGCGCGTCGCGCGTTCGTTCGAGCAGCGCGAAAACGAACTGACGAGGGAAGCCCAGCGACGAGGAGGAAACCCCCGCGCGATCCACGCCGGGACCGTCGATACCCAGTGGAAGTTCGCGAGTCATCGTCGCGACTGAATCACGAAAATTCGCTATTGTAATTAGTCGAAAAACAAAAAACCACGTCGCTCGTCTCACGAAAGCGTGATCGCTTTTTGTACATTAAACATCGATTATTCTTTTTTTTTCTAGACTCGTAAGCTCCGCGTGCTCGATTGTTCGCTTTAAGTGTCCTCTGTATCGCTTCTCCTTTTGTATATTCCTCTATTTATATTAAACGAACATTTTATAACAAAAAAAAAGAACGCGCTAACGATTTTCGAACGACGCGACGATTTCTCGGATAATCCCGTGGAAAATATGAGCTCGGTCGAGCCTCGGTGCGAGCGGCCGAGTCGCGCGCGACAGCCGAAGGCGAAACGTCAATGTTGACGGCGCAAACATCGATTTACTTTTTCCACGTAAGCGCCCGCTCGAAAGGCTCTCGGCGCGCACAATGCGAAAGATGACGCGCGCCTATTTACACCGTAATCCCGGAACGTCGGGCGCAGAGAGCAAAGAGCGTGTGTATTTAATGGAGTGAAATATCGCTTTTTTCGCTGAGAAAAAAAAACGGAAGATAGCCCGAAGCCGGGAGCGCGCGGGAAGGACGTATTACGTCGTGCTTTTGTAACGCTGCGAAAGAAGGAAACGTCGGGCGGTTAAGACAAGGTGAAACGTAGTAACCGCGGATTTCCTCTCGTTGCGCACGTCGTTAGTTCTGTATCTTCGGCTACCGTGCGTATCTCATCTCGCCCCTTCGGTAATGTCAGATATCGCCGCCTCAACGATTCCAGAAAGTTCAATCAATTCTCCGGCTCGTTGCGCGTGCACAATTGCGGCTTCGGGGAGATTATCGCGCGTATTATCTCACCGACATCCTTGTTACATCGGAAAATCTCGGCGATTCTCTGTGTTTGCGTATGCGACAGGTTTTCCACGTCGAATCGCTAATGCCAGCCGTGATCTTTCTCTCCCGGCTGTTTTGCGTCTCGCGGTTACTCGGTTGTTACGAGTTAAGCACGAGCTTTGTTATCGTAGGTGAAATGAATTATCGTCCCGATTATCCGACGCGATTGTAATCGTATCGAGAGCGGAAAATCCTCGTCGACGTTCGGAAGAAAACCGAAGAAATTCCGCCGACCTCTTGAACCGCGTGATAAGTTTTTTTATTTAATTTTTTTGTATTTTCCTAATTATTTTGTAACGACGCTCGTACAATTTGCCAGCCGGCAAAAAAGCGCCGACACTTACAATTTTTTGTACCTCACGATAATGACCGCCCGGTGCGAAATCGGTCTTCACCGAGTGGGAACGAGTTGCCATGATCTTCGGAATAATTGTAACGGGCATTCGCAGCCGCCGCGTCGGATGCCACGCGCGATTTTCATACGCGTTTCTTCCGCCGCGTCGCGTGTTTCTCGTCTACTTATCGCGCGCGCTAATCGGCGAGAAAAAAAAAGAAGTTGCAGCTCGCGCGAGCTACGCCGCCGGCGATCGCAACCAGGGCCACGTATGCCTCGTGCATTATTAATAGTGCTTACTATGTAGCGAGTTTTGAGAGACGGCGGCGTTTCTACCTCGTAGCTCTCAGTTTCTCGGCAGTGATTCCCGGCATCCTGCACGCTTCGTAATCCGCAGTTTTGTATAGTAATAGCTATACGTGTTATACAGTCTGCGGCTGCCACCCATTCGTATTATTATTATACCGCGCTACGGTTTTGGCATTCGTCTCACGACCTCGCAGTCGTTATGCTCGTGACGGGGAAGCTCGGGAAGGATCCGGAGGATCTCTTATTTTTTTTTTTGTTCAGCATCCTCTCGGGTGGTAAATATAGCGAGAAGAACAAAACTCGAGTAACCTCGGGAGATCCCAGACTGTATATATATTTATATTTATGTTTATTTTTTTGTTACTGTAGTATCATCCTCGTGCATTCTCCGCCGGTTCGGAAATACCTAAAAAGCCGGCACGTTCTCGCGTCGACTCGCGACCTTCCTCATGCTGCCTCTTTTCTTACCGGAGGAAAGAGACGGCGTCCTCTTTCCTCCTGTGACGTGGCGGCGACGATGACACGCGGATTTTTGTTTTTTTTATCTTATTTTTGCTCTCCCGCCGGGAATGTCGAGGGGGTTTTCTCGTTAACTCACGTGAGAACAGGTGAACGAGACTCGGGCCGCGTGTGGAGTTTTGGCTATAAACATCGGATGAGTTTTCGGGGCTTTAATTTATTTTCTAAGGTCCCTCTGTCGCTCGGCCGGCTCGAAGTGCAGTGACGAAATAATTTTCGACTCGAGGCGAATTTTACGGCCGGCTTAATCAGGGGTTGCTGATGTCTGTGACGTCCGAGCGTAGATAATTGACTCCCGAGTATCCCCTGGGAATCACATGGACAAACGAGTTTCTCGTGTCTGCGGATTTGGTCCACAAACGAGGCGATATTCCCTTTTTATATCACCCCCCGTTTTATGTTAGATAAAAAGCGTATTAAAATATAATTGGAACCAGGAAAAAATGTATTTTTTCCACGCAAAGGAGGTCGATTGAGGGATTGGGAAAAGTAATGGCGCGTTAATTTCTTCGTTGCGTTATCTTGGTTTTTACAAAAATATTTATTTTATGAAAGTAAAATAAAATAAAGATATTTTTTAAGTCTTTTTTTTAGCTGCTGCTCCAGGCTGCTTCCCAGTTTTGCAACAGTCGCAAGAAATCTGTTTTTGAATACAGAATTTACCATACGCGCGCTTCGCGCGCTTACCCAGTTGTCAGTTCACTAAAATCGAGGTTATTTTTTGGGTCGATCGAAACTGGATTTTTTTTTCTTTCGAGAGAAAACGTTACAATGAAGAGAATGCCGTAAGGCGGAACGCGATATCTTAACTTTTGAATTTTTCACAGAATTTTAAAGCCGAAAGTTGCCTTGCGTTTTTCGCGAAAAAAAATGTCGATTTCGTAAAGTTTGAAAACCCTATCTGATGGGAAATTTCCCGCTGATTTCGAAAAGCACCGCTGTTTGCCCGAAAAATCGAAAATTCGACGAGAAAATCGCGAAAAACGATTTCGCACTTTTTTCAAAATTTTGTCACTTCACTGAAATTGATGTTACTTTTTTTTAATCGATCGAACGAACCTTATCGGGCAAAATTATTATTGATTTGTTTACTTGGTGCCATGATTAAGCCTGACTGGGCCCTTAAGTGATTACCCTATTAAACCCTTCGCCATGGAAACTTGGAAATGCCTTATCAGGGCCCTAATTGGGAGTGATATGGAAACCCTTTTAGGGTGTCCACATTGAAGCTCAAAAGGGCCCTAATTTATCTTAGGGCATCCCTAATAATTTTCTTCACGGCTTTAATTTTAAAGCCAGACCTCAGAAAATTTTCGAAGGTCTGGCTTTAAAATTCGGTGAAAAATTCAGAAATCAAGATATCGCGTTCCGCCTTGTGGCATTCTATTCGTTATAGAGTTTTCTCTCGAACGCAACACGAAAATTCAGATTTGATCGATTCAAAAGAAAGCAAACCCAATGTTTCTCAAGTGGCGAAATTTCGAAAAAAGTGAAAAATCGTTTTTCGCGTTTTTCTCGTCGAATTATTTATTTTTCGACCAAACAAAAGTGCTTTTCGGAATCAGAATGAAATTTCCCATCGGACAGGGTCTTCAAGCTTTACGAAATCGAAATTTCTTATTTCGTTGAAAACGTATCCCATATGTGGGTCATAATCCTATCGATAAGCCGTGGTGTACACCATTAATTTATTTTTATTGCCACGATTTACTGCAGCAGAATCTCGAGTAGCACAACATAATAGACTATTCGTGGTACAAGACCGACGACTGGGACATCCACCTCGCCACACAAATGTGAAATGTGAGCAGTCGAGATGCGAGCGTTTGAAGTGTGTATAACCGGAATCGTATATAAGAGCGAATGTGGGCAAACGGGATGTTTAGTAAGAGGATTATCGACCACTGGGTCGGTGCACGAGGCGAATCCGATGAATTCGGAGTGTTTTCGATCGACCCGTGTGCAAAAGACCCGGGACTACTGTCCACACGTTGTACCCCTTCGGCTACCCCCATGGAAAAAAGTATGCAAGAAAAGTGTATTTTTCGATATATCGAAAAATATATAAATAATGTACGTTGTATAATAATCACATATTTTTGCTTCCTCATAGAGGAAGCTTTGTTTTCGTGAAATTTTTTTTTTCGAGATTTTCATGTTAACATACTCAGAATCACCTAAAACGTCGAGAAAAGTGGTCTAGAAAATATGTCTGTATGTGTGTATGTGTGTGTGTGTGTGTGTGTGTGTGTGTGTGTGTGTGTGTGTGTGTGTGTGTGTGTGTGTGTGTGTGTGTGTGTGTGCGTGCGTGCGTGCGTGCGTGCGTGCGTGTGTGCGTGCGTGCGTGCGTGCGTGCGTGCGTGCGTGCGTGCGTGCGTGCGTGCGTGCGTGCGTGCGTGCGTGCGTGCGTGCGTGCGTGCGTGCGTGCGTGCGTGCGTGCGTGCGTGCGTGCGTGCGTGCGTGCGTGCGTGCGTGCGTGCGTGTGTGTGTGTGTGTGTGTGTGTGTGTGTGTGTGTGTGTGTGTGTGTGTGTGTGTGTGTGTGTGTGTGTGTGTGTGTGTGTGTGTGTGTGTGTGTGTGTGTGTGTGTGTGTGTGTGTGTGTGTGTGTGTGTGTGTGTGTGTGTGTGTGTGTGTGTGTGTATGTATGGTCCAGGCACCGAACATTCAATTGTTCATAACACGTGAACGGCATGATGGATCGAGATAAAAATTGGCACGCAAGTAGAGTATTAACTACTCTGTAATTCACCTGTTTTTTAATTAAATGTATTAATGTATACAGATTTTATGGAATTTTTAATTTTTCAGAAAAATGGCGTGATCGCTCTAACTTTCGTAAAAGTTCGACAATTTAGCTATATACTTCATCATAAATAAAGACACGTTCAATGTTGTTTGGTATTGAATTTCAGCGAAATCGGTAAAGCGGTTTCGGTTTTATAGAATTTTGAATTTTTCGAAAAAAATAAATTTTGCTCTAAATCACGTCGAATCTCATCAAATGAACCAAAATATTCAACAGTCAAAAAATAACATACAACGCTGCCACGTATAAAATTTGGTGACGATCGGTAAAGTCGTTCGGATTTTACACTGTTATATGAATTTTTTTAAAAATTAAGATTTTCGCTGTAACTTATGGAAAAGTTATTAAAGTAAGTCAAAACTTTGTATCTAATCAAAATTAGATGTAACGGTGTTTGTAACGGAGTTTTCTTTTGTTCAAATTCCAAAAAAGTTGCAAAGTAGAACTTTGCACACTGCTTCCTCATTAATTCCCCTTTTTCACAAAGCTTCCTCTATGAGGAAGCCAAAGTTAATAAATAAGCTTCTTCATAGAGGTGGCTTTGTGAAAAAGGGGAATTAATGAGGAAGCAGTGTGCAAAGTTCTACTTTGCAACTTTTTTTTATACTTTTTATATATTCGGCAATATCACATATTTCGCGCGAACGTATATCCGGGCGAATATACGTGCAGTATACTTTTTTGTATATTCCTATGTATATCTGATGAACATACGTACGTTAGATTTTTTGTATATTGTACGTACATCCAGCGAATATACGTGCAGTGTACTTTTTTGTATATTCGTGCGTATATCTGGCGAATATACGTACGGTATATTTTCTATATAAATTCATACATAAATGCATGTATAAGGAGTATATCAAATATATATATGTACAAGTATATTGCCATATATACTTATAAAGTATACTGAAAGTTAAAGACCAAATATACCATTTTTCGCGCAAGTATACCTGGTGTAAAAAAATATACTTTTCAATATATTTTCGAATATTTTTTTTTTCCATGGGTGATATGTCGAACGAAAAAAAGCCCGAGGGAAGATATCGATAAAGAATCCGACTGTGTGTTTCGTAACGTTCGAGTGGGACTGCAAAGCACCGATTAGATGCTAAGGACGTTCGGTTCAGTGCACCGAAGTGACGAAATATTTACACTGAGAAAAATTAATTCTATAGAATTCCAAATATAGTGAGCTGTGCTATATAAATAGCCACAGGTATGACAATTAAATTGCCGGTGACATTATTTAATGCTGTTTCTAAATCTAAATGTTGTTATCTTCTCATCGATTTTTAATTGTAAAATTATCGAATTACAAGTTATTAATTTAATTAATAATAAATGGTTTGCATATTCATACATAATTTATTATGAATTAAATCCATAATTTGTAATTGAATAATTCAATAATTCACTTTGTGTTATTGACTAATTTAATCTGGTTGATTTTTACTGCGCGTTGATCCCGGCACGAGAAAGTGCAGATCCAAATTGCTCTTTAGGCACAACGTAATTCGTGTCTCGTTTTCATGAAAGTGGACCAAACTCTCACTTTCACGATGCCCTTCACGAGAGTGACTCGAACCTTTTTAGTGTACAAAAGTCTCGCCGGAAGAAAGCAAAGAATTTTTTTCTTTTTTTGTTTCAGCCACTACAGTTTTCCTTGTTTGTTATTTTTTACTTTAAGCTTCTCCCACGATGTCAAATACCGATTATCGGTGTGTATGGCGAGGTTGACGTGACCCGCGCGATTCTCACCGAGTCTTCAAACGCTTCTTCTTCGTCTTCACGACAACATCATTAAATTCAAGCGATAGACTCACGCAGCCAACTTTACGACTAGGCTAATTGATCTTCTCCTTGGAATGGAAAAGTATCCACTTCGCACGTGTGTTCGGTCAAAGCTGGACTGTGACGTTCACCAAGCGCGTCGAATTCTTCGGTTTGGAGGAGGTGGAAAGACGCACAGTGGCCGTCATTGTACTCGCCGTCCTTAAAATTATTTGGATACCTTTGATATATTCAATGAGCGAATAAAGTCCAAAGTGCGTCACGTTGATGTCACTAAACTCAGGTGAATCACGGCAGGTCTAATCTTAGAGCGATAGCTATGGAATTTCGGTACGCGTGGCTATTTTTCTTGGCTCACGTGCAAAATAATTATTTTATTGTTACCACAGTTATAAAAAATAGCCACCGATCAAAGAGTGACAGCTGTCAAGCTTCAGTCCATGTGACTATTTTTCTGTAGCCTTTTTTTATAATTACAGATTTCCAAAGTTGCCTTAAAATAATTATTTTTATGTTACTGCAATTAAAAAAATAGCCGCTCATCGTGGAATGACAGCTGTCAATTTTTAGCCCATGTGACAATTTTTCTATAGTTGTGATTACTGATTTTTTACAGTTGCCTGAAAATAATTTATTGACTACTGGTTTACTGGTTTCTTACAATTGCCTTAAAATAATTATTTCAATGCTACAGCAAGTAAAAAATAGCCGCTCATCGTGCTATTCAGTCTACGTGACTATTTTTTTATAATTACGGCTACCGATGTTCATAGTTGCATTACGAAATAATTATTTTACGGCTGAATCTATAAAAAAGGCGCTAACCATAAAGTGACAGCTATCAAGTTTTTGTCCGTGTTACTATTTTTTATGTTCACGATAATTTATTTCCTTGCCTTTTATGCATATGAAAAAATTATTTCGATGTTACTGCAGCTGTAAAAAATAGCTGCATACGAACAATTTATAGCTGTCGCTTTATAGTTACCAAAATAAGATTTTGATTGCCGAGTGTGGAACAGGAAGTTGGTTCGATTCTTAATTTAGTCATGCTAACCCCAATCGACGTATCACGCGTCTAGCTACGCATACGAAAATCCTCTCGACGAAAACCTCCGTTCGCAGAAAAATTATATATTACCCGAATATCCCGAGAATATATAGTTTATGCTCATGGGGGGATAATGACCGAGCCGAGAAATAAACAGTTATTTACGAATCGGAGTAATAAATCTTCGGGACGTTTTAGTGTCGGGTCTAAAGGTCACGATCGCCATCATTCGCAATAACAATTTTACATGACAATATAAAACAAATTATTTCGAATAATAAAAAATATTTAAAAAATTGTAAAATGATTTTCCGGAAAATCAATCAAATTTTTTTTTATTTTGAAAATCAAAATAAAAAAATTACGACGACATCGTCAGTCCTGGAAAATAAATTGTTCAATAATAATTCGTAAACCGAATGTCCCATCGATCCACCCAACCAGCAAGTGTAATTTCATCAAAAAATAAAAAATCGATTACACTTTTTTTTAATTCTCCACCAGATCTTCCGAATTCCACACTGCAAAATCCCAAAAAAAAAATCGCGAATATATCGTCGATCCTGCGAATTTCACAACAAAAATTCGAAATCCAAGTGTCCCATCTTCCCAATCGGCAGGTGTAAATTTCTTATGAAATTCACGTCCGGAAAACCGATTAGACGTTTCTGCGTTAGTCTCCACGACGATCAGGCCGGATCGTAAAAATAAAAATAATGACAAGGCATGTGTGTTAATGGCCCGAAGGTTGGAGGATGAGTTTCCGATCGACGTAGCAAAAAAAAAAAAAAAAAAACCAAAGGCGAAGAGAGAGACTGACTAACAGTGAACCCCCCGCCGGCGGATTTTTGGGACTCGTGACGGTCGAGCCTCTCTTTTTCCCTCCTCGACTCCCGCCTACCGGTCGACGCTCTGACCGGCCGCCCGGATCTCTAGGATAGTCGAAGCTGCGGGCTTCTTTTTTAATATCGCGCCGTGGGACGAGAGGGACGCGTGCGAAACATCGGCGACCGGACGGAGAAGGGGCGATCGCTCCTCGCTTGCATAGCTATATAAGACTCGGGGACGGGAGCGACAGCGTTGCATTCTATATCAAATCGTCAGGTCAGTGCCGAGTGTCCCGTGGCCGATTATCGATCGCGCAGGATCTTCTCGCTTCTGGATTACCGCGAGACATTCTTACGTTTTTACTGTAATCAAATTGACACACAAAATAAACGCGATTTAAAATTGAAAAATGCTCGCCTGAAGCGCAACGCGGCAACGTGTTTCAAACGCATCGAAGTGATTCGTCGGCCCGGCTGCGAGTGGAAAATACGCGGAGATCTTCGATTTAGTTTCGCGCCTGGGATTGTTTTTTTTTTTCTGTTGCGTCAAAGGTGAGTGCGAATTTTCGGGACGATGGAGGAATCCGGATGTGGTCTTTGAATGAATTGAGGAGGATTTTGGTGATTTTTTGCACACGATTTTGGGACCTTTTGAGGATTTTGGTGATTTTTTTACACGATTTGGGACCAAAAGGATCTGCGATCCATTTGGTTCACGTGGTTAGAATTTATTGGCGAACGTGACTGGAATTGGTGGTGAAAATTCTAAAAATATTAAAAGATGATCAGTTGAAATTAATGAAAAATTATTTTTAAAAAAATCAATTGGGAAAACGAAATATAAAATTATTAGAAAATACTCGGTTGGAAAAATGGAATAAAAAGTGATGAAAAAATAATCTTCCGGAAACATGGAATAAAATGTTATTAGAAAATAATCGGTTAGAAAATTTGAATACAAAATTATTAGGGAATAATCGGTTGGAAAAATGGAATAAAAAAATATTAAAAAATAATCAGTTAGAAAATGGGATAAAAAATCATTACAAAATAATTGGTTGGAAAATATGAATTCAAAATGATTAGGAAATAATCGGTTGGAAAAATGGAATAAAAAATTATTAAAAAGTAATCAGTTAGAAAAATGGGATAAAAAATTATTCAAAAACAATCGGTTGGAAACAATGAGTTAAAAATTGGAACTCAGTTGAAATACTGATTATATTGGGGAAGTAAGATCAAAGATAAGTGTTTTTGTAGCTGCAGCAATTTATTGGCGTTTTTTTATTCGAACCTTTCGCGAACGTCGTGACCCGTGAAATTAACGATACCATTTGACTATATAATTTGACAGACAGCTAATAAAATTCCACCAGTCCGATATTTATCATGCGCATTTTTTGCCACCTGCCCGATTGTTGTGAATTCCTTCGTTATCTCGTGTGCGGCGAATTGAATCTCTGCAGGTTATTGAAACGGTCCAAATGATGTTGACCGGGCGCCACGCGCGTTTCCAACACTCACTTTTACTTTCAGCGCCTCGGACCGCGAGTAGTAAGAGACCGAAACCAGAGGTGACTGGTCGCTTCGCGTAATTCTCTCCAGTGCGGTGCGAAAAAACGACGTGTTTTATTTCACTTCAACGCTCATTGTGATTACGAAATTTCACCCGCGAACCCACGAAATGTACTTCGGATTGGATTTCGGCTGTTTTCCCGTAATATCAACCACAGGCCAATTGGCTCAAATAATCATAACAGTACCGACAAAAATTACCGTAAAATAACCGTAAAATTATTGGCAACGAAATTAAATTATTTTTCTTAATTAATGAAACTAAATAAAGTCGTATTTTATTCCAACCTTTTTATGAAATATATTTATGCTTTTAACGGAATCAAACAATTTCTAATTCTTTCTACATACCAATTTTTTAGTCGATACCTATAATACCTATATAAAATCGTTGCTTTAAGAGACTTTAGAAAATAATAATTCGTCGCGCCTCAACGATTTCTTTCACGCTGCGAGAAACACGAGGAAATTCCGGGCATCAAAATACACAAATTTAAGCCTCGTTTTGATTAGCAATTCAAGCGAATAGTAGGAAGTTTATGACGCGAATTAGAAGCGAAAAACTCGGCGATAAGAAAAAATGATGGAAATCGACGTATGACGGAAAATCAGGAAAAACTTGGTTGCGGGTCGACCAACGGCGGGAGGAGGAAAATCGCGCGCGCAGTTCCAAACCCATAACGCCACAAACTCTCGATATCCCGAGGCGACGCGAATCGTCTCTGGCGACCGGTTTCATCGCCTCGTTATATGGTAATGTCAACCCGCTAAACTTCGGGCCTCGAACTGTAGTTTGTGCCGAATACAAATTTTCTTTCGCAACGTTTCAAAACAATTGAAAAACTCGCAGCTCGCGGTTTGCAACGATTGCGGCGGATTCTTTAATTAACGCGACGTCGCGAAAGGTCAGCAAAGTCGTTTGCCGAAATTACGATTACCGCGATATGATGATCGCAATTATGACGAACGAGAAAAAAAAACCGGGAGCCTCGTTAGGCCAAAATTGCAATGGGGAAAAAATTCAGCCGTCTGCAGTGGTGCAAGATTTTTTGCAGTCAGCCTCGAGGGGCGAGGATCGAGTTGCCTAAGTGGAGAATGAGGAAATATCTGTTGTTGTGTTTAGTGCAAAAAAAAAAAAAAAAACAGTAATACTCATTCAAAGCTCCATAAACCTGTCACTTTTTCAGTCGTAGAAAAATAAAAATGCGCTTTTGTCGGAAATTTATTAATCCGAAAGTGACGACGAATTTTAATTCACGAAAAATCCTCTATTAAATAAACTAAATAGTGAATTACTGATAAAATTCTCTGCGTATTCGAAATTCCTGTTTTCACGCCTAAAATGAATCAATCGTGATTTAAAAAAAAGTCATCAGACCGCCGATTACGTTTTTTCGCTAAATTAAACGTTTGAATAAAAATCAATAAACTCAACTAAAAAAAATTAAAAAATGAAAAATAAAAAATATTTAAAAAAACAAACAAAACAAAACTCGATACCGCCGACTGAACAAAGCGAATCCCGTACAAAGCGCGAGCGTCACATATAAAAAAAAATTGCGACCACTTTTTCCCGGTCCTATTTGGAAATTTCCCGCAAAAAGCCGACGACTCCGCGATTACTCGAGTCCGGCGGTCGTTGCGGATCGTTGAGGCGTGACTCAGTCGCGGAATCCGATCGGGTGAAAAATGGGTCGGCGTACATTTTTCGCGTAAGCCTTTCTTTCGCGTTTTTGTTTGGCGTTCGTTACGTCAGGCGACGAGCGCGGGGCGACTCGAGCTGCGGCCGGGTGGGCGCAAAGTGCAACGAGAGCTGCATCGCCGTTTGGTCTCTCGTTTGGTCTTCGGGCGCGCGGAATGCGAGGTGGAAATTGTTAGCGAGCCGCTCGGCCGCTGGATCGTCTGACCGGCCGACCGGTCGGCAAATATCTTGGTATTCCCTAGCAGGGAAAGTCGTCGAACTGGGCGACTCGCCGATTTCCATCGGCAAACGCGCGCGTCTATTGCGACTCGCCGCGCGGGAATTAGCCTCGGAGGCCGGCGAGATTTCGATGGGTCAAGGAGGTTCACTGATCGAGCCGCCGCATGGTCACCTTTTTTCTATTATCCCGAGGGAATTTTTTAATTTTAATTGAAATTTGAATTATTCTGAAATTTCAATTGAAATTTGAATTCTGAAATTTCAATTGAAATTTGAATTATTCTGAAATTTCGATTCAAATTTGAATTATTCTGAAATTTCAATTAAAATTTGAATTATTCTGAAATTTCAATTCAAATTTGAATTATTCTGAAATTTCAATTGAAATTTGAATTATTCTGAAATTTCAATTCAAATTGAAATTATTTTAAAATTTCAATTAAATTTGAAATTATTTTGAAATTTCAATTGAATTGAAATCATTTTGAATTCAATTTCAACGAAAATTTAAATAATTAGGAATCATAGTTTAGTCAAAATTGAAGTTATTTTGGATTTAAGCTCAATTGAGATAAAAATTGTTATTAACTCAACTTATTTTTATGCAGCTGAATGAATTAATTTGAATCCTCTTAATTCGCGTTGTAAAAAAATATACACAACTATTTTAAAAAAAAGTTTAATATCTGTTATTCCGGGAGAAAAGGAGGCGAGGATATAAATAGCACGAGAATTCGCGGGCCGCGGGAATGTTCGGTAAACCGGCTGGGGAAAAATGACTGGAAATGGGTTTTCTAGGAAATTGACCGAATGGTTAAATAGTGTCAGGATATAAGGAACGAATCCAGTGGGCTGGATCGACGGGTTAGTGGTTACGGTGAACAGTTGGTTCGGCGGGACCGTAAAAGGAAATTTATTGGCTGCCTCGACCAGTTGGTGGGAAGAAAATGTGTTGTGCCGGAAATCAGATCGTTGATTATGAGAAAATGAGAAATCGACCCGATTTCTCATTTTGGGCTGAAAACATTTTATCGGGACAGCAGAATATTTTGCGAACTTGGCAAAAAAATAATTTGCAAACTCAGCGAAGAATTTGTTATTGTGGAAAATATTAGGAAAATATTTGACTCGCGTATTAAATAAACGCATTTTTTTAGCTCGACAAAATCACTTTTTTATCCGTGTAATTTCGAACACTAAAAAATATTCTTTTTGTGATCAAAATATTTTTCCAATAAAACAATCCATGCACCCATATTTTCGTTTTCCCTGAATCCGATTAAATGCCCGCCGCACGCGTCATAGACTGACAAACGAAGAGTAATCGCAAATACGCGAACGTCATTGCAACGAGAATTCGCTGCTAACGAGATAATCGCGAGACATGCGCGTCGCTCGTAAAGAGCCACAATTAGAAGACGCTAATGTACGACGAGAAAATTCCGATGATCAGCGGAATTACGTAATGTGTTTTCTTTTGTCACACGGTGACTACCGACGATCCATGCTGATGCCGATCGCCTTGAGAAAATGCATCGTCTTTTACGTTTTTTTAACATTACAAAAATATCCATTACAGTTTTCACTCGAAACACCCAATCGAAAAATCAATATTGAATTTTTTTTAAATTAAAACTCCTGACAGCTGAAAATTTCACCAATATCTATTGGAATTAATGATCGATAAAGCTGATCCTCGCTTCCCTTTTTTTCACCACATTACAAAAATATCCAAAACAATTTTCCCACGAAAAACCCAATCGAAAAATCGACACCGATTTTTTTAAATAAAATAATGAAATTAATAATTAAATAAAAATTCCTGATAATAATTCAATTAAAATTCCTGATAATAATTCAATTAAAATTCCTGATAATAATTAAATTGAAATTCCTGATTGCTAATAGTCACGAATACCAATAGGAATTAATGCATCGCGCTGATGCATCTCGAAAGAACAACACGAACGGATCCTTGAACTTGGTCGTGTCGATGACGACCGCGACGACGAAGATCCAGTTACAAGGTCGTCAACAGTAATTCCCGTTTTTTGTCTTCCTTTTGTTTAGTCTCCGAGAGCAGCGATGACGGTAATATCGAACCAGACCCAGCTGGATCTGCGGACACCGATCCAGCAGTTCTACTCAGGCCAAAACGTTTTCATAACAGGTAAACACGAATTTCTGCGCAGAAAAAGTTTGTTTATCCCGGACTCGAGTGCACAGGACGACAATTAAAAACTTGTTAATTTTTTTTCTTTCCCTACCTCAATCTACAGGTGGCACCGGATTCCTGGGAAAAATACTGATCGAGAAGCTTCTTCGTTCGTGCTCGGATTTATCGTCGATTTACGTTCTCATTCGGCCGAAGAAGAACCAGGATGTCCACCAGCGAGTCGAAAACATCTTCGACGATCCCGTGAGTTCAATAAACCACATGGACGACAGCAGAGTGACTCGTAAATTTCCGGCAAACCTGATTGCAATTTTTTTCCTTTTTTTATTTTTCGACTAGATCTTCGAGCGGCTGAAGAGCGAGATGCCAAAATTTCGGCACAGGATCGTCGCGGTTGCCGGTGATTGCTCGTCTCCGGGCCTTGGTCTGTCGGCCGCGGACCGGGATTTGCTGCTGCGCGAGATCACGATCGTCTTCAATGTCGCGGCCACCGTGAGGTTCGACGAGAAGCTCAGGCAGGCGGTGGCGATCAACATCGGCGGCACCAAGGAGACCCTCGAGCTCGGCAGACGCATGCACAATCTTAGAGTGAGTTGAACGAATTATTTGCCACTTGATAATTCCACTTTTTTAAACTTCAATTAAAATTATTTTTAATTTGGGTTGAAATTATTTTTAATATGGGTTGAAATTATTTTTAATTAAGATTCAACTGAAATTGAAATTATTTTGAAATTTCAATTGAAATTGAAATTATTTTGAAATTTCAATTGAAATTGAAATTATTTTGAAATTTCAATTGAAATGGAAATTATTTTGAAATTTCAGTTGAAATTGAAATTATTTTGAAATTTCAATTGAAATTGAAATTATTTTGAAATTTCAAGAGAAATTTAAGTTATTTTGAAATTTCAATTGAAATTGAAATTATTTTGAAATTTCAAGTGAAATTGAAATTATTTTGAAATTTGAAGTGAAATTGAAATTATTTTGAAATTTCAAGTGAAATTGAAATTATTTTGAAATTTCAAGTAAAATTGAAATTGTTTTGAAATTTCAAGTGAAATTGAAATTATTTTGAAATTTCAATTGAAATTAAAATTCCTTTGAAATTTCAATTGGAATTGAAATGATTTTCGATTAAATTTCAATTGAAATTGAAATCATTTTCAATTAAATTTCAATTGAAATAAAAATTGTTATTAACTCAACTTACTTTTATGCAATCAGATAAATTATTTCTAATTCTCTTAATTCGCCTTGTAAAACTATATACACAACTGAATGAAATAAAATTTGTGTGGTCGAAATAAAAATTCGTTGCTTCATTCAGGCCATAGTTCACGTGTCGACGGCCTACAGCAACTGCAACAGGAAGGACATCGACGAGAAGTTCTACGACGCTCCGATCTCGGGTAAGAATAGCGCCGACACGGGGGAAATAAATCAGGGCACAAGTGTCATAAACTTTCTAACGCGCTCGGCCACACAGCCGCGGCCACGGCGTAAGAGTGCCGGTTATGCATAATAGTTATGTCACTCCAGGGGACAACATGATACAGCTGGTGCAGAGCCTCGACGATGGGAAGCTCGACGCCATCACCGAGACACTTCTCGGCGACTTTCCAAACACTTACACGTACACCAAGTGTATAGCCGAGCAGGTGGTGCAGCAGCATGGCAAGGATTTGCCCATTGGAATATTCAGACCGGCGATCGGCAAGTTGCCCTATTTTTTATCTTATTTTTCAATCACGAGGTCGAGCAATTTATCACGCCTGTCAATTTATGAGGTCATTCAATTCAGATTTAAAGATTCATACGACCTTCAACAGACGACTTCAATAAAAAAACTTAATTAAAAGATTTACTTCATACGATCATCAAGCATATAATTTAGTTTTAATTTTTCGAATCTTTCGTCTGATCGAATAAAGAATATTTTTCAATATTTGCAAAAGATATTTTTCAATATTTGCAAAAAGTATTTTTCAATATTTGCAAAAGATGTTTTTCAATATTTGCAAAAAGTATTTTTCAATATTTCGAAAGGATATTTTTCAATATTTCCAAAAGATATTTTTCAATATTTCCAAAAAATATTTTTCAATGTTTCTAAAAGATATTTTTCAATATTTTCAAAAGATATTTTTCAATATTTCCAAAACGTATTTTTCAATATTTCCAAAAGATATTTGCGAATTTGCAAACCGTCGAGACGAGCAAATACAGCCCGTATAAATTCACCCGAGTCCTCATTGCAGTTCAGTACCACATTTTCGTTTTTCCTTTCACATCGCGTCTGGTCCACCTCGCCTTGAGATACGAATTTCGTGTATATACCGGGCCTTGGCCGCCGGGGTCGCATTCCAAAATCTGTTTTTTCCCAACGTCGACGTTTCGACACCGCCGAGTGCCTTCGACGCGCGTAATTCGAATGTCTGTGTTGACGCCGACAGTGATTTCCTCATACCGCGAGCCGGTCGAAGGCTGGGTCGACAACGTCTACGGGCCGACGGGCGCGCTGGTCGGCGGCGGGGCCGGCTTGATAAGAACCCTCAACATCGACGAGAACTGCACCGCCGAATTGATACCCGTCGATCTGACCGTCAACGCGCTCATAGCGACGGCCTGGGACGTGGCGAACAACAAGTAAGTTGCAAAATCTCCCAATAAAAAAGACGTATTGCAAAAAAAAACGTATAGTAAAAAAAAAGACGTATTGCAAAAAAAAGACGTATTGTAAAAAAAAAGACGTATTGCAAAAAAATACGTATTGCAAAAAAAATACGTATTGCAAAAAAAAGATGTATTGCAAAAAAAAGACGTATTGCAAAAAAAAGACGTATTGCAAAAAAAAGACGTATTGCAAAAAAAAGACGTATTGCAAAAAAAAGACGTATTGCAAAAAAAAACTTATTGCAAAAAAAAAGACGTATTGCAAAAAAAGACGTATTGCAAAGAAACACGCATTGCAAAAAAAACAGAAGGGTGAAAGCCAGGAGTTCGGTAAACTTGAAAACGCTCATAGTTTTAGTTCCGGCCTGGCCTCGCCTGAAACGTGTCAAATTTATTCACGAAAACCAGTTTTAGTCTCTGCATATTTCACGGATCCGGCGTCTATAATAGTACGATACACACGCTATTCTCCTTCCCTTCCGCATCACGTTTTTTTACGTGGCCAATATCAACAGTGAAAAAAAAAAAAACTTTCATCTCGCTCACGAGTCAGAAATCTTTCTCCTAGGATTTTGAAACCGTGGAGCGAAAGTCGATTGCGTTTTCGCGTGTCTAAGATCGTTATGGGATTTATGTAACGTCGCGTGAAGCATTGATTGCAAGTTTTGTTTTCCAGCGTGAGGAGGAGGAAGAGGAGCGGCTGACAATTAATACGACTTATGATCCTTTAAGGAACGAGGCCGCCGATCCGCCGATCTACAACTACCTGTCGTCGTGGAACAGCAGCCTCACCTGGGGACAGTACATCAATCTCGCGTTCAAGCACGGCAAGAGGATACCCAGCGTCAGGTCCATCTGGTGCTACAGCATGACGCCCACCAAGAGCTACTTCCTGTACTACATCCTCACCATTCTGCTCCACCTGTTGCCCGCCCTCCTCGTCGACGTCGGACTCTTCGTCACCGGACAGGACACCAGGTGAACGAGGAAAAATACGTCGCGGTGGACCTGCGAGTGACAGCTGTCAATTTTTTTGTCTGAAACCATTTTTTATGGTTATCTAGTTTTAGTATACGATTTTTTTACATTTATTATTAACAAAATTATTAAACACGTAGCTGTCAATTTTTTAATCTGAAACTATTTTTTATGGTCATCTAGTTTTAGTATTTAATTTTGTTTGGTTTGTAAAAATGATAAAATATGCAGCTACCATTTTTTTAGTCTGAGACCATTTTTTTCATGATCATCTAATTTTACTGATAATTTTTGTTTGTTTGTAACAAAATTATAAAAACATGCAGGTCATAGTTACAGTTGCTATAAAAAATAGCCACGTGGACTAAAAATTGTTGGCTGTCACTGATCACGAACAGCAGATTTTTTTTCTGTAAAAACAATTACAAATCCGTCGATCCGCATAAATCTGTCAGTCGCAAAAATATTCAGTGATCAATTTTCTTGCTCCAACTGAATGTTTTGTAACCATAGGTTAAAACGATTTTTTTAACGTCTAAAAATAATTGATCTAACGTTGATTTTCTATGTCTCAAGGATGCTGAAGATTTACAAGAAGATCCACAAATTCTCGACGGTGACGACGTACTTCAGCACGAACAAATGGTCGTTCGGTTTCGACAACACTAAAGCGCTCTGGGACAACCTGACGCCGGAGGATCAGAGGCTCTTCTTCTTCTCGATGAAGGACTTCGACTGGGAGGACTTTATGCAGAAGTGCGTGAACGGCGTGCGGCTCTTCGTGTTCAAGGACGACCCGAGCACGATACCGATGGCCAGGAAGCGGATGGCCAAGTTCCTCGTGCTCCACCAGATCATCAAGTTCGGCTCGATCGCGTTCGCCGCGTGGCTGCTCTACGCTCTTTACTGCCTGGTCGCCTCGGTGGGCTCGATGAGCGGACTGACGACGGTCTGCGAGACCATAATAGAGCGATAAATTCCAAAACCCCCCGTAGGGCTCAAGTGACGAAAAGGGTAAAGAATCATCTCACCGATCATCCGGGTCGCGTCGTCCGAGGAGACGATCGACGGTGGACAAAATCGTTCCGCAGCTTTAATACACTCGATCACATAAATCGGTAACCCGAAAGAGAAATCTGGTCGCGATCCGCGACCTAGGACAACAGGGTAAAAAACCGACGGAGGATTTCGGGGCGCAGTTTTTGGAGCCAGGAGGAATCCTGATCATGTTGTACCATTTTAACGATAGACGATTAGACTAGTGGTAACACCGTGAATTTATATCTGGGAGTCCAAAAAAGATCTGAGAGCACAAAATATGTGGAAGAGACACGTGAGCAATTTTTCGACGAGCCACAACGAAATCATACCTTCGATTCTGAATGATGGGAAAGTGAGCCACGAAATTTCCACGTGGAGATAAAACGAGTGAGACGTTATTTTAACAAGGGGGTTCCTTGTGTTCGTAGGTGCAAAAATGATTTCTATTCTGTGTGTTTCAATAGGTGCAAAAATTAGTTCCACGTGGACTCCCACGAGTACTCGATAATGTTACAGTGGCCCAAAATGTGAAAAACACAATACTGGACGAAGATCAATAAGAAACCCTTTTTGTAGGTGCAAAAATTATTTCCACTTGGAGTCGCACGAGTACTCGATAATGTTACAGTGGCCTAAAATGTGACAGACATAATTTTGGACGAAGATCAATAAGAAACCCTTTTTCTAGGTGCGAAAATTATTTCCACTTGGAGTCGCACGAGTACTCGATAATGTTGCAGTGGCCCAAAATGTGGGTCGCAATTTTGGACGAGGATTAGTTCTTATTGATCCTTTTTGTAGGGGTACAAATAATTTCCACTTGGAGTCCCACGAGCACCTTGATAATTTTACAGTGACCCAAAACGTGGAATACACAATTTTGGACGAGGATCAATAAGAAACCCATCTGCGAATCTAAATAATAACGAGTATGAGACGAAATTTCTACGTAGGGGCGACAAGTGAGATATTATTTTGCCGGGGTTTTCTGGCTGTTCGCAGGCAAAAATTCTTCCCACCTGAAAAATTCTTCCCACCTGGATTATCTTCAATGAAATTAATCTTCAAAGATTAATTTCCCACTTCCGTGGGATCTTCAATCGGAGTCTTGAACAATATTTACGAATCTCCGCCTCCATCGCGTTACCGATTTCCACGCATTTTTTTGTATGTATTATTATTTTTTCATCCCATCTACCTGTACATATATAAATACATAAATATTAACACGACTGCCCCTGATCGAGAGTCGGTCAGCAGGTGCAAAGTGCGGTAAATCCGGCTACTTCGTTGCTGTTTACTCGCAGTATTTTAGACATTTGTATTTAAGCGTCGGCGCGTTCGCTGCCGCGAATAAAGCAGACGGCACAAAAAATATGTTATACGATTAGATTTAGGCGAGACGGCTGTAGCGAATAAAGAGAAAGAAACGCAGTGTGCAGCCTTCATTAAATCGTCTCTCTCCTCCCCCATGAAAATATTTATATGTAAATATATATGTCGCCGAAAAGTTCTATATAAATATTTTATTTAATATAAATAATAATATATTTTATTTAATATAAAAATATATGCAACATATATGTTACATATAGAACTTTTTAGTGACATATATGTTATTTCCATGTGGGTCGTTACAAAAAAAAGCTTTATCAGCTGATTGTACGAGACCCTGAATGCCAAGGAAAAGAGAAAGGCTGAGCCTGTGAATGAGAAAAGGAGAAAGAGAGAGAAAGACGAAGCGAGAGATCTTTCGACTTTCACGTTGCGAAATAGCATCGAAACATCTAGCCCTGTCCCCGGGCCTCCTGCACGTACTACTCAAAGCGGTCTTACATCATTGACTCTCGGCTCGGTGCGCCGATTGCTCACCACTTATGCCCGCGACCATCTCCAGCCGGAAATACGTATATTGTATAACCCCGGCGTACTACACGCGAGTGGCAGCCGCGAACAATTACCGCCAATGGGCTCTCCGCGTGGCTCTCTCGTGCGTCTCCGATATTTTAATGCTAATTCCACCGATTCGTCGCAGCATCCGACGAATCGTCGATTCCAGGGGTCATCAACCACACGTTTCCGCGCGTTTCGTCACACCGACGCGTGAATAGCCAACGTCCACGGCGCACTGGACTTTGGAACGGCGAAATTTGAGGTAAGATCGATCGCCGAACGACGTTAACGATTTCTTGAAGGTCGCGTGTCCTGGCAGGTAAAATTGGAGAGTTAATAGACAGATTATTTAGGTCTAATCCTGAAATAAACTGATTATAATATTCAAATAATATTGTAATGTGTTATCGATCGCCGATCGACGTTAACGATTTCTTGAAGGTCGCGTTTACTAGCAGGCAAAATCGAAGAATTAATAGACAATTTAAATAGGCGAAATAGAAGAATTAATAGAATTTAGGTCTAATCCTGGACTAGACTAATGATAATATTCCAATATTATTGTAATGGGGTACCGATCGCCAATTGACGTTAACGATTTCTTGGAGGTCACGTGTCCTACCAGGCGAAATCGAAGAATTAATAGAGACAAAATTTACTAATCCTGAAATAGACTGATAATAAGACTCCAATAATATTATAATGGGGTTACGATCGCCGATCGACGTTAACGATTTCTTGGAGATCGCGTGTCCTGCCAGGCGAAATCGAAGAATTAATAGACTCATAACTTAGGTCTGCTCCTGAAATAGACTGATAATAATATTCCAATAATATTATAATGGGGTAACGATCGTCGATCGACGTTAACGATTTCTTGAAGGTCGCGTGCCCTGCCAGGCGAAATCAAACAATTAATAGACTCATAACTTAGGTCTAATCCTGAAATAGACTGATACTAATATTCCAACAATATTATAGTGGGTTATCGATCGCCGATCGACGTTACCGATTTCTTGGAGGTCGCGTGTCCTGCCTGGCAAAATCGAACAACTTACGTCTAATCCTGAAATAGACTGTTAATAATATTATAATAGGGTATCGATCACCGATCGATACTAAATATTCCTTGGAGATCGAATTCGAATCGTCCTTGTAAAATCGAAGACAATTAAGAGTCACATAATTTATGAGCATATGAAATGCCGCAATCGGTATCAAAAGCTGTAATGAACTTTTTTGACGTATCCGCATATTTGCATTTACAGCTTAAAAAAGAAATGCATTCGCTTCGCTGGTGATATCCGGTTAGTCTAAAAATCATTAGATTTTTTTTTATTTATCTCGATTTAATCGGCGCGGGGTACTAAATTTGTTGAGCTGGCAGAGTAAAAAAAGTTCAATATAATCACTAGTTTATGCAAAATTAATGCGACTTTCATTGCCCGATGATCGTAATTCCCCCGCTTTCCCCTAATCTAAGCGACTGAGACCGACTTCATTAATGCAGGCTAAGCCTCTTCTTAATCGAAAGTGAACCAGTCGACTAGACGCAACCTTGACGAAAGCGTCGATTTTTTTCCGGCTCTTCAAGTGAACCAGACTGTCTGAAGTGGTGGACAAATATCGTGTCACTAATTTTTTATCCGGGAAACCCCTACGAAAAAAAAAAAAAAAGTGACTGTCGTTGCATAGTGAATAACCTACGCCAACAACCTCGTCAAGGCTGTCGTTGTTGACTCACAAGTGGCTGTTGTCGCCACCACGTGATTTATGCAGAAGTGGCCGAGAATTCGACGATCGACGCGTCCTCGCATCCCGGAGACTTCGACGCCGATTCGCGGACAAAAACCGCCCGACGACACGAACGAAAAACAAGTTTGTTGCAATAAAGTTTCGCGAGTGACTATCGCTCACGTCCTGCTAAAACGAGAAGCAGCGGCAATCGACAGCCGCGACAATCGGAGTCCAAGACTATCACGACGCACGTCTTAACGAAGCAAAACGGCAATCAGCAATCGTGCATCGGGAACCACCGACGACGCACGTACTGTAAAACAAAAATCGACAAATCGAGTTGTGATTGCATTGAAAGTTTCGATCACCAGAAAAAAATAAACATCGGTTACAATTTTTAACTGACCATAATATTTTTAATTGTTTATTTTAAAAAATAGTAATAATATTCAAGTTTTTTTTTGTTTTTCGTGAAAACTATCGCGTTGGCGAATTCGTTGTGTACGAGCAAAAATACATCAAAATAAGGTGTTAAAAGAAATAAAAAATATAAAAAGTGTTTTCGCACGTTTTTTCGAAATTTCGTCACTTAGCTAAAATCGAGGCTACTTTTTTTGGATCGACCAAATCTCGATTTTCTTCCTTCGTTCGAGAGAAAAGTCAATAACGAAGCGAATTCCACAAACCGAAACACGATATCTTGATTTTCGAATCATGCACAGTATTTTAAAGCCGAACCCTCAAAAACTGCAATTTTTTTTTTTTGCGGAAGAAAACATTTTCCGCTGATTCCGAAAAGTACCGTCGTTCGCCGAAAAAATCGAAAATTCGATGAGAAAAACGCGAAAATTGATTTTATTTCTGTGTATAAAAAAATCACCATTTTTTAATTTTTTATTGTAAAGTTCTAAGTTCTAAGTTTAAAGGTCTTTTAGTTTTTCGTGAAAACTTAAAAAAAAAGACAAGACCTATATAGACAAGGTAACGAAGGTGGTGAGAATTCCCCCCTCCCCCCTCAATGCAATTTCGCGATGAGTCCCGAGCCGCATCGGTTCGGACTCAACGCGCAGTCGGTCGCATCGTCGCATCACATGCCGCAATGCAATGCAAAAAATGCAATTTTTTTTCACGGAAAAAAAATACGATTTCGTAAAATTTGAAAACCGTATCCGAACGCAAATTTCCCGGTGATTCCAAAAAGCATCGTTGTTTGTCCGAAAAATCGAAAATTCGACGAGAAAAACGTAAAAATTGATTTTTTTCTCTGCATAAAAAATCATACAAAAAATAAAAAATTATTCAAAGTTCTAAGTTCTAATTTTAAAGTTCTTTTAGTTTTTCGTGAAAACTTAAAAAAAAATAGACAAGGTCACAAAGTTGGTGAAAACTCCCCCCTCCTCCCACGATGCAATTTTGCGATGAGTCCCGAGCCGCATCGGTTCTGATTCAACGTGCAGCCGGTCGCATCGTCGCATCGCACATGCCGCAATGCAATGTCGCGCGCGCAACAAGCACGAACGACCTTCCTCACGAATTAGCCACCATCGAGTACTAATTAATCCACTCGCGCGGGGTTTCGCCACTATGCATCGATGTGCCGCAAAACCGTAGCGCGACGACGAGTCGTCGTTGCGAAAATTCGCGACACACACGTAACTCGCGGTGGCAGAAATTACGGCGAACCGCCGCCTCGAGAGCCTCCAGTATTGTTCGCGCTCGCCGGTTTCGCAAATATATAGCCACCCACGCCTCGCGCCCCGAGCTCCTCGTCGTCCCGTCCTGGGTCACGTTCAAGGCTTCGCCCCGCGCTCAACGGCCGGGGACTTTGTACCCTCGTCGCGCCATTTTTCGCGGTTGATCTCGGCCGGATTTGCAGGACACGAAATTTCTTTTCGAAATTAAGTCGACGGTACATTTGGTTGCCTAATTAGTAATTAATAATAGTAAGATGGGATAATTACAATAATTACGGAATAATTACAAACAAAAAATTTAAGAAATTAAATAAATATTATAAATATTCTTATCCGTAGAATAAAATTTCACGGTAATTTTTCTGAAAAAAATGGAGAATCGCGTTTTTAATGCATTACGACAGTAACGGAGGCTCCTGCATTTTTTTCGTTATTGTTCAGAATTTTTTTTTATTACAAATGAGGTATTTTTGCGGCTTTTCAAAAGTTCTATTATTATTCTATTATTCTATTATTCTATTATTATTATTATTGTTATTATTATTATTATTATTAAATAACGCCTACAAAACAAACCGTGATATGACCTTTATTTCTTAAACTAATGAGTTTTCTGAAATTAAACAGGATGTTTAATTTCTTAAACAGTGCGCCGGACTTTCCCGCGTTTCCCGAATTCGCGGCAGATCTCGGAATTATCGACGATCCGCGCGCGTCGACGTCGAACCCGCGACGTTGAAATATGACGACGAGGCCGTCGCCGCGCGTATAGCGAGTGAAAATTAAAAATTAACATGCTCTGCCCCCCCGTGACGTCACTCAATGGACGCCCCGCCGACGGACGTGACGCGATTGCGAGTCTAGAAAGCAAAGACCTAAGACGGTTCGGGCCGTCGCGTACGAGGCGACCGCGCGCGGTCTGACCGAGTCGTCGTCGTCGTGACGAGAATCAATGACTCCGCTCTCTATGGCAGACGCGGCGATGCCCGCGGATCGATGAATCGATAAGTCGGTGGCATCGATTTTTTTTTTTCACGTGCCAATTAAAATTTGTATGTTTCATTTTGCTCTCATTACCCCCTAATAGGAATAATAGTGGGGGGAGGCAGAACTGCAGGCGCGACGACGAAATGAAAAATATAAGTAGTGTTTGCCAATAACTGGTCAGACGTTAATTAAAACGTTGATTTATCCCTCAACTCTTGTAACCCTCAGAATAAAATTGAAAAAAAACAAAAACACTAAAAAAATGAGTGACAGAGATCAACAATAAATAGTCGGAGGTAAAAATAATTGTGGTAAATCGACATTTTACAATTACAATTAAAATTTCGATTTATCACTTGACTCTTGTTACTCCCGTAATGGCAATAATAGTGAGGCAGGCTGAGCTGCAGGCGCGGCGACGAACTGAAAACGAATTAGTAGTGATTGCCAATAAGTAGTCAGACGTCAATTAAAATTTCGTTTCTTCCCTCGACTCTTGTTACACCCTGATTGGAATAATAAAGAAAATAAACACTGAAAGAAGATGAAAAACACTGAAAAAAATGAGTAAAAGTGATCACCAAGAAATAGTCGGAGGTGCCAATAATTGTGGTAAGCCGACGTTTTACGGTGACCAATTTAAGCGGCCAATGAGTCCGAAAATGTCTGTAAAAAAATACATAAAAAATAACATAATCACCAAGTGGTATGTAAATTCGGCAAAAAAATATCTTCTTAACCGGAGTGTGACGCAAATTAAATCGTGTTTGTCGCTCGCTGCGTGACTAACATTTTCATCGGTAGCTTAACAAAAAATGCTAAATTGCGTAGGCATTCGTGGGATAATAGATCGGCGTAAGCTTCGGGTTTGCTAATTATAATTGCGCATAAGTCGCACAATGTATTCGCCGAGGTTCATTAGGACTCACCGAGAGAGAAACATTTGTAGGACGAGAGCGGGGATTGTGGACCACCGACGAAATTTATCACGCGTGTCTCGCGTTCCCGAAGGCTGTGGGGAAAAAATTCGAGCCTCGGACTCGCTCGGAGAAAACAAAATCGAAAAACTCGCCGTGACGGCCAAACTTTTCGCCGCGACAGGAAAAAAATCTTTAATCGATCAGCCGTTGATTCTTGATGATCATAATTTTTCTCGATTAGTTGTTTTTAGATTTTCCTTATCGCCACACCTTTTGCCACTTTTTGCCATTTAATTACTAGGTGCACTTGGTGAGAAAAAATAATGAATGACTCCACTTGTCGATCGCGAATTCCTCGCGTCAATCGTAAGTGATCGATAAATATGGAACAATGCGCAGCGGATTTCAGATTGATTAGCGTGCGTGAGAAAACAAAGTCAAGAGACAAGAGAGACAAAAAATCGAGCTTGCGTCGCAGCTGCCGTGCGGCCGTCGTCGTCGTCGTCGCTGCGTACGAAAAATTCAACGACCTTTTTTTCGACGTTTTTTCACTGTGTATCGAAAAACAGCGACGGAGGTTTCGGAAAGATGACCTTGCCGAGGGCCTCGAGCGGTACAAATTTTCTGCTCCTTCTCCGAGGAACAGGAAGAGGCGCAGGGATCGAACGTAAAAGACTGAGAAGACAGAAATCATTTAAAAAAAAATTGCAACCAAAATTATGCCAGTCCTTACAATTTCATTATAAATCTTGTTTAATAAAAAAATAATTAATTAGAAAAGTATTTTTAATTCGGAAAGTATTTTTAATTAGAAAAATATTTTTAATTAGAAAAGTATTTTTAATTAGAAAAGTATTTTTAATTAGAAAAATATTTTCAATTAGAAAAATATTTTTATTTAAAAAAAAATTAATTTGAAAAACAGTAGAAAATAGTAGAATAGCTAAAATTGGTAATTAGTTAATTAAATATTTTTAATTAATAAAATGGAAAAAAAATTCCGGTGTTACATCGGACCCCGATCAGGCCCTAATCAGGGCCATGTTGGCCCTGCCAGGGCCCGAGCTGAGCCTGACTTGGGCCGGATTTAACGCTACCGATTTTCTACTAGGGAAATTTTACTATTTTTTCTCTTTTTTTCGCCTTTATTTTCATTCACAACGCGCTTTTATCGCTGTCTATTTTCATCACCACGACGGGGATTTCGAGCGGTGAGAAAAACATCAACCGGGTCATCCAGCGATTTCCTAGCGTGCATTAAAAATCTTCAGCTCCTTCTCTAAGAAACAGGAAGAGCCAGAAGGAGCGAGGGGGGCGCGAGGGACGAAGAAGCTTGAAAAAGACGAGAATTATTTGTTTTTAAATCCAATAAAAAAATTACAACCGGAATTATAGCGGTTTAATCAATTCTCGCTTAATTCAAGAATACATTTCCGCCACGCGTTGCCGGTGCTCGGGGTCAGTTGCACCACTATTTGCATTAAGAAGTTCTCGACGATTTAACGACAGTCGCGATCGACCGTTAAAAAACGATTTAATCGCGACCCCCTGTGACCGGCAACCTCGGTAATGACCTCGGGGATCAGATTCGCCGGACCGTCACTGCACAACCATGCGTGCTGCAAGTGTCTTGTTTCTTCTATCTTTTGCATTGTGACAAGTTTTTACATATACTTTAAGCGTGATCCGTTCAGATATCATTCAGGGTGAATCGGCCAGTGAATCAATAGTCAAGCAGACGACAAAACCCAGTGAATGGACGTTTTTTTATTCCCGTGATATTGTGGAAAATGTCGATCTACTGCACACAGTGAGAAAAATATCAAATATCAATAAAATATCAACGGAGTGATAAGACAATTTTTGCTGTGGTAGCTGAACAATTTGCTGCGACAACAAAAAATGTATTAATACAACAACCGATTTGTTATCACTTCCTTACAGAAAAAAATATCGGCAGAGTGATAACAAAAATGTTGCTGTGGTAGCTGCGAATTTGCTGTGGTAGATGAAAATTCTGCTGTGGTACTTGGAAATTTGGCTACGACAACAAAATAGCATTTTATGCCACTAGTGCGAAAAATACGATTTTACGCACGTGTGGTATACCATATTTATTGACGTAGTATGCGAAAAATTCCATTTTACGCACTGTGCGAAAAAAATCATTTTACGCGCCGAAGGCGGTGCGTAAAATCAAATTTTACGCATACTACGTCAAAACAATTCGTTAATACAAGAATCGATTTGTTATCACTCCCTGATTATTTTTCTCTCTGCTGATTTTTTTTTTACTGTTCATACAAGGTGAACTGGTCGATTCGTCTTACCATGTAAATTCCAACGCGCTTAAAGTGTGTAAATAAAATCGTCACAGAGCAAAACATAGAAGAAACAAAACACTAGCGACGCGCGTGGATTTTAGAGTACTGGACCCCCCGACCGGCGGTTATCGCGGTCGCGCAGCGATTAGCGACGCGGGTGTCGCGATCGACACCCCCCCACTCGTCGCGAGTCGACTACGCGCGGTCCGAAAATCTACTTCCCACTTTGCTCGAAATACAGGAAGCGATTTTTCTTCGTTCTCACTTTTGTTTTTACACGCAGCGCGCGAACCGTAATCGACCCCCGGACTTTGCCGCATCCGAGGATCGCGAGTGAGACGAGAGGAGAGAAAAAAAAAAAGAAAAAACAAAAGCGTCACCGTGCGCGGCGTCGCCGACGGATATACCAAAAGGAACGAAGCATCGGGGCTTTAGTTTTGTCCGGACCGCCGCGGTGGCCGTCGCAGTCTCCCTTATCAGAGCGAAGGAGCGCGAGAGCCTCGTTGCAGCCGAGCAGATATGAAGCAGATGGAGCACGTGGAGACCGTGAGTCAATTTGAACATCAACCACTCGTTCGCCGATTTTTTACACTCGCGTTCGCGTCGAGCAAAAAATATTTTTGAAACTCGAGCGTATTTTAATTTGTTTTGAATAAAAAAAAATTTAATTGGGGACGTCGCCCGGAAATAAATTTGTTTTTTTGAATGCTGAATTTACAATGTCGCGCGGTGCTTTTTGCGGGCAGGAATTCATAATTCTTATTAAATATCGTGACGATATTTAAATCGTGCGATTTTCGCACTTTTTTGTGCAAACATTTTCGTCGGCAGAGAATTTCAGGTCACTCGAGAAAATTGGAAAAAAAAGTGGTTCGAAAAATTGTCACGTTTGCTGTTGTGGTTAAATTTTTGTTTACTTACATTCTGAGTTTAAATTTTCAAAAACTCTACTGAAAATTTGAAACAGTGTAATCAATTGAATTTTCTCTGAGTCGAACTACACTTTTAGGCTCGGGTTTCTCGTTTCCTCGAGTCATAAAAAAACAGAAAATAATTTCGCTAGCCTGGCCTCAACTGTCACAATTACTCCAGTTGGCTCTGTCAATACGACGAACCGATTTTCGATCTCGCGTAACTCAATTCACAGCCGTCTTCCCTGTATTCATTTTTCCATAGACCGTCTTGTATATTTTTCGCCACGAATTTTCGTCAAAAGTCGTCAAAGTCGTCAAAGTCGCCCAGTGTCAAAAATCACTTTATGCAAAAATTCTATCAACCTACAAAAAAATAACGATATTCAAAAACAATAAAAAATGTCTTCCAGTCGAATGTAAAAAATTCACCAGATCAAATTAAATAAATTAAATTAAAAACACCTATTCACGTCTTCTCATCGCAACTTCATTTGTCATTTCATCCGTACCAGCGAATATACGTCATACTTCAGAACTCACGTCGTACTTCGCAGTGGGGTGTTTGGTGCCTCCGGAGCCGCGCGTGGCGTCGTTCGCGTCGAAGGTGTCAGGTGCAACAGACACTGGCGACTTACTTAGCGGCCTCCGCCACAGAACCCCAACTCGCACGTCCCACGCGAATCCGAATAAAAAAAAACCCAATCATTAAAAATACGACCCAAAAAAAAAATCATTAATTCGGTATTGCGAAAAAAAAAAAAAAAAATCCTCCCAAGTAGCATCGAATCTCCGGCTCGCCGCGAGAATTTCGCGTCTCGTCGCTTGGGCCGCCCGCTCGCGGGGAAAGAAAGCCGCGACCGCCGCGGCGGGGACTTTAACGAACGCCGCGTTGCGCGTCGCCTCAGTCACACGCGGTCTTCGCGGCTCTCGCGGAGTCACGAATTACACGCGAACGAAAGTGGTCGGGCGAAACCCTCGCGCGGACCTGTTGTCGATTAAACGTAATAATAATAATAATAATTGTCGCAAATTGTCCCGAGAAAGTATACGAGTGGCATAATTTTCATATCCAATTGCGAGTTCGCGGGCGAGCGACGAGGACAAGTGGTGCGCGATATATCCGAGCGACAGTGAAAATAAAGTAGTACGAGGGTGGTCCGGATCGGCGGGACAGACGCGTGAAAAATGCTCCTCGAGACGGAGCATCTCGGCGGCTACTCGAGCTCCATCGAAGTCAGTATTAGTATTATTCTAATATTGTTATTGCTATTTTCGTCATTATTAATATTGTTATAGTTGTCATTATTTTTATTATTATTGACATTGTTATTGCTGTCATTATTTTGAGTATTATTGACATTGTTATTGCTGTCATTATTTTGAGTATTATTGAGATTATTATTCTTGTTGTTATTATTATTATTATTATTTATTTGTGATGTGTCATATCGAGTCGTCGGTCGCAAATGCGGAAAACGAGAACGCAATTCTTTTTGGTTCTGGTATTTTTTTTTACCGTTTTGGAAATTTTATGGACACGCGGACTTTTATTTTTACGATTAATGATATTTTTTTTTGTTCGTACGAAACATTTTTCACACGCGGATTTTTTTTTTGTGTTCGACGAAAATTGTTTTTTTTTTTTCGTGCATTTCTCGCACCTGACTCGCACCGCGCGTGTTACAGTTTGATACCGATCGCACGCCGGTTCGATCGTGAGTATCGCGACGAGCGATGCAGTAATCGAGGGCCGCGCGAGCGCGCGACTCAACGGCAGGAATGCACTTGGCGCGCACATTCCTCTCTCCTTGTGAACCAGCGCGCTGCTGCTCCCTTGACCCGTGAGACTTTCGCCAAACAATCGCAGATTTGCGCTGATTCGCAGAATCGCGGACTCGTCTGTTTCTGTTTTATCTTGACACCGGTGGTGATTTTTTTTAATGCTGTCGAGCGGCTGTGGGGGACAAATTTAATTTATTGATTGGAGCTAGCGGGGTCTCGTTTTTTTACGAGCGACGGTTCGCGGACTAAAACGGGACCTCCACCTCAATCGTCTGATTTTTTTTAACACCTGGCGAGTCGTCTTTAAACATGTGAATGAATTTTCGCAGAAATCCCCAAGAGTCCGGTTTTCGTACCTACCTTAACGATGCATCTGATTATACCGGAATGACAATTAATCACGGGAGACACCAAAAAGCGAGGAAAAAAGTTAACCAAATTTCACGTCGAAAAAAAAGAATGCTAATTAAAAAAATATATTACCTTTTTTTTTACTTTAAAAAAATGTATTAGCTTTTTTTTACTTAAAAAAATGTATTAGCTTTTTTTACTTAAAAAGATGTATTAGCTTTTTTTTACTTAAAAAAATGTATTAGCTTTTTTTTACTTAAAAAAATGTATTAGCTTTTTTTTACTTTAAAAAAATGTATTAGCTTTTTTTACTTAAAAAAATGTATTAGCTTTTTTTTACTTAAAAAAATGTATTAGCTTTTTTTTACTTAAAAAAATGTATTAGCTTTTTTTTACTTAAAAAAATGTATTAGCTTTTTTTTACTTAAAAAAATGTATTAGCTTCTTTTTACTTAAAAAAAATGTATTAAACTTTAGTCGAAACTATTTTTTAAAAAAGTTTCTAATAACAAAAATATTAGCAACTTTAATTTAAAAAAAGGTTTCTGATTTAGACCTCACGTAAATACAAAACATCGTCTCGATATTCGAAGTAAACAAATACAAATAATTAAAAAAATAATAAAGCAACATCGCGGCGATTTAATTAAACATTTTCCCAGGTGCCACGATCGGCGTCGTGTGTCGTATACAGCGTAATAGTCGATAATCAACGTGACACAAGTCTCCCTATCGACGCGATGCGGTAACGCCCGGGATTACACGCAGCGTTTTGAGATACCGTCGGCGGTTACATAAAGTCCCTCTGGCATATCCGGTTAAACTTTCCTAACGTAACGAATCGTTTCTTCCGAGCGGCCACGGACCGATGGAGATATCTCTATGTTGTGTGAACAACAACCACGAGGTCTCGTTCGTTCTTCGGCCACCGCGGCGAGAGAACGAGAGAGAAAGATGTAACGAAGACGTGGAGAAAGCATCGCATGATTTCCTCACAATAGTCGGCCGAGCTCCTCTCGCGTCGCGCCCGACGCGGATCTCGACGAGATTTTTTATTTTTTTATTATTAATTATTGAATTGTTTATTTCTAATTAATTTTTGTTTTTACGTTTTGCGTTTGTCTCGACGGCTCTCGGCCTGCGAGACGAATGATTTTTTATTATTAATTATTGAATTGTTTATTTCTACTTCATTTTTGTTTTAATGTTTTGCGTTTGTCTCGATGGCTCTCGGCCTGCGAGACGAATGATTTTTTATTATTAATTATTGAATTGTTGATTTCTAATCAATTTTTATTTTTACGTATTGCGTTTGTCTTGATGGCTCTCGGCCTGCGAGACGAATGATTTTTTATTATTAATTATTTAATTGTTTATTTCTACTTCATTTTTGTTTTAATGTTTTGCGTTTGTCTCGATGGCTCTCGGCCTGCGAGATGAATGATTTTTTATTATTAATTATTGAATTGTTGATTTCTAATCAATTTTTATTTTTACGTTTTGCGTTTGTCTCGATGGCTCTCGGCCTGCGAAACGAATGATTTTTTATTATTAATTATTGAATTGTTTATTTCTAATTAATTTTTGTTTTTACGTGTTGCGTTTGTCTTGATGGCTCTCGGCCTGCGAGACGAATGATTTTTTATTATTAATTATTAAATTGTTTATTCCTAATTCATTTTTGTTTTTACGTTTTGCGTTTGTCTCGATGGCTCTCGGCCTGCGAGACGAATGATTTTTTATTATTAATTATTGAATTGTTTATTCCTAATTAATTTTTGTTTTTACGTTTCGCGTTCGTCTCGATGGCTCTCGGCCTGCGAGACGAATTATTTTTTATTATTAATTATTAAATTGTTTGTTCGTAATTAATTTTTTTGTTTCTCGTTTTCCGTTTGTCTCGCAGGCCGAGAGCGTCTACGAGATTCCGGTCGCGCCGGACGAGGCGAACAACAACAACCACAATAACAACAACAACGAGATCCGGGAAAATCACGACGAGAATGGATTCACGATTCCTCGCGGTACTCCCCTTCAGGAGTTTTACGCCGGTCAGAGCATCTTCATCACAGGTAACGTAAATCGGACGTCGTTGCACTTTATTTTTGTTCAATTATTTTTACTGTATACATATATTTTTTTCACAATCTTAATTTAATATTAGCCTCAATTCTTCATCGTTTTTCGGTCCCAATAATCTTTTTTACTCGGTTGAAAATGACTGAATTACAGATTACTTAATGAGAAAAAATATAGACAGCAAAAAAGCAACAAAATAAATTGTCGAGTGTCACCGCCAATAGTAATATAAAATATTGAACTATTATTAGAGGTGACACTCGACAATTTTCATTTTTGCTTTTTTGCTGTCTACATTTTTTTTATTAAATTATCTGTAATTCAGTAATTTGCCTCGCTAATATTAGCCTTAATTCTTCATCGTTTTTCGGTCACAATCATTTTTTTCACTCGGTTGCAAATGACTGAATTACAGATAATTTAATAAAAAAAAATATAGACAGCAAAATAGCAACAACAAAAAATTGTCGAGTGTCACCGCGGCTGTCGTCGCGATTGTAAACAAAATAATAATTACAATCCAACCGGCGATACTGACAGGCGAATAAATAATGAGTCGACGATTTCCTGACAATCGGTGTCAAGTAGCCGACGAGAAATAACGCAAGAAGTCGCGCGAGCGACACACGCGTCGAGCGCTCGTTTCGCGCGCTTATCCGCAAATATTATGTCTCGAGAGCTGCGACGGGCTAGCGACGCGGGGAAAGTTGGCCGGGCGCGTTTGCCGATCATAACGTTATATACGCGGTGAAAAGTGTCGAATGATTTTTCCCCAACGTCGCAGCAGCAGCAGCGGTCGCTGCGCCTTTCACCTTTTGTGCTTCTCTCCCTCGCCCGTCTCGCTCTCTCCTAAATCCTTTTTTTCCTCCTCGCCCGCGAAGAGGAAAAGAGTCAAGCGATTTTTTTTTTTTTCGTTCTTCCAAGCACGAAGATGTATCGACAATTTTTCCAGGTGGCACCGGCTTCCTCGGTAAAATTCTCATCCAGAAACTGCTGCGAAGCTGCCCGCAAATATCGACCATCTACATGCTCGTGAGGAACAAGAAGGGGAAGAACGTGGAGGATCGGATCGAGGATTTATTCAACGATGTCGTGAGTAATTAAATTAACCGTCTCGCGCCTTGAGCAATCACTAAGCACTCATTAAAGATAATTATATTTTTTTATTTTTGATATATCATTTTTTATTTATCTTTTATTTATTTTTTATTAATATATTTTTTAAAAGAAATTGATTTAATTTTTATTCGTCTTTTTTTTAATTAAGATAACTTTTTTATTTTTTATTTAATTTTTATTAATCTTTTTTATTTTTATTAAAATAATTTTTAAATATTTTTATTTAATTTTTATTACTTCCATTTTTTTATGTTTTTTATTTAATTTTTATTACTTCAATTTTTTTTATCTTTTGTTTAATTTTTATTAAGATCATGTTTTAATTATCTTTTATTTACATTTTTACAACATTTTTTTCTGTTCAATTAGATTTTCGACCGGTTGCGGGAGGTGTCGCCGAAATTCCGGCACAAAATCGTCGGCATCCCGGGCGACTGCACCATCCGGGGCCTCGGAATTTCCGCCGCGGATCGCGAGCGTCTTTTGCGCGAGGTGAGTCGCGCGAGTCGCGAGGATGAGCCGCGCGTGCCGAGAATCGCGTGACGTAATTTAATGCGGGCGACAAAAAAAGGTTGATTGACAATGAGCGCGAGTCGCGAGGACGACGATCGACGGGCGTCAGAGGCGAACCGGTAAAGCGCGACCGGAGTGGGAACTTTCGCTTCGCTATTATCCACCAGGAAATTGCGTGCGAGAGATCAATCCTGTTGATCGATCCTCGATAATGCTCTGTCATTTATTCTCCCCCGTGGCGTTGAGCTTCGCTGGGAAAACCAAGTTAATACCCATAATACCAGCTGAATGGTTAAGTACGGGGCGTTTGGTACCGAACGAGTCACTCGTCAAGTTCCTATAATTTTGCGGATAACACGGATTTCTGCTAGTCAAGTTGTTAGTTCGAGCGACCAATTGACGACTCGCACCAATCAACTGATTTAAATCTTTTAATCAATTGGTTGGATCAACTGGTTGAAACTGGTTGAGTAGTTCCACCAATTGATCGACTGAGTCAACGAACTGGTTAGATGGATCATCCAATTGATCAGTTGGATGATCCAATTGATTAATCGAATCGACCAATTGATCAGTTGGATGGTCCAATTGATTAATCGAATCGACCAATTGATCAGTTGGATGATCCAATTGATTAATCGAATCGACCAATTGATCAGTTGGTCCATCCAATTGATTGGCAACATCAGCCAATTAATTGGCAATATCAACCAATTGATTGGCAACATCAGCCAATTAATTGGCAATATCAACCAATTGATTGGCAATATCAACCAATTGGTTGGTAATATCAACCAATTGGTTGGTAATATCAACCAATTGATTGGCAATATCAACCAATTGATTGGTAATATCAACCAATTGATTGGCAATATCAACCAATTGATTGGTAATATCAACCAATTGATTGGCAATATCAACCAATTGATTGTCAATATCAACCAATGTATTTATTAAAACGACCAGTTGATCATTTGGTATTGTCAATTGATAAGCTGAACCAACCAATTGATTAGTTGGATCAATCACTTAGACAGTTGGACCAACCAATTGACTTGTTGGAATGACCAATTGAATTACACGGGAAACCAATTTATTAGCGGAACCAACCGACTGCTTTGAACCGATCGATTCATTTTTCTGCCAGCCTACCGATTGGACGAGTCAAGCAATTACAAATCCTTCCTATCTATTGGAGTAATGTATAAAAAGATCAACTATTAAAATCATAATAATATCATCTCAGTTAATTATTCTGGAAACAACCAATTTTTTTCACTCTCGGCGCCGACCTTTACAATGTAGACAATATTCATGCAAATGAAAATCATTGAGATACAAAAAATTAATTCTCGCTCGTCTATCGCTTAATTACAGGTGTCGATAGTCTTCCACAGCGCAGCCACGGTGCGCTTCGACGAGAAGATGACCACCGCGGTGGCGATCAACGTGCGCAGCACGATGGACATGATCGAGCTGTGCAAACGCATGGACAGGCTCAAAGTGAGTAGAGACACGAATCGTTTTCTCGAGCGCAAGCATCGATAAATGTGTGAATGAATTTTCGCGGAAATCCCCGAGACTGGGTTTTCGTACCTACTTAACGATGCATCTCATTAAACCACAGTGACAATTAATATCTCAGCAGAGGCACCAAAAAGTGGGGGGAAAATATTCACGAAACGATCATGTTAACATTTTTCTTTTTATAATCCCAAGTTGGAACTATTTAAACCATTTTTTTACAATCCCAAGCTCAAAATATTAAAAATATCTTTTTATAATCCCAAATTGGAACTATTTAAAATATCTTTTTATAATCCCAAATTGGAACTATTTAAAATATCTTTTTATAATCCCAAGTTGGAACTATTTAAAATAATTTTTCATAATCCCAAGTTGAAATTATTTAAAATATCTTTTCATAATCCCAAGTTGGAACTATTTTTAATAAAAGCTTCTGATTTGAATCCCTGATCGGAAATTCAATAATTTCAGTACTCGAAGTGGTTAACAAAAAAAAGAAAAAAATGATAACAAAAAATGGTCTCAATTTTTTGAAAATATATATTTTTTACTGTTTCTGATTTAGATCTCCAATCGTAATTTCAATATCGTTCGGATATTGGAAGTGATTTAAAAAATAATTATATAAATTATAAGAATTAAAAATAATTTTAAAAAAGTCGCGGGAATTTAGTCGAACATTGACGATGCACGAGCGACATGATCGACTTGTGCAAACGACAGGCTCAACGTGAGCCAGAGACGCGCGAGTCGATTTTCTCGCGTGCATCGATGAATGGGACGCGTGGCCGCGGGGACACCCGTTAACGTTATGTAGGACTCGGCGCGCCGCGGGCAGGAATCATAAATTTCATAACGAGCTCCTCATTCGTAACGGGGTCAGCGCCGAAATCTCTCTCGCGCGGCGCTCGACGCGGACGGTGCGTGACACGATCGTCCGCACGCTCGTTATGTCACCGCGAGCCCCGAGCCCGATCGACGACAGCGTCGTAATCCGCGTGCCGGGTGACTTCGTCGAAGACGACGCGATTGTCCATCGTCGGGGCTTCGCGCAGGGCCTTAGAAATCTACGACGCAATCCCATCGCGACAGATCGGATTTCGCCTCAACGCGTCGCAACGACCCGCATAATTCTAACGCTGTTTAATTGGCACCGCGGACACTTTGGATCGTTTTTTTCTCTTACGGTTCGGATTGTTGGAAATTGCGTTACGCAAAGACGAGATTTTTCGGGCGAAACGCGAGTGATTAATACGTGTATTAACTTCGACTTCGAAGACGCAGAAAGAGCTTAACGCGTAGGCAGGAAGACATTTAGTACCAATGGGTTTTCTCCATTTTTTTAGTCACTTTCTTCGCATGAGTCATTAGGAGGGACATTTTTTGTTGAGACTCGGATTTTTTTATTTTTTGTTGGTGTCATAATACACGTTTTTATGGCTCAGCAAAAATATTTGTTCGCAGAAAGATTAGTTAGTGCACCAAAAAGATTTGGGATCCTGAAAAAAGATTTATCACACCTGCGTTTTTTTCTCCCGTTGTGGCTTTCAATTAAAAAAAAAATTCCGCGTTTGAATTGTTTTTTATTTTTCATTACAAAAGAAGCTTTGCTGTCAGTCGATAAAATCATTTTTTGCGATTTAACTGGAGGACTCGGAATTATCTGAATGATCTACAAATTGTATGTAGAATGAATGAGATTTAAATTTCATCCACAGGTTTTTCTGAACTTGTGTCGAGCTCTATTATTAACAGTATCACTTGCTATTATTCAAATCAATGTCCGACGCATTTTTGCCATTTACAACGCAGTTTTTCTTCAATCTGAACATAGTCGCATGTTAATTTCATACATTATTATGCCATCCGCAACAAATATCGCCGCTTTGCGAGTTAAAAAAAAATGCCTCGAGCGACGCGAGGAGTAAAACGTCGACGAGTCGCGAGGAGCGACTGACCGTCCATCGGCGCCTGTGAAAGACAGTTTGAAGCGCTAATTTCAATGGCAAATGCAGTGACGTACGAGAATACGAGGATCACTGAAAATCCTCGAGGGACTAATTGGAATTTATTCCGAATGAGCATAAAGCCGCGCATTCACTCCGAGATGTTTATGTATATATTTTTTTCTTTTTTTTTTCTACACTCAAACCGACTTTTAGTCTTACACCGATCGTCTCGCCTCGTCCGGTCGTGACGTACCGATTGCGACTACAGGGAATTTCTATGTTCTAAATAAATATTACGCTTCGCTCGAGGACGATTCACGGGCGCGAGAATTTTTCAGGCTCGGTTAAAAGAATTATTAAAAAAAAACTCCAAGGTCGAGTCGGTCCATTGTATTGATCCATGGCCTCGTTCAATATTCATAAGTCACGAGCACCGTGAGATTTCCCTGATGTATCTTCAATATTTGGGGCTCTCGAGCTAACTCAACAGTGAAGACTGCATTCGTTTCGTCCTTGGGCAGCGATGAAATTTCAGAACCGGGGCTAACGTTCACCCGGACGCGGATTCGTCACTTCCTGGCAAATACATTTGGAGGAGGCGACGAAGATTTGCCTTTCTTAGAAATCCATCCGGAGTAGTCGAACCTCGTTATATATTTTTTTTCTTCCACATGCAAACTCCACGTTCGACTGAGTGTCAATGGTATACATTGGACTTGTTAAATAAAAGCACTTGTCATTCCGAGAATAGTCGTTGGCTTTGGTCAAGTGGTTCATCACCATCGTCTTCTTCTTCTTCTTTTTCTTCATCTTCTTCTTTTTCTTCTCGCCGTTGCAATCTCCATATATTCAAACGCAACTCTTCAAGTATTTGCAAAGTAATCGAGTGTTTTCGCGAATTGTCCTCCCGTCAGGCGTTCATCCACGTGTCAACCGCCTACGCAAACTGCCATCTCGCCGAGATCGGGGAAAGGTTCTACCCACACATCACCAAGTTAGAGGAACTCGAGAAGACCCTGGAGGGTCTCGGCGATCAGGAGATCCGGAAAATGACGCCGAAGATCCTCGACGTCTGGCCCAACACGTATACCTTCACCAAGGCGCTGGCCGAGGCCACCGTGAAGGAGCACAGCAAGGGACTCAGCGTTGGCGTATTCAGGCCGGGTATCGGTGAGTCGAATTTCATTGTTCTACTTCTTCTTCAACTGATAGTAATATTTTGTACTGTAATGAGATAGTAGTATTTTATTTTCTGATCGTATAAATATGTTACCAACAGTAAACCAAATATTAAATTATTATTTTCTTCCATCAAAACAAAAAATCAACGTGACATGCCAATCAAGAGCTTTTGAATGTCAAACGTTGTTTAATTTTTTTCTTCTCAAGTTCATTAATGGTTAGCAATTTATGCCTGAAGCAATTAGAGCAAAATAATGGAAATGGCGCAAATATTAAATTAAAATGTATTCTGTGTCAAGCAAACAGTTTGCAAAGAAAAATGTGTCTTGCAAATATTAAATTAACAGTTCTCTATAATAATTCTTTCCATAAAAAGCATCAACTTGACAGGTATGCCAATCGAGTGTCTTTGACTGTCAAACGTATATTAATTTTTTTCTTCACAAGTTCATCAATATATTTCAAGTTATTTCCGAAGCAATCTGCGCGAAATAGTTGAAATGGCAAATAATACAATTCGTACATTTCGATGGTTGAATTTTCAAATAATAAAATTCGTACATTTCGGAGGTTATTGGTTTTTTATACATTTATTTAGTGTCAAGCAAACAGTTTGTCCAAAAAAAAAGTGTCTTGCAATTAAAATTAACTGACCTATGTAATCTTTCCAAAAAAACAAAACAGCAGCGTGACGCACATGCGAATCGAGTGTCTTTGACTGTCAAACGTGTATTAATTATTTTCTTCTCAAGTTCATTCATATTTATTAATTTATTTTTGAAGCAATTAGTGCGAAATAATTGAAATGGCAGTTAATAAAATTCGTACCTTCCGGTAGTTGAATATCGTTGATTTTTTATTTATTTATTTTGTGCCAAGCAAAGAGTTTGCAAGTAAAAATGTGCCTCGCGATAGCGATGTACCTGGTAACGGGGACGATTAGCATAGTTCTCCAAGTGTTGCTCGCGGTCGGCATATTCCTGCTGACCCTGCTCGGCCGGATAATTCTCTTCGTTTGCGCAATGATTTACACGGTAGTGCGGCGCAGGCGAACCCGGGTCGCCTCGAGCACACGTGCGCCGTTCGAGACGATGTATCCCGAGTACGATTTCGAGGACGACCTGGAGACGATGACCCGGGTGTCGCTCGAGACCATCACGAGTCAGGACAACATCGGCTCCTCGACCGTCACGTCCTTACGGGAGTCGCGACTACCGCGACAATCCGAGCGGTTCTTGTTGTTGAAGAGAAAGTCCAAATTTGACAAAAGCGACAGGTTGACCTCGCGATCCTACGACGTTTTGTTGCCGCCGGATCCTCGTCCCGCTCCGCCACTTGATGATAACGTCAACAGCGACCGCACTGCAAGAAAATAAAAATTTAGACACAGTGAACAAATATTTGCAAAATAAATTAATCCTTGGATTCATCGGACAATTATATAAAAAAAAATTCTTGCAAACTAAATTCGAAACAAAAATTCTTTTTTTTTTAAGTACAAACAAAATGAGTCATAAATTCTGAAATAATTTTTTTTATGTTTTAATGGAATGATTTAGTTTAGAAAAATGTAACTCTTGCAAACAAAATATGAAACAAAATTTTAATTTTTGCAAAAAAAATTGCAAATAAAATGAGTCATAAATAAATAATTTATTTTTTTATGTTTTAATGGAATGATTTAGGAAGTATTTCACACATTTTTCCCAGCCGACACAGTTTATTTCTTTTTTGACGTCGCATCGCGACTCCAAAGCCTGGAGACTTCAATGCTCTGCCGCAGCCGCGGCGAACCGACGATGTCTCCGGATCCCTGATAACTCGGACTATTCTGTTGCAGTGATTTCGTGTGCGTACGATCCGATACCAGGCTGGACGGATAATTACTACGGTCCGAACGGAGCGGTGGCCGCAGTGGCCAGCGGGATTCTCCGGTCGATACAATTCGACTCCAAGAGCAGAGCGAACGTCGTTCCCGTGGATTTCACAGTAAACGCCCTGATAGCCAGCGCCTGGGACGTCGCTAATCAGGCCGACAGGTAGGCAAAAAAAATCGAGGTGAAACCGCGTTTTTTACGTCGGGTGGAAAAAATTCAGTTTTTGGTTTCCATTGCAGGAGAGACGACAATATGCTGGTCTACAACTACGTTTCAACGAGAGACTTTTATCTCACGTGGGAAAAGTACGTCAGGACCAACATGGTCCACGCGAAGGAATATCCAATGAGCGAAGCCCAGTGGACGGTCTCGCTGACTATTCACAATAATCAGATATCCAGCAAATTGGGCAGATTATTTCTTCACACGATACCCGCAGTGCTCATCGATTTCTACCGCATCTGTCGAGGCTATCAGCCAAAGTACGATAAGTTTTACAGATGATCTCGGCGAGCTTCTTATCTGAAACAGAAACGGAGATTTCACTTTACTTTAATACAGACATTTTCGTTTTTTTTATACATTTTATCAGCTGTTGAGCTGTTGATCTTAAAATTACATTCGATTATTCGATAAGCATAGATGATTAATTTCGATTATTCGATAAGGATAGATGATTAATTTCGATTATTCGATAAGGATAGATGATTAATTTCGATTGTTCGATAAGGATAGATTATTGATTTCGACTGCAAGCTATTGTCATAACTTTGGCTCTAATCGACGTGAACCAATTTTCGCAGACTCGTAAAGACGTACAGAAAGGTTCACAAATTTGTGGACACCATAACGTGGTTTTGCACCAACGACTGGGAGTTTACGAACGACAACGTGGTGAACATGTGGCAACGACTGGACGACAAGGATCGGCAGCTCTTCGAGTTCAACATAAAGGATATGGAGTGGAATAGTTACTTCAGGAATTATCTGAGAGGCCTAAGGGTCTATATGATGAAGGACGATCTTAGCACTTTGGAGGCCAGTAGGAAAAAAGCTCAAAGGTCAGTTGATGTCAATAGATAACTTATCGACCAAAAAGGATCGACTAAATCGACAGGCAATTTAATTTCACACAATTTTTTTGTTTTTCAGATATAATCGGATACACGAAACGATGGTGGTAGTTCTACTCACATGTGGAATCCTCATTCTTTGGAAAATCCTCGCTTCAGTTTTCTTCTAAGCTGCACGAAAAAAAAATTCATCATCACCCTCATCCTCTTCACAGCCTCTGGTTTTCCAGATCACCTGCGAAATCATTAAACCGTCTGTACATAATAGAATGTTAAGTGTCAACATGTTCGAGTATTGTTTTTTTTTTTTTTTGTTCAGTCGCATAATTATCCGTGTCCTTCGAGATCGGACCACACGACCACGGTGCACGGAAGATATATTCGAGATGCGTTGTAATTTTCTCTCTCAAAAACCGCGGATTCGACCTCGAATCCGTTTGAACCGGTGGAGGTAAGGAAAAATGTAAAAAAAAAACGATCAACTCCGGCACCGTGTGCCATAATTATTGCCGGATCCCGGCGCGGCCGCCGATCGGACGCAACACGAGCGACTTATTCGGGTCGGGCCGTCGTCGGGACGTGAATAGGGACGAGCGTTTGTTACCGTTATATTTTTAATAAGTAGAATAGCTCTTATAATTTTCTGTAAAATAAAATCCATTTATTAATCGTGCGTATTATTAATTCGAACGAATTGTCAATTCGTTCTGTACCCAATAAAAAAGTATATAAGTTAAAACTGGACCCAACGTGTGTGGGTAATAATTCCGAGTTGTCCATGACGAGATAAAGTGCATTTAATAAGCGTGCGTATTATTAATTCGAACGAATTGTCAATTCGTTCTGTACAGAATAAAAAAGTATATAAATTAAAACTAGACCCAACGTGTGGAGGTAATAATTCCGAGTTTCCGATGACGCGATAAAAATGCAGATCCCAATTTTTATGTCAATTGGCTCTGCTGAATTGCGATATACGATTGACGAAGCAGGCACAATAATTGACCTGCTTAATAACTCCTAGTTATTAACTTATTAATAACTCCTGGTTATTAACTTATTAATAACTCCTGGTTATTAACTTATTAATAACTCCTGGTTATTAACTTATTAATAACTCCTGGTTATTAACTTAGTAATAACTCATAGTTATTAACTTATTAATAACTCCTAGTTATTAACTTATTAATCACTCCGAGTTTCCGATGACGCGATAAAAATACAGATCCCAATTTTTATATAAATTGGCTCTGCTGAATTGCGATGCACGATTAACGAAGCAGGCACAATAATTGATCACAGAAAAAAAAACTCGACGTCTCTTACAACTTCAGTGGTGTTTATTTTATAAAAGGAAAGTAGATACATGTACAATAATCAGAAGGCCCCGAAAAACACGGGAGCGTCTAGGCGACTGCAGTCAGCTGGTGAAAAATTATTGAGTAACGTTGCCGTATGCGGATCACGTCGACAGTGTGAACGGAAACACAGACGACTGACGTCGCTCTCTATACGAGGCGCGGGCGACGTTTTGGCGGCGAAATGTCATCAGTGGGACAATCACGACCGCCTGGACGAATAACAATCGAGCCAAGACGAATTCGTACTGATTGCGATGCAATCGCGGAATTTCATAAAATGGTTAGCGGAATCCGCTAATGATTTCTTTTCTCGTGGATAGAAAAATTTTTGGTCCGCATACGACAGCCAATTACCAATTATTTACGTACTATAATATTTATTCTAGTGTCGTTACGATCACTCGGACACTAATTCCAAAGTATCTGTGTAAAATCAAGACTTATCGAGTATAAAAATTGGACGGAGTGCGAGACCGCGAGAAGCTCGAAACGAGTCTCTTTTGATAATCATTCAACGCTTTGTAAATAATTGTATTACAATATATCTTAACAATAAAAAATACTCTAAATCGTACTCTGGTGCGTAATATCTAACAGATCTTTAATGTAGCCACTAACACTTTTTCCCCCAACATGTCCGATGTGTTCTCGATAAAAACATTCGATCGAAAAAAAACGTGGACCTTTTTTTCGTAAATTCCTTGTGGACGGAACGCGGATTTTTTTTCTTTTTAACTACAGTATAGATAGTTATTATGTACAAACGATGTATTAGTCTCATTGTTTGTCGGAGAACCGCCAAAGGCGGATGGACGGTCGGGGCGACATCGCCCCTTTTTTCCCTCAAATTTCATTTGAGGATCGATCGGATTATTTCGCATCTCTTAGACAACGCACGGTTTTCTCTTGGCGTCATAACGAAATACATTTACGCCAGAAAAGCGCGTCGAACTTTTGTGCTCATTACAACGAAGTAAAATGTTGTGTATAGGTATTAAAAAAAAGGTTTCACTTGGCAGTGGAATGAGACACCGTGTCGAAAAGCTCGGAAGAGCGCAGCTCAGCTTGAATCTCTTGTGTTTCGCAACGCGCGCGTGAATTCGTCGATTCGTCGCGACGTTTCGTTTCCTCGGACTCACCTCGCGCTACTCTAATTGACTGGCATTGTGGAGACGGTGCTGTGCGGCGTCGTGGGTCGAGATCCGGCGATCGAGTGAGTCGTCGATGCGTTCAGAGACTGCATCGTGCCGATCTGAAAATCAAATCGCCATGAATAATCGAACGGATTTCATAGAATGACTTTTATGACGTTGAAATTTGTACCGTTGCAATGCAACGAAATTAAAAACAAAATATGAATTACATAAAAATAGAAAAAATTCACCCCCATTAGGGGGTAAAGTAATTTTGGAATAATTCTGAAACAATTTTTAATAATTCACTCCCATTAAGGGGTCAAATTATTTTGAAATCATTATTAATAATTCATCCCCATTAGGGGGTGAAATTATTTTGAAATAATTATTAATAATTCACCTCCTAATGGGGTGAAATTATTTTGTTCTGTCGTGCTCTTAGTCGTTATAATAACTTTTTATAGCCGATGTAATCATTTGGGTTCATTAATATTTTTTCGTCTTTCATTTCGGTGCATTGCAACGATGCAAATTTCAACGTCATTGATTTTTTTAAATGAGACAAATAATATCGCGAGGCGATGAAAATCACCCTCAGATGCGCCAAATCCTCCAGCCGCGTGAGATCCGAGAGCTCGATGTACAGCGAGTAAACGACGAACCAGCCGTAAACGGAGCAAACGATGAAGACGATCCAGAGAAGACACATCATCACGTTGTAGGCGAATATGAGATCGTTGACGACGCTGAAGAAGACGAAGGCGAACAGTCGAAAGAGCGTGAATACCGCGAAGCTGTACAGCCACGGTACCATCTTCTTCTCGTACTCCTTTCGCAGCGCGATTATCAACATCACTGACGTCACGAGTATCACCATCGCTCCCAGCAGGGAGAACAGCGCGAAGACTATCAGAGCGTTACGCACTGCAACAGTCAATGTTTTTTTTTTACAATCTGCAGACGAGTCTTGTAATATTTATTTGCAATTTCCGTATTAAAATACTGATTATTTGTTTCTTTTCTTTAATCGTAATATAATATCATAATTCTTTATGTTGTAAATTTGGAATTTTTAAGTTGTCACTCCATGCCAAAAATTTAAAATTGATGTAAAAGGAAAAATCTGTTAGCAAATTAAATTAAATTAAATTAAATTAAATTAAATGAAATTATCCTGGATGATATTCAGACTGTGTTCACTTGTGAGTAACGAAAACTCACCGTTCTGGTTGCCCACATAAACAAATTCATACGATATGACGTAGTAGCCATAATGTATGGAACCCGGCGTAGCCTGAGCTAGGCAGTAGATGTCGAAGATGGCTGTGACCATTGTGAATATCGATAGACACTGTAACAATAATTTTGCAAGTTATTTGCTAGTCGAAACAAAATACAATAATATCGTGATGGTACGACAAAACAGTGGAACTAAAAATCTCGACTTTTTGTTACAATCAACTTGGCAACAGGTGCTAAGTATAAAGTATCGACTAAGTATCGATATCAATAAAACCAACACATTTTACAGAGTTTAAATGTGAATAGAACGTATTGAACGATCGTGAAGTCAGATTTGACAAACATAAACAAAATTATATTATTTGAATCATACGACTTTTATGATATTCACGTTTGCATTGTTCAAACGCAGTGAAATTCAGAAAAAAAAGAATTCTAATTAATCCAAATGACAAAATTAGGTATAAAAAATCATAATAGGAACTAATTGATATTTATAATTTCGTCATTTGGATGAATTAGAATTCATTTTTTTCTGAATGTCGTTGCATTCCAACAATGCAAACTTCAACGTCATCGGCTTTTCGTAGGGTTGCGATACATATTGATGCAACAAAACGTCAATAAAATGTAAACAAAATGTTGCGTACCAGCGAAAAGACACCTGTGAAAAGGGCTCCTTTCTGTATATCAGTGACGAAAGCGTTGGAAAGTATCGGCTTCTGGTACCACGGAATTTTCACGCTTTTCGCCGATCTCGAGGACCTGAGATTGGCACTGCTGCGCGTGGTTACGTGCGAGTAAATCGACGGTGTGCCCATGCTGGGCGATTTTTTTCCGTAATTCATCCTGCGGGATCCTTAGAAAGAAACCAACAATCGATTATTTTTCATGACGATCGGGCCGCACTACGTAAAAAACGTTACTGTCAACAGTCACGCCCTGAACCCAACACGCTGCGTCCTCGAAAAAAAAACGCTCGAGATCACCCGAAAATTCGGCCAACAATCGCGATCCCGATCGACAATTGATATTCCTGACTCACCAGTGAATCACCCCGATGCTCTCGAATTGCCCCAATTTTCCCAATTACCCGTCGTCTCGAGCTAAATTACACGGGGACGCGGACACACCTAACGTTGTAAACTTACTGACGACGATACACACGAATTCCTGGCTCGCGTTAGTCACTCTCTCTCCCTCACGTCACTGTTTTACCGACCACGCGGTATCTCCGTGTGTCGGTAAGCAGGGAATCTCCTTTGCCATCGGCGCTCGTTAAATTGACATTACCGCGTGTGTAAATCTGTCCCGCCGCGCGGACTTCGTCATGAGGCTCGAGAAACAAAAAATATTTGGAAATCGTCCCAGTATTGCGGGTTAATCGATTCTCATGCAGGTTGACCGATTTGTTGATTCGTTTGCGGTTGCAAAGATCTCTTTGTACGCCTAACGCATTTTAGATCGCGCAGCTTTTTTCTTTTCTCCGCGTCACTGTTTTATCGACCCGTCAATGAAATGGGAATCTACTTTACCATCCGCGATCGCTAAATGGACATTGTCGAGTATCAACGCTGCCTCACAAGTTTCGTTCTTGCGGGACTCTCGAGAAAAACATTTATAAATCTCCGGCACTTGCGGCCGAACTAGTGCAGGTTAACCGACTCGTCGAGTTCGCGAATTTTACTCGAGAAAGACGAGGCAACAACGTTTGGGAAAATGGCAAGGCTGACTCTCGCCGACAAACTGCACCGAGGATTCGTCTGGAGCTGCATCGGTCTCACCGCCTTCGCCGGCCTGAACATCGTACTGAAGGGCTACGAGTACGTCATGCACGTGAGACCCGTGCGAAAGGAGCAGGAAGCGATTTTGGAGCAGGAGCTGCTGAGGGAAGGTCGAGCGAACAGCGAACAACTTCCGGCCTAAGCGTTTCTCGAGTGAATTTACTCCGGCTTCAGGGATTCCGGGACGGCCGGACGATGGGAGTCACGTTGGTCCTGCTTCAGAGTCGACCCTGAGCCAAAATCATCTGCTCCGAGGAAGAGGATGCAACGATAATCCTAATATAGACTTATGTTTGTACATAGTTTTGTTTCTTGAGAAGGAGAATGAATTGTTGAAGAACCAACACAATTTTTGTAGTCACTAGCGATGCCCGGATGAGGGAAAACGTTACTAGTTTACTGCGGAGTTGAACCACCTTGAATTGTATACTTTTACACACAGATCATGCTACTCTTTTTTTCCCCTGTAATCTCTTACTTTCTCTTGTGTGAATTACAGAGATAAAATGTTGACTTGAGTTACCATTTTTTTTCTCCTCTGTCCCACTTGGGCGATGAGTATCGCTTGAATTGTACATAGATGTGAGGTACTTTGTGTTCAAATTTCAGTAGTAATGTTTTAGTTTGTGATAAATAGGTGATTTTTTTCATTCTTAAGAGGATGGGTTCAATTTTTTTTTAAATAGTATTTATATTGTCGATATTAGTTTTTCAAATTATTATGGGTTGGAGATGTTTTAGTTAGTCATAAAAAGGTGATTTTTTTCATTATTTTTCATTTTTTTCGTTCTTAAGGAGATGGTTTTATTTTTTTTTTTTAATAGTAATTATATTGTCGGTATTAGTTTTTCAAATTATTATGGGTAAAGTGATGCTCATATCTAATCACGTTCATTTTTGTTTTTTGTTTTTTTTGTTCACTTGAAACTACGAATCCTAACTTCGGGAACGTCGGAAAACAACGCGACTAAAATGAGCCGCGCGATCGAGTAATAAAGCACCCTCCGAATTGCCGGTGTTCTTGTATTTCCATTGTCGTTTTATTTACAATCGTCTCAAAAAGAGACAAACAATAGGGAGTACACAGTTTCTAACGAAAAAGATTGTAAACTGTTAAACTATGCGGTATCAATGCTGATGAAAAATTTTCTTCATTGGCAAATTTTGTACTTTTCTCATCGACCGTCTCTGAAAGGCATTGTGAAACGGCTATGTTATCTTTTTTTTTCTTTCCTTCTCGCATTGTACGTTAGAAAAATGTTACGAATCTCGGGAGTCGCGTCCATCGTGACATACAAATCGCCATTCGGTACGAGGGGATCTGAACGATACACTCGACATCGTAGAAAAAACATTTGGCAGTTTCGACGCTCGAAATGCGGTCATTGCTTCGCGTTCAACAGCACAGGTGTTTCGAGATAATGTATGATGTACGAAAAAAAGAAGAAAAAAAATGAAGAAAAAAAAACAGAAAGTAACTGGCTATAACAGATATATTCAACTTATCGAAATGTACTATAAAAATCTTCATTCTAAATGAATACTGAACACCTTATCGATATATATTTACACTTAGGCGTAATAATTATTTCGTAATAAGAGCGTCGTGGACATGATTCTTCTCTTTTTTCTTCCCTTCGAACAAACAATAAGTGCCGAACATATACATATATATATAGCACGTATATAGCGAGAGTGAGATGACGCGTTTGTCGATACTTCAACGCGAACAAAAGTATGAAAACAACTTCGTTAATTTCAATATGAAATCGCGAGGGAAAACGTAAACGTGTATCATATGACGAAGCGGTATATTCGGAGATAGATACTGTAGTATAACTAACGTTGATACCCCCCTTTGCCTTTTTTTTACCACCAAAACGTACCACCCACACACCACACACGACACGTGACAAAGTGTTACACAGTCGGAGACAGTGAAAATATATTCCTCCCTCTGCAATCGCCCTCTCCGCCCTAGCAGGTCGGCGCACTGAAAAAAGCACCGAAAGAATAAAGGGCAGTCACGGAAAAAGCTCTGGTGACCAGCGAGTACTTTTCGAACATTTGAAGCACCGAGACTTTCTTCGAAAGCAGCGAAAAAGCACCGAAAATTCGTTTGTTTAGGTCACGAATGTTCTGTACTTCAGAGTGTTTTTTTATACGAACGGCAGCGAAAAAGCACGACATTTTCGTTACCGAAAGACACTAACTTTTTAACTAATTTTCGGTGCTTTTTCGCTGCCTTCGACCAAAATCTCGGTGTTTTAAATCCTCGAAAAGCACTCATTGGTTTTTCGGTGATTTCATCGGTGTCCGGACTCGCTAGGGCGTCGATTTTTTTCTTAAAGATTAGAGGCGCGCGATATGTTACAGACCGAATTCCGTCCGAGCTGGACGAAGTCTCCTCGATTTTTTAAAATTAGTCCGGTCACGTTTTCTTTATTTCCGCACCGTCCGCTCTCGAGGCCCGAAGTACATTTGATACACAACGCGACGGCGGACGGCGGCGCTCTCGACACGCGTGAATAAAATCGTACGAAATCGTAAAAATGTTGTCCGTTTCACGCGCGCCGTTTCACTGGCCTGGCGCGCGCGGCATAAAGTTCACTGGTTCTCCGCGCGCCGCGACGAAATTCGACACGCGCGGCGCGAGATTCGACGTCCTCGCGTCGACGAATCTCGAGGGGTATTTTTTTTCGAGTGTCCACCCGGGGGGTTCATCATACTGCACAGACCCTGTAGCATCTAGAGTTCCTTTTTGCGTTTCTTCGGACGCAAAAGCTCCGAATCCTTAGACGGAGATCGCAGTTCACGAAGTCGCGTTCGCTGAGGGCGACGAGTTCGGCATCAGTTCGTGCTTCATGCAATCGATCCGCGCGACGATCTTCAAGGCGGGCCCGAGCTTTATGCTCATCGCCGACATGAGATGATCCTCCTTGAGCAGCATCAGCGCCTGACCGTCGATCTCCTGGATCGCGAAGTCCTCGGCGTAATCCGCGCAGCCGGGGAGACCGCGAATGAAGTCGCAGACCTCGTTGACCTGAGACAAAAATTTAATAGATTGATTGAGTCGTTCGGTTTCGTCAGAGAGATGGAAAAGTAAGTGTACACATTTTTATAGATTAATTGAGTCGTTCGGTTTCGTCAGAAAGATGGAAATGTAAATTTAAAAAATGTAATAGATTAATTAAGTCGTTCGGTTTCGTCAGAGAGATGGAAACGTAAGTTTAAAAAATGTAATAGATTAATTGAGTCGTTCGGTTTCGTCAGAGAGATGGAAATGTAAGTTTAAAAAATTTAATAGATTAATTGAGTCGTTCGGTTTCGTCAGAGAGATGGAAATGTAAGTTTAAAAAATTTAATAAATTAATTGAGTCGTTCGATTTCGTCAGAGAGATGGAAATGTAAGTTTAAAAAATTGCTTACCGTCCAGTTGACTGGTTGGATCTTCGGAACTGCGTCCTCGGCCGTAGTCGCCGCAGCGGCCGACAAGGGTTTCTCGTCGTTGCTCTTCGTCGATATCTCCGAGTCGCTTTTCTTCGCGTCGACCTCCATGTCCGTCCACTGCTTCTCGTTCGTCTCGCGTTCCCGCGTTTCCCTTCGTTTACTGGCGAACGAGACGTTTGGGCGTTAAATCGCGTTAACGAATGCAAACTTGTTAGACATGGTGGCCGCGGTCAGGGAAACCCGGGAAAAGTCAGGGAAAAAAAATAAGTCGGGGAATCAGGGGCAAAAAATAAGTCGTGGAATCAGGGGAAAAAAATTAATCGGGGAATCAGGGGGAAAAAATAAGTCGGGGAATCAGGGTAAAAAAATTCAGGGAATTTTTGTCGGCGAAAAAACCGGCCACCATGTTAAACAACAAGACGGGAAAAGTAGACGCTACAAACCTCTTCGCGCATACGGAGGAGCAGAAACGTTTGTCCTTCTTGAGTTTGCAATTCTGCTCGTCGAGCGCGTTGCCACAGGCCTCGCACTTTCCACCGATGATGCCGTTGCCTTCGTTGTCGTGAGACGCGTTTGTCGCGTGCTTTTTTCCTGAGAGTGGCGGATTAATTGTGGGCATGAGTACAGAGACAAAACGCCGAGCACACCGAGTTGGGATGATCGTCATTCGAATGAAAAAGCATTTAGAAAATTTACCAAACAATCGTGGCTGATTCATAAATAATTATAAATTATGTATGGTATTCTATCTTTTTTTTTGCAATAAAAAGTAATTTTTAGGCGTAATTTTCGATAATTATGTAGCCAAAAAAAGAAATTGGAATACGTTTTCATTCGAATCGCGGCCTCCCTGACACCGAGTAGATAAAGAATGGGGATCAGTACTTTTCTTACTTGGCGGTTCTTCGTGGCTGTCCTTCTCCCCCAGGTTGTTGCGATTAATGGACGTCGGTGTCTCCTGCCCGATGGATCCGTTCAGCGACGACCGATTAACTGCAAATGGTTCCGAAGCTGTAAGTCAGAATGCAAGTCGATCAATCGAGGGCTCGGGTGATTGTTTTTTTCTTTTCTTTTTTTCTT